>FR997851.1:10000024-12500024 GCA_905475405.1 Schrankia costaestrigalis
TAAACAATTTAGATTGGATTTTTTTTAAGAAAATTAACCCTTTTTTGACGATTCTTTATGTTTTCATAAGGAATTCTTTAGTTTATGGGCTATTCATTCCTCAACGGCGTAATTAGTTCTGAATTTCTCATCCAAAATAGGGAAGAAAATGCAAAGCAACGGACATAATAAAAATAGATTTACAATGTGAGCAATGGATCTGTGGCGAGTAAAAAATAGTATTAATCTTCTTATCTAGCATCTAACATCATTGCGAACACAAAGCGTAGGTATACGTAAACACAAAACTACCCATTTAATGCTAAGAAATTTACCCATTTCACAATTAGCAAACATGCAAGTAGCAGGTATATTTTGACAGTCACCGCACAAAAGCAATATTTTTTATTATTATATTAGTTATATTTTACCACCTTACGAAATGTTCGAAACAATCTGTTCATTTATAGATACGTCACAATTTGATTTAAAGATTTAATTAAACCTGAAATTATAAGAATTAAATTTAAACATCCTGTACTATAAGTTAACGATACGCAGTGATAATCTGCAAAGAAATGTTAACAAAAATACAAGTTACCGATTCTTTTCTATAGTTGTGACTATATTTTCCGATTTATATTTCGTCACGGACATTTCAGGTACTGTTTTCTATTAAAATTAATACGTTTTTTCTATATTTCGCGTTAGTTTTAACTCAAATGCGTGCGAGCACCAGCTTCGTCACAAAATAAATTAATAATGGCGGCGTATTGCGTCATCAAAATGCGATGTCGTGATTGGTTACCTGTTAGGAGATTGAATACTTAAGCACTTAATCGATGTTCGGATGCACGTTTGGTGTTTCTCTACGGACTTTGAGCAATTAAGTATTAAGCTTAAATTCTCTTGTGTTAGTTTTCAAAAACTTAAATTCCTTATAAATAATGTATTTTAAGTCCAAACAGCAAGTATTATATACCAATCGAACCGCAATTTGATCCTTAATAAAATTGCATTAAAAAGTGAAATTCGTCAAAATGGTCCGTTGAGCAAATAAGCATTCAGGCGACGGGATGTCGATCCGTCGAGAGCATTCGAAAAATGTGGTATTTACAGACGAATATCGGATATCATTAACTTATCGTGAAGGTCGTCAGAGTTCTTACAGGCACAAAAATAAAAGGTTTGCCCCATGTGTCCCTTGAAACTGCGGTGTGCCAAGGTGGTTCAATAATGTTTTGGGTGGCATCATTTACGGGGCTCGTACTTGGACTTGGTTATTTTTTAAAGTGGTGGTGTAAACGCAGAAAAATATGTTACAGAGGCTTAAGAACCTCATGTGATGCCAATTGCACCATTTATTGGGGAATAATTTCTGTTAATCCATGATAGTGCCCGGCTACACATCCCTAAAAATCACAACTGAATACCTGAATAAGGGTGTGATTCGAAAATTACTATGGCCTCCTTGAAGTCCAGACTTAAATCTTATGGAACATGTCTAGGAAAATTAAATGTTACAGTTTTTAAGGCTGTTTCTCATTTTATTGATTTTTTAAGAAATTTTGTTCATTAAATGTTTTTTAATTCATACTTGTAATTAAGTAAAATATTTGATAATACCGAAAAATACTGTGTAATGTACATTTTTTCGAAATTTTAGACATAATTAAAGGTGAGCCCTTGAGTGTATATTAAGGTAAGCGACAAATCAAAGTAAAGTTATGTATTGTGTTTTAACGTAAAGGTCATATTGTGAGAATTGTACAAAACTTTTGCTTAATGTAAGGGACTGAATTGCATTTCAGAACTATTTACATTATTTTTTCTAACACGTAAAAATATTTACGTCCGTTAAATTAATTTTTTAGTATGAAAAACAATCTAGACCTTCGAAAACGTGTACTGTAAGGGACATTTTTTTAACGATAGAGAAATTTCAAATATACCAAACGATAGAGCGTGAAATTCCGAATCCAACGGTATATATAACTCATTTTGGCCAAAATGTCCCTTACGTTAATTGATACTTCTGGTGTCGATATATGGTACACGTGAATTGTTTTACTATTGTGTCTGCTGGCGGCACTGTGAAAGGGTTAAGTTTAGTTTTTTGTGTTGTTCAAGTTTTTCTCCGTGTGGTGACGGAGTAAGAATACAATATGTTACCACCCCATCTCATACCATGGGTGTCGTAAAAACCGACTAAGGGACTATCCGTGAATATTATCTTTATGTAATAAAAAGAAGGAAAACTTGAAATTAAACCCTATACCAATCCGTTTGGCCAGCGTGGTATTAGTAGACCAAGTATCCCTCCGTCACGGGAGGAGGCCCGTCCCGGCAGTGAGACATTAGTGGGCTGTTATGATGATGTTAACCACGCAGGATGTTGTTTGTGAAATGATTTCCGTGACAGGTCATAATCCTAGGGATCATGATGCAGGTGTTTTTTTTTAAACTTCTGTCTAGAATAAGCAGCGGCTTAGAAACAGTTATCACTTACCACCAGGTGCGCTATTCACCTGTCTGTCATAAGACAGTTATCAAAATTTTTTTATTACGTATGATATAGTGTAGATATCTATATTAATAAATAACACTTCATAAAACACTAGCTGCCCATGCCCATAGCTCGTTAGGCCGCGAAAAAAATGCGTCACTTTTTTAAACATATTTCATTACTGCTCCTCTCCTATTAGTCATAGCGTGATACTATATAGCGTATGGCACTCCCCGATAAATGGACTATCTAACACAGAAAGAATTTTTTAAATCGGTTGAGTGGATCCAGAGATTACCCCCTACAACGTCACAAACACACAAACTTTACCTCTTCAGATGATAATCAATTTTATTCCAGAACTTACCATTCTTCAATTGCCCAAAATTCATAACAGCTTACTCCGGAGCGCTTAGAAGCAGTGCTCCTGAAATGGCAGAGTACTACGACTTTTTAGAGGAATGGTCGTCCCTGATCAACTTTAATGTAACCAATTACCCCGTGTTGTCTTTGATGATATACGATGCTTATGCCAGCCAGGTAAAGTATACGTTTTTGTATTTCTTTAGTAACATTGCCCTGATAGTATCCGCGTGGTGACGGAGTAAGAATACAATATGTCACCACCCCATCTCATCCCATGGGTGTCGTAAATCCGTAAATATTATCTTTACGAAATAAAAGAAGGAAAACTTGAAATTACACTCTATAATAATCCGTCTGTTGTTTTTATGCGCCTACAGAAATAAAATGAGCAATTCACTCTGAAAGCTAACTTCGGACCGAGTAAGATTACGCAAGCTACAATTTATAATTAACTAGCTGACCCATGCCCACATCGTTGGGCGGCGAAAAAAAAGCGTCCCTTTTTTAATCATATTTCATTTCTGCTCCACTCGTATTAGTGATAGCGTGATACTATATAGCCTATGACACTCCCCGATTAATGGACTATTCAACACAGAAAGAATTTTTAAAATCGGTTCAGTAGATCCAGAGATTACCCCCTACAACGTCACAAACACACTAACTTTACCTCTTTATAATATTAGTATAGATTCCTAATTTTAAGAAGACATGCTTGCTTCCCTACTCAAATGTAAATTCTATTCACAGGTCAGCCTTGGAGTGCCCTTGGGAGATAAGCTAGAAGAAATTTTACCACAAATACAAGAAGTAGCTGCAGTTGCCTATGATATAACCTTCGGCAACAATGACTATGTGCCGTTACAAGCTGGTTAGTAAATGATAATGTTTTAAGCGCCTTCTAGCTATAAAGTTTTCTCTCCGTATGGTGACGGAGTAAGAATACAATATGTCACTACCCCATCTCATCCTATCAGTGTCGTAAAAACCGACTAAGGGACTATTCGTGAATATTATCTTAACAAAATAAAAAGAAGGAAAACTTGAAATTTAAACCATTCCAATCTGTTTTGCCAAGGTAATTTTAGTACGCTAAGTAACCCTCCGTCACTGGAGGAGGTCTGTCCCTGCAGTGGGACATTAATAGGCTGTTGTGATGAAGTGTTTTCTGTGTAAATTATATACTCAACTATGTAATAAAAAAAGCAAATAGGTATGTTTATCCATTATATACCATATTACCAATAGAAAAAGCTCAGCTTAGTTTAAAACTAAAGTGCCGATTACACTAGACTACATGTAGTCTCCTACATAAGGACGTCCTAACTTTTTAGTGTTAGGACGTTCTGTTTACACTGTCCTACATGAGATTACACTAGACTACATGTAGTCTCCTACATAAGGACGTCCTAACTTTTTAGTGTTAGGACGTTCTGTTTACACTGTCCTACATGAGATTACACTAGACTACATGTAGTCTCCTACATAAGGACGTCCTAACTTTTTAGTGTTAGGACGTTCTGTTTACACTGTCCTAAGTACATGTGATTACACTGGACTACATGTAGTCTTCTACATGATGTAGTTAACTAGTGTAATTGGCGCTTAAATGTCTTTATGTGCGGAATACATTACTACTCTACCTAGTACCCAAAATAATGAACCTTTTATTCCAGGAGTACTTCTCAACGAATTCTTCAAAAAAGCAGCTTTAGTGACATCAGGGGAAGACGTCCAAAGAGTTTATATATATTCAGCTCATGACGTCAATGTGTATAGTTTTATGGCTGCCTCGAAGATATTTCCCCGGCAAGGAGTACCGCCTTATGGATCCTTGTTCTCTTTGGAGTTGAGGAAAGTTAAGGAGACTGGACAGTATGTTGTTGTGGTTAGTTGATATGATGTTTTTATCTAGTATTTATTGTTTGATAGGTTTTTATCTGAAGATTAGTGAGACTGTTTTGTATGTACAGTCGGCCCCAAAAGTCGCTGAACACATTTTAAATTCCAAAACTGCTGAACACTAAAAATGTCATAAGTACTGACTTATGACATTTTTAGTGTTCAGGTACTTTTGGAATAACTAGAGTTCAGTTACTTTTAAAAATTCTAGGGTTAAGCTACTTTTGCAATAACCGTGTTCAGCGTGTTATGGTCGTTTTGTATGAAAAGGTTATTCTGTACATTTTTAGTGTTCAGCAGTTTTAGAATTTAAAATGTGTTCAACGACTTTTGGGGCTGACTGTACATACAAGTAATAAGGACTGCGAAAAAGTGCATTTTTACAACCGTGTTGGCGTGGTAGTATTTGGCTGCCGTGCATGGGTCGCGGTTTCGAACCCAAGCAGGACAAGCTTTTTGTACGATTTACAATATATGGTAAAGAAACTTAGACACTGAGTGATATGGGTGTCATATGTCATTTCGAACGTCACTGTTGCGACACACGCTGTTGCGAATAATTTTTCACTGCCTCATAGGTTCGAAAGCTCATAGACTTGAATGAAGTAGTCGCGAAAGGCGCTGTTTCGAAAAACATTTTCACTGCCTCATACGTTCGAATGCTTGTGATTTTGATTAATTAGTCATAAAGCATACAAAAAAATATTATTTTACGTTTATAGAGCAAAAAACAGATTCTGTGGTTTTAAAATGGGCTATAATCAAGAAACGATTACAATTTATCAATATAATATGCTTCTTAAATTATGTACTTATTGGTGGTGTATCTTAAAGACAGAAGTAAAAATATAAAATATTTTTTGTTGCAATCTATAGTTTTTAGCAACAATATATTATATTTAGTGTCGTTTTTATTTTTACTGTAACATTTAATATTTTTGTTTATGACATTTTACCACCACATTGCCATAGAAATTTACATTAAACGAAAAGTGGCAATATGGCCTCAAACTATATAACTTATTATTTTCTTCGTTGGGCGGCGAAAAAAACGCGTCCCTTTTTTAAACATAAGTACTTCATTATCATAGCGTGATACTATAATATAGTATCACGCTATGATAATGGAGTGTCATAGGCTATATTATAGCCTATGACACTCCCCAATAAATAGACTATTTAACTCAGAAATAATTTTTAAATCGGTTCATTAGTTAGATCCAAATATTACTACGTCACAAACACACAAACTTTCATCATCATAACAGCCCATTAATGTCCCAATGCAAGAACGGGCCTCCTCCCGTGACGGAGGGATACTTGGCCACTAATACTACGCTGGCCAGACGGATTGGTATAGGGCTTAATTTCAAGTTTTCCTTCCTTTTATTTCGTAAAGATAATAATTCACGGACAGTCCCTTAGTCGGTTTTTACGACACCCTTGAGATGAGTTGGGGTGGTGACATATTGTATTCTTACTCCGTCACCACACGGAGACACAAACTTAACTTCTTAAAATATTAGTAGAAATTAATCAAAATCACAAGCATTCGTATACCAAGTATCTATACAATGATGAAATGAAATGAAATGAAATGATGAAATGAAATGATGAAATGATGTTTTATTTTGCTAAGTGTAGGTTACAATGCAGTTCTTATTTGCTATACATGATTTATAATATTTCCTGTACACTTCGCCATAAATGACATGCAAAAAATCGTTTTTTTACAAATAGGTAACGTCTATCTTAAGTCTAGGACAAAATTGAGCATTTACCCCCTTACTTATAAACGCCTCTTAAATTTTAGTCACTTGATTAATTAGCATAGACTCTTATGATGTTTGGTAAAAGGTTGCTTTTCGTAATAAAAATCTCGCTAAACAGTGATTAAATTTAAGAGGCGTTTATGAGTAAGGGGGTTTGTTATTTAGTACATTATAAATAAAATTGCATATTGTAAATTATATTAATAAAATTGATAGTTAATTAGCACAAAATTGATGTAAATTATAACAATTAAATAAAAAAAGAATAAAAATATATTGATATAATTAAAAAAAGAGAAATCACAAATTATAAATTATTGCAAGTTTTTATCAACTATGAAATCGTTAATGCTGTAATAACACTTTTCGAGTAAAATACCTTTTAATTTATTTTTAAACACTTGAATCGAACAATCTTTTAAGCTATCGGGTATCTTATTGTATATAGTGGGTCCCATACCGAAAACACTTTTCCTGAGTAAAGCAGTATTGTACGATTCTTTCTGTAATTGATATTTATACAATGACCTAACAGGACCTCTTCTACTTTCTGAAACTTTTGTGTAGTATTGTTTAATATAATGAACAAACACTGCCATCTCATAAATATACAAAGCTGGAAATGTCAATATTTGGAGTGACTTGAATATAGGTGCACAACTATCAGTCATTTTTAGACCGCTCATTGCTCTAATACAGCGCTTCTGAGCCAAAAATATCTGTTCTCGCAAACTACTATTTCCCCAGAAAACAATACCGAAACGCAAAGTTGATGCTACATAGTAAATCATTAGCAGGCTAAGTACCTATCCCTCCGTCACGGGAGGAGGCCCGCCTGCAGTGGGACATTAATGAGCTGTTATGATGATGACAAGCATTCGAACGTATGAGGCAGTAAAAATGTTTTTCGAAACAGCGCCTTTCGCGACCACCTTTTTCGAGTCCATGAGCTTTCGAACCTATGAGGCAGTGAAAAATTATTCGCAACAGCGTGTGTCGCAACAGTGACGTTCGAAATGACATATGACACCCGAGTGATATCCTGCCTGCCGTTGGAGCAAACGTGTCCTAGAGTGGAGTGGCAAACGTAGTGTGGGACGCCCAGCTAGGTGGAACGACGACCTCAAAAAGGTCTCTGGGTCGGACTGGATGCGGAAGGCCCAGCACCGTGTTCTGTAGCGCGTATTGGGAGAGGCCTATGTCTAGCAGTAGACTGCAATAGGCCAGTTGATTGATTGATACCGACTGATAGTCATCACGTTGCGCTTTGATTTATTATATTTTCACGGACACTTTGCAATAAGTAATAAAGATACCTAAACTATAAAAAATAGCATATGGGCAAGCTAAAAGTCTTAATCAATTTTCAATTTTGACACGTTAGCACAGAGTACTTTTTAATTTAGCAAAAGACGTTTTTAGTTATTTTTGGCTTTTTTTAATTAATTTTAACTAGTTTTATTTTTACAGCCAGTATACCTGAAGACGCCAGCAACCAAAGAGGTGATATACCTGCAAGTGGAAGGCTGTGAAGGTTTCTGTGACATTGACACTTATCAACAAATTGTCTCTGATAACGTAAGAGATGTGCCAACATGGAGGGAACAGTGCGAGTGGACTGAAGATTATGATTATGATTACAGTGTTGTCGTTTGATAATATACACGACATTTATACTGTAGCGTCATCTACCGACTAACACAAGTGAACACCTACATTACGTCCCGAATCGCGATATCAACATTCGCACAGCGATTCCGCATATATACAACGTCCAACGAACAACTGTTGGGCAGTTGGCCCGCCAGGCACGATCACCCTCGCCTGGTCGGAGGATCCCTTTTCGTTGGAGGCGTGGTGCTGTTACGTCACCGCGACCTCCACAATACTAACCTTTTTACATCAACAGATAAAGATATTTTATTTTATAAGTAGAATGAAACAAATTAATGAAATTTAAAACACAAAATTAAAATAAAAAAATAGTATGCAGTCAACAATCTAGTCTATAATAATCATTTTCAGTCAAGTCATAATAATAATTGCTATGTAAGTATTCAATAAGTTTTTACATACGTTAATAAAAAAAGTTGTATTTAAAATGTTTTATTTTTATTTTATCATTTGGTATCATATTTAGTGACGGAAAACACAATATAAAACCCACGGAAGAAAAATCAAGTGGAAATGCAATACAACTAATTTACTATGGGAACCGCTGTCCCCAAAAAACAAATAAAGACACACAAAAACTACTAACAAAAAAATAACATATGTAGCTGATCCTACATCTGAGAGCGAACCTTCATACAATATACCTAAATAGAAGTTAATTTGCAGTAGCGTTGAATGAATGACGTTTTGTAATCTAAATAGATTCAATTTTCGAGTTAATTCCATAGATGCCGGTTTTCGCAATTCTGGCAATTATATACTTTATATACGTTTAGTTCACAAGTGTGATATTCGCGATATGTTTTATCTATAAATTTCTGCGTACCATCGCATTTTAGTGACACGCGTACCACGCCTACTTAGCACTTCCACTTGATTTTTGTTTCGTGATAAAACCCCATTTAAAGTCTGATAGCTGTGGTAGAGATCAAGTTAGCCAAAAGTACTTAATTACTACTCCGTGTGGTGACAGAGTAAGAATACTTGGTGTCACTGCACTAACCCAATGTGTTTCATAACAGCCCATTAATGTCCTACTGCAGGGACAGGCCTCCTCCAGTGACGGAGGGATACTTGGCCTACTAATACCACGCTGACCAAACGGATTGGTATAAAGTTTAATTTCAAGTTTTCCTTCTTTTTATCACGTAAAGATAATATTCACGGATAGTCCAGTTAGTCGGTTTTTACGACACCCATGGGATGAGATGGAGTATTGAACACTGTATTAATTAAACCCCTACATATACACACAACGCCATCTTGTCTAAACTAAGCAAAGCTTGTGCTATGGATACTAGACAACGGATAAACATACTTAAATTCTTATTTTTTGTAAATACATACATATTATGCATAGAAAACACCCAGACCAATGCAAGCAATCATGTTCATGCACACAAAGGTTTGCATTTAGCGGGAATCGAACCCGAGACCTCTGCGTAGCAGTCATGTTATATAACCACTACGCCACAGAGGTCGTCTATGAGCCATCACCATCAGGTGAGCCGTTTCTCTCATATCTTAAGCAATAAATAAAATATCATTACGATCAATATGTCTGCATTCATTTTATCATATTGATAGCACGTCTAGTAAACTCCCTGAGGAAATTATATACATGTTCAGTGTAAGTGTTGCTATCTTTTAATTTGTTTTACTAACGTTTTATTTATTACAGCTTGTGATACTTAGTATTATACTGCTTTAGACGTTTATGTATTGTTGCTTGTCTCGCCAATAGATATAAACAATGTCCGTGTGGTGACGGAGTAAGAATACAATATGTCACCACCCCATCTCACCCCATGGGTATCGTAAAAACCGAATAAGAGACTATTTGTAAAATTATCTTAACGAAATAAAAAGAAGGAAAACTTGAAATTAAACCCTATACCAATCCGTCGCGTGGTATTAGTAGACCAAGGATCCCTGCGTCACGGGAGGAGGACCGTCCCTTGCAGTGGGGCATTAATGGGCTGTTATGATGATTATGATAGTATTACTTATACTGCTTTAGAAGTCATTGTAACTGATGCGCTGGTCGCTCGATTCCAATACTGGGTAATTGATTTACAAATAGTTATTTAAATGTATATTCTGTACTGTACTTGATATTAATTCCACAATTAATTGTCTAGAGATTTAATGTTCTTTTTGTGTCGTTTAATTATTATTTTCCTTGTGCAAGAGTTGTCTTTTTAACAGCATCCAAAAATAAGAGGAGTACCTACCTACCTAAGAGTAAAAACAACAAAACAGAAGAAAAAAGGTAATTTGTGACAATTTTTATTTCGTTTTTTTTTGGAAGGGTATACTTTCAAATTAGTTTAATAGAAATATTATCTTAATTGGTTAATTAGCTTAGTTTACATAAATAAAGATGAAATGCCTGTGAAATTTGACGTCAGTTTTTAATTATAAACATTGATTTATAAAAAACCCAAGATGCACATTTTCAAACAAAACTAACAGCCTAAAGTGTCACCAAATTAAACATACGCAATAAATACGTACAGATAGCGCGCGAGTTGAATGCAGTCGGGGTCTGAGGTAAAGAGCGGGAGCATCTCCCCCCGCTATCCGCACGCCCCACCTCACGCGCCTGCAGTGTAGTGCTGTGCCATCCTTGTCAACTATAGTCTTTATCGATCTTTTCCATGTTACTTAGTTTACTTTCGTAGAATTTAAAAATAAAAGCTATCAATTTATGAATCCGAACTGATAAAAAATTATAATATTATTTAGACGTTTATATATAATTAAATTATATGAAATATTTGTTTTATATTCCATCTTCAACCCTAATATGTAAAATATAAACATATAAATTTTATTGACACAATAAAATTGTTAAAATCGAATGGTTTTTTATAAAATTGATTAAATCGATTAATTTTTTTTTATAATCATAGAAATTAATATAATAATTTCAGTTGTCTTATAACTCAATATTAGTTTTTACGAGGATAGGCTTTTTTAAGTTTTTTTTGGCGGGATTCGTACGTCATAGCGATAAAATCTTGATGATGTCATTATTAAAAAAGGCCCGTGACCTGTGACCACGTAACTGCCGATGATTGGAAAAAACAAAAATCTAATACTTCATGACTGTGAGAGGAAGAGACATCAATTTAGACAATTCAGTAGATTTTCACTTATTATGTCATGTAAGTGACGAATCAAGTAATTCATCAAGCTGTTCATCAGATGAATCACGGCATAATTAATAAATATTTAAAAAAAGATTAGTTTCTCATTTTGTACCCATAATCGATTTATTCTTGTTTGTAAATTATATCGGTTAGATATAGAATCGGTATTTTTAAAAACGATTTTAGTGTTACTACATCTCTAGTAATGACAAATACTAAACGTCACCGTACCCATAAGATCTGAAAAATACTAAAAAATACGAAAAATAATAAACGTATATCGTACGTTTGCCGTGTTATTGTGTTAATACTGAAGTTCCCGTGTTATTTTTTTATTTTAATAATGACTGATCCGAGTCCATCAAGTTCAGTTACAAAAAAACGAGCCTTTATTCATCGCCAAGCACGAGAAATGGCGAAAAATGTTTTAGACATGTGTGTTGAAGAAAGGCAGAACAAAAATTTGACATTTAATTTGAATAATGCTTTCGACCGAGCAAGCCGTTATACCGGACTTTCCAAAAGAACATTGGCTGCAATTCAAAATGAATTCCGTAACGGAATTCCGATACGTAATATCGAACGCATTAAATCCATACAACATCTATGAATCAGCCACATACTTACTGTTTTATTCCGTTCGAAATTTATTCTGATTCGGTATTCCGTATGATGACCTATGCATTCGGAATTACGCACGGAAAAAAGCCGTTCCGAACGCAACTTTTGCATACATTTTGAACGAGTCGCATCACACATTCGGAAATTCCAAACGGAACGCAAGTTTTTCTTCAGCGGTGATAGCTAATCTCTTATTTTATTTAATAACTCGTCGAAATAGTTTAAAGACATACGATAGTATTTGAAAAATTTATCCGGATTATCCCGCAATCTGACCCTTTTTATATAATGTTGACTTGATTGCAATCTTTGGGTGTTCAGAACATGTACCCAGTAACGGCGACATATTTTCTTTTTCCATGATAGGCATAGCAACAGTGCTATAGCAATAAGAAAATCGTCGTCTATAATGCCTAATGTCTGAGCTCAAGTGCTGGCATCGCTCAACTGAGCCTTGGTATTCCGAACGGAAATAAACGTATGTATGTGGTTTATTAACGGAATCCCGAAACAGTATTCCGAATCGGAATTCCGAAACATAATTCCGTATGTATGTGAACGCCCTTAGAAAGGACCTCTATGTTCTCCTTCTAAAAAGAAAAGGCCATGTATTAAAAAGAAAAATTTAAATGTCGATGATTTTGATCGAAGTGTTATACACAGAACCATTGAAGAATTTTATATAACTAAAAAAATTGTTCCGACCTGCATTAAACTCCTCGCAGCTATTCGTGAAAAAATCGAGTTTCCATGGGGAGTGACCAGTTTAAGAAAATTGTTAAAAGACATGGGATATAAATGGCTTAAATGTCATAATAAACGCAGAATTCTGGTGGAAAGGCCTGCTGTTGTATATGCACGGTCAAGTTATTTGCGGAAAATTCGTCAATACAGGCAAGACGATCGAAATATTTTTTTTCTAGATGAAACATGGATAGATAATAACCTCACTTTTAAAAAATGTTGGCGAAATGAAATGATCGACGCCGTGTTGACAGACACAAGCTCCACAAACAGGCTTATTCTTGTTCACGCGGGATCAAGAGGAGGGTTTTTAAATGGGGCAAAACTACTTTTTAAAGCTGGTACTACCTCAGGTGATTATCACGGACAGATGAACGGTATTAATTTTGAAAAGTGGGCCACTGGTATGTTAATCCCCAATCTACCGCAAAACAGCGTTGTTGTGATGGACAACGCGCCGTATCACAGTGTGCAAAAAAATAAAGTCCCAACAAAGTCCAGCACCAAACCTCTAATGTTAGAATGGCTAAAGAAGAATAATGTGGAAGCTTCAATCACTATGAGAAAAGATGAGCTCTTCCATTTGGTTCAGTTACATAAACCAACTGAAAAATCTTTTAAAATCGATGAATTCATCAGGAATCATGGCCATGACGTAGTAAGACTACCACCGTACATGTGTGACCTCAATCCGATTGAGTTGGCTTGGGCAAAAGTGAAAAGAATAGTACGGCATCACAATGTTACTTCAGATTTATCCCTAAAAAGGTTAAAAGAAGTTACGGAGCTGGCGATTTCTCAGGTTACAGAGATTGGCATGGCTTCGATGATCACGTCATAATTTTAGAAGAGAATTATTGGCGAAGAGATGGATTAATTGAAGATACCATAGATCGATTCGTCATTGAGGTCAGCGACGGCGAGGATAGTGACACCGATTCAACCATATCTGCCATTTCTGAATCTAATTAAAATTTTTTTATTCCATTTTGTGAAATGTTTATTAAAAACATGTAATAATTATGATATTTTTTTTTTCATCATGTTAACCTAGTGTACTAAATAAAACTAAACTTACAACATTGTTTAAATTTATCGACATGAATGTCAATCAATAATTATAATTAGGTCACAGCACTACCGCATTCCTAAGCTCTGCATTCAACTCGCGCGCTATCAATATAGTAATATCGTAAAGATATTTTTTTTTTCAAATTCAATCTTACACGCATGACATAAAGTTGTATTTAAAAAGTAATGCACATAAAGCAATAAAATTTAATGATTGACGTTTGCCGGTAGAACAACGCGATACTAATTTAAAAAAACCGGTCAGGTGCGAGTCTGACTCGCGCACCGAGGGTTCCGTACAAACCTATTTATTTTCCCGCCAAATTGTGATAACGTCAGGATTCAGGCTGTCTAAATACTATTTTTCCCGCCAAAATTCAATGACGGCACGACTAAGCTGTCAATAAATATTTTCCCGCCAAAATACTATGACGTCAAAACTGATCTGTCAAAAATTATGTGACGTCACGACTCATCTGTCAAAAATTCTATGACGTCACGACTCATCTGTCAAAAATTCAAAAACGTCACGGCTCAGCTGTCAAACTATATTTTCCCGCCAAAATTCTGTGACGTCACAAATCATCTGTCAAAAATTCTGTGACGTCACGACTCATCTGTCAAAAATTCAAAATCGTCACGGCTCAGCTGCTGTCAAAATATATTTTCCCGCCAAAATTCTGTGACGTCACGAACATCTGTCAAAAATTCTGTGACGTCACGGCTCAGCTGTCAAAATATATTTTGCCGCCAAAATTCTGCGACGTCACGAATCATCTGTCAAAAATTCTGTGACGTCACGACTCGTCTGTCAAAATTCTGTGACGTCACGAATCATCTGTCAAAAATTCAAAATCGTCACGGCTCAGCTGTCAAAATATATTTTCCCGCCAAAATTCTGTGACGTCACGAATCATCTGTCAAAAATTCTGTGACGTCACGACTCATCTGTCAAAAATTCAAAAACGTCACGGCTCAGCTGTCAAAATATATTTTGCCGCCAAAATTCTGTGACGTCACGAATCATCTGTCAAAAATTCAGTGACGTCACGACTCATCTGTCAAAAATTCAAAATCTATGCCAATCCGTCTGGCCAGTGTGGTATTAGTAGGCTAAGTATCCCTCTGTCACGGGAGGAGGCCCGTCCCTGCAGTGGGATATTAATAGGCTGTTATGATGATTATAAAACCTTATCCTTATATCATTAAATCACAATATTATTAAAAACCAAATGCAACATTTTGCTATGGGTTTCACAGAACGGATACAAAGGCTTTGTCACAAAGAAAAATAGTGTAAAGCCGGGCCCTGGCTCGTTTGTCAGAATAACAAAAATAAAAGCACGTTTGTTTGCAGTTTTCTTTATTAAAAACTTCTTAATATCACTTATTTTTTAGGTTTTGAACACTATTGGCCAAAAATTGTGAATTGCCCTTCTAAACACCACAGTCATA
This sequence comes from Schrankia costaestrigalis, assembly GCA_905475405.1. Lineage (NCBI taxonomy): Eukaryota > Metazoa > Arthropoda > Insecta > Lepidoptera > Erebidae > Schrankia > Schrankia costaestrigalis. The sequence goes on from FR997851.1 coordinate 10,015,270, forward strand.
TACTCAGATGAAACGAAAACTGGCCCTGTATTATCTGACAACGACAAGGTAGAGCATAATTTAACTATACAGAAACAAAAAATGTTATCGGAAAAGGTCCATCTGGTTACCTACCCTAAACTAAACAATTTTTAATGATATCCTTTTTTTTTGTTTTACGGTTACTTCACCCGTTACTGAAATACAGCTTATATGGCAAAAAATAAGTAAGTACCTGTTTTTTCTTTTTACATGGATTTTGTCTTTATTTCAGTAACGGATGAATCGTAAATCGTGAATCGTAAAATAAAAATATACCTTAACCTTATAATCCTTAACTTTACTCATTCTAGTAGGTTTTATGAAGAAAAGAGGTAAAAAATGTAAAACTTTAAATGATCATAATCTCCTAAACGGTTGGACCTTTTTCGATGATTTTTATGTTTCTGCCTAGAAAAAATTATTCCCTACTTCGTGTTAAAATTTATGCGCTGTTGTCAAGTAAACTCTGTAGTCGTGACGGTTAAAAGATAAAAAAATACAAGTAATTAACATTTTTCAAACTCTATACCTACTTAAAACAATCTTAATTACAATAGGGTTAATTGAAGATTGCAATTATTATCAAAGATATTATCTCTTCAACAATCTTAATTACAATAATGTTAGATGGAAATTACAATTATTGTCTGTCAAAACTTGCTTCTAAAATGAAGCCATATATTTCTCAAACAACAGCACTATAATCAAAATCAAAATCTTCACTCCAGTCGCAAATTTCACGCCATTTTGGAATATCCAGTACATTGCCAGCTACAATGTTCTCAAACGTTTGAAAATCGCAGATTTCTCCACATCCATCCACATGGAGATAGACCACTTCTTTGTCGTTAGGGTATTTTTGATAAATTGGCTGAAAAAATAAACATCAAAATATAGGTGAATAATACATAAATATGGGTGAATAATTATTTTCAAAGCGGCAATGTCTTACTGGAAGGCATTCGATGAAAATACAGTATCGGTAGAAACAAAAGTTTGTATGAAAACTTTGAAAAAAAAAAACAATTTGTCAAGAGTATGTTTATAAGTCCGTAGGTCAAGTCGTGTAGGTCGTGTCTATGACGTGGTTTAAGAACCATCTATGGAATGACTTACGCCAACGCTGATTTAACCAACGTTATCTCGTGATCAAGCTATCGAAGGAAGCTAAGATATAATTAAACCAAGACAACAACATTCAGACTCCAACGGTCAACCATTGCATGAGTCTAAGATCAACTTAAAATCACCCAATAGACGGCTACTGGACATACGCCTCTTTCCAATATTGCCAGCTTCCGCGATTCTGTTACTCCCTCATCCATCCTCGTTCTAACCAGGTCCTCTGTCCACTGTGTGAGGGGTCTACCTTCCTTGCATTTTCGGGTACGCAGTAGACTATGAAATTACAAATTATACTTCAACATTTGCTTTTCCTTTTACGTTTGCAGCTGTATATAGTCCTCCCTTTCGCAAACGCCTTCACCATCCTCTGTCAAAAGCTTACCTTCTTTCATCCATCAGCTCCCCATTAATAAAATCATTGTAACTCACCACGACTATATAATGGTCAGTTCCTTTAAATTTTCTCAATTCTAATGAGAATACGGAACCATATTTAGGCACTCCTTGTTTAGGCTGAATCTTGGTGATCACCATCAAGCTAAACACATTGAAGTCGTGAGCAGAGAGTATGAATACTTTAGGTGTGTCCTCTCCAGCTATTATTTTCTTTGCTGCTGTCAAAAAGTCGTTGAGGAGTACGCCTAGAAATAATTTTGGATTTATTTAAATAATGTTTTAAAAGATAATGTAATAAGATTTTTCTTACGCATTCACACAACTTCATCTAGCCACAAGCTAAGCATGGCCAATGCAGCAATGTTAATGAACACAAAGAAAAGGACTGAGTGAAATTCACTTTGTTTTACTATTGTTTTTACTGACGGGACAGACAACCTGTTAAGGTGTTCAACGAGCAAGCGGCCCACCTAATAGGTAACAGCCAAAGAACGTCAGCAAAGTCAGAGCTCAGCCAAGCATCTGCTTGGCCTAGATAAAAGTTGCTAGGTCTCAAAGTCCAATAGTTTTCGTAGCTATTATACCCTTCCAACCAAACACATTTTCACACAACTGCTTGGAGGTCACAGCGGTGGTTAGGTCATCATCATCATCATAACAGCCCATTAATGTCCCACTGCAGGGACGGGCCTCCTCCAGTGACGGAGGGATACTTGGCCTACTAATACCACGCTGGCCAAACGGATTGGTACAGGGTTTAATTTCAAGTGGTGGTTATGTACCTACGCTCCTGTACAAATCTATCAACGTTTTTGGCAAACTCTGTCTATAATGAGGTGTTGACAATTTGCATAAATCCGTCACGAATCGTTTAATTAACAATGGATTAACTACATTGGAATAAATTCAGCCACGCCCAACCCTAACTATATTATGCTTTCGTTTTGCGTGGTGCCTAATCTATGTTAAACCCACAGCATAAAACATAACAGATTAACTAAATTAATTATTTTAATACGAATTATGTACATTAAAGGAATTACAGAAATGTGCTGACAGCTTTTTAGCGGGGACTTAACGCCTATAAAAAGGGATTATGAAAGTATGAACTTGTAAATGTTGAAAAGTTAAAAATAATTGAAGAAATCCAACAATGCTTTCACTAATCAAATATTGTCTTTATCATTTGGTTAGTGACCAATCTATTTCGAGAGTAGTTCGAAGCACACATACTCCTGTGACTTGACTTAGCAAATGTGTCATAACGACAGCCGAGGCTGATTTTTGGGAGTTCTCTGAGCCATGGAGATGCTCATATGAAATACTACAAAATTATCACCCATCTATGGAATGACCTCGCTGACGTTGCTTAAGCAGTCTTATCGTTAAAGAATCAGCGACACCAACTGACTGCCAGTAAATTTAAAAAAATAATGGAACTGACAGTAAGTACTAATCAGCTTAGTACCTAAGTCGAAGTGACACAGTCGTTAAGCAACGTCAGAAGCCTGTGCTTTGAACAACTCTTCAAAGTAGGTACTAGCCAAAATGGTGTCGCCATTTTGACCAGTAAGCAATCATAAAAAATCTTGAAATACTAACCAGCTTGCATAATCAAATATTCCTCCACACCATAAACGTAGTCCAAAGCGTATGCAGCGACTTCTTCAATTTTTGGCAAAATTGCCTCTAATTCAGGTCCTATAGGTACTCCTAGGCTTATCTGTAAATAACATTTTTTTTTACAAAATTATATGTTGTATTTAGTTAGTAAGTTATCCTACTAAAAACATAAATGTAAAAAAAGAGAGCCAAGTTAGCCAATACAAATATTAAGCTTGGCTGTAGGATTCGCCAAAAAAAATCTAAATGAGTGCTAAGTTTTATGCAAAATCAAAATGTGTACTTATAGCAACAAAATAACATTATGGATAAGTATTTCTTGTACAAGGACACTGTATTTCTTTCGATACCTATAATAATTGCTGTTATTCAAAAATGTGACATCTTCGAGTTAAGTATCAATGTGACATCTTAAAGATGATGACGACGGATTGGAGTTATTTTTAGTTTACGATCCGTTGGCTTCATTTGTGGACTGTACTCGCGCTTTCCATCAGGTTCGATATAGATATAGTATGCCGTGTTTATGTACAAAAAAAGTAGATTTGATTTGGCCAGTTTTTATCAGAATTAAATGTTGAATCACTTTATAAAATCACTTATGCACTTGGCCAGTCCCTTTGCTTGAACTTGGGTTGACACGCTGCCGCGTGTCTTAAAAATATTATAATAACGTAGTATAAAATGACATACCTGACTAATGTATGCATCATAAATGTAGTAGGACAAAAGAGGGCGAGATGTTATATTAGTGCCAACGAGCGAAGACCATTCATCCAAGAACGGGAAAAATCTGGATAATTCAAGCGCTGGTAAAAAAGATGTTGCTTTGAATACTTTGACGTAACGCGGACAGTTGAAGAATGCTAAATTCTGGAACAAAAGTGGAGTGATGACTTTTTTAAAATTTGGCAACGTTAGAAAGGTTTACGATTCTCCAAAATTTTAACTCAAACTGCTATAAAAAGAACTGTCAACTTAAAATTTTCCTTAAATTTAGTCCAAATTATAATCTCATTATTTTTAAAAAGAAGGAAAACTTGAAATTAAACCCTGTACCAATCCGTCGGGCCAGCGTGGTATTAGTAGGCCAAGTATCCCTTTGTCCCTGCAGTGGGACATTAATGGGCTGTTGTGATGATTTGATAATAAAAGATTGTCTTTCATTGAGTATGTTAAACTTTTAGCATTGAAAAGTAATCATTAATTTATCAGCTAAGTTGTATTTTTTTAATTGTTAATCAAACTTAATACTTACACTCGTACGTATTTTCTTAGACTTCGCGACAAACGTACATACATACAAACTTTATTTTTATTTATTAATTAAAAAAGGTCACAATATCAACATTAACAATATTGCAAATTAAGGCTATACAGGAATGCTCTAACAATTAAGTATCTGACTCCCAACTAGGCAACCCTGTATTTTGGGAGGCAGTGGTCAATTCGTAACATACCTAATTACAGTTTCCTAAGCCTTTCAAATACTTTAAACTATTTTATTCAGTACCAAAATCAAATTCTAAAACTTACAGTATCATGTATAGTAGACACAGTGGTATAAGGAATAAGATTCCCTATATCCCCACACCAGCTTTCATCTTGACACCAACTCCTATCTGGGGGATAGATACCCGCCATGATTGCCAATGCAGATACCTTAGTTCTAGCCATGTCTGTTGATCGTATGTAAATGTCCGATTGGTTATAATGTGGGGATAATAATTTGTTGTACCTTTTGCGGATGAATTTGCCAACTTCGTAACAACGTTTTTTGCCTTGCTGAAATTAAAGAAAATCGTAGTTTTATTTAACTACTTATAGCGATAATAATTGATTTTAACAAGCTTTTCATAAAACTAATTAACTAACTTTAAAGTAAATAACTGCCACGGTGCGGTGGCGTACATTCGGCTGCTGTGCCGTGAATTTGAATCCCACGTTAGACTCATGCTCTTGTAGATTTACACTGCAGAAGCCTACAGCTTCACTGAACTCTTCGGTGTTACCATCCCCAATATTATCCCCAATACGAGAATTGTCATTAAAATTAAACATTTCTAGACAACATTCTTACTTACAGGAGTAAGTTGGCCATATCCAGATATCTCTGACAAACGTGATACTTCCTCTCTGTTCACTGAATATTCGAAGGTAAGTGGTACTGGTGATCTGTCTCCATGGCGGACTACCTGGAAATTTAATCATTTTAAATAATTAATTTTGTCTTATTCATGACAATGGGGCATCAATTTTACACGAGGTAATTTTAGTAAGCGGAAACAAAAAAAACATCAAAAAGTGTCCATCCGTTAAGGAAAATAGTCCACCATTTCAATTTTTACTTTTTGTATTCCATTTCGCCATAAAGTGCCGGCAATTCTATTAGGTATTTTTTTTTTTCGATTTTGCACTCTGCTGCCAGATTGTTTATACCACGTGGGTGGCAAACAGATATACGATCCGACTTATGGTAAGTGGTTACCATTGTATAAGGACGCCTGCAACACTAGAGGAGTAACACACGGGCATTGGCGACCCTTTAAAACCTTCACCATCTCATCCCATGGGTGTCGTAATACTGACTAAGGGACTATGATCTTAACTAAATAAAAAGAAGAGAAAACTTGAAATTAAACCAATCCGTCTGGCCAGCGTGGTATTAGTAGGCCAAATATCCCTCCGTCATGGGAAGCGTTTTTAAGGAACGACAATTGCCAGGCTGGTAATAGTTAAATGATTTCGTTAAAGAATTCGAATTCCACTCAATCTTTAAAAAAAATTGTGCTTGAACTTGCTTGCTTGTCTTAATTTTCAACTGCTGTGCGCGAGGACGCGGTTTCGAATTTGGTTCATCTTTTCGACAAGGGGTACTGTGGGTGCCAGTTGACTTGCCCGTCCAGGAAGAGGAAGAGCCCGTGCAGTCGGACATTGAGGGGCTGTTATTTATTTATTTATTTATTATGGGTGTCCAACAAAGGCAATACATACATCAGAAATCAATTTTAAAATTACAGAATCATGGCGTGTATTCATTTAATTACAGGAAACCACAGCATGCGAATATAAAAAACAAACTAAAATAATGACAAACTAAAATAAAAACAAACATTGGCAATATAAAAATTAAAAAAATTAAATTAAAATTTGAAATCTACATGAAAACTTTAAATTAAATCCTTTAAATATGATAACACAACAACAACACCAATTAAAAATAATATTATAATATCTTATTAACAATTAATTTTGAATAATTTGATGATGATGAATTCTCTATCACACAAATAATTTAAGATAACATCATCTGTATTCTTTTATGCAGTCATCTTCTGAGGTGAAAGCTATAAGTATAAATATTACATTAAAATTAAACGATAGTAGTATCAACCAAGATAAGTAAGAAATTATGATAACATTGTGATAAAACTCTATATTGTTATCCGCGTACAAATTTTGTATGTCTTCCGAATAAATAAATTACTGATTCTATGGTAAAGCGGTCGTATGACTTTGCACGAGGCCGCGGGCTCGAATCCCACGCTTGATAATACAACTCATTATTAATTTGTATTCATTCATATTGTATTCTTTATCTGTGTGGTGACGGAATAAGAATGCAATATGTCACCACCCCATCTCCTGTAAAAGGTGTGTTATGCAGGTGTGGTAAAAGCCGACTAAAGGTGGGTCTACGCTAGACGAACCGAACACGAGCGGAACACGAGGAGAACACAATTCGTATAGTGTGGACCGACTTACAAGCCTCGATCGTCGAAGAAAGCGAAGCCGAGAACGGCTCCGCTCGTGCTCCGCTCGTGCTCGGTTCGTCTAGCGTAGACCCATCTTAAGGGACTATCCGTCATTATTATATTTACGAAATGAAAATCCGTCTGGCCAGCGTGGTATTAGTAGGCCAAGTATCTCTACCTCACGGGAGGCGGTCTGTCCCTGCAGTGGGTCATTGACGGACTGTTATATATTAATTTGTTGATCACTAAATTGGTCACCAATTTCATGTGTGTAAAAGTAACCGCGACCCAAAACCATCGTGCAGAAACAGTCTTAAAATAAAAATATAATTATATCAATATATGATACCAACCCCATCTTATTCCATGGGTGTAGTAAAGACCGACTGCGAAAGTTTCTTTTATTTGTTTGAATTTCCAATAAATTTAATCAAAATTTGATAATTAATATTTATCTAATCTAAAAAAATATATGAAAAATATAATCGATAACAAAACATAAATATCACACGGTACTGATTAAGCATTTTCTTTGACAAATGACCTCTGCATGTCAATTCTCGTTCCTTATAATCGTTAAAAATTCGGTTATGTTAACTTTTAGTTGTCTTAACCGAAAAGTAAAAGTTAACTTAACAGAAGTTTTAACGATTTTAAAGAACGAGAATTGACATGCTGGTTAAATCACAGCCAAACCAATTCATCGATCTTAAAGGAATTAATTACAGTCCAGCAAAGTAAGCAACGAATCTTGAAATGAGTCCATTTCGTTTCGTAGTCACTTTTGCACGTTTGCTTGCCCGTCGTACTTTGCCGGTCTGTACAAACGTGTGTTTTTCATGTATGTACACCGGTTAATTCCCAAACACGAAAGGCAAGTGCATACCATTTTAGTGACTTTTTGCTCGAGTTTAGCTACTAGTACCTACTTACAAGCTCAATAGAAGAAAAATAGTATGACCGTATTTCACGATTTTTATTTATTATACTTTTAAAAACTATTTTACTATTATGCTGTCAATCAAAACACTACATTATGATACGGTAACTATAACTATTTCCCACTTTTTTACGATGTTTAATGTTATAAACATAATTTCTCGGAAATGGTATCAAAAACGTCGTTTTAGTTTTCTAATTCCACAATACTTCGCGGCACTGACATAAGAACACTGTTTACGATGTGAAAGTCAAAAGTAGTCCGGGTTTTATTCAGCTCATAGATCAAACTAAAACTTTTAGCAAGTACAATACTGACAATCACTTTAAAACAAGTCAATTTTATTTAGTTTTTATAAACAGAATGACACATGGCATGATCCCTATAGTAGGGCCATTACAAACGTGCGAACTGAGTCATAAATCATTACGTCAAAGGAATGTGACAATGCCGCGTCACTTGTTATCGATAAAGGGATGCCGCTCGGACGCAGGTAGCCAGGATGCCGCGGTCGTTGATGACTAATGCAATTAGGTAGTTTTCATTACTATAATAAAAATGTAGGTATTATTAATATTCTAAGATTTACATTGTTTAAAATTTGTTATATTTATAATTTGTATGTAACTTTGTTTTGTATGGCTATATTAATTTAATTTTTATAACATTTAATATATTGTATGTTTTATATAAAAAATTCATGCTAGACAATATTTTGCATTATTTCCTTAACCTTTCCCTCATTACCTGTTATTGACTATCGACAAATCACTTTTTTATTGTTACACACAACACTAGGAGTGGGAGCGAGAGTTCCGATATGCCTATAAGTGTGAGCGAGAGGTCTGATAAAAATGATTTATGACTCAGTTCGCACGTTTGTAATGGCCCTACTATAGTGCGGGAGTTACGTTTTAAAAAAAAAAAAAGGGGAATGCAACAAGTGCCTAATCCCCTTATTTGTCTCTTTACAAAGGAGACGTTATCTTTAAAAAAAAAAAGAATTTATACAAAAACAAATTTTATGCAAAAAAAAATTTACCGGTCTAACAATAGGTAGGTACGCTTGTTAGACCAATGCATTAGACCAATCAATAAATCAATATACTTATTATTATTTATTTTACAGTAACAATTAAGCAATTGGTTTCTCTATAATTATTTTGTCAATATAATAATAATATATTTTGGCATACAAAATATCAAAATAATTAATAAAATATATTTATCATGGCAGTTTAAATCAGCAGAAATAAGGATATCTTTACAAAACAAATAAACGGACGAGGTTATCGACACGTATGTTTTTTTTGTATGATCGATCACGCATTACGTTGTCAGATGAGGAGGCTGGCACCGACTCCAAAAAAATCTGAGTTTTATGATAAATGTGTATCTAGCTAAAATTAAGGATTATTTTTAACTTTTGAATTCTTTTTTTTTTTCGTTGGTTATATTTTTGCTAAAAAATTTTTTTTATCAAATTCATGACTGACAAAGTTCCAAATAGGTAATTGACCATTGAAAGAAAACTCAAAATAAAAACCGAACACAAAAAAAACTCACCATAAAACCAATAACCGCCTCAGTATTTTCCAAATACGGATCTTCATATTCATAACTATAGCTTGTAAGTCCAGAAATTAAAACTATAATCACTGGCGATATTAAAAGAACCGTATAGAGAACGATCTTCAACATCTTGACACTGTCAAAGGCATTATTTGCAACAACATTATGATGTCTGGTGTTTCGTTTATAAGATTTTATCTTATCTTCGTACTAGTTTATATCCACTTGTTTAATAAAATCAAGGCCGTTTACAATAAAATTATTTGGTTTTTTTTTTCAAAGATGAGTTGTATTTGCAGTAATTGGTTCTGATTAGTACCTAACTTTCATAATTATCATCATCTCTATCATATCGACCAATCTGCTGGACATAGGCCTCCTCCTAGTACCTATTGCTTGTGCGATGCTTCCCTCATCCATCGGTTTACCGCCGGATAGTAATTTTACTTGGATGGATTAAGTTAGAACCTTCGATTTGGAGTTTGATTCCCGCTCAAAGCAAATCTATGTGTCCATAAATTTTTACATTGGTCTGATCTTACACAGATGAGTTTATAATCGCTACTTTCGAGCTAGATAGCGATAACTTTTAAACTATCACGTTTCATTATTATAAATATTTTATATGTATAATATGTATAAAAATGTATAATTAGTATTTTTATTTGGACTTTTCTATTATTTCTACGCTAAGATGTTTTGGAGAAAACATTGAGAAAACGGATGATAGGCGAATTAACAAAGGTTTAAAATAAAAACAGGACCGCACAAGGTGGCAATATTTGAAGGAGGCCTATGTCCAACAGTGGAGGTCAATTGGCTGATATTTACGATGATGATGATGAAAATAAAAACTTTTAATAAAATACCTCTCCTGATATTTTATCAATTAACCTCAACCTATAAAGACACAAATAGACAAACTTAAATTATAGCAATTCATCATTGTCAATCTTTTAAGTACTAATAACACAGGGCTTGCATAACTATCTAACATCAACAAAATTGTATCAGTTGCAGATCTTAATTAAAAGTGTCTATCTATATTAACTTTAATAATTATCTTTATAGTCTCAATAAACTCTAATATAGACTTACTAAAGATAATTTCCCACTGTAACTCCGCCTTATATTAGAAAGAGCAAAAAAAGGTTTTTCTAACAAAATGTGGTGACACATCTAGCCATTATACACTCTATGTATTCTAGAACTCTTTTTCTCATTACGTAATACATGCACAGAATTCATTCTGCCGGGGAAATTGTAAGGTTTTCTATTACAAAGTCATAATCGTTGTACGATGGCTCCGTAATCCTATTATCCACCTTTTTTTTTATTAAGATGGCTGACGAGCAGTTGGTTTACCTTATGGAAAGGGGTTGGAAAATGGTTACCACTGCTTAGGGATGCCAGCAATGATACAGCATAATTACCTCTTGTCTGCTTTAGGACACAAGCTGTTATTTTCCTTGCCCATGTAAATTCTCCGTGTGGTGACGGAGTAAGAATACAATATGTCATTACCCCATCTCATCCCATGGGTGTCGTAAAAACCGACTAAGGGATTATCCGTGAATATTTTTTTTACGAAATAAAAAGAAGGAAAACTTAAAATAAACCCTATACTAATCAGTCTGGCCAGTGTGGTATTAGTAGGCCAAGTATCTCTCCGTCACGGGAGGAGGCCCGTTCCTGCAGTGGGACATAAATGGGCTGTTATGATGTAAATTCACTAGCTGCTGTAACTTTCCACATGAACACAGTGTATTAGCACAAATAGTGCTTGGAGGTGGATTAAGTGGCCACACATTGAAACGTTTTAAATGTCTCTTTAACCACGTCTGCTAATTAAATAGGAGGGTGAGGAAATAGGTTTTATCTTATTAAATGACTTTGTTAGCCAAACACGAGCACACCAACGACGTTTAGAACGGAGATAAAGATGTCGCCGTGGCTGAAATCGATTGAGGAATAAGTTTATTTACGACGACTCTGTGGCGTAGTGGTTATATAACATGACTGCTACGCAGAGGTCTCGGGTTCGATTCCCGCTCAATGCAAATCTTTGTGTGCCTGAACATGATTGTTTGCATTGGTCTGAGTGTTTCTATGTATAATATGTGTATATTTAGAAAAAAAGTATTTAAATATCTTTATTCGTTGTCTAGTACCTTAGTCGGTGTCTACGACACCGATGGGGTGGTGACATAATGTATTCTTACTCCGTCACCACACAGATACAAAGAATAATAAAATTATAAAAATCCTACTTAGTCGATTTTTACGACACATAGGGACATGCATTAGCAAGTGTCATATAAGTGTACTTACTTGATGACAAGTAGTTTTTATTTGGTCTGAGCATGAAGCTATGTTCTTAAAATAATCCTATACTTACATAAGATTATTTTAAGAAAAGTAAATAGGTAGAGATGACTTTAAGAAGTAGGTAAGTAATTATCTTTATCATATACCTACAGACGAATAAGAAAATCATTGTATGAATATATTTTTTTATCTTTTGTTAGTTAACGACAATGTTATTTTTAATACCTAATTTATTCAGCATACTTCCTTTCTTATCACGAGTAAAGCGCCGATTACACTAGACTACATGTAGTCAACTACATCTTGTAGGAGATTACATCTTGTAGGAGGCTACATCTTGTAGGACACTACATCTTGTAGGAGACTACAAGACGTAGTCTACACTACGTGTAGTCTTTCCATTTCCATGTAATGCACACTACTCAACCTATAAATACAGAAATAGACAAACTTAAATCATAGCAATTCATCATTGTCAATCTTTTAAGTACTAATAACACGGGCAGCTTGCATAACTATCTAACATCAACAAAATTATATCAGTTGCAGATCTTAATTAAAAGTGTCTATCTATATTAACTTCAATAATTATCTTTATAGTCTCAATAAACTCTAATATAGACTTAGTAGAGATAATTTGCCACTAGAGACCTAAAAATTACATTTACTCAAGTTTTTTTTTTGTTGAGGACGAGTAGTTTGTCTCTGACGACAGTTACTACTTTACGCGGGCTGTGGTGGGGCGGATGGTCCTCAACCAAAGACATTTAAGTGACGTGCCTCAGGGGCACCCTTTGGGGTACGAACCTCGGCCTGGACCCTCACTGACTAGTAGGACGTGTGGAAGGCACGCCCTCTAGGAGCATTTACTAAAGGAGAAGTTGTTTTTTGTTCGGCGAATTGCCCCACCACAATTTGTGGCGTATAGCAATGAGATGCAAATCAGTTTATTCCTTATAATATAGATTACAGTCTGCACATATCAAAACTTTATCTAAAGAGAATACTCTGAAATACGACAATCAAAACATGACTCTCGTGATAACCTAAAATCTCACAACAGCGATTGTCTAATGACTATAAGGCAACCTTTCGAAATAGCGCAGCTTTTGCTGGTCATAGCTCATAGGCCTCGTTCAAATATTTTCACCTTGCCCGGTTCTATGGCTCCCTCATCTATCCGTTTTCCGCCGTCCTAACTAGGTCGTCAATTCGTATTAGGTTTGTACTCACCCTGTATTTTCTGGTATATGCGATCGCCATTTCAGAACCTTTCTGCCCCAACGGCTTTCACTTCTTCGCAGCAATAAAATATTAAATAAATGAATAATCCTCACACATTTACACAACACCACCCCAAACTAAGCAAAGCTTGTACTATGGGTACTAGACAACGGATAAACATACTTAAATTCTTTTTTTTTTGTAAATACACACATATTATTAACATGGCGTTGTGTGAATGAGTGAGTGTCCTACAAGATGTAGTCTCCTACAAGATGTAGTGTCCTACAAGATGTAGTGTTCTACAAGATGTAGTTGACTACACGTAGTCTAGTGTAATCGGTGCTTAAATCAACATTCATGGTCGGAGATTAATAATCTAGTGATCATGGAGTGTTCCTTTTGCGGATGAGTTTGCAGACTTTATTGCTATTCAGAGTTCAGAGACCTCTGTGGCGTAGTGGTTATATAACATGACTGCTACGCAGATGTCTCAGGTTCGATTCCCGCTCAATGCAAATCTTTGTGTGCATGAACATGATTGTTTGCATCGGTCTGAGTGTTTCTATGTATAATATAAATAAATAAATGAATAATAAATAATCCTCACTCATTCACACAACGCCATGTTAATAATATGTGTGTATTTACAAAAAAAAAAAGAATTTAAGTATGTTTATTCGTTGTCTAGTACCCATAGTACAACCTTTGCTTAGTTTGGGATGGTTTTGTGTAAATGTGTGAGGATTATTTATTTATTTTATATTTTATTGCTGCGAAGAAGTGAAAGCCGTTGGGGCAGAAAGGTTCTGAAATGGCGATCGCATATACCAGAAAATACAGGGTGAGTACAATCCTAATACGAATTGACGACCTAGTTAGGACGGCGGAAAACGGATAGATGAGGGAGCCATAGAACCGGGCAAGGTGAAAATATTTGAACGAGGCCTATGAGCTGTGACCAGCAAAAGCTGCTCTATTTCGAAAGGTCTTGGTTGCCTTATAGTCATTAGACAATCGCTGTTGTGAGATTTTAGGTTATCACGAGAGTCATGTTTTGATTGTCGTATTTCAGAGTATTCCCTTTAGATAAAGTTTTGATATGTGCAGACTGTAATCTATATTATAAGGAATAAACAGATATGCATCTCATTGCTATACGCCACAAATTGTGGTGGGGCAATTCGCCGAACAAAAAACAACTTCTCCTTTAGTAAATGCTCCTAGAGGGCGTGCCTTCCACACGTCCTACTAGTCAGTGAGGGTCCAGGCCGAGGTTCGTACCCCAAAGGGTGCCCCTGAGGCACGTCACTTAAATGTCTTTGGTTGAGGACCATCCGCCCCACCACAGCCCGCGTAAAGTAGTAACTGTCGTCAGAGACAAACTACTCGTCCTCAACAAAAAAAAAACTTGAGTAAATGTAATTTTTAGGTCTCTAGTGGCAAATTATCTCTACTAAGTCTATATTAGAGTTTATTGAGACTATAAAGATAATTATTGAAGTTAATATAGATAGACACTTTTAATTAAGATCTGCAACTGATATAATTTTGTTGATGTTAGATAGTTATGCAAGCTGCCCGTGTTATTAGTACTTAAAAGATTGACAATGATGAATTGCTATGATTTAAGTTTGTCTATTTCTGTATTTATAGGTTGAGTAGTGTGCATTACATGGAAATGGAAAGACTACACGTAGTGTAGACTACGTCTTGTAGTCTCCTACAAGATGTAGTGTCCTACAAGATGTAGCCTCCTACAAGATGTAATCTCCTACAAGATGTAGTTGACTACATGTAGTCTAGTGTAATCGGCGCTTTACTCGTGATAAGAAAGGAAGTATGCTGAATAAATTAGGTATTAAAAATAACATTGTCGTTAACTAACAAAAGATAAAAAAATATATTCATACAATGATTTTCTTATTCGTCTGTAGGTATATGATAAAGATAATTACTTACCTACTTCTTAAAGTCATCTCTACCTATTTACTTTTCTTAAAATAATCTTATGTAAGTATAGGATTATTTTAAGAACATAGCTTCATGCTCAGACCAAATAAAAACTACTTGTCATCAAGTAAGTACACTTATATGACACTTGCTAATGCATGTCCCTATGTGTCGTAAAAATCGACTAAGTAGGATTTTTATAATTTTATTATTCTTTGTATCTGTGTGGTGACGGAGTAAGAATACATTATGTCACCACCCCATCGGTGTCGTAGACACCGACTAAGGTACTAGACAACGAATAAAGATATTTAAATACTTTTTTTCTAAATATACACATATTATACATAGAAACACTCAGACCAATGCAAACAATCATGTTCAGGCACACAAAGATTTGCATTGAGCGGGAATCGAACCCGAGACCTCTGCGTAGCAGTCATGTTATATAACCACTACGCCACAGAGTCGTCGTAAATAAACTTATTCCTCAATCGATTTCAGCCACGGCGACATCTTTATCTCCGTTCTAAACGTCGTTGGTGTGCTCGTGTTTGGCTAACAAAGTCATTTAATAAGATAAAACCTATTTCCTCACCCTCCTATTTAATTAGCAGACGTGGTTAAAGAGACATTTAAAACGTTTCAATGTGTTGCCACTTAATCCACCTCCAAGCACTATTTGTGCTAATACACTGTGTTCATGTGGAAAGTTACAGCAGCTAGTGAATTTACATCATAACAGCCCATTTATGTCCCACTGCAGGAACGGGCCTCCTCCCGTGACGGAGAGATACTTGGCCTACTAATACCACACTGGCCAGACTGATTAGTATAGGGTTTATTTTAAGTTTTCCTTCTTTTTATTTCGTAAAAAAAATATTCACGGATAATCCCTTAGTCGGTTTTTACGACACCCATGGGATGAGATGGGGTAATGACATATTGTATTCTTACTCCGTCACCACACGGAGAATTTACATGGGCAAGGAAAATAACAGCTTGTGTCCTAAAGCAGACAAGAGTTAATTATGCTGTATCATTGCTGGCATCCCTAAGCAGTGGTAACCATTTTCCAACCCCTTTCCATAAGGTAAACCAACTGCTCGTCAGCCATCTTAATAAAAAAAAAGGTGGATAATAGGATTACGGAGCCATCGTACAACGATTATGACTTTGTAATAGAAAACCTTACAATTTCCCCGGCAGAATGAATTCTGTGCATGTATTACGTAATGAGAAAAAGAGTTCTAGAATACATAGAGTGTATAATGGCTAGATGTGTCACCACATTTTGTTAGAAAAACCTTTTTTTGCTCTTTCTAATATAAGGCGGAGTTACAGCATTTTTTTAGAGGCAACTCTCCCTTCTAGGAATGATTTGCAGGGAATTTTACAGGCATGAAATTAACGCACACAAATAACTTCTAGACAAGAGAATAAATTATAATAAATAAATATTCCTCACACATTCACACAGCGCCATCTAGTCCTAAACTAAGCGGAGCTTGTAATGTGGGTACTAGACAACGGATAAACATAGGTACATAAATACCTTTTTTTTGTAAATACATACATAATGAAAACACCTAGATCAATGCAAACAATCATGTTCATGCACGTAAAGATTTGCATTGAGCGGGAATCGAACCCGAAACCTCTGCGTAGCAGTCACGTTATATAACCACTATGCAGAGATCGTCAATACATAATTTATGGATCAATCTTGCATGACCATTTTGCCATAAAAGCAGGCATTGCTCGCCGATACAACATTCCTGCGAAAGTCGCTTACGCGAAATTGTTGGCGTGTCTCATTAAAATGTATTACGATTAATTTATTATTTCGATTACTATTTCGATACCCTTAAATCGATTTATTTAATCGCTACAAAAATGAACTAGGGGTCTCGGACTAATAAAAAAACTTGTAAGTACAGTCAGCCCCAAAAGTCGCTGAACACATTTTAAATTCCAAAACTGCTGAACACTAAAATTGGCATAAGTCAGTGTCGCAACAAGAGTACAAAATAAGCTAAACGTACAAAACGACCATAACACGCTGCACACGGTTATTCCAAAAGTATCTGAACACTAGTATTTCAAAAGTAGCTGAACACTAGAGTTCCAAAAGTAGCTGAACACTGGTGTTCCAAAAGTGAAAAATTAAATATAAATATTATTTAATTTTTAATTCAAAGTTAAAAATAATATTTTAATTTAATTTAAATACCTGTGAACAGTGACGGTGAATTTAAGTTACTTGGCTTAATAAAATATAAATAGTCACTTACCTAGCATCAATATTTATAGACAATTATGTTTACTCGTTGGAATAGATACATAATTTCAACACAATTCACTGAGATTCGATAGCCTAGGGTATAGAACACTCGACTTTGATGAAGTAGACGTGCGTTCGAAACCGGGTTGTGCCAAGTATTTTTATTTTTTATTTATTGTACTTTATCTCAAAAAAACCAATTAACTTAAATTCACCGTCACTGTTCACAGGTATTTTAATAAAGTTAAAATATTATTTTTAATATTTAATTGAAAATTAAATAGTATTTTTATTTAATTTTTAATTTAATGAAGAATGATCATTATGACTTTAAATTGTATAAGAAACATTTTCGGAGATTCGATGATATGAGTTGAAATGTTATGTAAGAAGAAGCGCTCCCTGTTGTGCGACATTGAACTTAATAGTTTTATGACATGCAACTAAAATTAACTCTAGAGGTGATAAAGCCATTTAATTAATTAATTAATTAAATTATTTAATTTTATTGTCCAATATACATTTTTTTCGTAAACGAAGTCGCAGGTTACAGCTTTTATTGAATAATAATAGTAGAAAACAAAATAAGAAAAAATAAAAAAACACAAAATGTAATCCGTTCCTCAGGATCGAACCAGAGCTGTTTTCTTTTCACCCAAGCTCTATACAAGCAAAGCTATCGTGTTGACAACTGTTTTGATGAAATTGTTAATGTAGTATTCCGCTTTGAAATTGGCTTGACCTTTGTCTACTGTCATAATCACTCACTACAACTACACTGAAACTCGACCGCAGATGAGCGACGCAGCGGGCGACGCGACGTTGCCGTTCAGTCATGTGCGGCTCCCGTATACTGCACGAGTTGGCAACATCGATACTTCTGAAATACCCGTGTGCTGATACTTTTGAAATACTAGTGTTCAGATACTTCTGAAATACCCATGTGCAGCTACTTTTGGAATAACCGTGTGCAGCGTGTTATGGTCGTTTTGTACGTTTAGCTTATTTTGTACTCTTGTTGCGACACTGACTTATGCCACTTTTAGTGTTCAGCAGTTTTGGAACTTAAAATGTGTTCAGCGACTTTTGAGGCTGACTGTACATTATATTAATTTTACAGTGCCTTCAATGTATTAAATAAAGTAAAATTATATAGCTGTTTGCCAGGATCGTGACAAGTAGCGTTCTGTCGTCTCTGCCTACCCCGGACGGGATAAGGCGTGAGTTTATGTATGTATGTAAAATTATGTTCAAAAATTCGTCATGAAAGTAACACGAAGAAATACTTACTTTTTAACAAAGATCTTTTATTAGTAGTTACAACAATTTTCTCTATATCCGTGAGTCTCCTAGAAATGAACAGGACTAGACGTCGACAGGAAATGACCCACTGATGGGCAACTCGAGGAACATTCCCATTTGCCGAGTACTTTCCTACAAGCATACGTTATTATATACCCTTTGTCCGCTAACACTTTGTGTTTATACGCTCTGGTTACTTTGGACGACATTTTTAATAAGTAGGTCGAGTTAAACGTTTGCCGTAGGTACCTAACCTTACCTACTATAATACGAGTATAATATTATATCTTTTCCGTGTGGTGACGGAGTAAGAATACAATACGTCGCCACCCCATCTCATCCCATGGGTGTCGTAAAAACCGACTAAGGGACTATCCGTGAATATTATCTTTACGAAATAAAAAGAAGGAAAACTTGCAATTAAACCCTATGCCAATCCGTCTGGCCAGCGTGGTATTAGTTGGCCAAGTATCCCTCCGTCACGGGAGGAGGCCCGTCCCTGCAGTGGGACATTAATAGACAATGATAATGTCGATATGGATATTGTCACGAGTAAAAATCGTATGGCATCAACTAAATGAGTAGGTACTTAGATAACCATGTTGTTTTTCTTCATTAATTTTGGTAATTAAAAGTAAGTTTTGTATGTTGAGGTCAAATTGAAATCTGCATAGTTCATTTCCTAATGAGGCCGAAGATTGTGGGATTCAATCAGTTAAATGTTGGGTGGTCTTATCCAACAAACTAAGATTGCGTAGTTAATTAGGTTATAACAGTTTTACACTTTCCCGTCTTCTCGATTATCTACTATATCATGACGACCTCTGTGGCGTAGTGATTATTTAACATGACTGCTACGCAGAGGTCTCGGGTTCAATACCCGCTCAATGCAAATATTTGTGTGCATGAACATGATTATTTGCAATGGTCTGAGTGTTTCGACGTATAATGTGTGTGTATGTATTTACAAAAAAAAGTATTGAAGTATGTTTATCGGTTGTCTAGTAGCCACAGTACAAGCTTTGCTTAGTTTGGTACTAGATGGCGTTGTGTAAATGTGTGAGGAATATTTATATTTAAATATCAGTTAAAGTAAATTTGCCCGGATCACTGTGTTAAAAACGGGTAATGTTTTGAAGTGCTAAGAGGTAAAAAGAATAACTTCATATCAAATTTAAATAATTTTATTTACTTATTCTTATCATAAATAATTTAACATGCATTCACGTACGTTTATTATGTAAAACCAAGCATCTGTTTGCTACAAAAATAACATTAAAAAAAGTGATATCCAAATTCTGCTTAACTCAGTGCATTATTTATTATTAGCACTTCTTATAATTATTCATATTGACATTATTGTATTCAAAGTATTCAAATAAGAAATACAATTTTTAACATTCCAATAACAGTAAAAAATTCTAGATTTTTTTTTAGGAAAAGCTTTACAGTTTTTTTTTTATATTTTGAATAAAATTATTTATGGCACGTAATTAAGAAATTGTAGAGGATGGAAATATTAAAAAAAATATATTATAATAAAATTTTTTTTGCTAATTCTTTAAAATAGTTGTTATAAGAATAGAACAGTACAATAATGTTCTACACCATTTAATGCGTTTAAAATTTTTCAACGATTTTATTATTTTCCTATTCCCCTTAAATGATTTTTAAAAAGGCCTAGAATATTTAGAGTAATTAAAAAACAAATTGCAATAAGTTGATTTAATGATATTGCATTGATAAATGCACTCCTAGGGCGTGGCTGTCACAATATACGACTATAGGTTCAAAATCTAGGCAGAATAGTTTCTGGGGATCAAGAGTAAATTATGTCCGTGTGGTGACGGAGTCATCGGATCTCATCCCATGGGTGTTGCAAAAAACCGACTAAGGGACTAACCGTAAATATTATCTTTACGAAGTAAAAAGAAGGAAAACTTGAAATTAAACCATAAACCAATCCGCCTGGCCAGCGTGGTATTAGTAGGCCAAGTATCCCTCCGTCACGGGAGGAGGCCCGTCTCTACAGTGGGACATCCATGGGCTGTTATAATGATGAGTAATAATTAGTTTTATATCAAGCGGGCTACTAATGCAAATTGAATGGTTTAGTAAAAAGATGAAAGGGGAACTTAATATTTCCATTCTTTACCTCACATTATATATACAGGGTGGCTCATTCAAAAGTGTCAGTATGGGAAAGTCTTAAACTATAAGTCATACGAAGATTTGTTCTTAGGAACCATGTCACCGATTTTGATAAAAAGAAAAACTGCATTCATACATTTGAAAAAGATACTGTACCCAGCTGGGGAATCGAACCCGCTTGTTTTGCAAAAATAAACTTATACTTTTTCTATTTAAATATCGATTCTGTAGGTCTTAAGCAGTAAATATCTCTATGAAACATTATGTCTTAAATGAATTAAATGCATTGTTTTCACATAGTTTAATTTATCATAGTAGTAGGTGTTCGAAGTGACCACCATTACAATATTCAACAAGTTCAGGCATGTAAAATTGTCCCTACGGTTGTTTGTACCCCTCTACTAGTTACATACACCGTGTTACATTATCATGTGGCTAAACTTTTAAGGAAGTTTTGTTATCTACAGTAATATTATTATCATACAACTACTTACTTCTATTAATCAAACACTAACAATCAATTGAAAAGCCCACATAAAGTATGTAGATATTGTAGATAGGTACAGAGACGTGTTAAGTTAAGCCTCATTTGAAAATGGAACGTTTCAGTATGACTGGCTGCATGAAGATACAAAATGCAATAAGAAGATCGTTACTTAAACGTGTTAAAATATTGTATTGAACAAAACGGTGGCCTCTTCGACCACCTACTATAATAAATTAAAGTATGTGAAAAAAATGTATTTTATTCATTTAAGACATAATGTTTCATAGAGATATTTACTGCTTAAGACCTACAGAATCGATATTTAAATAGAAAAAGTGTAAGTTTATTTTTGCAAAACAACCGGGTTCGATTCCCCAGCTGGGTACAGTATCTTTTTCAAATGTATGAATGCAGTTTTTCTTTTTATCAAAATCAGTGACATGGTTCCTAAGAACAAATCTTCGTAGGACTTATAGTTTAAGACTTTCCCATACTGACCCTTTTGAATGAGCCACCCTGTATATACGTATAAAACGATATAATATTATATATTTATGTAATATATACAAAATGTTAAGATTATACAAATAACTATTGGGTGTCGAGAAAATATTTGTTACATAATTTTACTCAAAACACACAATTAAATTTCACAATTGTGCGTTTCGCGACAAAATTCAATTTCGACTGGCGGACTAGTGCGTTTCGCGACAAAATTCATGTCGGACTCGTGCGTTTTGCGAAAAATCTCAAGTCCGACTGTCGAACTCCGACATCCCAATTTTTCTATATGGTGACAATTATACATGTATATATTATTATTTTTCAAGATTATGATGCGAGTGTAAAAATATACAGCCGTGTATCGAATCTGTGATGCACCGTAAGTTATATAATATCAAAACACTATGCAATCTAAACTGAACTACGACTATTTATTATATTATATTTATATACTTAAATCAGTGTTTGTGAACAGCTAGCATTAATTTGGTAAATTGATATTTTAATGACATCTACCCACAATAGGGTAGTACTGAGTGGGGATTTAAGATTAGGTGGTGTTCACCATCCCATTTCATTTCAAAGAAAATGTTCGCTCAAAAAGCAAAACAGGGCTTAAAACCAATAGCATTGCATTAGTAGGCCAAGTCTCTGCAAATAAAATGGCCACAGTAAATTAACAAATAATTCTTATTACTAATTCTTTAAAATAAAGAAATTGTATCAAATTAATGGCAATGCTTATTTTTTTTTTTTTTCACTTACACAAAATCAAATTTTAAACCTAAGTCAATTTTAAAACTAAACTTCTACCACCTTACTCATAAACGCCTCTTAAATTTAACCACTGTTTACCAAAATGTTTCTTAGTAAAACCAACCTTATACCAAACAAAACTGTAAGAACTTAAGCAAATCAATTGACTAAAATTTAAGAGGCGTTTATGAGAATAAAGGGGTTAATAATTAATAAACTCCGAACTTACGAAAAACGAGGACTATGTGTGAATATTACCTTTACATAGAAAGAAGGAAAACTTGAAATTAAACCCTATATCAATCCGTCTGGTCAGCATGGTATTAGTAGGCCAAGTATCCCTCCGTCACGGGAGGAGGCCCGTCCCTGCAGTGGGACATTGGTGGGCTGTTATGATGAAACTCCGAGCTTCAAAAATCTATCAGTTTACTTTTTTAATGCATAACTGTGAACCAACACTAAAGAGGTGCATTGTTTGTGCCAGTAATTGTAAATTATGTGTATCAGTAATATTATAAAAAAAATATTTAAAAAAAACATATTGCACTGTCTTGCACATAGGCCACATAAACTATAAAATAAATAATAATTATTATAAATCTAAATATTATTTTAATAATATCGTTGTAAAGCAAAGTAATGGCAAGATACAGTTATCATTAATAATAATTAGTTCAATAAATTATAAATAATTATGAGTATTAATGGAATGAAAGTTATCACTTTCAATTTAAAACATAACGTCTTTTACATTTTAGAACAAATAATATAAATTATTGAATTTTTATTTTAATTATGCTCGTTAGAACATAATTAAATAATTGAACCAAGAAATTATTTGTGCAATTTAATTATTATTAATGTACACAAAGTAATTAAAAATTCAATAATTTATTATATCAATGTTAAAAATTAAAAATAATATTATTTTAAAAATTACATTACACACCTATTTATCTAAATGAAGCACTTTAAATATTTACATGTTTTTTTTTTATTTTATATTACGTACAAACTTGCGATTTTCTCACTGTAACGAAATTATTACATTTATTTTTTATTCTAATGTCGATGGGATATTGATGAAAATGTTTAAAAAAAACATTTTTCATACTTACACAGCTAAAATAATAATTATAAATTAATTTATGTATTTACTTGATTTTGTCTAATGTTATAATAATTTAAAACTTATACAGAGTGTCACACTAAAATCTAGAAACAATAGTTTAAAATAATACTTGATAATAGTTAATGATAATTAATATTGCCTCGTTTGAAGAAGCGTAAGGGTCGTAGCACATATATCAAAACGTAAAGCGATCGGCACCGTATCAACTCGAGCTGTTTAGTATTATTTGTATGAAACTCCTTACTGCAACGCACACTAATCGGAATCGTAACGTAATCGGATTTTTGACGTTTGACACCGAGGAAAAAGGCAAGGCGGTGCCGATCCGTTCACGTTTTGATATGTCTGCTACGAGCCTTGTAACACTCTGTACATTAATATTAAGCACCTATTTAAATAATATAAAACATACTTATATTTAACGCTTAAATTGTTACATTGACAAATTAATACTTAAAAAAATTATAGAATACTTAATAACTTCTAAATAAATGTTATCAAAAACTGAAAGTTTTTTTCTAGTTTTTTATTAAAAGGAAACCTACGTAATTATCTCTTATTAACAACTTTTTTTTATTACAATTCCTGCATTACATCGCTGATTTTTTAGTTGTTGCTTTCTCCATAATTTATCTATTTTATTTATAAGAGACAATACTGCTCCAGTTATTTGAATAGGTTAATGGGTACATTTATAAAAAAGGTCTGCAACTATGGTTATTAATAACGTAACTTGATACCTTGTTCATAGATAGACAAGACCTCGTTACAAAACTAAAACTTTAAAATTTACAGTGCTTTCGCCACCTTTGGACACTAATTGTTAGGTTTTATTAGTCGAATAACTGCATATATTCAGTACAGTCACGAGCGATAAATATGTACACATTTTGTAAAACAGTTATCTAAAGTTCTGCTAATCCAAAATTAAATATTCAAAGATTAGTTTAAAACTGTCCTCTTCTAAATTACGAAATTGTTTTGATATACCCCAAAGGGGGTGCCCCTAAGGCACGTCACTTAAATGTATTTGGTTGAGGGCCATCCGCCCCACCACAGCCCGTGTAAAGTAGTAGCGGTTGTCAGAGACCAACTACTCGTCCTCAACAAAAAAAAACAATTGTTTTGATATTCTAATGATAAAATAAACGTGCAGATAGTTTAGAAAATTTCACAATGTGTACATATTATTGCTCGTGACTGTACCATGTCACGGCAGCAAAATTTTGACAGCTTCCCACTTTTCCATCTGACTGGGACAGTACAGCAATTCCCATGATAAAAAGCATTTTGGCAAAGTTACATTTTCTTAATGAGAACCATTTTACATACCAAAAGTAAAGTTATTATTTAAAATGAGATTCTTGCTTATACTTATATAAATGTTAGCAACGAATACCTAATATAAATGCACTCTCAATGAAACATACTAATTAAACACCACACAACAATTTTGCCGAGTATTTTTATAAAAAAAAATTAACAGTAAAAATCTATTTTCAGTCGATAATACTATTGTTTTTAATATTTATTTCTTTTTTTGTGTACAAATATCTAAATAATTTAGAAGTGAGATTCGCAAAGATACACACATGTTTTACACAATTTTTATATTAAACAACTACATTATACAACTTTATGATTTAAAAAAGAAAACTTTACCAATATTATTACTTATTATTTTTTTACAATAATGATAATGCCTTACAATTTACAATCTACGTGATAAATTCTTATACAACTTCATACCGATATACCGATTTTACAATTGCAAAAAAATAATTTTGAAACTATTATTATATAAACAGGATATTAACGCGCATTTTATTTACCTTTATTTTACTTGACGTTTTGTCACAGCTTGCGACCACGGCCCGTGTTACCTGTGGCGAAACGTCAAGTAAAATAAAATGTAAATAGCATGACGCGTTAATAACCCGTTTATGTAATATTTATAAAATACAAAGAAAAATACATTATCCCAATAACGAATTTAACATTGCTATTAAAAATAGCGTATTTAAGGATGTTTATATAAATTATTTTAGTGTTTAATAACACAAAAAGATTATTTAGTCGAGAAATTAAAAAAATAAGCTATGAAAGTATGTTCTGTCAAAATTTACATAAATATTGAAAAGCGTACACAGAAGTGACTGGTAAGGAAATGACAATAATTTCTTTGTTTAGTCTTCACTGTAACATTTAAAGTTAAAAGTAGATTTATATGGCGTATTAATGCATGCTATCGTATAGGGTAAAGCAAAAACGCCCTATTTCAAACAAACGCGTCTAAAATCGGTTTTCCGTAAACGCCAACAACGCCATTATATTTGATTTCAGTGCGGGCCACGCCGCTGAACACAACGCACGATGCCCCGCGTCTTCGTAAATCCGGCCTTACGGCGCTTACAAGACTATTCCTTCTTCGTTTGTCTATATGTCAAGAAAAAGTGACTAACATATTTTTCATACCGTCTCACTTCTATGTTATATACGCTATATACATAAATACACATAAACTACATCCTGAAATACATATCTGTGTCTATAGGTAAATAATAAATAAAAATTTCTTTATTTTCCACCAAAATATTACATGTTTTACATACAGTATATGACTTATCACAATATACAACATACTTTATTGTTGGTAGTTTAAAAGCATGTAACATTTGGGAGGACTGGAGCCTAAACTAGGATGTACCTGTATTTCAGGACTCCAGGGTCCCCACCAGACTTCATATAGGTACAACTAGTGTTGTAGAAAAAATATTAGGAGTTATTTACGTGTCTTTAGCGATATAAGCCTAGGTATCTATTTATTTATACGTATGATAACTTGGATTGCACTATGGTTGGGAGAAGTAAATTATTTTTATTTATGCAAATTACGCTTGGGTTCTGATTTAACTTGTTTGTTAGTCAAAAAAAAACTAATGTTAGTTTATTTATTTTAACCATTAGTCTGTGATAGACTTAAGAATACTGTGTGTCCTTGTCAAATCTTATCCCGAAGGTGTCGTAAAAGTTGACTACGGAACTACCATTTTACTGACAATGTGTCTACAACCGTGTCAAAATTGGACACAAATGCGACAGTAACCCTTTTATAATCTTTAAACAAAGTAGGCTAGTAAGCCATGAGGATGAGGCCATTTCTAGTTCCGTTCAGTCCATTGCCTAGATTCCTGAGTTTCGCTTTCCATTAGGTTTAAAACAAATATACTGCCGTGTCGTATATAAAAAAAATCTCATCTCGAACTCTAGTGCAGTCCAAGTTTTTCATGTAATTCCCGTCTTCTGACAATATACATAATTATATAAACAAGTTATTTTGTACCTTCTATGCATTATTATAAGTGTCAATTCTGTGCTTATTAATTATTTAAAAATGTACAATATCGTCCTCTTTTTTTATTTAATTTTGCATTTTATCAATATCACGTCGTATTTTGACAGATTAAAACTTTGTCTGTCAAAAGTGACGTTTGTCAATGTCACTGTCAAATGAATTTTAATGTTTTTTCAAAGATTTGATGTTTTTGTGTTAGTTTAAATTGTTTACAACAATTATATTTAAAGTCATCACTTGGTAAAATATGGCATTATATACTTCCGTAAAGAAGAAAATAGAATAATTTCTCTAATGGATAGAAATTGCATCTCGAAATTTTCCGACGACATATCCGTTTTTTTCAAATCGTAGTTTAAGAATGTTTGTGATAGATGGCGTTGAGTTACATTACAAATGTGTCACGTGTTTTAATTTTTTGACAAAATCAATTATTTACAGTCGTAAGAGTAAATTAATCGGGAATCAGGTCGACATCTGGATATTAGTTAATATGATACCACTGGCATATAATATTAAGATGATGATGAGGTAGTCAATGACTTACAGCGAGAACCTTGATTAGTTTGTCCAGATCACTAATATGATGCCATTGCTGGTACGATGATGAGTGAGGACTTCAAGTAGCAGTGGTTACCAGGTCGACAATTGGAAATTATTCCTATGTCCAGCAATTTACATCTTTCGTGTAATATAATTATGACGAGGTCAACAATGACTAACAGCGGGCAGTCCAGCACTGGACGTCCAATACCTAAGATGCTGAGTGGGAGGCTGGCACAGTCCGGCTAGGTGATGAGCCGCGGCGCGTGCAGGCCGGCCAGCCTCCTGGGCAGCGGCGGGCGGTGTCGCTCGGCGTCCTGGCGCGGCGCCCAGTCCTGCAGGCGCGCGCCCCCCGCCAGGCGGTGCGTGAGCCGGTGCGCGATGCTGAACCCGCCGCTACCCTCCAGCTGCGTCAGTACTATGATCACCTGCCTGGAAGGGATATAGTGGGCTTAGTGTTATTATAAATGGTACAAAAGTAAATCAGAAGATAGAGGAAATTTGAAATAAGTTGAAATGGTCAAAAGACGAAAAAACTAATAAACATTGTAATATCTAAAGGAAAATATTTCTAGAGTTGATATCATTTTGATATTTTTCAATTTATGCTGCTATTCGTGTGATGGAGTAAGATAAAATTATGTCAACTGACCTAGGCTGGCATAAAAGTTGACAATGGGAAAATTTGCCAACTAAACAAAAAATCTATACTAATATTATAAAAAGGTAAAGTTTGTGTGTTTGTGACGTTGTAGGAGGTAATCCCTGGATTTACTGAACCGATTTTAAAAATTATTTCTTTGTTGAATAGTCCATTTATCAGGGAATGTCATAGGCTATAAAGTATCACGCTATGACTAATAGGAGTGGAGCAGTAATGAAATATGTTTAAAAAAGGGGCGCGTTTTTTTCGCCGAAATATGTTTAAAAGAGAGACGCGTTTTTTTCGCCGCCCAACGAAGTGGGCACGGGTCAGCTAGTATGGTATAAAACCGCGCATCGTTCTGTCTGACCCACGTGAGTAAGTCAAAATTAAGAAGTCCATCTTCAAAATTGAATTTGAATAGGCGACTACAATATACATTGACACCTAAGGAAGCGTTTACAGCGAGAAGGCAAGTTTAAAAACCGACTCAAGCTTGCAATTTTTTGCATCGCTTTTCGATAATTTTCGATGGATTCCACATTTATAAAATCATCATCATCATCATATCAGCCAATTGACGTCCACTGTTGCTGGACATAGGCCTCCTCCAAATATTGCCACCTTGTGGCATCCTTTTATAAAATACACCTATACTACTATATTTTCTCTTACCTATGTAACGGCGGTACGGAATCAATGGTCTTCAGTTCACCTCTAGTCGACACCACATTGTAACTCTCCTGACAATCACATTTCACGTGAATCCATTTGTCTGTATGTCTGTTTTCTACCATAACTACTAGTCCTGCCCAACCCTGTAATAAAAAGCGTATAGATAACTATCGTGGTAGGACTTTTACGAAGTATATTGTTGATCTGGTATGGGGTGTTGAGAGTGTTCTTGTTGCAGTGGTAAGCATAATACACACACACCTAACCACGACTCATCAGCATCATCATATCAGCCAATTGACGTCCACTGCTTCAAATATTAGCATCTTGTGCGGTCCAGTGCCTCCCTCATTCATCGGCTTCCTACCGTCCTAACTAAGTTGTCGGTCCACCGTGTGAGGGGTCTCCTGACCCTGCGTTTTCCGGTACACAGTCGCCCTACTAGAACCTTACTGCTGCAACGCCTGTGGGTTCTTCGCGAGATGTACTCTGCCCATGGCCATTCTGAGTACTATGTCGGTTACTTTTGATCGATCTCCTCATTCGATCACTAACAAAAACTCCCAACATAGCTCTCTCCATTGATCATAAGCTTTCTGAGAAGCCCGATTTGAATAGATCTCCATCCTATTTTTTGCGAGTTAAGTACGAAGTAGCCCTCTCTCTCGCGTCTCGCCAACTTAACTCGCCAAAAAATAGGATGGAGATCTATTCAAATCAACTTAATCAACAACTTACTACTTAACTCGCTTCTGTACTTGTCGATATGTAAATCGGGCATAAGCGACCACTACTACTAGCAAATAACGTAACGTACCTTGGTGAGATAGTAAGCAGTCATCCCCTGTCGACCTTCATGCCTTTGCCCCCTCGCTAACGTGAGCCCAATAATCGCATCAGCGAGCAGATGTGCATGCAACGCCGGGCGAGCGACCACCAGCGGTTTAGACGAGTGAGCGGCTAATACGTGGCGCGGCCAGCTGCCACTGTCGCTTAGTTCTAGCCCTGTGTGCCAGTGGTTGAACGCCAGGCATACGACTAAGTAGAAACCTTTTTCGAGCATCTTGTGGCAGCCTACGAAGCCTCGTACCTGTTTATACGAACTCATAGTAATTCTACAGAATAAAACTAAATTAAAGAATAAACCTAACCTAACCTATCCTAGTCGGACGTAGGTCGGTCCTAACTCAGGGTTTTAACATTTTTTATTATTATGGCAAATAAATATTATGACCGAGGATGATTATGGCTAACAATATTAGTACAAATGAAATTATGGTAAAACTAGATTATGCTAACAAACATAGTATGCTAAAAACCAATTGTGGCAAACTATTTTTATGACAAGGACAATTATAGAAATATGCCACAATAAGTTATTGTGACAATTTAAATTAGGACAAAAACTATTATGAGAAAAAAAGGTATCCCTAATTCTACGTACATACAAATGGACAATATAATATTTATGAGCGCAGTAATCTCAATAAATAATAATATTTATTTGTAAAAGTATATTTAACATTGTGATTACTCCTGAAAATTTTCTACATTAAATTTCCTACATTTGATCAAATTTATTTTTGGTCCACAATCGATGCTTCTGGAGCTATTAGGCTTTATACCTCGGCCATTACAAACGTGCGAACTGATGTCATAAAACATTACGTCAAAGGAAAGTGACAATGCCGATATACCTACAGTTAATTTATTATGATTTGATTATAAAGGTAAACAACTATGGCGTCGTGTCAACCACAAACTAAAGACTTTAGTCTTTTACTTTTGAGAAATGTATAGGAATCAAGGACAAATTCTAGAATCTATATAATGTCAAATGGAGAAATTAATTTTATCTGTGAAATTTGACGTTGGAAAAAATTACGTTTATTTAAAATTTAAGAAAGTTAGTGGTTTAATCAAAGTAATTTACGTGTTTTCTATTACATAAAGGTTTAATCCTACTTTCCAGAAATTTTCATTCATATCAAAGTGTGCGATTGATGTAAAAAAAAATGAAGTGAATTTGCAATATGTGGTGTTTGTTTACAAAGTTAATCAAGTAAGGATCAATACCCTATATAAGTGTGAGCGAGATGTCTATATAAAATGATTTTGACTTAGATCGTACGTTTGTAATGGCCCATATATAACTAGAACAATAATGTTAAGACTGACCTGTCGTTTGCTATGCGCCACTAGTTTACCGACTTGCGCAGTCGGTCCAGACTTAGTACGGAACACGACAACGCATAGATCGAGCTGTGATCGTTGACTTTTTGCTGAATTTCTGTAATTAACATTATATTGTTATAATAATGGGTTGTTCTAAAAGTTGCGTTAAGGACCTATACGTGGCTCACTAGCGCCCCCAATAGGAAAAAAATCATAATTCGCAAATAGGATCAATAATGCAAAATGTTCGTGACGAAGTCTTGAGAAAAGGCAATAAAGTATTTGCACACTCTCAACACTTTAAATGTTTTTCAATTAGATAAATATTGCATTATAAACAAAAACGGCCGTTTTTTCTCGGATGCGAAATTTAACTAATTGAAAAACATTTAAAGAGTTGAGAGAGTGGCGGCGCTAGTGAGCCCTATAAACGCTCTTAAACAATTGTATTGAATTTGATATAATTAATTGAAAAATCACAACGTTTTTGGTAACCATCCGATGCCTTAAATACAGGACTGTATTTGCGCTTTCCATCAGTTTTCAAATGGTCAATTTGCCGTGTCCCTACAAAAAAAAACTTCAAGCAAGAGGATTTCTTGCTGTAAAACAGGCTTTTGCGTTATCAACATTGGCTGACCACTATTTGTAAAATTTTAATACTTACATATAAATTACTGATTAAACTTGCGTTACCGCACAATACAAATTATCGCAAAGAACTAAAGGCCCGTCGGTCACAAAAAACCTTACTTGCTTCGGCACGATTATCGCAAAACAATATCATCTTTGGTGTGTAGAGGTCTTAAAAGACAATGAAAAAAACAACTAAGTTTGATTCTAACCCACTTGTTCAGAGAAAACGCTTTTTAGCTTGGGCGGATAGCCATCATATCATGGGTTTTCTTTTGCTAAGAATGCCAAAGCCAAGACCTACTTACTACAAATAACTAATAAATGTCTCCCTACCTCTGTCCTTCTTGGAAAAGCGTAAAATCCACTTCAGTTGGCTGCGTGGCAGTGAGTAGCAAACACGTTAGATGCCTGGTAGAGGACATTGGAGGTAGAATCCCTGCTAAACGGACTTCGTGCCAGCCAACGCGGACTTTACAAATGTCTATGCAGTCGAAATATCTGAAAATAAAAATTACATTTTAGTGTCGCAAAGGAATCTCAACTTTAGTTTTTTTTTAAATAAGAGAAAATTATAAAAATAAATCTCACTTAGACCGCCTATCACCGACCGACTATGAGCGTCGGAAGTATGCCATTATGAGCGTCGGACGTATGTCACCATGAGCATTCGGATGCCTGTCACTATGCGCGTTGGACGCTTGCAACTATGAGCATTGGGGTGCCTGTCACTATGAGCGTCGGACGCTTGTCACCATGAGAATTAGGATGCCTGTCACTATGAGCGTCGGACGCTTGTCACAATGAGCATTAGGATGTCTGTCACTATGAGCGTCGGACGCTTGTCACTATGAGCATTGGGATGACTGTCACTATGAGCGTTGAACGTTTGCCTCTATGAGCATCAGGATGCCTGTCACTATGAGCGTCGGACGCTTGTCACTATGAGCATTGGGATGACTGTCACTATGAACGTTGAACGTTTGTCTCTATGAGCATCGGGATGCCTGTCACTATGAGCGTCGGACGCTTGTCACCATGAGCATTAGGATGTATGTCACTATGAGCGTCGGACGCTTGTCACTATGAGCATTAGGATGTCTGTCACTATGAGCGTCGGACGCTTGTCACTATGAGCATTGGGATGACTGTCACTTTGAGCGCTTGTCACCACGAGTGTAGGACGCATAAGAGTGTATGTACTCACTTGAGCACATCGTCGAAGCTGATCCAGAACACTCCCTGGTCCCTGTCGTTGTGCTGCGCGGGCGCGTGCGGCGCGAGCGCTCCCCGCGCGGCGTCGCTCCAGCGCGCGCAGCCGGCCGCCCACGCGCCGCGCCACGTGTAGTGCCCCCAGGGGTTGCGCAGCCGCAGCAGCCGCGTGGGCGCGCTCGCTGCCCCTATGCATACTTCCACCACGTCCAGTACTGAGTACGCGTGGCGGGGACGAAGACCTAAGCGCTGGTATTCTTCTTCGTCAACCTGTTAGGGTAAAATATTAAGAATTTAGTCATATTTTGCCAGCCCCCACACGTTAAGCCTGGAAATGGCCCAAAGCCGCATGTAGGAGGAAAAGAAGAGTGCGTTTTGGCCATGACCTTACAACAAAACAAATAAATGAGGTCGGCCCCTTCTAGTAAAGAAGCAGATCACACCCTGCTGCCAAGCAATAGTCCCGCAGCCCGAGTGGTAGCAACTGCCTTCCGAATAAACTATCTAGGGCTGATGCCACCACGACAACCGAAGGGGTGCAAAATAAGGCACGCCTCGGGGCCACTACAAAAAGCTAGACTGCCGCCCCAAAAACGGACTTGGCTATGTATCTTACCCCCTAATCAGGTTCCATCACCAAATAGAAAATAACGAGTGAACTGCGGAACAAACTAAGGAGACTGATAGTGTCAAATAGACCGGGCATCGACCTAGCAAGGCACAATCCGCTAAATCTGCTTAGACAACAATTGTTTAAGCTGGCGAAAGAATAGGACAGGGCGAAATATTGTCGTCAAAAAGCAATCTGATATGCCGAGGAGGATTAGGTCTGGTATGGTACCCGAGAATGTGGACTCGCAGGAAATTTAAAAAATCTTAAAGTTCTTCAACCCATCGGCTGCCATATAACGGTGGCTACTATATGCAGCCATAACAGACTAGCGTCACCTTCATCCATGCCATGTGTCCCCAAAGACCTCCTCCCTTTTTATTACGATTTACTGTTAGCGTGGCCCTTAAAAAAAATCTAATTAAATAAATATAATGGGTAGAAATGGACGCTGTGACGCAACAATAGGAGAAGTTACAATTATCCTTTACCAGCGTGGGTGGTCATACAGGAAAATAGCAGATCATTTGAATTCAAAAAGAAGAAAGACAATGGAAAAAATTGGTACTCGATGCGGGACTCGACTTCTTCTTTTCGGATTTTTCTAGTTATACCTAAGCTTTATAGGTAAAAATTATTTGTAATCATTTGAATTGTTCCAAAAACATAATCTACAATGCACCAGCGTATTTTAAAATTCATGAATACAAAAAAAATTATGCCTAGACGGGGTTGCTAAGAAGAGGCCAAGAAAAACAACCGCACAAGATAATCGCACAAAATTGTCAATCTCGCGATGAGAGACGCCTTTAAGGGTTCCGTTGTAATCAGAAGCGAACTTTTTGGGCCAGAACCGACTGCTGAAGTATCAATGAGGACAATCAGAAGGCAACCGGGAAGAGCAAAGCTTGTATAAAGAGTTGCTCCAAAAGTTCTATAACAGACGATGAAATACAAACAAGCAAGGTTGTCGTTTCCAAGAGAGTATGCACATTGGATTGTTGCTGAATTGAGAAATGTGCTGTTTTCTAATGAAACCAAGATACATATAATTTCATCTGATAGTTGACAATACGTGCGACGATCTATAAAGTCTAAAATAAATCTAAATTTTACAAAGTTGCTGGTGAAACACGAAAAGGGTAATATTGAAATCTGGGGTTTCTTTTCTGGACATGAATACGAGGACCTTTAGGATCTTTAAAATGAATTCAAAGTAATTTTGATCAATTTATTAACGTAATAATAACAGAGAAAAATATGACAATGAATGCTGAAGAAGTTTTATCAGTCTCATAGACGTTTCAACACGGTAACGACCCTAAACATACCACGCACTCTTTCAAATCGTTCCTAGCAACACAGTCAGTAACGGTACTAGACTGGCCAGCAAACAGCCCAGAACTAAGCCCAATAGATACTTATGTTATAAGGTAAAGGAAAAATAGAGCTGAGCGTACTCCCACAAAAACAGCTTTACGAGACATAAGGTGATGGGAATAGAATTTTTTTAGAAACATACAATAATTTTATTGCATCGATGCCGCTCCTATGTCGAATACTTATAACCAGCAAAGGCAACCATTCTGGTTATTATAAAAACTTGAAATGATTTGTTTTGTACCCTACTATAATCAATTAACATTATTTGTGTAATAAACACTTAAAAAATTACCACTTTACTTATATTTATAGTCACAGTTTTACGAGTCCCTAATTATCCCGCTCTTCCCTTAGGGACCTCTTCCGGCTCTACCAACGGGACCCACTTCCCGCTCTTCCCTCGGGAACTTTTTCTTCTTTCTCCCTGAAATCCACTCCCGATCTTCCCATTCTTCCCACGAGATCTTCTTTCTGGAATTCACACGGGAATCTCTTCCCGAAATTCCCTCGGTACCCTGTTCCTGAAATTCCCTCGGGAACATCTTCCCGGTATTCCCTCGGGACCCTCTTCCCGAAATTCCCTCGGGAACATCTTCCCGAAATTCCCTCGGTACCCTGTTCCTGAAATTCCCTCGGGAACATCTTCCCGGTATTCCCTCGGGACCCTCTTCCCGAAATTCCCTCGGGAACATCTTCCCGGTATTCCCTCGGGACCCTCTTCCCGAAATATTCTTGGGAACCTCTTCCCTGTATTCCCTCGGGAACATCTTCCCAGTATTCCCTCGGGAACATCTTCCCGGAATTCCGGACGTTCCCGAGGGAATTCCGGGAATAGGATGACGGGGACCCTCTTCCATGAATTCCCTAGGGAACCTCTTCCCGGTATTCCCTCGTGAACATCTTCCCAGAATTCCCTCTGTAACATTTTCCCGATCTTCTACGGGAACGTCTTTCCGGTCATTCTGCGAGTGGGGCGTGTCCAGGAGGGCAGGTGGGATGGGCAAGGGGTATAGGGGCGTGGTTAGGAGCGCGGGGCGCGTGTCCAGAAGTGCGGGGAGCGTGGCCAAGAAGGGGGGGGGCTCTTCCGGCTCTACCAACGGGACCCATTTCCCGCTCTTCGGAAACCACTTCTTCTTTCTCCCTAAAATCTATTCCCGGTCTTCATGTTATTCCCACGAGATCTTCTTTCCGAAATTCACACGGGTATCTCTTCCCGGTATTCCCTCGGGACCCTCTTCGCGTAATTCCCTCGGGACCGTCTTCCCGGTATTCTCTCGGGAACTTCTTCCCGGAAAACCCTCGGGACCCTCTTACCGGAATTCCCTAGGGAACGGCTTCACGGAATACCCTCGGGAACCTCTTCCCGGACTTTAGTCGGAAACATCTTCCAGGAAATTCCTCGGGAACCTCTTCCCGGAATTCCCTCGGAAATCTCTTCAAGGAATTCTCTCGTGAACCTCTTCCCGGAATTCCTTCTGTAACATCTTCCCTATCTTCCACGGTAACATCTTTCCGGTCATTCTTCGAGTGGTGCGTGTCCAGGAGGGCAGGGGGCGTGGCCAGGTGGGCTGGGGGCGTGGCCAGGAGGGCTGGGGGCGTGGTCAGGAGGGCGGGGGGCGTGGTCAGGAGGGCGGGGAGCGTGTCCACGACAAGCATTTGTATATTATTAAATTTAGTAATGATAATGCGGTAAGGTTTATAAGCTTTAGTTAATTTAGCCCAGCGCACGAGACGAGCGAGCGAAGCGAACGTGCCGCGGTAGCCGTCGGCGAGTTCCAGAAGCAACTTCAGGCCGTTTTTTATTAATGTCATTTAGCCAAATGATTAATTCGCAAAACTTAATTCAATTCAATTTTTCTTTTTTTTATTATTTTCTTTTTTTTAGTTTATTTAATACATGGTGTTAACCGTGCGATGAGGTCAACAAATAAAAGATTCGATTTCAGTTAAAAAGGGCTATATTGGTCTAAGATAGCGCTATAAGGCCGCGGAGCACGTATGGTTGAGCCCGTGATTACTCAATAAAGACTGATCGCGAACTAATTGATTTTATTTTAATATTACACGGCACGACGACGGCGCGATGTATTAATTGCTGATTGTGCATTTGTACGGTACTGCACCGTACATGCTCCCGGGCCGAAATGATAACAAACAAGTTAAAAGTAAGTTGATACATGATAGATTACAATAATTATTTATCACCATAATATAATTATCTGTTAATGTTATTGGTACTTAACCGCGTTAACATGAATAAATAAATGAATTAAGAATTAAATACTGTCATCCGAGATTGTAAACACCCTACGAGGTATCGGAGATGTAGAAGAGTCAATTCGGTCCGACTTGTTGTTGTCCTTTATGACGTTAACACTTAAACACTGCACTTTCGATAGGCGACGTGCCTTTCTTTGCTTACGCTCACTCACTACACTAATGCTGCTAATGGGAGAGCCGGGAGGCGCTGCGCTCCCCCGCGCGCGCCTCCTCGACACGCGTCGTCGCTTCCATAACAATACTGCTGCTACTGCTATTGCTG
This sequence comes from Schrankia costaestrigalis, assembly GCA_905475405.1. Lineage (NCBI taxonomy): Eukaryota > Metazoa > Arthropoda > Insecta > Lepidoptera > Erebidae > Schrankia > Schrankia costaestrigalis. The sequence continues at coordinate 10,052,594 of FR997851.1, forward strand.
CTAACACCAGGCCATAGCTAATGGCATAGTGGTGGACATGATGATAGAAACCATAGTCCTCTCCTGCCAGGGAGTCATTTTTCATACGTTGGATTCTGTCACCAAGTTCTTCTAGCTGTAAACGTACAGCCGAGTCCGAGTCAGCGGTTTCATTTCCATAGATATTTGACGAAATATTGATAATATGATTGATAGGAGCTATCTGTGGGCTATAAACATCGGCATCTACGCGTATATTATTAAACAGCTGATTGTTGTGAGCATACGCTGTAAAATGCTTATCTTTCACAATACAGCCGGGCACTAGGTCAATGATACAAGTATCATTCACTTGTTCTAAAGTAACATGATCCCCACACATAAAGCGGAGTGTACATTGTCCACAACAGGTAAATAAATATTGATTTATTTTATGTAATGCTATCCATTGGGTGCTACAAGTGATGATGTTTGTTTGACATTTCTTGATGGATGGATCTATGATGCAGAAGCCGTTCTCAAGTTTCAGGTTGTAAATAGTGGCTCGCATGTCACATACATATTGAGAGGACCCGGTCTCCACACACTGCTGTACCTCATTTTCTTTAAGAGGTAGGTGCTTATCTTGCTTCAGATTGATGGCAATATACTCAGATATAGGGGCCACTATCAGCGTGGAGTTCCATCGTTTAAAAGGAATAGGCAGAATCTTATAAAGTTCATAATTATCCCTAGTTATTAAAGGTATCCTAATCTCGAAAATAAAATATGTGTTAGTTAAACGAGCCTTTACTTTGAGTAATTGATATATTTTTAACATCTCACTATGTATATGTTCTACAGGGAGGGACAAATCTTTAGTCAACTGCCCGGCAATGACGTTAAGTTCTGTTTGAAATTGTTTTGGAGATAAAATATGAGGATTAAACTTGTTATGATTAATGTCCGTAAGCATCTCTACCAAATGATCTTGAATATTTTGAATATTTAGAACTAAATTGTTAGCTATCATGACGGTAATAATAAAGTCATTCATAATTTCTATCGTGTGAATTTCCGTATTCAATGTGTCCACAGCCTTATTCAAAGCATTTATGCGCTGATTTATGGTTTTGTGTTGTTTATTAATTGTGTCTTCAATTCTTTTAAGAACATTATATTCACCTTCGACTACAGAGGTTTGATTTTTCCATAATTGAGCTAAATGTTGTTGATTGCGACGCAATAGAGAAATATCTTTTTCATACTGTTCCGCAAAATGATCATCTAATACCCCGAATAAAGTATTCGCAAGGTACCCGATCCCATTGATAAGACCACGCTTGCTACGAGAACTATTTTGCTGGCCTAGTAATATACGGTTTGTGAACTCAACTTCTAAGAAACTGTGTCGTAGTTGAGCTAAAAGGACGTCACAATGTGACGTGTTGCTAATAGGGGAACACAAAGTACTAAGATATGCCTGATACTTTTGTAATGCGATCATACCTTCCCAGTAAGGTTTCATATCATAATAAACTACGAGCTTCCATTCATCGCGTGTCAGTTTCATGTTTCCTATTTTATCGAAATACAAGCCACGGTAATCCTTAAGTGTTGTAATATTATAAGAGGCAAGCGAATTACCTATTAATGATATAAATAAAATTAAAGAGATTGCCATTGATAAAAAACGATTACTTAACTTATGCTTATGATTTGTTTTTTGTACTGTTATAGCGTTAGCGTTCGTTACTTTGTGTTTACACGTTATAGGCAGTACTGATAATTTGACAACAGGTCTTTTTAAGACACCGTTTTTAGTTTTTAGAGACACTACCCTAACTAGACCGGCAGGACCCGGATGTAATTCGATTACCCTTCCTAGCATCCATTTTCCGGCAGGTAAATTGTCATCTTGGATAGTGACTAACTCGCCTATCTTTAAGTTATCCTGCTGTTTGAGCCATTTGCTCCGAAGAGATAGCTGAGCAAGATATTCAGCTTTAAATCGCTTCCATACATCTAAGGCTATCTTATCTGCTAAACTCCACCTAGTTCTAGCGTCTTGTTCTACTTCTATGACGGTGGATCCTACTCTACCTGTTAAGAAATGTGCTGGCGTTAAAAAATCTATATCGTCCACATTGTCTGATAACGGACATAAGGGTCGTGAATTTAAACATCCCTCAAGCTGAGCTAATAAAGTACTAAATTCTTCAAATGTAAGCTTTTGCTCGCCGACTACCCTTTTAAGATGATGCTTAAGACTACGTATAGCTCTCTCCCATAAGCCCCCTGCACTGGGCCAAGATGGCGCGTTGAAGTGCCACTCTATATTTAATTCGGTTATTTCACGAAAGAAGGTTTCGTCGAGCCTATTCTTTAAATCATAAAATTCCTGCTGCAAAACACGATTTGCTCCTACGAAGTTCGTCCCGTTATCGCTATAAAGATGGCGTGGCGCACCTCTTCTTGCAGCCATTCTACGAAGAGCTGCAAGGAATGCGGTGCTACTTAAATCCGAGACAAGCTCTAGATGTATCGCCTTCGTGACCATACATATGAATAGCGCGACGTAGCCTTTCGTAGTTTTTATACCCCTTCCTTTGCTGGCCTTGACCTCCACATAACCAGTGTAGTCAACCCCTGTATGATAGAACGGAGGGGCCGGGTTAACTCTTTCTGCTGGTAAGTTCCCCATTAATTGATAATGCGGTTTAGGATCATGTTTTCGGCACGTAACACACTTTGTAAGTGAATGTTTAACTGCTCTACCGCCTGCTATGATCCAATATTTTTGTCTCAAATTAGCTAATGTAAGACGAGGACCGCCGTGGTAAGTTAAGTGATGTGCTTGCTCGATAAGCAATGTTGTTAAAATGCTATTATAGGGAATTAAAATAGGGTATTTCATATCGCTATGAATTTGAGCGTTTCTCAAACGTCCACCGACTCTTATAATACCTTCTAAATCTAAAAACGGGTTTAATTTAAGTAACTTGCTCTTACTACTCCAATTATTGTTTTTTCTAAAGTACTCAATATCGTTCTGAAATTCGCATCGTTGCACATATTTTATAATAAACAGCTTTGCATACTTAATTTCGCTTAATGTTAGATATAATTGCCTTTGTTTACATTTATTGTTATTAAATTTAATGGACTTTAACGCGCGTAAAATCCATGCAAGTATTCTGATTACTTTGCAAAATGAACTATGTTTCTGTAATAGTTCTATAATAATACATTCACTTTTTATGCTTTCTTGGACCACATGAACTTGTTTAGTTTTACATTCTTCTTTAGTGACATAATCTACTTTATTTTGTTTAGTATTATCTAACTCTAATGATTTTAACCAAGCGGGGCCCTGCCACCATAACTCAGAACTTGCTAACTGTGATGCTAAAAGTCCTCTACTGGCTGCGTCCGCGGGGTTCTCGCCCGACTTGACATATCGCCAGCGTGCTGGTGCTATTATCTTTGTTATACTTTGGACACGATTAGCTACAAACGTTTTCCATCGACCCGGGTCGCCTTGTAGCCATCCCAGGGCGACCATAGAATCTGTCCAACCGTATACTTCTAGCTTATGTTCATTTAAGCAATGTACGACCTTATCCATCCATTGTGCTAACAGGTGTGCCCCACATATCTCTAACCGAGGTAAAGATATGGTTTTATTACACGGAACTAATCTAGTTTTAGATCCGACTAACACTACTGATACTTGTCCGTTTTTTACAATACGGGCATAAATAACGCCTGCGTAGGCTTTTATAGACGCATCACAAAATCCGTGTAATTCTATGGCGTCCCTCTGCTCATAGCCTATCCATCTAGGAATACAACACTGCTCTAAATTACAAATATCCGATTTAATTTTACTCCACTCTACATCTATCTCTTTCGGTATAACGTCATCCCACTGTAAATTCGCAACCCACACTTTTTGAAATAGTAATTTAAGTGTGGTTGATAAAGGGGCCAGCCATCCTAATGGATCAAATAATTTGGATATTTCTGATAAGATCGTACGTTTTGTTTGGTTTAATGGTGTACCACTAATATTATACTGGAAGGTAAACTTGTCCTGCTGTGAGTCCCATCGTAAACCTAATGTTTTAGATGAGCCATCTAATTTAAAATTAAATATTTGTTTTTGCTTGCTAATGTCATTCTCTAAATTCGTTAATAAATTTGGCTCATTTGATAACCATTTTCGCAACGTAAATCCGCCTGATTGTACTAGATGGTTAAGATCTGCTATTAACTGCCTACCCGTCTCGATCCCATGACTCCCATGAACGAGATCGTCCATATACAGAGCTTCCTCTAGCACTTGAGCTGCTTGAGGGTATCTCCCGCTTTCGTCAGATGCTAGCTTTTTTAAAGTCATCATAGCAAGGAAGGGGGCGGCCTTCGTGCCATAAGTTACCGTACTTAATTGATAGGATTGTATAGGATGTTCTTGTTTTTCTCTCCATACAATCTGCTGGTAATGTTGATCTTCCTTGTGTACCATAATTTGTCGATACATTTTTTCAAGGTCGGATGTAAAACCATAACGATATAATCGCCATTTTATTATTAATGATTGTAAATCTTTTTGCAGATTAGGCCCTTTATACATTATGTCATTAAGGCTATAACCGCTCGATGTTTTAGCTGAGGCGTTAAAAACTACCCTTAGCTTTGTAGTCAATGACTCCGCCCGCTGAACAGCGTGATGAGGTAGGAAACATTGTACCGGTGTCTCCTTACCCGTATTATTTTTTATTGTAACAGGAATCATATGTTGTAATGCTATATATTCGTTAATAAAATCTTTATACTGAGTCGCTAAGTCTAACTGTCTGTCAAATTTTCTTTCTAAATTCCTAAATTGCGCTACGGCTATCCCTTTAGACGACCCTAATTTGTGACGTATGTGCTGTTTAATAGGTAATTTAACCACGTATCGACCGTCATGTCGACGTACGGTATTTGCATGATAAAAATCAATACATGTTTGATCTTCTGAGGAAAAAGTAGACGGAAGTTCAATGTCCTCTACTTCCCAAAACTGCTGTATATTATCTATGTTATTTAAGACTACATTGCAATAATAAGACTGCATTCTACCAAACAAAATCCAGCCTAGTTGGGTTTGTTCTGCTAATGGTTGAGTCGGTTCATCGCCTCTGCTTATGCCCCCCATTTTAATTAACGCGTAAATATCTGAACCTAATAGTAAGTCTACGGGTCGACTTATATAAAACTCCGGGTCTGCCAAGTCAATGTTTTGTATAAAGGACCACGAAGGTTTTTCAAACGTTACATTCGGTAATCGCTTCATTAAACTGTTCATAATAAGTACATCTGTACTGAACGTAAAGTCATTGTATGTTGACATACATCGTATGCTAATCATGCCTTTAGAGTTGCTCTCGTTTTCGCCTATTCCGTACACTATACCTCTACAGAATGTTCTTTTCACGCCTAACCTCTGCGCGGCATTTTCTGATATCAATGAGACCTGAGATCCCTGATCGATTAACGCTCGCAAAATATGAGATGAGCCATCATCGCATATTACTTTAATCAACGCCGTTGCTAAAAGTATTTCTGCTGATTGGGCGGGGGACACGTGCAAATTATTTCCAACGTGACCAGACGATTTTGCAACTGGCTCGTGCCTATTAAATGATAATTTCGCTCTGACGCACGCGTCATGTAAAAGCGAATTATGCTTTCCGTTGCATTTTCGACACCGTTTTGTAGAAATGCATTGTTTGCCATTATGGTCGAACAAACAATTAATGCATATTTTTAATTCCTGTACTTTTTTCAACTTTAAATCGCTAGACATAGAGTTGAAATCTTTACAATGGAAAAGGCTATGATCTGCATTACATAAAGGGCATTGGCTTGCTGTGACAGGAAATGATTTGTTAAAAGATTTATTGTATGATAAATTATAAGGCTTTTTTACAAATTCGTGGGATTTATTACTATTGCTATGAGATTGAGATGGTTTTACCGAAATCTGGTCTTGCTTTCTTCGCGCAGACTCAAGGCTAGTAAATTTACTTTCGAGATAAGATAAAAATTCCTTTAACACCGGTAACTCTCGTGGCGAGCTTACCGATTCCAAATAATCGCTATAAGTATCGCTATCAAGTTTCTGTGACAAAATATGAATTAAAAATGGGTCCCACGTGGACACGTCTACGTCTAAGTTTTCTATGGCATGAAGCGTCTCTAACGTAACATCATGCATCCTTTTAATTTGACCTGCTGACTGTTGATTCAAACTAGGAAGCCCTAATAACGTATTCATATGTGCAGTAAAAATTAATTTCTTATTATTATAACGATTGATAAGGATTTCCCAACACGCGCTATAATTATCGGAACTTATGTGTAAGTGCTGAATAAGCCGTTCTGGTTCGCCACGTAATTTACCTTTTAAAAACTGCATTTTTTGAGCTAACGATAAAGAAGGATTATTATGTACTGTTTCATTAAAAAGATCTTTAAAGGACGTCCACTGCTGATAGTTACCCGTAAATACTGGTATCTCGATCTTTGGCACCGACTTCTCTCTGTGTGAAACGGACCACAGTTTTTTGTTGACTGCTTTCTTTAAGTTGTTAAATATAACTTCGTGTCTAGTAAATTTATCTTCATACTCGGGTTCGTCTCCGTCTGATTCCATATAAATTTCCCAATGAAGAGTATCTATTGTGGTCCACCGGGCCTGCAATTCCTTTAGCACGTCCTCAAACTCCCATTTTTCGTTTATTGTCTCTAGTTTGACATTGTTTGCGGTGCGCATGAATGCCTTAAAATTAACGGCCTGCTTACGTATCAATTCATCTAACCTGCTCATGGAACCCTTGGATACCATGCGTTGAGATGATGTTCCTGCTTCTGGTGCTGATGGATGTACTGGTTCGGGTCTTGACATCTCCTCCCGCTGCTCGATCTTCTGCCCGGCGGGTTCAGAAATCGTAGATAGAGGTAGTGCCAGTGTTAGTTCCTGACTTTGTTGATAAATTAACTGCTTACCCGTTAAGTACAGCTCCTTTGTCTGCTCATACTCTCGTCGGCTGAAATATACATGCTCCACAATACCTAACCCAGATATGCTCCTGTGATTATTTTCATATTCTGACCAATAATTTTCCAAAATATCAAGACGCCTTTTAAAGTAATCGCCTGTTCGACGTTCTAACCCTGCTTTTTGTAAATTTTTTATAAATTTCTGAATAGCGTCAGTTATTTCCTGCTGATTGACATAAAAATTTTCCATGTCCATTTCGTATTGGTAAGTAAAATAAATATGGAAAGATCTTACTTGAAACCGCTGATACTCGGCAATGCTCTGCTGCTGACTCCTGCTAGATGCTCTCCTTGCCTTCTCTGCTGCTTGCTTGCTTGGTGACGACGGCACTTGTACTTTTGCTACGTCAGTACCACGTGTTTCTACCGTAAACTGTTTCCGACAGTTTTTATGCTAGTCCCCGACGCGCGAGGTCCAAGGTTCGAAGGACCAATTTGTTAACCGTGCGATGAGGTCAACAAATAAAAGATTCGATTTCAGTTAAAAAGGGCTATATTGGTCTAAGATAGCGCTATAAGGCCGCGGAGCACGTATGGTTGAGCCCGTGATTACTCAATAAAGACTGATCGCGAACTAATTGATTTTATTTTAATATTACACGGCACGACGACGGCGCGATGTATTAATTGCTGATTGTGCATTTGTACGGTACTGCACCGTACACATGGTTAAATAAAAAAATGGACATACCTTCATATTACCACCACCACAGCTAGCCCCCATGAGAAAGCAAGCCTGTCTAGACGACAGCAGCTGTGCCCACACCAGGTCCCGGTCTAGTTGCTCCAGGGGTGCTCCGCCCCCCGCCCCGCCGGCGCCTCCAGCTTGTAACGACACTGATTCGCAGGGTGCTCCCGTTAAGGTACATAGTCCTGGGGACAAAATTATTAGCATTTTATAACAGGTAACTAAATAAATATAGAATATCTGTATTCATCTAATAGATATCTTCATCATCATCATCATATCAGCCAATTGACGTCCACTAGTGGACGTCGATTGGCTCTAGGCCTCCTCCAAGTATTGCCACCTTGTGCGGTCCTGTGCCTCCCCTATCCATCGGCTTCCCACCGTCCTAAATAGGTCGTCGGTCTACCGTGCGCGGGAAATAAATATCCGTATTCAGTTTTAATGTTGCAGTATGAGTGAGTAACTACCTTCCGCGCAATCTTACTTGACCGGTCTTAAGTTAAGCTATTAGAGAATTTCGCCCATGTTTAGGTACTGTTACAAAACACCTGCTACACGCCATTTAATTCTAAAAACGACACCTGCGCAACCAATTGCAACAACTTTAACCCGGTCAACTAATATTGCGCTTACAATTCATTCAGTTTTAACTTTGTTTTTTTTTCAATATTCTATCATGCATCCTCTCAATATGTCGAAGCATCTTAGATTACGTCTTAAAAACCGTGTTTAAAAAATCCAATAACATAATACTTAATAGTTAAAATTTTTAAACTTTAAGAAAAATAAAACATAATATCAAAGCAATCAAATCAGTCATTTGTTTATCGCCAAAATTAGATTATATCGCAATTTTAGTATAACTAAATTTGTATTATCAAATAATAACAAAAAAAACACATACCCTCTATGGCTCTTCCAGAAACTAAGGCTTCGTAACATCCATGTAATTTGGCGACTGCTTTCTCTATGAGCGGAACCCATAACTGTTTTCTTTTTGCCTGAAATTAATATAATACATTAATTTTTTATCTCCGTGTGGTGACAGAGTAACAATACATTATGTCACCACCCCATCGCATCCCATGGGTGTCGTAAAAACCGACTAAGGGACTATCCGTGAATATTATCTTTACGAAATAAAAAGAAAGAAAACTTGAAATTAAACCATATACCAATCCGGTATGAGTAGGCCAAGTATTCATCCGCCATGAGAGGAGGCCCGTCCCTGCAGTGGGATATTAATGGGCTGTTATGATGATGAACATTTATATTAATTCTTTACTCAAAGTGCGTAGGCATGTAATTTTTCTTGTTATTGTATGTAAAATATGTTCATTAGTCTAATGAACATAAAATATGTTCATTAGTCTAATGAACATATTTAATTATAAATCAAACTATAATAACCTGTGAATAAACAAGATGCCCTTTCTTATTAGCAGGCAGTAGATCATCAACAGTGACAGTCAGCCAGCGACCGTCTTTACACAGCCGCAGCTGGTACGCGCCGCCCGCTGGTTCAGCGCGAAGTAGCACGCCGCGGACGAGCGCTGAACGTTCCGCTAACACCGCCAGCGCTGATAGCAACCAGCAGTTGCCCAGCACGCCTGTAGATGATAAAAATAATGTTTAAATATAAAACCAACTAGTTTGTAGTAGAGAGAGTAGAGAGCATTTTTCAGCTAAATAGCTTGGTCTTAGGTCAACTAATAGCCTTTTTAGATCCAGCGGACATAGTCAGACTCTCTTTTGAACGAGTCAAAAACAGAGACGCACCACAGATAACGATAAGCTCTTGCTTAATCATTTACCAGACCCAAGACTGTCATAAAAATAGAATAACAGACACGTTCTAAAAATTGCAGATCCCGACCACATATTATACATAGAAAAGACCGCGACTCGGCAAACGTAGCGCATTATGCACCCTGGCTAGGTGGACCAACGACCTCACAAAGGTTACTAGGTCGGGCTGGATGCGGAAGGCGCCGACTTTGTTCCGTAGCGATTGTTGGGAGAGGCCCATGTCTAGCAGTGAACTGTGATGAAAGGCTCATTTTACACATAGTAAATTCACCCATAAACCCTAAAACTAAACTATAACTCACCCTGAGAAATATCCGAAGGTCTGGGATCCCTGAAGACGACCCATGGCAGACGATGATCAGTGTCTACATGAATCTGGTGGGGTCTAAGCCATCTAGTAGCGGCTCCCGTCTCCGCCCCACCACTGTAGTAAAGCGAGCGGGGGGAGGCAGGAAATGATGAGTCTACGTAGGGTTCTCCGGTCTGAAAAAAGGAAATAATTATTGTTATATTTGGATGACTTACTGGTAAGGCATAAAAAAAATTAAATCAGATCAGACTGTCCTTATCATCTCCTATTTCATTACTGCTCCACTCATATGAGTCATAGCGTGATACTATATTATAGCCTATAACACTCCCCGATAAATGGACAACACAGAAAGAGTTTTTAAAATCGGTTCAGTAGAGCCAGAGATTACCACCTACAACGTCACAAACACACATACTTTATAATATTAGTATAGATATGTCAGCGTTGTGACGAGATGCAGGCAAACTTTATACCAGTACATCTGGCAAGAAATAATAGCCCTATCATTCTTAGATAAGTGGATGAACATAAACGCCTCATACATGTCTTCATACATATGTCTTACCATCTTACACGTAAAGTTATAAATAAAATTAACTCACCGAGGCACACTGAGCCAACACTTCTTGCCACTGTGTCCAGGCGTGACTCTCCTCACTGAGACGCAATATCTCCATGGGAGTACTCTCTTGCCGCTCACCATCCGATCCTTCCGCTGTGACATATAAATTATATTATGAGTAAATGGTTAAAAGTGGATAAATTGACAAAAACTCTCAGTAAATTGACAAAACTATCAGTCAATCAATCAACTAGCCTATCGCAGTCCACTGTTGGACATAGTTAACAAAACAATAACTATCAGTAAACTAACAGTTGATTGGTCGGTAATTTTAAATAGAAAATTTTACTTTGACAAAAACTGACATATTTTGACAATACATTAAGGGCCTTTAAATAATGTGTTGAGAGAACACTTTACTGTCTTTTCTCAAGACTTTGTTATCAACATTTTACATTATTTATCCTATTTGCGAATTATGATTTTTTTCTATTGGCGGCGCTAGTGAGCCCTATAAACGCTCTTAACGAAAGAAAGTCATTCAAAAAACAGTGTATAACTTTTTTTTTCTTTTAAGCAAATCACAAATTTGTTGTGATTGTCCTAAACTGTCCTGTCTGCTTGTCCGTTGGCGTCCCATATTTCGATATTATAGTCTCCACAATACATCCATAATACGGAAAAATTCTAAAATTAAGAGCTAGGGCAATTTTCTCGTACTTATACAAGTTTAAATTGCTGAAAATTAAGTAAAACTCACGTGAATCCTCATCATCCAAGGAAGGCTGGTCCGGTGCAGCAGGCAACAACCTCGTCTTAGGAGACTGACACATCTCGCACGATACAGCACCGCTACAGTTCATGTACGTGCATTCAGAACACGGCCATTCTGTTACTTCCGATCTGAAAATATATTAATTTAAAGCTATTTAATGTAAGTTTACATATCGACGGCGAAGCGCCTGTAGCTCCTAACTAACTCAGATCAAATTTTACAGGAAACGAATAAAGTAATTAATTATTAAATTTTCGATCAATCAAAATATATGAAATTAATTTAGAATAATAATAATGTATGCTTAATATATTATGCTAAATTAGTATATTTTGTGACAGTTTTGTTTTTGTTTTGTTAATAATACTTTAATTTAGTTGTATTTCCACATATAAATTAGTTAAAATAAAAATAAATGTACGAGATTTTACTAAAACATGCAAATAATGCCATTAGATACAAGTCGATAAAAAAGTTAATTTCTCAGAAAATGTCAGTTATAGTGTGACCACAGGAGCTGTGCACCTCCTGAGGTATGCGCGCGGCGAGAGGGGGGTGGACATATAGAGTACATGTTATATACTGGTATAGAATAAACAGTCTATGATGTAGCTACTAGCGACATCTGACGCAATATATTTACGTTATTTGGCTGGTACGGGTCGCTACACGAGCGCCTGTTGCAGTTTTCTATTAAAAGACAGTCATTTTTAAAAACTCCAAGAAAGTATTTACATTATTGTATAGTTTTAACCGTAAATAGGAACATTATTAGTGTTTTTATAATGTAACTTTGAGAAAAATGACATCTAGCGGAATGTAACAAATACTCTAAGAACATGAAATTCTTAAAGAAAAATATAATGTTCGAATTGTTATGACACTGCCGTCAATACTCGTGACGGCAGGTAGGTGTCCGTTATGGTAGCATACACAAAAGCTATATCGAGTTGGTTGCTATGGCAGAAAACTCTGCATAAATAAAAATAAAAAAAAACCCTATTGTTAAGATTAATGATGAGGAATTAAGAAATCGTTATCACTACAGTATTCCTAGGAATTACTTTAGACAGTAAATTACAATGGGACAACCCATATTAAAAGATTGTCAGGTAGGCTTTCTTCAGCAGCATAAGCAGTGAAAAAATGAGTAAAATTATAACTACATTGCCAGTATCATCATCATCATCATAACAGCCCGTTAATGCATAAAATAAATAATAATATAAATTTAGCCCATTGCCAGTATATATTTGAAAATTTGATGTACGTCCATGAAATATAAGTCAATAATTCAGTCAAGATTTATCCCAATTTGAATTTGAATTAATTGCTTTATGTCTATATTACAGTTGATATTGATAACTAAACTATGTCACTTTCGCATCGACTGGTCTGTCTACAAAACACAATTAATTGCAATATTTTATTAAATTTTTTATCATTTAGCTCTTAGTAAATCCATGTTAAATGATATCTTGTTGGTTAAAATTTAACACTGAATAAATTTTAGTTAGGTATTGTAGTTATTTTTTCCATTCCATTAGAATGATTAAATTTTACTTTTTGTTAGGAAAATCAAAGAGCACGTTTAGGCGTAGGTATAGTCAATGAAGAAACAGATTTAAAAATAATGAAAAGCTTGAAACTCCTGGTAAACACAGGCAAGGCCGGCCAAAGAAAGAAATGGATGTTTCTGTATTTCTGCTCTCCCCCACAAAATACAATTATGTTCCACAGTAAAAAAGAGGTAGGTATATAACATTTTTCTTCTTTTACCTGTATTTTGTTTCTAGTTATGCCTAAATTTATTGTAGGTATAATCAAATGTTCAATTTACATAACTTTTCTAAAATTGTGAGTTCCAACCCTCAGAAAATTGCAGATGATAGCTAGAACTGAGATGGATTTTAGTTTAGTTAGTAGTGTAGTGTTATTTGAACATAATTGTTTTGAAAACTATTTTGTCAGACTAAATAGGGTTACTACGTGTAGCACAATGGCGCCCTAATTTTTTGTCAGGACTTTATAGACAGACTGTACCTACATTTAAAAAAAATAGTTGTTGTAGTTTTAATATTATAGCGTAATGAAATAACTCCAGCCCGGCCCCTAAGAACCGTTAATATCTCCGATAATATTGAATTTTGTATTGAAATAAAGTGTTACACAGGCGTTACTTCAGGGTTACATTTTTACTGTATTAACAGAATTACTGTATCTTTGTTTTGTAGTTCTCGAGATATTCAAATCACTTGTGAGCATATTATCTGTACCAGCACTATGAACATAAATGAACATGGATTTTTGACATATTCCACTGTGAATTCGAATAAAGCATTTACCTACACTAATTGAGTCAGAATTTTTCGCATTATTTTTACATAAAGAATTTATCAAAAGAAAAGTTCCCTTTCTATCAGAACTATCACGTGTACGCTACCATAACGGACACCTATTTTTTCTTCGTCCCCCACCTCGCCCCGCATACCTCAGGGGGTGCACAGCTCCTGTGGTCACACTATAGGAGTTATTGGCAATTCACCGTCGATTTTTAAAGTTTACCAAACTTTACCACCGCTTCCAAGGCGCTACTAGAGAAGAAGGGGCGTAACAAACTCTACAGCAGCATATTCTAGCCGTCAATTTATAATTTAACAACATGTAATATCATGACGATCTAAAATACTAAATCTAAATTTAGATTAAAGAAAGCATCATTGTCATTGATAATAATTTAACATCGCTTGACATCGTTCAATGTAAAATGAGTTCTATTATTACTTAATTATGTCTCAAATTTCAATGTTATCTTCAGTTCGGGCCGCTATTTTAACTATATTTGTACTAGATTCAGTCTTTTTCTTGTTAAGTCGATGTATAACTTATAAAGTATTTAATTACTCGTAAACAGTTTAATCTCCGTGTGGTGACGGAGTAAGAATACAATATGTCACCACCCCATCTCATCCCAAAGGTGCCGTAAAAACCGACTAAGGGACTATCCGTGAAAATTATCTTTACGAAATAAAAAGAAGGAAAACTTGAAATTAAACCCTATACCAATCCGTCTGGCCAGCGTGGCATTAGTAGGTCAAGTATCCCTCCGACACGGGAGGAGGCCCGTCCCTGCAGTGGGACATAAATGGGCTGGTATGAATACAAATAATTAAAACAACTTACTTAGGTTCAGGCGGCGGGGTTTTGTGACTGGATCCACGGCGCGGTAGTGCGGGAGTGTGACGCGTACTGCGGCGAGGTGACGGACTGCGACCTGCCGGGGCTGGGAATACAAAGAAGTATGTTTTTATTGCAAGGTGGCCATATTTGGAGAAGGCCTATGATTGGCTGATATGATGATGAGTTTATCACTTTTAAAGATTTTGTGTAAGAAAATCTTAAACGATTTTGTATTATGTATAAACTAGCAGACCCGTGCCCACTTCACTTGGGCGGCAAAAAAAACGCGTCCCTTTTTTAAACATATTTCATTACTGCTCCAGTCTTATTAGCCATAGCGTGATACTAATTATATGTAATATTAGCATATGACACTCCCCGATAAATGGACTAATCAACACAGAAAGAATTTTTAAATCGGTTCATTAGATCCAGAGATTACCCCCCACCATATCACAAACACACAAACTTTACCTCTTTATAATATTAGTATCAATAACATCATTCGGAACAAAAATATACTTAGAGATATTTTGTACTCATTTGCAACATTAAAAGTTTACTGCTGTCGCGCCTAGATGGCGTTGTTGTTTTGTTATAGTTGGATTAAAATTACAAGGGTTTAATAGTTCCGTAGAAAGGAATGGATTAATTTAATTAACGTGACGAGGATTCGGGTCGCCAAGCGGGCAAGGCGTTGAAGGCGTATTCTTCAATGATGCAAGAACTCTTTTTTTTCTTGTCTGTTTTTCTTAGAAAGTTTCTAGTTATATCTAAGTTATATAATATAAACTGCTTCGGTGGCGCTAAGGTAGCGCAAGCAGCTGCTGCACAAAGTCGAATCAGGGTTCAATTTCCACGCAGAACAATTATTGCTGAGATCCACAAATTATTAAGATCTTCAGTCTGGATGTTCTTTGTGTCCGTTAAATTGATGTATGTAAAAGCCCCGGCGACACAGGGCATGATACCTTGTACGGATGAATGACCGTACAATATTGTAAATCGCTACATAGGTAAGTAAAAAAAATATACAATTGCGTCTACGTCTACGTCTTACCGTGCGCGAAAAAAGAATAGGATGAGTAATCCTATTCTTTTGGTATTAATTTTAAAACTTATTAATTTTTGTAGATTAAATATATTTTTATTAATTCTATATTTTATCTTTTAATCTCAAAATCTAACCCCAACCCCGAACATACCTAGCGCAGGAGTTGTCTTTATAAAAAATATAGGTTAATTTATATGTAATTAAACTTACCAGCTCCATGGTTAGCATCAGTAGAAGGTACAGTCAAGCCATGCTTAGGTACCGGCGGAGTCTTGCACGCGAGGCACAAACTCGCCGACATGGGGTTTTGTAATGTACACGAACTGCATGACCTGAAATAACCAAATAAAGTATAATATTAATTTCTATTTTAATAGTATTAGGATAAATAATACTTCTCACACATTCACACAACGTCACCTAGTCCCAAACTAACGCCCGAATACTCAAACGTCACTTAAATCGTCTAACAATAAACGGCATCCTAAACGTTTGGATCCTTAAATTTTTTTCGGTATACACAAACGCCACTTAAGTCATTCATATCTTTGATTAGCTAAACAGCCGATAAATGTTTGCGTACTGGTAACATTCACCTCATAAAGTATGTTTTCAATTACAAATTTAATTACCCTATGCTGGTATTTTCGTTTTACGCAGAAAATGGAAAAGAATAATCAGTTGTGTGCTGCATACTACGATTGTAATTGAATATTCACTTGGAAATTTTCAGACATAAGTATTACAATTTCAATAAACAAACTGAATTACACCATTCTTTATTTTTAAATATCCCTATAATTGGTTATTATCTTTATCTATGATTGACACGATCATTGCACAAAGTACGAAACGTTTACTCAGTGACACTGACACAACACGACAAAGCGCGAGTTTTCATCAGCTTGAAAATTTTTAAGAAGAATCTTCTACTTTCGAAAAGAGATGAAATCATTTAGAAATAATTAAAAAGTGAGTGAAATGTGAACGTAATACGAAAATGAGACAATTTAATGTGAACACATTTCAACATACTTCTTTTTAAATTGCAAGTTTGTGATTCAATTCAATCAACAATGACTTTCCACATATCTAAATATTGTAGAAAATAAGGAAATAAACGGCTACATGATAAGAAGCGAGAGACCTGGGAATTTGTGTGTCAGCACTGTAATGCCGTTGCTGTGAGTGGCTTCAGATCATGGCAACAACTGCGACACTTTTACGAGAAACACAAACAGAAGTCAAAAAATAATAAAAACAGAATGGAAATCAATAAGTACAGAATAGAAATGGAAATGGAAAAATTGAAAATAATAATCTTGTATAATTATGTTGTATATAAATAAAACTACTTATAATTTAAAAAGTGTGTATTTATTAAAGTAGTCCTTGTTATAAAATGTTGATTAGTATAAAGGCTTCTAGGCTGTGATACCTACAGGTTTTTCTTCTACGGTAGAAAGTGAATCCTCTTCTAAGATCCCATTTCGCCTACGCAGCGCTATGTTGTGTAACAAAGCGCATCCCACAATAACTAGTGGAATAATATTAATTTTTAAACCCATTCTATGTTGAAGACAGGGAAATCTCCTTTTTAGTACACCAAAAAAGCCTCTATAGGATTTCTGGTGCTTATTTGGGCTCTATTGTAAGCTTATTCTGTTGGTGTCCGTGGATTTTATAATGGGGTTAGCAGGTACGGTCGACACAGATAACCGCTATAACCAAGTAGAGTCTCATGGCTTGAAAATCTCCACGCTCTAACTGTGCACATAGAGGAAAGTCATTTAATATTGTGCTATCATGTTCGGAACCTAGCCATCTTGCAATAACATTTGTAATGCAAAGTTTTGGCTGTCATTTAATGTACAATTCGGTGAATGAATACACTTCTTTGATTATTAAAGCGATAATCGTCAGCTGTAGAGACGAGAGGGGTTGTTAAGTCCATTAAATTAGAGTGAAAATATTTATATAACGCCTGATGATTTTTTTATAGCAATATTAAACAGTAAACATCATGACCTATTTTTAGGCGTAAAATATTTTTCTCAATCGAATCCGATTGACGTTGAAGCCGCCTTAACTGCATATTGCTGACAATTGTTTTATTTATAAATGTGTTTAAAACTGAGGTTTTCCAGAGATTTTTTAATGACTTTAACAGCCTGTATACTTTTACTCTACCGCTAGTGCGGCAACTGACGCTTACTTTACTGATTTCCAGACATTGAACCACTGTTTGAATCATCATAATCACTTGTTTATTAACTTTTTGGAGATTTAAGAGACCTTGCGACCACTCTCAAGTTTTTAAGCTACTTTAATCAATTTGGCAGGTCATTTGACAGCTAAATAAGTTAAGTAACGTTTGAGTATACGAATTTATTACTAAGTCGGCGTTTAAGTACAAATAAATTTAAGATAAATCGTTGCTTAAAATTGTGGTTTGTGTATAGGATAAGAGCTACTTTGTAGCTAAGAAACCGATAAATATTTAACTAGCGTTTGAGTATTCGGGCATAAGCCGAGCTATGGGAGGTAGACAACGTATACATAGAAACACTTTTTTGTTTTATTGGTTACGCTGGGGTAAAATCCCTACGCATCCCCTCTCGTCGGGGGACGGGAGGGGTATATGGGGCTCCCAGGGGTGACCCACTAAAAGTCCCCAGCGGCACTCCTTCATCGCGATAGAAACACCTAGATTAATAGAAACATATTTGTTCATGCATACATTGAGTGGGAATCGAATCGCAAGTAAGTTTTGTTTCCAAAGACCAGCCTCGACCTCTTAGTTAGTTTTTATGACACTTACGGTATGACATGGCCTGGTAACACAATATATTCTTTTTTTCACCATCACCATAGAGAGAAAGCCAGTGCTATTATATATATAACAGTTTACCTGTAGACATTGAAAGTACTTCTATATCAAAGCGATCCTTTAAAAATAAAATAACAACATTTCTTCTAAATGTAATCTCTGACAACATTGAATTATCAAAAATATCAATATAAATTATGCTGTATAGATAATTGAATTGCTCATTCAATTCAATTATCTATGTTTCCTATTATTGTTTCAATTACTTACCTACTACAATGTATTACCTATATTATATGCAACAATAGTAATTTCATTCAACCTTTTTTGTTTTGTTAATAACAAAAGAAACAACAGGTGTGCAATTTATTAATACTAATAATGTAATTTGTATTCATTCTAAATTTATTTGTATCTTATTTTTTAATTTTATTTTTTTAATTTATAATATGAAAGTGTAACAATGTTTTTATTAATATCTTTTGTAACAAGGGAGCTACGTCTGCCAACAAACTGCTGTGCAGTTTGGCAGAAGTTCTAATATAATGTAATATTTTTAAATCACCGAATAAACACTTTTTCATTTTTCATTTTCATTTTCATTTCATTTGTTTTATCTAATAGTGTTATGTCCGGTCTATTAAAATGTATAGTTATGTCTGTAATTATTGTTCTGTCCCAATATAATTTACCTGAATGGTTTTCTAAAACTGTCTCTGGTTTATAATTAATAGTAAGCAACTTTTTTGGGGATAAATGAGTGTGTATAAGCTAGATTTTGAAGAATTATTGATGCTACTTGGTCATGTCTATGTTTGTAATCAGTTTGTACAGTCAGCAGAAATCTAACCCGTTTAGCGCGCTGTTATATTCTTAAAGGGGGTTAGATTTATTTGCAGCTGACCGTACTATTGATCAACAAACTCCGGTGATATGTTGAATAGTTTCAGAACTATTTACCATCACCCCATGAAGAAAAAGCCAAATATATTTGAAAAAATCTTACCAAAAATTATGAGGTTGAGGTCTCGAACCTGCGCACGCCGCACAGGCTGCCGCCGTTGAGTCATTCACTAGCGTACAGCGGGTACACGACCAGGTCGGTACTGGAGTTGGTGCGGGGTTCGAATCTGGAAATGTCAATGTAGTATAAATTTAAATTACAAACAGTAAGAATATAGCAAATATTAATGAATTACAAATAGTAAAAAATATATATCCTGTTATATTTCTGGTCGTAAATATTTTTTTTTTACGACACTCTTAAGAGTTCCGACAGCTCAGTAACCAAGTAAATCAACCGGTAGACCAAGTTTCTCTATCATTTTTTTTTCTATCGGTCATTATTTAAAAAACTATGACGTCAGCGTGAGAGACTTCTCTTCACAGAATATATTTTTAAAGAAAAACCCCTTTTCTTTAAAATATTTTTTTAAAGTAAAGTCCCTCACTAGGGATGCGGCCAGGCCTACATGGTATATGATATATGATATATAGCGCGCTACGTAGGTGCGCGCGTTTGCGAGCGACTTTGCAGGCCGCGCCCGCACTTTCGAAAGCACGCGGCACACTAAATCAACCCTTAAAATATATACATACCAACAGCGAATAACAATTCATCGCTATTTAAATCGTGGTCTAGAGACGCTATAGGCACTGTCAACTTCTTGGGTTCACTTCTGTTAGTCTCCGGCTTACTACTGCCACTGGCCTCCGATGTATTCGCTGGTCTTGGGCTAGAAAATAATCAGAATATCTTGTTAATACAAAATAATGTCGTTTAATAAGATAAAATTACAATATTCCTCGCCATCCTAAGTTAGTCGCAAACTAAGGTGAGCTTGCATTAAGGGACATCGGATAAGCATTCATTTTTTTTTTAATAACATAGATAAAATAATATCCGTGTGGTGACGGAGTAAAAATACAATAATCACCACCCCATCTAATCCCATGGGTATCGTTAAAACCACGGAACAAACATCAAGTGGAAGTGCTAAGTAGGCCTGGTACGCGTGTCACTAATACGCGATGGTACGCATAACTTGTCGCTGATGTCATATGCTGGTAATACATAACGCGAATATCACCCTTATGAACAAATTATTGATGTCAATTTAAAGCTACTTAATCTAAAGTTTACATATTTAAAGTTTTTCAAAATTTACCTATTATGCTTCCCGTCGACCACATCCCTGGTGGCGAGTGTGACGGCCGCGTGTGGTGGTCTACCACTGCGACAAACGTCACACCACCTCGCCCACCACGCGTTGTAAGCAAACCAACACTCTTTGCATTGCCACATGCGATTTTCGCGTCTGTGAATATTAAAATGGCGAATTAATTTTTAACTAAACTTACTAAATGAATAACTTTAGGGTCTTATTATGTTCTATTCGGGTCCTACCTGCGGTACATAGCCTAGATACTATTAGGATAAATACCTAGGTTTTTCTCCGACGTTTCGGCCGAATTGCATAAACCTAGGTATTTAACTTAATAGTAGCTGGGCTCGATCGACAGACAATTACACTGAGCCTGGATGTTCCTGAAGTCTTTTAAACTGATGTTTCTAAAAATCCCCGCGACATGGAACATGATCCTTAGTAAGGAAGTAGACTTTTATAAAATATTTCTGTGTGGTGACGGAGTAAGAATACAATATGTCACCACTCCATCCCACGGGTGTTGTAAAAACCGACTAAGGGACTATCTGTGAATATTTTCTTTACGAAATAAAAAAACGAAAAACTTGAAATTAAACCATTTACCAATCCGTCTGGCCAGTGTGGTATTAGAAGGCCAAGTATCCCTTAGTCACTGGAGGAGGCCCGTCCCTGCAGTGGGACACTAATAGGTTCTCATGATGATGACGACGATGATTTTATAAAATGAAACTACCTAAACGAAAACATTTACTTACGTAGCTTGCTGCTGCTGCGTCGAAGGCACTTTGGTAGGTTCGCGAGGATTATGTGACACCTTCCCCACAGAGGGCAGCATATTGAACACTTTAGGCGGTTCCCTCTGCCCTATATGCGAAGTCCTTATATTCGAAGCCACATCATTCACAGGCGATATGCAATTCTCTGCACCTAGCAACTCATCTATCCTTGCATAATCACCGTCACTTATATCATTCGAATATAACGCCTCATTCTGTGAATTACTCATGACTGTCTTCGTATCTTGGACAGACACATAAGAATACCTAGTCCCGTTATTATTCACTTGAAGCTGGAGGTTCAAATCTTTGTATTTCCCTTTATTAGGTAAAGCGTATATTACACCTTCAGCATTCGTATCCCAACTGCACTCTTTGTCAATAACATCAATGTTATTTTCATCAATTTTAATTTCCCTCCTCACGTCAGGTTTCGTTAAGCTACCGCAATAGCTCGCCAATGATTTCTGATAGTCGTTCAAACTTCTTCTGCTCGAAATAACTTTGCCGACTGATCTCTCCGCGTTTGTTTGCTCTGAGAAAGACCGTCGATAAGTTGGCCGGATTTCGGGTGAGTTTTGAGCGCTGATTGACCTTCGGAAAGAAGTACCTAGTGTTGTACTTCCAGTCGGCCAGTCAGGGACTGTGATCATAACCCCTCCTGACGTAGGAAGAGATGTAGCACCATCCCTACCGGCTAATGTCTCATGCCTTCCTAAAGTAGTCACGCTCAAACCTCTTGCATTCGGAATCCTTGCAAGTGGGGATACTCTAGGCGATAGGCAAGCTTCACAATTAGTCCTTATGCCAGAATTTTCTAAGGTACACTTACTGCAAGACCATTTCTTTAAATGCAAGCCTTTACTCTGCTCCCTTTGATACTCCTTAACGTAATTCAGTTCCCAATTCGACTTGCTCTCATTACACTTTTTAGGTCTTCTCGTGACTGTATAAAGGCTTCTTAGAAATGATTCTCTAGGGTTAGTTTGGCCGTATCTCTCGGAGACCATTAAACTCGTAGGCCTATTTATAGTACCTCGTCCAGTCTCGTCGATTTTCCACCACTTCTGTTGTGAGTTTATAACAGATCCGTGCGATAAGGACCTTGTTACACCATGCGCATGATCTGTCAATTGAGTAGGAGATAATCGAAGAGATTGCAGATCCAGGTTTAGTCTTCTACCGTCAGAATAACTCGTCGTAGGCTTATATTGTGATGGGACAGCCAGGGTGTTGGATCTTATCATAGTGTTGTCTGAAAAATAAGATTTAAAAAGTCTTTTATTGCTGTTTTGGAATTTGGTAAGGCATCAAATTGTTAACATTTTGAGGGGAAACATTACCTTTAGCAGACTTTTCTTTGTCCGTCATCCCTGAAGCTTGATCCTCATCATCAGAAAGCCTAAAAAAGGAAAAACATTTAATTGATTTACAACAGTTAGAGGATAGTATAGACTAGTATTAACAGCATCATGCATGGGTTAAAAGTTAGGCTAGTCTTAGCCAGCACCAATTAAAGCATGATTCTGTTGAATACCTCCGGCCTACATGAGAGACAAAGGCCTAGCGGGTTTTAGACAATCTGACGGACCTCTCCATCCATTGCATTGCGGGGCGGAGGATCTCCAGGAGGATTTTTCCCTAACTTTTGCAGCTAAACAGCTTTAGTTAAGTGTAGTATGTATACCTGTAGACAGGCGCGTGGGGCGCGAGCGCGTCGCAGGCGGCGCAGCGCCAGGCGGCGGACACGTTGCGCAGTCCGCACGCGCAGCGCCACGCGCGGGACGTCTGCGGGGCCGAGCCCACGCACGACCATCCGCTATTACAAGAAAATATAAAACTATACATAAACTCCAATAATATTGATGAACATAGCCGAAAAAAGATGTAAGTAGTTGAGAATAATCTCAGGGAACATTAAGCCAGCGATTGGCAACAGGTGGCCAAGGATCGAGCAGGGTGGAATGGATGGTGGACTTTAGTTTCCGCACTTGGGTCCATTGTGCGTAGCATCGAGCAGGGTGACGTTTTATCGAGTCGGAGGGTAGAACACATTTTGGGTCGTTGAACCAACGGAGTATCTAAGTATAGCCCACTCACTGTCCCTTGTACCCGGATACTGTACTTGTACCATGGAAGACTTGAGGGACGCCACGGATCGAGCTTTAAAAGTAGTTGAATTCAGGGTTGGCATCAGGTAAGTAACCAACGAAATGATAGAAGAATAATATTGATGCCTAAATTGAATGAATTGAAGGTCTTAAAGTAGTCAGCAGGTTTGGCACACCGCAAAAATTCTGGTCATTTTTAAAACGACATGGTGCTGACATAAACTAGTCGCTCATTTGATGGAAGGTTCATGCTTAACAGTATGAAGAACTTCGCTAACATGTTTTACAAATATAAAATTCAGAATGCTCCGGTTTGTCAATGCAATCATATTCCAAACTGCTTTTCTTTTACTCTAATCCTTAATAATCGATAATGTTCCGAAAGGTCTACATTTTACTTTATTTAAGTAATTTATTACACAGTTTGACACCAAACAATGAATAACCCTTTCATTGATATTGATCTACACATTGACGACTATGTCATTAGGTAAAAAACTGACATTAATATAATATTCAATGTGTGGGTGGAGTTTTCAATGAACAAAATACAAACTAAAACCTATTATTACCATTTTTCCGTAAAACACAACCATATTTAATCAGGGGTATTTGTACAGGATAACTAAAAATTTCTAATAAACAGTCTCTAACTGCAGCATAAAAGGAAGTTTAGAAATCCATAAATGCCATTTGGTATGCCAACTTACCCTACACAAAGATGACTCATTCTATACCCATCCTTCATCATAACAGCCCATAAATGTTCCACTGCAGGGACGGGCCTCCTCCTGTGACGGAGGGATACTTGGCCTACTAATACCACCCTGGCCAAACAGATTGGTATAGGGTTTAATTTCAAGTTTTACTTCTTTACACCCATTCTTACAAAAATAAAAATAAACCCTGATTGTCGACAGTAGGGATATTGATTTCTCATTGATTCCTAGCATTCAGAAATTTAAACCAGTAGAGAGTGTACAGCTCTTGGCAGTACTGCTTGTTTTAATCAGCTGTAGTACATTGCTGGATAAAACCTTGTACCAAGTTCTTCTGGCTATAGAGTATACACAGCTATTTCTGGTTATCTCATAGTCAAGTATTTTACCATCTTCAGTGCATTGTCAGTAGGGATATTGATTTCTCATTGAATCGTAAGATCAATCTTTACAACATGTGTATATGTCGCAGGGATGTGAGGAAACCAGGGATTTCACGAAATCCCTAGGGATTTCACGAAATCCCTAGGGATATGACGAAATCCCGTTTCTACTAGAAAAGAAATGCTTATATTTTTGTTTGTAGGTTAAAAAACACAAGGATTCCAACTTCTGTAGGTTAGGTTAGGTTAGAACCGTGACCATAATGCCCGAGGTGAGCGAGCGAAACGAGCGTGCCGCGGCAACAGCCGCCGAAGTGCAAGGCATTTTCGTCATTTACCGGGATTTCGTGATATCCCTAGTGATTTCGTAAAATCCCTGGTTTCCTCATTTCCCTGCGACTAGTACTAGTAATTATCTTTTAGATACAATGTTATGAGTGTTTGATAATATCTCTAGCCTTTATTAAGACCTAAATAACAGTGAAATCAATAGTAATTTAAAATAATGTCTAGCTTTCACATTTGTGTGTCAAATATAGATATGACTAATGATTCTACAAAAGTTTTTACTTCTTGATCAAATGTATTGTTACTGTTATTAACAGGTCGAAACTGTACTGAAATGTCAGGTGTGAATGTGTTTTCAGGCATTATTGACAGACATATAGCATTAAAGTTCTCATGCCACAATCATATACTGAAATCAAGGAACTTACACTGTAACTGGAATGCTTACTAATTTACAGCTGTATGAGTGGAGTGTGTCCTCTCTAAACAGTAACCGACATTTAACTTACAGTTGCAAGAGAGAGACGCAATACTCCTTTGTCATTGTCCTTGTCGGAGTATTTTTCACTTTCATGTTATATAAACCTTATGTTGTCAGTAGTGGTGTACAATTTAATTTGTCTAAATTTGCTTCGTAAGCATTCTAGTTAGAGTTCCTTGACTGAAATATAGATAATAGAAGAAACAGACTTTGACTTTGCAGCAGACAAACTTCTGCAATTGACAAGGGACTTGATAGGAGACAGGAAACAATGCCACAATTATGACATTTATGATCATTCCGTGGCTAATGTAATGATAATGTTGTATTAATGATAATGTTAACCATTGTGCCATATTGGTTAAAGCACATGACTATTGAGCTATGAACACAAATTTGTTTCCCCGTCAATGAAAATGATTAAAAACATGAATGTTTGAATTGGTGGGGGTGTGTCTACAACAACAGTTCTGATGGAATGAATATATAAAAAAACGGATTTTATTTAATAATATGAATATTACACAAACATAACATAAACATAAAATATTTTTTTATTAAAAAAAGTTGATTTTTTCTGGATAGTTTCTTTGTTTGAGCAAGTAAAATTTAATATTGCTTAATATATCATTCTATTAGCTATATGACAACTATTTAACTGGACTAGAATAATCAAATAGCAACTATAAACCAGCAACTTTTAATTAACACTTTGACTCTTATAGTGTTAGTGTACCAAATTGGTATATTTTCAAGCCCTTTGTGATATTAACATACTGGGATTCATTAATAGAAATTGTTATAAATATGTTTTGGACTATTAGGAGAGTCAATAAATACTTATTATCTACTTTTTAAACAATGAATAGAAGACAGTGAGTGTTTTTGACTGTCATCACAAAAACATTAAAATTCATAAATTATCAACCTTACCTTGTAAAACAATTTAAAGATATCTCTGATAAGTTCTGCCTGAAAAGCACAACCTAATTCAAACTAAAACTCGATACGAATGACTGATTGATTAAACAACTTATTTATTTCATACAATAAGAATGGAGTGGTACATACCTACACTCATTGTCACTAGGCTACATTGAAAATCACATTTTACAAGCAATTCCTGACACAAATACCCCAAAAACTGCACGTTAACTTCTAATTTACTAATTGAACTCTATTTTACTGTGCGCAACAATGTAATACAATAGAAATATAACCTAAAATAAGGGTCACGAAAAATCGATATTTTACTGACAGAAACTCACAATGACTATGGCAATTACATTAAAAAAAGCACACCTGTTAAAGCAATTTTCTGTTGGTATGACGATTGGTTCAGACCCAGGTGTAGTTTCCTCGCTTTTTCCTGTTCGAGATGTATATTCCGGCGAAGAATCTCTGTAATTTTCTTTAAATATGCCACTGTCATGACTCGATACCCGCTTTGTGCCACATTTTAAACACTTTACACTCTCTGTTGGATTGATTTGGCCGCACGTTTGACAATGCCATTGCAGCACTGATGCGATTGAGCCCATTTTAATTTACACATGGCTATGGTACCATAACAAGGCGTCGTTTTACGGAAACAAATTCTGATGTGAGAAAAACGAAAACAGCTGATCCACCATGTTGTTTGTGTATAACTTTTTTTTATGTAGGCTCAAGACAATAGTGTGATTGTGCTGTTTACTGTTTGTCATTTCTTTAGTAGATTTAATAAAAAAATATATACCTTTATTTTGTTGTAGAATTTTACCTACTTTTAAATTAAAACATTTGTTAGTTCGTTAAATTGTAGGAATACAAATCATACGGTAAAAACAACGAGGGTTCTTGTAGTAGCGCCATCTGTCAGTACATGAAGAACCATGGATCTAAAGCGTAGCTATTACTTTTATGATAAATCCAATAGAGGGCGCATGCCAATCAAAAAGAAAAAGAGAAAGAACTTTTGTTTTCCTATATTTTATTTATGCATGCCAATATTATATTTGAACCTCAAACGAAAGATCCGAAATAGCCAAACCTTATTGATCACAGAAGTCATTACCACAATTTCACGTGTACCTAAGTACTTGGCATTCTAAACTAGACGATGACGATCACCATTAGTTATATTAGCAGGAAGGAGTACTATATTAGGAGTACCTACTTAACTGATCTTCACCCCTCTCCTCTAACGCAATAAGACCTTCCGGCCTCTCCAAAATCGTTCCTAATTATTTTTTTAATGAAAGATAGTTCCATACCATCTTTCAACACATATGTGATCCCTTCATAAGAACTTTCAAATTATGCACTGTGAGGTAAGTATGAAAGCGTAATTAAAATACCATTTCTTGGCTACCTTCATCTACTTAATTTCGGGACTAATATCCCACTTTTCAACAGCCGAAAACTAGAACTAGGATGAACCACTGTAATACCACTTATTTAATACCTACTCCAGGAAATGATAGGAAGTTCTAATTGATGAAACGGATACGATGTGTGCAATAGTCTTCATAAGTACATTCACCAGTTTACGGATATTACGCAAGCAGTGATCCACACATTAGTATTTAGGACAAACTAATGAACATCTATTAACACGAGACGCTGCTCGGTTTGCAGCAATGAAATTCCATCCGATTGTCTGCATGTCCAAGCGTTTGGTCAATAAACAGTGAGATACAGAAGTCAGTTACATGTACCTATATCCTATTCGCGTTTAGAATGCAGTGAGTTGTCAGTTCACTAACCAATCAAATCTTTTAGAATTCAAATTAATTGAATTTTAAAAGATTTTATTGGTTAGACGGCGGGGCTAGGTCGGCGAAAAATGACAACTCACTCGCATTCTAAACGCGAATAGGATAGTTCACTTTTTACAGATCGGCTGTCGCGCGCAGGTTTGTCAAATTTAGATTAAGGAGATAAAATCTAATGATATTCCTGTCACTCGTAATTAATTGTTGAGTTTATAACAGAAATCGGAAATACTTAAACCAGCAATAAATATTTTAATTACTAAAATATTAGCGAGCTCGAACCCCATTATAAGTAAGGCCACGACATCGACACAAGGCTTGGTTTGATTTGATTGATTGTCCATGACAGTAGCTAAAGTATCTCGTATCGTTTCTAACTTATTCGAGATATTGTATGTGTTCGTATAGGTGTTTCTACAAGCGTTGTTCGAGCATTCATAATACGTAGAATAGATTTTCTATCTATTCCTGTTTTGTGGTATGAATATCCAGATTCAGCGATAATGTACGCTTAGCTTTAACGGTCTGTGAACTTGGTATGAATGCATCGCTATGTGGGTCAGTGTCTTCCATCTATTTGTGATTTTGAAATTTATGTATCTTCGGGAATTAAGTAAAATGTGATCAGTTTCCTTTTTTTTTTGGTTATGAAGGTATCAATGAAGGTACTAATTCTGAGCCCGAAATAGTAGGTATCTATCTTTACGCTGTAACAAGTAGGTATAATTATTATAACTCCCTTCTTTTGAGTTTCAAATTTGCTATTACGTTTTCCGCCTGAAACACAATCAACCTCTTGGTAACTAAGTCGATGACCACCAGCACAGATTAATATCAAGAATACAATATGTCGCCACCCCATCTCATCCCATAGGTGTCGTAGAAACCGACTAAGGGACTATCGGTGAATAATAACTTAATGAAATAAAAAGAAGGAAAACTTGAAATTAAACCCTATACCAATCCGTCTGGCCAGCGTGGTATTAGTAGGCCAAGTATTCCTCCGTCACAGGAGGAGGCCCGTCCCTGCAGTGGGGCATTAACGAGTTATGATGATTTTCATCCTCCTTTATATGTCTGTTAAGTTCGAAAAACGCACGGCAGCCGTACGGCACAAAACAGCTAAATTGAAAGAGCCCTAAGACTATAATTTGATTAGAGCTTACGCTCAGTTCATGATTTGACGGAGAGACTCTAAAGAAGCCTACGTGATCTGCGTTCGTAGAAGAAGCTCCGGATCTAAAGATAATAATTTGTCTGGTTGATGCAGAATGGCATGTTATCGTGGTATACGCAAGTTCAACAACTGTACAAGTTATTTTTGATAAACATATACGTCGTATAACCATCTCGTGATTAAAACAACATTGCTATATAGGTAAAATCAAAACTGCTTAAAACTTTACGAAATCCACACAAACATGAAATTGCAAAACGATAATTCAAAATTTATATGCTCGTAATACCTGCCCCTGGATATTACTACCGTTGGTTTTTGAAAGTTATTGCTGTTGTATTGATATGAATGACTGCGAAAAGCAATTTTGAACTTTTTAATCATTCATGATGGATAGTGTAAATAGCCGTACTATTCGTTAATTTTAATCTGTCTACTTTATTCGGTAGGTCAACTTCGTTTTCGTCAGAAACATTACCTAATGCATTTTAAAGCATTATTGGATAAATTCTTTTGGTGCTAATAATACAATTATTCTCCGTGTGATGAAGTTAATAGTGAAATAACACCCTGTCTTTTTCCATGGTTATCGTAAAAGTCTGATGATTTTAGTGTATTTGACAACATATTCTGCGTCCATAGACACAGAATATGTGAAGGTCGTGATGGTCGTTTTCTGTTTGTGAAATGAAATGAAATGAAATTTATTTGTCAGAATATGGGTAGGTAGGTACATGTTACAGGTAGTATGAATGTTTGGTGAGTTCAAGCCATACTTACTCTACCAATGAATGGTGTACAATATTTTTTTTAATTTTGGCTACATCAGCTGATTGCCTATTTTATAATACATTTAAGTACTGGTTTTAGTTTTAAAATAATTAAATTTTATCAAATTGTGCAAATCTTTGTGGGCATGATTGCTTGCATTGGTCTGGGTGAACCCATAGTACAAGCTCTGCTTAGTTTGGAACTACATACATGCCATTATGTGAATGAAAATTTAAAAACCAAACATTTTTGTATTTTTGCTATTTACCGATTATATACTTATTATTATATATATATATATTATATAAGGTTTTTAAAATGTTTTTAAAATTAAATGTTTTCTCTACTTCATGCGTTTGAGTGGTTTCGTAAAACGCCACATTATTGCAATCTGTTGCCATAATGCACGAATAATTAAATTAAACCACAATTAAAAACTTCACTATGAACTGACTAATTATTACTGGACAATATCCATTGCGGGCTTGTCGAGTGAACATAAGAGGCTATTCAGACCAGATACGGCAATGTAACTTTAAATTATGATATTATGCATCTGTCAAATACAGCCGCCATTGTCGATGACGGTTGTGTGTTCCATGTTCAAATTGGTTTATTAATGCCATATTGTGTGTTTATTATGTTGGTATTATAATTATTAATGGGATCTCGACGAGAGTTATGGAAACCGCAATGTTATATGGAAAGGGGGGGAAAGACAATTAGTTATTAAGCTACAGGGAATAGTTGGATGTATTTCCAATATTGATGTAATAATGAGCAATAAATTATGTTATTGTTTACTTGTATGAAATATGTGTATTTTCATCATAACAGTCTATTAATGTCCCACTGCAGGGACGGGCCTCCTCCCGTGAGGGAGGTATACTTGGCCTACTAATACCACGCTGGCCAGACGAATTGGTATAGGGTTTCATTTCAAGTTTTCCATCTTTTTATTTCGTAAAGATAATATTCACGGATAGTCCCTTAGTCGGTTTTTACGACACCTGTAGGATGAGATGGGGTGGTGACATATTGTCTTCTTACTCCGTCACCGCACGGAGAATGTGTATTTTGATTTTGATTAATTAGAAATAGTGCTGAAGCTTCGTCTTTGCGATAATTTCATAGTGGTGTCGTGAGGACTTTAACAGTCCTGAAAACTGGATCTGGCTAAGAACTATCTCCGGACTGATATCTACCTAGGCTCTCGTAGCTTTATACTGACCAGTTTCCGCATTTGACACTGATGGGTCACACCAAAGGCTGTAATTGTTTTTACTATTGTTGTTTTTTTTCTTGTAATTAGGTATAGTTTATTATTGTGTGTTTTTTTTTAAAATAATTCTTGTCTGTATTTTTAATTGCTTTTGTGTGTACCTAATGTATATTATGTTATTATGTATATTATTAACGTACTTATCAAGAAATAAAATTAAGCTCTTAAATTTCAAAAGCAACATTATTCTACATTAATGTATGAAAGTCTCGCTTAAACTGACCTTATTTCGTCAACAATGGCTCGGCATTTTTCATGTGTCATGATGACTGATCTGTAAGGCCAGCCTTTGCAGGCTTACAATGGTCAGTCCCGGTATTGTGTGGAAACTGCCTATATTAGCTGCGGTATAAAGAATACTTTGTATAAAGATTTTATATGGATATGATATTTTGAGAAAGTTTTTAGTGAAAAGGCATTTGCATGTCAGATTAAAAAGATAAAAGATGAAGTCATCATCATCATAACAGCCCATTAATTTCCCACTGCAGGGACGGGCCTCCTCCCGTGACTTGAGATACATGGCCCACTAATAGCACGCTGACCAGACGGATTGGGACAGGGTTTAATTTCCAGTATTCCTTCTCTTTCTTTCGTAAAGATAATATTCACAAAGGGACTATCCCCTTAGTCGGTTTTTACGACACCCATGGGATGAGATGGGGTGGTGACATATTGTATTCTTACTCCGTCACCACACGGAGAGATGAAGTAATTATAAATAACTTACGTAAACCTAAAAATTATTCTAATTTTAAACAGCAAATAACCTAAAAGGTACACAAAAGCACAACTATAAAAGAAAAGTAAGAAAATTACGTCGCAAGGAAAGGCAATGCTATCTAAAATGCAATGTAAACGTAGGAATAATGTCACCCCGGCTAGAAACACCAATGTTTTCGATTCCACAGCAAAAGGAACCGAGAATTGGTTCGACCGGTGGTCGGTGATTTCTGCACGTTAGTCTTGTAAGAGTTGGTTTACATGATACTGTGTGTTATTAGATGGTTTTTAAAAGTTTGCTTACCATGAGAACGTAAATGTCTTACTTTGCAGGGAAATTATAATAAAGTAAAATAGTGGATAAAAGATGAAAAAATGGAGGCCTAAGTCCAGCTGCGGACGTCCATTGGTTGATATGATGTGGCCGAAATTAAACGGATATCTTCAGGGTCTAAGTGGCAGATCTCTTACCAATTATACTATTTAATTAAAACAACAAATAACTGGCCCATAAAAGTTAAACAAAAGCGCAAAGATAACTAAAACAAATTAACTCGAAAGAAAATACATATATACTGTGTTGTTTGTTAGATGATCTATGGTATTTGTACTATCATTACGTATTTTGTATGCATCACTGCAAAATAAATTAGAATAAATTGTAAAGTAATAGACAAAAGTAGATATTAAACCGGACCGAAATTAAACAGAAATTTAACCGGTACCTTCTGGGTTTAAGTGGCAGATTTTTTACCAATAATGCCAATTTATTTTGACCTTGCTTACCACCTAGCTTGAGTGCTTGCCTTAATAATAAATTACTTCATTAATTTTCATTAGATTTCTACTCATCATTATACCAGCCCATTAATGCCCCACTGCAGGGACGAACGTCCTCCCGTAATTCATCCCTTCTTTTTATTTCGTAAAGTTAATATTCAAAGATAGTCCCTTAGTCGGTTTACACGGAAAATTTCTACTACTAGAGGTTGATTATGAGTAAATTGGATAAAAAAGGTAAGGAAGCTTGACCATGATGTGGGATTTATAAGAAGGAGAGAGAGACATTTGAAGTGAATTTAGAAAATAATGTTCTAGAAAGCAAGTAAGGAACTTTTAACTTATACATTTTTTCTAGTACTACGAATCAACATAACAGTCCATTAATGTCCCACTGCAAGGACGGGCCCCCTCCCGTGACGGAGGGATACTTGACCTACTAATACCACGCTGGCCAGACGGATTGGTATAGGGTTTAATTTCAAGTTTACCTTCTTTTAATTTAGTAAAAGATAATATTCACGGATAATCCCTTAGTAGGTTTTTACGACACCCATGGGATGAGATTGTATTCTTACTGTGTCACCACACGGAGACTACTAGTACTACGAATATGTAGTAAATATCTTCGTTTTTAGTATAAATAAATCAATTTGAATTCTTAGAGTCATGTAAGCCGATACTAACACCTAAGATTGCACAAACGCCGTTTACACAGTTCTCTTTGGGACACGATTTCTGAGAGGAAATAACAAATTGTTGAGACTTATTGAAAATGTTTCTCAAATATTATTATGTCGCCATCTTGATCTTTCTTTGTCTGAGATACAAGAATAAAGGGTTTTTGGTCACATACACCATTATTTATTTTATAGAATCTAGATTGTGATTGCTGGGTATTTTGAGATAGAACAGTATAAACTGGACATCCTTGTATTTTTTAATGTCTCTTAAATACGAGATGGGTCGTCAATTTCTCAGGAAAATAATTAATTTTGATTAATGTTATAAAACACATAATTTAAAATTAAAATATTTACAAAAGAAAAGCAAAAACTTACAAAATTTGTGCAGATTAAACTACAAAAGAAAAAAACTGAAAACTTACAAATTTTCATGCAACAAACACTGTTGTTCATTATAACTAAAACACCCCATATGCTGCAACAACGACAATATTATATCCACTCATAGTAAAACGAAAATTATCGCCATCTTGCGCGAAGCTAGCCAACGTAAACTAATTATATAGCTGCTATACAAAACAAATCACCCAGCATCGCTTGCAATTTAGAGGGATTACATTAGACTTTTACGATCCCATAAATTTGTGCATCCCTCTTGGAGAGTGCATTACCTGCATTTCCCCTGTGTAACGCTGTATTGGTGCAATTTTATTTATATTTTAACACGCAAGTGTACGCTTAAGGGGGACATTTTAGGGGAGGGGGAAACGGACATCCCTTTTTTATTGAGGCCGTTTTAGTTCGGGTACAGCAGGGGAGGATTTGGATATAAATATTACTTTATATGTGCTGTATTTATTGTTGTGCTTTTATAGTAAAGTATCGTAGTACCTATGTGATACAAAAATATCTAAGAGCCAGATTCAGAGACCGCACTTTGTCTTTACTTTAGCAAAGTCTAGTTATTATCTTTGAATTTGAACAACATTAAAGTAATTTTTCGCATGAAAAAGTTTACTTTCATTATTTATTACTACAAAGTAAACTTTTCATGCGAAAAGATTACTTTAATGTTGTTCAAATTCAGAGATAATAACTAGACTTTGCTAAAGTAAAGTCAAAGTGCGGTCTCTGAATCTGGCCCTAAGTATTGTTCGTAAAGACGGACGGCTCGGTAAATTGGTGCGATCTTGGAGATGCCTACGTCCAGCAGTGGACAGCTCATGACCTGATAGAGAAGTAACGTAGTAAGAAACCACGATCCAATTACATTATCTTTTCCCTTGGGTATTTTGTAAAACAGATAAAATAAAAGTTTGCAGAATAATCTCTACACCTCGACCTCTGTGGCGTAATGGTTATATAACATGACTGCTACGCCCTCTGCGTAGCAGTTATGTCTCGGTTTCGATTCCCGCTCAATGCAAATCTTTGTGTTATTTAAGTATGTTTATCCGTTGTCTTGTATCCATAATACAAGCTTTGTTTAGTTTGGGACTTTTTTTTTTTTTCTGCTTTGTATTTGCAATCAGCCCAAGGCTATGAGCAAATCTGTTATGAGACGCTGTCTTGTAGAGTTGCTTCCCATTGGAAGCTTTTACTCATCTGCTGTCCAGAGCTACTGCCGGTCTTCCAGCTCTAGGATGTTGTGACGTTTGAGTCGTCTCACATATTGTTCCATAGTGAGTTGGCGAGCAAGTTCGTTGGGGTGATGGATTAATCGCTCTTTGTACTTGGCTGCCAAACACCGGATTTCCTCTTTGATAGATTTCATCTCGAGGTGCTCGTGAACTTCGTTGTTGGTTATGTACCATGGTATATACATGTACCATGGAGAATATTTATGTTGGAATCGCTTGCGCTGCCCCACAATGGCAGACCATATGTCCATACGGGCTTTAGAATGGCCTTATAAATAAGCAGCTTGTTGTCCAAAGAAAGTCTTGCGTTTCTTCCTAGCATCCAGTACAGGCTGTTGTATTTTAGCTGGAGCTCCTGCTTTTTGCATTTGATATGGTGCCTCCACGTTAGTCGACGATCAATGTGTAAGCCGAGGTATCTTACATGGTCACTGTGGGGCAGAGTGCATTGATCCAACTTTACAGATGGACAGTCTCCTTTCCTAAGGGTGAAGGTTACGTGTACTGACTTCACAGCACTTGGTTTAATTTTCCATATTTGGAGCCATTCATTTATTTTGTCAAGGCCCTTCTGCAAGTTCTCCGATGCCAGTCTTGGATCTTTGTTGCTTGCTAGTATAGCGCTGTCATCTGCAAATGTGGCTGTGGTTATTTCTGGCAGCAGTGGCAGATCAGAAGTGTACAACGTATAGAGCATGGGGCCGAGTACAGAACCTTGAGGTACCCCGGCACCAACGTTTTGTAATTCGGAAGCAGCATCACCTTCTTTCACATAGAATATTCGATCCTCTAGGTAAGATTTAAATATTGGGAAGTAGGAGTGGGAAATATTCTGCTTGATCTTACATAGTAGGCCTTTATGCCAGACCTTGTCGAAGGCTTGTTCGATATCTAGAAACGCCGATGAGCAGTATTCTTTTTGTTCTAGGGCCTTTCTTATGGTGTCACATACTCTGTGAGCTTGCTCAACTGTGCCATGTTGTTCTCTGAAGCCGAATTGATGATTTGGTATTACTTTGCGCTCTAGGAGATCTGGCATAATTCTACGAAGTATTGTCTTTTCCAGTACCTTAGATAAAGTAGGCAACAAACTGATTGGTCGATAAGATGTTTTTTCGGTCATTGGTTTGCCAGCCTTATAAATCATAATGATTTCCGAGACTTTCAATGCACTCGGGAAGTAGCCTATGCGTAACATGGCATTGAAGATGATGGTGATGAAGACGATAGCCTTTCTCGGTAGTTCCAACAAGACTTCTTTAGTTATCAGATCATAGCCCGGTGCCTTTTTATTGTCTAGTTGTTTTATTGTTTTTATGACTTCCGCAGGCGATACAGGTCTAGTGGGAGGATCCATTTGAAGGTCTTGATTAAGAATGAGATCAACACATTCTTCTGATGAGTTGTCTACTGTTGCATTAGGCTTAAAGACATTTGCTAAGTAATTCGCAAACAAGTCCGCTTTGTCCTGGCTCGATCTGGCCCAGTTGTTTCCTTGTTTTATTGGAGTTTTTGGTTCGACAGGTCTATCGCAGTGGCGAGTGACTTTCCACAGTGAGTAGTTACTGGCTTTAGTAGCGGTCAGTGACTCCAACTTTGCTTGCATTGTTAGGTCCCTAACATTCCTTAAAGCTTCCTTCAATTCTACAATGGCTTTATTAAGGGCGGTCTTGTCTTGCGGGTGGCGGCTCAATTGCCAAACTCTGCGTAATCTTCGTTTTTCTAGGATCATGATCTTTATTCCCAGTAGTATGTTTGTGGGCTGATTTCTCGGTTCAGCAGTAGGCGTGCTTCTCAGTTTATCAATCTTGTACAAGTTCTCTTATAATTAAGACAATATTATAATTTTATGCAACTTCTTATAAATCAACATTGTCATACTCTTACTAATGTCACACTGCAGGGACGAGCCTTCTCTAGCATCGGAGGTAAACAAATCAACCAATTATAATTATTACTCTCTACTCAAATAAACCCTTACCGACTCGTAGTCACACCAAGGTTGTAACACCAGTGTGACAAACAGTAATCTTTTTCTTGTTAGTCACACTACTGATTTTTCAACATCATGTATAACATAATTGCTAGTGCAGTGCCTACATAGTAAAATCGTTTGCCGACAATTAATAAGTACAAGTTACTATAACCCCATCTATAGAACTGACATACATTGATATAAAATATGTGATTTGGTGCCCTTATAGTTTTAGATATTTAAAATGTATATTGATTCCTTAGTATAATACTTAGTTTTTATGGTTATATATGGTAAATAATGGTTGCCGCACCTTATTGAAGAAGTTACAATGTTATTAAATTAGATAGTCTAGAAATAGCAGTCAGTTACGCCACTTCTTCTCTACTAGCGCCTTGGAATAGGTGGCAAAGCTTGATGGGGCGGGTCCCAAGTGAGCATAGAGTACGTCCCCGTCGTCCGCCCTGGACCCTGACTTGACCACCGTAACGGAGTGGCAAGTTAGGTGACCGAATTTCTTGCTCGATACTTGCGACACTATTGCTGATTACTATGCCACAAATTCCGAGGGACGCCTCCGGGCGTTTCCTACCAAAAGGCCCTTTTCAGGGCCAACCAAAAGGCCCTTTTCAGGGCCAACCAAAAGGCCCTTTTCAGGGCCAACCAAACGGCCCTTCTCAGGGCCAACCCCAAGGTCCTTCTCAGGACCAACTTCAAGTCCCAGAGAATTTCTCTGAGGTTGTCGTCCGGCCTGCGTGGACTGAGTCTCAGACCGTGAACTGGTCGATGTCTGAGGGGGGGGATCCCGCCCACTCGGTTGCATCGTCGTCGTCTCGACCCGCCTCCCCTGTCTTGCGTGGTTTGATGCCGCCTCCTCCTCGTATGGACGTCGCTGGGACTTCGGGAGAGGTCCCCAAATCAATTTTAAAGCCTTCGTCGTTGAGGCGCAAGAGGGTCAAGAAGACCCCGACCCCCCCTCCGAGAAGGGGAAGTGATGAGGACTCCACCCCGGCTGAGGAAGGCGGGGATGAAAGTGATGGCAGTGGCGTAACATCGCCAGCACGGAAGGCGCCACGGTCGAGGACTGGCCGTGGCGGTCGGCGGACTGATGGGCTCTCGCGGGCCCCTCAACCCGCCAAATCATTTTTCCGTGACCCCTTAGTGGAGAGCTCCGACTCTGGAGCCACAATTAGGGGGTCGCGGAAGCCGTCCTCCTCAATCGAGGACCTTGTAGGAAAGGCGGAATCGTATGCCGGGACCTTGCGCAGCGTGGCCTCCAAGTCAAAGAACCTAAAGGGCACCTGCGTCAAGGAGATTAAGGATGCCTCAGACGCCCTTCTGATGGTGGTGAAGGGGATGGCCCAACGGGACTCATCTGACGAGATGAGGAGGCTGAGGGCCGACAATAAGCGCCTCAGGGAACAGCTGTCGGTCCTCACGGAGGAGATCTCCGCTCTCAGGAGAGCGTTCTCGGAGAGGGGAAAGGTGAGGGCGGAGAAAGAGTCATCCCTCAAAGGGCCATCCCCGCAGGTAGTAGTAGAGCCCGCCATTATGGACGCTCCTGTAGAAGAGAGCGGGGGTGCCATAACGCGCGCCGATATGGCGAAGATAGTAGGGCTCCTCCAGCGAGACCTAGCTGAGAGGTTCGGCGCCATGCTGGGTGCCCGATTGGAGGGGCTGGAGGCGGACGGGCGTCTGCTGCCTGCACCCGTAATTCGTCCGCCACTTGCGTCGGACAAACGAGCTGCCTCCGTCAGGTCATATGCCGGGGTAGCAGCACCGACAGCCCCCACGACCCTCACTCCCCCGGCCAATTTGCCAAGGGAGGCTAGGGTCGTAAAGAAGGTGGCGCAAAAGGCGCCTGAAAGGGCCCCCACGCAGATTGCGGGACCCTCCCACGCGGTGGAGACGCCGGTCGTCCAAAGTGAGTGGACGACCGTGGCTAAGAAGCCGAAAAAGGCTAAGGCGGCTCCCGCTCTCGCGGGCTCGCGCGGTCAGGCCCAGATGAAGAAGCCCAAACCACCAAAGACGCTGGCGGTGGTGGTGGCCCTTAAGCCAGAGGCGGTGGCGAATGGGGCCACATACGCTCAGGCCCTCACAACAGCGAGGGCCAAAGTAAATCTGGGCGAGCTGGGCATAGGCCCGGCCAAGTTCCGGACGGGACTCACAGGGTCCCGGGTCATTGAGCTCCCAAAGGGGACTACCCCGGCCCAGGCCGACAACCTCGCCACTAAGATAGGGGTGGTGCTGGGGGAGTCGGCCAAAGTCACCCGGCCGCAGAAGCTTGCAAGCTTCCGGGTGACGGGGCTCGATGACTCTGTGACAGTTGCGGAGGTGCAGGTGGAGTTGGCCAAGGTAGCGGACTGCTCCAGCGAAGTCGTGAGGGTAGGGGCAATCGTGTCCAACCTCAGAGGTGTAGGGGCAACGATTGCCTCCTGCCCTGTAGAGGCGGCGCTCAAGTTAGCAGAGATAGGGCGCGTTTGCGTAGGGTGGAGCTCCGCCTCTATCAATTTGTTGGAGCAGAGGCCGCTGCGGTGTCACCGGTGTCTCGGCATCGGACACCCCCAGCAGTTGTGCCCCTCCGCCAAGGACCGGAGCAAATTGTGCTTCCGGTGTGGCGGTGAGGGGCATCTCGCGGCGGCCTGCGAGGCCACTCCGCACTGCGCCGTGTGCGCGGATAAAGGAGTCCCGTCCGGACACAGAATGGGGGGAGCAAATTGTCGACCTCCCCCCGTAAAAGGCCGCCCTCTGGGTGCGCCCCAGCGTCGCGCGGTGACGGCCGCGCCAACCGAGTCCCGCCCTATGCAAACTGATGGACAGTAGGTCCTCAGGGCGGGTACTCCAGGTCAACCTCAACCACTCGGCTGGGGCACAGGATTTGGCGTGCCAGTCGGCCGCCGAGTGGGAGGTTGACCTGCTAGTCGCCGCGGAGCCACACAGTATTCCCCCTGGCCGACCCAACTGGCTAGGGGCCGCCGATGGCTCCGCGGCGATAGCAACATTTGGAGCAGGCTCCTCTCTCGTTCTGACCGAGAGGGGAGCAGGATACGTCGCGGCACGATGGGGGAGAATGGTGGTGGTGGCCACCTACTTCTCCCCCAACCGCAGTAGGGCCGAATTCGAAAGGTTCCTTGCTGCGGTCGAGGGAGTGGTGCGCCGCTCGGCCCCCAACCCTGTGTTAGTTGCGGGGGACCTAAACGCCCATTCAACGGCGTGGGGTTCCCCCAACACAGATGTGCGGGGTGGTGACGTGGAGTCCTGGGTTTCAGCCCTGGGGCTTCACATCCTCAATCGAGGCACTACCCCGACCTGCGTCCGATGGCAGGGCACGTCGATTGTGGACGTGACCCTAGCCACTCCGCCACTCGCAGCCCGAATCAGGGACTGGCGTGTGGTGGAGGATGTAGAGGCCCTATCGGATCATCGTTACGTCCGGTACGAGGTCTCTACGGTGTCCCCCGGGGCCCCCATTCATCTGGGCTCCGCTGCAAGCGCCTCACCCTTTCCAAGGTGGGCGCTTGCACGCCTCCGTCGCGATGTGGCGGAGGAGGCGGCGGTGGTGCGGGCGTGGAGTGACGTGCCCGACACCATCGCAGGGGATGCCGACGGCATGGCGGAGCTGCTTGCAGACGACTTTCGGGCTGTCTGCGATGCCGCCATGCCCAGGACGCAGGCCCGCCCTCGTTGTGGGCGGGTATACTGGTGGACGCAGGAAATTGCGCTCCTGCGGTCCGCCAGTATGGGGGCCAGACGCGCGTACCAAAGGTGCCGCAGACGTATCCAGCGATCGCCTGGGGAAGAGGAGGCTCTACATAGAGCCTCCAAGGAGGCTATAAGGGCTCTGCGGAACGGCATCCGCAGGGCCAAGAAGGATGCCTGGGAACAATTCTTGGGCATCCTCAACCGCGACCCGTGGGGCCGGCCATACAGGGCGATAAGGGGGAAGCTTTCTCCAGCTCCCCCGCTTCCCTGTATGGAGCCGGAATTGCGACGGAGGGTTCTCGAAACCTTATTTCCAGAGCCGAGACCCTCCGTCCCTCATTTGGTGCAGGGGAGGAGATACACCTCCGGTTCTGTCCCGGAGGTGTGGGTCGCGGGGCCTCCCGTGTCGGACGCGGAGTTTGGCACGGTGCGAGAGAGGCTCCGGCGCGGAAAGAAAGCGCCGGGGCCGGACGGGGTCCCTGCAAAGGCTATGGCCGTGGCACTGGGGCCCCTAGAACAGAGAATTCGCACCGTGTTCGACTGCTGTATTGCGTCGGCACGCTTCCCCAGGCGTTGGAAGGCGGGGCGACTGGTCCTGATTCGTAAGGAGAGTCGCCCCGCCGATGTCCCGGCGGGCTACCGACCGTTGGTGTTGCTCGATGAGACGGCCAAGGCTTTCGAGAAGATTCTCGCCTCCCGTATCATCGAGCACATTGAGTGCG
The DNA here is from genome assembly GCA_905475405.1 of Schrankia costaestrigalis. Classification (NCBI taxonomy): domain Eukaryota; kingdom Metazoa; phylum Arthropoda; class Insecta; order Lepidoptera; family Erebidae; genus Schrankia; species Schrankia costaestrigalis. The sequence goes on from FR997851.1 coordinate 10,094,016, forward strand.
AAGGCCCGGACTTGGCGGAGTGCCAGTACGGGTTCCGCACCGGTCGGTCCACGATTGACGCGATAGGCCGCCTCAAATCTTTCACCGAGGCGGCCGCCGCGCGCGGGGAGATGGTGGTGGCGGTGTCTCTAGACATCGCCAACGCATTTAACACCGTCCCCCCACGAAGCGATAGAGGGAGCGCTAGTTTTCCATAAAGTGCCCCTCTACCTCCGCTCCTTGGTTAGGGATTACCTTCAGGATAGGGTAGTGCTCTACCAGGATGCGGAGGGTCGCGTTCAATCGTGGAGAGTGGCGGCAGGTGTACCCCAGGGATCAGTGTTGGGTCCGTTGTTGTGGAATCTGGGGTACAACTGGGTTCTGCGTGGAAGGCTGCTGCCGCAAACAGAGATAGTCTGTTATGCGGACGACACGCTCGTTGCGGCAGCGGCCAAATTCTGGGAGGAGGCGGCCGAAAATGCGTCGGTTTGCACCGAGAGGGTTGTCCGGCGCATCCGCCTCCTGGGGCTTGAGGTGGCCCTAGACAAAACAAGGGCCATCGGTTTTCGAGCCCCAAGAAGAAGACGCAGAATCCCACCGGAGCTCCGTGTCCGAGTAGGGGGGGTCAGTATTCCCGTCGGGGTACATTTAAGGTACCTCGGCCTTGAACTTGACTCCTCCTGGAGCTGGGAGCGGCATTTTACGCTCTTGGCTCCCAGACTGTGTGCTGCTGCGGCAGCTCTCGGACGGCTGCTCCCCAACATAGGGGGGCCATCAGCCAGGTGCCGGAGACTGTACCACGGAACGGTACGGTCGATGGCACTTTACGGATCTCCGGTGTGGGCAGAGAGTCTCACGCCTCGCACCAAGGCCTTATTGCGCAGGCCGCAGCGGATAATCGCTATACGCGAAATCCGGGCTTACCGGACGGTAAGCCACGGTGCGGCCTGCGTACTTGCAGGCACGCCTCCCTTCGAGGTCGATGCAATGGCACTCGCCGAAGCGCATCGACGCAAAGTGGAGGCGAGGGTGCGGGGCGTGCGGCCCGCTCTAGAAGATATAGAGCGGGCCCAATCCAACATCCAGGATGACGCCATCAGAGCGTGGATGGAGACTCTCTCCCAACCTGCCGCCGGCCACCGGACGATCGAGGCGATTCGTCCGGTGTTGAAGGAGTGGGTGGGGCGCCCGGGTGGCAGCCTCACCTACCGCCTGGTGCAGGTACTGACCGGACATGGTTGCTTCGGTCACTACCTGCACCGGGTCGCCCGCCGGGAAGAAACGCCGCAGTGCCACCACTGCGGCGATCTTGATGACACGGCCGAGCACACTCTGCTCCTGTGCTCGGCCTGGGACGAAGAGCGCCGCGAACTTTGCGCGGCGCTAAGATCGAACGACCTCGCGCTGCCGGCATTGGTCAGAACAATGCTCGGTAGCGCGGAGGCGTGGAATGCCGTGACCTCCTTCTGCGAGACCGTCATCTCGCGGAAGGAGGAAGCGGAGCGGGAGCGGGAGAATGATGCTCAAGCTGCACCCGCTCGGCGCAGACGAAGAGGTGGGAGGGGAACAGGCGCGGCGTCGTCTGGTCCTAGCCTACCTCGTACGTAGCTCGCGTAGGGTTTTGTCGCCTACGTGTGGGGTGCCTTGGGCTGTTGTCCGTAATGGACGGCAGTTGCGGAGGTGACCTGCTACGACGTCAAAGAGAGGTACTCTGGGTTACCCCGGGCCTTTCTTGAATTGCGTCACCTGGCGGCCGCCAGGAAGCTCGACGGAGTCTCCGGAGTATGGGTGTAGCACCCTGGTCCCGGAACTCTGTCCCTATGAGCTAAAAGGGTAACCGTGGAGGGTTTAGTGTGGTATACCGGCCAATTTGGTCGGGGAGTCCTCACACTCTGGCATAAAGCTTCCCTCCCGGGAAAAAAAAAAAAAAAAAAAAAAAAAAAAAAAGGTGGCAAAGCTTGATAGACTTTGAATATGTAAACTTAGATTAAATACTAGAATAAATGAAACTGAATAAAGGAGAATTTGCAACGAGAACTAAACTCAATTCCGGAAACAGTGTTTAAAAATGTTTTGTTTGGTTTATTCTTTGGTGTAGGTAAGTTCGTCGTTTCCAGAAAAGCAGAAGATGATACAATTTAATGAATAAAAAATGTTTTGTGTATTATTGGTCTTTTTCTGGCACTTTTTGGACACAGTAGTACCCACCTATTTGATGATTTCAATATAAAAAACTTAGTACTGTAACTTGGACATCACTAGTTTAGAAATAAATACATTAAATGGTGTGTCAAAATCAGTAGTGTGACTAACAAGAAAACGATTACTGTTTGTCACACTGGTGTGACAAGCTTGGTGTGACTACGAGTCGGTAAGGAAATAAACCATATTTTGATTTTTAGCCAGTCGGATTAATTTTGTGTAAAAATTTTCTTCTTTTGTTTTCGTAGAAGTCCGAGAATTTTCCTTAAGCTAACTTGTACGACATCCATGGATATAAGATAAGATTCCTCCTTCACCATCCAGAATACACATCGACACTTATTAATATTTAAAACCGTCTCTTTAAACGCCTTAATAAAAATACAATCTAAATACATATTTACACGTTCGTTCCGCATGCCATACCCATCACAATAAATCATAAATGTCTCATAAGCAAAATGATATCCTTCCCCTTACAATACTAGGTATATTTAATACTGGGTATAAGTGATTTGTAAACATCGTCAGCCCTACACATTGTGCGGTTGAAGAATTTTGCGTCAGTTGTGGCAGAAAATGTGGTTGAAATTATTTCATCATAACACCCCATTAATGTCCCACTACAGGGACGGGCCTCGTTTTCGTTCTACTAAGATGTTGATCTCAACCCTCGTAAATTTATATCGATGAAGCTATTTTTACTTTGTAATCTTATTTGAGCTTTAGAAAAATGATATTTCGTTTTCTAGTGGCCGACTTTTTGGGTTTTTTTATGAAACTAGACTGGCTCATTCATAACAGCCCATTAATGTCCCACTACAGGGACGGGCCTCCTCCCGTGACGAAGGGATAGGTACTTGGCCTACTAATACCACGCTGGCCAGACGGACTGGTATAGGGATTAATATCAAGTTTTCCTTCTTTTTATTTCGTAAAGATAATATTTACGATTAGTCCCTTAGTTGGTTTTTACGACACCCATGGGATAAGATGGGGTGGTGACTTGGTGGTTGAATTGTTTACATTTAATTAATTTCTCAAATATTTAAGTATTGTAAGACTATATTACATAGTACCACAGAAATACTGATATCTATGCATAACAACATTACTTTTTGCAAGTGCTTTTTACTTTACTACAGACAACTTAGTAATATTGGGCGTGATTAAAGTTACTTACTCACTGATTATTAATTATTTAAAAGTATTCAATCGGTAGTTTAGATGATGGTAAGTTCCGTTGGTACAAAATAACAAAATATGCGACGTTTTTCTGCGATGACTTGATATATTCAGTCCGTTAATCACGTTTTCTAGTAATTTTATCTTGCTTCTGTACATTTTGTGGCTTGGTACCCTTTTTCTCCAAAATCCTATAAAAACATAAACACTGATTCAGAAACCAATCAAAACATCATCCAAGCGACAACAAAGATATAAAACAAACTATTTTTCACATTCAAAGAATCATCTAGAAAATCTAACATAAAAGCGATATGAAAGAATCCCACGTTGGGCGCCAATAAATCTCAATACATCATTCCAGTTAGAATAGGATTCATACAAATTTGTCAGAACTAATATAATTTGACATGTCTGTGTTCCAGTTCTATAAGTATTAGTTTTATTGATAAAAGGGGGAAGAGGCTTTCGAGGTAATCTTTTTTTTGTTGGTTCAGGGAAGTTTTAAAGTGGTTTTTCTGGTTTTATTTGGGTCATATGTAAATTAAAGTTTCATCATGCACACAAAGATTGGCTTTGAGTTGTAATCGAACCTAAAACTATTTGCGAAGTAGGCTAGCCTACTATGTCGATGCCACTATGCCACATAAATTAACAACGCGCATTTTAATTACCTTTATTTTACTTGACGCTTCGGCACAGGTTGCACTGGCAAAAAGGCGCGTTAATATCCCGTTTAAGAAATATTTAAAATAATGAAACGCGGTAGTTTAAAAGTTATAGAAATTAACAAATTGAAATCATTAAGTACGTAGTTAATTTTGTAACGAACGAGACTGCCTCGGTGGTAAAAAGGTGCGGTTCCCGTGCATAAGGTCGTAGGTTCGAATTAGTGTTGCCGAACTATCGATAGTGATACTATCGATTGTTACTATCGATTGTTTCTGTCAAAAATATCAATAGTATCGATAGTATCGACAATATCGATAGTATCGATACTCTAATCGATAGTCATACTATTGGAAACTATCCATAGACTATCGTACTGCTATCTATATTCGCCAATCGATCGGCAACACTAGTTCGAATGCCACGCATGATAATTATTTATGTAATCTACAAATCTACTTGCCCGGATCTTTTTGTTCGGTAATAGCAGGTAATAGACATATCGTTGAAAGTCCCCGCGAAATATTAAAACAAAATAAAGATTGTTGTGCATAGTTATAAAATAAAATAAATAAGTAAAGAGATTATCTACCAAATATGTATTCCAATCGAATTGTTTTCCATCCAATATTGTCCCTATTGTTTGTTCAACTGTAAGGTCGTTGATGTCCGTGAGAACTTAAACTTATCGAATAATAACATAAGTGGGTGAAAACATTGCAATCAATTATCAATTTATCTGTTCCGAGTAAGAGGAAACTATTATTTACTCGTTCGACTAAGATGTTGATCTCGACCCTCGTAAATTTATATCGATGAAGTTATTTTTACTTTGTACTGTTATTTGAGCTTTAGAAAAATTACATTTTTGTTTTTTATAGAAGAAAATTTGTGATTTTTTATGTTATGAAATTTCCCGTGAAATTCTCCGTGTGGTGACTGAGTAAGAATACAATATGTCACCACCCTATCTCATCCCATGGGTGTCTTAAAAGCCGACTAAAGGAATAACCGTGAATATTATCTTTACGAAGTAAAAAGAAGGAAAACTTGACATTAAACCCTAAGTATACCAATCCGTCTGGCCAGCGTGATATTAGTAGGCCAAGTATCCCTCCGTCACGGAAGTCCCTGCAGTGGGACATTAATTGACTGTTATGATGAATAAAAAAGTAATTAAGTATGTTTATTCGTGGTCTAGCACACAAAGTACAAGCTTTGCTTACTTTAAAACTAGATGGCGGTGTGTGAATGTATAAGAAATATGTTAACTTTATAATTATGTTACCAGAAATAAATGTATGAAATTTTTCTGTGAAACATTTATTAATTGCTGACTTACACAAGAAAACTTCTAACTTATGATCACAATTACCACAAGCATTGTTAAATGTGTTACAATTAAATATCCCGCTGGCAAAGCGATCGCAAACATTGTCTAGACAAAAAGGACGGATAACTGGTCATAAAACTCTTTAACAATACGTCTGTACAGCATGGTGTAAGTAGGCCAAGTTTTACTCCGTCACTGGAGAAGGCTCGTCTCGTCAGTTAGAATGCATGATTACCAGTTAATTAATTCATCATAACAGCGCATTATATGTCTCACTGCAGCGACAGGCCTCCTCCCGTGACGGAGGGATACTTCGCCTACTAATACCACGCTGGCCAGATGGATTGGTACAGGGTTTAATTTCAAGTTTTCCTTCTTTTTATTTCGTTAAGATAATATTCACGGATAGTCCCTTAGTCGGTTTTACGACACCCATAGGATCAGATGGGGTGGTGACATATTGTATTCTTACTCCGTCACCACACGGATAGTTAATTAATCATTCGTCTTTAATTCGACTGTCGTCGTAAGTAATAACTGATTCATAAACGATAGCGATGGTGAAGTAACTTTGACGAGGTCATCCCAAATCATAGACGGGTGACCGCTTAGTAGTGTTTCACCTGAGCGTCTCTGCGCTTTAGGGGGGCCGCAAAAAGTCGATCCTGGCTATCGTAGTGACACAGTAGTTAAGTTACAACAGAAGCCTTTAGGTGGCTTGAATAATCTTCAAACTTGAACTTTGAACGTTGTGGCACCCTGGTTTCAAGAATTGACCAACCAAGGCCGACGCTCAAATATCACTGAGCGGTGACCCATCCATGGAACGACCTCGTCAAAGTTGCTTAACCAGCTTAATCGAATCAGTGACTGCAACCTAAATGAAACACGGTTGTCACAAGGTTCTGCTTTATTTCTTAAAAGTAAGTAAAAGTAAAGTAAAAAGCGTTTATTAACAAAAAATAAATAAAACAAATTGTACAGTATCCTTTGGCCCCACACTAGGCAAGCCTGTCCTGTGGGTACCAAAACAATAAAGTTTACCAGTGTGTTAAGTTCATACAACATCAATAAATTACTTTGCTTATACTATATTAAATTCCTAATATCTAATAACATTTTTTAATAAAAAATATAGAATATAAAACTAACAAAAATCTGTGTGGATGCGTGTGTGTGTACGTGTGTGTGTGTGTGTGTGTATGTGTGTGGTGTTTTATAATGTAAGCAGGTGTTTTATATAATATTTGTGTCTGTGAGTGTTTGATTCGGTTTTGGTGGTTTATGCAAGATGAACCAACAGGTTCTCAGTTGAGTCATAATTTAGAGAAAAAAGCCAGTCGATCACTATTGCTTTAGCTTCGTTAGGAGAACACTCACTTAAGCTGCAGGATTTAGAAACCAACCATACGTTAATAAAGAAAAGAGTCTACGTATTTCAGTACACATTTTAATAATCCACTGTCCATTTAATATAACTTCAAAATGAACACTGGCCGTCGACACTAGAAATAAATGATTGTCCACTGTTAAAAACTTTTTACCGTACCCGAAAAGTCCGTGAGACCCTTGGTGCAAAAAATCACGGATTTTCAGTTCAAGTAATTAATTTTCTGGCATAAATTAATGAAGTTATAGTGAGTAATGAGGGTTGGCAGAATGCCAGGTAGCTCGTGCCATGTTAAATTACTGGCACACCTGCACAGACGGCTTATTGTTTTGGAGTACGAGTTTGCCAAAGACGTTAGACAAGCCAGATTGTAAATGCTAATTTAGTAGTTTGGGGATTGTGTTGTTAAATAGATTGTGTAGTGTTTATTGTTCATTATAATAATGTATTTTGATAATACCTGTCGCTGTTATGCTGAGGTTTCGGGTTCGATTATTGTGCAATGCAAATATTTGTGCGGAAGATTATCAATGTTGGCATTAGTTGATTCCATATAAGTATAATGTACAGTCAGCAAAAGTTTCTGAACACATTTTAAATTCCAAAGTATTTTTAAAAGTAACCTAACACTAAATTTCCAAAAGTACCTGAACACTAGTATTTAGTAGTATTTTAGTGTTCAGTAGTTTTGGAATTTAAAATGTGTTCAGCGACTTTTGGGGCTGACTGTACATATATGTATAGATGGTCGACATATCGGATTTGAAATGATTAAAAACCAACGTTGATTTTTTTAATGTGGAGTAAGCTTTCGAAAAGATATCTCATAAGTTCTCCGACGGATATTCTTCGCCACAATCAAAACACATCATTGTTGTAATTTCTCAAAATTAAGTAAAAATATATACCTACCTTTAACAGCCGATTTATCGAAAACAAATTTGCTTTTAATATTAAAACGATAAACATGAAATATTGTTAACGAAACGTAAATTCCGTCATCCATTTCCTAGCAACATAAGGCTTAGGTGTAACCGTTAGCGAGTTCGCGGATTATTAGCGTTTTACGACTGCTGTGGCTTCGAGCTTGAATAGCCCAAAATTTTCAGCTTGCGTGAGATTCCAACATGGTTTTTAACATTACAATATGCAAACAAGGAGTGTTCGACTTTGTGTCAACGTGTTTTACTTTTAATTCACCTCTAAGAAGTAGTGTGCATGTTTTACAGGGTTTTGGTGGTAGGGTATAATACCTTGTAAAATTATTTAATAGCTTGTATGAGGACTACTTATGACCTTTATGTCTATAAAACATCAAGTTATTTTACAGGTGTATGAACAAGAGTTTAACTTACTGGCCAGCGACTGTTTAGTATTATATTTGTGGGTATTAAAACGAAAAGGTTTTGGTAAAACTTTAATTATTTACTCATACACTAAGTATACATTCGACGTAACGTTTCAGTCATGTTACACCAGCCATGCCAAATATTACTGCTCCGTCTCCGAGCACGTTCAAAAATGCATATTCAAAAAAATAATCTAGGTAAAACGTGGTTTTTTGAAATTTCTTAAAACGCTAACCGCCAACAGTCTAACCAAAAAAAAACTCGTACAAAAAATGTATATTTTCCGCTCAATTATTCGGCTCAGCCCGTCACGCAAAATCATTAATTCAAGAGTTGGGGGGAAACCTCGAAAAATTTGTCAAATGCAAATCGCCCTTTCAGCGCTCAGAACGACAGCCAGCCCCCTATATTTACGGCGTGATGTTTTTAAATTGTTACCCTTAAAGCTGGTTATTTAGTAGGGTGGGTAAAATGGTAACTGGTTCGTTTACTTACCAAAACCTTCTTAGTAATGTTCGCCATCATTATTAAAATCAACAATCGTTGCCTTAATGTCACACCATTTGAGTCCCCACTGTTTGTACGGGGTTTTACCCGTTTTACGGGAGGTTTCAGTAGTGAAAGTAGAAAGACCTTGCTCAGATGAGAAGGATTAAAACGATTTTGGTCGTGTGATTCTTGTTATCTGCATGACAACTTATTCTTCTATCATCATCATATCAGCCAATTGAAGTCCACTGCTGGACACGCCTTCTCTAAATATTGCCACTTATTATTAATTCTATGCCCTATTTCAACTGACGAACTCCTTTAAGGCCACCCTAAAAAAAGTGTTAACATAAATACAAGTATTTATTACACATCTGAAGCCATGTTGCAATTACACATAATGCTGTTAATGAACTGAAATGCTTTTATCTTGTTTATATAAATAGAAACGTAATGTTTCAAACATTTACAAAGATTATCTAGTTGCAGAGGCGGTACACAATAAATTTGATGTAGGAAAAAGGTACACTCAAGGTTCTCAATAGTCCAATCCTTTTGGGTATCTAAGACACGATTTTTTTACACATGGTTTTCCCTTTTTGTAGATAATTTTGTAATAACCGCTATTCACCCCCGAGTAATAAGTAATAAGTCGTGAGATATCTATAAAAACTGGTTTTCGTGACCTTGTGACCTTTATAACTTTTAACTCGGTACGCAATCGTTTTCGATTTTCTACATTTTCATTACAACACTCTTTATAAAGATTTAAGTAAGTACACAAAAATCTAGCACACTTGAAAAAACCTCGACACAAGACACAAGTCTCGAACCCAATAATAATACACATTGTCAAATTATCGAAACTATGTGCACGTTTATCTAGACATTAGAATACCAAAATTGTTATCGTAATTTAGAAGAGCGTGCAAAATTGAATATTCGAAGATTAGTCATAAACTGTACGGTACAGTATATGACTAATCTTCGAATATTCAATTTTGGATTGGTAGAACTTTAGATAAATGTTTTACAAAATGTGTTTGCTCGTGACTGTACAGGAGATGTATTTTTAATAGGGAAAACAAATCGCTAAGAAAAAGACAGAACCCTTACTTTGCCACTTCTGCTGTAAATAACAACTCTATGACCAACAATAATTTAATCTATACTCCGCAAGTACAGACATAAACGTTAATGCTTTACTTTGATGATATCTGATACTAAGCATGCACCCCCGCGCCCTCTACCATTTAATTCTAAAAATATAAACATATACTCGTAAAATTTTACTTTTGATGTGGCCGTCTTGAATTTGGACGAGCAATTAAAAATATAATGGGATTGTAAAATCGGCTCTTTTGAAGCTAATCTTCTTCTAATAGTTGTATAGTAAGAGCTTTAGGATTAGACTGGTTATCCGTTGTCTAGTATCCATAGTACAAGCTCTGCTTAGTTTGCGACTAGATGGCGTTGTGTAAAAGTGTGAGGAATATTTTTTATAATTTTACATTTTATATCCGAATATTATCTTTATGTAATAAAAAGAAGCAAAACTTGAAATTAAACCCTATACCAATCCGTTTGTCCAGCGTGGTATTAGTAGGCTAAGTATCCCTCCGTCCCTGCAGTGGGACATTAATGAGCTGTTATGATGACAAAATTACATCGAGCGGAATCGAACCCGAGACCTCTCAGTAGCAGCCATGGACTCTTAGCCACTACACTCGTCGATAATATCTACAAACTTTACCGCACGGGAAAATAATAAATCATATTAAGATACAGAACCCTTCATTTCATGTTACCATGTTACCATCATAACAGCCCATTAATCTCCCACTCCAGGGACGGGCCTCCTCCCGTGACGGAGGTTTACTTGGCCTATTAATACCACGCTGGCCAGACGGATTGGTAAAGGGTTTATTTCAAGTTTTCCTTCTTTTTATTTCGTAAAGATAATATTCACGAATAGTCCCTTAGACGGTTTTTACGACACCCATGGGATGAGATGGAGTGGTGACATATTGTATTCTTACTCCGTCACCACACGGATATCAAGATAATATAAAACCCATTTCATGTTACTATGTTATACAGTTGCACAATATGTCTATTTCGGTACTTCGTTCAGACAATTCCTTAAACGAACAAATTGACAGCGTCTATTGAGTTCATTGAATGATAAATGATCTTTGATTCTGTGTGGACTTGTTGAACATTAGTATTATGCAACTATAGTTGTTCTACGAAACTTCTTTATCCACTTGAACGTCAATGGGTATGATTTATCCACTGACAAAATGGCGGGACTTACGTCATATGGTATAAAAGTACCAAAAAAAAATTCGTTCTGCAACGCGCGATATTTTATAAAAACATGATTCTACCGCTTAAAATCTACGTTTAAAAAAGTCTGTGGGACAATTGTCGATAGTTTTAGAACGGATTACACCAAAATAAACAGCTGTAAAAAATAATCTGTGCTCGCAATGTCAAACAGAAGTTTGCTTCATTTCGTATGTCCTTGTATGAAATTTACTGTTTATTTATGTGTTAAATACATTTGATTAATTAAATATTGTTGGAAGTGTAATATATTACAATTATCTAGAAAATGTGTGCTTTCTAATGGTCGTGATATTATGTTATAAAAGTTGAGTAACTTTTAAAATTTAATAAAAGAAAAGTCAAAGACTAAAACTTGGCCTTGAGTTTAACAATAATGGCGGTTTAATTACGCTTTCCTCAATAAAAGTTTATTGAAATCGTTTAAAGTTTATTGAAATCGTTTAATTCTAGAAGATAAACTAATAAACAATAATTAAATTTAGAAAACAAACCTACTACGTTCTTATTTTTATGTTCTTATTGTCTAAACAAAAATATGGTATGCACTACAAAACGCCGAGATGGCCGAGTCAGCTAAAAAAGGTATTTATTTCAAAAATAATTTAAAATACTTTAACCTTCAGAATTACTAATATATTTATTTTATTTTAAAAGTAATATAGTTAATTATATTTTAAAAATAAAATCATTAATTTGGGTTGCTAATTTTTATTCACAAATAATATAATTCCCGGAAAATCGCGGAAAATGTCAACAATTTTTCGCAATTTCTCAGGTTTATCAACTATTCATTGTATTTAGATATTCATAAGGTTAATGTATTTTAATTTATGTTTATTCCCTATACTTTTACGAACACGACGATGTTTTTCATTTTCAAATTGATGCAGTAATTTTCTCGTGTTAGCCGTTTTTATCAACACGGAAAACTCGCAGTTTTTTATAAACACATAAAAAACTGCGAGCGTTGCCACTTGAACGTTGGACTCGCGAAAGCGATTCGCGCAGTTAACGTTCAAGTGGTTATAAATAATTAAATAGATAAATATAACTTAAACATTCACACAACGCTATTTAGTTCCAAATTAAGCAGAGCTTGTACTAGAAAACAAATCATCATCATCATCATATCAGACGGGCCTCCTCCGTGACGGAGGGATACTTGGTCTACTAGTACCACGCTGGCCAGACGGATTGGTATAGGGTTGACGGAGTAAGAATGATATGTCACCACCCCATCTCATCCCTTGGGTGGCGTAAAAACCGACTAAGGTTCTATCCGTGAATATTATCTTTACGAAATAAAAATAAGAAAAACTTGAAATTAAACCCTACACTAATCCATCTGGCCAGCGTGGTATTAGTAGGCAAAGTATCACTTTGTCATGGGAGGAGGCCCGTCCCTACAGTGGGACATTAATGGGCTGTTGTAATGTGAATAATCATACCATGTTTTGTTACATTCAAAAAAAATAATCCGTCAGACAACATAAAAACGTATCGAAATATTGAAAACTATATTCCTTGATTTTAGTTAGAACCCTTAATTAAAACGAAGCCCTCAACCGAAAAAAGTTATCTAAAAATATAAAGGTTTTGTAGATTTGAAAAATAATACTCTTTTCAATTTTACGTAACCCGTTACTACTACGAATATGTTTCTTTTGGCTTCCATATTCATTTTATTCATACTAAAAATAATATTGTATTATTTAGTCTACAGAATTAATAGTAGACTTAAGCCCAATTTACACATCGACAAGTACAGTAGCGAGTTAAGTAGTAAGTTGTTAATTAAGTTGATTTAAATAGATCTCATCCATTTTTACGAAGTAGCCCCCTCTCTCGCGTCTCGATAACTAAACTCGCCGATAAAAGGCTCATCCTTTTATTGGCGAGTTTCTCTATTCTATTAAGTTCCTTTAAAAAGAAGTTTATCTATTTAAAGAAACTTAATTAACGTACTATTACTAACTTACTACTTAACTCGCTACTGTACTTGTCGATGTGTAAATCGGACTGTAAGCAGACTCCTAGTTCGACGGTAAACCGAGACGCGATGTTTAGCCGAATGGATGAAAGAGGTACAAGATTGCACGAGGTAGAGATCGGACGTCTTTTGGCTCAATGGATAGCCTAGGTTCAAACTCAAACTAAAACTATTATTTATTTTCCACAATGTTTTACAGATGTTAAAAATAAATCTAGGTATCAAATATGGACCCTGTCGGGCACAGCATCAAATATATTTGAAGAGAAGAAGAGGCATTACATTATTATTTACACTTTATAATTAGGTAAACTAAGTAAAAGACGAACTAAAAAAATACTACTTAGGTTACAGTTTGTTTTAAAATCGGTACCGTGTACCTTCTATACGAGTAAGTTTTGTACTAGCTTATAACAACATGTCCTAAGCAACATCATCAGCATCTTAATAAGTTTAGCTAGGTAAAGGAGGGGAAATAACGTCATTTTAAACCAACATCTGGGTCGTAAGTCCTAGCCACTGTTCTGGTTGATAATTATCCTTCCTAAAGATTCATCACACGATAGATCCAGCCCTTCCATTGAAAGAAAGAAAGAAAATACGTTTAGTAGGCATACAAACATACACAACATCAAACACAGATAATTATAAAAGTAACAACAAACAAAACAAATTAAAATAATGTGTATAAGTGCAATGCTGTGTAGAAGGATGCCTAAAAGGTTACAGCTCAGCTTGAGCTATGTATGACCACAGCGCTGATTTTCAGCTGAACCTCTCGGGTCTGCTACAGATACGGACTTTTAAATCCATTTAAGTACAAAAATAAAAATCATCAATGATACTAAGGAACACTAAGGTCTAACCAGCCACGTGATTAAAATCATCTACTTCGTGAACTTAAACCAACACGTCTGGTCAGCGTGGTGTAGTGTACCAATTACCCTGCAATGATAAATAATGGCCTATAATGATTCTTTAATAGCGGAAACTTTAACATTATAACATTACACTCAAATTCACAGTTAATTTGTTCCAAAATTATAATAATTATACATATTCAAATTTCTTTAATAAACAATAACTAAGTATGAATATATAAATGACAATGGGTAGTACCTAAATAATTATTTTATACATGAATATTTTATAGAGACAGATAGTCCTAACAAATTTATTCAGACTCGGAGCTATGCGCCACTGAACAGGTAAATCAGTAGACTAACTACCTATGTTAAACAATATATAACCTCATACACTCTCACAATTTCCGTGTAGTGACGGAGTAAGAATACAATATGTCAGCACCCCATTTCATCCCATGGGTGTCGTAATAACCGACTAAGACACTATCCGTAAATTATCTTTCCGAAATAAAAAGAAGGAAAATTTTAAATTAAACCCTAAACCAATCCGTCTGGCCAACGTGGTATTAGTAGGCCAAGTAATCCTCCGTCACGGGAGGAGGCCCGTCCCTGTAGTGGGACATTAATGGGCTGTTATGATGATAATCTCACGATTCTCAAAGCTATGTGGACTAGGTATACCTATAACTAACAACCTGCTAGTTTTTGTGTGGTGACAAAGTAAGAATACAAGATGTAAAAGCTAAGTAACAATTGTAGGCAGCAATTGCAAACAACATTTGCACAATATATTATAATATATTTCCGGACCGTTACGACTTGGGGAGCTTCAAGAAACGAGCGTAGTCCCTTTTTAAAGGTCGGCACCGCATCTGTGATTCCTCTGGTGTTGCGTGTGTCCATGGGCGGCGGTGATCACTTACCATCAGGTGACCTGCTGCTGGCGATAAAAAAAGGTTACAAATATTATCGCAGATATATTATTTACCCTATATACGTCTGCTTAGTTTTTAGAAATAGGGACAAACTGTCCTGAATAAAAAAATATACCAATTTTTCCTCGACGTCTACGTCTGGTCGTCATCCTAAAATGTTATTACAATGTATTTTTTTATACATTTAATAAATGACATCAAAAATAGAAAAGGAGTCAATTAAAAAAGAACGTTTAAAACAAGCTTTTCTCTGCATGTCAATTCTCGTATCTTAAATTGTTAAAAATTTGGTTAAGTTAACTTTTAGTTGTCAAATTGTCACACAATAGGTAAGACTATTTGACAACTAAAAGTTAACTTAACCGAATTTTTAACGATTTTAAGGTACGAGAATTGACATGCTGAATAAAGTTGTTTTTCTGTATGTTTTACTCTGTGACATCTCCAACGTAAGCTTCCAAACTTTTAATAGGCCCTTTGTCAGATAAGTTAAGATTAATACTGGCCACATATTTTGTAACGTCCTACCACTCTTGAGACTAAACTAGGTTAAAATGGCCGTTATGTTTCTACATCTAAGCAAAATTTACTACAATAAAAATATGAAGGTTTGTTTGTATAATAGTGACCGGTCCTTTTTGTCTCTAAATTCTTACGGTTTTGTTTGGCATAAGGTTGGTTTTGCTAATAAAAATCTCGATAAATAAAATGTTTCTCACAGATTTACAAAACGCCATCTAGTACCAAACTAAGCAGAGCTTGTACTATGGGTACTTGACAACGGATAAACATACTTATTCGTAAATACTTATTTTTAAATACATGCATATAGGGTTTTATTTGGAGCGGTGTTTTTAATTTGAAAGCTCTATATTTCTTTTCTTTTTCGTTGGTTTCTTTCTTTGGACCATTCTTAGTATATTACCTACCACACTTACTGCCGTTTAGATCACGTGATTAATTAATCGTAGGAGTATCAAAAGAGACTGTTACTTAATGTCCCACTGTCGTCTCCGTGTGGTGACGGATTAAGAATACAGTGTGTCACCACCGCATCTCATCCCATGGGTGTTGTAAAAACCGACTAAGAGACTATTCGTAAATATTACCTTTACGAAGTAAAAAGAAGGAAAACTTGAAATTAAACCCACCAATCTGTCTGACCAGCGTGGTATTAGTAGGCCAAGTATCCCTCCGTCACGGCAGAAGGCCCGTTCCTGCAGTGGGACATTAATGGGCTGTTATGACTTAATGTCCCAGTACAGAGACTATACCACGGGTGTAATATGTGACGCTTGACAAAAGAACTACCAAAGGCTTTTAGATCAAATTTACTTTAGATATTAACAGGTGTATTAAAAATTTATTAATACACACATCAAAAAAGTCTAAGCAACATGCATGGTATTACAAATTTACCATTTATATTAATTAATTTCTAAGTATTTACTCACTCAAAGTGTAAAGGTAAGTAAACTTTTTTGTTATTGATGACATACTGGCTGGTTGTAAAAAAAAAATTTCGATTATGTTTTGTTTTTTTTCATAAAATTCAAATGACTGCGAATTTGTTTGAATTTGAGTGCATGTTAATTGCTACGTTTTAGTCTTGATTTTATAATTTTACCAACCATTTAAATACAGTTGGCGACAAAATTGAATTGTTAGATATTCTTTACGTCATGGAGCGACGTCATTTGACGGCAGATGAAATGCAAAGAGCTGTAGGGATGTTGCAAGCGGGAAGTAATCAATCTCAGGTATCTCGACATTTTGGTATTCATAGAAGTGTTATTTGTCGTCTTTGGCAGCGCTACAATAATACAGGGGAACCCGCTGAACAGCATCCAGGCCGTAAAAGGAGTACAACCACTCGGCAAGACCGGTACATACAACTGACTGCAAGACGCCAGCCGATGTTAACCGCTCGAGAGATAAGTTTGAGGCTACAAAATTCAAGTGGTGTTGATGTAAGTCCCCAAACTGTGCGAAATCGACTGCATGAGTACGGCCTACGAGCTCGACGCCCTATCAGGTGCCCACCGATACGTCACGGGAATCGCGCTCGTCGAAATGAATGGTGTAGAGAACGCATAACATGGACCCAGGAACAATGGGATAAAATTATGTTTTCCGATGAGTCGCGATTCGGGTTTAGGCCTGATACAAGAAGGGTGCGAGTGTACCGTCGACCCGGAAATACTGAAAGACTCAGGTGCGTTCAGGAAGTTCATCCATACAGCGGCTCAACAGTTATGGTATGGGCGGGTATTATGAAGAACAGGCGAACTGAGCTCGTTTTTGTAAATGGAAACATGAACGCTGAAAATTACGTTGAGGATATTCTCAGACCTTATGTCCATCCATTTGCACAAACCTTTGGCTCCGATTTTACGTTAATGCATGACAATGCGCGTTCACATACAGCTCGGCGAACCAGTGAATACTTGGCAACGGAGAACATCCAGGTATTGCCCTGGCCTGCACAATCGCCAGACCTCAACCCCATCGAGCACGCATGGGACATGCTCCAGAGACGTGTTTTGAAGGACTTGGACGGAGTGACAACAACCCAACAGCTGAAGGATTTGCTACAATTCCATTGGGAGCGAATACCGCAAGATGACATAAACAGTCTCATTAATTCAATGAATAATCGTTGCCGACAAGTTCTGAATAGCAGAGGAGGCCATACTTTGTATTAAATTGTCCTATTCTTTCACAATAAATTCATTTTCTTAAGAAATTTCAATTTGTATGTTCAGTTTAGTTTCTTATGTACCTGTATATTCTAATATTGTTAATTTCTGTTATTAAAAGAACTTATAAAGAAAACAGCTGTTATTTTTACATCATAGAACCCTAAAAATATTATTTTAAAAATAAAATACAACGTTATAATTAAAATAAATGGTAAAATAAATTAATATAAATGGTAAATTTGTAATATCATGCATGTTGCTTAGACTTTTTTGATGTGTGTATTAAGGTGTCGTCTTAATAGCTAAATCTCACTTAAAAGGTAATGTTAACTTCATAAAATGAGGTATAGCAACAAAAACCTTTTTACACGATCCATGTAAGGACGAACCCTTAATATCAGTCCAGTCGTAAATGAAATTGACAAATATTACTCGTAAAAAAACATTGTAAGTCAGAAAAGTAAATTTTCCAGTAAAGAGCAACATACTGCTTTCTTACTTTTATTAGCAGGACAAGGTGGTTAGCGTATTCACAAGATGCCTAGACCAAGCTCAATGTGTAAGTAATTTGGGTTAAATCGCCATAACTAGTCCAGTGCAGCAGTAGAGTTTGTTGCGCCGCTTCTTCTCTACTAGCGCTTTGGAGGCGGTGGTAAAGGTTTCTAAACTTTGAAATGTTATAAACTTAGATTAAGTAGTGTTACTCGTCTAAAAGATACAATATTATTGTACTACTTTGAATAAATAAATGAATAATGAATCAAGTGGCATTGATGTAAAAGATGTGCGTCAGAGGAATTTAGGGTTATCCTTACTAAGGATTGGCTGGAGTCACCGGCATTTGGCAACCGTGATGAGCACTGCGTAGTCCAACATGCCTTTACTACAAGAACCCAGACTACTAAATTTCACTAAATTCTTTTAGTGAAATATTTAGTGAAACACTGGGTTCACCCAGTGTCGCATGTCGTAAGGTCCTTTCATGCCTCCTGATCACAATGTGTGTCATAAATGTCACAAAATTTTGTGGCAGCTGTGAATTCTTAATTTAATGATAAAAATCCTAATTTTCGACTTACACCCTTTTTCTCTTGGTGTTCCATATGTCAAGTGTATAAAATTTACCGCAGGACATTCTGCTACTAAATATCATGTCAAATTGAATGACATTCGCTAAAACATCCAAGTTTACGTGTAACGTCACGTAACATCGTAAATATGTTACAACCGTAAATGTTATTTAAGTACGTTATGTTATAAAAATTTAGTATTTTTTGTAATATAATGTCACTTTATGATAGGTTTCTAATATTTCATTAAGTACAGCCCATTAATGACCCACTGCAGGGACGGAACTTCTCCCGGGACGAAGGGTTCCCGGGGATACTTAGCATACTAATACCACGCTGGCCAAACGGATTGGTATAGGGTTTAATTTCAAGTTTTCGTAGTCTCTAAATAAATCTAATAGTCTTTTTATTTCGTAAAGATAATATTTACGGTTAGTCCCGTAGTCGGTTTTTACGACACCTGTCGAGTAGCAAACACCGACATCGCCAGCAGCGCAAGCGGCGGCGCGTGCGGTTGGCAACAGCGGCGGCGCGCGGCGCGGGGGACGGCGGCAGCGGCAGGGGGCGCGACGCGCGGGACGTGAGGACTGCGACGGCGACGCTCCATCGGCCCTTTCAAGCGCGGACCACCGTCTAACGCACACGCGCACTATTTACTCATTGTAATGTAAAATGATCAGTAAACCAGCATCTATGTTTAAATACAGTCCGCTATTTTATTTATACCACCATTAATACCAAACAACACCCATGGGATGAGATGGGGCCGTGACATATTGTATTCTTACTTCGTCACCACACGGAATAGCTAAATGTTTTCAAATTAATAAAACATTCATAATGACCTGAGGAGGTCCTTTCTCACTTCCGCCTGCTTTGTATACCTACGGCATCCTATACTTATCTAAGTACAACTAATATTAGAACTAGGAACCTATTTTTATATATAATAAGAAAGAGGTCATAGTGACCTTAAGAGGCCCCCTTACTCCCTCCTGCATTAAAACAATATCATAACAGCCTATTAATGTACCACTGCAGGGACGGGCCTCCTCCCATGACGGAGGTATACTTGGCCTACTAATACCACGGCTGGCCAGACGGATGGGTATAGGGTTTAATTTTAAGTTTTCCTTCTTTTTACTTCGTAAAGATAATATTTACGGTTAGTCCCTTACTCGGTTTTTACGACACCCATGGGATGAGATGGGGTGGTGACATATTGTATTCTTACTACGTCACCAATCGGATCAAAACAATATAGGACATCCTATTATCATCTAAATACTGCTAGTACTAACTAGGTATCTACTTCTGTATTCAGTATGTTCCTCTCGCTATAACACCAAACATGTAACAATAGGCTAAGTGCCGTTAGCGAGTACTATGTCAGATCTAGATAACTGCGGACGAGGCTAAATACGTGCTTAGCCTATATGCGTATAGTACTAGGTATCGTAGAGTTAGTAACGTTTATTAAATAGAGCGGGCGTGATAAAATGGTATGATTATTGTTTTGAAATTTTGAGAGACAAAGGAGATGTTTGGGGCCCAGAGCAGACAGAATGTTTGAAATAATCAAAATTAAACAAATTTATCTTCAAAACACACATGGTTTCGTGTAAGTCCTTGCCGGGGCCCAGAATGTATGGGCAAATGGAACGTGTCCTTTAATTTATGAACATAATTTTCATATGAAAATATTATTGGATGCATAACATCAGGCACCATAGAGTCATTCTGGTAGGCCAATTAAAAAAAAAAAACAAAAAACTGACATATTACTTTTTACTAATCTGCATTCTCTGCATCACTGGAGGATGTACTTGCAGTGGGGCATGTTATAGTAATAATGATCACTGTTTAAACAATGATCAAAACAATGCTGGCATTATGTTTAAAACATTATTATTAGCTCTGCTTAGTTTGGAACTGGATGGCGTTGTGTAAAAGTGTGAGGAATATTATAATAATATATATTATTAGCAAAACCTCTTTTTTCAAGATCTAGTATCTAAGTCATACACTATGAAAGGCGGCGCGTGCCTAGCAACGGGTTGTTATAATGCTTGCCTAGCAACGGACACTTAATTCTCTCGATTCTCGGGCGGCAACGGTTTCACATTATTATAGCGCTATCCTAGTTTTTATTTTATTGTTATATTTAATTACTTCTTAATTTGATCATATTCTGTTTGTAAAAGAGTCTCGGTTGTAATTGTTATGAAATTATCTTTTGTTGTAATGTTTATTGTTAAAGTTTGATCGTTAATTAAATTAACTTAGGTCCAATTGTACATTGTCTTTTAAAAAACTGCCCTCACCCCTGGTTCGTAAGAATATGTTATAGGCAATGTGTATAATGCATGTATTCTATACAATACCTAGGCATTGTATGAAATTATAATCGTATTATACACATTGCCTGAACGTTTTAGGCATTGTATACTCGTAGAATGACTAGACACTCTATACAATGCCGTATTATGTACATTGCCTATAATATATATTTTATTTTTGAACATCTGTTTGTTTTGAGCTTTTGTCGACGATTGCGATACCCAACGGCTAAAAAGGTGCGGTAAAATTGATGTCGTTTTTCTTCTTTTCATTTGTTTTGAAACTGCCTTATTTATGTAGGTACAGACTTAATACATCCCAAATTCATGTAGTTACATAATTTTTGTACATTTACATGTCAGGTCTATAGCATCATAGGTCTGTGGACTTGATGTATTGGCGCCAATCAGTCCATAACATAGATGATTTATGAAGACTGTTGATAGTACTATGCCAGAGCTGTTTGAATGATTGTAGCAGGACTTTAAATTGAAGAGTTGACTTCGTGAATATAGTTTAGTATCCATGTAGAGCTACAATTGGTTATTACATTATTACAATAGAGTTATTTTGTATGTAGAGATGGACAAAATAAACTTTTTGAATGAAATAAAAATATTACCATGAAACACAAAAATATAACATATCATCGTAACAGCTCATCTATGTCCCACTGCAGGGACGGGCCTCTCCCGTGACGGAGGGATATTTGGCCTACTATAATACAACGCTGGCCAGACGGATTGATACAGGGTTTAATTTCAAGTTTTCCTTCTTTTTATTACGTAAAGATAATATTCACGGATAGTCATGCAGTTTTTACGACACCCATGGGATATTGACACACTGTATTCTTACTCCGTCACCTCACGAAGAATAAACAATCTTTATTGTTTTGTAAATACTTACATTACAATCGTAGAAAACTCCCAGACTAATACAAACAATCATATTCATGCACAAAAGGATTTGTAATTTGTACCTATTCAGCGAGATTCGAACCCGAGGCCTCTGTTTAGCAGTCATCTATACCTCTATAGTAATATTATAAAAAGGTAAGGTTTGTGTGTTTGTGACGTTGTAGGTGGTAATCTCTGGATCTACTGAACCGATTTTAAAAATTCTTTCTATGTTGAATAGTCCATTTATCGGGGAGTGTCATATAGTATCACGCTATGACTAACAGGAGTTGAGCAGTTATGATATATGTTTAAAAATGGACGCGTTTTTTTTCGCCGCCCAACGGAATGGGCACGGGGCAGCTAGTTGACTATAATACCATTACGCCACGGTGTCGTCACCAATTCTTCTATATATGTAAAGTATATACAAGGTTTGAATCCCAAAATATTTAAATCACTGGTGTACGGGAGACCGTGAAAGAATCCCTTCACAGTTTGGGTCAAACATTTAATTTAAATAATTTGACACAAATTCTGGAGTAATAGGTTCGGGTCTGTTCCGTGCAAATATGTTATTTTCATTGAAATTCTACACTAATACAATTAAATTTGTTTTTTTTTGTAATCGTTGGGCCACTAAGAACTAAAAATAAAAGTATATCATCATAACAGCACATTAATGTCCCACTGCAGGGACGGGCCTCCTCCAGTGACGGAGGGATACTTGGCCTTCTAATACCACGCTGGCCAAACGGATTGGTATAGGGTTTAATTTCAAGTTTCCCTTCTTTTTATTTTGTAAGTAAAGATAATATTGACAGATAGTCCCTTAGTCGGTTTTTACGACACCCATGGGGTGGTGACATATTGTATTCTTACTCTGTCACCACACGGAACTTTATATATTTCTATATTATTTCTCATACATTCATATAATGCCATCTAATCTGAATTGGATCTCTGTGGTTATAGTCCATAGGCCAACCAGAGACTTCGGGTTTGATTCCCGCTCAGTGAAAAGCTTTGTGTCTTTAAATATGAAATTTTTCCTTTGTCCTGGGTGTTTCGTAAAATTATCATAAAGGAAAATTTGTAAATGATCTTAACGATAACAATTTTGACTGATTTCTTAAAATATATACTTAATATTATAAAGAGGTAAAGTTTGTGTGTTTGTATGTTTGTGACGTTGTAGGGGGTAATCTCTGGATCTACGGAACCGATTTTTAAAATTCTTTTTGTGTTAAATAGTCCATTTATCGGGGAGTGTCATAGGCTATATAGTATCACGCTATGACTAATAGGAGCGGAGCAATAATGAAATATGTTTAAAAAAGTGACACGTTTTTTTCGCCGCCCAACGAAGTGGGCACAGGTCAGTAATTAATACATTAATATAATTTTAATATTTTCTTTGTTTATATAAAATTTACATCTATGTCCAATGACTGGGAATATAAACTGACTAAGCACTACAGCTGTACAATACGACAGGTACGCTATTTCTCTGGCCAGCACGTAAGGTCAGTCGTCGTCCAAGCACAGTTAATTAGTGCAAACCAGTACCTGATGAGCGACTATATATTTTGTAATGTACACTCGCGTAAATACAGGGTTGTCACTTGTTTTTATATTAGTATTTATTTATTTATTTTATGGTCTCCAACAAAGGCAATACACATTAGAAATTAATATACTTAAATACTGCAGATCTATTGCGTGTATTCCTTCAATAACAGGAAACCACAGCATGCGAATTAAAAAAAAACAAACTAAATTAAAAACAAACATTGGAAATATAAATGAAAAAATTAAATTAAAATGAGAATTATTATGTTTTTTTTTATTATTAAAGTTTAAGAAATGAATGATGATGATGATACCCTATCTCATCCCAGGATGAGGTGCTCAGATGAATGGCATTTCAAGCAGACGTGTGTCCTATGTATAAAGGAAATATGTCCTATACTCAGACAATGTTGATTCAGAAGAAGTGGTATAGGGTTTTGTGTGTTTCTTCTTTCTTTCTGCCGACCTCTGTGGCGTAGTGGTTATATAACATAATTGCTACGCAGAGGTCTCGGGTTCGATTCCTGCTCAATGCAAATCTTTTTGTTCATGAACATGATGGTTTGAATTGGTCGGGGTGTTTTATGTATTTATGCTTATCCGTGGTCTAGTACACATAGTAAAAGCTCTGCTTAGTTTGGGACTAGATGGCGTTGTGTGAAAGAGTGAGGAGTATTTATTTATTGAAATTAGCTCTTCACTTAAAATTCATTATCATTTTATCACTAAAGAAGTATTATCATAACAGCCCATTAATGTCCCACTGCAGGGACGGGCCTCCTCTGACGGAGGGATACTTGGCCTACTAATACCACGCTGGCAAAACGGATTGGTATAGGGTTTCATTTCAAGTTTTCCTTCTTTTCATTTCGTAAAGATAATATTCACGGATAGTCCCTTAGTCGGTTTTTACGACACCCATGGGATGAGTTGGGGTGGTGCTATATTGTATTCTTACTCCGTCATCACACGGATTAGAAGAATAAGTATATAAGAACTATAGGCCGACCGTTTATCTCAGTCCCCGCCTGCGGTATGAAAGGGACGAGGGGGCGGGGTAGCGGTGTCCGTTATGGTAGCGTACACAAGAGCTATATCGAGTTGGTTACTATGCCAAATAAAATAAGGTTTTACAAAAAAAAAACGACATCAAAGACAAAAATTTCACTAAAAATTAAAAAATAATTAGTTGTATTTTGGTTTTGCAACATTAAATCAGACATTCTTTTTACTTAATTATAATCTAAAGAATAGGTTCTTTTAATTATTGTAAAAAGTATTGTTAAGGATATTTCTTGAAGAGTCTACAAATATATTTATTTGTAGATTCTTTAAAATATAATCAAATTATTACAAATAATGTAATATTATTGTTATTTTTGGAGTCGGTGTCAGCCACGATAATTATATTCTATTTTATATTCCTGACTTAAAATATAAAGAAATATGGCGTCGTGTTATACACAGACGAAAGATTATGATGAGAAAGTACTACGAATCAAAGACAATTACTTAAAATTAAAAACCATTTAAAGAGATCAGAATGTATTATACAGAACTTTATTGCCTTTTCTAACGACTTTGTAGACAACATTTTGCATTATTGATCCTATTTGCGAATTACGATTTTTTTCAATTGACGGTGCTGGTTAAACCTATATAAACGCCCAAAGTTATGGAAAGCCTTAATCGTTACTAAATAGGTATATTAAAACGTTTGAACGTGACACAGGTATTTTAAAATATATTTATTTAAATATGATAAAAATAGTTATTTAATATTTGTTTTAAAAATTAATTTTAAACCAATCCATAAACAATCAACAACTTTATGTCATAATGTCGAAGTCATATAATAATATAATCTGTAATTCGTGGCCGCCATTCCATTTGCTTAGGTATAATCGTATTTCGTTGGCTGACACCGACTCCAAAAATAACAATAATATTACATATTTATTATTTCATTATTACATAAAAATTAAAAACCATTTATTTTGAAATAAAATAATTTTAAAAATGATTGCCTTTTTTATTTTGTGTCTTATCCACTTGAACGTCAATGGGTATGATTTATCCACTGACAAAATGGCGGGACTTACGTCATATGGTATAAAAGTACCAAAAAAAAATTCGTTCTGCAACGCGCGATATTTTATAAAAACATGATTCTACCGCTTAAAATCTACGTTTAAAAAAGTCTGTGGGACAATTGTCGATAGTTTTAGAACGGATTACACCAAAATAAACAGCTGTAAAAAATAATCTGTGGTCGCAATGTCAAACAGAAGTTTGCTTCATTTCGTATGTCCTTGTATGAAATTTACTGTTTATTTATGTGTTAAATACATTTGATTAATTAAATATTGTTGGAAGTGTAATATATTACAATTATCTAGAAAATGTGTGCTTTCTAATGGTCGTGATATTATGTTATAAAAGTTGAGTAACTTTTAAAATTTAATAAAAGAAAAGTCAAAGACTAAAACTTGGCCTTGAGTTTAACAATAATGGCGGTTTAATTACGCTTTCCTCAATAAAAGTTTATTGAAATCGTTTAAAGTTTATTGAAATCGTTTAATTCTAGAAGATAAACTAATAAACAATAATTAAATTTAGAAAACAAACCTACTACGTTCTTATTTTTATGTTCTTATTGTCTTAACAAAAATATGGTATGCACTACAAAACGCCGAGATGGCCGAGTCAGCTAAAAAAGGTATTTATTTCAAAAATAATTTAAAATACTTTAACCTTCAGAATTACTAATATATTTATTTTATTTTAAAAGTAATATAGTTAATTATATTTTAAAAATAAAATCATTAATTTGGGTTGCTAATTTTTATTCACAAATAATATAATTCCCGGAAAATCGCGGAAAATGTCAACAATTTTTCGCAATTTCTCAGGTTTATCAACTATTCATTGTATTTAGATATTCATAAGGTTAATGTATTTTAATTTAAGTTTATTCCCTATACTTTTACGAACACGACGATGTTTTTCATTTTCAAATTGATGCAGTAATTTTCTCGTGTTACCCGTTTTTATCAAGACGGAAAACTCGCAGTTTTTTATAAACACATAAAAAACTGCGAGAGTTGCCACTTGAACGTTGGACTCGCGAAAGCAATTCGCGCAGTTAACGTTCAAGTGGTTATTTACAATTTTATTGCATAACACCTTCCTAGTTCAAAATAGTGATTGCTTCAAAACCCTCTAAAACGGTATCGGTTACTTTCAAATTTCACTAAAACCTAAAGTTAACTTCTAAGTCCCCTAAAACGAATCTATTTTTGCAAATAACCTCGTTTTTCTAATTGTTTTTATTAAAGAAAGATGTTTGTTGGAATCGCTAGATTACAATATAATGTTAAAAATCGTACAGAATTAAGGTTAGTAAGTTTAAGACGTTTTTCATGAATTGTCGACATTTAAGAAAAATCACTTTAGGGGGTTTTGAAATTATATGACTCATATATACATTAAAACAGGTATGATTTAAACATATTAATTTGTAAGAATCAATCTTAGAAAATATTTACAGATAATAAGAACAATAATAAGAGCTTTTTTTATTTTTACACACTACCATAACGGACACCTAGTCAGTATGTCAGTATGACACTAGTGCAGTAAGCTAGTCCGTCTTCTATACAATTTACAAATTTCAAAGATGGTGGCGTCATCTTGGCATTTAAACTTGTACTTTCTTAGAGAAAATATGCAATCTAAATTATTACACAATTTAAAGCCTGACCAGAAAAATAAAAAAACCTCTCCAGGTATTTCGATTGGTTTAGGGTATAATTTCAATATTTCCTTCTTTTTATTTCATAAAATAAGCTAGCTAAAAATTAGAGCTGTGTTGTGATGTGATGTAGTTCGGGCCACAGTATCTAGATGGCGCCGTTTTGCCAAAAAATCAAGAGACAGCTCTCTCCTTTGTCCTCGCCCCCCGCGCACCCCTATTACCGCAGGCGGGGTCTGAGTTAAACGGTCGGCCTATAGCTGACCCATGCCCACTTCGTTGGGCGGCGAAAAAAACGCGTCACATTTTTAAACATATTTCATTACTGTTTCTCTCACATTAGTCATAACGTGATGCTATATTATAGCCTATGACACTCCCCGACAAATTGACTATTCAACACAGAAAGAATTTTAAAAATCCGTTCAGTAGATCCAGAGATTACCCCCTACAACGTCACAAACACACAAACTTTACCTCTTTATAATATTAGTATAGATATAGATAAATAAATGTCAGATAAGTGACAGCCCTTAAAGGGAGTAAATGATGGAAAACATTGTCAGAGATTTCCATCATTCTGTGCAATTCTAGGGGCAACCCTATTTTGTAACACGACATTTGTGTAAGGTTTTGCGGCATATTTCAAAATTGTTTTTTTTTATGTTTATTATGTGGCTCATGTCGAGTTAGCCTGCGTTCAGACACGGCGGGAACCGCGCGATTTCAGAATCGCGCGGAAATCGCGCGGTTCTTATTTGTATGAGTTATATAGTAATCGTTCAGACATAACCGCGCGGTTAGTCGAGCCGCGCGGTTACCGCAACCTAACCGCCAGAAAATAGAATCGCGCTGCTCCCGCGCGTTTCTATTACTATGGAGTCCTTACGTCGCGTTCAGTTGCGTTGCGGATACCGCGCGGTAAGTACGTCACTGCTCGTGAGTTCGCCATGGATCGTTTCGACACGGAACTATTTATTGATGAGGTGGAGAAGAGACCTGCAATATGGGACATTCAATGTGATGATTACTCAAATAAAATTATTAAGAACCGAGCTTGGCAAGAGTTGGTGGAGATTTTTGGCAATTGCGAAGACACGGTGGAAAAAAAAAATATTTTAAGTAAGTAGGTTTATTCACCAAAAAATAATTGACAGAATTATGTTATAATTATTGATATGAAGGGTATATTATTATACTCTCCGTTTACTTTAAGTACTTAAATAAATATAAACAAACTTTGGTTGTTTTATGCAGACATTTCGTGCATTTTTTAATTGAAGGTCACAACAGTATTACCATATTTTGTTTGTTTACATTTAGTTATGTACAAACATTACATTATAAACATAAACATTACAAGTACGGTATGTTAGTTGCAGCTATATCTTTGTGTCTTGCCATGGAACACGCCCATCGTTCACAAAGTAATGAGCGAATTTATCTCTGATATTCAAAGATGACGGTGTCCCTCTTCCCGCATGCAAGGTATTGAGATTAGTCATGGGTGCATTATATAAAGTATCTTTAAATTTTAGACCATCTCTAGTCCGCACATAGTTATGTAGAACACAAGAGGCTTTTATTATGTCTTCGGCAAAATCTATGTTTACATTTATAGGCCTATGAAAGATGCGCCATTTGTTCGCCAAAATACCAAAAGTGCACTCAATATTACGTCGGGCTCTCGATAACCTATAGTTAAAAATCCTTTTTTCATATGGTAAACATTTGCCTGAATATGGGCGCATTAAATTTTCTGCTAAGCCGAAGGCTTCATCTCCAACTATAACATAAGGCATTGGTGTTAGGTCTACATTAGATATTGGTTTAGGTGTTGGTATGTTTAATGATTTTTCTGTCAGGCGTTTATAAAAAACCGAATTTTTAAATATAGCAGAATCACTGCTTTTGCCATAAGCCCCAATATCAACATAAGTAAAGCAATAGTTGGCGTCGCAAAGTGCTAAGAGCACTATGGAAAAGAAATGTTTATAGTTATGATACAAAGAACCCGAATCAACAGGCTTTATAACTCGGATATGCTTGCCGTCTATAGCACCAATGCAATTTGGAAAATTTGCATATCTCTCAAAGTCTCGTGCTATTGTCTTCCAGATATCTTCAGTCGCTTCGGGCATGACTATGTTTACCAACTTATTCCACAATGATTTACATACTTCGCGGACAATTCCACTAATCGTCGATTTTCCTAGGCGATAATTGTAGCTTAGTTCTCCAAATGAACAACCCGTACCAAGATATCTGAAACAAGAATATTATTAATAATGTTATTATTTTTAGGTACACAACTCCAAAAAAAATGGAAAAACATACGAGATTGCTACCATAAAGAATACAAAAAAGAAAAAACAACTCCTTCTGGTTCAGGTGCTCGTAAAGGAGCCCGATATATGTATTTTTCAAGATTATCTTTCCTGCAGAATAGTGTAAGTAATAAAGACACTACAACTAATATTGAAGAACAGAATGAAAGGCAAAGTGAGGAGACAAGTCAACTAAATGCCAATGCAACCGAAGCCACTGAAATACGTCCCCCTAAACGTAAGAAAACACAAGTGCCAGAAGAAAAAATAGCTGTTTTAATAGAAAAAAGTATCGAGTCACGAAAACAATTTCAGAATGAACTTCAAGAAAATAGTATTACCAAGCAAGATGACGACAAACTCTTTTGTTTGTCGTTATATAAAGAACTCAAAAAAGTACCAGAAAATAGGCGTTTAGCAACCAAAATTGAATTACTTCAAGTGATACAAAAAGGACAAAGCTTACCACCCCCTATTCGCTACAATACTCAGCAGATCACACCTACGTATTGGCAAGGACAACAGTATACAAGCCCGCAAGGATATTTCACTACATCTGTACCATCTCCTCCTGTTCCGGCACCGTCACCGTCACCATCGCAATTAAGTTCTGGCTCTCAGTCCTCTACAGTCATAGAAAATATTTATGCTGATTTTGAATAACAATAAATAAATCTTACCTTAAAGTTATTACGAGTTTCTCTTCCGGTGACACGCTCGGCCTTAAATGCGTTTCAGAGCATGAAATATCTTGCCTGATCAGTTCAATTAGTTCATCAAAAGATTTTATTGACATTCTCAAATAGTCAAAAAATTTGTTATCATACATTCTTAATTTGGGATATAACGTTACGAACTGACCATGTATTAGTCGGTCACGTAATATTGGATGCACCCAATACCGCCTTTTTATTTTCTTTTTTTTAAGGAGCAACCACAGTAAACACACTTCTTCGTCGACCTCCATTTTGAAACTGACGCCGAAATCGCATACTAACCGCGTGTGTCTGAATAGCATCACAATTTTGCGGTTTCAAACAGCGCGATTCGTAAACGCGCGATTCCCGCATGTCTGAACGCAGGCTTATGGTTGGTAAATGGATGCTCGTCAAACAAGTACATGAAATAAAAACTGGGATAGGCTTGAGAATGGTGATTTGTTCAGGGGTTCCGTATAAAATAATACTTAATAATACAATAAGTTTTCTTGTATTTTTTAAGGCAACTTACGCACTAAGAATTGAGGCCAAAGTACAGCCAGACTCAAGATGATAATTTGTGGATCATTATCATCATCATAATAACAACCAATTAATGTCCACTGATGGACATAGGCCTCCTCCAAACATTGCCTAAATTTGTGGATGACACAAAATGAGTGAGAATCGAACCCACGGCCACGGCCTCGTGCACGGCAGCCAACATTTTAATAATTTATAACATTAAGTCAAACCGAAAAGACAGTAATATGGTGTACTAAAAGCCACGGTGTTCCTCTCTTACCCATTAATAGGCAGGACATCGAGAAGACTAGCATTACTGCCTACCCCATACGAATAAGGTGTGAGGACTTGTAGTCATCATCATCATGGGGCTTTGCGTCTATTTCAGACGATTCATTCATTGCCTCATGGATGCATTTTTTTTATTAAAAAAAAGTAAGTGCTCCGTTTTAAGGACTGGGCGAAGAGAGACTTGTGCTCATTTGGCCATGTAGTAGGTACATTTTTTTTAGGTATGTATATGTATTACTATTTCAGAAATTTCACAAAATAATTTTGTATAATAATAATTTCATATCAGTATAATCTGTAGTTACACAGACCGTTTATAGGTGTTATTGTAACCCTCGGTGGGCAATATAGTAACCAAGCGGTTAAATTAGATTACATTGGACCTAAATTACCTCTTAATGTTAGCACCGAGCATATCGTAAAAGTACAGGAAACCAGCTGTCCTATGTTATTAAATTATCCTGCAATTCGTACCGTTCTCACCTGCCATGGAAACAATACTATATCATCATCATAACAGCCCATTAATGTCCCACTGCAGGGACGGGCCTACTCCTGTGACGGAGGGATACTTGGCCTACTAATACCACGCTGGCCAGACGGATTGGTATATGGTTTAATTTCAAGTTTTCCTTCTTTTTATTTCGTAAAGATAATATTCACGGATAGTTCCTTAGTCGGTTGTTACGACACCCATGGGATGAGATGGGGTGGTGTCATATTGTATTCTTACTTCGTCACCACACGAAGAACAATCTATATGTATGGAATTAATATGAAATACGTTTTAACTGGAAAATTCTGTAAATCTTTTATACTCGTATATCAAAAGATATGTTTTGCTATATAATTAAAAATATTTTGGTATAAATTATTATACCAAAATATTTTTAATTACTTTTTTAATTGCGAGAAACTTCTGTTCTGTGTATTATATACCTACAGTGTATTATATCTGTGTATTATATACATAGTATTTATTTCTTTCTTTTAACGTTGAATTATTAAAATCGTATTTACTTTTTTCTCTATAAGCGAATAATAAAAATATATTTAGTACGTAAAAATGTAATTTACGTACTAAATATATGTATTTTTATTATTCGCTTTGCCTGAATCAATCGCAAAGTAGGCGATCAATTTAAGGGGACGATCTATGCCCTGTAAAAATACTTTCGCCCTAACAGGACATAGTTATAAAAAGAATCACAACTTCACACCTAAGTAAATAGAGTAGGAAACCTTTTTTTACGAAGTTTCTTTCTCCGGATCTTGTTAGAATACCTATCCCTGCAATGGGACAGTATACAAACGACTTGCATTCCTATCGAGATAAAAACTAAGCAAAATTAATGTTTTCCTCAGAATCCCCCGTGATTTAATGCATAGGGTGTTTTGTTTCATTACCGGCCACTTCCGCAGGGTTCCGTAACACTATTAGGGTTCGTAAATTGTTCTTAGTTAAGTAAAAATCAATAATTTGATAACTTGTTTTCATTGTTCTATTTGTACATTAATCTTTGGGTAGAAGGTAGTAGTGAAACATTCTGATTTATGGAGGAAAAGATAAAGATTCAAGGAATATTTTAGTTCGTGTTATTGAGAATGTAATAGCTTGCCTTTGTTTGAACTAGAGGGCGCTGTACGTGATTTTTTTTCACAACTCTTGCTCCAGCGATCGAGGCATGTGTGTGCGGCACTTTTCAAACATGAATTTAAAGGTGGGTGTTCGTTATATTTATGTATATAAAAGCATCCACGTAAGTAATAATAATAATTTATAGACAAAACAAATAACTGCCTTACGTCGAATTCAAAATTGCGATCTTGCGTATGGCAGCTCTTCCAAGCAGTAGGTAGTGTGCTTATGTTACTGCGTTTAGGCGTAAGGTTACAGAAGCTAGTAGCATCATAGGGCAATAGAATATAACAGATTGTGACTCATAAAAATGAGTGCAGAGAAGAGCCACTTAAAATGTACCACTGCTTACCATCAGGTGACCACCTTATTCATCTCGTTACTACTTAAACAAATGTTACATTCAAAAAAGGAACAAGGTCAAATGATAAAACGTCTAATTTAGTAACCGACCAACGTTCTCTTATTTTAATCTATTTTAAAAAAGGAATACAAATTTCTTTTTCTAACCGTTCTCCATCTGTCAACGTCCAATTAAGGGTATCGTTAACCGTTTAGTTTACTTAACATCTGTTAATTAGTGCGTTTAAATTTAACTTAAGCTTTCCGGATATACTGTTTGTATGTTTGTCTTTATAGTTTGAGCTTTAAAACTGCTGTTCATTTAAGTATTGGCTTTAAAGTTGCTGAAGTTATAAAATATTTAAAAATAAATTAATTGGCAGGCTAACTATCAGATACCAATAGAATATTTCATTTTGTATTTGTTTAATAATTTCACTTTTACCTAAATTAAAAGAGAACTCCGTGTGGTGACGGAGTAAGAATACAATATCTCACCACCCCATCCCATGGATGTCGTAAAAACCGACTAAGGGACTATCCGTGAATGTTATCTTTACGAAATAAAAAGAAGGAAAACGTAAAATTAAACCCTATACCAATCCGTCTGGCCAGCGTGGTATTAGTAGGCCAAGTATCCCTCCGTCACAGCAGGAGGCCCGTCCCTGCAGTGGGACATTAATGGGCTGTTATGATGATGATGAATATTAATTTTAAATCACAAAATGGCGTCTACTTATATGTACAGTCACATTATGTTAGGTTAGTTAACAAGGAGTTTTGACATAAATCACATACGTTACATAATTAAATGTAAAATTACTTTTATTCGTAAAGTAAATCATTCGGTAACTTTAGGCTAAAGAGGGTAGGTAGTAATATAACTTCGGAAAAGAATTTAAAGAAAAATGAGAACCTATTTTTTTTGTAAAGCATTTACATATTTATTTTCACTGAGTTACTTTAAAAGATCTTTATTGTACCACTGCAGGGACTTTGAGATAAAAACTGGCCAAAAAATAACATGCTGGCTAGATGAGGTAAATTGGGTCTGGTATGACGATTCGAATGAAATCGCTTCTAAATATTTTCGAATTAACGTGCGTAACAAACAACGTCATATGTTAAAGCGGTTTTAGATTTAAAGTACTTTCAAGCTAGCGTACCACTTGGAAGTATTGTGAAGTGCGTCTGGAAAGCGTCATACGAGTCGTCATATTATTATCAGACCCAACCCCAGGGTGTTTAGTAACCATTTAAAAAAAAACCGCTTAAATTATTTCCATAAAAAAGAAGAAAACACCCAAATACACTATTTGTAATCCGACCTGGTAAATGTAGCCCAAGTTTATAAATAAATAAATAAATAATCCTCACACATTCCCACAACGCCCTCTAGTTCCAAACTAAGCTGAGCTTCTATTATAGTTACTAGACAACGGATACATACAT
Source organism: Schrankia costaestrigalis (assembly GCA_905475405.1). Lineage (NCBI taxonomy): Eukaryota > Metazoa > Arthropoda > Insecta > Lepidoptera > Erebidae > Schrankia > Schrankia costaestrigalis. The sequence goes on from FR997851.1 coordinate 10,128,366, forward strand.
AAATACTTTTTTTTGTACATACATACATAAATAGCCGTTGGGGCAGAAAAGTTCTCGAATGGCGACGGCGCACCGGAAAGCGCAGGGTGGGGAGACCCCTCACACGGTGGACCGACGACCTGGTTAGGACGGCGGGAAGCCGATGGATGAGGGAGGCACAAGACCGCGCAGAGTGGAAGCTTTTGGAGGAGGCCCATGTCCAGCAGTGGTCGTCCATAGGCTGATATAGACATACATAAAAGAAACACTCAGACCAATACAAACAATCATGTTCATGCACACAAAGATTTGCATTCAGCGGGAATCGAGCTCGAGACCTCTGCGTAGCATGTTATACACTTCTCATCAAAAAAATCGAAACGGTTGCAAGTTTGTGTTTTATAAGGATTAGCTAAAAAATGTGTATATTTAGGAATATAACACATATTCCTAAATATACACATTTTTTAGCTAATCCTTATAAAACACAAACGATATATCATTTAATAGGGAATTTAATGAGGTTTTTAAATAATGATGTTAATGTTCTAAATTCAAATCAATTTTCATAGACTTCGTATTTTGTTTAACAAGTCGTATTTGCCCTGTACGTAGTTTGACGGAAAATGATAAAATTAGGCACGTAAATGAAAAAAAAGCTAGAAAACGTTTATTTATTAACCCGTATCGCGCACCCAGAGTTTCTCGCTCCTCTTATTACTGCGTCCATGCGATGTTTACCCGCAAAAACCGCCAAGTGGTGGCATTGCTGAATTCTGGACTTAGTCAGGTTATTACGGCTGAAAGATTGCATCTTAGCGTCTCGTCTTTTCATAGAATCTGAAAACGCTATCAAGAGACTGGTTTATTCACGCGCCGTTAGAGATCTGGCAGAAAACAGGTAACTTCTGACTGAGTAGATCGATTTATAGTAACACCTTTCTTACATAGTCTATGCCTTAATGTCTTTCAACCGCAGCAGCAGCTTCATGATGTACCTACGGTGGCTGTAAGTGACTCTACAATTAGAAGAAGGTTGAAGAAACGTGGACTTGTACCGTACAAGCCAGCAAATAGGGAGGAATTACCTGCAGATCATCGAAAAGCGCGCCTTAACTTTTTACGTAATTATCTAAATTGGTCATTCATCTAGTGGAACAAGTTCCTCCTTTCTGATGAGTGCAAAATTGTATTTTATGGTAACGATGGAAGGACTAAGGTCTACAGAAGTGATGGAGAACGCTTTGCACCATGCAGGATTAAAGAAAAGGCCATCCATGGTGGCGGTTCATGGACTGTTTGAGGAGAAATTAGTGGCAACGCCAAGACAGAGTTTGTCTTTGTGTTTGGGCCCCGTCTGCCCTTTTTTAACAGTTATAGGTACATCGAACAGTATCTTGAACCTCTTGTGATGCCCTATGCACATTTATTTGACCCCGGTTTGACATTTATGTACGAGGATGCTAGGGCAAACACCGCGAGCGTCGTAAGAGATTATGTTACTGAATTCGATATCTCTATTATTGATTGGCCAGCAAGAAGCCTGGACATGAATCCGATTAAACATCTATGGGATTAATAAAAAAGACGAATTAGTGTAAAAGATCATGCCTCAAAAACACTTAGCCATCTTTAAAATGCAATCCGATAGGAATGGAATAGAGCGCCACTATTTTTGATCGTGACTCTTATCCGATCGATGAAAACCCGTACAGAAGCAGTAATGAGAGGTCAGGAATAGTATCCGAGTTATTAAATAAACGTTTCCTAGCTTTTTGTTTATTTACGTGCGTAATTTTATCATTTTCCGTCAAACTACGTACAGGGTAAAACGACTTGTTAAACAAAATACGAAATCAATGAAAATTTAATTTGAATTTAGAACATTAACATCATTATTTGAAAACCTCATTAAATTCCCTATTAAATGATATATAACACATATTCCTAAATATACACATTTTTCAGATAATCCTTACAAAACCCAAACTTGCAACTGTTTCGATTTTTTTGATGAGAAGTGTATAACCACTACGCCACAGAGGTCGTAGTTTGACTTGATAAGGCCAGTCCCTAAAGATGGCCAATAAGGACTGTTATGTCAATTGGTTCAACTGAACATACCCAAACAATATCAACCAGATTCCTTGTCTATTCCTAGCTCATAATTAATATACCTAAATAACTTTGTCTCCAGACTTCGGAACTAACCATTTAGTTCAGAGGTATTCCAAGATATTGGATAGTTTCTATGTCCAGAGGTAACCTCTCTGTTTTAATCAAAACCTTAGTTCATAATTTGTTGGAATACGATTGGAAATCTGCCGGCATGTTACTAACTTTGTATAAAATAGGTTTACATAACGGCAAATAGTGTATTTATAGTATGCCAAATTTCTAATATTTGCTCAGTAAGGGATTATGCTGTAAGAGAAATCAAATAAACATTATGTTGCGATCGTGTTTTAATATGTACCTATGATAAATAAAATAAATAAATAAATATTCCTCACACATTCACGTGTCTGTGCATTGAGCGGGAATCGAAGAGACGTTTGCGTTGGAGCCATGTAATGTACCCATTACGCCACAGAAGTCGTCAAAATGATCTATTATGTATCCCAGTGAATAAAATAAATGTCCAAATCACTCACGGCCTTATTACAAAATACGGTCTAACTATAAAACACGGTTTATTACGTCACAAAACCACTGTTTTTGAAATTTGTTATTACAAAATCAGTTTTAACACTAAACCATGGCGTAATGTCAGGTTTAAAGATAAACCTACTCGACCCCTAGTTTAAACTATAGACCATGGTCTAAATACATACAGTTCTGTCAAAGTTGTTGTTTTGAGGTTAGCGTTGCTATTGGTAATGTGTTAGTATTATAATATTGTTGACTTGTTTCAAAATGGATATCGACATGGTTATTGAAGATATTGAACTTTTAGAAAGACGACGACCCAGTAGTGAGCTTGTTCGTGTTGATCCTTTTATAGAATTATCCAAAGATTTTAGAAAAAAATACCTATAGATTTAGAAAACGTATTAAGTACTAAAAAATTTTGGAGTTATTGGTAGATAATATCACACGACCCTCGGGGATGTACTTTGTCCCCTGAAATTCAAGGTTTGCGCATTACAAAGCTGGGCCACAACAACACCTACACAAAACAACTAAAAACCTACTTAGTCGGTTGAGAAAAGAGCAAACTTTAAACTACTTAAAACGTATTTTTGTTTTACCTACAACGATTACCATATCACATACAAACTATTTTCATATTGTTGACATCTTACTCGTATTTCAAATGATGCCCGAATAGGTACCTAATGATGATAATACCTTCTTTATTTTGTTCCGTTCTACGTCTTATATTTAACATTGCGAGTTATGAAAATGCTTATTATTTCAGGGCCCTAGAATAATAAATGGTAATCATTAATAACCAATGTTATATATTTATACTAAATAAATAAATTATTATCATTTCATTGCTGATATGTAATTAAATTTATCAATTTTTTAGCAATAAGCTTTCCCTCGAGTAGTACGGAACGTTATAATCGAATGATGTAATGAATGATCAAGCAATATTTTGGATAATCTGTGACTGTTTATTTAAGCTAGGGTCTAATTGCTGTTCTATGAAAGCCACGGTTTATTTATGATTTGTAATAAGGTGACATTTAGACTGCAGTTTAAAAATTAAGCCTGTGCTAGCTGAACCTGGTTTAAACTGAGTTTTATTTAGTTTTTTGTAATAAGACGGTCAATGTTCACACAAACAATTGCTTTGATAGGACATACACTGGCAGGGTCGCCTTAATAAATAAATATGAAAGAAAAAGAAAAGAATATGAAAGAGTCACTACGAAAACAAAAGAAGCAAAACTTATACTATCTGGCCAGCGTGGTGGTCATAGGCCGATTTTCTCTCTGTTACTAAAAAAAGCCCAGGCTAGCTGTTCTAAAATGTAACCATTATTTCATCACCACACCGGATGTAGAGAATCAGCGATATTTTGTTTTCTTAATCCGTCAAAACACGTTTTTAAAATTAGCGCCATGTAAACCAATTTCTTAATTAATTTGACCCAAAATTCTAACTTATAGGTATGTTGCTAACAAACAACATAATTGGTGGAATCAGGTTAATTACTAAAAATGTTCCTGTTAATTAAATGTACTATGTACTAACAGTATGAGTAAGGTAGGGCATAACATATTTTGTGTAGTTACCATTTTGTTGCCTTAAAGTCGCGCTAGCAGTTGACCTGATGGTAAGTAGCAACACCTTTGAATGTTGGAGTCATGCTGGATACAGCAAAAATGGGCCGACTTGACGGCAGTTTCATTTACTGCTGTTTTTGCCGAAGCCCAAAAGGTAGAATCCACATCTTAGGGTAATGTGAAGATCCAGAGGGGGAGCAAGGTAGGCAGCGGCCTGGCTATTCCATTGGTGGAGTCCATTAGCGGAGGTTACTGCGTATCATCACTAGATCGTCTGCTACCTTACAAGTACAACACTAAAAAGTTAAAATCACTTTAAGATTTAGTCTTAGCTTAAACTTGATTTCGGTCGATAAACCCAAGACCTAACACAATCTGAACTTGGCCGGCGCTCTACCCTACAGATAACCAAAACATAAATAAAAATAGGAGCATTCATTTTTTATGATTTAATGCTATTAATATATTTTTTAATATTTTATTCATAACTAAGTTATTTATTACTTTTTAAATGGTAATAAATTTTAACTGCCACTTAAATTTAGGGTGGTGATAAGATACTGTAAATTAAATTGTTTTCATACAATAATCTTAATTGGTTTGTATGGTTATTAGTATTACATACATACATAAATCTCTTGTTTTCGTGAAGGTAGGCAGAGAGCAATAAATGGGTAGGTTCAGTTGGTACACCGTTTTTATCATTTTTTCAGGACTCTGACACTGCTGCTGGCCTGGGCCAAAGGCTTTCAGACAGCCTCTAAAAGGTTTCCTACGGTAAAAAAAACCTACGGTGTTTATAGTAATTCCTACTATTATTATAAATGCGAAAGTTTGTAAGGATGTATGGATGGATGAATACATGAATGTTAGATACTCTTTCACGCAATAACTGCAGAATGTATTTTGATGAAATTTGGTTTATAGGTAGTTTAGGGTGTAGAATAACATTTAAGCTAGCTATACAACGCAGGTGAAGCTGCGGGCACCAGCTAAACTAATGAAATGAAGCTAATAATGTCCACATCAAGTACAGTCACGAGCAATAATATGTACACATTTTCACATTTTGTAAAACATTTATCTAAAGTTCTGCTAATCCAAAATTGAATATTCGAAGATTAGTTCAAATCTATACGAAACCTCTTCGAAATTATGAAATAATTTTATTATTCTAATGTCTAGATAAACGTGCAGATGGTTTAGAAAATTTGACAATGTGTACATATTATTGCTCGTGACTGTACCTAATTTTATCTTCATCTATTAATTTTCCAACTTCTTTTCAACATAGAGAGAAGAGCACTCGTAACCGACGCGCATTATGACTCGCTTAATGAATGTGGACTAGGCCGAATCTGTTTGCCAGGATCATGACAAGTGGCATTCTGTAGTCTCTGCCTACACCGGACGGGATAAGGCGTGAATTTATGTATGTTTGTACGTAACTTCTCTTCTACGCTATAGCTTCTACCCAAAATTTACATATCAGGTTCCGGAATTTCCTCGAAAAACTGACACAATAAATTAAATTTGAAAAATCTTCTTTAGATGTATCCTTAATGAGATAATGTAAACAGGTTTTATAGCACAATTTTGCTTACATTATCCTACAACATTACGATAATGAGTACAAATTTGTTCAATGGTTTTATCTTAATAAGGTTTGATAGAACATGGGTAAAAATATAAGTTAAAAAATATAATATGTTTTATTTTTGATATAGAGTGAAACTTGGATCCGGCTTGATTTAGGGTTTTCAACTTTTTCGGGGCCGGATTCGCAGACCATCATCCACGCCCGTACGGCTTGAGTAAATAAATAATCCTCACACAACGTCATCTAGTCCCAAACTAAGCAGAGCTTGTACTATGGGTACTAGGGAACAAATAAACATACTTAAATACCTACTTTTTTTGTAAATACATACATATTATACATAGAAACACTCAGAGTGCAAACAATCATGTTCATGCACACAAAGATTTGCATTAATCGGGAATCGAACCCCAGACCTCTGCGTAGCAGTCATGTTATGTAACCACTACTCCACAGAGGTCGAGGAGTAAGCCCAGTCTTCTCTTAGTCCTGGGCCTTATGGATGAGAAATGAGAAGGAACATCATGGTTTTTAGTCAGTGTATCGTACTTCATTGTTTTCAGGACTCCGACACACCTGCTCACCTGGGCCAAAGGGTACACGGTCTCAATAAGGTTTACCGTAATTGGGTCAGAACAATCATAACTCTCTAAAGCCCGATTTACACGTCGACAAGTACAGTAGCGAGTTAAGTAGGAAGTTGTTGATTAAGTAGATTTAAATAGATCTCCTTCCTATTTTTTGGCGTGTTAAGTACGAAGTAGCCCCCTCTCTCGCGTCTCGCCAACTTAACTCGCCAAAAAATAGGATGGAGATCTATTTAAATCAACAACTTACTACTTAACTCGCTACTGTACTTGTCGATGTGTAAATCGGGCTATAGTCTGATTGACACGTACTAAAAGACCAACAAAATATTGGTAAAGGAAAATTAACGCGTTAATTTATAATAAATAATTGAGTGGCATTCAAAGATAACATCTGGATTGCTTCTACTGAGTGCAATTTCACTTAGAAACGACTAGGAAATGTAGTTACAAAATGGCGGATGCTTTTAAAATTCACATTCAATGGACAATCTGTGTTCCGGAGTACGCCAAAGTGACCACAATGCTCTTCAGCGATTAAAGAATTGAGCTCTCTGTGTGTTTTTGTGTATTTTTTGTTTTTTAGGGATTTGTATTGATATCTTTTACACTTTACACAGCCAGTTGAAATGATTTGAAAGCGGTAGCTCTGCATGTCAATTTTCGTTTCTTAAAATCGGTTAAGTTAACTTTTAGTTGTCAAATTGTCTTACCTATTGCGTGACAATTTGACAACTAAAGTTAACCTAAACGATTTTTTTACAATTTTAAGTAACGAAAATTGACAAGCTGGTTAAACATTGTCAACGAGGACATCGCATGGATGAGTGTATCTGTGCTTTAGTGTGCTTTAGTATTCCTAGTGCGGAATTTGTCGTTAAATAATTATATAGTCTCAAACACTTTGGCTTACTTATACCACAGTGCTTAGACGGTTTGGTATAGGGTTTTATATTAAGTTTTCTTCTTTATGGCTATTTTGTTTTTTATCTAGAAACTTTCCCTTGTTGTTTTTTTTTTAATTCAGCTGAGGATGAAATGGAGTTATGATAGATAATACTTAATAATAGCTGTTATTTCTTCAAACAAGGTATTCTTAAAATAATTTTGTCATCTAAAACAGTATTCCACAAGAATAATACACGAATTAATTGGTTGTACAGACAGACTACATCATTTCAGTAATAAAACATTAAAAAGATTTTCGTTCACTAATTGTAGAGAGTAGACGAAAACTTGGTACATTGTTCGTTCTATTTGTTCTTAACTCTGTTACCTGAATTGCTGAAAAGAAATCGGCGCAGTGCAGACAAGAAAATACATAATAGGGATGGGATGGGTATGTCGATGTATTGTTTTTTCTTGTTTTAAAATAGAATAAAGGTTTGCATAAATAAAAAAAATTCAAAAAAAGGGAGTACTCCCTTTTAAAGGTCGGCAACGCATCTGCGATTCCTCTGGTGTTGCGGGTGTCCATAGCGGCGGTGATCACTTACCATCAGGTGACCTGCTTTGTTTGCCTCCCATTACATAAAAAAAATACCTACAGTGTGCTTGATTTATTTATGATTACTTAATAATCATAATTATGTACATATACGTGCATAAAAGTAAAATAATGTGCCCTGGATAGAATTAAAAAAAAAACATGTTTTGAGAGAGCACAACCTCTATGCAAGCGTTTTTGTGGTTTTCAGCTCAGGATCTCACCATAACAGCCCATATGTCCCACTGCAGGGACGGGCCTCCTCCCGTGACGGAAGGATACTTGGCCTACTTACCTCCCACGCTGGCCAGACGGATTGGTATAGGGTTTAATTTCAAGTTTTCCTTCTTTCTGTGTAAAGGTAATATTCACAGATACCTCAGGATCCAATGAAGCGATTCTCGTGAAATCAAGAAAAAAAATTGGGTTGATTTTTTGGCCTTTTGCCTTAAAATCATTAATTTAAACAGTTCTAAGTTTGTATTAACGCCTTATAATAAAATACTTACTAGCATATTAAGTATGTGAAAAGTACGTGCCTTAATTTTGCATGACCCTTAATCTAAATATCGATAGTTCCAATCATAAAATCAATTGCTTTGTCCCATCACTAGAAACCCATTTACAATCGCAGTTCGATTCGACGCTGCACTCTCTCTAGAGAAATATAGTTCGTACGAGAATGGACCTCACCAAATCGTTTGCACAAATGTTTATTTAATTTCTGACCCCCTGGGGTTGAAGGGGTCATTTGATCACATGGTTATTAAATAAAAATTGACTCTTTATGTTTTCTTGTCTTTATTGAAATAAACTTTGTATTTATTTTACTTTCCCTTGTTTTGTTTCTGCGTTTCACCGTCATCATCATATTAGTCAACAGTCAACTACTGTTGCTGACCATTGCTGAACATGGGTTTCCAGCGAATATGCCCCTTTATGACTTCTTTGATTTTTACTTTAATCCACTCCAGACGCCTACTCTAGAAGTCACTCCAGACGCCGCTTTATATGCCGCTTTCGTCGCTACTTCAGAAGCCGCAAAACTATATTCCACGTAGTCACACTATTTTTTTAGTAGAATTCTAGTAGCCACTCCATTACCATTAGGTGGGTGGGATTAATCCCAACTAAAAACATTACAATACAAGTGTAATCTGAAGCGATTCCTATTACAGTATGTAAGGAGCCATCTTAGAATAATCTAGCTCACATTCTACCTACGAACAAACTCTCATGAATACTTAACTTAACATACATTACTAATGCTATTGAAAAATAATCTTGTTCTTAGAAACGAATTTGTACACTTGTGTCCTTAGAAAAGCTAAACAAGGATTTTACTAAATATTTTGTCCATAATCTTTGGACTATTTTATGTATACTTTTTTTTTTATTAGGTTGGCGGTGTAATTTAGCTTTAGAAGCCGCTTTACCGTTTTCATTGCTATTCCAAACGCCTACATCCAGACACCCATTTGTATCCCACTCTCATCGCTACTCCAGACAGCAATTCTAGAAGACACTCCAGACGTCACTCTAGAAGTCACTCCAGACGCCGCTTTATATGCCGCTTTCGTCGCTACTTCAGACGCTGCAAAACTATATTCCACGTAGTCACACTATTTATCATTACTATTAGGTGGGTGGGATTAATCCCAACCAAAAACAGTACAAAAAAATGTAATCTCAAGCGATTCCTATTACAGTATGTAAGGAGCCATCTTAGAATAATCTAGCTCACATTGTACCTACGAACAAACTCTCATGAATACTTAACAAGTAAGTACATTACTAATGCCATTGAAGAATAATCTTGTTAGAAACGAATTAGTACACTTGTAATGACTAGAAAGCTAAGCTAAAGTTTTAGGTAAAGTTTTGTCAATAGTCAACTAATTATAGGTATATTTAACCTGTGTCCTGTCTATTTATAGGTTTATTTATTCGACCTCTGTGGCGTAGTGGTTATACAAACATGACTGCTACGCAGAGGTCTCGGGTTCGATTCCCGCTCAATGCAAATCTTTGTGTGCATGAACATGATTGTTTGCATTGGTCTGGGTGTTTTCTATGTATAATATGTATGTATTTACAAAAAAAAAGTATTTAAGTATGTTTATCCGTTGTCTAGTACCCATAGTACAAGCTTTGCTTAGTTTGGGACTAGATGGCGTTGTGGGAAAGTGTGAGGAATATTTATTTATTTTACGTCGGTGCTAGGATGCCGTTCTTTTCACCAGTATAGACGTCCCTCCAAACACCGCTCACATCACCATTTCAAACGCCAATTTCAGATGTACCAGTGTCCAGACACTGGTACACTCCAGAGTGTACAGACGATGGGCCAGGCACTTCTAAATATCACTCGAGATGTATCAGCTGGCTACAGCTGATACTCCAGACGCCGCGCCGCAGCAGATGCGTTGCCAGACGCTACTATGGAAGCCACTCCAGACGTTTAAGTTTACATTCAAATTCAACATTTCCATTGAACGAAAATTGAACCTGCGACCTCTAAGCTGCAGTCATAGAATATCCTTACCATAAGGGTCTTTAAATTATTAAGAGAAAGGTAGGTACTTAAGGTTCAATTTACCAGAATTAATAAAATAACTGTAAAATATAATCTACCCATAAGTATTTCACAAACCTTCGAAATATATCTTTTGTATAATTCCGAAGGTTGTCTAAAAGAAAATAATTTTATCAAACTTTGTACATTAAAATAAGAACTTAAATCATTGAATAGTCGTTGGAGAACTTTTGATAATTATGTTAAAATTTACGTGAACATATTTCAAGTAGGAAAAATAGCGCAAAAATTTTATGTTAAAGGAAATTCATCATAACAGCCCATTAATGTCCCACTGCAGGGACGGGCCTCCTCCCGGGACGGAGGGACACTTGGCCTACTACCTAATACCACGCTGGCCAGACGGATTAGCATAGGGTTTAATTTCAAGTTTTCCTTCTTTTTATTTCGTAAAGATAATATTTACGGATTGTCCTTAAGGTTTTTATGACACCCATGGGGTGAGATGGGGTGGTGACATATTGTATTCCTACTCCGTCACCACACGGTGAAGAAAATTGTTATAGCAGAATAGATGTGTTGTGTAATAAAGTGCGCTTAGTTATTTTCAGAAATAAGCACATCTATTTTTAATCATAATGTCGTAAAATGCAACTAAAGTTTAAGGCACTTGAAACCATGATCTGATACACACTCCGTGGTGTTTTATTATATTTGATAGAAAGTTTTTCAAACTGCTCCATTTTTCTTCTTAGAGAATTCGTTGCTTAAAGAATTTACTTTTTGCTCTGGAAACTTCAAATTGGAGACCAAGGAATTTCTATACGTTTTCTTGAATAAGCGGTAACGCAGTCACAACCAGAGGCATCGGCTAGTATAAAACAACTTTATATCAAACGTCTTTATTGATTGACATTCACAACGTAGCTGTTCCCTCTGGAGGAGTGTGGATTTATAAATGTCCTGATATCTCTGGGGACAGGGTAGAACGGTAACTTTCTTGAAGTGTGCAGTTAGGGGACTAGATAACCGTTTAATGTGGCCTATTTCTTACTTGGCATTGTATTATAATGTTATGTGATTAATGATCGTAGCATATAATATAACGAAACGTAAAGGGATCGGCAGCGTATCAACTCGAGCCGTTCAGTATTATTTGTATGAAACTCCTTATTGCAACACACACTATAATCGGAATCGTAACGTAATCGGATTTTTGACGTTTGACACCGAGGAAAAAGGCGAGGCGGTGCCTATCCGTTTACGTTACGTTATATGTGCTACGACCCTTAAAGGCATAGTTTTATGAAACGGATTATTTGCTTTGACTAGGCGATTAAATGCATCGCAAAAGGGTTAGATTTGATTTTGGCTCTATGCAAATTTTAGTTTCATGGAATTGGTAAAAAAGTGGGAAACCGATTGATGACAAAGAATTAGGACCGCGCGTCATTTGACTTATAATATGATGAAATAGAGTATTTTTACCTCCTTCTATTTTCGTAGTCATCATTATAACAGCCTATTAATGTCCCACTGCAGGGACAGGCCTCCTCCCGTGACGGAGGGATACTTGGCCTACTAATACCACGCTGGCCAAACGGATTGGTATAGGGTTTAATTTTCAGTTTACCTTCTTTTTTATTTCGTTAAGATAATATTAACGGATAGTCCATTAGTCGTTTTTTACGACACCCATGGGATGAGATGGGGTGGTGACATATTGTATTCTTACTCCGTCACCACACGGATAGTTAACAATGTTTACTAGGTTCCAATAAAATCTAACTAAAATCTAGTTCACGCGACATATGAACATATCTTATATCACCATATCCTTTCATAACCAATTTAAAATAACAGATGTGTCGTTACCCTGAACCCGACGCTATAACAATGCTATTGTCTGTCTCCATAGGAATGGGTTGCACCCCTTGATTGCGTGGATTGTTAAATGAATTTTACATTCAAAGCCCAGCAAGCAATGGACTTCTAACGTATAGAGATGACATTGCGTACGTGTTGTGCATTTTTATAAGTCGTTGCTGGCGGGGAGATGTTTAAGCGTGCCAGTGGAAAAACCATGATAATATTTTTTTATTTATAAGAAATTGAATAATAAAATTATGATAGAATAAATATCGGTGGTACTATTTCCCATGGTCTTAAACTTAGTTTTTTTTTGCCGTCCTCTTTGGCATAGTAAATATTTATAAAAAAATATAAAATATAATATTCCTCACACATTCACACAACGCCATATAGTCCCAAACTAAGCAAAGCTTGTACTATGGGTACTAGACAACGGATAAACATACTTAAATACTTTTTTTTGTAAATACATATATATTATAGCAAACACCCAGACCAAAGCATACAATCATGTTCATGCACACAAAGATTTGCATTTAGCGGGAATGGAACCCGAGACCTTTGTGTAGCAGTAGGTTATAACATACTACGCAAAAGTCTCAGATTCGATACCCGCACAATGCAAAACTTTGTGGGCATGCAGATGATTACTAATATTGTTCCGGGTGTTTTACTGAAAACAACTTAATATGTCACATAAAATTAATGGTTAAAGTATATTAGTGGCATTTCTATTTGTTTTAAGTCCACGCATTTAAGTTATATAGTATAGTAGTAATATTAAAGGGTTTTACCCACATATACAGAGCTAGTCTTAGTTGTTGCATGATTGATTTATAACGTGTCTCTTTTGTCACTGCTAACGTCAGATTCTGGTACCTATCTACAAACCCCCTTACTCATAAACGCCTCTTAAATTTTAGTCTATTGATTAGCTTAAATTCTTTCGGTTTTGTTTGGTATAAGGTTGAATTTACTAATAAAAATCTCGCTAAACAGTGATTAAATTTAAGAGGCGTTTATGAGTAAGGGGGATAGAGCCCACGAATGCCTTAATACAGGAATGGGCTATACATAGATGCCAGCCACTTAAAACACTCTCTAGTCGGGTTGGTAAACACCTCTAAAGGAGTTCTATCTCCAGCCAAGGACGTCTTTTGCCTACGATTTTAAATGATCATCATCATCATCATAACAGCCCATTAAGGTCCCACTGCAGGGTCGAGCCTCATCCCGTGACGGAGGATTCTGATTTTGAATGATGATATACCTGGTTGTTACATCATACCTCCTACTCTGTAAGCGACTTCCTGAAACATGTAGAATAAAAACTTAAATAAATTATTTTCATTTAGTTTTAGTAGTTGTCTAGTCTAGTTTATAAGTTCGTTATTATTAATATTGTTTTATATCACACGCTGTTCCAATTGACAGCTAAACAAGCAAAGCACTGTATAAAACCTCATTATGTCACCTACATTGTATGTACAGTCGGGGTATTTGCCGCTCGACCACCCTTAGGCGAGAATCGCTTGGCACGCGGCGCATGCGATACGTGGGCGTGCCACGTATCGCATGCGCCGCGTGCCAAGCGATTCTCGCCTAAGGGTGGTCGAGCGGCAAATACCCCGACCGTACATACCCTATTTATTGAGATTAAAGGAATTTGTATTTGTATATCATTAAGTTTTTTTTTTTAATATGAAAGTCAAAACATAAATGTTAACACCTACATAAAAATGACCTCTGCTTTATTTTTAGAACGAAAAACAGGAAAAATAAAAGTGTAACTTAAAAACTGAGGCGACAATCGAAAGTCCGAGAATTCCATTGTTATTTTATGAGGAAAGGTTTCAAAAATAAGGCTTTTAGTTTTTATTATTAGCAGTTGTACTTATTCAGAGAAAACAATGGTATGTAAGAGGAAATATCTCAAAATAATGGTAACTTTTATTTTTTACTTTTTGTGTATGGCGAAATGAATTGGGTCATTTTTTTCTTGTTTTCTTCTTGTGGTTGAAGTAATAGGGCTTTTTATATTGTTTTGTCTGGACTTGGTTTGTTGTTCAATTTGTTTGGAGGTGACCTTTAGTGCTTTATGCGAACTGGCCAAAAAACTGGCAAAAACCCTGCCTTCTGACTTCTACATGTTTCGGTTCATGGCCAAAGGTAGACCAGTGTTTTTGGAATATGTCCAGATCATCTCGCCACCTCCAGGCCTGCCTCGATATTTAAGTGACTTGATCAATGGGTTCAATTCCCTCGAAGTACATTTATTTGTGCGATCCACAAATTATTTTCCCGAGTCTGGGTGTTCTTTGTGTCCGTTCAAGTGATGTTTGTAAAAGTTCCTGCGACACGGGCCATGACCCTAGTGCGGGAGTTGTCTTTTTTTTTTTTAAATCCCCTTGCTGATTTAAATGAATCTCTTTACATGCATTTGATTTTTTAGAGAATCAATAATAATAATAAATAAGTATTCCTCACACATTCACACATCGCCACCTATTCCCAAACTAAGCAAAGCTTGTTCTTTGGGTACTATACCTACAACTGATATACATACTTAATTACTTTTTTTGTGAATACATACATATTATACATAGAAAACACTCAGACCAATGCAAACAATCATGTTCATGCACACAAATATTTGCATTGAGCGGGAATCGAACCCGAGACCTCTGCGTAGCAGTCATGTAATATACCGACTGCACCATAGAAGTCATCGATATATAGCTTTATTACTAACTGACTAGCTAGTAGTAACTATCAACACATACCTAAGCGTGCCGAACTGTAATAGAATTGTAACTTTGTTTATCAATTAGATAATAGCAAAGTTGTAAGCAAAACAAAGCCAATTCGTGATTTAAAATAAATTGCTGAAAAATATTTTTCAATTGAACTTTTACTTGGAAGTTTGTACTTAAAATTTCATTCAGAAGGAGCTAATTGGATTTCCTGTTAGTTCATCCAAGAACTTTTGTTGTCCAGAAATTATTAAACAAATAGGGAGACGGAACTTCTGACTTGATATTCCAATGTTTTGTTATAGAAATGTTTTTAGTAGCGTAATAAATAATCCTCTAATAATAAATAATCCTCACACATTCACACAACGTCATCTAGTCCCAAACTAAACAGAGCTTGTACTATGGGTACTAGACAACGGATAAACATACTTAAATACCTTTTTTTTTTGTTTGTAAATACATACATATTATACACAGCAACACTCAGACCAATGCAAACAATCATGTTTATGCACACAAAGATTTGCATTGAGCGGGAATCGAACCCGAGACCTCTGCGTAGCAGCCATGTAATATACCGACTGCGCCATAGATGTCGTCGATACTATATATCGTTATTACTAACTGACTAGCTAGTAGTACTAAAATTGTAACTTTGTTTATCAATTAGATAACAGCAAAGTTGTAAGCAAAACAAAGCCAATTCGTGATTTAAAATAAATTGCTGTAAAATATTTTTCAATTGAACTTCTACTTGGAAGTTTGTACTTAAAATTTCATTCAGAAGGACCTAATTGGGTTTCCTGTTAGTTCATCCAAGCACTTTTGTTGTCCAGAAATTATTAAACTAATACGGAGACGGAACTTCTGACTTTTCCTTCCAATGTTTGTTATAGAAATGTTTTTACTCGTAGTAGCGTAATGTAAACATTATTCTTTGTTCTAATTAAAACATGGACTTAAAAGTAATAACAGCCCATTAATGTCCCACTGCAGGGACGGGCCTTCTTCCATGACGAAGGGATACTTGGCCTACTAATACCACGCTGGCCAGACGGATTGGTATAGGGTTTAATTTCAAGTTTTCCTTCTTTTTACTTCGTAAAGATAATATTCACGGATAGTTCCTTAGTCGGTTTTTACGACACCCATGGGATGAGATGGGGTGGTGACACACTGTATATTTATTGTTTATTTTTTTTTTCAATTACAAAACAATGTTCCAAAGGCTAAGTTATGAGGGCGGAGTTAAAAGCGAAACTTGGCCGGCTCGACTCCGCTATCAGAGTAATCGTTTTAACTTTACTAGATTGATCGTCATAACGTGGTAAAGCTACTAGTTTGTTGGGCACTTTTCCTCTAGGCTGTAGAAGTATCTTTCGTCCTCTATGGTGGCTTATATATTACCAATTATTATACCTACTTTTTTCTCCACGTGGTTCATGTATGATGTAAATCCGAAAAGAAGAAAGACAATGGAAAAAATTGGTACTCGAGGCGGGACTCCAACCCGCGTCTCTGGACTATACGCGTCCAGTGCCATGACGAGTACCTTCGAGTCCCGCCTCGAGTACCAGTTACAAATCAAGCAAGGGCACAGAAAGCCTGCTGCCTGTCTTGAGAAGGGACTAGATTGAAGGCGTTGTCTGAACGTCTGACGTCTTATTACACTTTTTTCATGAGATTCATCATAACAGCTCATTAATGTCTCACTGCAGGGACGGGCCTCCTCCAGTGACAGAGGGATGGATACTTGGTCTACTAATAATACGCTGGGCAAACGGATTGGTATAGGGTTTAATTTCATGTTTTCCTTCTTTTTATTACGTAAAGAAGACGACCTCGGTGGCGCGACGGTAGCGCAAGCGGCTGCCGTGCAAGAGGTTGTGGGTTCGACACAGGGCATGATCCCTAGTGAGGGAGTTGTCTTTTTCTAAGAAGAAGAAAGAAGACGAAGAAATATAATATTCACGGCTAGTGCCTTAATCGGTTTTTACGACCCCCATGGGATGAGATAGGGTGGTAACACTGTATTCTTACTCCGTCACCACACTTCACGATATTATTACGATGAAATAAAACAATAAATATGAAATATAGCTTTAATCACTTTTAATAATGTCTCTATTTACATTGGCTTATAACTATAAAAACTGGATCTCTACAGTAAACGTTGTAAAAATATCGTACACAACGTACACTTTACAAACAAAATGGTGGAATAATAATAATAGGAGATAATAGGCAAGTTATTATAACACCAGAAATTGTACACACAGCAACTAATCAAGCTAGACACTTCTTATACCTTAATACCTTGAAATAAGACACAATTTCAAATGAAAATGTTTAACTTGATGTGTTGCTGTGTGTACAAATAATTACTATAATTGTTTAAAAAAAACTGGCATTTTTTTTACTAAAAGTTTTCTTTGCTACTTTTAAACATATAATTTAGGGTCCTTCGCATTTTTTTTTATAATTATCGATGGAGAGTGGTAATGAATTTCTATTCAGAAATTAAAGCAACATAAACCGTTGCGATCACTTTACCGGTGTTAATAAAATGTTTCTTAAAAGATCCTTTTGAAGTTGTAAAAAATTGTGAAATATTTGATTTGTACAAAGGCGCAAACAATTCGAGTCATAATTTAAATTACAATTTATATTTAAAACCTAATACAGCCTGGTCGCTGATAACGTTTTACAATTCCTATTGATTCATGAGTCAACGCCCAAAAAAATCATAATTCATTAAAATACTTAAAATACAACATTTTATGTAAAATACAAAGTTTGTCATGTACTTGTTTAACTTAATTTAATAACCTCTTTCAAAATGCTTCCAGAATTCAAAATCAGTTGTTTAATACAGAAATGTATCATTCAAATGAAAGAATAACATTTCGTATTTCCTTGAAAAACAAACTCATTCGAAATCTCCATAATAATGAGTTATGCCATCGGCTCAAATATAATTTAATAAATAATTTTGTATCAAAAGTTATTTTGTAACAAGATACTTTTGGAAATTTCAAATCAGAAATAAGTGTAACGAAGTATTCAACGCGACATTACAACTGTGTCTTACACGTTTCAAACGATTTTGGAATTTGAAAGCATTTTTACTCGTAAATAAGAGGTCAATGGTATACAATAAAAAAATAAATAGACACAAAATAAAATGTATATAAAAATATGCACCAGAAATAAGCAAATACTAAAAATATAACACGATAAAATAGCTACCAAATTAGCTAAAACTTGATTACAATTTTTAGGAACTATTTCATTTAAATTACACAGGGTCGTCTACGGCAATCTGTTCTTATATGAACAGCTATTGTATCACACAAAAATATACTAGCAAAAGAAGACATCCAGGAATACATCCAGATTTAGATGAAATAGAATCCAGAAAAGACAGCTGGATATTTTTGGATATGTCTTGACTTAACCATGATGCAATTTGGTCCAAGATGAAAAAGTTACTGATGTACATTTAGAGAAATGGCTCTTACTTGGTGATTTGGTTACCTACTTCCCCAGGTGGAAAGCATCACCCAAAATGGCAATCGCTAAGCGTGAAGGCAGTAGGTACTTAAGTGTAATCAATACACAACACGATCTCGGGATGCCGAAGACATTTTAAATACGCAAATTGCACTAAAACCATAATTGCATTAAATTAATTGTAGTCCTATTTACCGATGATTGTTCTCTAATAATCTTAAAACCGAAAAAAGTTTCTTTTGATTCAGGTATCCACAATTGTCTAAAATGTAAGGTTATAAAAACTAAGTCAAAATGCTAAAAAAACTATTGTGACAAACATTTATTTGGAAACAGGATGCCTGCTTTGGTTTCCCACCTAACATTTATTCTCTATCTTCCGTACCGTGTAAATTTCTTCTGGAATTGACAATAATGGAATGGTTTTATTTTTCGACTCAGAACAAAGTTCGATCTGCAGATAGCTAATTTTTTTTAGAAGCTAGATTCTAGAACTATGAGACCTAACATTTAGATTTTTTTACATGGTATGTCATAACAACATACCAAAAAATCAAAATGTTGGTCTCATAGTTCTAGAATAACACAAGTCAACAACTTATATAGCTTCTAATGAAAACTAGCTATGTGCAGATCGAACTTTGTTCTACGGATGAGTCGTTTTATCTTGCGAATGCAACCGAATTGTTAGTAAAACAGTCTAGGATTAAAAACTAAAATTTTTGTTAACTTGGAAAAAATACGAAGTTAAATATTTTAGCAGACAGTGATTGGTTACTGTGAACGTTGCACATTTTTGAATATTCAACACTGTACGAGTATCGACACTACATGAATTCTTTAATATCTAGTGAAAGCAAGTTTACAGATATTTTCTGACATCCATATTCTATTTAGAACACGATTTTTATTTACAATTTATGAAAATGTACAATATCTCGAAGCTTATTAGACAATGTTGTGAAGTTTACAAATTTAAAATGTGCAACCAATAATACGATACGCTTTGAACGAACTATTGACTTAATCAATAGTGGAAAAGCGATTAATGGCTTCAGTCTTCCATTACATCTATGTGAAAATTATTAGCATTGATCTGCTGATAGCTGCTTAAGAACGCATAAAGGAATGTCAAATAAATGTAGATATATGTGGATAGCTTCAAGTGGTAAGTAACGATGTAAGTGAATGTGAAAATTTATGAATTAAAGCCATATTTCTCGAGCAAGATACTTCTAGAGCCATTCTATCAAATATTTTATTATGCATATCGACATTCAAATTACGAATCACTCAATCAACATTTGTGAGTTCAGATACATACTTGAAACTATTCCCATACATCACAAGGTGTCAATTTAGAGTAATCAGTCTTGGAAATTGATGAAATAATCGTCGCTACAGTAGTTACCATCAATATAACACAACATCAGTCCTTAACCAAAGAGTACCACAAACAATAAATACTTAAAACAAGTGTACGCGACGACAATGGCGTTACCATGATTATACATATAATGGTCCATAAATTTTATGCGACAAGTAAAAAATCTAGCACAAACATTTATTTACAGGAGCACCGCGAAAATTAATCGTAATAACACGTCTTTTCACTGATATCGTGACGTTGGTCTCTCTTCTCACTAAAAGCTCATTGGCACTTTGGTTAACCTTTTGTTAAATCTACTACACTTCCGTTCCGTCCTCACCTTCATCTTCAAATAATGGTTCGTTAGGATTCACTTCTGTGCTCGGCTTTTTCTTCGGCTTCGGAGGTGGTCGAGGAGGGATCTTGCCACTCCTGCCTAACGTCCCCGACTGATTCAATGAAACGTCATTCTTTTTACCGTCATCTTTTGATGGAGACGTGGGCTCCTCTTTACTATCTACTCGTGTGACCCTCCTCAGAGATCCAGTCTCTGGCTTTCCTTTCCGACTCAAAGTACTGCTATCCGATACATGGGACTGTGTGTCGCTTTTACTATCGCTGAACAGGACCTTTCTTGGCTCTGGTTGAGGGGTTGAAGTATTCTTAGCAGTCCAACTCATTCGAGGATTCACTGGTTCCTGAGGACCTGGTGTGGAAAGTTGCTGTGATAGCTGAGAACTAATGCTGTTTCTCTGGTTCATCTGAGGAGGGACCGGCGAAGGAGCAGGTTCTTGTTCCTCAATTGGAGCATAGAATACTGGATGTGTAAGTTGAGCTGGATAGATCTGTGGCGTCGCTGGTAACGGTCTATTTCTCATTGGAGAAAACTGAGCCTCTAAACCAGCTTTATTTAGAGATAGTACGGAGCTACCGTCAGCCGTGGTTCGCAGTCCCAAATTATCGTACAGTGGCTCTTGTGCTTCTGAACTTGGCAAGATTTGAGTGCTAGCTGTGCTTGACCAGCTAGGTACACGAGGTCTTCTTGGTATGGTCACGTATCCTTGCCTTGGTGTGACAACTGGCGGAGTTATTGGTGCTGTGAACGGAGATTGAGAGCGAGAATACGGAAGAGTTCTGAACAAGTTCTGGTTAGTCATGCCGTAAATTGGTGAATGGATTGGACTTATGGGGTTTAGTTGAGGAGGTAGTCTCGTAGTATCAGGCACTGTAGATGCGTTGCTAGCTGCGGGAGATATTTGAGCTGCTCGTGCAGGGAATGAAAGTAGGTCCGGAGGATAAGCTCGACCATCGGTGCGGCCGTATTCTACGTTGAGGGCATCTTGGGAGCGTTTCGATGGTTGGTCGAAGTCAAGTGAACGTTTTTCATCTTCATTGTGAGCTGAAAACAATAAAATAATGTCATTATACATTCATTACATGCAGTATAGTATATTTTTATTACATGATAAAAATATAACTTTTACATTTCTAATATCAATCTTTCGTGTATCATAATTATGTATTTTAATTACTACGCTCGAGAGGTATTATAATAAAATAATATTACTATAAATAGGACAGGAGGATTAAGAGTAGAATAATATTCTACATTTATACTTTAAAAGCTTTCTACTGTTGTGATAACCTATTAACTGTGGATTATAATTATCTATTACTGGCACAATATCTAGATAGTAATATTGAAATTGTGTCTAATAACACATTTTAATTCAAGATACATCTAATAAGTAAGCCTCGTTTCAATAAAAAAATGCCACAGATTAGATCTACATTTTATCGAAAAGTATTAATTGAATGCTATAAAATGTGATTCAAGGCTATATAGCGACATAGAGATTAAACCTGAATATTTAACATTGTTAGAAAAATTAATAGAGATTAAACCTGAATATTTAACATTGTTAGAAAAATTAACTTACCGAACACAGAATCATTGTCCAGCAATGTTTTATTTAACTCCGACATCTCTGTGGCCCCACTTGTGATTGAGGGTGGCGCGTCATATCTTCTCGGTGGCTTAGTTACTGGGTTAACAGCAGTTATCAAACTCTTTTCCATCTCAGGGATAACAGACCCTTCAATCAAAGCTTCCCCGTTTGAAGCATCAGCTTTCTTTTTATCAGAACCTCGACGTCGACAGCAGCAGTAGCATAAGATTACTAAAATAATTAGTAAGATAGCTGCCGTGCATGAAACTCCTATCAAGACTGGCATCATGTTATTGTCCATTCCAGTTGGTACTACGATACCCAGTGTGCTGTGTGTTACTGCCAAAATTACACTACGTTCTTCAACACCTCCTTGATTTTTGGCAACGCAAAGATATTCACCATTATCAGTTGTACCCACGTCTATAATGGTTAAATTAACCCATTTGCTGTTCTCCATACTTGTTTCTGTGACGTAATACTTTAGTTCACCTTGATATTTGTAAGACCCATCAATGATTTGGGCGTTCAAAACCCAGTTTATTTCTGGCAGGGGATTGCCATTGACTTGACATGATAGAGTTATGTTGCTATCTGATGTGCGTAAAGTAGTGCTTGTGGAAGGGTATACAATGCTCGGCTTGCAAGCAAAGTCGCTGGAATCTAATTCTTTCCATAGTTTTCCATGAACTTTCGGAGGTTCTACGCATGATATTGGAGAAGTATAGAAGTTTTTACTGATAACCCAGTTTCTAAAGGGTTGGAGGTAGCAGTCACAACGCCATGGATTGTCATGAACGTCTAAGTTCGATAAGGAAGTTAACGCACTCAAAGTTTCAATTTTAAGGTGTTCCAACTTATTTCCATCAAGTCTTAAAATGTTTAATTTTGGAACGTTCATGAAGGTCTTCATTCCAACTTGAAATAATTTGTTATTGCTCAAGTCTACTTTTTGCAAGAATTGTAAATTGTTGAAGAGACCGTCTTCTAGTTTCTCAAGCTGGTTATCATTTAATAATATCCATCTTATCTTCACTGTTTCACGAAAAGTGTCAGCATGAAGGCTCTTCAAATCGTTCTTGGATAGATCAAGTTCTATCATAATAGCTAGTCCGCTCAAACCATTTTTTTGAATAGTTATAAGCTTACATTCTCGGAGTATAAGTTTCTTCAGATTGATAAGACCAACCTCTTGGAATGCTATACGCGTTATTTCATATAACTCATTACCAGTAAGATCAAGATTCTGTATTTCAGAACTTAGATTTCTTGGTATATTTTCTAGTTGAGAGTGTGAGCAGTCTGCTTGCTTGTTACCACTTGCCCAGACACATTTACATTCTTGTGGACAATTGCTCGTAAAATCTGCTAAAGTTGTCGCCACGAAGAGAAGACATATCAAGATTTGCTTTTCCATTTTGAGATCATAAGCTTCAAATCTGTAACAAAAGAAAACAGTATATTTAATATGTGTGCATTGTAGCTGGAAATAGAAGACGTTTGTAACACGCACGCCATCTTTAATAGCGACATTAAGAATGCAGACGGCATCGTTTTATGTATCGGGGGTTGTAAGCTCAACGAAATGTATAGAGCGCTTTGTTATATCCCTCGCTATGGATTAGAACTTCGTGAATGATTAAATAGATATACACGAAACGTTTAATAGATGTTCTTGAATTTTGAAGCGTTAAAAATGTCTTAAAGTCTATTTTTTTATCTCAGATACTAAAATGACATTTCATGTGTTGCCTGTTTTTTACAACTAATAAATAGTGATGCGGTACAGTCAGTACTTACCGATAAAAATATAGGTTAGTACCGCCGATTACGGTAAATAGAGACTATAGGCTGTTTTTTAATCTCGAATACAAAAATATCATTACCTGTATATTTATGTGTTACCTATTTTTTTGCAATTTATGTATAGTGATGTACCACCACTATCAAAAGTTAACGATAAATTAAATTTTATACACTTTGTTGGAAGTAATAATATAAAATGTGCAAATTCTAATATAAAACTCAGGTACTTAAATAAAACAAATTTTATTTTTGGTACATAATTTATTGTACAAGTAATGTTTAATCAGAAATGGATTCTTTACTTAAATATTCGGAATCCTCCGAGTCGTCACCTACTTCTATAATGAATCTATCTAGTATTTTTTTATCATAATGGTACTTAGGTACTAATAACCGTAAATATTTTACGATAATTACAACACGAATCAAAACACAGGACAGCACTGTTTCTTAAAAGCTGGCCACATTATTTTTATGTTTGACATTTGTAGTTGTCATTTTAGTATCCGAGATCAAAAAATAGACTTTAGTAGACAGTTTATGTTTCACTTTAAAGCCGCATTGAGAAGCGAATGTCAGGACGATGAATGTGACACGTAAGTTTCATTTGAACATAGTACGTGTTTCTATAATTGAAAATTTGAAAATATAACAGTATATTTATACACACAAAATTATTTAAACGTTCAAAAATATGTTGGGTGATTTAAATAATGTAGGTAAATAAGAAATTAAGCTACTTTGTTTTACAAAATCAAGTATTTCAAGAGATTGATTTCGATTTTTTTTTTAATCTTAGTAATTCTGAAACGATAACAATTTGTAATACATGTTAAATAATAATAATAGTCATATTGCAAAATAATTTTTTTTTTTTTTTTAAATATTTTACGACCTAACATGCAATCGGTCGTCAGACCATAAGCAGTTTTTTTCAGTGTTATTGGCATGTAAGGTTTACTCTTCCACTGTCGAGTAGCCTTCCCGTGTTACTTGTTACTTATATGGTCCCAGGTGTGTAACCGTCTCAGACGTCGTGTGTGTGGACCAGGGGCAAGACCCCGGGCAAGTTCATTTTTATGACTGTTTATCTTGATTCTGTATGCCTCAACACTTCTTATCAATTCCTGCTTCACGGTAGGGATGTTAAGGTACTCATGGATCTCCTCCGTTTTTACAAACCATGGGGCATCAGCTATGGCTTTAAGGACGCAGTTCTGAAACCTTTGGAGTATTTCTATGTTAGATGTTTTAGCTGAGCCCCACAGCTGTAGGCCATAAGTCCATACTGGTTTCAGTGCAGCTTTGTATAAGAGGAGTTTGTTCTCTACAGACAGTCTGGATTTCTTGCCCATAAGCCACTGTAATGACCTGTATCTAAGGTTGAGCTCATCACGTTTTTTGATAATATGTGCCTTCCATGTTTGCCTTCTATCCAGATGAAAGCCAAGGTATTTCACGACAGTGCAATGCGGCAAGGGCTCCTGATCCAGTTTCACGGGAGGACAGTCCTTCTTTCTTAGTGTAAAAGTAATGTGATTAGATTTAGCAGCGCTAGCCTTTATACGCCAGGATTTCATCCAGATGGCTACCTTGTTTAGGTGCTCCTGTAGCTGCATCGATGCTATTTCTGGATTGCTATCCGTAGACAAAAATGCTGTGTCGTCAGCAAAAGTAGCGGTAAGTATATTTTCGGTATCTGGTACATCCGATGTATAAAGGAGATAAAGTAAAGGTCCCAATACCGATCCTTGAGGTACCCCAGCATTAATGTCGTACAATTTGGACATGGAGTTGTTTACTTTAACATAGAATGTGCGACTTTCTAGGTAAGATTTTAATAGAAAATAAATGTTGCATGGCAACACCTTCTTGAGCTTGTACAGCAAGCCATTATGCCATACTTTATCGAACGCTTGCTGGACGTCCAAAAACGCAGCCGAACAATACTTCTTGCCTTCCAAAGCACTTCTGACATGATCAGTTACTCTATGTACCTGCTCAATTGTGGAGTGATTTCGTCGAAATCCAAATTGGTGTTCTGGAATGACACCTTTATCAGCTAGATCCTCATTGCAGCGTGTCAATATTATCTTTTCAAGAACTTTGGATAAAACCGGCAACAGGCTAATTGGTCTATATGATGATGTAAGGTGTGGTGGCTTTCCAGGTTTCGGGATCATTTTTATTTCGGAGACCTTCCAAATATTTGGAAAGTGTGCAACCCTCAGGACAGCATTAAATAGTGCAGTAAGAAATGCAATTCCTTTCTTCGGAAGTTTCCGCAGTACTTCCGCTGTAATGAGGTCAAATCCTGGCGCTTTTTTCAGTTCTAAGTCCATTATTGTTCGACGAATTTCCGCAGGTGTGCAGCATGACAGAGGAAGAGAAAGCTGACAAGCACTTTTAAGAAATGATGAAACCTCTTTATCAATGTTTTCTATACCAAGATCATCGTTGGGGGTAAAAACGTCACTAAGGAAAAGCGCATAAGATTCTGCTTTTTCCTGTTCAGTTTTAGCCCAAGTACCATTGGCATTTTTCAGCGGGTGGGAGGTAGACTGGGGTTTTCCTCGCGTTTTCATCATCTTCCATAGAGAGTATTCACTTTTAGCACAAGCTGTGGGAGTTAAGCGTTCTAGGTGGGATTGTAATGTTTGATTTTCTATATCAACCAGAAGTTTTTTAAGGTCAGACGCTGCTTTATTCAGATCTTTTTTATCTGCAGGATGCCTACTACAATGCCAGACCCGTCTGAGTCGTCGCTTTTCAAGAACCTTTTGCCTCACATAGAATGGCAAGTCAGAATCTACAGCAGTATGTGACCGTTGGGATGATGATGGTGATGGTGATGCTGGTGTTGAAAGCCAAGCTGCTTCTTGTATGGTCTTGGTTATGTATTCTGTCGCATTGTCTATTTCTTCTTTTGTTTTCAGCGCAGTTTGAAGAGATAGTTTTCCATTAAGAATCTGTTTAAATTCATGCCAATTTGTATATTTGTTGTACAAATAAGGAGGCTTGACTCTTTTTATTATGGTGCAACTCAATGTTAATATAATTGGTATATGGTCTGACGAGGAGTCGAGGCATCCTTCTATATCCATAAAGTGGGTTTGGACCCCTTTGTATATGAAGAAATCCAGCAGGTCTGGTACCTTGTTTAAGTCTGTGGGCCAATGTGTTGGCTGGCCAGTTGTTAAAACATTTAGGTGTAATTTCTCAATGCTCTTGTGTAGGCTGCGCCCTCTTGTTGTTATAAGGCGTGATCCCCAGAACGTGTGTTTGGCGTTCCAGTCACCCCCAGATATGAATCGGCTACCAAGTGATTGAAGATATTCATTAAAGTCAGCTTCCGTTGTTTCAGGATTCCTATTTTGCTTTGGAGGGCAGTATATTGATGATAAGGTGATAGAGCTTTGTTTGTCATAAATCATAATGGAGGTGGCTTGAATTTTTGATGTGCAAAATTCTGGTAGAGCGTCATGGTTGACAGATTTCCTAATAATGATTGCTGTGCCTGCGCGTGAAGTACCACTTGGATGGTATGTAGCATAGGTGGTGAAGCCATTTATGTAGAAAGATGTTTCTTTTGTAAGATGAGCCTCCGAGATCAAGAGGACATCAATGTTTTGGGTTTTTATTAAGAGTTCAGCTTCCTGCTTCTTACCTAACAGGCCGTTGATGTTCCATGAAGCTACTCTGAGGGCCATCATTTAACAAGTTTTGTAACAAGTGTTGTCAAGAGACCCATTAGGGTGCTCATTTGATCAAGGAGACGATCCAGCTTTTCAGCTTGCTTGGCTAAGATAAGTTCTAAGTTTGTTGTTCCTGCTGTGATTTCTGCATATGTTACTTTAGGTATGATTGGTGTTATAGTTTCACTAGTCTTATTGGTGTTGGTACTTGGCATTGACGGTATGTTAATACTTGGCATTGGTGTTTTGTCAGTATGTACATAACTGTTTTGTTGGTTTGGTCTAACAGATTGAATAGAGTTGACTTTGCGTTTTTGGATTTCTTGAAATACTTTACACCCCTTGTAATTTGCTGCATGGTCACCAAGACACAGTGCACATTTTGCTGGTTCTTTTCTGTCTTTTTTTGGACAGTCAGTTGTGTTGTGGTTTTCAGCACACTTTACACATCTATAGGGGCGGAGGCAGTAGTTTCTTGTATGGCCATATTGTTGGCAGCGTTTGCATTGCGGTATTGTATTTTTGCTTTTGGGGTCCTCAATTGTTACAGATGTATGATAAATATATTTGATAGTTTTCACCGCTACATTCTCTGGGCCTGGAACCAGGTTAACAAACCAAGTTGATAGTGGCATTTTGGTAGCACCATGACGTGCATTTATTATCTCTCCTTTTACTTCATTTCCAGTTTCATGGATGGCTTCTTTAATAGCTTCTATAGGTGTGGAGGAGTGCAAGTTTTTGATTACAATCCTGTATGGACGATCAGTTTTGGGTGTGAAAGTATGACCAATTAAGTTTTTTTCGCGGACTAGCGCCATGAGCTTCTTGTATGTAATGATACTATCGGTTGTCACACGCAGTTGGTTTTTAGTTACAATTTTAAATGTATATTGTGATTTTTCTAGGATAGTATCAATGACTTCCTTAAGTTTTGTGACATTTTGTATACCATAGAGCACAATTGGGGGTGGTTTAACAGTTTTGATCTTAGTTGTGGCATTTGAGGTGTCTTGCTCCTCTACAATGAGTTGAGAGAAGCGATTTTTTGATATTATGTCTTGTTCAGGTGGAGGAGTGTTAGGTCTCAACCTTTTGTATCTATTTTGGTTTTGGCGGAGTACTGGCATAGTTTGCCAGTCATTTTCAGTAATTTCAGACTGGTTGTTAGGGTCTAAGTTCAATCTTTCAGACGCAAAATAGATAAAGAAAATTCCATTTTGGAATCCCATTTGTGGTATTTACACAATGAAAAGGATTTTTGGAACAAAAAAATATTTGAGTAACTCTGTTTAAACACAATGTGAATAACATTAATGCATTTACAATTAATTATTATTCATCCACAAGCCTTTAGTCATAATACAAATATGTACAGAAGTTAATTTCATAAAGATCGATTTGCACGACAAACTGTCTTATGCACAAAAAATATTTAGTTGAAAAGAGGTTTATTTTTGTAATAGTCATCATCATCATAACAGCCCATTAATGTCCCACTGCAGGGAAGGGCCTCCTCCCGTGACGGAGAGATACTTACGGCCTACTAATACCACGCTGGCCAGACGGATTGGTATTGGGTTTAATTTCAAGTTTTCCTTCTTTTCATATCGTAAAGGTAATGTTCACGGATAGTGCCTTAGTCGGTTTTTACGTCATTTTTCAAAAATTAATAATTTTTGAAAAATGATGAATGAACACGTACAAAATAGATTGCGCTAATTACTTATAAATAAAAAAACATATTCCTATGCATGGACCCATAGCCCTATGGTCAGCATTCACTAACCTATGCCTCAGAACTAAACTCAAAATTACTGTTACTTTTACAAAAGCTTCTAGGTCACAAAGGGTTAAATAAGCTATGAATAAATATAGCCAAGTTAGTAGCAAAAACTGACGGCCACTTCTCATTAATATTTAAATCAACTGGGAATCGAACCAGTTCTCATTACAGCGCGTAAGTCTGTTTATTATTATCTTAGGCTTAGAGACCAGTGGTGTCAAGGATTTTTTTTTTTCTTTATTTTCAAGAGAGGAGAAGGAACTCACTCTTATCATCATCATAACAGCCCATTAATGTTCCACTGCAGGGACGGGCCTCCTATAGGCCGACCGTTTATCTCAGTCCCCGCCTGCGGTATGAAAGGGACGAGGGAGCGGGGTAGCGGTGTCCGTTATGGTAGCGTACACAAGAGCTATATTATCGAGTTGGTTACTATACCAAATAAAATAATTTTTTACAAAAAAAAACGACTTCAAAGACAAAAATTGCACTAAAAAGTAAAAAATAATAAGTTGTATTTTGGTTTTGCAACATTAAATCAGACATTCTTTTTACTTAATTATAATCTAAAGAATAGGTTCTTTTAATTATTGTAACAAGTATTGTTAAGGATATTTCTTGAAGAGTCTACAAATATTATTTATTTGTAGATTCTTTAAAATATAATCAAATTATTACAAATATTGTAATATTATTGTTATTTTTGGAGTCGGTGTCAGCCACGATAGTTATATTCTATTATTTATTCCTGACTATAAATTTAAAGAAATATGATGTCGTGTTATACACTGACTAAAGACTAAGATGAGAAATAAGTACTACGAATCAAAGACAATTACTTAAAATTTGCATGCGAAAATGAAACGGCCATGTTTGTTTTAAATAAAATATTTACAAATTAAAAACTATTTAAAGTGATCAGAATGTGCTAGACAAAACTCTATTGCCTTTTCTAACGACTTTGTAGACAAGATTTTGCATTATTGATCCTATTCCCTAATTACGATTTTTTTCAATTGACGGTGCTGGTTAGTTTTATAAACGAACCCATAAGTTATGGAAAGCTTTAATCAGTTACTAAATAGGTATATTAAAACGTTTGAACGTGACACAGGTATTTTAAAATATATTTATTTAAATATGATAAAAATAGTTATTTAATATTTGTTTAATTTTTAAACCAATCCATAAACAATCAACAACTTTATGTCATAATGTCGAAGTCATATAATAATACAATCTGTAATTCATGGCCGCCATTCCATTAGACACCGACTCCAAAAATAACAATAATATTACATAATTTGTAATAATTTGATAATTTTTTAAAGAATATACAAATATTTTGAATAAGAATCTTTTGAAAAAAATAACATTTAGTTACTTAAATAAGTTTTGGTTTAACTTGTGTAGTTCTAAAATATTATATTGCTATAATTTGCATATCCGATGTTGATAGACTGTTGAGACTAATGTATTCATACACTAACACCTGATGTACACAGTTTTGCAATAAATCTTTATCTTTATCTTTTATCTTTAATAAATTTATTTGTTATTATAAGAATGGCTGATTTAAACTATAAATATAATTATAACTAAAGTCTTAGAAAATATTTACAAATAATAACAATTGTACAATCATTAATTATATATATTAAAATCACCGTATAATCACATTACAATATTTACAGTTTACATTAAAACAGGTATGATTTAAACATAATTATTAATTTGTAAGAATCATTCTTAGAAAATATTTACAGATAATAAGAACAATAATAATAAGAGTTTTTTTTATTTTTACACTCTTATTTATGCTACCATAACGGACACCTAGTCAGTATGTCAGTATGACACTAGTGCGGTATGCTAGTCCGTCTTCTATACAATTTACAAATGTCAAAGATGGTGGCGTCATCTTGCAAATAGAACTCGTACTTTCTTAGAGAAAATATGCAATCTAAATTATTACACAATTTAAAGCCTGACCAGAAAAATAAAAAAACCTTTCCAGGTATTTCGATTGGTTTAGGGTATAATTTCAATTTTTCCTTTTTGTAATTTTATAAAAATAAGCTAGCTAAAGATTAGAGCTGTGTTGTGATGTGATGTAGTTCGGGTCACAGTATCTAGATGGCGCCGTTTTGCCAAAAAATCAAGAGATAGCTCTCTCCTTTGTCCTCGCCCCCCGCGCACCCCTGTTACCGCAGGCGGGGTCTGAGTTAAACGGTCTGCCTATAATACCACGCTGGCCAGACGGATTTATATAGGGTTTAATTTCAAGTTATCCTTTTTTTTTAATTCGTAAAGATAATATTTGCGGTTAGTCCCTTAGTCGGTTTCTACGACACCCATGGGATGAGATGGGGTGGTGACATATTGTATTCTTACTCCGTCACCACACGGACATTTACATACATACATAAATATATTCATACATGCCAGTCTATTCCGAGTATATAAAATTATATAAACAATATACACCAAATAATAAATAAATAAGCTTTACACATTCACACAACGCCATCTAGTCCCAAACTAAGTATTAATAATACATACATAAAACTTAATATAGAATCCCTAGACCCCATCAGAAACAGTTATTCATAAATGATGTGTGTAATATGAGACCACTATCAGGATTTACTGTTATAACAATAATATTAGAGGTAGCAATAATTACATTGAGTGAGAGTAAGGTACATAAAGTGCTAGTAATTTGGATGTAAGTGCGTTCCACAGTGTGATCTGGGCCTTATGTTTGTTCTCTACGTGGTGCAAGTTATAAGAGAAATGAGGATTTTTAACTAGCATGTCAATTCTCGTACCTTCAGATCGTTAAAAATTCGGCTAAGTTAACTTTAGTTGTCAAATTGTCTTACCTATTGTATGACAATTTGACAACCGAATTTTATCGTTAAAAACCGAATTTTTAACGATATTAAGGTATGAGAACTGACATACAGCTTAAAAAATTCAATTGTAAATATGCTACATTACTCCTGTGACTATGAGAGGAATTAGGCCTTCTAACAGCACGTCTGTTTTAAACGATCTATTCTTTAAAAAAAAGATAACGTTTGACGATATCTTAACTGTTTAACATCACAGATGGCGCTGTCCCTAAAAAATAATATTGCAATTAAAATTATATGTATGTGTGGACTGAGGGCCCATTTTTAATCAACAAAAGTGCATAGTAAAAGTTGTTAAATAGTTTATAAAACGAATATCAGAGTTTGTAAAGACTTCATTCAAAAGATATATCGCTTTAAGTGGGTCCCTCAGTTCAACTTCAAACACAAAATCTCCCATAATTAGATAGGTAATGAATTAAACAACATTTTTTTTAGATTATTACTACTAAATTTTTTAGATATTAAATATTTTCACATGTTGAATTTCTCATAGCCGACTGTTACGTAGTGGTTACGTACGATATCCACAGGACAAAACGAAGTAATTTTTTTTCTTAATTTTTGGTGATATTTTAATCTTCTTTATATACTTTCCTGCAGGGACGTGCATCATCTAACATCTGGTGATGGAAAACGAAACTAATCGGGCCGGGTTTTGTAAAATATTTTTTCTCTGACAATTATATTGATCGCTGACTATTCTCCTAAAACTCGAGTAAGTCACTTTTTGACTTTACAAGTCGATGTAATAATGCCAAACTTAGTAGAGCGGGAACTACAGACTACCATATAATATATTATTTATGTACTTTTTTATGTGAACAAATACTATGCGTAAAATACGAAATTAAGAAAAAAGAATAATCCTAACCATCAAAAGTTTATAACTTGTACCATACAAAAATAATACGGCACAGTAATGTCTTGAATGTTCTTAGTACCATGAAACTGGGATCTCTTTCGTTCCGTTTGTTATTGTGCCACGAATACACGTGCCTACTCCTCTCTGTTACTTTTAACCTCGCCAGCCTTTTATTTAGCTTTGTTTTTATACTAAATTATTGTAAAAGTAGAATACCTATTTATTGCTTTTTATATTGCGTACGTTTTTATAGGCACGAGTGGAGAATTAGAGATAAACATAGTGTTTGGAGGTCGCGGGTTCGATTTTAAGTTTAGGCACATATGGGTGTTGATTTGGTCTGGGTGTTTCTGCTTATTTGCAAAAGTATAGTTATGCTGTAGACATTACAAGCTATACTGAGTTTGGGACTAAATAGACTAGATAAATTACAATAATTTTATATTTTTACTATTGAATTAACTTTTTTTTATTAAGGTGGTGATGAGTCAGCATAAATAAACCTAATTCATTCATAACAGCCCATTAATGTCCCACTGCAGGGACGGACCTTCTCTCATGACGAAGGGATACTTGGCCTACATTGGTAGGCCAAGTATCCCTATCCCAATCCGTCTCCTTTCCTTCTTTTTATTTTATTTCCTTCTTATTATTCTTTATATTTTTTTTGGAAAAGATAATATTCACGGACTTAGTCGGTTTTTACGACACCCATGGGATGAGATGGAGTGGTGACATATTGTATTCTTACGAAGGTTTAAGTATTAATAATAAGTAATCATTAGCTAATATTAGAGAAAACATTATAATTAGCCATGAAATAATTATACGCAAGACATGTATTATGGCAGAAACAACAATATTTAAATTAAATAATAAGTTTCGCTCATATATTAACAGTAAATTAGAAATGTAAAATTTTTATAATTCTTTCGTTTTTAACTAAAAATGTTGTGTTATTAATCAGTATAATTTTGGCTCGAAGAGTTTTTCAACATCTTAGTTAGGCTGAGGAAATAAGTTTTTTATTTACTTATTAATATTATAACAACGATGTTTTATTTTAAAAGTAAGTATTTTGTATTTTATATAGTTATTAAAATGGTAGAGGGCCGGGTATTAAGCACGCAGAGTCGATGCCCACTAGGGTAGAAAAGTTCTAGAAGGGCGAGTACCTACCCAAAGACGCTAGGTGGGCACACTATTTGCTTAAGAAATACTTCACACATAGTAATCTAGCTAACATGATGTCTTCAAACAAGTTTGCCTAAAAATGAAGAAAGGCAGGCCCTGCAGTGGTCCATCCTTGGACTGCTATGATGTTTTTATGTCAACTTTCATATTGTACAGTAATATTATTTGAATTAAAACAACTTGTACAATATGGGCTTTGAAATGAGTACCAACTGAGTGTATAATTTCACTACTTATATGAATTACAGCAGGATGCATATTGTTATTAATTCAGATCGTACATTTGCTTGCCTTTAAAAGTACGATTTTACATCAAGACGCCACGAATAACGGAAAAAATTATGGTGTGGATACGTCGTATAGAAGAAATATAAAAAGCCCAGTTCCTGCTCCAAAAGCCATAGCTTACGTATCAACATTAGTAAAACAGCCGTCTATAAATAATGATGTCAAATATGAAACATTGACCGAAGAAAATAAAACTCCAAGTAATCTACAGAGTATTTTTGAAGATTATAATTATGAGGAATACGATCCAATTAATTTCAAAAGTACTGGTGATAACTTCGACGCCAAAGATGGCACTGTCTCAATACTAGAATTAAGTAAAGGAAACGATGGAATAGCAAGCTATGATGAAGATTTAAACTTACCTTCTAAATTTATTAATATTGAACTTACTCCTGTACTGATTGAAACAATCTGGTCGACTAAAAAGCGCTATATCAGTTTAGCAAACTTGCCTTTTCAAAATAAACACCTAGAAAATGTTCAGAAGGCTTTACAGATTCCTTTTGAACTTGACTATGTTGATACAACTAATCCTGCAGTCAATAACAATAATAGAATTTTTCACAGACATCCAGTCATCAAATTTTTAGCAGTAAATAATACAAAACTACCTAAACACAAAAATAAACTATACAATAATATACAGAAGCTATACGAAACTCCTTACTTTGACAATAATGAGGCAACTAAACGTCAGGACACTGATGTCCTAAATTTGTTAAAAAATTCCTTTGATAAATACTATAAGTTACATGATGGAGGTAATGTTAATAATGAAAACGAATACAAATCTTCTAATTTTAACGAACTTTATTCAAGTCGCCAAAACAATTACTTGCTATCTAGAGTATATAATCTAGAGTCCTTTTTTCCAAATGATAAACCTTATGAACAAATTGTATACAATCATTACATTCTTAACTTTAATCCGAATAATGTTAAACCAAATGCAGCAAAATCTCTAGAATTTGACAATTATGAAGATGACCAAATGCCGATGTATCAAGTAAAATCAAGCCATTTAGACTTTTCATTCGGTGAGAAACGTCGTCAAAATAAATATAACGTAGTAAAAAACAAGGTTGAGAGAGATAATAAAAGGATTTATAATCAGCGTGATGTATTGAACCATTATAATCTTAACAAAATAAGTCCTAGCAGTTCACAAGAGATCACTGCAAGTAATGACATGCAAAGCTCGGCTGAGAAAAATTATGACGAATATATGGACGAGAATGAAAAATTGATAAAAGTTCCTTTATACAGAGCAAATAACGTTCCAGTTGATAACTTAGGATTTTCTTATGATTATTACGGACAGGACAATCCAGTGCAAAGTTCGGTTGGAAAAAAATATGATGAATATATTGACCAGAATGCACCATGGATAAAAGACCCTTTACATAAGCCGCATAACGACGAAGTAGTGAAAAGCAAAGTGAAGAGAGATAAGAAAAGATACTATAATCAGCATTAGGTAAGTAACAGAAAAATAGAATTTAGTACTCTAAAGGTTTTGTCATTGACTACTCCAATAGATGGTGGTAGGTTATCCGTGTGGTGATGGATTAAGAATACAATATGTCACCACCCCATCTCATCCCATGGGTGTCGTAAAAACCGACTAAGGGACTATCTGTGAATATTATCTTTACAAAATAAAAAGAAGGAAAGCTTGAAATTAAACCCTCTACCAATCCACCTGGCCAGCGTGGTATTAGTAGGCCAAGTATCCCTCCGTCACGGGAGGAGGCCCATCCCTGCAGTGGGACATTGATGGGCTGTTATGATGACTTCACTAGATATTTGATCACAATGAATTATGTTTCTATCAACTGTGAACAACATAATGCATAGTTTACGTCAGTAAAATAGTGCGTGCACTAGTGAGGTTTTAGAATTTTTTGCTCGTAATTTTCCTCTTTTTAAAAGATTTTGTCGCGGTGACTTTTACGGATATTAAATTAAAGGATACAAATTACATCCAGGCTCTGAACATTTTATTTTAAAAGAAATTCCACGGGGTAGATCAAATTTATGGATATGCCTATTATGCAGGGACTTTTGAAGGCAAAATTAACGGACACAAAGTGTACATCAAAAAGGTTGCTGAGTCGGGCTAGATGCGAAAAAGGGAGAACTGTGTTATGTAGCACGAATTGGGTTAGGCATATGTCCAGATGTGGACTGTAAAAGGCTAATAGATTGAACGAAATTATCCTCGTTTACGGCGGTCCCTCGTATGTCCTTTGCCACTGAGGTAATTAATTTTGCAAGGTCAGCATTTGTTAGATGGTGACGGAGCCAATGGACGTCCACTGCTGGACATAGGCCTGCTCCAAAAGTTTCCACCCTGCGCGGTCTTGTGCATACATACCTATATTTATAAACAACGTCATTATTATTTAAAAGTTCATTACTGATCGCAGATCGCAGAATGCAGGCAATCTGAGAAGCCCTGAAACGATAGACGACATGAAGAAAAGAAACAGAAATAGAGAATAAGAAATAAACTATAAAAAATATTTTGTTTATTTTATTTATTTGTATCTTCAGAATACATATAATATGTACCTACCTAAATATTTTGACCATTTTGTAAAAACATTCTCATTTTGCAACAATTTGATCATCATTGGTTTAATAATAATTTCGGTTACATCCCATAATTATAATCTCGTTAAATATAAAAAAAAAATAAAAAAAAAATAAATTTCATATCTCAAGTTCCGACTAGTTAAGTTTTCACATAATAATTATGTACGTTAAATTGAATTTGATCGCTACTAATTATTAGCAAGTCACATAATTTGCAATGTTCAATGTTCATGTTTTTTTTGAAATTAATGTGATTTAATTAATTATTTTTATTATTTTCTTTTAATGTTTTTTTTTTCTTTCATTTATAAATAATAACCGTACCAGTACATAGCCACTACAGGGTTAGGGTACCTATTGCCATTAAATAAACCTGGTTTTGTATCAAGTTTTTAACCTCATGGAGGGGTGCTTACAGCCAATGGGTTGTTAATTCATCATCATCATCATAACAGCCTATTAATGTCCCACTGAAGGGACAGGCCTCCTCCCGTGACGGAGGGATACTTGGCTTACTAATACCATGCTGGCCAGATTGATTGGTATAGGGTTTAATTTCAAGTTTTCCTTCTTTTTATTTCGTAAACATAATAATTATTCACGGATAATCCCTTAGTCGGTTTTTACGACATCCATGGGATGAGATGGGCTGGTGACATATTGTATTCTTACTTTGTCACCACACGGAGAATTGTTAATTACTGACTCACAAACGATAGTGTTTATAAATGTATACCTATTACTATTGTACTAATTTAAATGTATTTTAATTACCTAGTTAATAATTACCAATTCTGTATCACATAAGCGTCTTGGCCTCAAAAACTGTAAGCTTTTGTTGTAAGAATAAATAAATAAATTACATATTTAAAATTATTTTTATTCTATTCAAGTTTTTAAACCGTAAACTGCCCCAAAAACCGCAAGATAATGCGAGGTCTTCATTCGAGGCATCAATAAGATGTCAACCCTTACATCGTCGTACATAGTAAATGAGGGTTAATTGTGCCGGGGTTAAGCTTTCATTGACCTAATTATATTTACGGGTTAAATTAGAAATTATGCTCTAATAGAAGTGGACACTATGGGCCAGGAACGTTAAATAGAAACATGCTTGTGCAATACAACTGCATATAGAAAGTACATTTAATATAAGTCACTATACGTAGACAGTTCGTTTCGTCGAATCATGTTAAATTATAGACACGGTATTGACGACCTCTGTGGCGTAGTCGTTATATTACACGGCTGATAAGTATCAGCCCCGAGACCTATAAAGGTCTCGGGTTCGATTCCCGCTCAATGCAAATCTTTGTGTGCTTATAAATATGATTGTTTGCATTGGTCTGCATGTTTTCTATATTATAATATATTATGTACTTACAAAAAAGTATTTATCAATGTTTATCCGTTGTCTAGTACCTATAGCTCAAGCTCTGCTTAGTTTGGGACTAGATGGCGTTGTGGGAATGTATGGGAAAAAATAAAAAGTATGTTTAGGCAAAACGTGCTGTCTATGAATAGTGACTTCTATTAGATGTACTTTCTATATGTAGTATTATCGTACAAGAGTGTTTCGGTTTGTCGTTCAAGATCCTACGACTTTCTGGTTTACTCTTTCTGTTTCTCTCTGTTTATGCTCTGGAATATAAAATGCCAACACCCTGTCTCATCCAGTGGGTGTAAAAAGCCGACTAAGAGACCCCCTACACTAGCGTCTTAGATGTCGAGTAAACGTTGCGCGGACGCTGGCATGACGACGACGATCTAAAGACGCTAGTGTGGGGGGGTATATTGATGATTATCTGTACGAGAACAAAATAAGTTAAGCTTGACGTATACGTGCCTGCCTACCCCTAGACGTCAGTTACGTGTAAGCTTAAATGGCGCTCATTATTACTACACATTTGTTATGTGAGATACTAACTAAATAAATACGCCGTTTGAAGCCTAAATGGCCTAAACTCTAAATCAATTCATCTGGCCAGTGTAATATTCGCTTTGGTAGGACGGCTTGAGTAATGCTTCTTTTGGGCTTCCCTTTCCCCTAAGGGTAAGAAAGAAACACCGTGGGTTTCATCGTATTTAGCATTGTTTCTACTCTATTCCCAGTTTCCCCCGCAAACTTCGGTCGGGGAAAACTGGGAATTTTGTCGCATCTTCCCCAGAATTCATAATCAGGGGAAACTGGAAACAAAATGGTCGTCTATTTCCAGTTTCTCCCGTAGACTTTCGCCCGATCGAGGGAAACTGGGCACTTTTTTCATATTCCCCCGAATATTTTTTTGTAAATCCACATGGGTAATTAAAATCGGGGGAAAATATTCGGGGAAACTGGGAATAGTGGTCGCTTTGGAACTCCTACACAACCGATCGCCAACCATCACTAAGGCCCCACAGATGGACAAAACTATCGCGATAATGTACTATAAAATTACTTACTAATTGATTTACAAAGCGGTACATAAAATTCTTAAAATTACTTACAACGGTAACATAAAAACTTAATTGTAAATTAAATAGAGAAATGTTTAATTCAAAGGTAATTAAAATTATGATCAAAACGAGACATTATAAATTAAAACCAGTGTCGTCCATGAAATTGCTAATTATATTTATTTAATAAATATGAGGGATCAATTAAGTATTCTCAGATTTCAGAAAAGACTTACTGTCTAGAATATTCAAGCTATAATTTACTGAAACTCAGCAGGGATATGTCGCCATTATTATGCAAGTAACTTAATTATATTTTATATTTACGGTATCATTTTAATATTTACGAGAATTTATTTAAAGAAAAAATCAAGCGAGACTTTGGGTTGATGTCCATTTATTTAGACTATATCCTAGATATTTTTCAAATAAATACCAAAAATAAGTTCTCTTTTTTAAAGCTTTGCTATTTGAACTTTAGCAAGAAGTCAACATATTTATATGATGACTAGTCATCATAACAACCCATTAATGTCCCACTGCAGGGACGGGCCTCCTCCCGTGACGGAGCGATACTTGGCCTACTAATACCACGCTGGCCAGACAGATTGGTATAGGGTTTAATTTCAAGTTTTCCTTCTTTCTATGTAAACGTAATAATCTCAGATAGGTAGTCCCTTAGTCGATTTCTACGACACCCATGGGATGAGATGGGGTGGTGACGTATTGTATTCTTACTCCGTCACCACACGGATAAAACCTAGTAACATATAAAAGAACTATATATCCATTATATTATTTCATTTGGCATAAAGAATCCAAATAAATTAAAAAAAAACAAAAAAATAATAATTCTACAATTTATAAGCTTAATAATTTCATTTACAAATTTTATTCTTTAGGCTAATTTTATTTTAAGTGTAACAATAAAAGTTTTATAAGCACAAAGCAAAGTATAAAATAGTATTACGCTGAGGGCTTGTAAGGTTCGAATCCTGTTTTAAGCTTTAAATTTAGTGTATTTTTGAATAGTCAAAAATACCCAAAATTTCAATCTTAAAAATCAAATATCAATTCGTCTGACTGGCATAGTATCTACAGGCTGAATTGCCATACTCAAAAGTTCAGGGGACCTCCCCTTAACGTAGTAATTTTATTAAATGAATAATTTAAAAATGTTTCAATTTATATCATTACAGTTTTCATCAGCTGTCTACTTGTAATACAATTAGTAAATGCCGGATTTATAGCGAAACGTTCTTTAAGGCTTGCCGATGAAGTTGCGACAGAGGATCTGACAAAATCATTAAGTTTGATAGGCCGACAAAAGAAAAGGCCAGGGAGGCCAACAAGAAAACCTACCAAGATAGAATCGTATGAAGAGGCTGAACCGGTTGATCCGGGCAGTAATCCTGATTACGGGCCGGACAAAAAGGACGATCCATGGCCCGATGACAAATACATGCAACAGAATTACAACGCGATTGTGGCTGACTGGTTTAGGCTACATAAGGAGATGTTCATC
This sequence comes from Schrankia costaestrigalis, assembly GCA_905475405.1. Classification (NCBI taxonomy): domain Eukaryota; kingdom Metazoa; phylum Arthropoda; class Insecta; order Lepidoptera; family Erebidae; genus Schrankia; species Schrankia costaestrigalis. Next base: position 10,169,366 of record FR997851.1, read on the forward strand.
AAGTGGCTTAGGGCGTTCTGCAAGAGTAGTAAACCTACTTAGAAATTTTTAATATATCTAATATACTTTGCCAACATATTTATTATATACTTATCAACATAATTATTTAGTTTTTGAATACAACTCAAGTCATGTGTGCGAGATACGTTTACGGCTTTGTGATTAACGAGCACCATGGTACATCATAATAGCCCATTAATGTCCTACTGCAAGGACGGGCCTCCTTCCGTGACGGAGGGATATTTGGTCTACTAATATCACGCTGGCCAAACGGATTGGTATAGGGTTTAATTTCGAGTTTATCTTTTTTCATTAGTATTTAGTCCCTTAGTCTATTTCTACACCACATTTTACACCCATGGGATGAGATGGGGAGGTGACGTGTGTATTCTTACTCCGGCACCACACGGAGAACCATGGTACATCCAGGCTCAACTCAATAATTAATGGATTGTCAAGTATCCCTTCTTTGGCTTTTACCATGGGTTGTGACGAGGTGGTGACACAATCTATTCTTACTCACCACCACAATGCTCTATTTTCTTATAATTTCGGGTGGCGGATGGTTTTTTTGAGGTCACGTTGTTAAGATTCTCGTTAGAGATTGGTCTTATCCCTACGATATCGTAGGGATAAGACCAATTGTATTGTATTTATTATATTATTATTTATGCTTAAATTTTTAAGCTAAATAAAAGTGAAATTTCGGTAAAATTGTTTTTTTTAATGTTAACTATGCACAACTTACTTCTAACTTTAAGGGAAACTTAATAGGCCTGTCCCAACAAGCTGGGAGAAACCTATGTCCAGCAATGGACTGCGATAGGCTAGCTGATTGATTGATTGAAACTGAATTCCTCCTTCAGAACAGATTGGTATACCTATTAATACGTTATTTTTGAGGGCTTTCTATCTGTTCTTCCAATAATCATCTAAAAAGGCTTGAAAACACTTTTCAGCGCTATCCCATACAGGCAGTCGTCGAGCTACTTATAAGCTATCACACATCGTAAAATTACTTTTAATAAATTCTTCAATTGTAACTATTCTTAAATAAATAATTTCAAATGTAGGTACATGTTAAACAAAGATAGAAATTATTTTTTAATTATAAAGATAAATAAATCATGTTAATTTTTTTTTTATTCATACTGGCATATAGCATTATTTTGAATTAACCAAAATCCACTTATCTAGTTATTAATGGAAACAGAAAAAAAATGCGCAGAATGGAAATATTTGGAAGAGGCCTATAACGGCTTCTATTATAATGACTACTATATAATAAACAAGAATTAAATGAAATGTTTTGTTTAATTCTCTTCGTGTGGTGACTGAGTAAGAATACAATAATAATATGTCGCCACCACATCTCATCCCATGGGTGTAGTAAAAACCGAATAAAGGACTATCCGTGAATATTATCTTTATGTAATAAAAAGAAAGAAAATTTTGTAATTTTACCCTATACCAATCAGTTTGGCCAGCGTGGTATTAGTAGACCAAGTATTCCTTCGTCGCGGGAGGAGGCCCGTCCCTACAGTGGGACATTAATGGGCTGTTATGATGATATAGTAAACAAGTATTTAATTAATTGTTTTGTTTAATTAACAATATTTTTCTTTAATCTTTAAAAAAGAAATAGTTTTTAAGTACAGGCTGTATTATAAAAAATAAAATCACCTCACAGAAATAGGGCACAGAAATACTAGCCTTCATTGGTCATAAAACGAAATATTTAGAAGTCAGGGGTATTTGTCCAGTAGTGGGATAATATAACACGAATAATAAAATCTACCATGTGTTAGGTCTCTTTAAGATAAGCAGTAGTTTGCTAATATTATTGTGTTTAAATGAAGTAAAATAGCTAGAAACAGTAGCTAGTGAAATAACAGGGCTTAAAAATAATCTTATGTAAAATCATGGCAATTGTAGGTTTAATAGTAACTTACAATAGTTATAGATTACTGTTACTACATATTACAAGACTGACTTTTTTTCTCACAGTCAAGACAACTCTGCACTAGGGATTTTGACGCAGCAAAGACTTTTAAAAACATTCGATGAATTCAATAATTTGTTGATCGCACAAGAAATTGTCCTGCGAGGGAAACGAACCCGCAACTTCATGCATTCCAGTCACTACCGCTAACGCCGTGCCAGTAAGATAGCGTTATGAAATGTCTAAGGAAATCATCATAACAGCCTATTAATGTCCCACTGCAGGGACGGGCCTCCTCCCGTGAAGGAGGGCCTGCTAATACCACGCTGGCCAGACGGATTGGTATAGGGTTTAATTTCAAGTTTTCCTTCTTTTAATTTCGTAAAGATAATATTCACGGATAGTCCCTTAGTCTGTTTTACGACACCCATGGGATGAGATAGGGTGGTGACATATTGCATTCTTCCTCCGTCACCACACGGAGAATGTGTATCATATGACACATTTATTAGTCTCTGTCTATTGCGTGAGGGTTCTGCTCACTCATCCCTGCGTCACGGGAGGAGGCCCGTACCTGCAGTGGGACATTAACGGGTTGTTATGATGAATGGACAGAGACTAATTAATGTGTCATAAATATGTGATACACGTGACTGGTAACGGGTTAATATCATAAGCAGTGAAAAACATTTGAAGGAGGCACATGTCCAGCAATGGAAGTCTATAACCGAGGTGATACAGGCTTAATTATAAAATTAAAATATTACAACTTTATAATAGAAATTATAATTAAGACAACATAAAAATTACTATGAAATTAAAATATGTTTTGCCATGAAATTACTAATTAAGTATAAATAATAAATACAATTACCTATTTAAAATTTAGTTATTTATATAACAGCTTGGGTCACAAGCTGGTTTTGTACTTAGAAGCAACGTTATGTTGCGTTTAACAAGTAAGTTGAGTTTTGTTATTTATAAGGCTCAATTTTTGTTCCGTGTGGTGACGGAATAAGGGCGCCTTCAAATTTGCCGCTAAGTGTCGCGCGGAGGCAGCGCGACTGCAGCGCTGCCGTCGCGCTGTTTTGTAAATTCATAGAGGTAAAAAACGCGCGACTGCAGCGCTACGCCCGCGCTGCGTCCCCGCATTCGTTCATCGATCGACGTTTAGAATACTTTTTCTTTTTAATAGTAACACTAAGAGCAGTGTATTTTCGTCTGAATCCATCGTAAAACTAAAACACAACACTACCATTCTCAAACCTAGCGACGGCAGCGCGACCGCAGCGCTGCCTTCGCGCGACACTTAGCGGTAAATTTGAAGGCGCCCTAAGAATACAATATGTCACCACCCCATCTCATCCCATGCGTGTCGTAAAAACCGACTAAGGGACTATTCGTGAATATTATCTTAACGAAATAAAAAGAAGGAAAACTTGAAATTAAACCCTATACCAATCCGTCTGGCCAGCGTGGTATTAGTAGATCAAGTATCCCTCCGTCACGGAAGGAGGCCCGTCCCTGCAGTGGGGCATTAATGGGCTGTTATGTTGAATATAAATATTACACTAACGAAATATTAATTAGATTTATTTGGCTCGACGTTTGGGCACAGGTTACACTGGCCGCGGTAGCAAGCTGCATTAGTCTTCCGCTTAATTTTTTTTGTTATTTATAAGTGGTGATGAACTAAGAATACAAAATGACACCATAACGCCCATCAGAAACACGCCTGAACAATACGACTACCTAGAAAGTACAGCTAATATAAGTCACTATTCGTAGACCGTATGTTTCGTTGAATCATACAATGTCTCTATGATTCGATGAAATGTATTTCTATATGCAGTCATATCGTACAAGCGTGTTTCTGTTTGACGGTCCATACCAACGTCAACATTGCCACGTCTTAGGAGTACCCAACTAGACGGATTGGTAGAGATTGTATTAATAATTTTCGTCTAGATCATAGGCGTGTAGGTACTTTGTTTTACTAGTTTTAATCCGAGGCTTCACAGATAAAAAGTCCAGTTTAAAAGAATATCTTGTTAATAAAAACACATTCCGCACTAAGTATTTAGCCCTGTATCGCGAAGATTTTATACAAGGTGTATCCCTAATCCCAATTCCTATTCGATTTAAAACTTACTCAAGTAATAAAACTATTAAAAATTACAGTATTTATCACCATATTGGTACTACAGTCAACAAGAACATATAAAATATTAAACAAGGAAGATGAAAGTCCAAAACTCCTATCAATGGAAAATAAATCTGATAAAGTATTACAAGCATCACCAAATACATTAAGTTTAACACCCATTCTTAGAAAATTTAAAAAAATGAAATCGAAAAGTGCCGTCGCTACTTATGATCTTAAAGAAAGTTACGACGATTATGCGTCTTATGAATATTATAGAACAACGCCTAAACCAGTGCCAATGAAAGGAATTATTCTAAATTATTTTGATACATTAAATTACTGGTTTAAAGATAATAGATCCCCGTTTATAAGATGGCTAATGAGGTTCTGTCATAGTTGAAAAAATTGTCACTTATTTTATGTTACATTAATTATTAAATTACAAGAATTATGTTATATTAATTAGTTAAATTTAATTTGTTACATAATTTATGTAACATTAAGTTAAATTTAATGTTACATAAATTATGTAACATTAAATTTTTAATAGTATTACACAGATTGTATGTGCATTAGTATTAAGTATTATATTATTTTAATCTGTAACTAATAATTAGATTAAAAATAATAAATTAGATTTGAGTACAAATTGTTTCCACAATAAAAAATATAACATACCATATGTACTTTTATGATTATAATAATATTATTATTTTGGATTCACCTCCAACCACAGTGGTGTGAAAATGTTAAACTGTTTAATTAGAAAGTACACGATGCAAATTTTGTGTGTATGAACATGAATGTTTGCATTAGACTGTGTATTTTCTATAGATGTATGACTTGTGTGTATACAAACAAAGTATTTAAGTATGTTTATCAGTTGTCTGTAGCCATATATAGTGGTAAAACTTTTCAAAAATGCTTAAGGCATTAAGTCCACCGTATTCAATATTAACTACTAAAATTATAATTAACAAATACAAAATTAATTAAAGTAATAAAACTATTAAAAATTACAGTATTTATCACCATATTGGTACTACAGTCAACGAGAACACATAAAATATTATACAATGAAGATGAAAGTACAAAATTCTTACCACTGGGAGTTAAATTTGATAATGTGATATTACAACAAGCATATCCACATTCATTAAGTAGAAGATCGGTCAGACTTAAAACATATAATCCAAAGAAATACAAAAAAAGTAACAAATTAAAGCTTCTTTATGATTATGCGGAAAGTTATGAAGACCCTTTCGAAACAACGACATCAACAACAACAACTATTGCACCAGTAAAATTGGAAGGCCATATTTTAGATTATTTTGATACAATAGAAAATTGGTTTACAAAGAAAAAAAATAAATTCTTAAAATGGCTGAAGAGTTTTTGTGCTAAAAAAGATTAACAATTATGTTACATGAAAAAATTAACACTAATTTTATATTATGTTACTTTAATTATTATGTTACAATAAAAATATTATTAGTATTACACAGTTTGTATGTGCTTGTGATTATTAGCATTAAGTTATTTGTTTTTTGTTATTAAAATTTCTGCGTGTAGCTTTTTAATAAAAAAAAACATATTTTTAACCAACTTAACTTAAATTTTTTACAATTTTCAATGCATTTGTTCAACCAACAATTTTTATTATTAAGTACAATATTATTTTTGTATTAAATTGAGCAGAAGCAAAACGGTATACATGTTTTGTGATTTCGATGGTCACTCTACTTTAATACCCATAACTTTTTCGAAAAACCCTTACCGACCTGTTCTGATTTTAGGTACTTCGGGTCACTTATTCTAAAGCCCGATTTACACATCGACAAGGACAGTAGCGAGTTAAGTAGTAAGTTGTTGATTAAGTTGATTTGAATAGATCTCCATCCTATGGTTTGGCGAGTTAAGTACGAAGTAGCCCCCTCTCTCGCGTCTCGCCAACTTAAGGGCATTGCATTGCTCAATGACCTTGAAGATCTGAGGTTTGTTACAGTTTTCATAGAAAAAGCGCCATCTACTAACAGAGATTAATACTAGGATATAATCAACTAATGATTATTCAAATCACAGACGCGACACAAATTTATCATTGTTTTGACCTAACTTATTTATTCTCTCGGAGACGCCAATTTTATACATACGTATTTTACTGGAAATAACGTTCACCGCGCTCAGAGCAATAACGAATTTATTATTATTACTGTTGCTACTAGACTATGTCTTCTGAAGGTCTGATGATGGCCAGGTAAGTACACAACGGTTCTCAGCGATGGTAACAGCTAGAAGTACTCTGTTTTCATAATTTGCCTATTTTATTAATGATGCTACTACACTATGTCTTCTGAAGGTCTGATGATGACCAGGTAAGTACACAACGGTTCTCAGCGATGGTAACAGCTAGAAGTACTCTGTTTTCATAATTTGCCTATTTGATTAATGATGCTACTACACTATGTCTTCTGAAGGTCTGATGATGACCAGGTAAGTACACAACGGTTCTCAGCGATGGTAATAGCTAGAAGTACTCTGTTTTCATAATTTGCCTATTTGATTAATGATGCTACTACACTATGTCTTCTGAAGGTCTGATGATGACCAGGTAAGTACACAATGGTTCTCAGCGATGGTAACAGTTAGAAGTACTCAGTTTTCATAATTTGCCTATTTGATTAATGATGCTACTACACTATGTCTTCTGAAGGTCTGATGATGGCCAGGTAAGAACACAACGGTTCTCAGCGATGGTAACAGCTAGAAGAACCCAGTTCTCATCATTTCCCTATTTAATTACTCATGCTACTACACTTTGTACTTACCTGATCCTCATCAGACATTCTTCTGAAGGTTGAATTGAACTCAATGATTTTCAGCGATGGAAACAGAAAAAAATTGAAACTAACTGTAAAATGTTATTTTGTAAAATAGGCAAAATGGTTATTAAGAAAACAGCTTTAGTAAGTTTTATATTTTATTTTAATCAAAGAAGATAAGACCTAATCTTAGCATTCCATAGATTCTCCGTGCGGGTGCCGGGTCCATCGCGTGATAGAGGAAGGAACACTTGCATAACAGCGTCTGGGACTTACGACCCAGATGTAGGTTTAAGGAGGCCCCTATTACTCTTCTTCCAGATATATTTCTTGTTTCTTCCTGGAAATGCCCCACTTCTACAGTCAAATTTGGTAGTATTTCTTCTTCAAGCTAGAACAAAATTTTTTATTTAATAAAATAGTCGATGTTACAAATTAATACAAGTATTAATCACAGTACAGTGGGTTACCGAAAACGTCCGCCAGTTTTCTTTTTCATTCGTTTGTGAAGCCTAAAACTCTTAGTACCTTTTGAAACTAAAGCATTGTATAGACAAAACACATAAAACTATACTCACACAGTATGATAATAAGGGTCAAATTCATTTTCACCTTTGGTCTACGTCTAGTTACATGTCAACATCAAACCTTTTTAATGAACTATTTAGTCTGTTCTGTTCTATTTTTTTATAATGGCTCCTAAGTTAATCGATAATTCTGCCAACAGGCCTGTTTAGTCATTACAAGCTTTTAATATGCTGTGATATCCTCTGTTTCATTGTCAATGTCTATTACTGTTTATTTATTACTGTTTAAATAATAATTTATTAAGTATACCTATAGCCACAGAATATAAAACTTGAATATTAAATAATAATAAATATTATTTCCGATTCACGATCATTCACGAAGGACTAATTTTGTATCCTAGGTAACCGATATTGTATTGTCATTCCTACTAGTGACAGCCGACCATTGACTGCAATATTATGTCATATTCAATTGGTAAAGCAGAGTATCGCTCATACTGCATAAGCACACGAAAATAGGCCTTAAGGTGGCGGACCTTTAAATACCATGACTGTACATAACACATGTGTGGCGGTAATGTACTCTAAAACAAGTAGCAGGAGGATTATCAGAAATATGGAAAAAGTTACGAGTTTGCTTTACTAGTAATCATTACTCTATAATATGATAAACAAATTAGCTTTCAGCTGTTTGTCTGTTTATGTATGCATTAATCTTAAAAACTAGGCAGCAGACAGAATTCATAACACCTATGCATAATATAGATGAAAAGCACTCATAATTTTAGACGTTTACAATGTGATGCCGTAAATAAACACTTATTTGAGCTTACATAAAAAACAACAAAATAAACTTATATTTACCACATTTTGCTCAACTTCCATATCAGTTGGCATATCTGACGGTTCGCATGTGTCGGAAGATTTTGACAGCGGTTGATCTTCTTGATTTTGTAATTCAGAGCCTTGCTGATTTCTTATTTTCCTTAAAAAAAATAATTCCTGTTTTAATTGGTACTTGTAATTTTGTCGATATCAAAACATTGGAGTAAAAAAAAGCTACCTAAGTAAATGTCTCAAAGTCAACTAGGTCAAGACCTAATGAGTAACAACTTGCTGTTTTACGTAGGTACTGCCATCATGACTGAAGTCTACCTACCTTCGTAGTCCACCATAAGTCAGTTCCTCACAGTCACCTAGGTCTCCCTGACCTCTTTTAAACGAGTACCAACTTGCTGGTTTACGTAGGTACTGCCATCATGACTGAAGTCTACCTACCTTCGTAGTCCACCATAAGTCAGTCCCTCACAGTCACCTAGGTCTCCCTGAGCTCTTTTAAACGAGTACCAACTTGCTGGTTTACGTAGGTACTGCCATCATGACTGAAGTCTACCTACCTTCGGAGTCCACCATAAGTCAGTCCCTCACAGTCACCTAGGTCTCCCTGAGCTCTTTTAAACGAGTACCAACTTGCTGGTTTACGTAGGTACTGCCATCATGACTGAAGTCTACCTACCTTCGTAGTCCACCATAAGTCAGTCCCTCACAGTCACCTAGGTCTCCCTGAGCTCTTTTAAACGAGCACCAACTTGCTGGTTTACGTAGGTAGTGCCATTATGACTGAAGTCTACCTACCTTCGTAGTCCACCATAAGTCAGTCCCTCACAGTCACCTAGGTCTCCCTGAGCTCTTTTAAACGAATACCAACTTGCTGGTTTACGTAGCTAATGCCATTATGACTGAAGTCTACCTACCTTCGTAGTCCACCATAAGTCAGTCCCTCACAGTCACCTAGGTCTCCCTGAGCTCTTTTAAACGAGTACCAACTTGCTGGGTTTACGTAGGTAGTGCCATCATGACTGAAGTCTACCTACCTTCGTAGTCCACCATAAGTCAGTCCCTCACAGTCACCTAGGTCTCCCTGAGCTCTTTTAAACGAATACCAACTTGCTGGTTTACGTAGGTAGTGCCATTATGACTGAAGTCTACCTACCTTCGTAGTCCACCATAAGTCAGTCCCTCACAGTCACCTAGGTCTCCCTGAGCTCTTTTAAACGAGTACCAACTTGCTGATTTACGTAGGTAGGGCCATCATGACTGAAGTCTACCTACCTTCGTAGTCCACCATAAGTCAGTCCCTCACAGTCACCTAGGTCTCCCTGAGCTCTTTTAAACGAGTACCAACTTGCTGGTTTACGTAGGTACTGCCATCATGACTGAAGTCTACCTACCTTCGGAGTCCACCATAAGTCAGTCCCTCACAGTCACCTAGGTTTCCCTGAGCTCTTTTAAACGAGTACCAACTTGCTGGTTTACGTAGGTACTGCCATCATGGCTGAAGTCTACCTACCTTCGTAGTCCACCATAAGTCAGTCCCTCACAGTCACCTAGGTCTCCCTGAGCTCTTTTAAACGAGCACCAACTTGCTGGGTTTACGTAGGTAGTGCCATCATGACTGAAGTCTACCTACCTTCGTAGTCCACCATAAGTCAGTCCCTCACAGTCACCTAGGTCTCCCTGAGCTCTTTTAAACGAGTACCAACTTGCTGGGTTTACGTAGGTAGTGCCATCATGACTGAAGTCTACCTACCTTCGTAGTCCACCATAAGTCAGTCCCTCACAGTCACCTAGGTCTCCCTGAGCTCTTTTAAACGAGTACCAACTTGCTGGTTTACGTAGGTACTGCCATCATGGCTGAAGTCTACCTACCTTCGGAGTCCACCGAAAGCCTAGGTACTATCAAGGTACTCAAAATATAACTTTAATCGAAGCAATGCCGATGTTCTAAAAATGAATCTAAACATCGTACAAATAAAAACGTGTCTAACTAAAGCATACAAAGGTATAAAATAATATAAATGTATAATATTTAGCTTGTAGGTACTTACCAATAATTTTGAAGAGTTTGGCCACGCTTCACATTACGTTTATTTTTATATTTAGGCATAGTCTATGAGTGATTAAAAAACAAAATTTAATTTAAAACTAGGATATATTACACTTATAAACTTAATTACAAGTAGTATTATTAAAAACAATTGTGTACTTTTTATTTACAATATTTTTTCATTCAAAGTTGGTTGGTTTAAAGTTTTATTCGGTAAGAAAATACGGTCGTACAGTCCACCCGTCACAAGAGTCGTAACGACACTGAATGTGCGACTCCCGAGCAATCGTCACGGCGGTAGCGGGGGTGCAGGCGCGGGGATTTTATGAAAATCTAGTTTTTATCAATTATTTTAAATATAACGAATAATTAAGATAAAGTAATCAATACAGATTATTAGTTAGAATATAGCACATTTTTTGTATAAATTTCGAATAAAATCAATCATCCGTTTAATAGACAATTTGATATTTAGTTATTATAATACCAGATTTCGTGATTTTTTTTAGGAAGTTTTTAAGAAGTAATTAGCGTTTTTAATCAATACAAAGTTTTTTCGGTAGTATCTAGTTTATTCATGTTTTTTTTTTAAGTAAACGTATGTAAGGATTCGTCAACAAACTTCTCCAAACCGAGCGTGTTTTTGGGGTTTGAGCAATGCAATGCCCTTAATTCGCCAAAAACTTACACTTACAACTTACACAACAACTTACTACTTAACTCGCTACTGTACTTGTCGATGTGTAAATCGGGCATAACAGATGAGGATATAGACAGAGTAATTATTCACCTGATCTATTCAGGTTAGATGAAATGGCGATAGGTGTCGCACAAACGATTGTACTGATAGTAGAATGCAGGTCGCATTCTTGTAAACAACAGTGGCATACCGGCAAATGTAGTGTAGGACGCCCCCCAGCTAGGTGGACCGACGACTTCAAAAGGGTCTCTGGATCGGACTGGATGCGGAAGGCGCAGGACCGTGTTCTGTGGCGCTTGTTGGAAAATGCTTACGTTCAGCAGTGAACTGGGATAGGCCAGTTGATTGATTCGGTCACACCAATGAGGCATTCAAAGCCATTAAAATTTTTTTTTACAAGTTCATCATCAAACCGATTTTTTAAAAGTAATGTTTTCTATTAGGTGTCCTTCCATATTATGAACGTATCGTTAAATATTATGGTCGACATGGAATGTAATTAAGAATTAAGGACTGATGTATATTCCTGGCTCGGGACATATAAGGTTAATTGATGCGAAAAATAATATGACCGGACCATTCATTATGGTTTTAAGGGTCAAAACTCACATTATTTTTAACAATGACCATTAAAATTTTCTTTTGGGACTGTTGTAGCTGTAAAACTGGTTATAGCCGTGCTGGTAGAAATATGTTGTGGTGTGTAGTGGGTTCCAAATAATATTAATTATACTAAAAATGTTAATTACAATTACAAAAACAAAAAAAACTGACTGCTTGAGACATAATCGAGTAACTTTTTAACAATTCAAATCAATTCAATTTTTACCACAACAGCAGTTTAAGACGTGTGTATTTCTAAAGGAATCTTTTTTAATAAGTATATGCGGAGTTACCTTTGAATGAAATATCCAATTTGGAAACCAAAATCTAGGATAAAAATCATGAATATTTACTTAGGCCGGATATGTTGTGTATCTGAATATAATTGAGCCATGTCACTTCTAAACGCCATTTTTAGATATGTTATAAAACTCCGTAACAACAACACACGACGACCTCTGTGCCGTAGTGGTTATATAACATTACTGCTACGCAGAGGTCTCGGGTTCGATTCCCGCTCAACGCAAATATTTGTGAGCATGAACATGATTATTTGCATTGGTCTGAGTGTTTCTATGTATAATATGTATGTATTTACAAAAAAAAAGTAAATATGTATTAACATGTATTATCCGTTGTTCTGTTACCCATAACACAAGCAGGTTAAGCCTAGCTTACTTTGGGAACAGATAACGCTGTGTAGAGATGTCCGTGAAAAAAAAAATTGAGCCATGTCACTTCTAAACACCATTTTTAGATATGTTATAAAACTCCGTAACAACAACAAACGAACTGAATCTATCTAGTGATGTATCCAAATCTGAATGTTTAGAGATTCAGATCAGAAATCATTTGTCAATAAAATTACAGGTTTTTTGCATTCATATCGAGACCAGACGATTTCAAACATAAGTAAAGGTTTCAAAATGGCGTCGCGTCAAGTGGTACCCACGTTACTCTATACGTCACATGAATGCGTTGAACGCGTATTCATAACATTCAGATTTTACATGAAAAGAAAGATTTTAATGAAATCATTAAAATTTCAAGGATTCTGTATTATGTTCTTTAGTTTGTTTGGATTTTTTTCGGTAGTTGTTAGAGCTGATATTGAATTTATATAAGTAAGGTACTTCTCTGTGTGGTGATTAAGAATACAATATGTCACCACCCCATCTCATCCCATGGGTGTCGTAAAACCGACTAAGGGACTATCCGTGAATATTATATTTACGAAATAAAAAGAAGGAAAACTTGAAATTAAACCCTATACCAATCCGTCTGGCAAGCGTGGTATTAGTAGGCCAAGTATCCCTCCGTCACGGGAGGAGGCCCGTCGCTGCAGTGGGACATTAAAGAGCTGTTATGATGATATCAGTCAATCAGCTAGCCTATTGCAGTCCACTGTCCAATTCAACATAACCATCTTTATAAATAAATAAATAATTCTCACACATTTACACATCGCCACCTAGTCCCAAACTAAGCAAAGCTTGTACTATGGGTACTAGACAACGGATAAACATACTCAAATACTTTTTTTTTTGTAAATACATACATATTATACATAGAAAACACTCAGACCAATGCAAACAATCATGGTCATGCACACAAAGATTTGCATTGAGCGGGAATCGAACCCGAGACCTTTGCGTAGCAGCCATGTAATATACCGACTGCGCCACAGAGGCCGTCACTTTAATCGACATTAAGTTTATCAATTCCCACTGCAGTGACGGGCCTCCTCCAGTGACGGAGGGATACTTGGCCTACTAATTTAATACCACGCTGGCCAAACGGATTGGTATAGGGTTTAATTTCAAGTTTTCCTTCTTTTTATTACGTAAAGATAATATTCACGGATAGTCCCTTAGTCGGTTTTTACGACACCCATGGGATGAGATGGGGTGGTGACATATTGTATTCTTACTCCGTCACCACACGGAGATGGATACAATGGGCTGTTATGAAGTTTATCAATTCTCATATTCAGTGTATTAGCTTATACCGTCTATAGCCCTCGAGGGACATGCTACAATATTCCTGTTACAGTTACATGGGATAGAATATACAATGTACGTTCATTTGGAATTTCATTAGGCCTACGAAGGCCCTTCACAACTGTAATATGGGTTGCTGAATAAATCATCATTAAGGTAATGGTTAGCTTTGATTGACAGGTAGAGATGTATAACTAAAATTAAATTTTTGAATTGAAATTTCGTTATTGAATATGATGAAAATTTCATTCGTGTTTTGTTAAAAGCACCTTAGTGCTTTCTGCTTAATTCATAACAGCCCATTAATGTCCCACTGCAGGGACACTAATACCACGCTGGCCAGACGGATTGGTATAGGGTTTAATTTTAAAATTTTCTTTCTTTTTATTTCGTAAAGATAATATTCCCGGATCCCTTAGTCGGTTTTTACGACACCCATGGGCTGAGATGGAGTGGTGACATACTGTATTCTTACTCCGTCACCACACGGACGTGTGATGAATGCAAATAACCTTCATCTATTTAGAATAAGAAATCACGACCAATTTCACCATTTCCTATGGTATACGTTATTCTCAACAAAACAATTAAAATAAAACAAAAAAAAAGGTTTTACAAATAAATGCTCCAGTAAGATTAGCAAGACATTTAAGCCCGCGGCGAGTGTATGTCCCAGGCATATTGATTCTACCCCATTCTACGATATTCCTACCAATTTTAAATCGTTCGATATAGGTTTTATTGTCTGCCGACATGTTCCTTTATGCCTCTTAGGCATTTAGGACAAGCGTGAAATTTGAACGACATTATACTTTTATACCTAACGTTATTTAGTTGCTGTGGGATATATGTTTTTACTATACAATTGTTTGTTTTGGTATCTTTGCCGCCGCAATCTATACTAATATGTCGCCAGGTGGCTATCTGTATCAGTTTCAGACTTCTTCAAGTAGGTAAAGGCTCGAGGTATTTTGGAAATAAATAGGCATGACTCTATTAAGTTACATTTTATAATCTCTTTTCTTATTAAATTACAAATATAGGTACTTAAACAGCACTAGTACACGGACACTAAAGCAGTCCGTCACACTGTCTTCCGGATGGACCACCAGCCTCACGGGTTCAGTGGTTTCTCCCCGTTTTCATGACGTTCTGCTAGAATGACGACTCCTTGTCATTCTCGTCCGAACATTTTGAATGTTTGTTTCATAATTCAATATGAACGTTAAAGTACTTAATAAGTTGTCACAAAACTCTATTGCACACGTGCAATTCTTGGAAATAGTAGTAACGCCTCTTTGATGTTCCCGCCTCAATAGGACAAATAACGATTTTGGAAAATAAAGTTCTTTTTTATCGATTTTATTGCGTGTAATAATACTAATGTTTTACTTAAAACTAATTAAAATTTGCTTTTAATATTGTTGTTATTATTCTACATTAATTATAATACATTCAGTACATTCAACGATTACTACGACAATTTCTTTCCTATTTTATATACTTTATTTAATATCTCAAAAAGTGCACAAAAGTAGCGCTATGTGTCTTTGGCAAAAATGTTACAAATAATGGTAAGATACTACCATAAAAAAACCAGAACGAAAACGGACCAAAATCAAAAGATATTCATGTCTAAAGGTCATTTCCCATACATTAGAAACACTTTCATTCGATTTTACCATAGTGAAAGTGTAGCCTTGAAATTCGTACTGCTAGAATTTATTAGTCTATAATATATCTATCCGGTGGCATATTCAGTTATTTGAAATTACGACATAACATTTTTTCATATCCTATGTCCGACCCTTTGTATGGGATCGAACCACTGTGCGGCGCCAGGGATGCGCCTTCAAATATTATAAAAAGGTAAAGTTTGTATGATTGTGTTTGTGACGTTGTAGGGGGTAAACTCTGGATCTACTGAACCGATTTTTAAAATTCTTTCTGTGTTGAATAGTAAATTTATCGGGGATTGTCATAGGCTTTATAGTATCACGCTATAATTAATAGGAGTTGAGCAGTAATGAAATATGTTTAAAAAAGGGACGAGTTTTTTTTGCCGCCCAACGAAGTGGGCACGGGTCAGCTAGTTTTTTATGTGTATGTTAAATGAATGTTTCTAAAAGTTTACAGACTAGTCTAATGCAGAAGTTGTTACTTAAAAACATAGTTGACTTTTGACAAAAGAAAGTTTTCTTTTTCTTTAATAAAACTTGGAATATTTAGGAAAATCAAAATTACGTAATTGTCTGCTAAATTCTATTCAAACAGTACTAATAAAGAATTTAGGAGTTATTTTAATCTCTAGCTTCCTACTAAAGGGATACAATATAGCTGTCCAAACTTGTATTGCATGGATAATATCCTCGGCCACTGACCTCCAACTTGTAAAATAGATAAGCTGACGTCGATACAAGATTGCTTGCTCTATCTACAGTGCACATTAAGTATGCAATGCTCTTACTACCGGTGGCGGTGGACGAAATTGATTGCTTGAATTACCTTTATTGATCTATTTGTTGTAAATTGTCTATTTGGTTACTCATTAACAATACAGTTTTCCTTCTTTCTATGTAAAGGTAATATTTACAAATAGTCTCTTAGTCGGTTTCTACGCTATCTATGGGATGAGATGAGGTGGTGACATATTGTATTCTTACTCCGTCACCACACGGATAATAATTACTACCACATCATAGAATAATTCCTAGAATATTAACCACAGTCCCACCCAAGTATTTGAACCGTAGTATATCTGATGTGTTTTGACATGGGTTTGTACCCGTAACATGAAAGCAGGTATAATTAACACTGACCAAATATTATACAGGGGGTACATAAGTATGGATCACAAATTTTAAGACGTGGTAGGGTATAATTTTAGTAAGGAGAAACAAAAAAAAATAACTGTACTCATTCTAATAGGAATTGTGCCGAAAAGGAGTAAAAAAGTGAAAATTTAAATGATCATAAAAGAATGGGTACTTATTTAACAAAAAATTTGTGTTTTTCCTTTGTAAAATTATATCTATTTTATGGATATAGATATAATTTTACAATTAAACCTCGTGTTAAAGTTAAGAATTTGTGTACCTTACTTGTGTAGGTACACCCTGTATACAAAACTCTAAATTAATATTTCAAAGCGTATATTTTAATCTTGTTGGAGAAATGGGGTGGTTACCCGTAAACCACATGGGTGAAAGGAGGGTTAAATATGCCGTCTAAGAGAATGCAGCTAGGTTTTGTTTTATTTGATTTATTTTTAAAGGTATATTTAATTTATTTGTTAGAGTTTGAAATTCACACGTAGTAAAAATGTTAAGTTATTTGTAAAAAGTCCAAATTGCTGTTTTAGTTTTTTTTATCTGGAGTTCGTTATTAATATTTGCCAGTGAATTTGGTTTTAAGCATGTTACTCGTACTAATATAATCATAACAGCCCATTAATGTCCCAATGCAGGGACAGATGGATACTTGGCCTACTAATACCACGCTGGCCAGACGGATTGGTACAGGGTTTAATTTCAAGATTTCTTTTCATTTCGTAACGATAATATTCACAGATATTCCCTTAATAGGTATTTAAAAAACCCATGGGATGAGAGGTGGTGACATATTGTATTCTTACTCCGTCACCACAAAGAGATGTAAATAAATATCAACCGGTTATTTTAAAAAAGGTTCTTAAAAAGGTTTAACCCGATATAAAATGGGTTTAACAATTCAATTTTTCACATATTCACGAATGTTGACCCGATATGAGATGAATTCGTTTGTAGAGTCCCTTACAATTAAGGTCAGGTTCCACTGAAATGGAAATGCATTGTAAAAAATCGGTTTTGTAATATCGTCGCTATGTTGTCTGCAAGTGAGCCGTGATGAGAGTAAACTATTGTTTTTGGTTTTAAATTACAATTTTATATGAGTTACTTTGAATAAAATAAAAGTATTTCAAATTTAAAAAACTGCAACCTTAAATGTTCTAGGAAAACTGGCACTGATAATGAAGACAAATTTACAAACTTTTTGCTAAATAAGCTTTTACAACAGTTTCTGCTCGACAGCTTATGGTGATATTCCAGATTACTACAAGGACACACATGAACTTGTCACCTCTTTTCTGTTCTGTGTTATTCAATGTCTTTACAAAATCGTCAGGTGATAAAGCTAGCTAGACCCGTGCCCACTTTGTTGGGTCCGTTTTTTAAACATATTTCATAACTGCTCAACTCCTATTAGTCATAGCCTGATACTATATATAGCCTATGACACTCATCATAAATGGACTACTCAACACATAAAGAATTTTTAAAAACAGTTCAGTAGATCCAGAAATTACCCCCTACAACGTCACAAACACACAAACTTTACCACTTTATAATGTTAGTATAGATATCAGCAAAATTATTATTAATCGCCTTGTACGATGTCACCTTACTCTTATTATGAGACTATTCATCAGCAAAAGAATACAATAAATAGTTCTGTATAACAGAAAAAGTAACTAGACAATTAAATATTTGATAAAAATACTTAACATGCGTTATGCTTAAAACTCCTTAAAGGCCGGTTTACACATCGACAAGTACAGTAGCGAGTTAAGTAGTAAGTTGTTAATTAAGTTGATTTGAATAGATCTACGTATGAAGTAGCCCCTTCTCTCGCGTCTTGCTAACTTAACTCGCCAAATAATATGATGAAGATCTATTTAAATCAACCTTATCAACAACTTACTACTTAACTCGCTACTGTACTTGTCGATGTGTAAATAGGGCTTAATTAATAATGGAATAAAAAAACCTACTTAATATAACCTAAATTCGATATTTTATTACAATAAATGAATGTAATTCGACAATGAAAACCCACCTTTACTCGTCGAATCCAATAATCTGTTCCAATATTGGAACTTTTTGTAGGTGAGTAAATAGTATACTAATCATAGTTGACTTGTAAATAGCTTTTATTTACCTTATACAAAGGAAATAAAATAAACTAGCAATTTTGTGTTATTATTTATTTTTATGTGAATGTCTCTGTAGTTATTGTACGAGGTTGCTGGCTAGTTCGATTCCCGCTTAAGGTAATTTTTTTTCGATAGTTAAATTCGAAAAAAACTATATGCCGTGTGTGCCAATCACAAAAAAAGAGGTATTACAAAATTCCCCATTCTTGTATCATTAAATAAAGTTATTAATAGGACAAGACATTAACTATTAAGACGATTTACAATAATAAATTACATACTTAGTATAAAATTGTGCCAGGAATCGAATCACGACTTACGGCATGGCAGGCGGCTAAACCCTAACTGCTACAGCAACAGGCCATCAAATAAAAAGGCCTATTATTCCTCAGAGTAAAATTACAAGGACATAAACAGCGAAAAAGGGAAAATTCACACATCAAGTCTGCCCGTGTAAATCGTCTCGACATAAGATAGTGAGATTGGTAGGGCTACATTGTGGAAATGTTGTAGAATAAGATTTGGATTGGAGTTCCGTATTATTTTTTCTTTGTTTTACTTTCTTTTAAAAAGATAACTTCCTCACTAGGGTTTGTTCAAGTCCTATGTAGCTAGGAGTTTTATGGGAATGAAATTGACGGACACATAGAATATCCAGGCTATGTCTAGAAATGATAGCCTTAAGCCTTATAATTTATTTCTCAATAAATTATCGGCTCGCGCTCTTCAACCCTATCTTCAACCTACACGACTACTTTGCCACTAAAACAGTTCCATTATTACAATTTTATTTTGTATTTTTTTATTATTAAACTAACCTACTGCATCCTTCGCGTTACTACCGCTTACAATAAGGAATTCCGTTTACATGAACAATTGACGGAAAGTTCCATAATATTAAAGAGAAAACTTAATAACCTAATCAATTTGATTAAATTTTTACAGAACTGACTTGGGAAATTCGAATACAAGAAATATATTGGCTCAGAAATGGCCCATTTGTACACGAAAAAAGTCTAGGAATAGAGCTGATGGTTGGTAAAGATGAACTGACATCACTTTGTCACCACATCTCTTGACGACCTCTGTGGCGTAGTGGTTATATAACATGACTGCTACGCAGAGGTCTCGGGTTCGATTCCCGCTCAATGCAAATATTTGTAAGCATGAACATGATTGTTTGCATTGGCCTGGGTGTTTTCTATGTATAACACGAGTATGTATGCATTTACAAAAAAAAATTGGTATATATCCGTTGTCTAGTACCCATAGTACAAGCTCTGCTTGTGAAGATGGCGTTGTGTGAAAGTGTAAGGAATATGTGAGGAATATATTTATTTATATATTCCTTAATGATATTTTTTTATATCTGTGATGGTTTAGACAAATCTAGCCCATCACACTAAATAGATTTTCAGAACCCTCTTAACTCGAATACATCTCACTTTTGACCGTATTTTCACATACTTTATTCGCGCTGTTGATTATTTAAGAAAAGGGTTGTATCCGCTGTCTATCAAACAGGATATGGGAGCAGGTTTAAGGATTGTTATGGTTTTTTAATGAACACCGAATTTACAAGAAACGTGAGGTTAATACCGGATTAAAGGTTTTTTGAGCTTTGATCTTTAGTAAAGGGATTTTGTAAAGGTTTTAAGGCATATATCTTGCGGTCTTATATTTTATTGTGGTGACAGAATAAGTAAGAAGGACGTGTAGTGATAGATTGAGAATTTGTAGTTTCGTCAACGTCAACTTAAAACTTATAAATTGTGGATTTATATATAATATCTACTTACGAGTATCATAACAGCTCCTTAATGTCCCACTGCAGGGACGGGCCTCCTCCAGTGACGGAGGGATACTTGGCCTGCTAATACCACGCTGACCAGACGGATTTGTATAGGGTTTAATTTCAAGTTTTCCTTCTTTTTATTTCGTTAAGATAATATTGACGGATAGTCCCTTGGTCGTTTTTTAAGACACCTATGAGATGAGAGGGGGGGGGGGTGTCATATTGTATTCTTACTACGTCACCACACGGAGAATCATTAATTAGAAATAGATAATTAATTAGAAATCATAGATAAATGAACAAGATGAACCGAACTGTAGTTATAATGAAAGCATGAGTTAAATAGTTGAGTTTAATAGTTTGTAACATCTGTGGGCGTTACCTTCTACTTATTATACATTCACACAAGTTATACTTATATACGTTTGTGTCAGATTTAATACAGTTTGTGAGTTTATGTAACAGTTATGCCATAGTACAAATATATACAGTATTTCGACTTCATAGAAACGGACGAAACACGAGTTATACCTACACGCTCACGATAGCGGTGGCTTTGCGGAGTGAACAGTCGCGACTGTGCCGCAGTAACGAGCGGGAAAGTAGGTAAATGTAATTAAAAAGATGGAGGTGGGCAGCCCTACCCCATGTTTACGCAGCCGTAGGCATTTATAATAGATATTCGCCCGAGATAGACTACTGATTGTACTGTGGTTATGCTGTATTAATAGATGCTTCCGACAATTGAAGATAATTATAATATTATATCTATTTAAATCTACTCGTGGCTAATGTGAGAGAGTAATTATAGAGTTTAGAAGACTTCGTGTCTTTCATCATCATCATAACAGCCCATCAACGTGCCTCTGCAGGGACGAGCCTCCTCCCGTAACGGAGGGATACTTGGCCTACTAATACCACGCTGGCTAGACGGATTGGTATAGGGTTTAATTTCAAGTTTTCCTTCTTTTTATTTCGTAAAGATAATATTCACGGACAGTCCCTTAATCGGATTTTACGACACCCATGGGATGAGATGGAGACATATTGTATTCTTACTCCGTCACCACACGGAGGTCTTTCTTTTCATGTGTTGTTTTAATTAGCTTTGGAGGATGTTTTAATTTTTTGAAAGTGAATTCTCGTAACTATCGTTATAATACTATAAGGTAATAAACATGAAACGAGAAATTACCATTTCATTTATATCTTTTTTCTTTGAACGGTGCTTCCAAGTTGGTTTCATAGAATTATTTTCGAAGTTCATATATAATTATTGGGGTTTTTTTTTAAATATGTAATTACTTCGAATCATTAATTTAAAACTACGTTACTTTTTATAATTGATACCAACGCTCTCGTATTGAAATCAAATAAAATTTCTTTTTGGTTTTTAAAATTTTAATTTAAAAAGTAAAAAAAAATCTGCTCTAATCTAGTTTCGTTTATAGCTTACAATATTAAATCAAAAAGAACGGTATTCATTTTACCTTTTAAGGAGACAATTAATTTATAATCCGTTAGATCTTTCAAGTAATAAAAAATGATTGAAATAAAATCTGTAAGTAATACTAATTTGAGTAATATCGGATCAGAATGCTTTAGCGGATTAAAGATGAATGAAGATCTCTTTGATTAAGCAACCTCTTTAGTTAATAATTTATTTTTTTATTGGTATTACTTAACACCATCTCATCTCATGGGTGTCGTAAAAACCGACTAAGGGACTATCAGTATATCTTTACGAACTAAAAAGAAGGAAAACTTGAAATTAAATCCTATACCAATCCGTCTGGTCAGCGTAATATTAGTAGGTCAAGTATCCCTCCGTCATGGGAGGAGGCCTCGTCCCTGCAGTGGGACATTAATGGGCTGTTATGATGATGATGATGATGAAGATCTCTTTAATTGAGCAACCTCTTTAGTTAACTATTTATTTATTTATTGCTTTAAGTTATAGGTACGACTAAGCGGCCCGGAGTATGATGAATGATGAAATATTCTCCACAGTATTACGACGAGCGTGTATGAACATAAGTAGGTATGTATGGATTTAGACGAAGCAAAGCAGGTTTGAAAGGATCGCAATACTTGGCGCTAAGAAGTAGTCTTTACCTACACTACACCATATAGAAATAAAACGTGATTGTACGTAAGTATGTATTTTTTTTTAAAAGACAAATCAAGCACTATGAATCATCCCCTGTGTCGAGGGGGACTTCACAAACAAAAATTTAAAGGACACAGAACATCAAAACTCAGGACATCAGTTTGTGGTTTGCAATAAAAGTCCTGCGTGGGATTTGAACCCGCGACCTTGCATGTATGTATGTATTTAAACCCTCGGTGAATGAAGAAATGTGTATTCTCAACAGCACAATGGTAAAGAAAACATACACATATACAAAATCTCATTCAGGTTTAGCGAATTACAAAGATGTTCAACCTAAGTTATTTTCTACTTGATCGCTTGCGAACAAAATTGATGTTAACAAAGTGTGCCATAATGCATAAGATAAAGCGTTTTAATCTTTTCTATAGTACAAAATAATTTATAGTTAGTTATTAGTATATTTATATAATTATTACAAATGGTAAGATTGAGGAAGGACAGCTGATCAGGTCTTATACGCAGCACATCGTACTAAATGAAAACATTTTGAGGAAGCCACTGCAAAGAAATCTTGAATCAAAAGACCTTTTTTATGGGACTAATCCCACATACTTTCCAACAAGTGTGTCTTTTCATAAAAGCACTTAATTATACCAGTCATGCGCGGTCACAGGAACAGCTAAATAGTCTTTAAATCAAACAAAGCAACGAATTTAATCAGAATGAATTAGGAGTCATTAGGAAAACTACTAGCAATACCAATTTTTATGAGTAGGGCAGATCTATTTGGCATACAAATACCATGCTGGTTGACCGGGTTGGTTATTTGGATATCATATTTCCATCACCACACAAACATCTTAACACCCCAACTATAAAAAATAAAATCCAACGTTTATAACTTAAACCGAATTGGTTGCACGGTCTGTGGCCGACCATAGAGGATATGGGTCCATTGTGTGATCTTCTCAGAACTTTACCAAACGCCAAGCACCGATAAAACCATTTTATGTTCAAGACGAAGCTTCGATATGTTCCCGCCGATTAGTTTCGACATTCGGGAATGATGGAAATATTTGGGAATGAAAGATTAAAGCCGCAATGTTCAAATAGCGTGAAATCGAGAGACGTGTGTAAACAACTTTTGGTTTTTTAAAAGGCTTGTCATTTACAAGATTTTTGCTGGGTTCAGTGGAACGGCAAAATATTTAATAGGTCAGTAGATATGAGAACACAAAAATCAAAACACGCTTTAATTGTTTAGGGCGGAGATGTCTTTCATCTATACTAATATTATAAAGGGGTAAAGTTTGTGAGTTTGTGACGTTTTATGGGGTAATCTCTGGATCTAGAGAACCGATTTTAAAAATTCTTTTTGTGTTGAATAGTCTATTTATCGGGGAGTGAAGAAGGCTATATTATTATAGTATCACGCTTTAGAGATGTCCGTGAATATTTATTTAATATTATAATCACTATCAACGCAAATCAAATTGTTTTAAAATGGGTTTCTTCATTACAAAATAATTTTAGTATCACTGTAAACCAACCTAACATGTTACAAAAACTGGAGTTAAAGTGTTCAACACAAAGTCGTTAGCAAAACATAATTTTGTGATGCCAAGAATATAAAGAACCTACGAAATAGCCTCAAAAAGTAGTTCAAGTTAAAGTACTAGCAAAGCCATAATACGCAATTCTAAAGACTCCTAGTAAACTGTAACTGGAGAAAAATATTTGGACTTTTGCCTAATGGCGTCCTATTGCCCTGAATGTATTTATTGTATACTAAAGTTTACCTAAATGTTGCATCTAAAATATTTGGTGTTAATGTTGTGTGGTATTAGTAGGCCAAATATCCCTCCGTTATAGGAGGAGGCCCGTCCCTGCAGTGGGACATTAATGGTGACGAAGTAAAAATATATTATGTCATCATCCCTAAAGCCGTGGTTGTCGTTGTGTGGATGACGATAAATAATTATTTTTTCTATGTGGTGACGGAGTAAGAATACAAAATGTCACCACCCCATCTCATCCCATGGGTGTCGTAAAAACCGTTGTCGGTGGGTGTCGTATCCGTTATTCTCTTTACGAAACAAACGGAACAAGAAGGAAAACTTGAAATTAAACCCTATACCAATCCGTTTGGCCAGCGTGGTATTAGTAGGCCAAGGATCCCTCCGTCATGGGAGCAGGCCCTTCCCTGAAGTGGGACATTATTGGGCTGTTATGATGATGTTATGATAACATTATTATATGTACCTTTGTACTACAGGAGATTACTCGAAATAAACCAATTTTTAAAGCAATTTTGGCATTGGTTTCAAACTGAGTTTCCTAACAGCCATTAATTTCCCACTGCAGGGACGGGCCTCCTTCCGCAACGGGGGTATACTTAGCCTACTAATACCACGCTGGCCAGACGGATTGCTATAGGGTTTAATTTCAACAAGTTTTCCTTCTTTTTATTTCGTATAGTTAATATTCACTGATAGTCCCTTAGTCGGTTTTTACTACACCCATAGGATGAGATGGGGTGGTGACATATTGTATTCTTATTCAGTCACCACACGGAGAGTTGAGTTGAACTGTGAGTTTAATGGTGGTTTAATGTTACAAACAGACATTCCAAATTTATTTATACATATTGATTATTTAAAGTATAGGACGTAACCTAAATAAGTAATAACGGATATCGAAAAGTCGTCAGAACGAAGTTGTCGCTGTTAATTTATAACAACTTGATAACGGCTAATGGATGTTGTGATTGTTAAACGAATTATTAGGTACTTTAAATGTTATTACTGGTTATTTAATGTCCCACTGCAGGGACACTCTCCTGTGTATGATGAGATTTCGCAAAGATGTAAGCGTGCTTAAATTCTCGGGTGCTGACATTTTGAATTCTACTAAATTTCCCGCATGAATGACATGCGTTCTTCTTAGCAGACATTATTAGACATTGGCGTTTTTCCTCATGAGAAAATATTATTGCTCACACATTTATAACAAGGCCATCTAGTCACAAACTAAGCAAAGTTTGAGGATTGACAACCTCTAAACATCAATAGACTTTTTTATATCTCAGTTCAACTCCCTACCGCTCAGAGTGTATGAACAGAAAAGTGACGATTGGTCTGCATATATTTTTTTTCTTTAGTATGTACAAAAAGCACAAATAAGTTAAGTTATGATGATTATATAAACATAACTTGACCTACTAACATCAAGCTACAATATTATCTAAAGCTCCATTACAAGACGCTACTAAGACATTAATATTAAGATTTAACTGTCATCGAAAACATTAACGACATAATCTCGTTTAGCATAAATACAAATGTGCGAAATCCCAAAACACCTTAAGCTCAAAGAGACTAATTGATCTTTCGAAGATTAAAATGTACTTAATAAACCTATTTTCAGCAAAATTAAGTTAGAATTAACAGTTTAAAATTAGAACATCAGCTCTTCTAATTTTGAAATCTTAATTTGCATTCTTGTTCGAATTTCAAATGTAAAATTGGAATGTCAAGTGTCTTATTTAAATTTGGAATGTGTCAACGTTTGTTTCAGACTACGATACGATAGGACCCACGCACATAAAATGGAGTAGCGCAGAGCGGCGAATGTTTGTGCAATTAGCGGCAGAGAAGCATGATCGTAATACGAGTAAGTAGTAGCAAGGAGATAATTTACGGACCTATGTCCACTAAGTGTGAATCATAACAGCCCATTAATGTCCTACTGCAGGGACGGGCCTCTTCCCGTGACGGAGGGATACTTGGCCTACTAATACCACGCTGGCCATACGGATTGATATAGGGTTTAATTTCAAGTTTTCCTTCTTTCTATGACAAGGTAATATTCACAGATAGTCCCTAAGTCGGTTTCTACGACACCCATGGGATGAGATGGGGTGGTGAAATATTGTATTCTTACTCCGTCACTACACGGAGGAGTGTGAATAGTGACATACTATAGCCTTAAACGGCTTATGAAAACACGGTTTTCCTTCCCGTCGCCGAAATAACTCACATGAACATGTGTATCCCACGCATTGATTTACAAAAAACCAAAGATACACACTCCACTTCCCAAAAACGTCCGCAACAAATGGGCGCATTGTGCACTTTTTTTAAATTAGTATCGCGTTGTTCTACCGGCAAACGTCAATCATTAAATTTTATTGCTTTATGTGCATTACTTTTTAAATACAACTTTATGTCATGCGTGTAAGATTGAATTTGAAAAAAAAATATGTTTATGATATTACTATACGTATTTATTGCGTATGTTTAATTTGGTGACACTTTTGGCTGTTAGTTTTGTTTGAAAATGTGCATCTAGGGTTTTTTATAAATCAATGTGGTAAACTAAATAAATAAATGAAAATATGCCTCACACATTCACACAACGCTATCTAGTCAGAAACTAAGCAAAGCTCGTAGACAACGGATAAACATACTTAAGTACTTTTTTTTTTGTGAATACACACATATTACACATAAAAAACACTCGGACCAATCCAAACAATCATGTTTATGCACACACAGATTTGCATTGAGCGGGAATCGAACCCGAGACCTCTGCATAGCAGCCATGTAATATACCGACTGCGCCACAGTGGTAACTTAAGCCCCGCAGTTTGTAAATCGAATTGAATACTAAAATATTCCCAAAAAGATAGATATTGTTTTTACCTGTTTTCTACATTATCATATTATGCAACAAAAAATTATTTTTTTTAAACTTTTTTCGGTTTAATTTACAACTCAGGCATATAAAGACAGCGTAGGACCCTCCAATATGTTTCATAACCAATGAAAAATTAGTTAATTCTTCGTGGGGTGACGGAGTAAGAAAGAATACAATATGACAACACCGCATCTCATCCCATGGGTGTCGTAAAAACCGACTAAGGGACTATCCTTAAATATTATCTTTACAAAATAAAAATAAGGAAAACTTGAAATTAAACCCTTACCAATCCGTCTGGCCAGCGGGGTATTAGTAGGCCAAGTATCCTTCCGTCACGGGAGGAGGCCCGTCCCTGCAGTGGGACATTAATGGGCTGTTATGATGATTATGATATGATGATAAAAATTATTTTGGCTAGGCAATGCAAAGACTATTCCACTCTGTAACAACCCTAAAGAAGTAAAACAAATCATTCAAATTATTTCGCACAGTAAAAACAACAAAACGAGACCTCACATAAATACAGCATTCAATCTCCGTATACCGGGTTCAAATCCTTGTTCATAAAAAATAACAAACGACCACCTTATAGGGTCTTACGGCAAGCAGGGTTGAAATTAACGTCATTTTCACAGAAAGAGTATGTTTTCATATATAATAAATTACGTATTATAAACATGTTAGGCCTTCTCACAACCACAGTACAACCAGTAGTCTATCTCGGCCCAATATTTATTATAAATGCCTACGGCTGCGCGGTACGTAAACATGCGATAGGGCTGCTCACCTCCAGCTTTTACATTAAATTTACCTACTTTCCCGCTCGTTACAGCGGCACAGTCGCGACTGTTCACTCCGCAAAGCCACCGCTATTGTGAGCGTGTAGGTAAACTCGCGTTTCGTCCGTTTCTATGAAGTCGAAATACTGTATATATTTGTACTATGTCACAACTCAGATCATATATTTTATATTTTAATGGAAAAAAAATAACTTGTAAGTGAACCGTTTTGTGGTGTAATTTAAAGGAGAATAGAGATTTATTTCATGCACTTTTAAACAACTTATAGTCCTTTAATCTAGCGATTATCATAACAGTATCTAAAGCCCACTGCAGGGACGGGCCTCCTCCCGTGACGGAGGAATACTTGGCCTACTAATACCACGCTGGCCAGACGGATTGGTATAGGGTTTATTTCAAGTTTTCCTTCTTTTTATTTTGTAAAGATAATATTCACGGATAGTCCCTTAGTCGGTTTTTACGACACCCACGGAATAACATGGGGTGGTGACATATTGTATTCTTACTGCGTTACCACACAAAAATCTTGTCCGCTGTAAGATGTTTTAAAGGTTAATGAACTTCAACCTATATAATCGCTACCGCTCCTAACACACCCAGTACATAGTCCCCTAGCAATTTGTCTCCAATTTACTTAGATAAGAACAAATCTTCGGAGTAAGTAACTTGTAGGGGGTATTCTCTATATCACCTACCACTAGTATTAACTTTGCACTAATTAACGACTAACTATTTACTCTATTCTTCTCTAAAGGAAGTAAATCTCAAGAGATAATTATATGGATTTTAAGTGTTAAGATTTTGGGAAATTTATTTGAACTGAAACTGATGCATGAATGCATCCAATTCATCAAAAAGATTGAAAAGCAATGGCAACAGATAACAAGAAATGTTAATATTTAAGCTGTTGGCATTCCGAAAACAATAAAATAAAAAAATAATCTAATGACAATCGTTAGTTAACAACTACTTCACCTTTGGGATTTTCATAACAGTCCTTTACCGTCCTACTGCTCAGACAGGCCTTCTTCGGAGTGAAACTAGCATACTAATACCACGCTGCATATTAGTAATAATTCTTAATATAATCCGTAATAAATTTTTATTACGCTAAGCCTTTATTAAAAAGTTAAAACACATAAAATTCAGTTAATTGCACTTCACGCTGCTGCATGAAAACTCTATGTGACCGGTTTCGCTTACCGGGAAACATAAAATAAACGAAATTATGACAAAAAAATGGCATATTCCCATAAAATTTTCAAGCACTTAAAATAATCCTGACCCCATTTTTTTGGGGAGAATTTTATCACTCAGCAACATTGTATGGGATTTTTTATTTCGTAGTGCTGCAACACTAGTCTTGTTTATAAAGGTGACATTTAAAAAAGGAATTGTGTGCGTGTCCAACGGAATGGTTTGTTTTCTTTGGCACTTTTTTAAGTAGCACGCTATGTGGTGGACATCTGTTGTTTCCGATTACAAAATAAATTTAAAAAGGGATGTTATTAATTCATTGTATAGGGATGTTGTCGGAGCTCCGTTACTAGTACTTAAACTACCCGATATTTAATTTCATATCTGATACCGTGATGAATTTCTTGCATAAAATTATGAATAGGTATAGCGGAAGAAAACTGAATACCTACGTATAAATATCTTTAAACCACATTTTTTTATTGTTTTATGGTGAGGTGGCCTGATATATGATAAATGGTAACCGCCAAGAAATGGACACCAGCAGTGGCTAGACACGGCTAAGCCTATGTTTACAATATATATAAACTCTTCTCACAGCGTATTATTCCACTAGCTATAATTCCCTTTCACGTAAAAACAGCAGCATTTTAAGACAATTTTAGTTTTCGTAGTAATTACGTAATTTTAATAAACTAGCTTAGCAATATTTTTGGATTCCTTCATTTTTTTATTATTATTTTATCCAGTTTCATATGAGCCTACAAGTGTCTGTATCCATTTTGGAACAGGCTACTTAAACCTAGCTGCAAAGAAATGATTAAAGATCTACAAAGTAATACATATCCGTATACAGTTACGGATATGTTTTCCGGATATAGTTCCGTCCGGAATCCGTTTCCTGATCCGATATTTCCTATCAATAACATCCCAGCTATTGTAGGATATAAACGAGAATGGGCAGCAGGTCATTTAAGTAACTTGACACTTACTACAATTTCGGAAACTTTGGTACTTTTCTATTACGTAATACTTTTAATAATCACTTTTAGTGTTCGATATAAGTAAATTATCTTTACGAAATAAAAAGAAAGAAAAATTGAAATTAAACCCTATACCAATCCGTCTGGCCAGCGTGGTATTAGTAGGCCAAGTATCCCTCCGTCATGGATGGAGGCCCGTCCCTGCAGTGGGACATTAATGGGCTGATATGATGAAATTATATCTATCCTATAGTATTTAATGAGGAAAAATGTATGTTTGTTTTGTTTTGTTAAATGATATAATCTTAGGAACTATTGATCCGATTTGTATAATTATTTTAGTGTTAGTTAGTTACTAACCTTGCGCGGTCCTGTGCCTCCCTCATCCATTGGTGTCCCGCAAAGAATAAATAAATAATCCTCACACATTCACACATCGCCACCTAGTCCCAAACTAAGCAAAGCTTGTACTATGTGTACTAGACAACGGATAACCATACGTAAATACTTTTTTATTAATATACATACATAATTATTATACATAGAAAACACTCAGACCAATGCAAACAATCATGTTCATGCACACAAAGATTTGCATTGAGCGGGAATCGAACCCGAGACCTCTGCGTAGCAGTCATGTTATATAACCACTACGCCTCAGAGGTCGTCTAAGAATAGTTGTAATAAGTAATTCCTATTGTAATAAGTATCTACAGCTAATGTGATACTTCATCAATCATCATCAACTGGCCTGTTGCAGTCCACTGCTGGACAAAGGCCACTCCCAATACGCGCCACAAATAATCTACTAATGTAATATCTTGTGATACTTATTACAATTCATTATCACAAATCATAAAGATACACTGTTTTGAAACTGTTTATGCATTTAACTGTATTGTATTTGTGAAGGAAAGAATAAATAAAGAATATCGTAAAAAAATTCATTCTCTCTAACTCGTCATCATATTAATTGCTCTCACGGTAAATTAATTACGTTTATAATATAACACGACGACGCTTCATTAAGTTCAACAATTAATATGAGTATACCTAATTATTGGCATAATTGTGTTAATTGTAATGTAGAATGAGTAGAAATACCGATAGAAATAAATAAAAATATTTGTTATTTATGCGTGCCTATCTATAAAAATAATGCATGAAAGTACTGTTTGACACGGCACGGTTTATTGTGAGGAGGTTCCTATCTCTGGACCCTAACCACCAGTAGCTTGGTCCGGCATCGGGTACATGGCCCGAGGTCTACCTTTTATTTATATTTTTAAATGTTTTTATATTTATATTTAAACATTTTAAAAGATTGTGAAAAATGTAAATAAAGAGAATACATTAATATTTTTTTAAAAGACAAAGTAATTCATTTTATTGTAAAAATGAACACCATCTTGCGGTATTTAGGGCTAAAAATATGATTTTATTCCTTATCGCCAACTTAACTCGATACTGTACTTGTCGATGTGTAAATCGGGCTTTACCGATTTAAAATCTCTAAATGGTTTTGGAATCAACATAGGTAAACTTTTACTTTACATACCGAATTGTCAGCCAATAGGTAAAGATTTTTATGTTAAGCTTCCCTCCTGCTAGCTGGGTCAATGTTTACAAACCTCTCGGAAATAACATAAATATATTTATAATCACTCAGAAATGATAATATTATATATTATGACATATTTTTATAAAAGTACTCATCTAATAAAATGCTAATACGGTGAGCACGTTTTAGAGAGAACCTCGCCTTAGGCTTACTTACAGTTGTTTTAGTAAATCAGATTTTCTACAGTTGTGAGTAGAGGGCATGGGAAAAATAAATAAATAATATATTTAACCAATACATTAAGAAATAAAAATATTATTTATTAGTTTTGGTTTGCTTTGATAATCTTTATTTTAGTACTGATTTAAAGTTGCTTATAGTATGAAGCTTTTTAAATTAAACCCTATACCAATCCGTCTGGCCAGCGTGGTATTAGTAGGCCAAGTATCCCTCCGTCCCGGGAGGAGGCCCGTCTCTGCAGTAGGATATTAATGGGCTGATAAGTACACGACTCTGATTGTGCAGGTCACGTTAGAAAATGGCCCACGGTCTGCGAAGCTTTATGCGCATCTCCAAACCTTTCCTTGATCTTGTATCACCCATTACCTCTCGCCTTTCTAATCAGGTCATCGGTCCACCAATTGAAGGGTCTGTCTGGCAACTGTCTGGGAAATGTGGTCCCCATTCTAGACTCTCTTTAACCCCCGACGCAAAAACGACGGTGTGGTACAAGTTTGACGTGTATATGTTTGGTAGAAATCGGTTCAAGTATTCAAGGTCATCAGGTCGTTTGTTTTAGGTGTGATAGGAATGTTACACGCTCTGTTTACTTGCAAGCATACGTGAGATCTGACATTTAAAACACTAATGTCTCCTGGAACCACTGAGCTGGTTTGGTGTTTTACCGATCCGGTTTTTTTTTAATTTGATCTTGTTGCTATTTTGGCTAGCTACAGCCCAATGTAAAAGGTCATCGCTCTATGACATAATAAAGTTACGCGTGTAGGTAACCCGATATACATACTCGTAGGTCGTGTGATAAGCGCGACAAATAACGACCACACATTACGTATGTAATATGAACATGATGAAAATGACGTCAAATGGACTACTTAATGACGGCCTCTGTGGCGTAGTGGTTATATAACATGACTGCTACGCAGAGGTCTCGGGTTCGATTCCCGTTCAATGCATATATATGTGTGCATGAACATGATTATTTGCATTGGTCTGAGTGTCTATGTAGAATATGTATGTATTTACAAAATAAAAGTATTATAAGTAGTAATATCCGTTGTTCTGTTACCCATAACACAAGCAGGTTATGCCTAGCTTACTTTGGGAACAGATGGCGCTGTGTAGAGATGTCCGTGAATATTTATTTATATACTTAATATACATACAGGTATATAAGGCATTGGGGCTATGTTTAGTCACCGCTCCATGTCATCTATTGAAGCGACCTTTTTTATAAAAAACTAGCTGACCCTTGCCCACTTCGTTGGACGGCGAAAAAAACGCGTCCCTTTTTTAAACATATTTCATGACTGCTCCACTCCTATTAGTCATAGCGTGATATTATATAGCCTATGACACTCCCCGATAAATGGACTATTGAACACATAAAGAATTTTTAAAATCGGTTCATTAGATCCAGAGATTACCCCCTACAACGTCACAAACACACAAACTTTACCTCTTTATAATATTAGTATAGATAACGACTTACGGTATATTTACTTATGGAGGAATGGTCGTTTTAAAGACAAAAACCAATTAAGAAGTCACTATGAATTCTGTGGTTTGTGTTGATGACTTTTC
Organism: Schrankia costaestrigalis; assembly: GCA_905475405.1. Lineage (NCBI taxonomy): Eukaryota > Metazoa > Arthropoda > Insecta > Lepidoptera > Erebidae > Schrankia > Schrankia costaestrigalis. Next base: position 10,202,939 of record FR997851.1, read on the forward strand.
AGCACGAAGTCGTCTAGTTTGATTCTACTACTGAAAAGTTTAAACTACCTCCAAGCAGTAATGTGCAACTGTGTTTAAGTAGGTGCAGGTAGGGAGCGAAATTACACGCTGTAGAGGCAATCTGAACTTTACATTCACTCTTACGTTTTGAGTCACTACGTTTTGAGTACGACAAATGGAAGTGCGATTAACGATAGCTCGAATGTCATAAGTCATTTATTCATTTACAAAATATTTTGTGTTGAAATTACATAATCAGTACAATCATAAATAAAATAAAATTACAAAATAAAATTAACAAAATGCACGCTAGTGTCGCTAGTGCGACAAACTGTAGGTCGACATTACTCTAATGCGACAAAACGATTGTGCGACAGTAGTTCGATATTACGGTAGTTCGACACGAAGTCCAAAGGAATCGGTTAGGTTAGGTTAGTATGCTGATAAACAATGCACAAGCCGAGCGAGCGAAGTACATTAGTATTCTGCATCTCTATATCATTGCCACGTAGGTATAAAAAAAACTCTTCCAAGTATCGATCAAGTTGATTAATATTCCATAGCTATACCTAATCTCAAAGGAATAATAAAATTGCTTTTGTTCTACCGAACTAACAGGAAAGTTCCATTGAAAGTAACGCTTAATAATGAGCTGATTTCGTTATGATCCTGCGAATTCGCTCAATTTTGATTGATTGATTGATTATCCATCAATAACATCTGCGGAATTTTTACGTAAGAAATTGAATAAGGTTATTTAATATCTGGAATGTTTATACTAGGATGAAAGATGACTAGTAAATGATTGCTTTTAGTAGTTCAAAGGAGTTCCTAATGGAAAGAGATTAGGCGTTTTATATTCAACGTGTTTTAGCAGCTTTATAAGGTTTGAATGGAAATTAATCGAAAATCTTTCAAGGTAACGCTTGTCGTTCGCAGTTCGGAAGATTAGGGATGCTGTAGTTTGAAAATTGGAGATGTAGTGTACATCAAAGGTGTGGTATTTAGTTAGTAGTTACGTCTATGACTGATTAGTGAGTTGCCATGTTTGTGTCTTATTACAGGGACAGGCGTAAGTCGGTTTGATATGCTTGGCTTTAGAGTCAAGAGTTACATCTTTTTGGCAAAGCTCAATGTCTCTCTATATGCTTACTTCTTCTTTAGAGAGGTTTTACGACACCTACATGATGAGACGTGTTTGGAGTTTTTTAATTTTGATTGATTTTGAAGTGACAAATTCAAAATCAATGACATAAAAATATTTCTTGCTCACAAGAATAGCGGGTTGTTAAAAACATTGCCAATGTGTTTATTCTTTCTTACAATGATGGCGGTATCATGTAAAAACATTATGAATAGATCTATTTATTTATTTTGTTTAGCAGTTAGGTAGAAATTATAACTTTTAAACTATCGCGTTTCATTATTATAAATATTATAGAAACGGGATATTAACGCGCATTTTATTTACCTTTATTTTACTTGACGTTTCAAGTAAAATAAAGGTAAATAAAATGCGCGTTAATATCCCGTTTATATAATATAAGGTAGAAATTGTTCTTAAAAGTGCTGTTAAAATACTTTAGTATTATGCTTTCCAAGACTTCCCTAGAACTTTCAAATCACGACATCTGGGAAGAACAAAATGTAGTTTTAGTCGGTTCGATTTAGACTTTTCCATGAGTCTGTCAGTCCTAAGCGTCATAAATTTGTAAATTACATTTACATTATACGAAATAACGCAGCAGTGTACCTATAGTAGTAAACCGAACAAAACATTTAATAAACCTAAGATAAAATGTCGAGATATGGATCCCGTGACATCGGAATCCTTTCGTCTGCCACCATCGACAATACGTTATTCTGTTTCGTCGTCGAATCCCTAAATCCCCCAAGATCCCAGACTTTGTATTTACATATTAGCACCTTGAATAGAAAATTGATAACTTACGAGATTTGTGAAGATCGTACTTTATAGCAAATTCTTGAATTATAGAGAGAATACATTTTGTATTTTATTTTGCTTGACGTTTCAGCAGTACTCTTATTAGTCATTGTCTGTGTGCTGACGGAGTAAGAATACAATATGTCACCACCCCATCTCATCCCATGGGTGTCGTAAGAACCGACTAAGGGACTAACCGTAAATATTATCTTTACGAAGTAAAAAGAAGGAAAACTTAAAATTAAACCCTATACCAATCCGTTTGTCCAGCGTGGTATTAGTAGGCCAAGTTACCCCTGCGTCAGGGGAGGAGGCCCGTTCCTGCAGTGGGACATTAATGGGCTTTTATGATGATGACGTTTCTGTACAGTTTGCACTTGCCGTGGTCAGAGTAAATACTGCGTTAGGGCGCCTTCAATTTTGCCGCTAAGTGTCGCGCGGAGGCAGCGCGACTGCAGCGCTGCGGTCGCGCTGTTTTGTAAATTCATAGAGATAAAAAACGCGCGACTGCAGCGCTACGCCCGCGCTGCGTCCCCGCATTCGTTCATCGATCGACTAGTGTTGTTTAGCCTACTTTTTCTTTTTAATAGTAACACTAAGAGCAGTGTATTTTCGTCTGAGCCCATCGTAAAACTAAAACACAACACTACCATTCTCAAACCTAGCGACGGCAGCGCGACCGCAGCGCTGCAGTCGCGCTGCCTCCGCGCGACACTTAGCGGCAAATTTGAAGGCGCCCTTAATCTACTGTTTACATTTAATAAATTATAGTCATGCAACTGAAGTTAAATGTTCAAGAATTTATGAGTTAACAAACTAGGCGTAGCGGGTAGTGTATGTACCCAGCCAGAAGGCAACGGGTTCGATCTTCTTGCTACTAAAACATTTTAACAACACCATGGTTTTTGCCTGGATATATCTATATGTATATCATCACAATATCAGTCAAAAAACGTCCACTGTTAGACAGGTCTCCTTCAAAACGCTATTAAGTGTATTGTGCCTTCCATCACCGTAATCAGGAAGTTGGTTACCGTATGAGGTGTCTGATCCAATTCCGCATCTTCCGTACGCTATGTATGTTTAAGTACAATATGTTTTACATGAAGGTCTGGTAAATCGTTTATATAACGACCTAAATTCATAGCTTAAGAAACAAAAAACTGTATACAACCCTACAAAACAACCCTCTCAATTTTATATAATAGATAGCCAAGTTCAAAGTTCGATTCCCATCTGACCTTATTCCAAAATCCATTAAGACTTCAACCCATAAATTATGTCCCGTTTTATCCAAAGATTTTCAATAGATATAGAGGATACAGTGAAAATGCTTAGTCAGAGCCTATAGATTACAAGCAAAATAACTATAGTATGTATGTTCATTATTGAGATCGATATAGGAATATTATGTACATATAAATGCTTATTTTCCTCTATGTAAATATTCTTCGATATGTATCCTTATGTGAATGGTATAAATAGGACAATAGGCACGCATGTATTAGGAAGATATCGTAAAAACAAATGACGGTCGACACTTTAATTTCATGTATTTTCTTGATGATTTTTCTGAGTGTTCTCTTTGATTGTTAATTTTTGTACAGGTTTAATAAGTTTTCATAACCCAGTCTTCACTAGAAGTCATTGAAACATAAGTAAAATATTCTCGGCAGTCATCTGTGGACCGTACAAACAATAATTGGCCTGATTGAGATTCGAAACCACGACCGCCGTCGTCGCCCGACACAGCAATCACATCCCGCGGCCGCCAAGAAGCATTTTTATTGGTTCACCTAAGGTAAGGGGCAACTAACGCATTTGGACGTCAAAAATAGTAGACCACAGCTAAGATGCTGCATTCCCTGTAACACAAGTTGTTATGTTGCTTAGCCTCCTACCCCCCTAAAGAAACTAACATTTGCAGATTACTCCTTGGAGGTGGACTAAGCGGGGAAAGCGGTGGAAACGAACTAAACGGACTATTACCGAAAACACTACCTGGTGAAATGTTTAGTTTATTTACAGAAATATACAATCTAATCCCATCTCATCCCATGGGTGTCCTAAAAACCGACTTAGGGACTATCCGTGAATATTACACAGGCCTACAAAAAAGAATTTTTTTTTTGGTGGAGCAATTTTTTTCTCTCTGGTCGATGAAGTAGGTAATGTACATTACATTGCCATAAATAATTTTAAATCATCAGCTCTGGTTTACGAAATATCTTAATTTTAATTGCTTTTCGGTCTTGTTCGTAAATAGTCGTCATTACAATAACATCGAAAAAGTTCATGTTATTATTTTATTATGGTTAGTACTTCCAGATGTTGTGCTAACAATCCAGATGTATTTTGTTATGTTTGTGGTGAATATTCAATGAGAGATCATCCCAAATCGATGACAAACACTGTAAGTCGTTAGAATTTTGCTTACTTTGGTATTGAAATTCGACACCACGATAGAGTGTAGGTTCCTCAAAGTGTATGTAAAGTATGCCTTGATCATTTACGACAATGAGAAAGGGACACGTCAAGTCTTTGAAGTTTGGAGTGCCTAAAATAGGGCGAGAACAAAAAAAAAGGTTAATTTTTTCAGTTTATTTCACGAAAATTTGGTGGTTTAAGTACCGAAAAACTAAAAGAAGGTATTTTTGATGTTCCTCAAATACGTCAATTAATGAAAGACACCACTAATTTTGAGACTTCTATGACTGATCTGAAAAGTCCTGCTTGAAAAAGTTTTGTAGCAGTTGCACAAAATTTTCTAGGAAATCATAAGGCAGACAACTATTTAGAATTAGTGGAAGAAATGCTTGCTCACTTAAAAGATTTAGGCTTGTAATATGAGTATAAAGTTATACTATCACAATAGCCATCAAGTTAAATTTCAATACAACTTAGGTGATCTAAGCGAAGAACAAGAAAAACGTTTCCATCAAGACTTAAGAACGATGTAGAATATATACAAAGGGCGGTGGGACACTCATATGAGTGCAGACTATTGTTGGAGAATCATGCGAGATTGGCCAAATCAGTTTCATTTCAGAAAATCACGCAAAAAGCAATTTTTTGAGGTTTAATGTCAATAAAATACGATTTTTTGTGAAAAGTGTATGTATCCTTTATCTCGAGAACTAGAGCTGATAGAAAAAAACCGAATAGTATTTAGATATCGCCATGCAAGATATACTTAAAATCAGGTCTAAAACCCCCGGCACCAAAATCGTTGTAGGCCTGTGTTATCTTTACGAAATAAAAAGAAGGAAAACTTCAAATAAAACCCTATACCAATCCGTCTGGCCAGCGTGGTATTAGTAGGCCAAGTATCCCTCAGTCACGGGAGGAGTCCCGTCCCTGCAGTGGGGCATTAATGGGCTGTTAGATAGGGTGTTGTTAGATAGGGTGGTGACATATTGTATTCTCACCACACGAAGAATTTGCATCAGGTACAAAACTTTAATATTTTACAGAAATATACAATCTAATGGCCAGAGTGGACAATACACCAGGATGTTAGAACATTTCTTATCTAAAATACTATCCTATTTGTAGTAACAGAGCCTTAAATCTAACACTATCTGCTTTGGATACCTTCCAACTGGTTATCAGGTATTTCGGGGGTCCATTTCCTTTATATATTTGTATCCTGTAATAACGGACATCCTCTTCATATTAATCTTAGGACATAACAACCTTTGAATTTCCTTATAAAAGGTGTAATTTCGTTTGAAAAATTCGACCCAAGTATTTTTTAAAACAACTTCTTAGTGGATGCTTACTACATATTAAAGTAATAAACTGCATTCATTCATAGAGCTTTATATAAAACAAAACTTGTTTTAAAAAAATTAACGTGTGAATGAGTTCTGAAGAAACCAAATTTAAAAAGACAAATAACAGCACTGGCTCTTTTTGGACACGGTTAATTTAATTGTATGTAATAATATTTTAAACTTACTTAAAACTTTAAAAGCTAGGTGGACCGACGACCTCAAAAAGGACGCAGGACCGTGTTCTGTGACGCGTGTTGGGAGAAGCTTGTCAAGCAGTGGACTGCAATAGGCTAGTTGATTGATTGATATAACATTAAATATTATAATATTTAAGTTATTCTGTTCTAGACCAATCTAAGCATTAAATACCTAGCTTTTTGTACCTAAACTGTAGTGTCTTGTAGTGATCGAAAAGGCTCGAGCCTTTTAGCCCTAAATTTAAAGCTTACGAGTCTTTTTTTAAGTGCGGACTCACAAAGAGCGGTCGAAAAGGCTCAAGCCTTTTAGCCCTAAAAAAGCTTACGAGTCCTTTTTAAAGGCGGGCTCACAAAACAGTAGTGTACACTAAAAAAGGGCTTGAGGCTTTTTTAGGCCTAAGTTTTTTTTAAAGGCTGGTTATGATTTTATCATTTATTATAGCGGTCGAAAAGGCTCGAGCCTTTTAGCCTTTATTTTAGACTCGCCGCTTTATAGCGATGGTTACAATATTAACAGGTTGCCTTTCCCGCCTGTAGACACAGTAGTAAAACAATGGGTATGTATCATATATGATATGGGAATAGGTTAAATATAGATATTTTAAAGGTAGAACTCAAATTACGACGCCGGTCTTCTAAAAAGGCTTTAAAAAAGCCTAGGTCTAAAAAAGCCTAAGCCTAAAAAAAGCCTCAAGCCCTTTTTAGCGTTAACTACTGTTTTGTGAGTCTGCCTTTAAAAAGACTCGCTAGCTTTAAATTTAGGGCTACAAGGTTTGAGCCTTTTTAGACCGCTAGCCAAAAGCCATAAATACAATAAGATTCGAGGGCTTTAGAGTTATTTAGCCTTTTAGCCTCTAGCCATCGGAATAAGGCGGCGAGTCTTAAAAAAGGGCTAAAAGGCTCGAGTCTTTTCGATCACTCTTGCGTATTAAAAGAAACTTTTTAAATACCTACTTAAGTAATTAATGACTCATGTATCTGTGCATAAACATTTCACTTACAAAACTTACGTATTTAAACAAATACAAATACAAATTCCTTTAATCACAATAAATAGGGTATGTACATACAATGTAGGTGACATAATGAGGTTTTATACAGTGCTTTGCCTATTTAGCTGTCAATTGGAACAGCGTGTGATATAAAACAATATTAATAATAACGAACTTATAAACTAGACAACTACTAAAACTAAATGAAAAATAATTTATTTAAGTTTTTATTCTACATGTTTTAGGAAGTCGCTTACAGAGTAGAATACTACTTAAACACCTTAGCAATCTTAAGCCTATGACCGTATATAAACTCTAAACACAAACAAACAAACACACATACATACACAATCAAAGTATAAGAAGATTGAACACCTGAGCGGAAACACCTGGGAATCGTACCTACGTACCGAGAGTTGCTCAGACAAAGTTTATTACAAAACTAACTGTAGGTATAAACTTATAATATGTTGTGTTAGGAACTTTAAGTCATGGGTAACTTGTTTAAATGTTTATGTGCCCTTTACGAATACAGTTTACGAGCAGTATTTTTATGATAATGATGATGATTTTTAAGTTGCACAATATGCGTTTTTAAATGATAGGCAAATGTTTTCTCAAAAAATAAGCTTGAAATAAAGTAAAACGAAAATAAGAAAATTAATACATAGATTCTTTCACCAGTTAAAAAAGAGGAGCGATTTTCTTATTGGATAAGTGGTTTAAATAAATTTTAAAAAGAAAATTATTGCCTAAAATAAATGGTTATTAGGGAAAGGGAAGAAGTGGACATTCTGCAAAAGAGATATTCTGAGAAAAGGTCATTTTGCGAGAAGGACATTTTGCGAAAGAGACATTTGCGACCAGTGAACATTTTGAGAAAAGGACATTATGCGTCTGAGCCTTTTTATTTTGTGTTATTTCACAAAAAACTATAAAATACAAAATATTTCTACTTTCTATCTAGAGAAGGCAAGGAGCTTATTCAAAAACTTATTCGTAACTAGCTGAGCCATGCCCACTTTTGGGCGACAAAAAAAACGCGCCCCTTTTTTAAACATATTTAATTACTGCTCCACCCCTATTAGTCATAGCGTTATACTATATAGCGTATGACACTCCCCAAAAAATAGACTATTCAACACCGAAAGCATTTTTAAAATCGGTTCAGTAGATCCAGAGATTACCCCCTACAACGTCACAAACACACAAACTTTACCTCTTTATAATAATAGTATGGATGACGAACTCAAACAGAACAAGACACACAAGTGCTTCTGATTGTAAAATCAATTCTGATTTACTACATTAGGTTTATTGATCAAATATTTTTGAATTGGACAAGTGCATTGCTCTCATACGCACCCGCATAGCATCCTTAATAGGACTTTCATATACTTGCATCTTAGTACGTTTTATCATGGTCAATTAGATACAAACGATTGCTCAAGAAGGGGGGATATTAAGTTATGGAAACGAGTGACCCTTCATCAATCTTCATTGCTAGTTCTTAGGAATATCACAGTAAGGTTCCTGCTACAGTGATTGCGTTTGTCTTTTATCGTCACCATCGGGATCAGACGGGGTGGTGAAAAGTCAATGTATGCGAATGTATCTTCTTGAATAAAGAATGACTTTGAATTCAGCCAAAACTTTTTTAATCGTGATCGTCATACGGTGAATGAAATTAAAAATAGACTATTTTATAAAATAAACGTTGTAAATTAGCCGACTTAATCTATAGATACGATATGTATGGCTATTTTTAAATAAATGAGATTTAAAAAATAAACATTGTAAATTGAGATGTTATCATCGTCATGTCAGCCATCTGATGTCCACTGCTGGTCATAACTCTCCTCCAAATAGTTCCACCCTGAGATGTATCATCATCATTCCCCTGCCTTTACACTTTTTTTATGGGGTCGGCGCAGCATGTCCTTATCCACATGCTGCTAAAATTTTTGGCTATGTTTTAAGGCCGGCTCAGTAGGGCATGCAATATCGGAAGGTTTTCAATTCCGATACTGACTTCCGATATTAGATCTCAATATCGGAATTCCGATATTAATATCGGAATTTCGTATTTTTTTTTAGAAATTGCACTTTTTGTTCAAAAATGCACAAATTCGGTGTGAGGTTGGATTGAATGCAATATACAAAATTTATAAATCATATTATTTAATTTGGATTGCTTGTTTTATACCCGTATTTAAGTTTTACCCACAGTTTTTACTAAATCAGATATTTCTCATTATTTTTCTGTACTTATTGCTAATTAAACTATCTGACTCAGAGACTCAAATCTGAAATTAAATCAACAATTAGAAACAAAAAGTAATTTATAATATCCTATTCTTTAATCTAATATCTTATTACTTATTAAACTTATCAACAAAGCTTAAAAGTTGAATTGACGAACTTCTTAGAATTTAAAATATTTTATTTATTTTATTTTCTTCGGAACACTAACAGCATAATTTACAATCGGTTAATACATAAATATACAAACACAGCTATTAACAGGTATTCGCAAATATAAACTAAACATAAAACCATTGCAAGACCATTGCATGACAGAAAAAAAATAGTTTAAAATAAATTGTAAATTTAATTTGTTGCTTCTCTGGGATCGGGACCAAAATAATCTGTAGTAAATAATTTCTTTACCACTGTTGGCTTAGACCTAAATATCTCAAATTCGCTATGCTTTTTGGCAATGCTGTTAACGGAACTACTCGCACGAATGAGAAATGAGTTTTGTCTAAAATTACTGTTGCCTGAGGGTAGTACTAAGGGTTGATTGCGCCTAACTGGCAGTTTTCTAGGGACCCAAATGTTTAGTTTTTCAAACAGGGTTGGGCAGTCGACCCCACCATTGACAATTTTTACAACATCAGACATTGTACGTCTATTCTGTAGGGGCATAAAATGATACCTCTTACATCTTGCTTCATACCCATGATCGATGCACCTTCACCTATACTGTAAATATCTTAGGAACTTTTTCTGTACGGATTCAATGCGCTCGATATAAATGTCATAACGCAGGTTCCATACCACTGATGCGTATTCGAGGATACTGCGCACGAGAGCACAGTATAGTACCTTAATTTTTATTTAATTATATAATATGACAACCGCAATAATTATTGGATTTTTTTTTTGTCTAATTTTTATCTTTACTCATTACTAATATAAAACTAACAAAACTCGGAATCAACAAAACTTTAAGAAGTCTTGTTGATTCAAAGTTTGGTAGTTTAAATTACAATCAACTGAAATAAAGGTTCGCTATATTCATAGGTTTATATTTATTTTAAAATCTCGTTTTTCTTGGTAATATGTTCTCAAAAACAACAAAGCGTCAAACATTTTGTTGGATAAATAACCGCCCGACGAAAAAACATGCTCACTTTCAACATTGGTGGGCAAAATTTATGTGAGATAATGTATGTCTGTGACAAAAAAACTTATCTTTCACCTCTATTAACGTATGTTGCCTTTTCAGTAATTACAAATCCCAATAGATCAAATTCGTCGGACGGAAGCACTGCCTTCTTCTTTTCTTTGCACTTTTCTATTTCCTTCTCAAATTCTTGGTGCAGGGTCTGCTCACTCGTTGTAGCTAGACTAGCTAGTGATTCATCATCTTCATCTGAAGAGACAGAAGCTATCGGTGCTTCAGTCTTTCTTTCTGTGAAGTTGAGACTGCTAGTATCGTTTTGTTTATATTTGAGGCGTTTTAAAAACCTTACAATAATATCACATATTATTAGAGTAGGTAAAGAGTGAGCGAAACAGGTAACAATATTATTGTTCTTGTAGCACATGCATAGCGAGCTGGCAACATTAATACGGTACCTACTGTTTCGCTCGGCGATACACAAGGATCGATATATGTATAATTTAAAACTCAAAATATAGAAAAATGTTCGAGTTCCGAGATTCCGATATCCGATCACCCAGTATCGGAATTGTAATATCGGACTTCGCGTTCCGAGATTCCGATATTACGATATTCCGAGATTCCGATATTCATGCCACAGCAGTAATAAACCAAGAGGGCATAGTATATTTTCTCGATGCTCCTGGTGGAACAGGGAAAACATTTCTTACCCGAGTGATTTTAGCGGAAATGATAAGAATGGGAAAAATTGCCTTAGCGGTGGCATCTTCAGGTATTGCAGCAACTTTACTTCCTGGTGGCAATTTTTCTTGGATTTAAATTGCTCTCTAACTCCCGTGTGTGGTGTGTCACGCAATAGCGACAAAGCCAAAGTGCTATTATATTTCTATTGGTATTTCACTTGACACTGGCAAAATATGTAACTATGTTCATGATGCCATAATAAACAAATAATATATAGGTATACATACCTACATTGTTTTAAGACTAAACATACTAATATGTATTTAAAATTACTGAGTAAAGTTACTTTTTCACGCGGACGACAAAGTCGCGGGCACAGCTAGTTTTAAAATATATTTATTTAAATAAAATAAAAAAGTTTTTTTTTTTTTTTTTAATTTATAAACTAATCCATAAACAATCAACAACTTTATGTCATAATGTCGAAGTCATATAATAATATAATCTGTAATTCATGGGCGCCATTCCATTTGCTTTGGTATTATCTTATTTCGTTGGCTGACACCGACTCCAAAAATAACAATAATCTATACTTATAATAAAACTGTAGAGAGATCAATTCTGTACATTGAATATATGTTAAAAATTAATATTGGAGGATGAATGGTGATCGATACTAATGCCAAAAATGCAATCAAGAAATTTTTTGTCTGTCTGTCTGTCTGTCTGTCTGTCTGTCCGTCTGTCTGTATGTGCACGCATGGGTCAAAAACTACTGAAGGCATTTTAACCAAACTTAATACGATTGTAGTCCATACTCCTGGGCAGGTTATAGGCTGTATAACATAACGCTAAGACACATAGGAGCTGAGCAGTGACGAAAAATTTGAAGCAAGTCGGTTGAAAAAACGCGCGTTCGAGCTCTTATCATCGCATATGTTGATCATACGCCAAAAATATGTATTACAAAAATAATGGTCTTCAAAAGATGTACAAAGAAGTCCTGAATAGTATATATCTATCTTTTTTATATTAGCCACAATAACCTGTTTAATCGTTAGGGTTTTCTTCAAAGTGTATTAAATACATAAATATATTGTAATTTGCAAAGACATATCTTTTTCAAACTCCCATATTTCAAAAGTACACTTTAATACCTTATTCATAAAAAAGAATTATAGAAATCGGTTTATAAACACACAAGATTTAGATGAAAGAAAATTTTCAAATGTCGCCGCGCCAGTATGAGTACGGCTGTACGGTTGATTTTTGTTTAACGTCCGAAACGGCCAACCGGTGCATCTATATAATTTCATTCACATTGACTCTTAATGCGAACGGACGTGGTTCTTATTGACTCTTCTCGGAATAAGCGCGATTTAGATATTAAAATACATAGATACGTAGTTTATAGGTATTAAGTTTAAAGTAGGTATCTATCTATACTATAATAAAACAATCGGAATCGGATAAGTAATACTCGAGATATCGCTAGATCTCTTTATTAGAACAGTCCGATACAAATCAGGGGTCATGAAAAATGGATTTGGTTCAATGTTGAATGAATTTAAATTTAGTTTCTTTTGTTCACGAGATGGCGTTACCAGTAGTAATCATAAAATAAATGAGTTTTTAAATAATATATAACTATTTTATTATTAAGTGCTATTAATAAGTTATTCCTTTTAAATGTTAATAAAATTAACCATGAATCGTATGTGTAATATCAATTATAAGTCTTCACACTAGCCTTTAAAAATATCAATTTAATGGACACAAAGAACATCCAGACTAAGGACAATAGTTTGTGTATCACAATTGTCCTCCATGGGAATCGAACCCGCGACCTCATGCACGCCAGCCATGTAATGCGACCGCCGCGCCACCGAGGCAGGTAATTCTGCCGCACCATAACGTGGCGTGCAAATGTATTCATTCATAATTAATTAGCGATTATCCGTGTGGTGACGGAGCAAGAATACAATATGTCACCTCCCAATCTCATCCCATGGGTGGCGTAAAACCGACTAAGGGACTATCGGTGAATATTATCTTTACGAAATAAAAATGAAGGAAAACTTGAAATTAAACCCTATACCAATCCGACTGGCCAACGTGGTATTAGTAGGCCAAGTATCCCTCCGTCACGGGAGGAGGCGCGTCCTTGCAGTGGGACATTAATGGGCTGTTATGATGAAAAAGCGATGTCATTTATTTTAACTTACAAATTTGACAACAGATGGCATTGTGCCTGTGACGTCATTTTCAGTATCGCGGTATTAAGATTTTACTTGAAAGAATGACGTTCCCTCATGTCTTTCAGTATAAGTTTAGACACAGTCTTCATAGATCTGTCTTTGTAAAGATCTGTTTTTGAAAAGGTTTTGGTTCATTCGTTAATTTTACAATTCGTGTGTAGGTATATCTGTTTGTTATAAGGTTTAAAAAACAATTTTTAGTATTAAATCGAATTGCGAAGTAAGTAAAATCCGCCACGCGAACGAAGTCGCGGGCACAGCAGCTAGTATTACATAATTTGTAATAATTTGAATTTTTTTTTAAAGAATCTACAAATAAGTAAATATATTTGTTATTTATGAAATATCCTTAACAATCCTTTGTACAATAATTAAAAGAACCTATTCTTTAGATTATAAGAATGCCTGATTTAAAGTATATAATTATAACTAAAGTCTTAGAAAATATTTACAAATAATAACAATCTACTCGTACAATCATTAATTATATATTAAAATCACAGTATAATCACATTTGGTGTAATTACAATAATTTACATTAAAACAGGTATGATTTAAACATATTAATTTGTAATAATCAGTCTTAGAAAATATTTACAAATAATAAGAACAATATGTACTAAGAGTTTTTTAATTTTTACACTATTTACGCTACCTTAACGGACATCTAGTCAGTATGTCAGTATGACACTAGTGCGGTATCATATTCCGTCTTCTATACAATTTACAAATGTCAAAGATGGCGGCGTCATCTTGCCACTAAAACTCGTACTTTCTTAGAGAAAATATGCAATCTAAATTATTACATAATTTAAAGCCTGACCAGAAAAACAAAAAATCCTCTCCAGGTATTTTGATTGGTTTATGGTATAATTTCAATTTTTCCTTCTTTTTATTTCATAAAAATAAGCTAGCTAAAAATTAGAGCTGTGTTGTGATGTGATGTAGTTCGGGTCACAGTATCTAGATGGCACCGTTTGGCCCAAAAATCAAGAGATAGCTCTCTACTTTGTCCTCGCCCCCCGCGCACCCCTATTACCGCAGGCGGGGTCTGAGTTAAACGGTCGGCCTATAGCGGATGCCGTTCTCGAGGTTGTGAGTTCGAATTCTACGTAAATTATTTATTTGTTTCGTCTCTGCCTACCCTGGACGGGATAAGGCGTGAGTTTAAGTATGTATGTAAGTTATTTGTGTGATCCAAAAATTATTATCTTAAGCCTGGATGTGTTTTATGTCTGTTAAGGCAGTTTACCTTTGAGCAATTTGACTTGATAAAATTGACAGAAATTGTGTATGTTTTTAATTTTAATTGTATCTTGTTAATTGTATGTTATATGTTTTTAATTGTATGTATTTTTGTGCATGTAAGCAATTGTAGTGGTATAAAATTCAGACACAATGTAAAAATTGTTATTGAATAAAGAATATGAATATGAATGAATTGATGTATGTATTTTATTTAAAAAAATATATTAATATGTAGGAATAGTCTACTATAATATAAATCAAAATGATTTTATTTTAAATAGACTTATGCAGCAAAAACATATTTTTATATCTTATCCACCAAGAAATGTATATTACCCTTTACATTGTCTTATAGGGAAACAAAGTATATATAAAACACACAATAAAAAGTAGAGATACTTACATATATTTGTGTGTAGTGTTTCGACGTTTATTTTGTTTTATTAAACTCAGTGACATAGAATGGAATGTTGAAGACTAGCGGATGCCGTGCTCGAGGTTGTGAGTTCGAATTCCACGTAAGTTATTTGTGTGATCCGAAAACTATTATCTTCAGCCTGGATGTTTTTTATGTCCGTTAATTGATGTGTGTATTTTATTTTTTTTAAATATATAAATATGGAGGTATAATCTACTAAAATGTTAAACAAAATAATTCCATTTTAAATAGACTTATGCAGCAAAGACGTATTTTTATATCTTATCCACCAAGAAATGTATATTACCCTTTTACATTTTCTTCTAGGAAAACAAAGTATGTATAAAACGTACAATAAAAAATATAGATACTAAAATGTACATATATATTTGTGTGTAGTGTTTCGGGTTACATGATTCGACGTTTATTTTGTTATATTAAACTCAGTGACATGGAATGGAATGTAGACTGTTCTTTGTAAACGTAAGCGATGGTGTAGATACGATATCTATAGGTAAATGTGAACTGTTTTGTTGTGTGTTTGTGCAATAGTTCTTGGGGAAAAACTTTATTAAAAGCATGTTAACTTTTATTTTCGCCCACCATAAGATACATTTTTTATTGTTTTCAATAAGAAATTATCAAAATAATTTAGGAAATAATAAGAGAATATTAAATGGAGTTCATTTCCAGTCATTTTAACATCCCACTAATTTTCAAAAAAAAGTATTTAAGTATGTTTATCCGTTGTCTAGTACCCATAGTACAAACTTTGCTTAGTTTGGGACTAGGTGGCGATGTGTGAATGTGTGAGGATTATTTATTTATTATTTAGTACTGGTCAGAAGGATTAGTGGTTTTGATCAAATTTCTTTGATTGGTTGTCGTAAAGATTTGCTAACTTTTAACTTAGTCGCATTTTACTAGCGCAGAACTACCACCAAGTGTTCTTACTCAGTCGGCACATGGCGATTTCCATAAAAAAACAAAAAAAATCCATACTAAGTAAAACAGCCTTAACATTATTTAGCCTACCTGAATCGCGCAATTAACTTTCTTATCTCCAAAATAATAATAATCGATAAATGTTTTCAAATCTTAAAACAAACTCAAAGTAACCTTACGTTCGTGACACAATAATAGGTGAAAGCATTTTATAGAAGGCAATAACGTGATTACGCCTATTACAAGACTGCCTATCATCAGAACTATTATAGTAATTGGTGTGTTAGAACTAAAACACAGTACAACCAGTAGTCTATCTCGGCCGAATATTTATTATAATACGGCTGCGCGGTACGTAAACATGCGATAGGGCTGCCTACCTCCAGCTTTTTAATTACGTTTACCAACTTTCCCGCTCGTTACTGCGGCACAGTCGCGACGACTGTTCACTTCCCAAAGCCACCGCTATCGTGAGCGTGTAGGTATAACTCGCGTTTTGTCCGTTTCAATAAAGTCGAAATACTGTACATATTTGTACTATGACTAAAGCTATTTTGTATTTAATAGAATTATTTTATAGCGTGTGTGTATGTTACGCTTTCGTGGACGAATCTAAGTTTTTTTATTGGTTGTAGTGGTGCGTAGAGACTTGGGATTTGGTTCCTGATTAATGCAGCAAAATCGTTGTGTATAGATGTCATCTTTATTATTATTTATTGATTAATTTATTAAAGAATACAGCATAAGCTCACAGAGTTATCCAAGTCGATTAAGTGTAACAATCGTGTATGGACATGATTGTTTGCATTAAGGCCTACGCAACGCAGACCGGGACGGCATGGCAAGGGATTTTAATTTTTACTAATGGACATTCAACCGTACTGTTACAGAAATACGACATAAATTGCTATGCTTTAAAATGATGCCGTGGCATTGAAAGGGATTTTACCGCACGGCATTAAAAGACGCGCCACAGCCTCCCGTGGCGGGATGTCGTGACATACTGCGGTAGGCAACGGCATGCCACGGACTCACACACGCGATCAAACGCAACTGAAGACTAAAAGTGTATCAGGCAGCAGGAGTCGCTGAGGCGTGCTTTGTCGCCGCGGCATGCTGCGGCATCTAAGCGGCCAGTGTGCGCTGACTCACGGCAAAATCCCTTGCCATGCCGTCCCGGTCTGCGTAGGCCTTTAGTCGAGGTTTTCTATGTATAATATTTATGTATGGATGAAGGAGGAACAGGACAGAGGAAGATGGCGTTGATGGACGCCTATGTTCAGCAATGGACGAAGTTTGACTGAGACGATGCTAATCGAAATTTTCAAAAATATTACTAAGCCGGCTGGCAAACATGGTATGTTAGGGGAACATTTAAAGACTGATTGGCATACTTTCCCTTAGGAGGCTTTTACCGTACCTATAAGATAAAATGGAAAAGTGATATTCATACTCTTTTACCACTACAATATAACCTTATACCAACTATGTTAAAAACCGATAACTAAATATTAATAAAAATATAACATTTTTGTCACGAAATATTGCGATTAACGTAACTATCGAATTTAAGCTTCGCTTATTATTGGGCCCACGAGTAATTGGAGCCATAGATAACTTTATTAGGCGAAATAAACTGTTGCGATTATTCGCCGCTTCCATGCTTTAGGGATTATGACTAAGATTATAAAGTCAATATCCCATTCAATCGTGATTAGGCAGTTTACCTTTGAGCAGAAACGGTCGAGGACACGGCAGCTGTCAATCTTATACAAGACATAATTACAAGACATCTGTAAAATGTCCCCGCGCCGCGGCACAGGGCCCTTGTGTGGGATATGTATTAAAAATAAACATGTAAAAGTGATTTAGGAACTAAAACTACACCTAGCATTTTAATTTACTGTAGACCTTCATTCATTTGCCTTTTTCGTGATATTGATTACAGTTAAAGCATACTACACAAGTAAAAATGTTACCATTTTTTCTTCGAAGAACTGAATAGTAAAATTTGCAATTACCTGAAAATAAAGAAAAACAATGATTAAATAACATTTCTTAGATAAAATTGTTAAATCAAATAATATCGTTTAAATAATAATCAAGGCATATAAGAGGAATACAACATTTACGAGTATAACCACTATTAATATAAGTTTTTATAAATGTATCTGTATCTAAGAAATAATAAGTAAATATCCTGTCGCTATTCTGTAACCAGCCTAAAATTCCGTAAAGGTTGTTAACGAGCCAGATTCACTATGACCATGTTTTGTTTGTGGTCACATCGCTTTATGAGCAATGCGGTCACATTCTATTCCAATTAATCATTTTAAATAAGTACCTATTTTTATTACATTTATTTATTGTTTTTATCAGCTTTTAAGTATAATGTGATCTGTAATAATAAATGTTCTAAATCGGAATTTATATTGTATACAGTATGTATTGTAAATTATTTATGTTTTTGAAAATATATAGAAATAAAATGAAAATTATAGAGCATAGTTTCTACTGCCCTATATGAGAGCAGTACCTAAGTTTGTTCCTTTGGCGGTAAAGCGCCTGAAATTTAACTTAACGCAAATAAAGTCTTCACATGATATTATTTAGATCAGGTTGTACTGCAGCACCGGTACCTTAAAAACATTAATAAAAACGTATTATATTTTTAATCTCTGATCATTGTTCAATTGACTAACCCCCTAAACTATTATTTTCAGGAACTAGAATGACAGTTCTGAGACTTGATTAGTTGATTTTTACTTGATCAGTCATTCGGAAACCGGGGGTAAGTTGTTTAATTATGGTCAAAGCAGTAATTAGTAGGTACTGTTTTGACCTTGTTTAATCCTAGGTGTAGGTCCTACCTGCACCTAGAATTGTTCCTAACCTGCGCAGTTAGGTAAGATTATTTCTAGCTTTCTTAACTAGATAATCTTTATGCATAATATGAAAGTGGGGTCATCATTACCGATGCGTGAACGTAACACTTTCCATTGTAAAGTAAAACTATACTCGATATCGTATCGACTCATCCGTGTCTATTTGACCACACAGTCATTCATTTGTCATAATTGTACTACTAGAGTTACAGATTCTGTTTACGATTATTGTGTACTAGATTAAGCGTCGTAGCACATATAACGTAACGTAAAGGGATGGGCAACGCCTCGCCTTTTTCCTCGGTGTCAAACGTCAAAAGTCCTATTACGTGTAAGAAATATTTATTTATTTATTGTGTAGGTCTGAATGTACCAAAAATAAGTATTCATACACGCAATTTTGTCTTCTACCTAATAAACAGTAGTAAACTTCTCCAGGGAGGAAGTGGAACATTCTCATCACAACAGCCTATTAATGTCCTACTGCAGGGACGGGCCTGCTCCCATGAAGGAGGGTTACTTAGCCAACTAATACCACGCTGGCTAGTCGGATTGGTATAGGGTTTAATTTCAAGTTTTCCTTCTTTTTACTTCGTAAAGATAATATTTTTACGGTTAATCCCTTAGTCGGTTTTTACGACACCCATGGGATAAGATGGGGTGGTGACATATTGTATTCTTACTCCGTCACCACACGGAGAAGCTATTAAATAGAAAGAATAAATTCTTCTTCCATTTAAGCAAAGTATTATTCATAACAATAATAAAGTCAGCTTACAAAAATGTCCACCCTTTCAGAAACCGGTCACTGTTAATAAAATTAAAGCCGACATAATGTTTTACCAAAATAAAGAAAAATGCGACAGAAAGCTCGTTCCCTATTACAATAATTTTTCCACTAAAACAAACTTGTTCCCGTTAATCCATTTACATTTAGACCTTCATCATCTAAATACAAAATGACAGTGAAATGGAGCGGTTCCTACATAAATGAGAAAAGAAAATTTTGGCGAACATCCAAATTAATCCTATTTTATGTCAAACAACTCTTTTCCGTCATTTTCGTAGTGGTGAAAATGAGTTAATGTGGGTAAATTGAATAAAAAAAGGTAAAGAATTTATCCCAAAATTAGTGAATGGAAGATTAAAGAACATGTTGTAGCATCTCATCTCAAAACAAGGGTCATGGTAAAGCCGACTAAAGCCCGATTTACACATCGACAAGACAGTAGCGAGTTAAAAAAATTGATAGTTAAGTAATGAGTAGTAAGTACAGTTTACACGTAGGCGAGTGCAAGTCATAAGTTGTTAATCCAGCCGCATTTTACGAACTTGTGAACTGTACTAAACTCGCCCGTCTACACGTGCGCCGATGCGAGTTAAGTTGCCGGGGTGTGGGATACGCCAGAGAGGAGGCTACTACGTACTTAACTCGCCAAAAAATAGGATGGAGATCTATTCGAATCAACTACGTAACTCGCTTTTACCGTTCAAACGCAAAATGTAACTTATTTCGCCAATTATGCAAGTTCATTCGCTACTGTACTTGTCGATGTGTAATACAGGTAAGTAATTCAGTAAAATGCTCATACATACTATTACTTATCTATATATATTACAACATCTTAATTTATAAATTATTAAGCATTACACATACACATAATTATGCTTACAAGCTTGAATAATTAATGTTTACTAAGTACCTCTGGGTTTAGCAAGTCGATGTGTTTAAGTGACTATACCACATTTATACGACAAAGATTTGTAGAAAATTTTGTGGTCTGTTTGTACTGAATTCATAATAACAACTTATTAATGACTAGCTGACCCGTAACTACTTCGTTGGGCGGCGAAAAAAACGCGTACCTCTTTTAAACATATTTCATTACTGCTCCACTCCTATTAGTCATAGCGTAGGTAATATTATAGCCTATGACACTCTCCGATAAATGGACTATTCAACACCGAAAGAATTTTTTGGCGAGTTAAGTACGAAGTAGCCTCCTCTCTCGCGTCTCGCCAACTTAACTCGCCAAAAAATAGGATGGAGATCTATTTAAATCAACTTAATCAACAACTTACTACTTAACTCGCTACTGTACTTGTCGATGTGTAAATCGGGCTTTAGTGACACTAATGTTACTATCTACGAGTATACTAATATTATAAAGAGGTAAAGTTTGTGAGTTTGTGACGTTGTAGGGGGTAATCTCTGGATCTACTTAACCAATTTTCAAAATTCTTTCGGTGTTGAATAGTCCATTTATCGGAGAGTGTCATAGGCTATAATATTACCTACGCTATGACTAATAGGAGTGGAGCAGTAATGAAATATGTTTAAAAGAGGTACGCGTTTTTTTCGCCGCCCAACGAAGTAGTTACGGGTCAGCTAGTCATTAATAAGTTGTTATTATGAATTCAGTACAAACAGACCACAAAATTTTCTACAAATCTTTGTCGTATAAATGTGGTATAGTCACTTAAACACATCGACTTGCTAAACCCAGAGGTACTTAGTAAACATTAATTATTCAAGCTTGTAAGCATAATTATGTGTATGTGTAATGCTTAATAATTTATAAATTAAGATGTTGTAATATATATAGATAAGTAATAGTATGTATGAGCATTTTACTGAATTACTTACCTGTATTACACATCGACAAGTACAGTAGCGAATGAACTTGCATAATTGGCGAAATAAGTTACATTTTGCGTTTGAACGGTAAAAGCGAGTTACGTAGTTGATTCGAATAGATCTCCATCCTATTTTTTGGCGAGTTAAGTACGTAGTAGCCTCCTCTCTGGCGTATCCCACACCCCGGCAACTTAACTCGCATCGGCGCACGTGTAGACAGGCGAGTTTAGTACAGTTCACAAGTTCGTAAAATGCGGCTGGATTAACAACTTATGACTTGCACTCGCCTACGTGTAAACTGTACTTACTACTCATTACTTAACTATCAATTTTTTTAACTCGCTACTGTCTTGTCGATGTGTAAATCGGGCTTTAGTCGGCTTTACCATGACCCTTGTTTTGAGATGAGATGCTACAACATGTTCTTTAATCTTCCATTCACTAATTTTGGGATAAATTCTTTACCTTTTTTTATTCAATTTACCCACATTAACTCATTTTCACCACTACGAAAATGACGGAAAAGAGTTGTTTGACATAAAATAGGATTAATTTGGATGTTCGCCAAAATTTTCTTTTCTCATTTATGTAGGAACCGCTCCATTTCACTGTCATTTTGTATTTAGATGATGAAGGTCTAAATGTAAATGGATTAACGGGAACAAGTTTGTTTTAGTGGAAAAATTATTGTAATAGGGAACGAGCTTTCTGTCGCATTTTTCTTTATTTTGGTAAAACATTATGTCGGCTTTAATTTTATTAACAGTGACCGGTTTCTGAAAGGGTGGACATTTTTGTAAGCTGACTTTATTATTGTTATGAATAATACTTTGCTTAAATGGAAGAAGAATTTATTCTTTCTATTTAATAGCTTCTCCGTGCGGTGACGGAGTAAGAATACAATATGTCACCACCCCATCTTATCCCATGGGTGTCGTAAAAACCGACTAAGGGATTAACCGTAAAAATATTATCTTTACGAAGTAAAAAGAAGGAAAACTTGAAATTAAACCCTATACCAATCCGACTAGCCAGCGTGGTATTAGTTGGCTAAGTAACCCTCCTTCATGGGAGCAGGCCCGTCCCTGCAGTAGGACATTAATAGGCTGTTGTGATGAGAATGTTCCACTTCCTCCCTGGAGAAGTTTACTACTGTTTATTAGGTAGAAGACAAAATTGCGTGTATGAATACTTATTTTTGGTACATTCAGACCTACACAATAAATAAATAAATATTTCTTACACGTAATAGGACTTTTGACGTTTGACACCGAGGAAAAAGGCGAGGCGTTGCCCATCCCTTTACGTTACGTTATATGTGCTACGACGCTTAATCTAGTACACAATAATCGTAAACAGAATCTGTAACTCTAGTAGTACAATTATGACAAATGAATGACTGTGTGGTCAAATAGACACGGATGAGTCGATACGATATCGAGTATAGTTTTACTTTACAATGGAAAGTGTTACGTTCACGCATCGGTAATGATGACCCCACTTTCATATTATGCATAAAGATTATCTAGTTAAGAAAGCTAGAAATAATCTTACCTAACTGCGCAGGTTAGGAACAATTCTAGGTGCAGGTAGGACCTACACCTAGGATTAAACAAGGTCAAAACAGTACCTACTAATTACTGCTTTGACCATAATTAAACAACTTACCCCCGGTTTCCGAATGACTGATCAAGTAAAAATCAACTAATCAAGTCTCAGAACTGTCATTCTAGTTCCTGAAAATAATAGTTTAGGGGGTTAGTCAATTGAACAATGATCAGAGATTAAAAATATAATACGTTTTTATTAATGTTTTTAAGGTACCGGTGCTGCAGTACAACCTGATCTAAATAATATCATGTGAAGACTTTATTTGCGTTAAGTTAAATTTCAGGCGCTTTACCGCCAAAGGAACAAACTTAGGTACTGCTCTCATATAGGGCAGTAGAAACTATGCTCTATAATTTTCATTTTATTTCTATATATTTTCAAAAACATAAATAATTTACAATACATACTGTATACAATATAAATTCCGATTTAGAACATTTATTATTACAGATCACATTATACTTAAAAGCTGATAAAAACAATAAATAAATGTAATAAAAATAGGTACTTATTTAAAATGATTAATTGGAATAGAATGTGACCGCATTGCTCATAAAGCGATGTGACCACAAACAAAACATGGTCATAGTGAATCTGGCTCGTTAACAACCTTTACGGAATTTTAGGCTGGTTACAGAATAGCGACAGGATATTTACTTATTATTTCTTAGATACAGATACATTTATAAAAACTTATATTAATAGTGGTTATACTCGTAAATGTTGTATTCCTCTTATATGCCTTGATTATTATTTAAACGATATTATTTGATTTAACAATTTTATCTAAGAAATGTTATTTAATCATTGTTTTTCTTTATTTTCAGGTAATTGCAAATTTTACTATTCAGTTCTTCGAAGAAAAAATGGTAACATTTTTACTTGTGTAGTATGCTTTAACTGTAATCAATATCACGAAAAAGGCAAATGAATGAAGGTCTACAGTAAATTAAAATGCTAGGTGTAGTTTTAGTTCCTAAATCACTTTTACATGTTTATTTTTAATACATATCCCACACAAGGGCCCTGTGCCGCGGCGCGGGGACATTTTACAGATGTCTTGTAATTATGTCTTGTATAAGATTGACAGCTGCCGTGTCCTCGACCGTTTCTGCTCAAAGGTAAACTGCCTAATCACGATTGAATGGGATATTGACTTTATAATCTTAGTCATAATCCCTAAAGCATGGAAGCGGCGAATAATCGCAACAGTTTATTTCGCCTAATAAAGTTATCTATGGCTCCAATTACTCGTGGGCCCAATAATAAGCGAAGCTTAAATTCGATAGTACGAAGTAGCCTCCTCTCTCGCGTCTCGCCAACTTAACTCGCCAAAAAATAGGATGGAGATCTATTTAAATCAACTTAATCAACAACTTACTACTTAACTCGCTACTGTACTTGTCGATGTGTAAATCGGGCTTATCCGTCTTTATTTCAACGTTTTATAAAGTAACTTTACGGTATACCTACATGCTATAAAAATACACATAATTGGCAAAAGAATCAATCAATTTGACTCAGTTTTGCAATAACTAACATAAAAAAACTTACACGGCAGAAAAATACAACGGAATTGACAACTACCTCCAAAAAGATTAAGATTAAGTTACTGTCATATCCTTAATACTCACCGATAGGTAACTTTGTAAGGCGATTGACACGGTATTTGAGAGACATCGGTTACTATTGATCTCACTCTAATGGCCCTTTTACTACGTCTTCATAAAATTCATATTAAAAGCCAAGACATATTTACGTTACGTTATGTTATTACAGGGTAATGTATTTTGTATGTAATATCGCTTTGAGTGGCAGCGTACAAAATGATGTGTGCTCGGAATATACTTTTTTTAGTAAGTATAGTTTTTTAAACGTACTTTTAGATGCGAGTTGGTGGGTATCTTGCTTAATGATTATCTTAATCTACCATTAGAGTATTGTTAAATTAATTCTACACAATACAGCAAAGGGCAACTCTAAAATATTATATTTCAAAATTTAATATTTTAGAGTTGCCCTTTGCTGTCACCAGAGACGTTTTACCAAGAAACCTACTTATGTATTATTAAGAGAAGAGAGCAAAGAGCAAGCGAAAGGAAAGTTCTAAGATCGTAGTAAATTTAAATAATAGAATAAAGTAATAATTTTCGCACATTCACCCGCTATCAACTCCATCAAGCCCCTAACATTAGCCTATAAATTCACCAAGGCCAATGATAAACCTTGTAATTCAGCCATGTCATATATCAAAATTTCCAGTAGTTAAATATGTTACAAAGCCACGACAAAGGAAGGCTTCTAACTTACAACTCTTTTATGTCATTAAAAAGAAATAAACTGAAATGTACTTGTTCATAACAACAAACTTCGTAAAACATGACGTGTTTCACACAGCGTATACGTAGTATGTCACTTAACATACTGCAGACTCATGAAACATCTGGTATATGTTACAAGTACTGTTTTTTTAATAAATACACTTAATACATGGACCCAAAGTAACGCATACATTGATGTTTTTTTTCTTAATGTCCCATTAATGTCCCACTGCAGGGACGGGCCTCTTTCTGTGACGGAGGGATACTTGGCCTACTTTTATTTCGTTAAGATAATATTCACGAATAGTCCCTTAGTCGGTTTTTACGACACCCATGGGATGAGATGAGAACCAGACGGATATTCTTACTCCGTCACAACACAGAGAGATTTTTTTTTTTAATTTAATTTATTTAAAAGCCATACATCAACATTCATGTTTACGTAGACAAATATTTGCATTAAGTAGGAATATTACACTTCACACAGCGTATGCTGAGTATGTTACTTAACATATTGCAGACTCATGAAACACCTCGCATATGTTAGAAGTACTATTTAACGATTGTTAGTTAATATTAGCAACGATAACAGATACGTTAAAACTTATTTATTAGCGTAATAACGTATAATTAGTACTTTATGTTATTTGGATTAAGTGGTTATAGGTTTATTTTTGTTATTGACAAAATGTATTTGTGATGTCAGCACATCATAATCAGTTTATGGAGAAAATACATGGTGTCATTTTATTCCATGGGTGTCGTAATAAGTGACTAAGGACCGGCAGTTATTATCACTATGATGACAAAGACTCGTAACATTTCAAGCTAAAAACAATAAGTATATTTGAAAAAATAAATGATCTATAAAATCAAGATTTTTACATATTTATGAAATATATACCCATATGTCTATCTTTTCAGTACCCCTTATTTTCAGCTCTATCTAAAGTAGTAAGTTATTCTATAAAAAACCTTTTACTATAGAATTCGTAAATTGTGATGATAACGTATCATCAAGTAAAAGCACCCAAATATGACCCGTCTAAGCGGAAAACAACCCATCCTCACAATAAATGCCCAAAATTTTAATAATAAATTAAAATAATTTACACAAAAATATATAACACTGGCTGACCCGTGCCCACTTCGTTGGGCGGCGAAAAAAACGCGTAAAATCTTTTTTTAACATATTTCATTACTGCTCCACTCCTATTAGTCATAGCGTGATATTATATAGCCTATGAGACTCCCCGATAAATAGTCTATTAGATGGTATGGTATGACGGAGTAGATCCAGAGATTACCCCCTACAACTTCACAAACACACAATTACACAAACTTTACCTCTTTATAATATTAGTATAGATATAAATTAACATACACCTACATAACGTAACATCCAAGAAATATAACATTTAAACTAACTCTCCCCTCGGGGTGAACTAGGTAAAGGAATTCCACTCAACATTTGTTATACCTAACAATCACGTAAGCAAATGCTAGAGGGTTTAAATACGCACGGAGACAACTAAATGAAAATAGAATTGATTGAGTGTAGAATACTAAGAATTAAATACTATTGTAAGGAATTATCATAACAGCCCATTAATGTCCCACTGCAGGGACGAGCCTCCTCCCATGACGGAGGGATACTTGGCCTACTAATACCACACTGACCAGACGGATTGGTAAAGGTTGTAACACATTTCTATTAACGATAATACCTTCATTTCATTAAAAGCTGATATAAGAGAACCTAGATACAACAAAAGAGCTGATAGTTCGAATATAATGGCCATTGTATGATTTTATACTGAAATTAACAATAGGAAACGTGACTACGTGAAAGATACAATTACAGAGTTATATTTTTAAATAGTACTTCAATGTGAAAACAATAATGACTACCTACCTTCGTGGCGCAGTCATCATAACAGCCCATTAATGTCCCACTGCAGGGACGGACCTCCTCCCTTGCCGCAGGGATACTTGGCCTACTAATACCACGCTGGTCAGACGGATTGGTATTGGTTTAATTGCAAGTTTTCCTTCTTTTTATTTCGTAAAGATAATATTCACGGATAGTCCCTTAGCCGGTTTTTACGACACGTGGGATGAGATGGGGTGTTGACATATTGTATTGTTACTCCGTCACCAAATAAACAAACTAAAACACATAATAATGGATTAATTTACGAGTAGAACAATAAATCAACAACACGTCTGTACCAAACAAATACAAGTCAGAACTATTAACACTATCTGAATGACAACAAAGTGAAAACTAAAACGATTTTCCCACCACACGGTCGTAGTCAAACGAACTGTCGTCAAAACGTAACCGGTCAAAATCAAACGGCTGGAGGGTAAATATGACCAATGTCAACATACCAGCCTATTCTCTGATTGATTACAACTCGTGTAATTAAGGTCGTCTGTTTGTCGAATGGGCGGACGCGAACGCAACAGAAATTGCCCCATCCGGGCACGCATTTGATGCGCATAAACGCGAATTTATTACTACTCCTGTAATGAAATGTGGTTTCCGTAATAGAGTTAGACCGGGTACTTTTGTTTTAGCTGTCATTTGGGTTTGGACGGATTTGGGTTTGAAATCAAGCTAGAATAGTTTGGGTCTTTTATTGTGAGATTAGTGGCGTTTACTTGTTATATGAGGTACAGCACAAGGCTAACTTAAGTAATCTCGAACGGATTAAGTTTATCTTTGTTACTTAGATGTCAAATAAATAAAACATATTTGAAATAAAATTAAGCATCAATATATTATGTTATTTCTAATAACCCTACGCAAAGAAATTACTGTGAGATCCATATATATTTTTTTTATTTATTTTTTCATGCCTGTAAGAATCTCCGCGAAACTCAAATAGTACTAGTACGGAAGTCTCCCGGAAGTTGTTTTTTTAGAATAAAATGATTTTTCTCATTTAAATACGTACTGAGATATCACAGCTCCAGGAACTTGGCTCGGCAACTGACAGCACGAAGATATTTCGCGAAACTTATTATTATTTGACAAAGAAAAACTCCGCATCCATTGATTATTATTTCTGCAATAAAACATGCATAATTTCCTTGTTTTTTATATCCTCTTTACGTGGAATTTAATTCATTCATATTTTTCAGGGAAATTTAATGAGGGAGGCACAAGACTGCGCACGGTAGAAATGTTTGGGGCCCATGCCCAACAGTGGACGTCCACGGCAGATATGAAATGAAAAATGAATGATGAAATACATTTCGAATATAATATTATTATACATATAACAGTTTCATCGTTAAACCATTGTACTGGCTGGCATATATTTCAATCTAGCTTACATCTGGCACTTTTTCGTCGCAACAAAAAGTTTCTTTGTTCGTCAAAATAAAAAGCTTTTAAAAACTTGAATAGTCGAGGCTCTTAGTATACCGTAAAGTTACTTTTAAAACGCTCAAATAAAGACGAATATTAAGTAGGTAGGTAGTTCTAATAGAATTATATTGTAATAATTATTATTAGCCGATGGATGAGGGAGGCGCAGGACCGCACAAGGTGGCAATATTTAGAGGAGGCCTATGTCCAGCAGTAGACTTCAATTGGCTGAAATGATGATGATGAATTCATTACAGATAAAGTGGTTGTTATTGACAATTAAGGCAAGGATACAGTGATACTGGACAAGGTACATACATATCAGTAGTTGAGGCAAAAAAATACAGCAGTAAGTCGCAATGTGGTTTAAATAAATAAGAAAATGGAAAAGGATTTTTGACTAGTTCAAGTAAGTATGCGAAAATTCAAATAAATGAGTCATAACATTTGAAACCCAAGCCGCCAGTGGTCCTTGCAATGAGAGATTTCGGAGATATACAAAGGATTTTGAAAATTACTAGGTCAGAGGTAGGTGAAATTTCCAAATAGATTCAATCAGCCCATCATTGTATTGGGACCTTTACCAACATTGGTGGATTAGAGTCATACAGAACGCTCATTGCCATAGTGTTTCTAACTTGACTAGTTACATGAGAGAATTAATAACTTTTATACAGTCAACTTGATATTGAATTAAGCACCTGCAATATTATTACCGCAGTTTAAGCTTAACTTGTTTCATATGAAATTAGTTCTGGAAATTGATGCAAAAAAAAAAAATTATAACAATGGGAAATGAAAATTACGACTAAGTACTGAAGTAGGAATGGGGAAAAATGTAGTAGTAAAAATAGACGATAGGTTTCTATGTTATAAACTAAGAAAAATAAATCGACAAATTATTGACGGCCTCTGTGGCGTAGTGGTTATAAAACATGATTGCTACGCAGAGGTCTCGGGTTCGATTCCCGCTCAATGCAAATGTTTGAGTGTTTCTATGTATATTATATATGTATTTAAAAAAAAAAGTATATAAGTATTAATATCCGTTGTTCTGTTACCCATAACACAAGCAGGTTAAGCCTAGCTTACTTTGGGAACAGATGGCGCTGTGTTAAGATGTCCGTGAATATTTATTTATTTATTGTAATGAGCCCTGAATATGACTTTCTTTGTCTTCACGACAGGGCTTCATCTCTACTGACTGATAACAGACATACTCGATAAGATAGGAACAGATAGAAGTAGGTACAAGCACTGCTTAGATTGTAATTAATTGATATAATGTATAGTCAAAAACGAAATGGCTTTATCAGTTTTGACAAAAAATTCTATCATAATTCAAATTTATTAAGATCGTTATTTCATGTTTATGCGTGAGCTTGATGTCATTGGTTGACCGTAATCAAAACTATGCTTAGATTAAAGGTGCAATCTATTTTAAACTTTCACTTTAACTCAATAAATAATAATATCTACTATCACAATACAAATGTCACTATATTAAACTGTAGAGTTTGTATGTGAAAAACCATGAAAAACCATTAAATAATTTAAAACTAAAGTCAACTTGTTACTTGTGACATTACAAGCTTGTCATTTCTGAAAAACTGAAAATGTAGAATTTAAATATTGGTTGGTAAGCCACCCAATTGTTGGCACCTTAAGAGTGGACTTCGGTGTCAAATTTAAATATAAAATATCATAAAATGATAAAATACTTTAATCTTTGCTTATACTTAATCATTATTATGAGATTGAATAGTATTAAATAAATATTATTGGCACTAATGCCAGTAAAAGGATTCTGATAAATTTATTGTTTCTATGTTGACACATGAAATAAATAAAATATGGTAAAAATATTAAATAAATAATATTTGAACTTGAATAATCATACTGTACTTGTACTGCTCCGACTTCCGGTATCTCGGTTCCTGCATCCAAAGCGATGCCGAAGTAGATCGGGCGGTCAAGCACCGAATTAACATAGGATGGATGAAATGGCGGCAGGTCACGGGAACCATCTGTGACCCCCACATTCCCCTTAAATTTAAGGGGAAGATCTATAAGACCATGATTAGACCTGCCGTCTTGTATGGATCAGAGAGTTGGCCCACAAAAGGGATGAATGAAAGACAATTGCATGTAGCAGAGATGAGAATGTTAAGAGGAATGTGTGGTGTTACGAGAGCGGATAGAGTTAGAAATGAGTATGTAAGAGGAAGTTTGAAAGTGGCACCGGTAGCAGAAAAACTACGCGGTAGCCGGCTGTCATGGTATGGGCATGTTATGCGGAGGAATGAGAGTCATGTGGTGAGGAAGGTGTTGGACATGTGTGTGGATGGATATAGGGGAAGAGGACGACCAAAGAAACGATGGATGGATTGTGTGAAAGACGATATGGCTGCGAAGAGTGTTACTTGTGAGATGACGTCTGATAGGAAAGTATGGAAAAACAAGACATGCTGCGCCGACCCCAAATAAAATTGGGATAAGGGCAGGGGAATGATGAATGATGATGAATAATCATACTGTACTTGAATAATCTATAGTGTTTTCTTTCTTTTTACTCACTTTTAACTCATAAGTGCCAATAATTGTAGGTCTTCTAACGACTGGGTGGTTTACCCTAATTTGTTTATATTATAAAATTACGAAAACTTTAAATTGAAATATGCGCCAATGACGTCATGCAAGAAATGATAGGGATGGACATAGAAGCAAAAAAGAGAGAAATTCATTGGAATAAAAAGTTTTACCGAAAATATGCTCTAGTAACAGTCAATAACGTTGACTTTACTATTTGTTTTTATAAATATTTAACGACTATTTGCTAATACAAGAGAACTGATATGTCAAAGTAGCGTCATGCCTTAGCTGATGTTTTGTTGTGCGATATTGAACCTAATAGTTTTATGACATGCAACTAACATTAACTCTAGAGGTGATAAAGCCATTTAGTTCTCGACTATACATCCTAAAATCATCTTAGTCTCAGGAACATGCATTTAAATATAGTTAATTTTTAATCACAAAAAAAGAACACACTAATAACTTTCCAGCTAAGCAAAACAAAGTACAACGATCTATTTTATAGAATATCAAACTTTATTCACTGAAAAATAAGGTTTAAAATCAAATAGCCCATATGGATACATCAATCATACTTTTTTTAACATAGAGCTGTCATGTCAAATGACGTCATACAAACATTACTTTATTCTTTACATCTGTTTAACGTTTTATTGGGTTTACTTCCTGCAGTCATTAAGAATTCTTTTTAAGTTTTAAACGTCATATTTTTTATTTTAGGATAAGTTTTGTGATGAATGTTTAAATATAACCTACCTAGACTGGCTATAAAAACTATTGTAATTTAAAAAAAGTTACATTTGAATTTGGAATGTGTAATTTTTAAAAATTCAAGAATGACAGTTTCGATGTTCAAAGGATGCTGCTTCTTTTCGCGTTTTCGTGCCAAAAAAGTGTTTTAATTTTTAATTAAAATTAAAATGACGTAGATCAATAGGTACACAAAATATCTAATATATTGACGACCTCTGTGGCGTAGTGGTTATATAACAGGACTGTTACGCAGAGGTCTCGGGTTCGATTCCCGCTCAATGCAAATCTTTGTGTGCATGAACATTATTGTTTGCATTGGTCTGGGTGTTTTCTATGTATAATATGTATGTAAAAAAATGTATTTAAGTATGTTTATCCGTTGTCTAGTACCCATAGTAAAAGCTTTGCTTAGTTTGGGCTAGATGGGGTTGTGTGAATGTGTTAAGAATAAAAAAAAAAAGCATTTGCTGCGCTAGCATTAGGTACTTACTGATACAAATGTAATGTTTGTAACGAAAAGTACTGACTTCACGAATGTGTCACGAGAGCTGGGACCGACTTTTTACGTGCTCTTCGAAGCACGTTGACGCTCAGATGAAATACTACTTAACGGTCACCCTTCTACGTAATGACCTAGCCGACGTTGCTTAACCTATTTCCTGTCCCATGTCCATCATATATGACACATACCTATTGTTTTACTATTGTGTCTACAGGCTGGACAGGGAACCTGTTAAACACCAAAATCGTTTAATTTTAATTGCATCTCTCTGTGAGAAAATGAGTATTACATAATTTTGTTTACAAGTGTATTTAATAGTCGCCACAATGCCACCTATACGTATATATCGGAACTCGTAACTCTAGTCATGATTATATTCCAAGTCCTAGCCAACGGCCTTGAAAGACCTAAACCACATTCGACTAGTTTAATATCAATGTATAAATAAATCAAAGGTAATTACATGCAAATGTGTAACATCACGCAACATCCGACAGCCCTTTATTTGACATGTAACGCGGTCCACAATTTGACAGTGTTTATGTACGTATCATACTGCCATCGTTCACGCATAGGACTGTGGCACAAGATAGGAGAATACGCGTTTTAACTGTGTAAAATTATTGTACAATACAATATTTTTTTTAAATACAATAAATAAATTAAATAATCTGATGTTAATTAAAGTTTTGTAAAATACAATAAATGAATTATTGTAAAATACAATGATTTTTTCAGAAGTAAAAATCGAGCTGTTATCGAGTTTTATTAATTTATTTTTATAAAGACTTTAAATCATTTTTCCCCTTGTAGGCTTTTTGCCAGGCATTTATTTTAATAAAAAAAAATCTAATTAAAACATTTTGTATGCTGCATGTCAGGCCCTTTACATGACAAGTTTTTTATAAAATACAATTAGTTTTCAGAGGTAACAATTAAGCTGAGTATTACTGATTTATTTTCATTAATTATTTTCTAATTAAATAATTTTTCCCCTTGTAGGCTACTTGTCAGGCCCTTAATATGACATGTAACGCGGTCCACAATTTGACAGTTTTATCTGTACACTTAAAGCAAGTTATGATATTACAACGGTTCCCTCTCATGTCGTAAAAGTCGACTATAGAACAATTTGGTCACTGTCAAAATCGAAAAACTTAATTCAAAGTCATCTGAATAAAAGTGAAAGTAAATGCCTATACCAGTCACATGGACGACTAACGTTAATTACCTTTCCAAAATTAAAGCGGAAAATTTGATGGCCGTTACTCCTCGAAATATTCTAAAGTCGCTATCGCTAATTCTTATATTTAAAGGCATGGAAAAGCGCGTCAGTATTTTTTCATACCACGTAAACATTGGCGACCACCCCGCGCTCACGTATCGACACCCGACACTGTTTGTACGAACATCCTGTATGTTTACCTTATAAACCGTTTTTGTTCACATAAAGCAAGTTATGACGTTATAATAGCCGTTTTTTAAATAAAAAGCTAGATTTTTTTGGCTTCTGAAAGCATATTTAGGCTGTTGTGGCTAGGCTAACACAATTTTGATGAGAGTAACGTGTGTGTCAAAAGTAAATGTTTTGCTACAAAGGCTGTTTATATGAAATTTTGTAATTTTATGACAGTGCTGTTACTCAGTTTAATACTATATCAAAATGGGCCACTCAAGCAAGACGGGTTAGTGTAATATTTGTAATAAGTTTTCTATCTTTAGAACAGTATGTAATGTGTAATGATCATAAGGTCCTTTTCTCCGTGTGGTGACGGAGTAAGAATACAATATGTCACCACCCCATCTCATCCCATGGGTGTCGTAAAAACCGACTAAAGGACTATCATCTTAACGAAATAAAAAGATTTAGAAACTTGAAATTAAACCCTGTACCAATCCATCTGGCCAGTATGGTATTAGTAGGCCAAATATACCTCCGTCACGGGAGGAAGCCCGTCTCTGCAGTGGGACATTGATGGGCTGTTATGATTTATGATAATGATGAAGGCGCTTTTCCAACATACATGGGATGAAAAGATAATTTTTATTTTCAGTCACATGAATAACTTTCATAGAAGTCACCGCCTACCAAAGACATGCTACATACTCTTATCACACTACAACCAGTAGTCTATCTCGGCCGAATATTTATTATAAATGCCTACGGCTGCGCGGTACGTAAACATGCGATAGGGCTGCCCACCTCCAGCTTTTTAATTACATTTACCTACTTTCCCGCTCGTTACTGCGGCACAGTCGCGACTGTTCACTCCGCAAAGCCACCGCTATCGTGAGCGTGTAGGTATTACTCGCCTTTCGTCCGTTTCTATGAAGTCGAAATACTGTAATTATTTGTACTATGCCCTTATCCTTTTATAATATTTACATTAACACAAAATACAGGGTGACAAAAAAAAAATAAACAAATTAGTATATCCTCTGTTGTTTGTACCTTTTGTTAAGTTAATCTTAAAAAATACCCACCCACAGGTATTCCCGCATTAAAAAAGGATCGGAAAGGTAGGACTGAATAATACGGAGTCCCTAATCCGAGAAAAATATTTCCGACCAAAAATTAATTAGGAGATATGTTAAAAAAAGAAACACTTTCGTACAATGATTTTGCGATCACAGGATTTTTTTGCGTTTAGTCATCATTCCCCTGCCCTTATCTCAATTTTATTTGGGGTCGGCGCAGCATGTCTTCTTCTTCCATACTTTCCTATCGGACGTCATCTCACAAGTAACGCTTTTTGAAGCCATATCGTCTTTCACACAATCCATCCATCGTTTCTTTGGTCGTCATACAATGTATGTGGATGGATATAGGGGACGAGTCGTTGAGTCATGTTCAACACCTTCCTCACCACATGATTCTTATTCCTTCGTATATAACATAACGTTTGCCCCCCATTACATAAAAAAAGAAAAAAAAAGAATGCTATCTAAATGATAACAAACTATAGATAATATCTACGAACATTGCCTTTCGTATGCTATTACGACATCCAAAGGATGAGATGGTTTAGTAACAAAAGTATATCTAAATAACCTCAGCCTTCCCTCATCAGTACAGGGTCGTGATGTTAAAAATATCCATTAATTTCCCTCCTGCATGCAAATACAGGAATTAACACAAAGTATGGTAATTTTTGTCCCAGTTTATTTTGTATATATTTATTCACAGAAAGATTTTTCCGGACATAGCGGAATTCCGGCAATCTCTTTGGACCAAAATATTAATAGTCTCTTTGATATACGGACTGCCTGATGCGGACGTTTGTAAAGATATGCTTGTTTGTTGAGGAAGTTTGCTCGATTACTGCTCGATATGCAAATATTAGTGTGGTATCCTTCTGTGTGGTGACGGAGTAAGAATACAATATGTCACTTCCCCATCTCATCCCGTGGGTGTCGTAAAAACCGACTAAGGGACTATCTGTGAATGTTACCTATCCATAGAAAGAAGGAAAACTTGAAATTAAACCCTATACCAATCCGTCTGGCCAGCGCGGTATTAGTAGGCCAAGTATCCCTCCGTCACGGGAGCAGGCCCGTCCCTGCAGTGGAACATTAATGTTATGAAAACGAACAGTACTGAATGATACCGTTTCCAAGTAGTAGGGATTAGCTCTGCTTAGAGTTCATAAGGTGCGGTAGTGGTTTAATTAGTCTTCATTAGTAAAAGCTTCAATCAATCAATCAATCAATCAACTAGCCTTTTGCAGTCCACTGCTGGACGTTTTTCCCAACACGCGCCACAGACCTCGGTCCTGCGCCTTCCGTAAAAGCTTACATCACAGTAAAAATCAAGGCAATATTTTATTTATCCACATCATTAAACTTAAAGATAATATCAAGTTATTAAGGTCAGAGGTATAATAGCTAACAAAAGTACTTCTACTTAGATTAAGTTTAAAGTTTCAGACGATATTCTAATAATAATCGTTTAACTTGGTTAAGTTTGTTACGATTTAAGATTATAATAATGTTATTTGGGAAGCAAGCTAAGAGTAAAGCGTCGATTACACTACCCTACATGTAGTGCACTACTAGGGCGGTCGGGACTCGCCAATCTCCGATATGTAGTGTCCTACCAGCCTACATGTGATTACACTAGAAAACATGTAGTCTACTACAAGATGTAGTGTCCTACATGTAGGGTAGTGTAATCGGCGCTTTATACGTCTGGTTTGGTTATTACTTTGTTAAGGCATGAAATAAACAGACGAAAAGGTTATCCAGGACCAAGATAATCAATAGATCATACAAATATTCTTTCGGTTGGGGGTTCACTTCGTTTACACGACCGCTTTAGTTATTACTAGCTGAACCGATTTTGTGTGCCCACTTCGTTGAGCGGCGAAAAAAACGCGTCTCTTTTTTAAACATATTTCATTACTGCTCCACTGCTATTAGTCATACCGTGATACTATATAGCCTATGACACTTCCCAATAAATGGACTATTCAACACAGAAAGAATTTTTAAAATCGGTTCAGTAGATCCAGAGATTATCCTCTACAACTTAACAAACACACAAACTTTACCTCTTTATTAATAAATAATAATAAATAAAGTTTATTGTTTTCTCTTACATAGACATTACAATTAATTTAGTATAACAAAAATTATATAGGCTTAATTATAACTATGTAAGAGACTGGCAGCTGTACTAGGAGACCTGTATTACAGCTTATAATATTAGTATAGATCATATTATATTATTATATTGACCTACAGCAGGCCAAATGAGTGTTATTTCGATCTCTGCCTTTTGATGAAGAATTTTCAAATTATATATTTACGAAACCAAACATCAAATTGCTAAATCTAGACACGTCTGCTAATTTAGGAATCTTGAGATACATTAAAGGCTCGAAAGATTATGACTATAATAATATCAAGCTGGAAATAAATTTGCTGTTAGTTACAAGAGAATTTTGTTTTCGTAATAATGTTTATAATGTTGCAGTCAAAATTCGTAATCAGTTAAAAGTGTTTTTAACTTAATAAAATAGGCAATGTCATTTTTACTGAACAGGTGGATCGAAACTGGTTTTCACTGAAAAGCATTGGCCAATATTGCTTTTGACTGCAAATTTTGAGTTTAAGTAGTTTTAGCTAAAGGTCTTGATGAATCAGTCAAAAGCATTGGATTGGCTTAGGTTAGATTAGAACAGTGACCATTTATTAACATCTTTAATCTATACTAAACATGACTTTACACCAACTCTATTAAGTAAAACTACGTGTAGCTGATATTTTAATCAAAAGTAGTATTGTCGAAAGCTTACAGTTAAAACTGCTTTTAACGGATTTTTCTAGTTAAAAGTGCTTTTGACTGGTAAACAGTTTTGACTGCAACATATACTTATAACGAGAGATAAGACTAAAAGGTGTTGAAAATATCTCAAGGCTTTTTTGTAGGAATTCTTTGAAGGCAAGTCACGTCCTGAAATCAAAATCGCGATCTATAAAGTGGAAAGAAATGGTTTGGTACTTCATCATAGCTTTTATCTGATAGAGATGTAAGAGTTGCCTGTTTTCTTAAAAAACAAGACTAAATACATTTAATTATATAAATAGGAATAATAGGCTAGACTGAAAAATATTTTTCGTTTTGTTGAGAACGAATAGTTTGTCTCCTGGGACATTTACTAGTTTACGCGGGGTGTGGTGGGGCGGATGGCTCTCAACCAGAAAAATAATAAAATAAATAATAATTTTAAACATTTAAGCTTAAACATTATTAAAAGTAAGTTTATTTCTTTCTTAAGTTTTTTACAAAGCTTTCTAGGTGGCGCTATTAAGTAAATTAAATATAAAATGTCATTGTATTATAACTTCTTCAAATGAATGAATAAATTAAATCGGTACTTAGAGCTCGGAAAGGCTAGTAGGAGGGTGCAGGTTTAATTTTTTTTATTGTTTTTGGTAATGAAATCTTACAGCCGAATCCCACCGAAAAAAAAAACTGAACGATTCGATAACGATAGCATAAGTGACGTACGCCTATCACAAATCTTATTGTAAAAACATCCCTTCACAGATTGGACACTCTCCGACCAAATCAAGCTGTCCGATAAATAAATAGACAGATCCGAGGCGCAGGTATCAGAGACCGTGTTAAGCTGTCACATCGATCGCAGTCACTGACTCTAGTAGTGATCAACACTTAATTTTGGTACCTTTTTTATAAAAGTTAAGTAAAAGGGGATTGTAAAAGTTTTGGATTATTAATGTACTGAATTAAATAATCTTACATGGAAAATGTGGCGTAGTTGACATAGGTCATGACTGTTACGCAAAGGTATTGAATTCGATTCTCGTCCAAAACCTTTGTGTCCGTAAACAATACGAATGTTTATTCGTTAACTTGTGCTTAATAGTATTAGCTCTGCTTAGTACGTAATTTATAAGTAGTACAAATAGTTACCCTGAGTTAGAAAATGAAAATTGCAGTTTGTACAGTATAAAGTTTAAAAGCAAATTCCTATAATAACTAATAGGCACTACGAACATAAAACAGTACACTTTGATACAAATTAATCCTGTCCTTTTACCCACAAACACGCTGTGAGCTTTGCCCAATTCGTTCTGGGAATTTCAACCCTCACTAAAGGAAATACAGGAATGCGGTCACAAAAAAGTATTATAAAATTTATTTTACGTTCAAATTAGACATGGTTATAATTGGCTCGTTGACAAGTAACTCCCTTGAGACTTGTGGAACTGTATGAAGAACCATTTTCTGGGTACATAAAATAAAGAATTTATTTTTGAAGTCTTGTATTTAATCATCGTATAAGAAATAACTTAAAAGCAATATTTGGAGGAGGCCTATGTCCAGCAGCAGGCGTCCATTGGTTGATATGATGATGATGATGAATCATCGTATAAGAAATTTTCTGATAGCTATTTCTAATGGTTACCTAGACCATGGACAGCGTCTATGGTAAGCAAGAGATGTGACTAAGTCACCATGTGTGCGATCCTCAGATGATTGACCTGATTCTGGAGGTTAATAAGATCTGAAAGGTCTGCCATATAGCGTGGGAGTTAGTTTAGTCCTACTGCTAGGCAAAGAGCTTTGCGCCACTGCTATCCAAGCATCTCGATCTCTGGTCAGTTTTTAGTAGGTACAGTCATCTAAATCGATACTTTCATTAATTAGTTATTATTTTACATGGCCTCGTATTCATTCCGTTCCATCCGTCCCATCACGAAATATAAATCAGTTTACGTATTATCTGACCTTAATTATTAAAACATTTTGCTTTATATAAGCCATGAAAAGTCCGAGATAGAATCAAAGCGTACATTTATAAAGATAGCCAAAGGAATAACACGGATATGTATATGAGTCTGAATACAGATTAGCTGGGTAGTGATGTTCTACAGTTATCGATACTTATGTGAATTAATTATATCGAGAGAATATTTTAATTAAAAATCGAGTTCAATCAGAGCGGTGATTGCGTTTATAATACTTACACCATTTCGTTTATATAAATGTCAAATTTATAATTATCAGACTTTTTAATAAAAATCTAATTACTCAAACGATTTTGATTAAATTTCTACGTAACTAAATTGTAAGTTGGTTGAGATGTTGATTTTTTTGCAGTTTGCGACACTCGGCAACTGTCTCATTTAGTATTCTTATTCCGACACACTTATTTTGTTTATGTGTTATTTAATTTAATATTAAAAAAAAACTGCAAATTACGCTGCCTAATACGTCATTTGCCTGTAACACCCTATTCCAATAGCACATCGAGTAGGCAAATATTCAAAATATCGATAAATGTCTTCGACATCACTAAACACGAGTAGATCAACAAACACGGTGACGTGAACACGATGCTCGCACAACTAGATAGCGACCCTTCTCATTGCGGATATCAGTACGACTATGTAAAGATTAACGGTTTTACTACAAACATTAGCGTTACTCAGCGGAAATTCATTTTATTTTTATATGCAAATCGTTAGGCTAACGATGCGCTCTGATTAGAAGAAATAATTATTCCGCGATACAGGCTTTGCCTACTGCGGTTGTCATTGTAAATTATATTGTAAAAACTGAACTTATTTATTCTCTAAAAGACAACTTCTATACTAGAGATGGAGCGAGGGAAGCGAAACGAGCGGGAAAAACAAGTTAGGGATATCGCATTATTACATTCAAAGACCCTGATTTTCACCTGTGCAGAACTTTTACAAACAATAAATTAACGGTTACAATAAACATCCAGCCTCAAGACAAAAATTTATCATACAAATAACTATCATGCGTAAGATTCAAACCCGCGACCTCTTGCACAGAGGCTGCATACACTACTGCTTTGCCACCGAGGGATACTAAAGGAGGCATATCCTTACTCTGGCTAAAAAAAAGAGCATTCAGAAAACATTCAACCTAATATTTCCACGCAAATATTAAAAAGAACTTTTCCCCAAACATTAAGTTGAAATATATCAAGAATTTCATTTTCCTCGATTCCAATTGATATAGCAGAACTGACAAGCCATCTATTACACCCTATGGCTCATGGGAGATAGAGATCACACAAAGTGACAAATTACCCCGGGTTCCTCGTAAATAAAAGGATATCTATTATACGAGCTAGCTGGTGACCGTTGTTTCGCTTATTGGGTATTTTTGAACTGATTTTTTATGTATTGAAATTTTTATGTTTAGGTATAATTCGACGACTTCTGTGGCGTAGTGGTTACATAACTGACTGCTACGCAGAAGTCTCGGCTTCGATTCCTGCTCAATGCAAATCCTTTTGTGCATGAACATGATTGTTTGCATTCGTCTGGGTGTTTTCTATGTATGATATGTATGTATTTACAGAAAAAAGTATTTAAGTATGTTTATCCGTTGTCTAGTACCCATATACCATACCATACCATACAAGCTCCACTTAGTTTGGGACTAGATGGCGCTGTGTGAATGTGTGAGGAATATTTATTAATATGTATTATCTATATATGTGAGTTTTTTTTTGGTTTTTTTTTTTTTTTTTTTTTTTTAAAAAGACAACTCCCGCACTAGGAATCATGCCCTGTGTCGCGGGGACCTTGTACAAACATCAATTAACGGACACAAAGAACACCCAGACCAGGAAAATAATTTGTGTAAGTATTGAATTATGATTGTCCGTGCCGAAAAGACAGGCGATGACCGGAAGGAGTGACGCGAACTAAGGAAGACCTTTGTTCACCAGTGAACCACTCGTGACTCAGATAGATAATAACAATAGAAAAGATAGTTAAACAGAATAACTATTTATTCTGAAAGCCACTATAGCAAAAAGTTTCTATGCTACAGCTAAACAAGTTAACAAATCTAATTTTACCATAATAAAGTTTTCAAAATTAAGTATTTTAGTATTCGTTGGTTAGTTCAGTTAATAAAGTAGCACGTCATTCAATTAGTCGGTCAGTGTCGCTTCTAGTGGCACATACTAAAATATTAATAA
Source organism: Schrankia costaestrigalis (assembly GCA_905475405.1). Classification (NCBI taxonomy): domain Eukaryota; kingdom Metazoa; phylum Arthropoda; class Insecta; order Lepidoptera; family Erebidae; genus Schrankia; species Schrankia costaestrigalis. The sequence continues at coordinate 10,244,989 of FR997851.1, forward strand.
GTGAGTGTCAACAATCCCGGGTGAAGCCTTTGAGCTTGCATCGACTAATTACATTAACAATTATATACGCCATTAAAGTTTTATACTTATAATGTGATTTTTGGAAAATGGCAAGTTATTATTATAAGCGCATTAATGTTTCACTTCAGGAGCGGTACAAAATTATTTAATACCACGTTGACCAGAAGGATAGGTACTTATTCGTTTTTGTGTCAAGTTTTCCTATGTTTTGTTTTTGTAAAACCAATACCTAAAAGTAGACGTTAATTGGCTGAAATATTCTTTAATTAGCTTTTATGACAAACTAGCTTCTGCCCCCGGCTTCGCTCGCGTTAAATTCGGGGTAGCACTGTTCCCCTCTCCTGGACACAGAAAAAAAAACAAAAAAAATATATGCCTATGCTACTCTACTTAAAAATTAACGTCAATTCATCGCTCCGTTTTGCCGTGAAAGACAAAAAGACAAACAGACACACTTTTCCATTTATAATATATTAGTATGGATGCATGATGACGCAAAGACTATGCCTTTGTCTAGCTGTGGACGTTTATTGGCTGATATAATGATGATAATGAGAACGGGTGAATCAAAAATAAAATTTGATTATAAATTTAATAAACGCTGAATTTTTTAAACATGTTTACGGCACATCAATTCCCTCCTTCAAACATAGTGTGGAAAAGCATTTAGCTAGACTGGCAAAGTGATCGCTCCAGAGCAGTTAATTAAATATAATTGCTACTCTTCGTTGCCTTCTTTTCTACACTGTATTCGCTAGTTTTCCATCAGGCTCAATATTGTGAAAAGAAAAACGTGAAATATTGGCGTAAATATTCCTGACAAATATGTATTTGCGTCTTGGTTGATTCATCATAACGGGCCCATTAATGTCCCACTGCAGGCACGGGTCTTCTCCCATGACGGAGGGATACTTGGCCTACTAATACCATGCTGGCCAGAAGGATTGGTAAAGGGTTTAATTCCAAGTTTTCCTTCTTTTTATTTCGTAAAGATAATATTCACGGATAGTCCCTAACACCCATGGGATAAGATGGGGTGGTGACACACTGTATTCTTACTCCGTCACTACACAGAGGTAATAGTATTTAAACAACATAATTTTAAAAGTAGATTGCAAACCCGCAACTATTGTTTCGTGAATCCCTAAATATAGGGATGAATACATCAATGTCATGCGTTATAATACTGACAGACTATGGGGTCGTAGTTAGACATAATGGTTAATGGGGGTTTACCCCATGTGTTTAATATAAGACATCTTGGGTAAACAGGGAGATTGGTGAGCTAAATACGGATTTTGTTGGAAACAGTCGATTTTGACGATAAGCAATTTTGGGAGATACCCTTTGAATATTATTACTTTTTCCTACTGTAAAGTATTGTTATATATTTTTATTATATAAAACATAATCCCGCACTACGGTTCGACCAGGCATTAACAGTACAAAGAGTTCGAATACATGATGTGTAAACCAATTTCGTCTAATGACGACCTCGGTGGCGCGCCGGTAAAGCCAGCGGCTGCCGCGCATGAGGTTGTGGGTTCGATCCCCACGCAGGACAATAATTTGTGAGATCCACAAATTATTTTCCTGAGTCTGGGTGTTATATGTGTCCGTTAATTGATGTTTGTAAAAGTCCCCGCGACACAGGGCATGATCCCTAGTGCGGGAGTTGTCTTTTAAAAAAGAAGATTGCTGTAAAAAGCGACTACTTAATGAAAAGTTTACGGAAATATTATTCTCTATGAAAACAAAATAGGGAAACTTTACATAAACCCCTGTACCTTGTAGGCCCAGTAGGCCAAATTTTCTTCTAGCACTAGACAAGGCCCGTCCTTCCGGGGGGTATATATGGACTTATAAGGAGACCTCTTTTACGACACCTTAGGATTACATTTAATCGGATTACTGACGTTTGGCAAAAAACGTTTCCCAAAGTGACACTTACCAAAGTTTGTTTCCCAAATTTTCATTTGGCAAAAAAACATTTGGCAAAACCATCTTTTCGCAATTTTACAGATAGCAAAACTATTTTTATCAAATTCTTGTTTAGCAAATAATTACATAGCAATGTTTCATTTTACCAAATATGATTTGGCAAATATATTTATTTCAAAATATTATATATCATTATGATTTACTGAGTCTAAATTCACTCCATTAAAAACTTGGTCTAATTTGCACTGACAATAAAAATTAATTCTGGCGCTTCGTCGGCCGCTGCCGCGGCACGCTCGCTTCGCTCGCTCGGCTCGCGCTCTGTTGGGGTCACAATTCAAACCTAACCTAACCTACTATTCTAGCAGTTCTAATCTAACCTAAATTTTTCACCTAAGTTATTTAAATTTAATATTTTCAAAATAAAATATTAAATTTAAATAACTTAATTTAATTTAAATATTAAATTCTTATTTAATATTTAATTTATTTTATTTAATTTTTTTTTTATTTAATTTTTATATTAAATTTAAACTTAAATCGAGATATTAAATTTAAATCAAATTTAAACGAAGTTCCTTAAGGAATATATTTTTGTCAAAATAAAGCATTTGCTAAATGTATATTTGAATAAATAAAATTTGAGCAAGTAAAAATTTGCCAAATGAATATTTGACCAAGTAAATAAAATGCGAAACGTAAATTTGCTAAACATTTTTTTGGGAAATGAAAGTTTGCGATACATTTTTTGGGAAGTGAAATTTGACGAAACGTTTTTTGCCAAACGGCAGGACCCCCATTTAATCACGTTAAAATATCATATATTTATAGTAGGTATATCATAAGTAGTACATCTTATTTAAATGATCGCAGCACTTAAATCAATTGAAGTTATCTTTGGTTACCGTTGTCGATTCATTAGAAAAGATAAGTCTTGACTAAATAGAGTCGTTGTTTAACAATGTGTTGTGGTACAAAACATAAGCGTTTGCGAGTCAAGTTATGAATAAAGCATAATAAAAATCTATAGTGGCTAATTTGGATAAGTCTATAGTGCATTAGGGCAAGGTTTTCGACCCCTATTAGGAAATTATTTGAGCGATCAGCTATGATTTTCCTGGATCTGGATGGTAAATTGATGTTTATAAAAACTCTTGTGACCCAGGAGTAATCCAAAGGACGAAAGTTGCCTGTAAGAAATAAATAATTTTCAATAAGTCCACCAGTTATTAAATGACAGATTTCAGCCCATGGCCTTTTGGTCTAAAAGGGGAATAATCAGAGCTACGATTAAATCATCTTTCCCCTCATTATGTGGATGAGAACGGTCCCTGGACAAATGTCATGTCCGTGGGACAATATATGATCCATTGTATGTAATCAATACATACAATGGATCACCACCCCATCTCATCCCATGGGTGTTGTAGAAACGGACTAAGGGACTATCTGTGAATATTACCTTTACATAGAAAGAAGGAAAACTTGAAATTAAACCCTATACTAATCCGTCTGGTCACCGTGGTATTAGTAGGCCAAGTATGCCTCCGTCACGGGAGGAGGCCCGTCCCTGCAGTGGGACATTAATGGGCTGTTATGATGAATACTCAATTGACCAAGGTTTTAGTATCAATATTCATTTTTTGCTAGTCATACTTAACTTTAAAGAAGCCACCATTGACTATTTTACTATTTCAGGATCAGTTCACTATTTTACGACACTCACGGGATGCCATGGAGCAATAAATAATCCTCACACATTCACACAACGTCATCTAGTCCCAAACTGAGCAGAGCTTGTACTATGGATACTAGACAACGGATAAACATACTTAACAAATAATTATCGGAGCGGGAATAGAACCCGAGACCTCTGCGTTGCAGTCATTTTTTATAACCACTACGCCACAGAGGTCGTCATATAGTAGGTAATATTTAAATTCTTTCCCTCACCCCATTGAGACAAATAAACGTACGTATATTTTAATTCTGATCTCATCAAGTAGGTACTCGATCCTAACATGAGAGCATGTGACACTGAGTTGTCTACTTGTGACCCCATGATAGGCTGTATGGTACTTAATACAAACGTCAATTAATAAAAAAAAGGTTTGACATCCTTTATTTTATGACTTGACACCTAGTGGTAGACCGACAGCTTTACAGATGCTTTGGCCTCGTTTGGCGTACAATGAAAATCTTTATCCAGTATTTTCGTATAAGTACATCTACTTACATATTTATTTTTATAACAGTATTAATGTCTCACTGCAAGGACGGTATTCTTTGAAGCGTAGTACTAAAACAATCAACTAGACTATCGCAGTCCACTGTTGAACATAGGCCTCTGCACAGCTGACACGTTGGCAATGTTCAGTAGTGGAACATAAAGGAAATAATAGGCGACTCGCACAATAAAAAATCTATATTTGACTCTAATTATAATAAAGGTACAGTTAGGTCGATTCTCTATCGGCAAGTGGTTTTTTAGATGCGGAGGGCCATAGACCGAAGAAGTAGCAATAACCTCCCCGCACTCCTTGCAGCCCCCTTGGCTATCCTAGGCGGTGTAATGGCGCCGACAGGCAATATATTTTATAAAGTAATGGAGCAAAGTTTAAGATCAGTCTTGAAATAAGATGGGTTGGTGTGACCGTAATTATATTCTTATTCCGTCACCACTTAGGTGACTTTTTTAACTTTACCAAAAAGTTAGTGCTAGGATCATTAGCTTCCTATGAGCTTAACGAAAGCTAGATAAACTTTTACCCCCTTACTCATAAACGCCTCTTAATTTTAGTCACTGTTTAGCGAGATTTTTATTAGCAAAACCAACCTTATGCCAAACTAAAACGTAAGAATTTAAGGTAATCAATTGACTAAAATTTAGGAGGCGTTTATGAGTAAGGGGGATAGCTTTTGTGGTGTACCAGTAATCCACAAAACATTTATAAAGCACGTTCTACATCCAGCCTAATTACACAGAATGATTTACTCACTGCATTCTAAACTTGGATTTGCTCATTTTTGAACGAGATTTCAAACATGTGCTTCACACGTGCATTCAAAGAGAAATAGATCTTTGTTTACAGCTACTTAATGGGTTTAAGATTCATTTTCCCGTGGCAAAGAGTATATCAATTTAAGGTCATCCTGAATGTGTTGGTGTAAACATTGTTTCTTCAAATAAAACCTTTTTTTGTTACTTTTTGTTTTCATGTGATTCATTGCAAATGTCCGTGTGGTGACGGAGTAAGAATACAATATGTAACCACCCCATCTCATCCCATGGGTGTCGTAAAAACCGACTAAGGGACTAACTGTAAATATTATCTTTACGAAGTAAGAAGAAGGAAAACTTGAAATTAAACCCTATACCAATCCGTCTGGCCAGCGTGGTATTAGTAAGCCAAGTATCCCTCCTTCACGGGAGGAGGCCCGTCCCTGCAGTGGGACATTAATGGGCTGTTATGATTGCAATCCGGACGCAGTAATTCATAACATCATTACGCCGGTCTTTAGATGTTTAATGTACTCATTTGCCGTGAAAACACGCCCGATTTTAGAGCAACACTAAGTGATCTCATTATCATTCATTGGTTCATTAATTAGCGTTTTTAGGTAAATGGTACGCAGAGTGCGTGCCATTCTAAAACCTCCACATTCATCATAATCAAGGAATAAAATCTCCGTGTGGTGACTGAGTAAGAATACAGTGTGTCACCACCCCATCTCATACCATGGGTGTCGCAAAAACCGACTAAGGGACTATCCGTGAATATTATCTTTACGTAATAAAAAGAAGGAAAACTTGAAATTAAACCGTTTGGCCAGCGTGGTATTAGTAGGCCAATTATCCCTCCGTCACAGAAGGACCCCGTCCCTGCAGTGGGACATTAATGGGCTGTTATGATGAAGAAATCAAAAGCGCTTTATCAGTAATTTTGGTTTGACTGCGGATCTCATAATTGCTTTAAAAGGTATTTGTCATGCTGAGTGTTATTTGTATAGCCTCACAAATCCGTTTCTATTATGGATCTTCGGGACTTCACAGAATGGGACTTTCTGAATACAACCCGGGAAGACAGGTACCTAATTTAGTATCTTTAGGTATCTGAGATATTATGTAATAATTTATTGAAATAAATTAAATGCAAAAAAAGGTTTTTTAGAAAAAGCTTTTATATGCTTTGAAAAGAAGAAAATAAGGTTTTACTTAAAATTTTTAACTACCCCCTTATAACCTTTTGTTATAATTGTTATAATACACAATTTATATGATCATAAAAGCTTGTCGTGTATTTTCATCCAAACTAAGCTTGTATGCAAAATTTCAATGTATCTGCTTCAAAATTGAGTTTTTTTATTTATTTATTTATTTATTTATTTCATACTTAACACTATCTTTACAGGTTTGCACCTAATACAATAGTGAAGTTTTATCTTATTCTAAATTAAAATATCGTAACTAAATACTATACAATCTTGTTCTAAAATTAATAATAATTAAAAGCTCACTAATCCCAAATAAACACATTTACAGTTACTTGCTTATTTATAAAACAAAAAATAGTCTAATCACACGAAAAATTTAGAATTAAAATTTAGAAATTAGAATTTAAAAACCGAATTAAAAAATTATAATAAAGAAATAGTGTACAGTACCTCTGGAAAATAGTCCAATGCAAAACATAAAAGTAAGTTGCAAGAGTCCACCCGAACAAACATACTTTCCGTGTGGTGACGGAGTAAGAATACAATATGTCACCACCCCATCTCATCCCATAGGTGTCGTAAAAACCGACTAAGGGACTATCCGTCATTATTATCTTTACGTAATAAATAGAAGGAAAACTTAAAATTTAACCTTATACCAATCCGTCTGGCCAGCGAGGTATGAGAGGAGGCCCGTCCCTGCAGTGGGACATTAATGGGCTGTTATGATGAAACATACAGAGTAAGTTAAATAATAGCTTTTAAAAAATTATTTATTTCTATAATTCTATCACTACTCCTAAACTCCTAACACGCAAATCCTAAAATGAACTAAGCAATTCACATGCTTAAACAAAATTACCCTTCAAAAGGTTACACTTAAAACACAGTAAAACATTACATTTTATGTTAATAGATTAAAAAAACACTCCAAATAATCACGTCTAGCTTGCCGCATAAAAAATACATTAGATGCTCTAAGACTCTGTTTAAATATGTTTTGAAATGTAATGTTACAAGGAAAATATTGTGTGTTTGAATACCGTCTGAGACATTTTTGTTGTAAGGGTTTTGGTGTGAGTTTAATGTGCTATAAGGTTTATAGGTATGGAGAAGATACTACGATGAGATAATATTTACATACCTATTAATATTACGTTAATATGTCCGCGTGGTGACGGAGTAAGAATTCAATATGTCACCACCCCATCTCATCCCATGGGTGTCGTAAAAACCGACTGAGGAACTAACCTTAAATATTATCTTTACGAAGTAGAAAGAAGGAAAACTTTAAATTAAACTCTATACCAATCCGTCTGGCCAGCGTGGTATTAGTAGGCCAAGTATCCCTCCGTCACGGGAGGAGGCCGTTATGATGATGATGAATAGTGTAACAGTCTCTCAGTAAAACCAAAGACACAAACCATGTTTCAAATACCTTTTGAAAAGCCAAACTCTTAAAAACCGAGCATTGGAAGCGAGAGCAGAAATACGTATAAGTTTCTTTTAATCCCTCTAGGAAAATACCCATCAATACGTATACTGAAACAGTAAAGAACAGATATGATCCTTACACAAGCTGGGCAGATAGAGGGCGTTTGCCTCTCATAACAAAACATACTATATAAATAAATATTAATATTCCTCACACATTTCCACAACGCCATCTAGTCCCAAACTAAGCAAACTATGGGTACTAGACAACGGATAAACATACTTACATACTTTTTTTTGCTGTAAATACATACATAGAAAACATTCAGACCAATGCAAACAATTATGTTCATGCTCACAAGGTTTTGCATTGAGCGGGAATCGAATCCGAGACCTCTTGCGTAAAAGTCATGTTATATAACCACTACGCCACAGTGGTCGTCAAGATATGATATGATAGTTCCGATAAACAATTATGTTTAGCAGATACGATTCGTGTTAAAAAATCGTCAACGATACGGGCTAAGTCCGCCGTTGAATCCAAAATATTTTTGCCTTCAGAACGAAATAGAGATCATCATTTCAAAGGCCGGAATATGCAAGAAATTCGGATGCAATTTTCCATGTTGCTTAAAAATTTATTTTTGGTATGCTTTGATACTGAAAATGTTCTCCACTTAGAAATTGAAATTTTGCAGAAATAGAATTCGGAAGTTTGTCAAAAATATGCTGTAAATTAATGATGATAATGGTTTTCTGCTTGTGAGTGTTTTATTTTGTTTGTCAAAGTTTTCGAGGTGTTATTCGCTACTTGTCTGTTCATTGTTCTGTATATGAAAGAATCGGCAAAACTTTTAATTCGTGGCAGCAATGTCGTAGTAGAATTATACACATTATAATCAATCAAGTTTGACAACGGTAAAATTGTAGATATTATCTTTACGAAAACTAAAAAGGAAAAATTTTACTTGTAATATTAATTATAAATATTCCTCACACTTTCACACAACGTCATCTAGTCCCAAACTAAGCAGAGCTTGTGCTAGACAACGGATAAACATACTTAAATACTTTTTTTTTGTAAATACTAAATACACACCTCAACAAAGTCTAGGGATATTTTGTATAAAGTTGTGAAACTCAAAAAAAATTGGTTTGTTATTTTGTTTTTTTTTATTTTTTTGATGAAAACTTACTTTGTTAACTTTTTTCAACCATTCTAAATTTGAATTTGAAAAATAAAATTAAAAATAAAAGATTTACGCGGCCTAAACGTAGTCAAGTTCGAAAATTTCATTTACCAATAGTAAGTTTTGACTGCTTTTTTGTGTAAAATTTAAGTTTTATAACAATTTAAAACGTTTATTTCGAATAAATGATATTGTGTGCATCAAGCAGCGGTGCCATTTCATCAGAAACAAAATGTTATGAGCAGTAGGCATGCTCCCAGCTGCGGGTACTAAGCGGAGTATTTCTGAAGAGATTGGAACAATACAAAATATGAAATCAAGGTTATGGTCACGTTATCGTGCTACTGGTGAAGTGGCTGAAAGATACCACGGCAAAAAGTCTATTACCACTCAACGAAATGATCGATTTTTGCAAGTTCCCGCGAAAAGACAGCCAAATGTTACTACCATGCAGCTGGTTTAGAGGCTCCAGCTCTTGGTGGAGCCTCTTGCGGGTGACCAAACTGTCAGAAGAAGTCAGCATGAAGCCCACCTTTATGCTCGCATACCGCTTTGTACTCCAGCACTACGCCGAGCGAATCGCGCACGACGACAAGAGTGGGCTCGTGAGCATTTGCTCTATAAAGATAACCTGTTATTTGTAGTGGTGTTTACACATGAGTCCCGGTTCGGTTTCTACTCGGATTCACGTAGAGAACGTGCTTGGCGAGTTCCTGGTTGTGATAGCCGTCTACAACATCCTCAGAAAATCTATTCATACCACGATGGAACAATTATGGTTTGAATGGGAATTCGTGTCGGTCGAAGAACAGAGCGCGTTTTGATCAGAAACACCATGACGGCTGAAAAATAACTTAACGAGGTGCTAGTACTAATAATCTACCCCCGTAGACTACAATTGGGCCAAATGTTCAAGTTCATGGACAATAACACCCGTTCGTATAAAGCGCGAGTGATGACGAGCTGGTTGCAGGAGCACGATGTATCGATTTTATGCTGAACCACTCAATCCCCTATCCTCAAAACCATAAAATACGCGTAGGATATTTTCAAAAGAAGAGTTTTGGTGATTTTTCCTGCATGAAATTGCGATGGAAGGGCAACTTTTTTTGCATCCTAGTCGGACCTGGAACAATATACCGCACCAAGACCTGGATAACATAATAAAAGCATGAAAAACCATTGCAGGACCGTTATTTACGGTTTTTTTATGTGCTGACTACTGATTACCCACATAACAGTTAAAAACAGATTAATTTTTGCTTATTTTCACTTTTGCTTAAGAAACACATAAGTACATTGTTAGTTTCACTAATTTTCCAAGTTTTTTATTTATTTGAATAAAAAATTATTTATCCAAAAATAATTATTTTATTTAATTCTGGATTGTAGCCTGATAAATTGTCTTTATAAAAATATAAACATGTTGTATGCTATCTTCAATAATTTTGAAGTTAATTGAGTAAATACCAAATATCCCTAGACTTTGTTGAGGTGTGTATTATACATAGTAAACACCCAGACCAATGCAAACAATCCTGTTCATGCACACAAAGATTTGCATTGAGCGGGAATCGAACCCGAGACCTCTGCGTAGCAGTCATTTTAAATAACCACTACGCCACAGAGGTCGTCTCTCTGTCCTATCAGTATACCATTTATGTATAGGTAAACATAAAAGTCTGACCCAAAAAATTCGTATACATTTTGAAATTTTAACTAAAATATTTCTAGCATGACACGCTGTAACATACCGATATAATTATCTGGCAACATCTCTCCATGTTCGGGATATCATAAGCTTTTTGGCATTGACTTCCTATGAGATACGTCACGCAAGAAATAGGACATAAGAATATTGTTGATATTCGTACCTTATTCTGTTCCAATTGTATTTCTTGAAAAATCTGTTCACATCTGAAAAAAAAAGAAAATAGGACGTTAGTTTTAGTTAAGTGATTAAAAATATTAGTTATGTACTCGTATATAATAATCATTAGGTAAATACTATGCCGTACCACATCATAAAGTTTTGATGGTTCCTATACCCCTTATCTTAACACGTTATCAAATCGTAGCTGTAAGGACTTAAACCATTTTTTCCGATAAAACCAAAACGACAATTTTGTTTGACGACCTCGGTGGCGCCGCGACGGTAGCGCAAGCGGCTTTCGTGCACGAGGTTGTGGGTTCGATACCCACGCAGGACAATACTTTGTGAGATCCACAAAATTATTGTCCTGAGTCTGGGTGTTCTTTGTGTAAGTTAATTTGATGTTTGTAAAAAGTCCCCGCGACACAGAGCATGATCTCTAGTGCGGGAGTTGTCTTTACCTTATTTTTTTTACATAAGAACTTTTGTGTGCCTTTAAATAATATTTGAGGTAAGAATTCTTACTAAGCAAACCTAATTTGCTGAAAACGTTAACTCTTATAGCCAATCAGCCTAAAATATTTTTACTAAAATGTTTTTCCATCATAAAAGATTTTTCCATAAACGAATTTTTACAGATACCTACATTTTGTCAGTCGATTAATAAAAGGCATAACGACGTAAACAAATTCAAACCCGACCTCAAAAGTTTACTAACAAACAACAATTATATTTTAACTAGTATTTGATTACTGACAAATCGCTGTGGCATGTCATTTTACTATTTGGGTTACAAGTCATTAGGTTTTATCAAAGTTTAAAGGTAATCGTTCTAGTTTAATTTTACTAATGAGCTATTCCATAATGTTATTTTTGGTATAGATTGGACGAAGTTTCGTGGGTTTTATGTTACAAGGTTTTATGGTTTAGCTTTGAAATGGTTTTACTCGTTGAATTAGAATATAGGTTTTGGGAAATGCAGACTAACTTTATGAGATAATTTTCCAAATTTCAGAACAATTAAGGAGATTTTTATTGTTTTTTTTAAATAACGATTTAGAAATTTATTCATTTGATGCGCATTTTCGGGTCTGATATCCGCTTAATGAAAGTCTTTATATAGGAACAAATGTAAATAGTTGCGAATGAATTATAGAATATGCAATATCAAAAGAGAACTATATGTATATAAGTAAAGTCATAGTCTACAGCAGTCGCACTGGCTAAAAAGATTACTACAAGGGTTGCCTTATCCTGATTTGGTAGAGATCTGCAACCCATTGCTTACTCAGATTTAATAAAACCCACGGATGAGATGGGTCAGCAACAACACGTTTTTTTACTCTCTCACCACACGGTTTAAGTAGCCAAATTGTTCTAGAACTAGGACATTTTTCAGTAACATCGTTGACAGACGTTAAAAAGAAAGATCGAAAACATGTAAGTCTCATTACCATGTTTTCAATCTTTCTTTTAAAGCGCCGATTACACTAGACTAAATGTAGTCAAATACATCATGCAGGAGACTACATGTAGTCTAGTGTAATCGGCGCTTAACTATCCTAAACTCCAGTCAGCTATAGAAAGGTGGTAGTCCATCAATGAAGAACAAAGCCTCAGAACCGGACAATTATAACTTACAATAAGAATAAATAAATTGTCCTTTAAATGTAAAGGGTAAGAAAAAAAAACTCGGGTTTTATTTGAATACAAAAGAAATGGCAGTCCTTTTAGCGCGGGATGTCTTTTATTAAATTATATCGAAAGGACTGTGCGAGAGAAAACAGTTATAGCGGGGAAAATAATTTATGTTACCAATTTTGGGTTTTGTTATGTAATGATAACTAAAAATGTAAAAGAAATGGTTAAAGCAGAGGTTGAGCAACTTATGTTGGAAAGTAAATAATCTTTTTCATTTTATACCATAGGGTTCAGATACTAAAATAATTATGCGGGTATCAATATGTCGCGTGTTCGATTCACGACAATTCTTTGTGGGATCCAAAAATTATTGTCCTGGGTCTGGATATTCTTAGTGTCCGTTATGGATGTTATTAAAGTCTCCGCGAAATGCGGAGTCTTTTAAAGAGAAAAAAACTTAAACGAGTCGTTGAGGGCCAATACCAATCAAAAAGAAATTAGACGAAAAGGTTATTACAAGTATAAACTAACGCGCAAATAAACGTCACAATAACTCAATAGTAATAAAATAACACATAATCTGCAAACATTAAATTCAAGCCACCTTTATCCTTAATAAGTCAAAATTTCAATTAATCAACATTAAGTATCTTCGACAGATGGTAATTAGTGGACTATTAATAGTCATCCGATAGGTATACCGTGGGAATAGACAGCTGAGCAAGCAAACAATAGTTATGGACCATTTATTAGTAGGATCCCCATCATTACTATAAAATTTGGGACAGAATTTATGTAATTTAATTATTGTATAAGGGTTAAATGTTACCGAAATTTTACCCTACATAAAATTTCCCCGAACAAGGTTAGCGCTATTGTTGTTATGGTAGAAAACTTAATCTGCTAATGACTGCAAGCAGTAATGTTTACTCATATAAATCTTGTCATTAACAAGCGCAAAAGTTATTGCAGTATCCTTAGTCTATTTTAGTTTACTCGAAAATTGTTGGAGAATATTAAATTGAACCTGTCTATGAACAGTGTTATTTGAAACACAAATATTAGAGATGTTGATAGAGAGTAATATTTAGTAATTTTATTATATTTCTTGTAATTTATATTATTTTTAATTGTGATTAACTATAAAAATAAGGTTAAAAAAATAATTGAAATAAGTTCAAGATCATAGGTATTATCTTTTTTGCGAATTGAGACTGTCAGTCTGTCCCAAAAGCGAGAAAACAAACTATGAAAGGTTTTCCACGACAAACAAATATACTACATAATTCTCATAATACTTAACCATGTTTTATTAAAGTGAAAGTGTGGCCACCCTAATGGTGTCCCATTCATACTTATAAATAATTAATGCGACTACATGTCTGCTTATAATTATATGCATTCAACCTTATGGTTTTCATTAGACGCCGGTATTTCAATGGCATCGCGTGATTTGTGTTTATAAAGCTCCTATTTGTTTATAATAGTCACGGACTATTTAAATTTTAATGACTTGTATAGAATGATACCGTTTTATATTTGTATTTATTTAAGTACTTGTCAATGTGTTACCATTTCATTCAGTAAGGTCTCGTCAGTATTAGGATCCAGTGCATAGCAGTCAGAGTTGATTCTTAAAAAATATTTCGAATGTTATTAAAAATGAGTTTTGCAATTTTTTTTTCAGTATAAATATGCGTTTAAATTACTTCGACCTTAATTTACCCTTTAAACTAAACTTTAACACTGTCTTAAAAGCACAAACAAAATCATTACTTTAAGCCAAAATTTTCATAAAAATTGATTACTTTACTAAAACATCCACTTTAAACAAAAAAACAAAAGTATCAAAACTTATTATGAAAATACCTTGTTATCTAAAAAGAGTCGGTGTCAAGTTGATGTGCGAAATGAATTTAACATTTGATGGTTCCCTTGCGTTCTTGTATCTCCGTTTATAGTTTCTGAAGGTAGATCGATTCAATATATTGGAACATTTGAGCTTATTGAACACTCGTTCCAACGATAGGTTTCGTGAATCTCGGGTCCCATTTCATCGTATGGATTTTTTAAAGAACAATTTCAAGCAAATGTATTCATGTTGTGTTTTTAGGACATGTTATTTTTGTAAAGGTATTTGAGAGGAATATTGTTTCTGTTTTCAAATTGAAATGTTTTTGTTAGGACTCCTTGGAATACTGTAGAAATGGTTGCTCGTATGTGTAGCCGCGAGCGAGAAATTAAGTAGGGAACCAATTATATGATTTGTTAATGTTTTATAATAATAATAATAATAACGAGATGGCAAGTCACTACCTGTCTTTTTATAATATAGAGACTGATTATCACGACAGGTATCCGGTAGTCTCCTTCCATAGCCCAATAACTTATCCACCGAACATACTCATCCATAGACTATTATTTAAATTTCCATCGCATCCTTAGAGATGCACTACAATAGTTTTTGCACTCGGCAGGGACCATCTCTGGATGTATCATATTGTGCGTTCAGAGATGGTATCTGCCCTGTGTATCCATTACCAGATTAAATATCTCTTAAAGGGCCTCTTCGTCTTGGCTTCGGCCCGATGTATGCCTTCCAAATAACCGGGTCTCCAATAGACCCGAGTATTATGGAAAAGAGAAACATAATAATAATAATCTTTATTGTTCAAAAATCAGATATACACATAACTAAGATACATCCCTGGTCTCCACACTAGGATTCCCTGTGTCGTGGAGACCAGCCTCTTTCATCATAAATCAACAATTAGGTACAGTACAACTACATAATACTTTACAATAAAGACAAAAGTAAATTGAATTAACTTCCCAATAAAATATTAATAATAATTATTAAATTAAATTAAATCAAATCAAATTACATTAAATTTATCAGATTAAACTAAAATAAACCAGATCAAATTAAATGTTTAGGTACATGTCATTCTGTGTTTGAAAATTATAATAGTTTAAATATAAAGAAAAAAAAAAAATTATAAAAAATAAATTCATAAATCAAATATTCATAATAAAATATTAACAATAATTATTAAAATTAAACCAAATCAAAACAAATTAAATTATCAAATCAAATTAAATTCATCAAATTAAACTAAATTAAACCAAATCAATTTAAATTATTAGGTACATGTCATTCTGTGTTTGAAAATTATAATACAGTAATGTAATAATATAATAATAATATAATAATAATATAATATAATAATAATATAATAATAATAATATAATAATATAATGTAATAATATAATACAGTAATTATAATGTAGTTTAAATATAATGAAAAAAAAATAAAAACTATAAAAAATAAATTCTTAAATTAAATATTAATTACAATTTTATTAAATTAAATCAAAACAAATTAAATTATCAAATCAAATTAAACTAAATTAAACCAAATCAAATTAAATTAAATTACATATTAGGTACATGGCATTCTGTGTTTGTGTGCGTGTATGTGTATATGGGGCGTGTATGTGTGTGTGGGGTGTGTGTGTGTGTGGTGTGTGTGTGTGTGCGCGGTGTGTGTGTGTGTGTGTGTGTGTGTGTGTGTGTGTGAGTGTGTGTTCGTAAGTGAAGGGGAGTGTGTGAACGAATGGTTGGGGTATGAGTGAGTGTATTAATAATTTCTAAGCATTTTTTCTGTGTTCTCATAGTCTAAGCCTCTTAAGTGATTTTTGATGTGTTTTTTACAAGAGTATCTTGACATCTGTAAGATATTCATCGTGTTATTTAACTTACGGTATAAGAATGGGCCTATGTAATTAAAACTTCTTTTGCCGAAATTCAGTCTGCATTTACGTACATACCATGTAGGTTTACTGCGTGAGCGTACGCTAGATTCCACTGTAACGTTAGCTGTAGTATGGAACTTTAGTGCGGTAGCCATGATATACAATTGTCGCACGCGCAGAGCATCTGACTCTCGGTATAAGTCATCTGTTGGGAAATGCAGTGGTTTCCTATAATAATATGCTACCTTGAGGATGGCTCGTTGCGACCGTTCTACTTTTATCAGGTGTGTCTTGAGGGCAACTCCCCACACGGTTATGCAGTAATTTAGTATGGATTCACAAAAAGCAAAGTATACCATTTTAATTGTTGCTTCGGTGGCGATCCGCCCTAGTTTTTTAAAGATATGTATCAGTTTTCTTATTCGTCCACTCACATGATCAATTTGTTTAGTCCAAGTAAGATGTGTATCAATAATGATCCCAAGATATTTTATATTAGCTACTTGTTCTAAACTTGAGCATGAGCAAGAAGAATTTGTGTCACTCTGACAGGTGTGCAATTTGACGGTTAAATTAGGTGGGCAGAGGTTCCTGGTACTAACACTGAAATTGATGAGTTTCGTTTTATCCACGTTTAGTGACAGTAGGTTTGTATCCAGCCACTGCACCACCTTATTCATTCCTGTGTCCACCATTTTATAGACTGACTCCCATGTCCTGTCATAAAACACAATGGCGGTATCGTCGGCATATGTGAATATTCTGGCATTACTGAGTTGTAGTGAGCAGAGACTATTTATGTAAATAACAAAAAGTGTCGGTCCAAGGACACTGCCTTGGGGTACACCGAAGTTGAGGTCTGCATAGGAACTGAATTTGTCTCCTACGCAGATCCTTTGTGTACGATGAGCAAGGTATGAATGGAACCACTGCAGAGCTTTGCCACGTATTCCTATGCCTTCTAGTTTTTTAAGAAGGATACTTCTTGAGACTGTATCAAAGGCTTTCGCAAGATCTAGGAAAACACCGGTGCATTTGTGACCTTTATCTAGTTTAGTGACTACAAAATCCACAAGACTAGTTACTGCATCTTCCGTTGACCTATTCTTGCGAAAGCCATATTGATTGTCAGATAGTATACCATTCTTCTCCAGGTAGTGTAGCAATCTAGCGTTCATAATCTTTTCAAGGATCTTTGACAAAGATGTGAGAAGTGAAATGGGACGGTAGTTACTAATCAGGGTTTTGTCGCCAGACTTGAAGATCGGGCAAACATTTGCCATCTTCATAACAGTCGGTACCTCGCCCGAAGAAATACTGAGATTGCACAGAAACATTATTGGGTGGACAAGATGACATTTATTAAGATTGAGGATCTTGTTTGCTATGCCGTCCCACCCAGGTGCTGAGGAGTCTTTTAGGTTGGAGATAATTCGACCGACCTCATATTTGTCTGTAGGATTAACAAAGAAAGAGCTACGTAGGGTCAGGTTATTATACAGACTATGTGATAGATTGGCCAGCTCTGTTTCCGTTTTGCCGAGACGGGAAAGTATAATTTTGAATTATATTTCTTATAGTCTTCAAAATTCTCGGCAATGGTTGAATGTTAAAAAAACAATGGTGTAATGGCTACAAACTTCTGCTTAGGTTTAAATTCTGGCTGAGATTACTGTTATTTCATTAGAATTTCGTCGAAAAAGTAATGAGCGAGTTCTGCCTAACAAAAACCGCATGTATTGTAAAAACTCTTAGTGAACGTTGTACATGTTTGTCCTTGTTGTAGATGTACAATAAGGACTATGCCCCTTACTCATAAACGCCTCTTAGCGACATATTTCTATGTAAAATTGTATGAATTTAATTTAATCAATTGACTTAAATTTAAGAGACATTTCGCACATCCAGATCTAAACAGAGCTAACTCAAAAATTGTCGTTTTTGACTTACACACACAGTCGAATTCCTCGATTCGTTACGCACCGACCAAAAAAAACAGATTTAAAAATATTTACACTACACGACGCTAGATGCCATAAAGAGTCTTTTTTGTTGAATGAACGGACTTCACTCTCTACCGTCGAAACAGGGACATCGCCAGTTACCACCAGTATTGCAAGCGCTCGCACGCATCTTTGACTAACAAAGTGGAGTTATTTTGAGTTGTACTGACTGTAGCTGAAATTTTACAAAATTATATTTGGAGTTGTCGCTATTTTAACGGTTAGATTCAAGTGTTTATATGAAACATTTTGAGTTAAGCAACTTATACCGCCTTTCCCGTTGTAGACGAATCTATACCCAGCACTTTACAATAATGGAAGCCAACCTATTACATTTGCCCAATTCGAAGCGATAATACTGGTTAAGTCAACATAGGTCATTCCATAGACGGCTAACCGATTAGTAATGTTTTTTTGTTTTTTTGAAATCTCATTCGTGATGTTTCATTCAAGCGTCTTCGTGCTTTGAAGGGCACGTCAAACGTCGATTCCGGCTGTCGTAGTGTCACAGTCATGAAGCCACGTCAGAGGCCTGTGGACAGTTTGAAGAACTTTCGACACCAAGTTGGTCACTAACCAAACAATAAAGAAGAATAGAAAAAAGGCTTGCCCCTTTTCCAACCGGATTGAGGACAGGCAAAGAAAAAGCTAGCGAGAAGAAAGAAAATAAATATACCCTGACCTAATCAAAGTGCATCGGGAAACAGCAATAATACCACCGGTTTCCAAATGACCAGTCAAGTCAAAAATCAACTAATAAGGTGTCAAACCTCTTGTCAACTATCTTTTTTTTTTGTAAGTAGTTAGTCGCTTGGGACCTTAAATACCTCGCACGGGTTGTGGTGGGGTAGATGGCCTTCAACCAGTGACGTGCGTACCTCAGGGGCATCTCCTGTGGAGTACAAACCTCGGCCTGGACCGTCACTGAATAACAGGACGTGAAGATATAATAATGTACAAGATGCTTTTGTCAAACTTTTATCAAAAAAATAGTTTTAAACTGTATTTTTACTGTTAGTAAGAGAATACTTCATTTGTTGACCTAACTATAAATAATACCACAAACAATTATATTTTTTATCCTTTTCCTATGATGTGTTCCTTTATAAGAGAAACAACTCAAAACTTAACCATTAAGACAGGCATAACTTTAAATAAAAAAATATTTATACACATTCTGTTTAAGCAATAGAGATCTAATTCAAAATTTGCGATTTTAGCTTCTATACATGACTAAAATTCAGAAATCCTGTAGCATTCTTCTTCTAGCTAGACCTATAAAGCATAGATAAAGACAGAAAACTCCTGCGGGGAGCAGTATTGCAGAAAACCGTTTTTTTTGTGTTTGGTGAAAAAAGTGTTTTTTTGAGTTGTCTCTGTTTAGATCTGGATGTGCGATTTATGAGTAAGTGTACCCGTATGTAATAATGTGATTTTATTCATTCGAATGTTTATATTTGTATAAAATTTATAAATCGTTGTTTGCTGGTCGGGAATACCGGATTAGCCAATTATAGTTTAACATTTTATAAATTTGACGGCAAACTATACCTATCTAGGTATAGTTAAATGTCAATTTTTTTCTGGGTATTTACTCGACTCCAAAAGGTTCTCAATTTGTTTCGAGTGTGTTTGATTTTATAATATTGTATTATTTCCGCAAAACACGCGTCATTTCTGAACCAATATGAAAAAAATCTTTGATGTTAAGAGTTATTTTAAAACTGAAAGTCAAATATAATGTGTGAAAATCAACAAAGAAAACGAATAATCTCTATCAACAGTTTTTAATGAGAAAATTATCCGTAAATATTAACGAAAATAAACAAGAGTTTAATCACTTTATTATCCATCTAAGAACTTCATCATCATCATAACAGCCCATTAATGCCCCACTGCAGGGACTGCCCTCCTCCCATGACGGAGGGATACTTGGCCTACTAATACCACGCTGGTCAGACGGATTGGTATAGGGTTCAATTTCAAGTTTTCCTTCTTTTTATTTTGTAAAGATGACATTCACGGATAGTCCCTTAGTCGGTTTTTACGACACCCACGGGATGAGATGGGGTGGTGACATATTGTATTCTCCGTCACCACACGGAGAGAACTTATATTTCTTTATCTATTTGTATAATGATCCAAAATATTTTAAATTTCCCCAAATGATCCTAAAATTATTTGCTCAACAGAAAACAATCATACTCCTCATATAATTAATTATCCCCGACATCAAGATTTATTAAACCAAAGAACCTTTATCAAACTTCCCAAAATGCGTATGAAAAGGATTTATTCGGTATTAAAAAACTAATAAAATTATTCATATGAATAAAGTAAAATAGTTTATTATTATATTATTAACTAGCTGACCCGTGCCCACTTCGTTAGGCGGCGAAAAAAACGCGTAAAGCGCGCACTTTTTTAAACATATTTCATTACTGCTCCCCTCCTATTAGTCATAGCGTGATACTACATTTGACACTCCCCGATAAATGGACTATTCAACACAGAAAGAATTTTTTAAATCGGTTCAGTAGATCCAGAGATTACCCCCTACAACGTCACAAACACACAAACTCTACCTCTTTATAATATTAGTATAGATGTCACACTGCAGTGCCGAGCCTCCTGCACTGACACAGGTAAGCTTTACTTTCGAATATTCCCATTTATTGGCATATAGTTTATTAAGTTTATCTTGTTTTGTTTTTGTACAAATAAAATCTACGAACGGTCCCATAATAGGCAAGCAATAGTCAAAATTGGTCCGCGAAAGTTCACTCAGAAGACGCAGCTTCAAAGCCGGCCTCAAGATTTAAATTTTATAAATTAGATAAGTACAAATCTAAAATGCTGGTTCGATGGTAGTTTAACGAAAACAGTGAGATTAGTATAAAAACTTAATGGCTGGCTAAGCAACTAAGAGCCAATGAAAGAACATAACTATTTACGTTCTTGATTAGCCGTCCGCCATTAATCTTAGAACACAAAACCAGAGAAAACATGGCTAAGAATAGATACGAAAAACTTTTTCAACTATGAACCGGTAATTCCGGCAAATTAGGAAGGCGTCTATAAAAATCAGAACAGGTACTCCACGAGAATTCCGAAGAGGATTCGCGGCGCGGTTACTTGGAAACTTTCAAGCAAAAGATATATCAATTTATGGAGCAAAGGTTTTATAGCGATAGTAAAAAGAACTTTCGGGTCATTCCTGAGATATTTGGGAAGTTAAAGCATTCCGCGGTGGGCCACGGTTTGTGATATACAGAAATGTCTCTTGGAAAACTTTTACGTGGATTATTCGGTGTTGGGGTTGTAATCAACAATAATAAATGTTAATTTTAGGGTCAAGGGTGTGGCTATGGTGTTTTTGGGATGTCCAGTTTTATCTACACAGGGTTCAGTAGCATTTCAGACTATGGACATAGAGTCAGCGAGCGATAACGATTACGAAACCAACAAGTGCAGGTCGACCTTTACAAATTTTAAGAATTAAGTATCTTTAAGAATTTAAACTTTACAATTAGTTTTTGTATCGATCCACAAACTAGGCTGCGATCTGTGCAGTTGTAGATACTGATGAGATTCTTTTGTATAAAGACAAACCAACTTTTCATCATCAACATCCGTGTGGTGACGGAGTAAGAATACAATATGTCTCCACCCCATCTCATCCCATGGGTGTTGTAAAAACCGACTAAGGGACTATCCGTGAATATTATTTTAACGAAATAAAAAGAAGGAAAACTTCAAATTAAACCAATACCCATTCGTCTGGCCAGCGTGGTGTTAGTAGGCCAAGTATCCCTCCGCCACGGGAGGAGGCCCGTCCCTGCAGTGGGACATTAATGAGCTGTTATGATGATGCAGTAATTAAAAAGTAATGTCCAAATATTGCACTTTATGTCTGTGCAACTTTGAGGGTTAAAAACTTAATTTCTAAAAAAACTACGAATATTTGTAAGCAAATCTTGAATCTGAAACGGAGCGTGTACATTGCTAACATGTTGGTTCCAGCTGAGAAATGCTCAATAGTTTGAGGTTTCAGTATTTGCAGTGACTGTAGCATCGTAAGCGAATACGGATATGCGTTGAATACACACAAATGCTTTGAAGCTCTAAAGGTCAGTTGCCAGTAGTTGTATCTCTAACTAAATTATAATTTCACTTTTGACCCTATGTCCGATTTTCAAGACCGAAAGTTTAGATCCGATTTTCAAGACCCGATGGTATGGTATAAAAACTTAATAACACGAAATTTTCTACTAGGTTGTAAGTTTCTTTAGCAACTCTGTTAGTTGTATCATCGTTGTGATTGCTTATTTCATCTTCAAAGAGTAAAGTAAAAATGTTACTGTTTTTAATTAGTAGGTTATACGATAATGGGTCATAACAGTATCTTTCAAGATATGCAGCGGCTTAGCGTTTTGACAATGCCGACATCTATGTGCAGTTACCAGATGATGGTCTGGTCATATTGTTCATCTGGTAGATGGTTTACTTCAACAAAAAAAAACATTTTGTCTTTTATACTCAAAACTCAATAAAAAAACAAGGAACTTCCAAGTGTCGAAGGAAGCAGAACTATAGTTTCATCTAAAATCAGTGTCAATAAAATTATCTTCAAGTAAAGCGAGTCGAGATATTGCACTCAGAGTGGCAGCGATGTCGTTATTCCATTATCATTTTTATTTATTGTGCTCTAGTGAAGTGCCCAGACCTATGTTTATTACGTTTTACATTTGACGGTAAATTTTATTGGCTTGGTAATATGCTGAAGATGCTGATGTTAGAAAATTGATTTTTGTAGGGTTAACACTTACTATTTCGAAATTTAACCTTTTTAATAAAACACTCCGTGTGGTGACGGAGTAAGAATACAATATGTCACCACCCCATCCCATCCCATGGGTGTCGTAAAAACGGACTAAGGGACCATCCGTGAATATTATCTTTACGAAATAAAAAGAAGGAAGACTTGAAATTAAACCCTATCCGCCTACCAATCCGTCTGGCCAGCGTGGTATTAGTAGGGCAAGTATCCCTCCGTCCCGGGAGGAGGCCCGTCCCTGCAGTGTGACATTAATGGACTGTTATGATGATGATGAATAAATAACATGGCTATATGATTTATAGAAAACAGGTCTAGAAATAAGGACCATGAACCTTGAAATGACTTCACTCCATGGTCGTTTTTTACCGATTCAGACAAATGCTGATTCACACACAACGTTCATTACCTAACCTACAATTAGGCCAAGTGGTAGTTGACTAAGACTAGATAAGTTTGGCTTACTAATATTACGCTGACTAAGCGGGACTGATAAAACTGATACTAAAATTATGTTTTTCTATATGAAAAGTACTTCTGTACTTCTAACTACAAGATTCTGGTTGAGGGCAGGATACTTACAATTAGAGGGGATTGACTCAAACGAAAAATAGCTTTAAATAATATCAACGTTTTGTCTAAGCAACACCTATACGTTAATCCTTTGTAATAAAGCACATTTTTGTCCCCTCTCTCAACAGTCGAACGAAAAATAGCTTTAAATAATACCAACGTTTTGTAATAATGTCTAAGCAACACCTATACGTTAATCCTTTGTAATAAAGCACATTTTTGAATGAAAATGTATAGCTGTGGAAGCTTCAGTCTTAAAATACACACTAAAGACCTTTTAGACTAAAAAAATTGCATATAATTTTTTTACCTATAAAGCTTAGGTATAACTACTGCTCGGGTGGACTAGTGTCTTGGCGCTGGACGCGTATACCAGAGACGCGGGTTCGAGTCCCGCCTCGAGTACCAATTTTTTCCATTGTCTTTCTTTGTTTCTGACTAAAAACATTGTCTAAGAAGGCAGCCCTAGAGTCTAAAGACATTCTTGGTAATTAGTTTGACTTGAGTCTACAAGAGTTCGTCTTGTTCCATGTTTTAAAGAAAAACAAAATGTGTCTGATTGGTTCTCGTACCTTGAAAGTTGGAGAAGTTCTACCTAACTTTACTGTGCATAAATATGTTTGTAAGTCTTAGACTTTCTTCACGCTGATGTTTGAATGACAGGCTTTTTTTTAAATACATACGTTACTCTATATGCCGTGGAAATAGATGCGAAGGGTACACCAGCTAAATCCCTCTACAACATATTAAAAGAAATAGGACTGCCGAGAACTTCTGTAAGCTCTTTACTATCACGAATATCCAAAACGGCATTGTAAGGTTCCTACCAAATTTGGATAGGAAGAGGACGGAACACAGCAGACAGTAAAGGTGACCGCTTAAACCTACATCTGGGTCGTAAGTCCCAGACGTTGTTATGCAAGTGTTCCGTCCTCTATCACGCGATGAACCCGGCACCCGCACGGAGAATCCATGGAACGCTAAGATTAAGTCTTATAGATACAGCAATATGGCAATATAAAACTTGATGGAGAGCATAGTTATTGTTGTTGCTGATAAATTGATTTGACATCAACAACGGGTTGAGAACGGTATTTTTCCGTATCCCAAACACGCCACTATTAGAACACAAATGTATTAACAGATTGACGACTAAACGAATACGAATTGGTCGATCTAGATTAACCAAAACGAAAAATGGCAAGCCATATATCACTCTAATTTACGTAACCACAATCACAAATCATGCTGTTAACTTCAAATTGAATTTTGCATTACTTAGGAAAGTAAGTAGTAAAACTGTCGCCGTAAATAGTGTGCCAAATGCGGAAATTATAGCCTCCTTTAGTAGGGGCAAGGCACTGAATAGTTTATTTTGGTACGAAATTTGTTTAAGTAGATTATTAGAAAATGTGTTGATGGAAGGTAGGTTATAAATTTGAGGTACGATTTAATCTGTTATCCGTTGGGTTATATGTTTTAAGTATGTAGTGCCTTAACATAGGAGTATGACGGAAACAGGGTTTTAGTTCTTGGTTAACATGCATTTTACTGTCTTTTAGTCATACTATATACTATCTTGCTAGGGTCAATACGGCCCTAAAAAGATTTCCACTTAGAAAAAATACAAAGTGGTATTTTTAAGCCAATATTCCCTACGTACACGAAAGAAGCTCCATATCTCTACGGAGTGTAGTTCAAACGCTGGTGATTCTATGATGGTGATGCTTAATTATTCAGTAATCTCTCAGTGATGGAATAATTACTATCTACTTTTACAAATGATACATCTAATAAGCGTAAGACGCTTATATTGTCATAACCACTTTAGCTCCTCGAAGCAGTACTGTGCAAACGTTATAGTGTTTAGAAGTCAGGTGCCGTAGATAGTGAAATAACAAGACCATCGAGCTTAACAGCTTGACGGAAACCGTGCGAGGCACTCTAAGTGTCTCTTAAAAATATAACGTTTATATTTTTAAAGCACCGAGTTTTATATCTGGTAGAGACAAGCTAAGGGTTTACCTTAAGGCAGGCGATATTCGATCGCCTAGGGTGGAAATATTTGAAGGAGCAGATCTAGTCGTTATATTACCTACATGGCTGCTATGCAAAGGTCTCGGGTTCGATTGCCGCTCAATGCAAATTCTTCTGTGCATGAACACGATCGTTTGCATTGGTCTGGTTGTTTCTATGTATAATATGTATGTATTTACAAAAAAAAAACATGTAAGTATATTTATCCGTTGTCTAGTACCCGTAGTACAAACTCTGCTTAGTTTGGACGTAGATGGCATTGTGTGAATGTGTGAAAGATATAAATCAATTAGCAGATATAATGATGATGATGAAACGACGTTCTAGTCTCGACCAAATAATAAATATTAAACCGAAAATTTAACAACCCTTTACTTTTCCTCGTTACCACCATAATGCGAATGACCCACAGAAAAGAGGCTACTTTAATTACTGAGGACGATATTATTGTGCGATATATTTTATAGCTACGTTTCCCTATTGTTCTCGACAGGTCGGGAACAAGTTCGGCCGGATAATTACTTGGGGTCCACCATTTGTACCGAAAATTGGGAAGGGAGAACAAGGGAGCGCGAACAAAAATCCCTTGATAGTTTTTGAAATTTTGGCGGCGGATTGTGTTACTTAATTACGTCGTTTATTATAGTATATTAATGTGCCACTGCAGGGACGAACCTCCTTTAGTGAAGGAGGTAAACTTTGTCTACTTATGCTTGCCAGCGGAGTCGGTAAAGGGTATGTTTTTGTTTTTGCAGAGAAAAATCTACATGTTTTGCTATGGTCGGTCTAATAACACTCATAGAAAGAGATACTGTTGTAAAACTTTAACCCGTTATTATTTGGTAAATGGTTAAGTAGTGGTAAATGGTAAGGTCAAAACCGTTATATATACATCGTTAAAAAAAAATCGTTTCGATTGGAGTCCAAGCCGTGACCACTGGCGTACTCCCTTTTTAAAGCAAGCAAACATTTGAAGGTTCAATTACAATTGTCCTTTATTATCAATCTAATTCAACAACACCAGTTTTATCGTCTATACGTGACAACGAACGCAATCTGACGATCCAGCAATAACTGACCTAATACCTGAGCTATAAGTGATTAATTTAGACTCGTAAATCTAGTTATTGTTCAAGGGATATATTGTAGTCGTCAATTTAGTTTATGTTTCATGTAATATTGGTAATGAAAGGTTTCAAGGCTATGACATGGATTAACAGCAGATGCTTGTGTCGTTACTAAGGGAATTGTGCTATAAACCTTATATCTGTGCAAGTTGTACCAGAAGTTGGTTTAAAGGGTCAAATTATTATTTTGGTGTAATGTTGAATAGTGGTGAAAATCATTTGATGGCAATATCAGCTGTTTTTGTAGCAGAGGACAAAAAGAGGAGGGTTTTAGATACCAACATAATAGTATGTCTTAAATTTAAGTATTCTCATTTTTCTTTGTCAGGTTTATGCTTCAAAGTCTCATAGAGGTTCCAACAAAGTAGGTTAAGTAATTTCTCCGTGTGGTGCCGGAGTAAAAATACAATATGTTACCACCCCATCGCATCCCATGGGTGTCGTAAAAACCGACTAAGGGCCTATCCGTGACTATTATCTTTACGAAATAAAAAGAAGGAAAACTTGAAATTAAACCTTATACCAATTCGTCTGGCCAGCGTGGCATCTGTAGGCCAAGTATCCTTTCGTCACGGGAGGAGACCCGTCCCTGCAGTGGGACATTAATGGGCTGTTAAGAAGAAGAAGAGTGTTTAGTTAGTCCTGATATGGTTTGATAAAGTGTGACGGAGGGAATCTTAGCATGCATCGCTAGCAATAGCCAGGTTAATATATGTCAAGGTCTTTTTATGGGATTTATAATATTTATTTCTACACGAACATACATAACAAATACTATACAACAGATAGCATGAGTTAAAAACACTTTCAGTATACCACATAAAAATGTACGTAAAACGGAAACATGCTACTATCATTGCTTCAAGTCACGGCACATTCGTGCAATAGCCTTCTTTATCTCACATAAGACCATATAAGGAACATCTTACTGTTCCGACGAATTAAAGGAATACTAAAAGAAAACAATGAAACAAACATTTCGTAACATAACTTTTGACATAATGTTTTTATGACATACTTTCCTCGAAAAGGTAAATGGTATTTTGATGAGTTCAAGCTTATTGCTGTCTACGTTGTTGTTATGTGATTTAAATACCGTTGTAAGGATGTAAGTTTTTGGAGAAGGTATATTATATTTGACCTCTTAATGAATGGAGGTTAGTTAAAATAACAGATATAGTGTCGAAATGTGTTAGGTTTGAAGTCTATTCTAACTATATTACAAGAAGAATACAATAATGATGAAGGTTTTACGAAAAATAAAAACATTTGAAGAAAGTTTTTGTCCAACAGTGGCATGATCAAGTAGGCGTGTTGGCAATGTTGGACAAACTTAAAATATTTCGTGAAGGTTTTTGTCCAACATTGGACGTCTAAAAGCTGATAAGGTGATAATGATTCCACAACATGAATAACATTATGATCCCACAACATGAATTAAATTTATAGAGTGCTTAGTAAAATAAGTGAAAGTTTATAAACGACCATAAAACTGATTAACTACAATAGTTTCTATACTAAAAACTTACTTAGTGATTTAGCACAATTTAATTGCTAGGTTTAGTTAGAATTTCGTAGCTATCTTTAGCGTAAACGTTAACTTTGATATTTACTATCAAAAACTATAAAGTTTCTTTAGTATTTCTGATTAACAGTGCAATAAGATAATATTGGTCTGGGTGTTTTCTATGTATGTACTCGTATTTACAAAAAAAAGGATTTAAGTAAGTTTATTCGTTGTCTGTTGTTTTTTTTTTAAATTAGATAAACTAATTATAAGGGATAGCTGTTAGATTAATGTATTAGGAAATAAATATGGCTTAAATAAATAAATAAAACTTTGTTGTCTAGTACCTAAAGTACAAGCTCTGCTTAGTTTGGGACAAGATGGCGTTGTGTTAAAGAACGAAAAATATAATTATTTATTTATTTATTCTGTTATAAACTATAAGTTTCTTTAGTATTTCTAAAAAACAACGCAAACAATATAATAAGATTTTCTTTATTTACTTAGCGCGCAACGGAACCAACAACTCTGATATATCAAAACTTTTTACATTTTGAATCATTGCTGTAAACTCTCGACCTCATTGTTGAGTTTGTTGTAAGGGTTATAAAGGTAAAAAACATTGTACCTGCTTTAACAGTATAATACATATTATGTAACCATAGTATAAATTCATTAAACTTCGTTCGTCGCCCACGAAGGACACCACGTTAGTGTGAAAAAGCATTTGGCATTAGTAGATATTGCTTTGAGACTTTATGTTCTTTGCGACTGTTAAAATTTTGTTTGATAAAAATCCTCGCGACCTACTCGTAGCATAGCTAAATTAGTGTAGGTATAAATAAGCATTTGGCATTACTAGAGCCTGAATGTGCCCCATCTCATCCCATGGGTGTCGTAGAAACCGATTAAGGGACTATCTGTGAATATTACCTTTACATAGAAAGAAGGACTAATCCGTTTGGGCAGCGTGGTATTAGTAGGCCAAGTATCTCTCCGTCATGGGAGGAGGCCTGTCACTGCAGTGCCGAGTTCAGTGCCGAGTTCAGGCACATTCATCATAACAGCCCATTAATGTCCATTCCATTAATGTCCATTAATGGGCTGTTATGATTAATGTCCATTAATGGGCTGTTATGATGAATGTGCCTGAACTCGGCTGCAGAGCACTAGTTCGCGGTTTCGATTTTTGTGAGATCCCCAAAATATTATTGTCCTGTGTCTGGATGTTCTTTGTGTTCGTTAAATTGATGTTTGTAAAAGTCCCCGCGACACAGGGCATGATCCCTAGTGCGGGAGTTGTCTTACAAAAAAAAACACAATAATGCTAATAATCTTAAAAAAAATCAGAGAAAGAATGTTATTAGTTGATTTTTAAGCTATGTACTGGACGAAAATGTAAAGCTATGTACTGGACGAAAATGTAATACATTGTATTTTGTATTCTTCACAACACAATACTTAAACAATTTTACCAAATATACGATAGTAGCAAATCATAAAAATGAAAATGCTATAAGAATCACAGCGTTGTTCCTTCCTCCGCTTATTACGTTACGCGGTACAACGCCTTCCTATTTTATTCGTATAACATTTGAACAGGCTAACTCAATTATATTTTGTTCGAATTTAAGCTGCTTTAATCGTACTTATGGAAGTTCTTACTATTTAAATCCTACTATAATATCATAAATGCGAAAGTTTGTGAGTGTGTATGGATGGATAATTGGATGTTGATGGATGTTTGTTACTCTTTGACGCAAAAACTACTACATAGATTTTGATGAAATTTGGAATATAGGTAGTTTATTAGGGTGTAGAATAACACTTAAGCTACTTATACAACGCGGGTGAAGCCGCGGGCATAAGCTAGTATAGGATAAATTGGGCGTGCTATGTATGACGCATTGGCATAGTGGCTGTAATGCATGAGTTTGGCAAAGTTCGATTACCGCTCAATACAAATCTTGTGTGCATGAGTGATGTGGAATAATAGTGTATTCGAAGCTCACCACTGAGGTTTTGATCTACGTATATTGAAACTATGGTCATCCTTACCTATCTAAAGGCAAGAGTTTCCCGCATTTATGAAGATAAATTTGGCCTACTGACACCACGCTGGCTTGACGGTTTGGTACTGAATTTTATATCAACCTATTCTTCTTTGTTAAAGATATTTACAGTTAGGTAAACATGCCTTAGTCACCTTTTACGACAACCTCAGAACAAGTTTTTTTGTTGATCGTATTCCATCCTTTAAAGTACTTCAAAATATCTTACAGAACTCATAAATCAAATACAAACAAACACACAAACAATACACAGAGTTAATTTACTAAGATTTATATCATATTAGGCTTATATTTGGCTCAGGCAGTAGGCTCTATCTAAAATATCTTTGACGGGAAAATAGTAAGTTCGTGTCTTGAATGTTAGGTGGCAGCATTAACATAAAGTCTTCTTGCTTCGTTGAATATCAGAAATTTTGTGGAATATTTTTTTGTATTTTGATGCCTCTATGTAGACGGTATCATTTCCGATGTTTTGATGCTTGATAAGCGAGCTAAATGGTTTTTTTTCACAAGTTATTTTGAGGTTTTTGTATAACCATGTTTAGTAGCTGTTTTTAGAGTAAACAGGAGATCATTTTGACCTTTATCTTAGTTTTAGTTTATCTTTGTAACAGATTTAAACAAAACGCTCGTATAATTTGCACTAAGATAGATGTATGTAATAGTTCAAGAAGCAAAAGTAATCAATTTAAACCTAATAAGTTGAAATTGAAATTGTACGTGTGGTGACGGAGTAAGAATACAAATGTCACTACCCCATCTCACCCCATGGGTGTCGTAAAATCCGACTAAGGAACTATCCTTGATATATATCGTTATCTGTACGAAATAAAAAGAAGGAAAACTTGAAATTAAGCCCTATACCAATCCGTCTTTAGTAGGCCAAGTATCCCTCCTTCACGGGAGGAGGCCCGTCCCTACAGTGGGACATTAATGGGCTGTTATGATGATTATGATGAAGTGATAACTAATTAAAGAAGGTGGAGATGTCTTAAATGTTAACTTACCAGTCAATATAGCAAAACATGTTGCATAATTTAGTTACCTGAAACAAAATATAATTCATTAGTATTTAATAATAGTCATAGAACCCATATATAATACTTAAAAATATTTAAAGCTGCATTAGGATATTTAAGTTATTTCGTCAATATTGACATGATAATCACCAGTCTATTTATTTTAGACTTATCGCTAGACATAATTAAATAGGTTACTTTATTTATTTTCCTAAAAGATTATAATAATGAGGTTAACATATTATATCCGCGTGGTAACGGAGTCCATAGCAGCATTTCACTATCAAAAACCTTACAAACTAACATTTAGCCAAGTGTTATTTGCATCCCTAAGCTGCAACTAGATATTTCATTTTATTAAGATAATCTCGGACTAGTGATAATCACCCATCACGCAATTAGGATCACCCTGTCGCAGAGATTTTCGAATAGGCAAAGAAAATTGTAGGTTCAAAAAAATTGTGTGCAAGTTCCGGTCTCGCATAGTTTCTGGTAAAATTAATACTGTGCAACGAGGCCGTAATATGTATTACCAATTTAAAACGCAACTGAACTAACAAAACATAAAAAAATAAACTAAAAAATAAGAAAACTGCCACTATACAGTAGAAGTCAGTACAGTGAAACATAAAATCTCTCCCAGTTAGAAGCGTTTGAATTTGTAAAAGAGTTACAAGTTAACCTAAAAATAAAAAACCGGTCAAGTGCGAGTCTGACTCGCGCACCGTACAAACCTATTTATTTTCCCGCCAAATTGTGATAACGTCAGGATTCTGCTGTTTAAATACTATTTTTCCCGCCAAAATTCAATGACGGCACGACTAAGCTGTCAATAAATATTTTCCCGCCAAAATACTATGACGTCAAAACTGATCTGTCAAAAATTATGTGACGTCACGACTCATCTGTCAAAAATTCAATGACGTCACGACTAAGCTGTCAAAATATATTTTCCCGCCAAAATTCTGTGACGTCACGACTCATCTGGCAAAAATTCTATGACGTCACGCCTATCTGTCAAAATTGACAGCTGTCAAAAGTGACAGCTGTCAAAGTGACAGAGGTTTCAAATATTTTCCCGCCAAAATAATATGACGTCAATCATCTGTCAAAAATCCTGTGACGTCACGAATCATCTGTCAAAAATTCAAAAACGTCACGGCTCAGCTGTCAAAATATATTTTCCCGCCGAAATTCTGTGACGGCACGAATCATCTGTTAAAAATTCTATGACGTCACGACTCATCTGTCAAAAATTCAAAAACGTCCCGGCTCAGCTGTCAAAATATATTTTCCCGCCAAAATTCTGTGACGTCACGAATCATCTGTCAAAAATTGTGTAACGTCACGACTCATCTGTCAAAAATTCAAAAACGTCACTGCTCAACTGTCAAAAAATATTTTCCCGCCAAAATTCTGTGACGTCACGACTCAGCTGTCAAAATTGTATGACGTCACGGGTCACGTGACCAAAATTCTATGACGTCACAGGTCACGTGACTCAGCTTTCCCGCCAAAATTCAATGAAATCAAAATATAATATGATTGAAGTAAAAATTTGATGTTTTCGGAATTTTCCTATTACATGTACAATAAGACCTTGATTCATGCCAAATTTCAAGTTTGTAGGTAGACTGGAAGTACCCTGTAGGTTTTTGCCTTTACCCCTCTAAATTTGCGACAAAAACGGCTATATCTCTTGATTGCGTTGGATTAGCACTTTGATTTTTTTACGGCACTAAGAGGCAACAAGCCTTAGTATTTGGTAAAAATTTCAACTTGATACCTCCATGCGTTCCTGAGATAAATGGTCTTGACAGACAGACGGACGGACGGACGGACGGACGGACGGACAGACGGACGGACAGACGGACGGACGGACAACAAAGTGATCCTATAAGGGTTCCGTTTTTTCAAAACTGGTACGGAACCCTAAAAACAAATACAACTTTCAAAGCCTACAGTCAAAGCTATTTATTGGACCTCTGTTGTTTAGAAGTTAGGCAATTAGTCATCGAATGGATCTCCCAATTTTATTTTCGCTGTTCGAATAAAGTGCTATCGATTTTTTTCCAAACAGATTTCGAGTAAAGTTTGTTAGTAACAAAGTCTGTTTTAAAATGGTGCGTTGTGATGATTGACAAAAAAAACATGGTGTCATCATCCCATCTCATTCTGAGGTAAGGGGTAAGGAGCTTCTACTTGACAATTATGGAGCAATGAAAATGAACCCTATACCAATCCATCTGGCAAGTGTGGTATTAGTAGGCCAAGTATCCCTCCATCACGGAAGACGGGCCCGTTCCTGCAGTGGCAGTGGGACATTAATGGGCTGTTATGATGAAGAATAATTTTGTTTTTTAAAACCCGTTATAAACTAAAACTCGTATTATCTAGACAAGGAAACCCATCGCAATGACTGGGTTTTTAAGCTGCATCGCCCTATTAGTATCGTTTATAATTAGGTTTGTTATCATTAACATTAAATAAATGTAAACAGGGTCTTAAAGCGGCATTCTCATCATCATCATTCCCCTGCCCTTATTCCAATTTTTATTTTTTTTATTTGGGGTCGGCGCAGCATGTCTTCTTCTTCCATTATTTCCTATCAGACGTCATATCACAATTCACACTCTTCGCAGCCATATCGTCTTTCACACAATCCGGCAAAGCAAAAATTAAAAATAAAAAATTAAAATAATATTAAAATTAAATTAATATAAAAATTAAAGCGGCATGCTATTTCTCATTATTTAGCTTGATGTTTCGGCACAGGTTTCACCGGCTGTGGTCTTAAACTACCTGCCAAGTCAATGCCAGTAAAAATGGCAGTAAAATTATCTTAAGTTATAAAAAAGTAGCCTCATTTAGCATCATAACTCTACTCAATCAGCTTACTTCACCTGAACAACATCAGGGAACATGATAAAGAGACATAGTTACGTACAAAGCTCTGCACAAAGTAACATGAAACTCAACCATGACGACGGTTGACGAACTACTACAGCGCTAGAACAAACTATACTATTTATCATATGCAAAGGTGATATTGTTGTACGGAATTTGTAATATTACTAGAAGTACTTACATCACCTGTACAACATCAGAGAACACGATAAAGAGAGATATTATTATACCAGTTTAGGGGAAGAATTAATGAATTTGTAGTAGGATCCATAATAAAAGATGATGAATAATAATATATTTACTTTACTGGCACCAGATAAATAATTAAATACAGATACAATAAACGATATAATTACAACGAGCTAATTATATGATGGCGGGGAGACGACTGTTGGGCGATGCTAATACAAATTGTGCACCTGTAAAAGTGATTTGTCAGCATTCACTCAAATAACAATGTGGTGTTCCTACAGATAGTTACGTGTAGAGCTCCGCATACAGTAACATGAAACTCTACCATACGGTTGATGAACTACTACTCCGCTAGAACAAACTATACTATTTATCATATACAAAGGTGATATTGTTGTACGGAATACGCAATTTTACTAGAGGGGCTTGCTTTCATTTATTTTGGATTCCTAGAACTTTATGCTCTCAAGAGAAAGTAGAATGAAGAAGCCTTTCCTGTACATCCTACCATTTAGTAATTAAATAAGTGATTTATGAACAGGATAAGTTAGCACAGTGTTCGTTAAATATTGAGAATTGAGGACGTAGTCAGTTTCAGGTGCTTACAGTCGGTTAATCACTGATATGTTGTTGGTGACCAGTGAAATTGTCTTGATTTACATATAAATTTTACCTATAAAGCTTAGATATAACTAGAAAAATTCGAAAATAAGAAAGACAATGGAAAAAATTGGTACTCGAGGCGGGATTTGAACCCGCGTTTCGCGATTATATGCGTCCAGATCGTCTTGAGCCTGCAGGTTGTCCATTAACTTGATGTTGGTAAAGTCACCGCGATACCGGGTATGATCTAGAGCGGGAGTTTTTAAAATAAGAAAATAATAAGTAATATAATACTGATAGCCGTTGGGCCAGAAAAGTTCTGGAATGGCGACCGCGCACCGGAAAGCGCAGGGTGGGAAGACCCCTCACACGGTGGACCGACGACCTGATTAGGACAGCGGGAAGCCGATGGATCAGGGAGGCACAAGACCGCGCAGAGTGGAAACTTTTGGAGGAGGCCTATGTCCAGAAGTGGACGTCCATAGGCTGATATGGAAAAGTAATAAAAAACTCCTCTACAAGCTATCAAGTCGATCGCGGTTTAATGAATACACGCCGAAGCCACACAAGCAATAATCCAAATTTGTTTATCCACCATCATCAATATGATTAAGAGAGATTTGTATTATAAATCTTTGTTTACAAAGTCGCAATACTTGTGTAAACTTTTCCAATTAATGTAACAACAGCAAAATTAAGCCTTACAAATTAAATATACGAGAGAGGAGTCATCTTGGACGGTGTAATCTCGAAAAGTACTTAGATCTTTTTGGTTAAATAAGTTTTGGTTGTACTTTAGGGATTTTAATCTGGGTTAAGCCGTTGGCAGACAGTGGAGTTAAATTTACATAATGCTGCTGTCAATCAAATAGTTTAAACAATACTGGTTGTATCTTTAGTAAACAATAATTTTTCATAAGCTGAGCGTTTATACACATTATCTTGCATTATCTTTTTATATTATGCTATATTTATTTTTGCCCGTCCCTGCAGTGGGACATTAGTGGGCTGTTATGATGATGATACTTTATTTACTTAGACGTTTTGTAGACAACAATTTCGCAGTTTCTGCTATGAAATTAAATAACTAAACCAATTTTAATTTGATAAAACTCTCATGAGACAAACTTTGGAAGTATACAAAGGGCCATTATTAAACAAACTAAGCAAAACTTTCTCCGCATAGCATAAGCAGGTGTATAGTTAAGAATTACCAACGCGGAGAAGGTTTAAATAGTTGTTGAACTAACAGCTCAACAGTAATGTTTACTTAAAAACTCTAAGTACCCTCTCTAAACTACACCAGTTCACGTTTACGACTAATAAACTAAACTAGCAAAAATAACTTTCAGTACATGAATTAAAATTTATTGAAGCGTTTATTTTTCTTCGCTTTCCGTTTAGTTATTACTCTCTAATTGAACTTTTCATTTGATATTATTGGTCTTTTTTAATTCTGTTTCATTATAAAGTTGAAATTATTTTGCTTTCACGCTTTGCTTCAGTAGTTTGGGTTAATATTTGGCTTAAATATATTTATATCATCATATACACATATCATACATACATCATCATGCGGTGTTCGCCTATAAGTAGTTATTACACTTACAATGTTAAACGTAGCTAATTAAGGAAGAACTGTTTTAGTGTAAATAGCTGTTGGTGAACCTAATAATAAATAAATAAATATATATATATTTTGTGTTATATTATATGTTACCAGCAACAAAAGACATCCAAAAAAGTATTAATTGTAAAACCGTTTAAAAAAGGCCGTTTTTGTTTATAATGGAAAATTTATCTAATTAATAAACATTTTAAGTGTTGAGAGTGTGCTATACAAATACACACATCAAAAAAGTCTAAGCAACATGCATGATATTACAAATTTACCATTTATATTAATTAATTTCTAAGTATTTACTCACTCAAAGTGTATAGGTAAGTAAACTTTTTTGTTATTGATGACATACTGGCTGGTTGTAAAAAAAAAATTTCGATTATGTTTTGTTTTTTTTCATAAAATTCAAATGACTGCGAATTTGTTTGAATTTGAGTGCATGTTAATTGCTACGTTTTAGTCTTGATTTTATAATTTTACCAACCATTTAAATACAGTTGGCGACAAAATTGAATTGTTAGATATTCTTTACGTCATGGAGCGACGTCATTTGACGGCAGATGAAATGCAAAGAGCTGTAGGGATGTTGCAAGCGGGAAGTAATCAATCTCAGGTATCTCGACATTTTGGTATTCATAGAAGTGTTATTTGTCGTCTTTGGCAGCGCTACAATAATACAGGGGAACCCGCTGAACAGCATCCAGGCCGTAAAAGGAGTACAACCACTCGGCAAGACCGGTACATACAACTGACTGCAAGACGCCAGCCGATGTTAACCGCTCGAGAGATAAGTTTGAGGCTACAAAATTCAAGTGGTGTTGATGTAAGTCCCCAAACTGTGCGAAATCGACTGCATGAGTACGGCCTACGAGCTCGACGCCCTATCAGGTGCCCACCGATACGTCACGGGAATCGCGCTCGTCGAAATGAATGGTGTAGAGAACGCATAACATGGACCCAGGAACAATGGGATAAAATTATGTTTTCCGATGAGTCGCGATTCGGGTTTAGGCCTGATACAAGAAGGGTGCGAGTGTACCGTCGACCCGGAAATACTGAAAGACTCAGGTGCGTTCAGGAAGTTCATCCATACAGCGGCTCAACAGTTATGGTATGGGCGGGTATTATGAAGAACAGGCGAACTGAGCTCGTTTTTGTAAATGGAAACATGAACGCTGAAAATTACGTTGAGGATATTCTCAGACCTTATGTCCATCCATTTGCACAAACCTTTGGCTCCGATTTTACGTTAATGCATGACAATGCGCGTTCACATACAGCTCGGCGAACCAGTGAATACTTGGCAACGGAGAACATCCAGGTATTGCCCTGGCCTGCACAATCATGACATGCTCCAGAGACGTGTTTTGAAGGACTTGGACGGAGTGACAACAACCCAACAGCTGAAGGATTTGCTACAATTCCATTGGGAGCGAATACCGCAAGATGACATAAACAGTCTCATTAATTCAATGAATAATCGTTGCCGACAAGTTCTGAATAGCAGAGGAGGCCATACTTTGTATTAAATTGTCCTATTCTTTCACAATAAATTCATTTTCTTAAGAAATTTCAATTTGTAAAAAAAAAGTTTAGTTTCTTATGTACCTGTATATTCTAATATTGTTAATTTCTGTTATTAAAAGAACTTATAAAGAAAACAGCTGTTATTTTTACATCATAGAACCCTAAAAATATTATTTTAAAAATAAAATACAACGTTATAATTAAAATAAATGGTAAAATAAATTAATATAAATGGTAAATTTGTAATATCATGCATGTTGCTTAGACTTTTTTGATGTGTGTACTTTATTGCCTTTTCTTAAGACTTCGGTACCAACATTTTGCGTTATTGGTCGTATTTGCGAATTATGTTTTTTTTTCTATTGGCGGCGCTAGTGAGCCACGTAAAGGCCCTTAAAGTAAAACACATTTTTTTATACCTTCCTTAGCATTTTTTTTAATATTCAACATTAAAAACAAAAACATTATAACTATCATTTTCAAATATAAAAGTACCTACAAAAAAAATCTCGAATAAAATAAAACCGATTCCGTTTTCCTAACCACTGTACACGTGTTTACTTCCTAAATCAATGATGCGTAAAGTGCAATAATATCTGTCCCCTCTTACAAACCATTAACTTACAATACAAAACATGATATTTACTTTAAGAGAGAAAAGAAAAACAAAATAAATACATTGAGACAACCAGTTTGAGCGTTACGGTATGTAAGATAAATGTTTTATGAAGGCTTAGTGAGTTTATGGGGTTAGATGGTGTGGTAAGCGTATCTGTGAGGTAGTGGATTCTGTTCTCACAAAAGTGAATTACTTGTGTGCAAGATCATGGTTCTTAGGTTTAGGATAGCGTAATTATTAGTGTATTTTTTTATATCGTTTTGTAAATCTGTATAATTAGACAAATATTTAAAACTAATATTCGATTCCCGCGAAATATAATTATTTGTGTGTATCAATATGAATGTTTGCATTGATTTGGATGTATCCTATGTATAAATGTACATACAATATTTACAAAAATGTATGATTTTTATTTAATCAGATGTCTAATACCCATAGTGCAAGCAAATTTTTGGATTAGACAGCGTTGTGCAAACGTGTGAGGAATATTGATTTAATATACTGGGCTACATTAGGTACTGGAAAACCCCTATTTCATTGACTGGGGAAGGTTATGAATATGTATACGTAATTTCTGGTTAACGTTAAATTCACTGGTTAACGTGCTATAGCACGTTAACCAGTGAGGTTTTGTGTATTGTGTATTTGCTACAGATAGTAGATTTTCTTCTGTGTTATACACATACCCCCTTACTCATAAACGCCTCTTAAATTAAATCACTGTTTAGCGAGATTTTTATTAGGAAAACCAACCTTATACCAAACAAAACCGTAAGAATTTAAGCTAATCAATTGACTAATATTTAAGAGACGTTTATGAGTTACGGATAAAAAGTAAACAATTTTTACGACAGTCAGGATGAGAAAAAGTGAATAGACCTATGCCACAGAAATATGAATTAATATCTATGGCCTATACCATTACTTATCACTTGGAGAGAAACAATGTAATTTATTAAAATATATTTATTAACCCTTAAATCCTACCCGGGGGTCCAGTAAACCCCAGAGCTTTATTATTTTTAAATATTTTAGCAAAAACGAAAAGCACGGTCACGTGACTCCAGGTAATCCTCGATGACACCTTTGGCTATCTTATAATTAGTCGTGCATTCGCGCTAATGCATTGTAGGCGTAATTATGGCTGTTTTGGGGTTTATCAGACCCCAGGGTAGGAATAAAGTTATATTTTTGTGGTGTACTGATAGTTATACATTGGTTTCTGCTGTTCGTTCTGGTAATAAAATAAAAAGGTAAGATACATTTCTTGATGTTTAGTAATATAGTAATAGTATTCTTAGTTCATTTTACAAAAATTAATCGGCATATTGTATTTTTTTTACATTTTTTAATGTGTTTTACGTAATTGTTTTGGTAAAGCTAAACAAAAATGGATGATCAGATTATTGACTGGCTGCACGAAGAAGATTCTGAAGAGGAAGAGGTGTTGGGTGTTGTGGCTCT
Organism: Schrankia costaestrigalis; assembly: GCA_905475405.1. Lineage (NCBI taxonomy): Eukaryota > Metazoa > Arthropoda > Insecta > Lepidoptera > Erebidae > Schrankia > Schrankia costaestrigalis. Next base: position 10,285,171 of record FR997851.1, read on the forward strand.
TAACCGACTTCTGGAGATGGTGGACTTTTATAATAAGACGAAAATTGGTGTCGATTTAATGGACCTGTTATGTCACAAATACAGTAGGTATTTATGGTTGCCTGTGCGGCGCTCCACAAACTATGGCCCACCTCTCATCATGTCCTGGATACCCTTACACCTGCACTCAGGAAGAGCTAATGATTGCCAGCGATAACGCAGTCAGTGTCGCAGAGTTTTGGGCTACATCAATTTAGTCTAGTATCGTTTTGCCATCGATACGCTAAGAAGAAGAAGTATGTCTAGGAGGACAAAGAGATGGCTAATGGCAGTTTTTTATGGCCTAATCAATATAGAAGGTGTTAATTTATTTATTCTACTAAAAACGGCTACAAAAAAACAATGAAAAAACATCTCTTTCTAAAAAAACTAGCCTTGGACCTCATCACCCGACAAATGGAGGACAGATTTACATGGCCTTCTTTGCCCTCAAATCTCCAAGACCTCCTATGAGGAATTTAAAAAAAGAAGCGTCTTTTGGTCGTCGCAACTCCTGCTCTCATAGCAAAAAAAAAGATATGCTGTCTGCCCAAGGGGGAAAAACTGGAAAACGAAGGTTTCCTGTGGGATGTGCCGTAAACCTCTCTGTGGTGAAGATGCTGTGCCATGATGTGAGGAATGTGGCATCCAAAAAATAAAATGTTGTTTATAACGCGTAATTAAACTGTTTTTTGAAATAAATAATTAATACATTAAATTTGCGTTTAATTTATTATTTATTCATGATTTAAATATGGGGTCTACGAGACCCCTGGGTAGGAATAATGTTTCTCCTAGGATGGGTAGGACTTAAGGGTTAATACGGTCTCTGCCAACCCCATGGAAACAAGAATATATATATGTATGTTTGTATTTAATTACAAATAGCTTTCAATCACTTAAGGTCAATTTTCCATCAATAACCCAATACCGTTTAAGCGTGTCACATAAAACACTTGTGCTTATCCAAATATACATTAAAATGTAACCTAATATAGTAATAGCGGTATGGGTTATTTATTCCGCCGGATGAGTAAGTTCTTTATGGTATAAAATACTACCTAACAGTCCTTTAAGGTCCCACTGCAGGGATTACCCTTCTGCAGTGACGGAGGAAAACTACACAATTACGCCAGTAATAAGTAAATTGTTAGGTTAATAGTCTCAAATTAGATACATTTACAACTTTACTCCTTATTTTTATAGGTGAGTTTCAAAGGTTTTTTTTAAGAATATTCATTGTTTATTTCTTTAGTAAAAATACACTAAGAACCGGACACTGTGTCGCGCGGACTTTTAAAGACTTGAAACAAACGATTCGATTAGATAAAACATCCACGTTTAAGACATTACTTTTGGTGGGATTCGAAGCCCGGAGAACCTGCTTGCACGCAGCTGCATACACGAAGCTTTGCCACCAACGCAGTTCAAGTATAATTTAGCTACAGAATATCAGATGAGATAGAAAAACCTAAACTTTATACAATACAAATAATTATTTGATCTAACGGGAAACAAACCCACAACTTCCACATCTCCATTTTGCAGGCAAGTAAATTAACCTTCTCGAAAAAAAATCTATAAATAGTCGTCCAAAGTTGTACACACACATCGATAGATGGCGCTGTTTATCTAAGACTGAGGTGGTCGACATCGCACGTGCACAACACACGTGTACACAAATACCCGGTAAGGACCTCAAAAAACATCCAACCTCAAGTTTTTATTTTTGGATTATATAATTACTTACTGGAAATTGAATCCTCGCGGACTGTATCCGTACACACCACCACTTTGCCACAATTCAAGTATAATTAAAAACACTATAGCACATGTACCACAGATTATTATAAGATATAGAAAAACCAAAACTAAATTAAAAGCATGACAAATCAAACGGGGATCGAACCCACGACTATCGCAACGCAGGTAAAAACACTTCTTGTCATAAAAACTCATCTATAAATAGAAGACCAAAGTTGTAAACACACATCGATAGATGGCGCTGTTTATCTAATACGGAGGTGGTCGACACCGCACGTGCACATCACACGTGTACACAAATACCCGGTAAGGACCTCAAAAAACATCCAACCTCAAGTTTTTATTTTTGGATTATAAAATTACTTACTGGAAATTGAATCCTCGCGGACTGTATCCGTATACACCACCGCTTTGCCACAGTTCAAGTATAATTTAAAATACTATAGCACAGGTACCACTGATTATTATAAGACATAGAAAAACCAAAACTAAATTAAAAACCATGACAAATCGAACGGGGATCGAACCCACGACTAGCGCAATGCAGGTAAAAACACTTCTTCTCATAAAAACTTATCTATAAATAGAACACCAAAGTTGTACACACACATCGATAGATGGCGTTGTTTATCTAATACGGAGGTGGTCGACACCGCACGTGCACAACACACGTGTACACAAATAGCCGGTAAGTAACGTGTACGTGACCGATAATGCATTGAACGGTTAATATAAACAGTAACATTAATCTTTCTATTTTTGGACTTTTTAATTTGTAGTAAAGTTTCGCTTGGAGTAAGGTTTTTACGACAATTTTGGTATGACAATTAAGTGTGACATTGCACACATAATGGACCAAAAAAGAGTCTAAGTGTGGAAACTAGAGTCCACCATCCATTCCATTCCATTCCAAGTGTGACATTATGGTTTTGTATCCAGCATAGTATGGAAGGCACGACTTAATGCAAGGACTTTTTGCTACTCTTCTTCCTAGTATATGGTCGGAACTCGAATACGAATAAAAATGTTCCCTTTGTTGGAGCGATGCAACAGATTGAAAAAAGTCCATATTTTTGAGGTACAAGTTTTGAAGTCGATTAAAAATCAAAAAAATCACTTCTTGTTTCATGGTTCTGTTGTTTAGCAAAACAACTTCCGTAAATAGCTGGTAAGTATCGTGACCAATAATGCATTGGACGGGTAATATAAACAGTAACATTAATCTTTCTATTTTTGGCTTTTTAATGTGTTGTAAGTTTTTGCTTTGTAGTAAGGTTTTTACGACACTATTCTAATGAGGATCTAGTGTGACATTAAGGTTTTGTATCTATCATAGTATGGAAGGCACGACTTAATGCAAGGACTCTTTGCTACTATTCTTCCTTGTATGGTCGGAACTCGAATACGAATAAAAATGTTCCCTTTGTTGGAGAGATGCAACAGATTGAAAGAAGTCCATATTTTTGAGGTAAAAGTTTTGAAGTCGATTAAAAATAAAAGAAATCACTTCTTGTTTCATGGTTCTGTTGTTTAGCAAAACAACTTACGTAAATAGCTGGTAAGTATCGTGACCAATTATGCATTGAACGGGTAATATAAACAGTAACATTCATCTTTCTATTTTTGACTTTTTAATATGTAGTAAAGTTTTCCCTTTGTAGTAGGTATTTACGACACTATTCTAATGAGAATCTAGTGTGACATTAAGGTTTTGTTTCTATCATAGTATGGAAGGCACGACTTAATGCAAGGACTCTTTGCTACTCTTCTTCCTTGTATGGTCGGAACTCGAATACGAATAAAAATGTTCCCTTTGTTGGAGATGCGACAGATTAAGAAAAATCCGTATTTTAGGGGTCAAACTTTTGGAGTCAATTAAAGATTTTAAAAAATCACTTCTTGTTTCATGGTTCTGTTGTTTAGCAAAACAACTTACGTAAATAGCTGGTAAGTATCGTGACCAATAATGCATTGAACGGGTAATATAAACAGTAACATTCATCTTTCTATTTTTGACTTTTTAATATGTAGTAAGTTTTCCCTTTGTAGTAGGTACTTACGACACCGATCTTTAAATGTAGTAATTTAGTTCTTGAGACTCCTTATTTAAAACCGAGGATGAGAACTGTGGAGGTTTTAGTAGGTAAACCAGTATAAAAATGTTAGTTTGATATAACTACCTCGCCAGTTATCTAAGGCAAGATGGACACAATGTATTTCTCTCCACGACAAAAATAAAGTATTACCGTATCAGCCTTTAGACGCCTACTGCTGGACATAGGCCTCCTCCAAACGTTTCCACCCTGGGCGGTCTCGTGCCTCCCTCATCCATTGGCTTCCCGCCGTCCTAACCAGATCGTTAGGCTGATATGGTATAGTAAAAATGGTAAAAATAAATTATTTACCACACTAATATTATGACAATGGAATGTGACATTATGGTTTCATATCTGTCATGGTATGGATGGTCTCCGGTCTCCCCCATAGCTGTATACATATAGGAACTTTCATTAGATCCCTTGCACAACTTACTGCTAAGACGTTTCACTTACAAGGAGGAAATTCGCCAACATCGTGTTATTACACAGATAAATTTTCATGTCTTTGTTAGAGAGTTACTGACTGATTGTAAAGTAGTCCTTATTTTACAGATAAAACATTTTGAGTTTTAGAGTTGGTTAAAAATCAATTGTTTTGCAATAAAACTTAATGGTTTCCAAATTATGAATGTAGGTGGGCAATCTCTGAGCATAATTGCTGGGATTGGACATATGGAAAATGTAAGTGTCGCGCAAAATACATCCAACCTACATCCATTTAAAGAACAAAAATACATACAAGCTCATGATAACAACTTGTGGATCATAAAAACAAATAGCCCAGACATTCGAACCTGTGACCAGCTTATAAGACCCATTTACCGCGACTACTGCGCCACGTTCACTACTCTCCGTGTGGTGACGGAGTAAGAATACAATATGTCACCACCCTATCTCATCCCATGGGTGTCGTAAAAACCGACTAAATGACTATCCGTGAATATTATCTCTACAAAATAAAAAGAAGGAAAACTTGAAATTAAGCCCTATAGATACCAATCCGTCTGGCCAGCGTGGTATTAGTAGGCCAAGTATCCCTGCGGCAAGGGAGGAGGCCCGTCCCTGCAGTGGGACATTAATGGGCCCCTATGATGACTGCGCCACGAAGGTAGGTAGTCATTATTGTTTTCACATTGAAGTACTATTTAGAAATATAGCTCTGTAATTGTATCTTTCACGTAGTTACGTTTCCTATTGTTAATTTCAGTATAAAATGAGTACAATGGCCATTATAGTCGAACTATCAGCTCTTTTGTTGTATCTAGGTTCTTTAGTATCAGCTTTTAATGAAATGAAGGTACTATCATTAATAGAAATGGCTTACAACTTGATTGACATTGAATAAAGTAAAAGCTCTGCTTAGTTTGGGACTAGATATAGGTACGTTGTGTGAATGAGTTAAGCAACTTAGGAGACGTTAGGGTTATGGATTGGGGACCGATAGTGGTGTTTCTGACCGTCACTGCTGCTGTCAATAAGCCACTTCAGAGGCTTATGGGCGGCTTGAACTACTCTTGACATCAGGTTGGTCACTAACAAAGACATTGCATTGAAAACAATATTCATTCACGTACTTGTTGTTATATTTAGATCCCCTCGAAGCTTCTAAGCGCCCTTTGGCCTGCACTAGTCAGGGGCTGCGAAAGAATCATGATTTACCGTGGCCCCGGGGCTATGTGAGAGATGGTACACCAGGGATCTTAGTCAATAAGAGTCTGACAGACCCTTCTGCTCTCTCAAGGAACTTTGTAAGGATAGCTCTCGTTAAAAATAGGTAAATTCAGTTCATAAAAGATAAGTAAAATAAATAAATCTATGACATATTTATAATTGAAATCAATAACAAGTGTTTATTATATAAATATTAGTGCGGCATAATTATAGTTTGAAGTTAATGATAATAGAAATAATTATGTGTTATGTATCATGACCTTTGAAGATAAATAATTGTTATTAGATAAGTATGAAAAATCAATAGACGTTGTCAACAGTACATCACGAGGCAACATTGATATATTAGGTCTTTACCTATGAAATTGCCGTTTTGTATGAAGATTTTATCGGAAGTTAGATTTTTCATACTAATGTTTTCTTAGATTTTTCAATAGTTATTATTCTTAATAGAATGAAGTTTGGTATAAGTAATGACACACATTTAAGCTGACTTTGTGTTTAAAACACAGAAAAAAAGTATCAGGGAAGAAGTTACTTATGAGAACGTTATGTACTACCTTCTTTAGTGATTGAAGATATTTATATTGCATAATGATGTATTTTCCTTCTTACCTGTCTACCGCTATATTACTTAAAACCCAGAATTTCTAATTATGTTAAAAGTCTACCTACTACATCTATTATTTTTTTTATACTTATTTACTCATTCTGTTATCTGTGAAAACTTTTAATTGGCCTTCATTTTTTATGTTCAATCCCGTATATTATATCAACTAGCTGTAAGTTTTCCTAAAATTGTAAAATAAAATAAAATAAATAAAATATTTATGTAGCCACGTTAGCAGTCAGTAATACAAACAAAGCAAAATGGGTATATAACTTGGCTCATTCCAACATGTGAAAAACTTGTATATAGCTAAGTCTTTCACATGTTGGAACGACAACCATGCATCATGATTCTGTGATCTTAGCAAAAAGAAAAACTTCCCACTTAAATTTTTTCTGTCTAGGAATTGTCGTACCTACATTGTTCTTTGTTCTGTGCTAATTATTATCTTCTCTATTCACCGACTTACATAAACTTGTTAATCCGTACAAAGTCTGTAAAATATTTATTATATCATGAAACAACGGTAGCGGAAGCTGTTATTTGAACATAATTTCAAAGTACAAAACCCAATTAAAATTTTAAACAAAATTACCTTACCACCTTTTCTAAGCCGTTTTGTAAGTTTCTTAACTAAATTCAATAAATAAGTAATAATAAAATTTTCTACTCAATTTCTTGACGATGTAAGGGGCACTCTTTACAGGGGCTGACGAATAATATACGCTGGGGTGAGGCGAAGGGATGAACGCTAAAATAAAGGGGATTATAGGGGAATTACGTTGCCAAGGGCGACGGCTTGCCCTCGAAGGAGTAACGAGTATGTTCTTGCATAAAAATAATACTTCTTAAAGTCAGTTTTTACAAGAAAGTTAGTGTAGGCGTATCAAAGTTTTATATATCTTTCTTTAAGACTCTTACCTGAATGGAGATCAAGAATTTATTGTAGAGAGCTTAAAAACTTATTTTAACGAACAGAAAGTATAACCAAAGTCACAACAATCGTTTGAGGATCACATAAAAAAGGTAAATGATTCGAGCCCAGAATATTGTTAAAAGTATTGAGGTATCAATGCTTGTAAATGGAAATATATTATGGAAACATACAGTTTTAATAACAATACCAAAGCTACCCATCCATTAGGTTACCCACCATACGGTTTTTTATCTACATAACATTTTAGCCTGGTGAGGTAAACAGATCTGATTAGATGAATCAATACCATATCAAAGCAAAACACCTAATACATCATATTTTAATTCATGATGACCTAGGTTACGTAATTTCTGATTAATTATATAAAATCGGCTTAAAACTATATAAACTCATTTATGCTTAATATTTTTTCAATAAGTCAAATATTTCCTTCGTCGAAGACTGCAACCGCAAAATGTCCGAAAAACATTTCCATAGGGGTTTAGAAACCATTGTTAATTTAAATTAATGTCAATTAATTATGGACTAAAGAAGAAGGGCAACAAGTGAATTTAACCACTGACTAAAAATAATTTTAAAAAGATTAGCATTGATTATGGAAAATGAATGAAGCTTTTTTAATTTTCGATGAGATTCAAGTATAGTAGAAATTGAGTAATAAAATATACACACAGTCTTGCATGGTTACTTGAACCATAGAAAATTTTGTCTAAGAAAGATAATGAAAAATGTATGCAAACCAATCCGTCTGGCCAGCGTGGTATTAGTATCTCTCCATCACGGGAGGAGGCCCGTCCCTGCAGTGAGACATTAAGGGCTGTTATGATGATGATGTATGCAATGGTGCAAAATATATGCCGTAATGAAAGATTCTGATCTCCCATACATACACATGTGTGTGTGAGATAGAGGCTTGTGTCTGTGTGTGTGTGTTCTAAGAGTGTGTAAAAGGCAAAGTTGTTTCAAACCTCGGTTTCGTTTAATTTGTAATGTAGTCATGGATGTAATTCACAAGCTACATTTCCGGGTAGGCATTAAGGTTGTCAGCGAAGCGGAGAATGTTAGCAGAGCGGAGAAATGGAGAATAAAATCTCCTCTTCAAGAATTAGTAAAGTTTAGTTTTAGTCTCAGAGTGTTGATATGAATAAAGCCATGGTGCAAATCAGGGTGTGATCCTACCCAGCACGACCACGGATGATAATCTTAATTTTAATGCTGTACATATTCATGAAAAAAAGTGTACTTCAGCAAGCGACTTTGTTTTATACTATGTAGTGATAGTCAATGATTGCTATCACTACATAGTATGAAACAAAGTCGCTTTTTCTGTCACTTTGTATGCTTAAATCTTTAAAACTACGCAACGGATTTTCATGCGGTTTTTTTAATTTAAGAGAGTCAAGAGGAAGGTTTATATGTATAATACGTGCTTATTACTTATAGTAGAGAAACCCAAATAAATTTAGAGATTTGTAATGTAATCGTCTAATGAAGCTGTACTTTAACGTTGTTTAACGTCGCGTTGTGCGGAGACGAGGCGGGTCGCTAGTTGGTTAATCATCATAACAGCCCACTAATGTCCCACTACAGGGACGGGCCTCCTCCAATGACGGAGGGATACTTGGCCTAAGTACTAATACTACGCTGGCCAGACGGATTGGCATAGGGTTTAATTTGAAGTTTTCCTTCTTTTTATTTCGTAAAGATAATATTCACGGATATTCACACTTAGTCGGTTTTTACGACACCCATGGGATGAGATGGAGTGTTGACTTGATGTATTCTTACTCCGTCACCACACGGAGAGTTGGTTAATATTTCTACGTTTCACCGCTCTCATAGACAGGGAGTGTAACTCTTGCCTGTAGGCCAGCATGCCTGCGGGTTTCTGTCGACTCCTATACTTTTAGGAGACCCCTTACATTACACCTTGTTTTTGAAGAACATTTTCTTAAACTTATGAGGTGTAAGTCTATAAAAAGGAAAGAGGGTCTTTCTAAATAATATTACCCTATTTGTGTTGGTATTACCCCTTCTTAAGTGCGGTTAGGGATCTTAAAGGTCTTTGTTTTCTAAATATGACGCAAATCAAGCGGATAATACGACTTAGGTTATCATGTGTTTACTAGGGATATTATATAGGTACACAGTTTTGCCGAAATGCCAATATTGTCCAAGACTCAGGCTAGAATTACATGTAAAGCTTTTTCATTCTTAGAACACTATGCATCATGCGCTGTGTCGAGGGAACTTTAACAAATTTCTATTTAATAACATGATTCGGTCTCATAACGTGTAGCATTATTTATGGGTAACTATAATAAAACAAACAACCATGTTTACACCTTTTTTGCTTAGTGTTTGAGTCAGATATAATAGGATTACATGGGATTGATCACTGTAGTCTTTGCTCCATCACCACATTTATAGCATTACAATTTTAGTTAGTTACCTACCAAATAAATATATTTGGATGTTATGACTATGTAATTAAAAGCGTATGTCCTGTACTGATTCGGTATGCATGAGTCCAATTTATGCCCTGAACTACCGTATCCTGCCCATTGTCGCCTAAATTGGGAAACTTAATTATGTCCCCTTTACGATGGACCATAAAAAATATTGAGGTCACATGGATATTGTGGGCGATTTAGGCCAGACATCATCAAATGTTTATGAATTAAAGAGGTGAATAATTAAATATTGCGCTTGTAAAAAATATATAGTTATTGTAAGAATAAAGAATTATTATTATTAAAGTATTATTTATTTATTATTTATTTTAGATTTGAGACGAGAAAAATACAAAAAGAATAAAAGTTACATCTTTCTACAAAAGAAAACGACTGTTTAGTGTCAAATGCTATGAGCAGTAGAATGATATTATAAAAGATACATGCAATTCGCAAAATTGATTTCCAGTAGTGTAAGTAAGTAACGCCATGGGATCTCTCAACATAGCTATCAGACTTAACAGTGTCCGAAGGCATCTGTCTTATCCGTGTGGTGACGGAGTAAGAATACAATATGTCACCACCCCATCTCATCCCATGGGTGACGTAGAAACCGACTAAGGGACTATTCTTGAGTATTATCTTAACGAAATAAAAAGAAGGAAAACTTGAAATTAAACCCTATACCAATCCGTCTGGCCAGCGTGGTATTAGTAGGCCAAGTATCCCTCCGTCACGGGAGGAGGCCCGTTCCTGCAGTGGGACATTAATGGGCTGTTATGATGAGTGTCCGGAGGCATCTGTCACAACACACTGCGTCTGCTATGGAGAAGCGTAATATTTATCATCAGAGGCCTCATTCCCTTTATAAAAAAGCAGATCAAAATACTCTTTATCACAATACTAGCTGCCCCGTGCCTACTTCATTGGGCGGCGAGAAAAACGCGTCACTTTTTTAAACATATTTCATTACTGCTCCACTCCTATTAGTAATAGCGTGATACTATACCAGTAAGAATTTTTAAAATCGGTTCAGTAGATCCAGAGATGGGGTAACCCCTATAACGTCACAAACACACAAACTTTACCTCTTTATAATATTAGTATAGATTAATAACTAAATAGTTACATTACAAATGTTTTTGCATTCAAACCAGCATCGGAAAGTCGTATTCTTTCAACAATTTATTTACAAAACACAACACCAAGTACCCTCATGTGCAAAGTTAAACCGATCCACCATTCTCAACATCTTTTCACAAAGAAATAAAACTATTCTGAAGTATTTTATCACAGTTTATTTCGGACTCTGAGCACTTTTCAACGTCCGTGTCTCATGTCCCAAGCGACCAGTGGACACAGAAAACTTTTATAAAATTGTTTTAAGCTGAAAAGTATGAAAATAGAATTTCTTTGAAGAGTTTAAGTTCTTGTTTTTATTGAATTTTATTTAATCCTTTTCATTAACAAAAAACCGATGGATGAGGGAGGCGCAGGACCGCACAAGGTGGCAATATTTGGAGGAGGCCTATTTCCAGCAGCGGACGTCAATTGGCTGAGATGAATGAATGAATTAAGAAAAATAAAATTGGAATAAGGGCAGGGGAATGATGATGGTGAATTAATCATTTGTGGAAAAATTCTATAGTAAAGCAGCAAAGATACTGTTTATTTTTTTAACCAGCATGTCAATTCTCGGTTATTAAAATCGTTAAAAATTAGGTTAAGTTAACTTAAGTTGTCAAATTGTCACACAATAGGTAAGACAATTTGACAACTTAAGTTAATTTTTAACGATTTTAAGGTACGAGAATTGACATGCTGTTGTTTCCAAGTGCATTTTCTCCTTGATTTTTTTAGTAATTAATAATCACTGTTATTGTTTTCATTTTGAATCTTTCCGCAAAAAGTGCTTACAATGGGACTTGGGTTCACATTGGATTTAAACGCCATACTTGAACTATGGTGCATTAATGGCAAAACGGTCTCGGGTTGGAAACAATTTCTCAATTAGGGTTATTCGTAAAGACATGCCACGACACATGGCTCGGGCATTCCTAGTACGTCCTAGTCTTAAATAAAAAATGGTTTAATACCCTATAAGTCAAGATAATCCCCGTACCTAAATATTTTTTCCAGTCTATATACCTGCGTACTACGGAACTCTCCATCCTTCAAAAGATAAATTCATTAACAATGCACAATAGTAAGTAATAGGTCAACGGCCGATACGTCAAGTGTTAAGTATGTAATTATAATTATCAGTAAAGACAACTAATTATTTTACGAGGACAAACTAACAGAGACAAATAAATAATGTTATCTGTTTATTTATTACAAGAGGTCACTTGTGCATTGCGTACACGTAGAATAGTCCTGCATTGTTATTTATACCGTCTTTGTACAAACGGAAAAATTATTTGGTATATTATTGACGACCTCTGTGGCGCAGTCGGTATATTACATGGCTGCTACGCAGAGGTCTCGGATTCGATTCCCGCTCAATGCAAATCTTTGTGTACATGAACGTGATTATTCGAATTGGTCTAGGTGTTTTCTATGTATAATATGTATGTATTTACAAAAGAAAAAGTATTCAAGTATGTTTATCCGTTGTCTAGTACACATAGCAAAGCAAAGCTTGTAGCTTTGCTTAGTTTGGCGTTGTGTGAATGTGTGAGGAATATTTATAATATTCATACATGAGAAGGACACATAGGTAAATTTTAACATAACATGTTTTGATTGTCCTATTTCAGAATATTCCCTCTTGAGGGAGTTTTGATATAATTATGCAGACTGTCTATCTAGAGATTATAAGGAATAAACGGTATGCATTTCATTCCTAAACTCGCACAATTTGTGACTGGGTCTATTCGCCGAACAAAAAAAACCATCTCCTTTGAATAATGAATTAAATTATTATAATTTTTGAACAAATTAACTGTGAAATTGAGTTTAATGTTAATATTTCTAAAGTTTCCGCTGTTATACAATCATTATAGGCCATTATTCACCGCTGCATGGTAATTAGTACACTGCACCACGCTGGCCAGCGTGTTGGTTTAAGTTCAGTTACAAGTTAGCAGCAGTAAGCAGTTCTCCGTGTGGTGAGGGAGTAAGAATACAATATGTCACCACCCCAGCTGATCCCATGGGTGTCGCAGAAACCGACTAAGGGACTAACCGTAAATATTATCTTTACGAAATAAAAAGAAGGAAAACTTGAAATTAAACCCTACACCAATTTGTTTGGCCAGCGTGGTATTAGTAGGACAAGTATACCTCCGTCACAGGAGGAGGCCCGTCCCTGCAGTGGGACATTAATGGGCTGTTATGATAGTAAAGTTTTTCCCTATCTTGTATTAAAAATATACGCTATTCTATACACCCTGTATTTCCGAGGCACAATAGTGCCCTATCACATAAGCTTACTTAATTACTTAACAGCTGCAGCTGTGACACAGCAATGCAAGGGAGTTTAGACGGCAAGTAATGTTGTCAACATTTTTTGGGACTTCCCTTTGCTATCGGAGTAGACAAGATTAACTACTTGCCGAACGTTAACTAGAGGCTTCCTAACTCTTAACTAAAAATGATTAATTTGATAATGAAGTGTAAGTATAAGAAAACCTAGGTAACAATTGACGACCTCTGTGGCGTAGTGGTTATGTAACATGACTGCTACGCGAGGTCTCGGGTTCGATTCCCGCTCAATGCAAATATTTGTGTGCATGAATGAACATGATTGTTTGCATTGGTCTGAGTGTTTCTATATATAATATGTATGTATTTACAAAAAAAAAATATAAGTAGGTACTAATAATAGTTGTTCTGTTACCCATAACACAAGCAGGTTAAGCCAAGCTTACTTTGGGAACAGATGGCGCCGTGTAGAAATATCCGTGAATATTTATTTTATTTATTACCAATTTAAGTTCAAAAATAACTCAAATGTCTTACCAATTATGTTTCGATTAATATATAAAGACGCCTTTTTTACCTGCAGAAGAAAAATATATATCATTAATACCAATATTGTAAAAAGGCAACAGTTAAAAGGTTGATGGTCTCACCGTATCGATTGCGTTTAGTAGTTGTCGTGCACAAAATTGCGGGCTCTAATTTCACACAAGAAAAATGGAAAACACAAAATACTTATTTGCTACAGTGCAATACAATATTACCATTATCATTGCGACGATTCCTTTAAATAATAAAAGGGTCACAGTCAGGATAATGTTATGTTTTGAACACCACAAAAAGGCGTTACTTTTTTAAACCAATTACGATTGATTTATTATCTTTTTAATATCCTAATAAGTGATTGCATAATAATTTAATGACATATTTTAGGTTACAAAAACAAAATTTTGCGATCCAAGATCAGTGTTTTAATTTGATAGCTGAAGTAATCAAGATAATTTTAGACACGTGTATGTGTTTGCATGTCCGCTTGTAGCGCTTTTATGCCCAAGATTTGTTAATCAATCAATCAACTGCTGGACATAGGCCTCTCCCTCAGATTTGTTAATGTAGATACTTATTTGCTAACTAAGTTTTATCACAATTTGAAATGAAATGAAATGAAATATCATTTATTGTGGGCAAGCCTCAATGTAACTAAACATGCAGGTTTCCATGCATTATAACCGAAACATAACAGAACTAACAATGTTCAACAACAACAGCGTCCAGTACAATAATCATAACGAGATATTCTACTCCACAGTTTCACTAATTACCTCGTAGAACTGTAATGGTATGGAGTTGCAGACGTTTGGAATAACTGGCTTTGCTGGTATGTCACGGTTTCGTGATAAAACTAAGCCTTGTGATGTTGGCTATTTAGTTGAAGACTTTTGAATTTGGTTTGCAAATGTAAAGAAATTGTATTTTTTTAGATTTTTTTTTAATTTTAAGACAGTAGGTACTCAAGTTTTTTTTAAATTTTGTAACTAAAATACTGTTAGGGGACTTTTATGTTTTTTTAAACAAAGAAGACATGTAAAGCTAGTTTTAGTAAACTATGGTGGGTACGGAATATTTATATTACTGAAAAGGTGAATCTAATTGAAGAACAGAGTGTAAGGTGTACCTACTCTAAAGCAAGAGCTTTGGGGGTTTATGAACAAAATTTCGATAAACTAATAAAAGCCAAATAAGAATGGTTAAAATTAAAGAATTTACAAAATTGAAAGTCGCAATTTTGTTTCGACGAAAGCGATTGACACTAAAGTGTCCTTACTCTCAAGCTTCATGATACTGTACGATAATTTTATTAAAGAAGAAACTGTGTATATCCTAACAGCTAGTAAAGGTTCCGTTGTCAAAAGATAAGCACAAAATCCTTACACATTCGCCCCTTTGTCCGGCTTAAGTGAACACCCCGATAATTGTGTAGCTAAGTCACGAGGGTAGATATTTTGTAAACGCATCCCCTTCGCTCTTATGTATTTTTAAAATGCATGAGAAGAAAGGTTGTTGACCTGATGTTGAATGTAAGAGTGGGGCTGTTTTGGCTAAGATTAATTAATATAAGAGAAATTTTATTTTGGTTAGTAATCTTAATATGATAAAAACAATTTTGCTGTCTTTGTGGCAATTCAGTAGAAAATACGACTGCCGCAAAGGCCCTATTACAAATCTCATCATTCATCATCATCAATCATCAACTAGCCTATCGCAGTCCACTGCTGGACAAAGGTACCTGTAACGCGCCACAGAACATGGCTCTGCGCCTTCCGCATCCAGTTCGACCCAGAGACCTTTTTAAGGTCGTCGGTTCACGTAAATGGGGTACAAATCCCATAAATGATAATCATTTGTGCGAACCACAAAGAATTTTCTTGAGCGTCGAAGTGTCTTTGTTTAATTTCAAGTCTGGAATAGTCCCTGCGTCACTGGTAGGATCCGGTACTTATTCATATAATCAATATATCAACTATTATAATTCACTTTCACAATACAAATTGAAAAACAAATACTACCATTTATCATGCATATAAATAAAATAGAGGTAAAGAAAATGAGTAATAAGTAAAGTAAATTAACTCGCAAATGAATTCGATGCTTCCAAAGCAGATGCAGCGCAATTTCCGCAAGTGACAATGAAGGTTATTTGTTAAATTCATTCAGTTCTCAAATGAATCTTAAGTTCCTGGCCATGATTTTAATTAAAAGCCAGAAAATGTAGATGAATACTGAAGAGTAGAAAAGCCTAATAAAACTAACATTTAGTCTAAGATATACGTAAGTTTCTTGCATGAAGTTCCTCAATTACCTACATTGAGAACTTATGTCGTTACCCTCGTTTTTGGGGTGCATCCTTAATAGTATCATTGTCGTGGCAAAGTGTGTCATAAGACTGTTATCGTAAGGTATGTTTTTGTGTGAGTGAGCTTGAAATGAACCATCTGGTGCCTTATTAGATTCTGAAGGAAGTTAATTTCTTACATAGGGAATACGTTTTAAGGTTTGACGAAGACGCTTTTTCTTTTTTGCTTTTATTAATGTTGTCACTCGATTCCGTTTCGTCACCTAGAGTGACAATCACATTTCTTTTGAAGAAAGTTCCGTCTATAAAGGTTTTCTTATTAATTTCTCATTGTTATTTTCGTACGCATTGTTAGGTAGGTCAGTGACACAGATAATTACAGATCAATTTTGATGTTTATTGACTGAAATAGCCCAGGAGTTGTATTTTCGGAAATAAAAATGTTTGAGCCCGTCTGGTAGGTAAGCAAATTAAAGACAGGTTTTTATTACAATCTTGACAAGCTTCGTAACCATTCGCGGCAATGGTGAGCGAAATCCTACTAATATTATAAATGCGAAAGTTTGTAAGGATGGATGGATGCTTGTTACTCTTCCACGCAAAAACTACTAAATGGATTTTGATGATATTTAGAATATAGGTAGTTTAGTGTGTAGAATAACACTTAAGATGCATAAAGAACGTGGCTCAAGCCGCGGGCATCAGCTTTTGTCATAAAAGGATGCCATATCTATGAAATATTGCGACAAAGTTCATATGGACGTCATCCTAGTACTACCTAAACCAAAGTGTCATCTTCCACAAAGCAATAAACAAGCCACGCTGGCAGAGAATCAGTTTTCTTCTTTGATATGACTGTCTAGTAGCCTTTTTGAAAACCATTCTCAAAAAATATGATAGGACGGTGTATAATATACACCATAGCACCTATCACAGGTGCTTCGGTGGTTTTGTGAGCAGTTTTATAACATAAATTTCAATTTTTAAGGTTGGTTAAGGTTTATCTTATTTTATTAACTATCGAGTATTAAACCATAAGTAGTTGTCGAACATGATAGGCATAGAACCTTAAAAACAATATCAGTCATACGCTTGTCTATTTGAATGATTAATGTTTTACGCTTTTCCATCAAAGTTAATAATAAATGACATTAAAACTAGAGAGTTGATACCGATAATAATAGTTACGTAATATCGTTTACATGGATCATCATCATAACAGCCTATTAATGTCCCACTGCAGGGACGGGCCTCCTCCAGTGACAGAGGGATACTTGGCCTAAGACTTACGGTTACTCCCTTAGTCTTACTAAATACTAGAACTAATATTAGTTTCTTTTAAAGTAGGTACCTACCCTACGTATACCAAATACAAGTCAGTTTGTTCTCCCAGTATTAGTTCTAACAACAATGTGCTAGTGTTAACTTCCTTGCCTTTGAGCTACAACTGTGTACTAGTCTTTAACTTTGTGTAGTTTTATTTGCTTTGTTAGAGAAAATAATTAGAGTTAGAGTAACTGCAGGATTTAATCACTATTAAAACGTTTGAAATAATTTCTTTATTTTGTTAGGGATAAACCCATGGAAATGGCTAAAGAATATGTCTATGTCTAAAGGATGTGCAGTTTATTTTTATAACAAGCCTTTTAATTTATTCGCGCAAAGGTATTTGAAGAATGCGCGTCTTCTCCAGTGACGTAGAGTATCTTTGGCGACAAATACCTTGATCGTTTGGTACTGAATTTTTCCTCATTTTTTCTTCTTTTGGAATATATAGGGATGAGATGTGGTGGGTTTATTTATCTTCGTTATTATTCTCCTTGACGAAATATATGTTGCTAAACTTACTATTGTATTAAGAGTATTGTGATAAAGTTATGTTATTTTATTTTAACATAATCATAAATGTACCTTTTGAATATAACATTAAAATAACGACCGAATAGAAAACTAAAAAGACCTATTTATATAAAAAAACATATTAAAAACTCTACGTAAAGTAATATTAATACACCTAAAAGAATATTGCCTTGTGTGGTAAAGGACTTAATCAAGTCTTTGCCGCTTATATTAAACACACCCCATTCTCCTTCCAAAGGGGAAGTATAACTCATTACAGTAGTTTTCATAAACACATAACGAGTACAGCAGACATGTCAATATGTCATTAACTCGGCGGTTCCCGATAATAGAGACGAAATACCAGTGTAGATATAATTGTTGTGCTGATTGTAGCTGTCACGCGACTAGGATTACCATTTGTGTGTAATCAATTAGGATATTATGAAAATTATTAATTATAGCAAATTATTAATTAAGTTATTAATTAAAGCCAGATGTCAAATACTAGTCATTTCGCTGCCACAAAAAGGGCAAATAATAAACTAGACCCCCCCCAGATGTAGTGACATCTATGGTCGCTGTATCGCAAACGTTACATCGACGGGCTAATGTATAGATGGTAGCCTACATCGATGGTACGCTACATCGACAGTACCCAAAATCGATGGTACGCTACATATACAGTACACTAAAACGACAGTATTCTACATCGACAGTGCACCAAATCGATAGTACGCTGCATCGACTACCCTTACCCAAGCCGGAATTAAACAAAAACACATAAAATCACCCGATTTTAATTATTAATTTATATTTTTTCAGTGAGGGAAATTACCGAAAACAGAGTATAGCCAGGCTCGATTTAGTAATTTGTGAAATAATTGTTTTATGAGGGAATTTAACCGAACTTGTGCTGATAGTCGCTTTGCACGCAAATCAGTCAAACACAATTTATGTTACAATCTATTCAATTAAGGACAATCCTACATAACGAATGGCCACCATACGAAATAGTATACCGTTTCTAGAGTGATACGTCCTTGCGATTGATTGCCTGTTAAAATGCTATTTGTTATTGTTACGATTTGTCTTCGTGCATTGTTTGACAACAATACGGACAGATTATTGTTTTGTTTTACTATTAATGTGATATTATCGTGGATTAAAGGCACCCCTTCAATCCACGATAATATCGGTTATTATTTCACTTATGTTTCTGGTTGTAATTAAGTTTGCAATTGAATAGTATTTAAGATGGTATGGTATTGTAATTTGGTACTAATATGATAATGACGAAAGTTTTAAGTGTGTACAATTGATACTTCTTCTGAAAACCCCATCGTCTAGCATCTAGGTTCCAGGTGCCTTGCTTTCCGGATGCCTGTTTTAATAGAAAAGACAACCTCCTGGTAACTAAGGGGAGGAGCTTAGGAACTGTATAAGTACCAGCATTGATCTATACTGTATGCTGGTCATGTAAAAGACTATTAAAAAAAGAATCCAGAATTAATCGAAAAAACAAAATAGATTTAGTCTTTTTAAATCATATCAAGGTCTATTTTAGGTCATGTCAATAAATAAGCTTGCCGAGTCCCAATTTTTTAATCGCTTTTGAGAAGTTTAAAGAATTAATTAAGTACAAT
The DNA here is from genome assembly GCA_905475405.1 of Schrankia costaestrigalis. Classification (NCBI taxonomy): domain Eukaryota; kingdom Metazoa; phylum Arthropoda; class Insecta; order Lepidoptera; family Erebidae; genus Schrankia; species Schrankia costaestrigalis. The sequence goes on from FR997851.1 coordinate 10,304,485, forward strand.
CAATGGCCCATATCTTGTCATTTATTATCAAACTTCAATTTATTAATTTAAGACAATTAACTATTGAAATAATTTTTTTGCGTATATCTATACTAATTTAGTTGTAGTAGTTTGTGTGTTTGTGACATTGTAGGGGGTAATCTATGGATTTACTGAACCGATTTAAAAAATTCTTTCTAAGTTGAATAGTCCATTTATAGTATCACGCTATGACTAATAGGAGTGGAGCAGTAACGAAATATGTTTAAAAAAGGGACGCGTTTTTTTCGCTGTCCAACGAAGTGGGCACGGGTCAGCAGCTAATATATATCTAACAATACAAGGAGGAAATAGTAAATAATAGATAGATCTTTAACAAAGTAAGAATGTAGCTCAAGACAATTGAGAGGTATAATTTATTTCTACTTCCAATTCCAAGTAACCAAATTACTCGTAAAAGTAAAACTAGTTAGGGTAACATTTACAGGAGAGTTAAGTTGGAAACCTTCGGGCTTTCTCAGAGATTAATAAATCAAATAACTCAATTTGCAATTACTTGAAGTTTAGAAGCTTGTCGGCTTCCTAACATTATGGAGATTTGTGGATTCAGATTATGATCGGGAGTTTTCTTTGTGATAAAAACTTTTAATAGATAAAGCAGTTCTATTTCTGCTTGAAGTTATGCCCGATTTACACATCGACAAGTACAGTAGCGAGTTAAGTAGTAAGTTGCTGATTATGTTGATTTAAATAGATCTCCATCCTATTTTTTGGCAAGTTAAGTTGGCGAGACGCGAGAGAGGGGGCTAATTCGTACTTAACTTGCCAAAATATAGGATGGAGATCTATTTAAATCAACTTAATTTTAAAATACTACTTAACTCGCCACTGTACTTGTCGATGTGTAAATCGGGCATTAGGGTGAAAGGGGTATTAGTATTAGATATTGTTTTTAGTCTAAGTCTTTTTTATTGTTTTTGAGCAAAATATGTATACTTCATCATAACAGCCCATTAATATCCCACTGCAGGGACGGGCCTCCTCCCGTGATGGAAGGATACTTGGCCTACTAATACCACGCTGACCAGACGGATTGGTATAGGGTTTAATTTCAAGTTTTTCCTCTTTTTACTTCGTAAAGATAATATTTATGGTTAGTCCCTCAGTCGGTTTTTACGACACCTATGGGATGAGATGGGGTGGTAGCATATTGTATTCTTACAGCCCATTAATATCCCACTGCAGGGACGGACCTCCTCCCGTGATGGAAGGATACTTGGCCTACTAATACCACGCTGACCAGACGGATTGGTATAGGGTTTAATTTCAAGTTTTCCCTCTTTTTACTTCGTAAAGATAATATTTATGGTTAGTCCCTCAGTCGGTTTTTACGACACCTATGGGATGAGATGGGGTGGTAGCATATTGTATTCTTACTCCGTCATCACACGGACAATGTATACTTATTACTATATTATTTTTTCTTAGCGGTGATGGAGTATGAACACACAACTTAGGAAAAGTTCGCAGATCTACAAAAAAAACTCAAGTTTTATTTTTTTTTAAACCCTACCGTGGATTACTAATGAGCTGACCAGCCAAAGTTTGCTTTGAGCGGGAATCAAAGCCTTGTACTAATCGCTATCAAGTTACGAAAATAGTTACTTGATAGGCATTTGTGACTGTGTTAGATAATATATTCAACATTATATTTTAAACAAATCATTCAACGTAACATGAATCAAATATCATCTCTTTCAATTATAAAATATTAATCTTATAATTGCATTATATAATATAATAATGGTGTTTATAAAACAATAGCCATGTAATGTTGAATGTAAGATGTAATGTAATACGTTACCTTATAGTTAATGAGGCTGATGAACTTACTCATGTAATACTTAAGTAATTGATTACCAATCATGTCTTTGAGTTTTTGAATGGCTTAATCTTTGGGTAGAATAATAGGTAGCCACAATACCTATGGTTTTCGGAATGTTTAGAGGTCATTTTCATGTCAACAACTTGTTGATATAGATGGGACTATCAGGCAATAACCAATGCAGAGCATGCGGTGAGGAAGACGAAACAGTGGAACATCTGATGTGCAACTGCGATTCCTCACCAGACAAACTACGAAGCTACTGGGAGTGGGTTATCCTACCCCTAGTGACTTCGACAAACTGCCGCTAGGCTTACACGTCTTCTCCGGGAAGGTGATTGAGGAAGCTGTTGGGTGGTGCACGAGGAACCAGCAAAAGAGATCTGATGGGATCGAAGTGCATCCTAGAGGCTCTCCGAAAAGAAAAAGATAAGACCTCTTTTTGAACGAATATTGGTTTAACTAATTTCATAACGCTGACCAGATGAGTTGAATTCGAAGGCCAGATTAGTATCTTCAAATGTGCCCATCAGATGGTGAAACAGCTCTCGGCAGTTCTAGTTCTTTAAGTAGGTAAAAGCTATGTCTACAAATGTTACTGCTGGCACATACATATCAACGCCATCTCACTGATACTTCAATCAATCAATCAACTAGCCTATTGTAGTCCACTGTTGGACCAAGACTTCTCCCAACACGCGCCACAGAACACTGTCCTGCGCTTTCCGCATCCAGTCCGACCCAGATACCTTTTTGAGGTCGTCGGTCCACCTAGCTGGGGGAATAAACCTACTTATTTTCTTATAAATACATACATGTGAAATGAAATGTTACACATAAAAAACATCCAAAATATATATTAACGTTTCAATAAGAAGCGGTCTTGGTAAAACATCCTAACTTCCCCCGAACTTACAAAGCTTAATGTCGGCTTAACCCGTCTATGATGTGGTTATCAGTGTGTTTATTTTTGTGTACTTTTATTTTGTAGCTAGTATTAACTATGTTTATATAAACATGTATTTGTAGCTGTTCCTTGAATGAGGTGCAAGAAAAGTTTGCCTACTGATAAGGTCTCGGGTTCGATTCTCGCTCAATGCAAATCAATACTCAATATCTTTATTGCACTCCATATTATTATGTTACAAATAGGTGTTATGTTTAATATCACAGATACAATATGGACCCTATTGGGTATGGCACTTTAGAAGAGAGGAGGATGCTAGATTTTAATAATATTATTATATCAAATTAGCAAACTTAGTTGTAAATATGTATTTATTACATAAAAATTTGTGTAATGTTTAATCTTTGTGTGCATGAAAGAATATGTATGTATTTACAAAAAAAAACAGTATTTTAAGTATGTTTATTCGTTGTCTAGTAACCATAGTACAAACTCTGCTTAGTTTGGGACTAGATGGCGTTGTGTGAATGTGTGAGGATTATTATTATAATATTATACTGATCACACATTGGCTAGTAAGGTTGGTATTAGGTCTTATGTCAAGTATTCCTTTTTTACCTGGGACAGTTTTTAAAAGACCTAAATATAATCCTCCAAGAAATTATGACCTCTGTCGCTCAGACAAAAAGACATAAAATTAACTGGCACAAAACGTATTACAATACGTCTCGCAAAATTAAGTTTTCCATCCCTATCTCTTCCATGGGTAGAAATAACATTTAAAGATTACGGAAAAGATATTGCATGTATACATGCTCTAAGAACAAGATATATTGATAGTAAAACTAAGAAAATTGCAATACGGAAAACCAAAACTTATGCCGCTAAAAGGAAAATATAAACAGTGCTATAAATAAAGCATATAACTGCTGAAACACATAATATATTTGGTAAAGTAATTGACACGTCGTCGTTTCTTCATTTCTATAGATACTCGTAGATTTACAAAATTTAGTTTTACGTTTCAAAAACAAACGTTCTGTTTTGCATTTTTGAAATAAATCTTAACAAAAGAATTTTGGCTGTACAAATATTGTATAGGGAATTGATCTCGTGTTGAGGTTTTTTGCTGCCGTGCTGGATTGAAAACTTATCATCATCATCATAACAGCCCATTAATGTCCTACTGCAGAGACGGGCCTCCTCCAGTGACGGAGGGATACTTGACCTACTAATACTACGCTGGCCAGACGTATTGGTATAGGGTTTAATTTCAAGTTTTCCTTCTTGGTACTTCGTAAAGATAATATTTACGGATAGTCCCTTAGTCGATTTTTACGACACCCATAGGATGAGATGGGGTGGTGCCACACTGTATTCTTACTCCGTCACCACACGGAGTTGAACAGTTGTTTATACGATCTATCAATTAATGTCCTGGACGTGGATGTTTCTTGTGCCCATTTGATTAATGTGTTAATAATCCCCCGTCAAAGGGCAAGAATTCAAGAGTTTTCTTTAAGAAAATCATTTAGAAGAAAATTGAAAGAAAGCGTATATACTAAGCCACGTAGTGATGGCAGCCTAGCGTTATATTTGCAACATCAAGTTTCATCATAATAATAAAAAGACGTCTACTTAGAACAAGATGCCTTTGTCCTATAGTAGACGTCCATTATTGTTCCTCCATGTTTTTCACAGTAATAAATATATTATTGCTGTAATATGCTTTTGAATATATTAAAACGTAGGTGTTAATCTTCTTCAACAGATTTTTAAAAATTCTGAGACAATTCTCGGAATATTCATAAGCAAAACTAATTATAAAATGAGTTCCAAGAAAGGTTCGTGAGATGAATTTAATGTAAAATATAGAAAATTCAGAATAAAACATTCCTATGTATGAATACGTACTAGTAGAATTATGAATCAAACCACTTTCTTTAATATACTAACCTAACCTAACATACATACATAAACTCACGCCTTATCCCGTCCGGTGTAGACAGAGACGACAGAACGCCTAATGTAGGTATCTATACTTAATATTATAAAGAGGTAAAGTTTGTGTGTTTGTGACGTTGTAGGGGGTAATCTCTAGATCTACTAAACCGATTTAAAAAATTATTTATGTGTAGAATAGTCCATTTATCGGGAAGTGTCATAGGCTATTCACACTGTGAGTAATAGGAGTGGTGGAGCATTAATGAAATATGTTTGAAAAAGAGATGCGTTTTTTTCGCCACCCAAAGAAGTGGGCACGGGTCAGCTAGTCGATTATAAAAGACAAACTACTAACTGGTCATTATGACAAATATTTGTAACTAACATTCTGAAATAGCGAATCTTAATAATATGTAATGGAATGCTAAACAAAGTTACTTTGACTATTTTATTGCCAGGACTTTGGCAGAATATCCATGTAAGGATGGGGGATATTAGGTACTAAGCATTAGAAGTTTATTAGGTACTCCATACAACGAATTATGATACAATTCTATGTTTATTTAGGAAAGTATAGTGCCTTACATCGGATTTCATTATATCAACGTTGCTTAGCAAGGCTCTTATCGACACCAACAATTTATACTACGCTAACTCGACTTTTAGGAAAATTGTTTTTTACACTAAAGTTCTAAAAATGTGTTATTATTTTATTTGTAATAAAAAAAAAATAACAAGATTACCCCCTACAATGTCAGAAACTCACAAACACTTAACTTTACCTCTTTATAATTTAAAAAAATAATAATAATAATAAGTAAAGTATAGAAGAAGATGGGCTCTACTAAATCAAAGAGTTTCTTTTTTATAGAGATCTTCCGCAATAGGGATCATGTCCTCTGTCGCGGTCAATCTACATAATGAAGAAAAGAAACGTCCTTAAGCTGATAGATATCATCATCATCAGACAATAGACGCACACTGCTTCACATAGGCCTCCTCTAAATATTTATTGCCACCTTCTGAGCTCATGTGCCTCCCTCATCCATCGATAGATATCAGCATAATCATAATAACAGCCCAATAATGCCCCACTGCAGAGACGGGCCTTCTCCCGTGACGGAGGGATACCTACTTGGCCTACTAATACTACGCTGGCCAGGCGGATTGGTATAGGGTTTAATTTCAAGTTTTTCTTCTTTTATTTCATAAAGACAATATTTAACGGTTAGTCCCTTAGTCGGTTTTTACGACATCCATGGGATGAGATGTAGTGGTGACATATTGTATTCTTACTCCGTCACCACACGGAGAATATATATTTTTCATTGATAGATATGATTCATATCAATAAAATAGTAATTAAAACGCATATACGCCACATTTACGCACCGTTTAATTAATCATATTAAAATTTGCTATTGAACTTTTGTATATAAAGTTAAAAGTAATTAAGTAAATTAATTCAGTGGTGTGTGGCTTACCTATAACAATGTAGTTGTTAATATTAATTGAAAACAAACAGTTAGGCCTAGTTTCCACCAAAGCGGAGAGGAGAAGAGAGGAGATGAGTTTTTATTTATTTATTATTTATTTATAATTTTACAACATCACTATTCTTACAGTATACACCAATGCAGTAGTGTGGCCCTTAATTAACATATTAAAATAATTCCTAACCTAACCTCTCATAAAATATTGTTGTAAGTTAAAATAAACCAATTAGATTTCGTTATTTCTTTACATCACTTCTCCGCTTAGATCACTTCTTTCGGTGGAAATGAATCAAGCTGAGAAAAGAGATGTCTGATTTTTCCATATAATTTTGTGCGGCGTAGCGGAGCGGAGAAGGAAACAGTTATCTGCTAAGCCACGCGGCGTATAGTCGGTTTGAAAAATGTCGTGATTGGCAAACATTTTTGATTTTGTTTTATAGTTTAAGGTGTAAACTAAATTGTAATGTTGATATTTTTCACAAATAACGAATACTTTTTTTTAATTAAGCCATTAAACAATATGGTAATTGAAACATTCATATTGAGCCCGCTCATTGCGCGACTTTTAAAGTGATTTTAATGATACTTTTTGTATGCATACTTACAAAGTACCTATCATACATTTTTAAAAAGGTTATTGTTTGCAGATTTGAACACAGTACTTTGTTTTAACTTTTTTGTTATAAATATCGTGAAAATAATTGATAAATAGGGCAAGGTCAAAATTGAGTTGTTTTTAAAGTTCGTCGAGACTTATGACAGTTACCCACGTCTCCCCATGTTTTGATTTTAATGTTAAATTATAGCCTAGTTATACAATAAACACATGTATAAAAATTAGCTGCGGATATTTGCGGTTTCTGAAGTTATAGATGAAAATGTGACAAAAGTCGCAATTGTTAACAATTTTCCGAGCACCAACGGATGCGGTTTCAAACGTTGATTTTTGCGGTATGTTTTCTTATTTACTTTCAAAACATTGATATTTAGGAATAACAATGATAGATGGTAAAGTAGCGCAGGCATTAATAGATTCACCTTCTGGTTCCACGTGTACAATATGCAGAACTACTCCACGGCAAATGAATGATTTGGAAAGAGTGACTGCTAGACCTGAAAATGAAGAAAGTTATCAATACGGGCTTTCAACATTACACGCCTGGATCCGTTGTATGGAAATAATATTACACATCTCCTACAATCTTTCCTTTAAATCATGCTCAGCTTCAACAGAAGAACAGAAACAACAAAAACAAGACAAAAAGAAACTGGTTCAAAAACGTTTTCGTGAGGAGCTAGGATTAATAATCGACCAACCACGTCAAGGAACTGGTAATACCACTGACGGCAATACTCCCAGAAGATTATTTTTGTACAACGCAAACTGTTCCGCTGAAATCACAGGTGTGGATTTAACTTTAATTAAGAGACTGTAGGGGAGCGAGGGGCTTGTTGTAACAGTTTTCATTAAAACTAATATATCTTGAGATCTATTGATTAAATGTCTACTAAATAAATATGGATGGATGCTGTAACTCTTCCTGAACTAAATCAAGTAAAAATAATACCATAACTATTCTTCATTATTTTACAATAAATTATTTTCTGGAAGAAGTGCGGTGTTACAACTTACCTCGTGCTTGGGGCAAGTTGTAACATCTACAGGGGCAAGTAGTAACGCCAAAAAAAACCGACAATAATACCTCTAATCATTTATTATTTGCTTGTTTTTAACAAAATTTACATCTCTCTAAAGTAAGTATTGTATAATTCTTATCAAAAATCAACGTAAATACACTTTTTTAGTAATCAACACTTAAAACTTAAATAATTAGCAGTCTTATTTAGTTAATCACTACTTTTAATCATCATGGCACTTTGAAATCTTTATTTTTTGTTAACTTACCCTTCCCTACCCCTTTCCTTTGACTTTTTCTTTAATTTTGACATCTTTTTTTTTATTTCATCTTTTCCTCATACATTTAACATGTTACAACAAGCCCCCGAATTTTGTTACAACTAACCCCATGATATGATTTTTAACATTTATCAAGATAACTATTTAAAGAATTTAGCAATCATAAAAACTGTTACACATTATCAGAGATTAATCAATTTGAATGCAAATAAGACACAGAAAATTTGAAATTAGTCGATAATAATAACGCAAACCGAAATTGTACGACAGTACAATTTTATGTCACCTGGCAAAAATGAAGCGCATGCACACTTCCACCCATTGCGCCAGCCGGGCAGGACACTATCTATGGTAACATGATACGGCGTGGTTTATAGGTTAAATCTAGTCAAAGAAGTAGGTCAATTGCGTTTAAGATCCTAGTGAAAAGAGCCTGTTACTACTTACCCCTGTTACAAGCCCCTCGCTCCCCTACGTAATTTTACAAGCACTTTCATCAGGTGTGATGATAGATCCGGAAAAATTTGGTAGTTATGCTGTGGAGACTGTCAGAATTTATGTAAGTACCTATGAATGGTACTATATGCCTTCCTCGGTTCACAAAATTTTAATTCACGGGGAAAATGTCATAAAGCATTTTGCAGTGCTTCCTATTGGTCAACTGTCGGAGGATGCCCAAGAATCCCGTAACAAGGATTACAAGAAATTTCGCCTTCATCATGCTAGGAAATGCTCCCGAGCAGCTACAAACGAAAACGTATTTCATACTCTTCCTTACACATCAGACCCGTACATCACAAGCATAAGAAAACCGTACAGTAAAAACGTATACATTACATCTTTTGAAAGTGAACCAATTAATTTTGGATACGGAAGCTCACCAAGTATAGTTATGCTAAATTTTATATTGTAATTTAAGTTAAAGTGCTCGTTTTTGTTAATAATTAACGTAAACAGTAACCAACATAAAATAATAATAATAAATAAATGCTATTTCACCATTTTCAAGTGAACTTTTTTTTTTAATATTTTATATTAAAATAAGTATATGAGTAAATCGTACCAAAATATACTATTAGAAGGCTTATATATCCGTTTATATTAGGTCAAAATTTCAGAGCTTTATGTTAAGAAACGAAAAAGTTACCGATTTTTGATCCGAAATAAGCCCATATTTTCCATAGTGCGCCGCTCCGCTTTAGTGGAAATAACCTAGCAGCTTTGCGGCACGTCTCCTCTCTTCTCCTCTCCGCTTTGGTGGAAACCGGGCCTTATACTTTAATTATAATTTTAATGAGAGCAAACTTAACTCGTTTAGCTAAAGCAACGTAAAGTTTTTCTTCTTTTATGTTTGGTTATTGGGCAATCAACGACCTCGGTGGCGCGAAGGTAGCGCAAGCGGCTGCCGTGCAAGAGGTTGTGGGTTCGATCCCCACGCATGACAATAATTTGTGAGATCCACAAATTATTGTCCTGGTCTGGATGTTCTTTGTGTCCGTTAATTTATGTTTGTAAAAGGTCCCCGCAACACAGGGCATGATCCCTAGTGCGGGAGTTGTCTTTTTTAAGAAAAAAAAAAAATCTTGGTTTCGAGAATTGTTCAAGCTAGTCATACGCCTATGTCTGTGTCCCTACGGCAAAATACAGGACGCACTTTTAAGTACCCTTAAAGTACGGAGACGCTCTAGCCCGATTTACACATCGACAAGTACAGCAGCGAGTTAAATAGTAAGTTGTTGATTTAAATAGATCTCCATCCTATTTTTTGGCGAGTTAAGATGGCGAGACGCGAGAAAAGGGGGTTACTTCGTACTTAACTCGCCAAAAAATAGGATAGAGATCTATTCAAATCAAGTTAATCAACAACTTACTACTTAACTCGCTACTGTACTTGTCGATGTGTAAATCGGGCTTCAGATGAAATACCACTAAGCATTCACCCATCTATGTAGTAACCTCGCCAATTTCGCTTAACCAGTGTTATCGTTCATGAGTATGTAATTGAAACAGGATTTGAATTATCATGCTAAAAATCATGTCATATTAAATAATGCTGATTCTTTTCAAAGTCATTTATCTCTCCTACCACCTTGAATATTCAACTGCAGTATGAGTTTACATTACTACAAAAGATATAGTTTAACGAAACCATACTGCACAGCTATTGGCTTGTCCCTACATGCGCCATGAAAGAACAACATTGCTGTAACTGACAATGTTATTCTTACAGAATGCGGGCTGAATTTAATTTGACACAACCGCAATGCGTATATAATGTGGCAGGTCTTTTAGAGCCTTGGTTCGCCATTAGTCTGTGTATACTGTGTCTATTTATGATTAAAAACAACATTAAACTTGTAGTACTGACTCCAAAATTTATAAGGAGGTTCCCAATTAGAACATTAAGCGAATTCAGTTACTTTTTGGCGAATTTCATAAAATCTTTTTTGTTTGAAAGTCGATCTCTATGAAATTTTATCAAATCATAGATTGTAGTCTTTAGCTCTAAAATATTTTTAGGCACGCTTATAATCAGAATCAACGCCTTTGTTTATGAAGTTTTTTAAATAGTTTTATGTAACTATTTTTTTTATATTTCTTACACATTAAATATATCAACATTAATTGATCTAATAAAGCAAAATGGTTTTTGCATTGCTAGGTCTCTCTTATACATATTAATAATACTTAGTATTAGGATAATTTGGTGGTGGGATTATTTAATATTAGGATATGATGAGGCTGGCATACCTTTGTAAGGTAAAAACCTCTAAATAAAAAAAGAATTAAAAAAAAAGAACCATTAATTGAAGCCAACTAATTATAGGGCACCACGACAGATCAAAGGTACTACAAGATAAACAATCATTAAGTTATTATTACTGTCAAATGATAATCATAACTGTAATTTTTTATTTATTTTCATTCAAAAACATCAAAAATATAATACCTAAAGGCTTTTATTTATACAAGGCAGACGCGAGGGGCTGTGTCGCGACTGTAGATAATTTGCATTCAACTCCCGACTACAAGATAAATAGGGGAGACGCACGACTTTCAACCCCCCTCTTACTATAATGTTACTATTTAGTGCCAGATTGATTCTTTGAATGTTGAACGAATGAACCTATTTACGTTCAGAAAATAGCGATAGGGATTTTGCAATTATTTTGTTAAAAAGACATTTTGATCTTTACAAAATTGTGCTGTTTTTTTGTGTATTTTTGTGGGTGGTTAAGGCTTTTAAAGACATGGTATTAATGAACCCAATCTTAGGACAATCATTTGTGGATCGCACAAACAATTGTTTGGCGCGGAGTTCGAACTTGAGACCACGATAGTAGCCGCTTATTGTGTGCTATGCCAAGTGCCATGGCAACGAACCAACAGTCTAGATATATAGGGGAGACGCGAGACTTTCAACTATACTGTACTCCTACTATAATGTTACTACAAGTATTTAGTGCCAGATTGATTCTTTGAATGTTGAGCGAATGAACCTATTTACGTTCAGAAAATAGCGATAGGGATTTTGCATATTATTTTGTTGAAAAGACAATTTGCTCTTTACGAAATCTTGTTTTTTCGTTTTAGAAATGAACGGTGTGTTTTTGTGTGTGGTTAAGGCTTTTAAAGACATAGTATTAATGAACACAATGAGAACCTAGGCTCAGAACAATCTTTTGTGGATAGCACAAACAATTATTTCGTTTGGGGTTCGAACTAGATACCTCGATAGTAGCCGCTTATTGTAAGTGCCATGGCAACACACGAACAGTCTAGATAAATATGAGAGACGCGACACTTTCAATCCCCTTCTTACTATAATGTTACTATTTAGTGCTAGATTGATTCTTTGAATGTTGAGCGAATGAACCTATTTACGTTCAGAAAATGGCGATAGGGATTTTGCATATTATTTTGTTGAAAAAACAATTTGTTTTTAAACGGGATTAAGTTGTTTCTATTTGGAAATGAACAGTGTGTTTTTGTGTGTGGTTAAGGCTTTTAAAGACATGGTATTAATGAACACAATGAGAACCCAGCCTCGCACAAACAATTGTTTCGTTTGGGGTTCGAACACAAGACCTCGATGATGGCAACAGCTTTTTGCAAGTGCCATGCCAACGAACCAACAGTCTAGATAAATAGGGGAGACGCGAGACTTTCAACCCCCCTCTTACTATAATGTTACTATTTAGTGCCAGATTGATTCTTTGAATGTTGAGCGAATGAACCTATTTACGTTCAGAAAATGGCGATAGGGATTATGCATATTATTTTGTTGAAAAGACAATTTGTTTTTAAAGGGGATTAAGTTGTTTTTTTTTTGGAAATGAACTGTGTACCAGTTTTACTTATGTGTGCGACTAAGATTTTTGTACACAATGTGCTATTTTTGGACAATAACTTGTGGATTCCTGAAACATTTTTTATTGGCGCGGAGTTCGAACTCAAGACCTTGATGGTGCCAACAGTTTATTAATTATATATTTTTTGTTAAAACATAATTTGCTTCTGTATAAGCGATTTTGCTTTTTTCTTTTTATATAAACAGTGTGTTTTTGTATATAACTATACCCCTTCCAGCGTAAGTTTAGCTTTTTGACAGTTCACGTCCATGAAGTTTCGTAATACTTCCACTTATTTTTCGAACAAATTATATTGTATTTCATGGACGTACCCATGTTTTTTTTCAGTTACCATGGTTACTTAGTGATGGACACTCATAATGATTACCACCATTATGAAACAAATTACAAATAATCGGTAGAAATAAATGCTAAGAATAAACCTGAACTTTTCATAATACGTTTACAAAATGTAATGTGATATTTTAGATTATCTATAACCCGCGAATGTGTCACGATAAATTATGTATTTGAAATAATACCTAAGCTAACTATAATTTTATCATTTTAAGCTATAGGCTAATTCTCTTAACATAGAAGAAAGAAACAATAATAAAATGATAACGTAAGTTGATGTAAGGATCCAAATGTGCAAAATAAAGTAATTTGCAAAATCGCGAAATCGCTTACAATCGAATGGGATTACATTCGAGATACTGCTGAACGTCACTAACGTCAATCTGTCAAATGTTGTTAAATATAGTGGAAGGGGTATAAGAGGTTTACAGACATGGTTGGATGTGAGAGATTAATTATTTCTAAGTATATTTACAGTTTTCTCTTAAATAATGTTAAAGTAATTATCACAAGGGTTGTCTGGAAGAAATCGCTTTTAGCGATAAGACCGCCCATGTACCTACCAACAAATTGTAATTTGTAAAATATGTGTTGTATTCTTTGGTGTACAATAAAGTTTATTTGTATTTGTATTTGTATCACACTGAAATTCTATACTATGATTACTTTACACCGAAAACGTTAATTATATTAATTATACACACTATCACGTTAATAAGAAGCTTTACAACAACTAAATTAAATTTTCTTAGAATATTGTCGAAGTATGTAAAGCCAGGGTTACACTGGGGGACAAAATGTCTTGCGACACGTGTCGGGCGAAGTGGTGCGACGTTGCCGGACTTCGTTCTACATGACAGACAAATTAAGTTATGAAATTCATGTCACTGAGTCAGAAACGTGTGCACTGTGCCACGACTATGTTATTAAATGTAATGTATCAGTTTCGACGACCTCTGTGGCGTAGTGGTGGGCAACATGACTGCTATGCAGTGGTCTCGGTTTCGATTCTCGCTCAATGCAAATATTTATGTTCATTTGGGTATATAATGGTACATTTTGTGATCCACAAATTATTTTTTTTAAACTGTTCCTTGCTCATTAATTTCATCTTTGTAAAAGTTCCCACGATATCATGCATGATCCCCAATGTGGTACTTGTCTTTTTAAGAAATTAAATTTTCCAAGAATATTATCGAAGCATGTAAAGCCAGGCTTACACTGGGGGACAAATGTCTTGCGACATGTGTCCCCCAGTGTAAGCCTGGCTTCACATGCCAGCGATGTCGTGTGAAGTGGACGGACTTCATTGCAAATGACAGACGAAATTAAGTTATGAAATTTATGTCACTGGCTGTCGACGTGTATGCACTTAGGCAAAATTGACTAACTATGTCATGATAATATGAATTGACTTTTTTTAACATACAATTATAAACTTAACTCTAATTCTCCTGGAGGTATGCCTACTGGAACTCTGAATGCACTATGATCCTAACAAATATTCTTTACTTCGCATATAGAATATTTATACATGCCAGTTGATTCCGATTGCTACGCCCTTGCACTTACTAAAGATTTAAACCTTTTTTATGTATTACCATGCTAGCCAGACGTGCTAGCGCAAGGTTTTGTTCTAAGTTTTTCTTCTTTGTTTATGATACTGACTGCTATGTAATATTCACTTGCGTTTTATGATACAATCGGGTGGGGAAATTTGTATTCTTATTCATAAACCTCATTGTCATCATGGCCGGACATGTCATTCGTACGGTTTTTTTCTCTAGTATGTCCTTAGCTTTAGCTATCAAGTATATTTCGTAACTTTTGATCATAAAAATTTTGGGTATAATGAATAGAAGCCAAAATTTGTCGAAACTTAAGTCGCGAAAAAACCGATAAAGAAGTCTTATAATTGCTTTGAAACTTTAAATATAAGGACTTCTATATTGATGCGATCAGCGGTCAAATCAAAGAACACTGAACTGATCATGTAAGAACACAATTTTAGTTAGAGTAATCTTCCAATCCGTGTGGTGACGGAGTAAGAATACAATATGTCACCACCCCATCTCATCCCACATATTCACGGATAGTCCCGACTAAGGGACTATCCGTGAATATTATCTTTCCAAGTATCCCTCCGTCACGGGAGGAGGCCCGTCCCTGCAGTGGTACATTAATAGGCTGTTATGATGATGATGATATTGATGTGATCAGCGGTCAAAACAAAGTACACTGAACTGATCACGTAAGAGCACAATTTTGAGATCAGAGTAATCTTCCAAATATCATTTGTGCTTTAATAAAAAATCTATTAATACTAATATTATAAAGAGGTAAAGTTTGTGTGTTTGTCACGTTGTAGGGGGTAATCTCAGGATCTACTAAACCGATTTTAAAATTTATTTCTAAGTTGAATAGTCCATTTACCGGGGAGTCTCATAGACTATATAGTTTCACGCTATGACTAATAGGAGTGCAGCAGTAATGAAATATGTATAAAAAAGTGCGCGTATTTTTCGCTACCCAAAGAAGTGGCCACGGGTCAGCTAGTATATCTTAAAGTTACCAAAAATTGCTTTCCACCACTGATATACTAGTAAAAAACGTTTTTACTTGTATGTGCTTTAAGCTATAACTATTCATGTGGAACCTGTGGAACACATTTAAGCCAAAAATGGCCTACACTTATCCGGCCTTTCGTTAGGAATTTCTTATCAATCCGCTGACTCATCTCATCGCCAGTAGCCCAAGTGAAAAACATCGCGATATTTATGGAATAATAGCCTCTATAAATAAGCCATTAAAGTTTATTATTATTCGACAAGCTATCAAAAAGCTCCCAAGTAACACATCAAAGCATTATAAGGGCCGAATAAGAGTATTCTTGTATCCTTTTAGCATTTTGAGTTAGTTTTATAGTCGCATTATAAACGTTTATATGGCTACTGTAATGCTTATTTGGGCACAAATTATACAGCTTTATGCCCTATATAGGTTCACAGTAGCTGGTTAATAGCATTACTGGCGCATTAAATTAGCATTATTGTGGTCAAGAAAGATGTCAATCGGATTAAACAAGCATCATTTTGGTCAATAATATTGCCAATCGCATTAAGAAAGCATTAAAATGGTCAATGAGATAGCCTATTGCATTACAGAAGCATTATAATAGCAAAATTATTGATAGTGAAGATGCCAACGGCATTACAAAAGCATTAGACTAGCATTTAAATGTGCTAAAAGAATTATTGGAGCAATTTAAGTGTTCACACTTAGGAAACTTTATATTATTGCGTGTAAATTATTACAATCAAAAAAAGTGACGCCATATTATAGTTTGCATCAAAACAAATTCGTCGGATAAGTTTTTGACTCGTTTGTTATTTCTTGCCTTCAAATATTACTGCGCAGTGTAGTTTACTGTACTTGTTTATATAAGTTTCATTGAAAATTTTCACGCGCCTTCGATATTTAGTGGTTCTCATACAAAATGTTTTATAAAAATGATGTGTGTAAAACCAAAACAAATGTGTATTCCTAGTACAGAATAAGTTTTGAATAAATATAATCATAGTTTTGCTTGTACTGTATTAAATTAAGTTATATAAATATTTTAAATGACAATTCCTTTTGTAAATAGGTCCGAAAGAAAAAAATTTTTGGTTATAAAATATTTACAAAATGGTGGTCAGCCTTAAGCAGCCCGGTGAGCCCAATTAATGCCACCAGCATTACAACTACTCACGTGTGATTGTTTAAAGAGCTATTAGCTACACAACAGCACTCAGTTCTTCCTTTAAAATGCAAGCATTATATTGATTCACATTTATGCTGTTCAGCAGCATTAAGCTTTTACTTACCCCTTACAAGTGCTTTTACACAGCAAAAGGCACAAAAAACAGCTTAAAGCTGGATATCGGATTTACATGGCATTATAGTGGTTCACGTTTGTGCTGTAAAACAGCTTCGAGCACTTATTAACTACTTTAAAATGTCTTTGTAGAACCAAAAGCACTAAAAATAGCTAAAGGCTTTACAAAAGCATTCTGATATGCCATTATCCAACTGTTATACAGCGTAAAGCATTACAATGATTTTCAAATGCCATTGTTCAGCTTCAAGACGCTCGGTGAACTTATATAAGAGTTTGTACGGGTCGTAAGCTCTATATAAGTTCACTTGTTGCTTGTTAAAATGCTTTCTGTGTTACTTGGGCTATAACAAAATATTTCTTACAATGTTATAGGATATTATCTGTTATCGTTTTGGTATTAAAGTCTATTATTATTTAACGGTAATGGATCGGGGAATTATAAGAAATACCTAGTCGGGTCGTAAGTTCTGTCAAAAACTTTTAATGTGATTAATGATACAGTTTTTGATAATTGTTTAAAAATTATATATGAAATGAAAGGTAATTAAATGCACAATCCAAATTTATTTACATTATTCAAAATGCCCTCCCCCATTTTGAATACATGCCCGTAATCGACGCGGCCAGTCGTCGATCGCAGCACGCACCACATTCATGTCTATTTCTGCCGCTGCTTTAACCAGAGATGCTCGGAGAGACTCCAAATTCTGATGAGGTTTAGCACAGACAATCTCCTCCAAATGTTGCCATATCTTGTAGTCCAGTGGATTTAGATCTGGACTAGAAGAGGGCCAGTCTTCATGACCAATGAAGTTAATTCCTCGGGCGGTCAGCCAGTCTTGCGTGCTTCGTGCCCTATGAGCTGGCGCAGAATCCTGCTGGAATATCCAGTGTCTGTTTTCGAACATTGTTTGGGAAAGAGGTTCCACTATGTTCGTTAGGACGGTATTTTGGTATACAACGGCACTGGTTTTTACACCTTTTTCACAAAAAAACACCTCAGTTAATCCTGTATAGGAGACTCCAAGCCAAACCATGATTGACGAAGGATAATGCCCACGCTGCACCCTTGGAATACGCGCGCTTGCTTCTTCACTGCTATGGGCATACACTTTGTCATTTTGTTTGTTGTAGCTTTCTTCGATGTTAAAAATTTTTTCGTCGGAAAACAAAATTTCGCGGTATTTTTTTCCCGCGTACCGCCTTAACAAAGCTCGGGATCTTTCCAGCCTAATTTTTTTCAAACGCTCATTCAAAAAATGTCCGGTCTTTTTACGATAAGCTCGTAGTCCTAGGTCTTCATTTAACACTCTTTTAATCGTGGTTCTGCTTAGGCCCATCTGAAGAGCTAAGATTTTTTGCTTCCGGACGGGATTTCGTTGAATTCGCGCCTTCACGGCTTTGATGACCGCTGGTGTCCTAACTGTGCGAGGTCGGCCGCTCCTCTTACGATCTTCGAAGCTTGAATCTTCAGTGTACCGTTTGATAGTGCGATAAACAAACCGTAGTGTTATTTTCAATTTTTTCAGAAAGTTGAAAATCTCTGTTGGCGCGTAACCACAGCGGTGCAACGCGATAACCGCGACTCTATCTTCCTTTTGCGACCACTCCATATTTGAAAATGAATAAAAATGATTACTTTCTTTATATTTGAAAAGGGCGAATGTTCTATTTTTAAAATTAGTCGAAGCATATGTGGCCAGTATTCGAAGATAAAAAAAATATGGATGTGACAGAACTTACGACCCGACTAGGTATGTAGTTTGATCAGTGATATTGACGTCAAATGATCGCGTGTTTTTTTAGTCTTTATGCCGAGGAAATAAGGTTCATTGTTGAATGTCTTTCTATTGATCTAAGAGAGGAATATTAAGTAAGTCAAAGCAAATAATGGTATTGTGTTCTAAGTGACCTCATTATACAAAAGAGAGTTATGTACAGAAGTCGATCTATATTTAAAATGGCATTGAACAACGCATACAGCTCACTACAATATCTCGGACTAGTTGGAAGTAGTGTCATTATAAAAAAAGCGTAACATGAAATGTTTATATTTCTGTTTTCAATTCTTTAAAGTCGATGAACAACTAAATATGAATGCCACTGTTAAGCCCGATTTACACATCGACGAGTACAGTAGCGAGTTGAGTACCTACGAAGTAGCCCACTCTCTCGCGTCTCCTCAACTTAACTCGCCAAAAAATAGGATGGAGATCTATTTAAATCAACATAATCAATAACTTACTACTTAACTCGCTACTGTACTTGTCGATGTGTAAATCGGGCTTTATGAATTTGATAATATTATGCTAAAATCAATAACAACAGAGCAACAGTATAAATGGAAAATAAAGTTTATGCAAGAGTTTATCTTCTGCAAATATGTGTTATTGTGACATCAACGAGAAGAGAAGCATTGCTTGGCAACTACAGATAAAATCAAAATTGTTATCTTACCAATCTGAGTAGATCGAAAAAAGTATTACCTGAAACAGAATAATTTATTAATTAAAACACAGACTCTTAAAGTAGATCATTAAACACAGAGGGGTATAAATTAAAATATTCTTTACAATAACGACCTATTATTATCCTATAGTAGGGACAGGCCACTTCCAGAGGATAAAGGAAATTTGGTATACAGATAATCATCATCATCATATCAGCCAATCGACGTCCACTGCTGGACATGGGCCTTCTCAAAGTATTGCCACCTTGTGCGGTCCTGTGCCTCCCTCATCCATCGGTTTTCCGCCGTCCTATCTAGGCCGTCGGTCCACCGTGTGAGGGGGAATAATACACCGTCCAAATTTTTTTTTTCACTAGTTTTCTAGAATGACTCTATTTAACATGATGTTAAGCAATCATTAAAGCCCGATTTACACATCGACAAGTACAGTAGCGAGTTAAGTAGTAAGTTGTTGATTAAGTTGATTTAAAAAGATCTCCATCATTTTTTTTGCTAGTTAAGTTGCCGAGACGCGAGAGAGTGGGCTACTTCGTACTCGTGTAAATCGGGCTTTAGATCTATGAATCATGCCATAATGCGATGCACCCCATGCAATAATTGCATAATGAATAAATTACCACAATGGTGTCCATAGGAAATCACAAGTTTTTCACATTATCTTACTTTTATTTTCACAGAGGTAAAATTATCGAACTTTCTCTGAGTCTATTTTTACAGTACCTACAGAATACTTGTATAGTATTTTAGCACCATGTTTTCCTACATTCACTACACAATAAACTATTACTTAATAATACATTCTTTTATAAATTTCCATATTCCTGATTCCCCAGAAAGACACACATTCACAAATTTAATAAACCAAATTAATTAACCAAGCCTCATGCAAAACAAAATTAACGACTTTTGTTTACAATATAATGATTAACAATGTTTACACATTTTATCACTTTTCTCCTCGTATGTACTTATGAAACACCCGTATACCTTAATACCTTGTAATAAAGTTCAATTTTGAATGAGAATACATGGCTCGATTGTAGTACACACAACACTTTACCTTAGACACCCTTATTTGTTTGTAATAAGGTTCACTTTTGAATGAAAATGCTTATCTTAGTTCTAGTACATACACACAATAGTTCAATCTAGACACCCTTAATACCTTGCAATAAGGTAGACTTTTGAATGACAATTTACAGCTTAGTTGTGTTGCCTCAATGCATCTGGCGCCTGCTTGATACACCTCCATGATTCATGTTAGTGTTGCCAGGATGTTACTCATTTACATGTGGTATTAATAACATACAGTTCGATTACCGAACGATGCATATTATATCTCACTATTTGTGAGATTATCTGATAGGTGGTTTTGTAAGGTAATTGTTATGTTATTTTATCTTATCCGTCGTTTTAGGTCAATTCAACTTTACTATTAACTCAAGGCAATATGAAAGCCCAAACTAAGCCGAGCTTGTACTAAAGATAAACAATAAACATGCTGTTTTTGTAAGCTTTTGTAAGCTCAAACCCATTGCATATTTTATCATACTAATCCATAAATCTTAGACAATCTATAAGTCTTATTTGACTTTTACGACAACTACAAGATGAGAAAGGTTACGTTGCGAACCATACTCGGTGCTTTTAACCAAACAGCCTCTTAAAAAAAGTTTGTGATAAAAAAAATTATGTGTTGTCTGATAAAAAAAATCATATACACAAAGAATATTCAACTTCAAGACAATGATTCCTTGATTTTCCTGCTAGGATTTCGTACCTACACCAATGAAACAGTTACTGTTAAGTAAAACTTCACCAAATTAAACAATCACATTTATAAAAAGCAAGTTGTAAACTTAATGATGCAATTCTACTTTAATTAAACAGATCTTGTTATAACAGAAAATGAAACAATTAAGCCAGTAATGTCTTCGCAGAAGGAAGCTTACTCGCGTTATAAATTGAGCGGAATTCCTTCAGTTCATTCAGTAGTTCACAACTCAGTAAGTCTTGTGGAATTGAGTAGAACTCAATTGTATGCGGAGTTGTACAGTCGGCTACAAAAGTTGGTTAGCATATTCAATATTATAATGTCGCTTTTTGTAGGCGACATTATAATACGATCAGTTAGGGAGTCTAGGATTATCCTTTCTAATGTTTATCTGGATTCTGGATCTCCAGCATGTAACAGCTGATATAAGCACCGTGTGGTCTTAGTTGTTTTGATTTCGACATGCCCGTGACATTGGCAGCCCTCAGTGCCATCAGGATTCCCTTACGAAAAAAGGTTACAGCAATTTATGAAAAAATGGTGTTTAGTGTTTATCCGAGATTACCGATTATTGATAAGACTTTTCTCGTGACGACAGTTACTTATTGAAGCTTGAGTTGAGATAATTTTTAATATAGTATGATGATAACAGCCCATTAATGTCCCACTGCAGGGACGGGCCTCCTCCCGTGACGGAGGGATACTTGGCCTACTAATACCACGCTGGCTGATAATCTAATTTAGACGGGTTGGTATAGGGTTTAATTTAACATATTGTATTCTTACTCCGTCATCACACGGATCTCACAAATAAAGTATGTGTGAACTAAACTTAAACTTTTGTAGTCGACTGTACCACCATCACATTAACAGTGTCGTTACGAGACGCGGCATTTCTTGTACGAATCGACATGGTAGTAACGCATTCTTTGGTAGATTTGTTACACTCCTTTTACATAATTAAATAGGCGGAGTTTATGGATATTGTTAGCTAACGTTATGTTATGTATTATGAGTGTGTGTGTAAGTGTGTTTTAGTAAAGTGAAGTTGTTAGCATACTGTACTCAAAGAGATGGATTTATGAAGTCGTTTTTAATTTAGGGCGTGGTGATAAAGATGGATGCAATGTTTTCTATAGTGCCGAAAAATATTGCTTTGCCGATTGAAATGTATGCTTTAGAAAATTATTGTCTTACACCCCTTAGGGACGGGCTTCTTTCATAGCAGACGTGGAGAAACTTGGATTACTAATATCACGCTAAGGCTCATAGCACATATAACGTAACGTAAACGGATCGTCACCGTATCAACTAGAGCCGTTCAGTATTATTTGTATGAAACTCCTTACTGCAACGCACACTAATCGGAATCGTAACGTAATCTAATTTTTGACGTTTAACACCGAAGAAAAAGGAGGCGAGGCGGTGCCGATCCGTTTACGTTACGTTATATGTGCTATGAGCCTAAACAGGGGCCTTGGTGTTATTTTATTTATTATTCAAACAATATCTTAATGTTACATACTGAGTCCCTCAAAATTGTAATTGGTTAACCTGTGGGATCTAGCAGTAGTCAAGCTTTCTTTCAAATATTTTCTAAATACCCTTGACTCAGTTTTACTACACCATATATTTTTACTCAAAGAATAATTCAGTAAAATTTACTAAATAATAAAAGTTAAAATAATTTCTATGTCTCTAGAGTACAGGTAAGTTACGAAAAGCTTTTAACCAAAACGCAAATGGCTGACAATTAAAATCAACAATTATTTTAAGTAATATAAAGTTCAGTCTAGACTTTTAGAATGATTAACACTGAATGGAAAATGCATTTATCTTTATTATAAAGTATTACCATAGTACAAATATAAACAGTATTTCGACTTCATAGAAACGGACGAAACGCGAGTTATACCTACACTCTCACGATAGCGGTGGCTTTGTGGAGTGAACAGTCGCGACTGTGCCGCAGTAACGAACGGGAAAGTAGGTAAAATGTAATTAAAAAGCTGGAGGTGGGCAGCCCTCTCGCATGTTTACGCACCGCGCAGCCGTAGGCATTTATAATAAATAATCGGCCGAGATAGACTACTGCTTGTACTCTGGTGTACTAACGAATTTTGATAATATTATGCGTAATTAAAACGTACTTTTGTAATATAAAATGACATAATTTTAGATAAATTAGCAATTAACAGATGGTAAAGGCATGTTAAAATCTGTTGTAGACGGCTCGAGCCGAAGTGATATTTTAATTGGGTAGATATTTTGTTTATTTTTGCAAACAATTAAATTTTAAATTAATTTAATTATGCACAAAAATTTAAACTAACTTATTAATTGCTCGAAATGGGCTCCATTTTCAGAAGTTAAATGAATGGAAAACAATGAAATCTTAAATTATTAATTCAATGGGTCAAGCTAAAGCACTTTTACTCAAAGATCTATCTGTGTACTTATGTTATTAATTAATTATTATCATTGACGTCATTTATCCATCGAAATGACGAATTACTATTTAGATAAGACGAAAAGTTCAGAATACGATTCATAACATTCACCACAATACGTTATTGAAGGTAACTAGAAATGAATTCGTTAGAAGAATAAATTTGTGTATCCAAGAAAATGGAGCCCATATCGAGCAATTAATAAGTTAGTTTAAATTTTTGTGCATAATTAAATTAATTTAAAATTTAATTGTTTTCATGTTATTCAATTTATGAAGTTTGTTAAAGAGATTTCATCCTTATTGACCCTAACAATCAATGCAATAAAAGTACACGGTGCAACTTTTACAGATTTTAGTCGGTTCGATTACCGTGTGCGGCAAGGGAATTTTTAAAAATCTTTAATGCAGTTTTTTTTCTTTTCAAAAATAAAGGAATGTTTCCTTTGAGTAAAATTTTCTATCTAAAGTATTAAGAGTACTTCCCCTCCAGGTGGCATTACAACATTCCACCCTGTATATTATCTACATTTAGGGTGTAATCCATACTAATATTATAAATGGGAAAGTGTCTCTGTCTGTTTGTTTTTCACGGCAAAACGGAGCGACGAATTGACGTGATTTTTTAAGTGGAAATAGTTGAAGGGATGGAGAGTAACATAAATATGCTAATTTTTTTTGTAAAAATCCCCGCGACCCAGTGCTCAATTTTTAGTGCGAGAGTTATCTTTTTAAAATAAAAAACATGTATGGGATTCCGCAATGAATGAAAATATAATCTCAAACTTACATAAGGTTTCAGTATTTGGAGGAGGTCTATTTCCAGCAGTGGACGTCAATTGGCTGATATGATGATGATAATCTCAGACATGATAATTATGATCCACAAGTGATTGCTTTGAGCCTGACTATTCCACCAATACCTATTGTTCTGTGGCGCGTGTTGGGAGAGAAGCCTATGTCGAGCAGTGGACTGCAATAGGCTAGTTGATTGATTGATTCCACCAATGACATAATGGCCAAAATCAAATAAAAATTAAAAATATACAATATAAAAAAATAAAAAAAAAAAAAAATAATAAAAAAAAAAAAAATATAAAATACAATATAAAATATATAATATAAATATACAATATATATGTATACGTTTAAAAAACAATTTAGCATTGCCAATTATTAAAAAAGTATTTTATTCTACCATTAATAAGAGTAAATTTAATAAAAGTAAAAGGTTCCCTTTTTAATGTGACATTTTGATTGAATTTTATCGACGTTTGTTACTTTTAAAAGCCAATTTCGTTTCATCGCGTAATTAAAACGAATTTTTTATAGAATTGTATCACTCAGAGATAATATATGTTTTTTAAAAGTATTTGACATTGAAATCTAAATGAAGACCTATCCATAGATACCTAAAAAAAAATTTTTGAGTGTTAGTTCTCCGTATCCGGCCCCGGAGCCCCGGATATATTTTTTTTTTAATTTTGCATGAAAATCTTTATGCGGTTCACAAAATACATCTATCTACCAAGTTTCAATAGTATATATCTTATAGTTTTGGAAAAAAAATGGCTGTGACATACGGACGGACAGACGGACAGACAGACAAGACGAATCAATAAGGGTTCCATTTTTTGCCATTTGGCTACGGAACCCTAAAAATAACCATTTTTTTAATATTCTTCAAACCATAACTTTCCATAGTTTCCTCCTAACGTTCGAGTCAATTTTTCACTCTGAAAACTTATGAGGTACAGGTATAAGCCATTTGACACGTTGACCCCGGCTACGGGTTACGGAAACCACTCATCATACAGCCGCCTCATGCACATAAACTATGTATGAAACCCACATTAATATTACACCAAAATGGTTATTTTTCAGTATTTTCAGGGTATCTTTTCTTTATATACCTTTGTAAGAATAATAAGACATTGTCCGTGTCGTGACGGAGTAAGAATACAATATGTCACCACCCCATCTCATACCATGGGTGTCGTAAAAACCAACTAAGGGACTATCGGTAAATATTATCTTTACGAAGTAAAAAGAAGAAAAACTTGAAATTAAACCCTATACCAATCCGTCTGGCCAGCGTGTTATTAGTAGGTCAAGTATCACACCGTCACGGGAGGAGGCCCGTCATAAAATCGGAATCAATGCTGTGACGGATTGGTATAGGATTTAATTTCAAGTGTTCCTTCTTTTTATTACGTAAATATAATATTCACAGATAGTCCCATAGTCGGTTTTTACAACACCCATAGCATGAGATGGGGTGGTGACATATTGTACTCTTACTCCGTCACCACACAGAGAGGACAGAGGTATGCACATTAATATCAATGAAATAGTCGTATAGATTACCTTTGAATGAAGAGAATTAAAATTCTTGTGGGACCGACTTGCACACTGCAGCTAAAACGATCTTAATGAGTCCATTGATTAAGTGCAGACTAGCGACTTTTTAATCGCAAATAGTATGGGATACTTTCACAAAAGAATATTTTCTGATTAATAAAGGACTCTAGAACAACCTCAATTTTCTTTACACACAAAAAAAATATATTTCATGTAATAAATACAAGTTACTAAAGTAAAGTTAAAATTTCTAAGCATCAACTTTGAAGTGTACTCTTTTAAACGTTTTGTTTTCAAAATCCTTAATCAATACTTCTATACTAATATCCGGTTGTTTGCTTTTAAGGGACCGTGGTCCCTTTTTTGCTTGCAACTTTTTTTTTTGCATGCAAGGGGATATTAAAAAGAGGTAAAGTTCGTGTGTTTGTATGTTTGTGACGTTGTAGGGTGTAATCTCTGGATCTACTGAACCGATTTTAAAAATTATTTCTGTGTTAAATAGTTTATTTATCGGGGAGAGTCATAGGCTACATAGTATCACGATATGACTAATAGGAGTGGAGTAGTAATGAAATATGTTTAAAAAAGTGACTCTTTTTTTCGGTCTAACGAAGTGGGCACGGGTCAGCTAGTAATATTATGAACGCAACACGTCTGTTACTCTTTCACGTTAAAACTACTGCTACTAAACTACTGAATGCAGTTTAATAAAACTTAACAATAATAAAGCTTATATAGCAGAATACGCAGGCAAAGCTGCAGGCCTCATCTAGCTTGTTCATAAATGACTGATGTCTGAACATTAAGGCGCTGTCTCCACGAGCGATAAAATCGCGGCGATATTATCGTCGTGCCACGTATTTCTATATACTCTGTATGAAGGTGTCTCCACACGGCGATGTTATCGCGGCGATTTTTGTTCAGACTCGTCCCGATTCTATCGCTCGTGGAGACAGCGCCTAAGTCTGCAGTCGGGATTGAAGTTCGTAATAATGCTATCTTGTGAAATGTTCTATGACAATATGACGGCAGATGATTAAAACGATGTACACTGCTGTATTGCTATAATAGCACTAATTTTAAATGGACAATAGTAGCAGCGATGCACTTGACATGTTGCATCGTCAGCAGAATATCATACTAACATTATTTTACTTGATAACGTTGCACTATGATAGATTGAATTGAATATAACATCATTATTTAGTGTGGTGACGGAGTAAGAATACAATATGTCACCACCCCATCACATCCCATAGGTGTCGTAAAAACTGACTAAGGGACTATTCGTGAATATTATCTTAACGAAATGAAAAGAAGGAAAACTTGAAATTAAATCGTCTGGCCAGCGTGGTATTAGTAGGCCAAGTATCCCTCCGTCACAGGAGGAGGTCTGTCCCTGCAGAATTGGCTGATAAGATGATCATGAATATTATTATAATTTAAAACATGATTGAGTCCCATAGAATGTAAGTCCTTCAACCGTATTATAATATTAATTAAAGTAGTTTAATACCATTTCGTATTTTAAATTAAATTATTCTAATTATTGATTCATATTTATGAAAATTCAATTGTGATAAATTGTTAATACAGCTTATTATGAATATAATTGAATTAATGAATGAATATCAATCGAATGATTTACAATTAGGTCAAAATAACTCGTTTAAACAGTCTTTTACAGCATCATTGTTTTATAACGTAACTAAGTGAATTAATCTTAATTTCGTCACTGGTTTAGAATAGAACCCGCCTTATGTTTTTTACCCGTGGAATCGCAAGAGACGACCGAAGGTCTACAGACCATTTTCCATCTTTTAAGTTTGTTCGTTGGTTTGCTAAAGGCCATGGGTGTATTCTAAAAAGAATATGAACAAAAAAAAATTAAC
The DNA here is from genome assembly GCA_905475405.1 of Schrankia costaestrigalis. Taxonomy (NCBI): domain Eukaryota; kingdom Metazoa; phylum Arthropoda; class Insecta; order Lepidoptera; family Erebidae; genus Schrankia; species Schrankia costaestrigalis. The sequence goes on from FR997851.1 coordinate 10,332,149, forward strand.
ATGAAATACGTCAATGTAAAGTTGAATACAACATGGATTGTAATATAATTCATATCAATGTAGGTAGAGGAACTACTTTTATTATTTATTTATTTATAAAGAGTTACCAACATAAGTACAGCAATATCAAACATTTTTTAGACTTAAAATTACTTTTAGCTAACTGCACTTACAATTACAGGTTATCCACAACATGCATTAAAATTTAAATAAAATATGTAATAATAAAAAGAAATTTTTTTTTTCTGTATAAACTGAACTCCGTGTGGTGACGGAGTAAGAATACAATATGTCACCACCCCATCTCATCCCATGGGTGTCGTAAAAATCGACTAAGGGACTATTCGTGAATTACGTAATAAAAAGAAGGAAAACTTGAAATTAAACCCTATACCAATCCGTTTGGCAAGCGTGGTATTAGTAGGCCAAGTATCCCTCCGTCACGGAGGAGGCCCGTCCCTGCAGTGGGATATTAATGGGCTGTCATGATAAACTGAACATCATCATCATCAGATATATCCAGTTCAGGACAAAGGCATTTAAATATCACTATTTAGTGCTGTTCTATGTCTCCTTCATCCATCGCTTTTCCACATCGTGTGTGCAATAGTGTCAATGTATCCAAAAGCGCAGGGTAGACTGACCCCTCACATAGTGTTTCTATGTATAATATGTGCCTATGTATTAAAAAAAAAAGTATTTAAGTATGTTTATCCGTTGTCTAGTACCCATAGTACAAGCTTTGCTTAGTTTGGGACTAGATGGCGTTGTGTGAAAGTGTGAGGAATACTATACTATAGTGGGGTCTGCCTACACTGACACTATTTAAGCATTATTGTTTGGCGTAAAAGTTCAGTCGATTCGTTGAGCTCTACCGCCGTCACTTTAATCAGACTTTAAGGCACTATGTTGTCGCTATCCCATAAATCATAAATGTTTATTGAAAATTTAGGATGAAACTGAATGTCAGTAAGGACATAAATCAAGCTATATATTCGCTATCAAAAATGCGTCTTATTACAAGGATATAAGGGTGTCCAGATTGATTTGTTGTGAATGAACTATAGTTCTTTTGAAGCCAAATTTTGTAGGACTTTAGAAATATCCATAAAACGGATAACACAAAGATTGTCCTGCGTGGGAATCGAACCTACAACATTGTGCACGGCAGCCCCTTCTGCGACAGGCAGTAAACCATTACCTACCTGTTTTAATTATTTTACATCCCATCATCAACCAAAAACCATATTGAGCGAAAATCGTTTAATCTCATTTTGGTTTTCCCTTTGAAAACGATGTCAAATACAGAGATGGGAATTTTTTTCAAATATTATGTCACAATATTTTTTTGAAGTATAAAAAGGTTTCTTTGTGATCCTCCTTTAAATATTCATCGTTTCATGTTGTTTTAAATTGAGGACTCTGTGTATTAATTTCATTCTTAATTATGAAACAAGATACTGTTTTTATTAAAATGTCTATCAGATATTGCGCTGTTGTGGAGAGTCGATCTTATTTTCTAGAAGACTGGCACTAACTCCCATAATACACTTCTCATCAAAAAAATCGAAACAGTTGCAAGTTTGTGTTTTATAAGTATTATCTGAAAAATGTGTATATTTAGGAATATGTGTTATATGTCATTTAATAGGGAATTTAATGAGGTTTTCAAATAATGATGTTATTGTTCTAAATTCAAATTAAATTTTCATAGATTTCGTATTTTGTTTAACAAGTCGTATTTGCCCTGTACGTAGTTTGACGGAAAATGATAAAATTAGGCACGTAAATGAAAAAAAAAGCTAGAAAACGTTTATTTATTGACCCGTTTCGCGCACCCAGAGTTCCTCGCTCCTCTTATTACTGCGTCCATGCGATGTTTACCCGCAAAAACCGCCAAGTGGTGGCATTGCTGAATTCTGGACTTAGTCAGGTTATTACGGCTGAAAGATTGCATCTTAGCCTCTCGTATTTTCATAGAATCTGCAAACGCTATCAAGAGACTGGTTTGTTCACGCACCGTTAGAGATCTGGCAGAAAACAGGTAACTTCTGACCGAGTAGATCGATTTATAGTAACACCTTTCTTACAAAATCTACGCCTTAATGTCTTTCAACTGCAGCAGCAGCTTCATGATGAACCTATGGTGGCTGTAAGTGACTCTACAATTAGAAGAAGGTTGAAGAAACGTGGACTTGTACCGTACAAGCCAGCAAATAAGGCGGAACTACCTGCAGATCATCGAAAAGCGCGCCTTAACTTTATACGTAATTACCTAAATTTGTCATACATCTAGTGGAGCAAGTTCCTCCTTTCTGATGAGTGTAACATTGTATTGTATGGTAACGATGGAAGGACTAAGGTCTACAGAAGTGATGGAGAACGCTTTGCACCATGCAGGATTAAAAGAAAAGGCCATCCATGGTGGCGGTTCACGGACTGTTTGAGGAGAAATTCGTGGCAACGACAAGACCGAGTTTGTCTTTGTGTTGGGTCCCGTCTGCCCTTTTTTAACAGTCATAGGTACATCGAACAGTGTCTTGAACCTCTTGTGATGCCCTATGCACATTTATTTGACCTCAGTTAAACATTTATGGACGAGGATGCTAGGACAAACACCGCGAGCGTCGTAAGAAATTATGTTACTGAAGTCTATATCTCTATTATTGATTGGCCAGCAAGAAGCCCGGACATGAATCCGATTAAACATCTATGGGATGAATAAAAAAGACGAATTAGTGTAAAAGATCATGCCTCAAAAACACTTAGCCTTTAAAATGCAATCCAAGAGGAATGGAATAGAGTGCCACTGTTTTTGATCGTGACTCTCACCAGATCGATAAAAAACCGTACAGAAGCAGTAATGAGAAGTCGGGAATGGTATCCGAGTTATTAAATAAACGTTTCCTAGCTTTTTTTTTCATTTACGTGCCTAATTTTATCATTTTCCGTCAAACTACGTACAGGGTAAAAACGACTTGTTAAACAAAATACGAAATCTATGAAAATTTAATTTGAATTTAGAACATTAACATCATTATTTGAAAACCTCATTAAATTCCCTATTAAATGATATATAACACATATTCCTAAATATACACATTTTTCAGATAATCCTTATAAAACACAAACTTGCAACTGTTTCGATTTTTTTGATGAGAAGTGTATATTATATTTGCAGCAATACAAATGGGTATTGATTAAGTTGTTTCCGCCAACCTTCATCATCATCATATTCAGTCAATGGACGTTCACTTACCAATCAGTCTCAAGGGAAGACCAGCGCTAGTTTTTTAACTGACTTGAGACTGTTTTGCGGTAAAGTTAGTTATAAGTTATTATGTGACTTTTTTGTAAATGTGTTATTGTATAGCTTTACTGAAAATTAATTGTTTTTATTTCTTTCTTCTTTCTTATGTGCCATCAAAAAATAGTGTAAAAGATGAATATGAATTCATAGACTATTTTCTCGCTTCAAGTTCATTACAGAAATTTTGCTGTGCCTTCATTAAAATGTTCTACTGCAAACACAAGTAAAATAACAGGTAGACAACACAATTATTACCTACGATTAGTCCTTGTGTTAATGATCAATAAGGATTCGAACCCTTGTCAACGGTAGTCGCTAATCGCGACCGCTACACCATCAAGGTAGTAAATTTCAAGTTAATACAGGTTGATGTTTACTAGGGTAACAATGCCTTAAGGCATTCGATGTAGGGTACAAATGCCTTAAGGCATACGATGCCGCAAGTATGCATACCCCGTCTCTTTGCGAGTAAATTATGTAAAGCCGGATAGCGAATAAGTGCCGGTACGGGGTGACAACCCACTATATACTCGACCATATACCCTGATGGAATAATCTTTATGAATCTAGAACGAGGTTTTTTTTTTATTTTTATAAAGTCTTTGATATCAAAAAGGGGTACGAAAAAGGATTTAGCGGTAAAAAGGCAATATGACCCTTGTAAATTTGTCGTGACAAAACATCAAAAGATTATTTATTTTGGCGTTTTGTACAGTTTTCGGGGAAGAGGTTATATTTAGGTATAGAATATTTTATTTAAATATGTATAATTGGTGAAGAAGATAGGCATGTTTCGGGGTAGAAGTCTCGATATTGCTTTTGCCATCATGTATCTATCTCATTTGGTAAAGCACAAGTTCGTAAGTAAATAAATAAATAAATAATATTCCTCACTCTTCCACACAACGCCATCTAGTCCCAAACTAAGCAGAGCTTGTACTATGGGTACTAGGCAACGGATAAACATACTTAAATACTTATGCATCGCAGGCCAAGCCGCGGGCATCAGCTAGTAAAATATAAAAATATTTGTGCTATACAAATATTTTATTTTTCTTTCATATTTTTGTAAAAAGTCTCCGCTACATAAGCCAGGACTCGAATTGGGAGGATCTTAATGTGTAAGTTGTCATTTTCAAATAAATAAATGCAAATTAAAAGTAATGTACTTTTAAATAAACAAAGGAGTTAACACTGCAAAATCATCTATCTTGTTATGGGTATGTGATTCAACAAGCCTGGAACTCAAACTAGGTTAAATAACTAAGATCGTATACGGCTCTGTTTTACTCATAACATGTTACGATAAGGACTTAAATGTTGACTAACTATTTGTCGACTTATTTAGATGTAAACAACTTAATGAGTAATGGAAGTATGAATAATAAACTAAAGAAGAAATAATATAATAATTACGCAACGCCATATAATTCTGTCTCGAAATTACACAAAGAAGTAACTTATATACATTATTTTGTTCAACATACCTATTATACCTGCATAGATCTGATGTTTTTTTTATACCCCGGTGCTGGCATATAGGTATATTATGGTCCATATTATGTTGTGCTTAACCTATAGTCCCTAGCATATAGATGCCTGCAACACCAGAGAAGCGTTGTCGACACTTTAAAAACCTATTCACCTCTCTCTAGAAGAACCTTATACTGTTGTCCTTAGAGAAAAACTTGGCACGGAGATCATCATGATGTTTAATGAACATGATTTCTTTTTACCTGTTCATGAATGGAACACGCGACCTTCGCATCGCAGTAGCAGTCAATTACTGTATTTGGTCTTAAGTTTGGTAATAATGACTAAAATAAATTCTACTAATAACCATTTGGTAATCACCTACATATACCTACTTCCTTGCAACTACACAAACTAAAGGAAAAATCGTATAAAATAAATAAGGACTTTACCTTCATTCACAGAATTTTGTGGATTTTATTTCGTAGAAAATATTAGCACAATATTTTTTTAACTTATTTCAACAACAGTAATAAAATTCTATGTAATTGGATATTTATAATATATTTTTATCCTTTTACAAGAAATTTAATAATTAGGGTTAATTTAGAACAAACATACGGGTCTTAGTTGAGTTTATTTAAACTGAATATTAACCTCATTAATTATTCTATCAAATTATAATTGTAATAAAAAATACGGCACACATTTTAACACTTTAGAAGTGTCAAGGCGTTAATTAGTTTAAAAGCTGGTTACATAGACTCAACATAAGTTTTTGTTTAAGTAAAAAGTCACGAAAGCTAGACGACGAATAAGTCTTATGATTCCAATTGCTTCAACTTCTATTTGCTTTATTTTTTTTACAGGTTTTAATCAGTTTTAGTTTTGCTGGGATTCACCTAAGTATATACCGGTCCAAAGCAATACATAAATAATAAAATTAATAATCATTAATCCTTATTGGCTATACCTACTCGTATTATGATAAAAACTAAACCTGCTTACACGCAAACCATGATCACTTTGAAGGTTGTAAAACGAAAACCTTGTTTGTAAATTATTGCAACTCATGGACTCTGATTGTTTATTTGTATTTCTTTATTAATGGCCTCATGAACATAGTAACATATTTGCCAGTGTCAAGTGAGAGATATTACAAGTAAAAGTATATAACAAGTAAAGGTCAACATAGAATATGCATTTAGGACCTGTTTACCTGTTTTTCACAGTCTTCTTTCAAATCATCAGAAATAATTCCCTAACCTTATTCCAATAAATAAGTTTTCCCAATCCAATATTCTTCGGTCAATAATCCCCATTTAGATCAGCTGCTTCTTAAAACAATAATCCAACCTCAATGTTCATAAACTCTTTAGTAAAAGTCGAGTAAAGCTCAAATGTCAATTGAGTTGTAGAAATGTAGGTACTGTCTTATCTATTCAAGTTCTGAGTGAAGTCTTACTAGCGTACCTATTTGTTTAAGAACAAGTGTTCTACTTGTAGGTATGAAGGCGCTACTGTTATTTTAAACGGACGTTTGTGTGGCATGTGTTTTCTTACGTGGAAACTAGGAAAGCCTTGACACTTCTTTAAAAACATAACACTTACCTAACAATACCGGGACCATGCCATAGCGGAATTAGATCGAGCATATTTTGGCTAAATCTTGTTTTTTTTTTGAAGAGTAATTCGTTTTTTCATAGTCGATTTTTATTACTCCAAATAGAAGTTATTATTTAAAGGTTTTTTATATTCAAATATCCATTTACTATTTTCCTGTGTGTAAATGTTCATTGCGTCAACATAAAAACAACTTTGAAAATTGAAAATAATATAAAATACTTTTGATTCTTTCACATTTATTTATGCACACAAAGTTTTGCATTGCGCGGTAAATGAACCCGGGACCACTACATAGCAGCCATAAACTTTAACTACTACATCACAGAGGTAGTTGAATCTTTTCAACAACGCTATCTTTGCAGTGATACACATTCAAAAGCATCCACACAATTTAGATTGAAAGTAATCCCTTTAATACACTCTTACTTCGGGTTAAAAAGGTCAATGTAATTTTTACCCTAACATCCCCCGCTTCGTTGAAACTCCCGAAACATTTTGTTTGTTCTAATTAAAACATTAAAATAAAAGGTTTAAACTGAAATGAGATTAATTTTTGGCTTTTCTGGGACGTTTTTGTGGGTTATTTATCTTTAGGGATTCCTGTACACACATTCTACAACATATTAGATTTAAGGTAAATAATTGAGAAATTAAGAGTACCTGATGATAACTATATGGTAAATAACATAGAAAGAACTTTCCGCACGACGCCATAAGAACTACTAATCGTTGTGCGTTTGTATTTTCGTTTGGACTAAGTAGTCTACAATTGACGCGAGCAAGTGATGCAGAGAAACTTAACTCCTAGACATACAAGATATAATACCTGGCGCCTACCCCTACCTACCTTTTAGTATACACCCATGGGATGAGATGGGGAGGTGACATATTGTATTCTTACTCCGTCACCACACGGATAAAGATCTGATGTTTTACAGTCTTCTTTTTGATCTAAGACAATAAGGTTCCGGTAGTAGACCATTTCATTAAGTGAAAAACACCTAAACATAAATAAACTGGCTATGAAAAGAACTAATAAATAAGCAGTAAAAACTTTTTCAAATCTACAAGTTTTATGAAAAAAATAACATTATGACAGACTAATAAAATATCTTAAGTTTTATATCTCTTTTTATTGTGTGCTTTATTATGAAGTCGTTAAAGTACAATTTCCTTTTTACTTATATAACTATTTGTTCGTTCAATTCAACTTTATGTAAATTATGTTTTGTACATAAACTCATAAATTGTTATTTCAATAGTGTTTGTTTGATATATTATTTTATTTTTGTCGCCATTAACGTTGTTGTAATGGCTCAGTGTTTGTTACATCAATAGGTTTATTGATGTAACGAATGTCTATTTATAGAGATGGAAATTATTTGACATATACATTTTTTCAGTTAACGTCTAAACTGTGCCTTCAGATAAACAATCAGAGTCTAGAGTCTGGCTGTTCCTGTCTCCATTATACCCGTTTCCGTCAAGTTCTCCTCGACGACAATGAAAAGTGAAGCATCGACTTTATAATGTTGTTTTTATATGTAAATGCATATTCTATGTTGACACAAGCTTGTTTGAGGTAGTTTATACTTTCGCCAGCTATAAAATGCATACAAACTTATTAATTTGTCAAACCGTTTCGACTACAGTTTACAATAGAAGGAACCATCATGCATTGACAGGCGCGAAAAAATTAAGTCTCCTTTTATTAGTCGGTAAAAATGATATAGAAACGACTTATATTTGTCAATTATCTAAATCAATATCCCACTAAGACTATACAGGAAACATTTTTGCGCTAAAACAGCTATACCAAATTTGGATATAATTTGATATGGAGCTACTTAATACTAAATTAATATAAGACCTAATCTTAGCCTTTCATGGATTCACCGTGCGGGTGCCGGGTCCATCGCGTGATAGAGGACGGAACACTGGCATAACAGCGTCTGGGACTTACGACCCAGATGTAGGTTAAAGGAGGCCCCCTTACAACGCGTTAGCGGTCACCTTCACTGTCTGCTATGTTCCGTCCTCTAAACACTGCTTTTTATCCCGTAAAATTTAAGAAGTGCTCATAGAATAAGCAAGGAATTGAAATATATCGCAAAAACAAAATCTACAAAGGCCGAAACATTTATCGGTCGTCAAATCACAAAATCAAGTATAATTCAATATCTTTTAAACTGAACCATTATAATAATGGAATTTTCAATAAACATTTATAAAAGCTGAAAAAAAAATGATTTCTTTCAAATTGTTATGACAACTTTTCAGTACATTTAACTTTGGTAAGGGAACAAGTTTTTTCTCCTCTGTCTGTTCTAAAAGTTATATAACTCTTAGGATTTCTATTGAATAATGATCGCTGTGCCTCTATTGTATGGAAAGTTTTTATAACTTGACGAATTCTTTATATTTCTGCTTATAGCATGTAAAGTAGGCTCGGTGGAGTGGCGTAGGAAGCGGCTGGCGTGCACTAGGTTGAGGGTTCGAATCTCAAGTAGGGTTATTGGCACAATTGACAGTCCACGATCAGGTCACATAACTAACTCTTATGATAATTGTCAATTATCAAATTATTGTCATCATCATAACAGCCCATTAATGTCCCACTGCAGGGACGGGCCTTCTCCAGTGACGGAGAGATACTTGGCTTACTAATACCACGCTGGCCATACGGATTAGTATAGGATTTAATTTCAAGTTTTCCTTCTTTTTATTTCGTAAAGATAATATTCACGGATAGTCCTTTAGTCGGTTTCTACAACACCCATGGGATGAGATGGGGTGGTGACATATTGTATTCTTACTCCGTCACCATACGGACTATTGTCATACATGTTGCTTATGTCTTTTTATTTCATATGTGTCCAAAAGTCCCCACATACAGGGCATCGGAAGTTATCTCAATGAGAAAAGAGAAAATATGCCGTAAGTCCAACATAGCGCTTCCTGTCGTTTAGGCCACTACCATGGTCTAAACAAGGATTCGTTGAAATATATTATTTTAAACAAAATGTCCTCAGAACATAATCGTGACAGCAATCTTAAATACGCCAAGAAAATTGATTAATTAAAACTACTTTTAATGAGGTAAAATTATAAGGAAAACTAAGTCCTTGAGCTGGTTAGAGTTTAATCGTAATCGCGGTCAGTTATTACGTATATAGTAGTTCACTGAAGCTTGACTTAACGTCAGCGGTTAAGGTCATATTATACGTAACTATAATAGTAAACTATAGAATAATCACGAGAACAGTGACAGAATAAGAATATGAAACGTCTTTACCGCTTCTCGTTTGGCTGTCGTTAAATAAGACTAAGGATGATTTGGGATTTGAACCTTGCCAATATTAGTAGCAGTACTACGCTGCCTGCCCGGACCGATTGTGGGTTGCGCTAAGCCTCACTGCCAAATGTCATTTAATCAGAAGTAACACGGATTTACCTGATTTTCCTTCTTTTTTGCATGGCGGGAGTAGAACCCGTTACCTTTGCGCAGTAGTTACGAACCATAACCAATACGCCATTTGAACTAACAAATAACTATCTTGAGTGGAATTCGAATTTATTATAGTAGTTATGTATGCCAAATTACAACACACAAAAAAACGTGGAATTCGAATTTATTATAGTAGTTATGTACGCCAAATTATAACACACGAAGAAAGATCCAAATATCAAACAATATTTTATCTCAATATATCAAAGTGTAAATCTATCAGCATCCAAATCGCAACTGCTATCAATAAAATACACATAATAGTACACCATGGACCCTTCCTCGTAGGGATTCTATCTCACAAAAGAACTATAAAGAGCCCTCTGATATGTATACGTAGACCCTTGTGGGTGTACACAGTAATAAGAGGTAGCGAGAGCGAGTTAAAGATATACGGAATTTGCTGAGTAAAAGAATAGGAGCGGAAAAATACTACGTAAGTATCATCTTTTGCAACGAAATATTGTTTGACTGTACCGTAAGTCGCAAGCTTAAAATTGCGTCAAGAATCAAATTGCAAAATGCTAATTTTGTACAGACTTTAACAAATTCAGTACAGTTGATACAGGAGAGCAGTGCACTGTGCAAGGCAACATCGTTTACCTGCTTAACCACCAAATAAACTAATAAATAATAATTTAAATATACGATTTGGTGCAAATGCAGTAAGAAAGCACTGATTGTTCAAGTGCACTTTGTACGTAGCTTGACTTCTAGCTAATCATGAATTAGCTAATCATCAGCTTCTAGCTGAATCAGAAGAAACGGAGATAACTCAAAACTTGCCAATGTCAATAATTTACATTCACGTAATGCACATATTAAGAGTATATATTTATTCGAACTTCAAGACTTAAGTTAATGTAGCTTTTAACTTTTCCACTTCTAACCACATTTCTAACAAGCCGAGATTCACAAGTTACTTCTACAGAACAAAGTTTGTTTTGAAGAATGGAAGTTGCACAGTCTTGAGGAAGTCAACCTAGAAATATTATCTCAAAGTGAAGAAATAATGAGAGATCCATATTTTATTTATTATTAGAAAGCAGATAATCTTTTGTACCCTGCATAGTGCTTAAGTAGGTCATCAAAATGCATTGCACGGGCTTCTGGCAATGATAGACTTAGTTTAGGTCTTCTATTTACCAGTGCAATTTTCAGCAACTACTGATTTGACATACTTTTCCGCAGTAAAATTTTAAAGCATTATTGAAGCACCCGTGATTCCTTCAAAAGAGGCAAGAACCAGCTACAAAACAGAATTTTGAACTACTACTGAGTAGTAAGAAAGTAGTCAAAAAGCAAATTTTTCAAGGAGCAAGAGTAGAATGCAAAGAAACTGACAAAAATGATTACAAAAAAGCATGCATCAAGAATAAAAGTTTGAATAAAATCGCTTTCCACTGCTTCGTAGCTACATTAGAGTCAAACAAACCCGAGCCATTTACTTTGCACTGAGCGTATGCAATGATTATTAGGTGCTATGAAACTGATGAAAAAGTTCCTTGGAACATAAGAATGCTAATACTAAGGGAGAACTTCCGATGCAAGTTAATCTTTTTGTTAGAACTTACTTGTAGTGAACGAAATTCGTCATTTTCTTTTGGAAGAAAAACTATTTTGTACTGTATGCCGAATTTAATGAAGTATGGTGAGCGACGAAAACTACAACTGCCTTCGAAAAACTCATTTTTCTTGTATTATGTTTCTTGTTCTCTTATTCTATGTGCAAATTTTGCAAGTTTTCTACACATAGAATGCAACATAATGGAAGAAAATATTTTTTTCGAAAGTAGTTGCCTTTTTGGTCACTCACCTCTTAGGCTATAAAAGAGTCATTTTCTTAACAATGATTTTTTAATATTCAGTTTATGTCATTAAAATAAATAAATATGAAAACATCATAAAATAACCAAACATCGATATTTTGTTAATCATTGACTAAAAATGTCGTAGACCATCGGATAGAAAAATAATTTATGAAATATTTGAGTGTATAAGGTTAAATTTAGATTTTTATGAAATAAGGGAATCATTCACATCTGTGAACTTAATATGTCATATTAATATAGAATGATACCGGATCCAAAAGCGTATAAGAAATTAAGAAAATTTCTGGATATTTTGACAGAACTTAGTGGCTCTTAAGCTCCTTGAGAAAATGTTTATCTTTAATGTTAGTAAGAAAATATTGTGACAAAAATAGTTACCCACATAAAGTATAAGCGGATTGGCAAGGTGTTCTACTAAGAACAGATTTATATGTGTTTCTAAATATGGACCGTCCACGTACCTACTTAAAGCAGGTACATACTATCATAACATATCTTTATATTTAATTCTCCGTGTGGTGACGGAGTAAGAATACCATATGTCACCACCCCATCTCATCCCATGGGTGTCGTAAAAACCGACTAAGGGATTATACGTGAATATTATCTTTACGAAATAAAGAGAAGGAAAACTTGAAATTAAACCCTATACCAATCCGTCCGGCCAGCGTAGTATTAGTAGGCCAAGTATCCCTCCGTCACGGGAGGAGGCCCATCCCTGCAGTAGGACATTAATGGGCTGTTATGATTATGATATTTAATTGGGATTTTTTTCCAAGGGCTTGAAATTGCCTATTAATGTCCCACACTGTTAAGATGATCTCAAAGTTAAGTACTTTTTCTTCTGTTGTCGTTGTTGTAGGATATACCTTAATCTCCGTACTTTTCCATAGTTCGCCTTTTCTTAGTTGTAAAGTGATCGGGAGGGGGTGAAGTCATAAATAGACTGCTATCCGTTGCCCTGGATGAGGATGTCTCAGGATTGAAAAATACCTGAACCGTAACTCGAAGTAATTGCGCAAGAACTTTTAATTGCAGAGATTTCCTTACCTGAAACAAAATATAAAATTAAACAATTAATAATATTCAAAACATCATAACAATCTATACTAATATTATAAAGAGGTAAAGTTTGTGTGTTTGTGACGTTCTAGGGGGTAATCTCTGGATCTACTAAACCGATTCTAAAAATTCTTTATGTGTTGAATAGTCCATTTATCGGGGAGTGTCATAGGCTATATAGTATCACGCTATAACTAATAGGAGTGGAGCAGTAATTAAATATGTTTAAGTAATTAAATGTGTCAAGTTTTTTTTTGCCGCCTAATTAAGTGGGCACGGGTCAGCTAGTATTAAATATTTTCTATATAAGACATAGTAAACCTAACAAAGGAATAGATAGGAAAAATACGTTTCAATCACCATCATCAAACCAGCTAAAATAAAGTCTACTAATGAACATAGACCTCTTTTAAGCGTATCCCTTTCCTGATCCTGACCCGGTTTCAGAATGACTGATCAAGTAAAAATCAACTAATTGAGTGTAAAATTGTAGTTCCTGAAAATGATAGTTGATAAGAGTTTTGACACTTGATTAGTTGATTTTTACTGACTGATCAAGTAAAAGTCAACTAATCAAGTGTCAAAACTGTCATTTTAGTTCCTGAAAATGATAGTTTTGACACTGGATTAGGTGATTTTTACTTGATCAGCCATTCGGAAAACGTCTCCTAAATTGTAAATAAAATGAACACAGAAAACTTACTAATGAATACATCTATGTGTCCCAAAGACAAACAGAAATGTAGTAGTAGACCACTAATTGCGACCTCCACGGTCAAAATTTCGTACGATTAAAATTAAAAACAAAACTTTTTTGCTCACAATTTTCTTTTAATTAGAAAAGTTGAGCCAAAGGGTATTTTGGTTGAGCGACCGTTGGAATAGCTACGTTTTATTTTTTATTTTATGTAAATTACTAAACGGTTTTTTCTCTTAGTTACAATAAAGCTGGTTTTAGAGTTATAATAGCTTAGGGATTGCTGTTTTCTACCGTGATGAGAGGAAAATTCATCATCATCATAATCAACCAATTGTTGTCTACTACTGGCCATAGGCCTCCTCCAAATATTTTCACTTTACACAGTCCTGTACTTCCCTCATCCATCGGTAATCGATGGGAGACTTGACTTACTAATACCACATTGGCCAGAGGGATTGATTTTAAGACTACTTTTCCTTCTTTAGTTTTCGTAGTAATAATATTAGCAAACTTAAGGCAACTATCCTTCTTCGACTGATATTTTCTTTAAAAACAAAACAGCATCCATGAGATAAGATGGGGTTGTAAGACTCTGCATCTCTCTGCCACCACACAGAGAAACGTTTCTACTGTAAATTGATGCAATTAAGTTAATATAAAAACTTTTATCATTCAAGTTATATTCGTTTGAAGTATTTTTAAAGAGAAAATGTATTTTTAACGCGTATAACGAGAGTTCTCACTCGTATTTCAGTTATTTTTGTTACAATGGAAAAAATTGATATCCGTTATTGGAATACGGTATTCATATATTTTTTTGGCTAGAGTTGCATATAAACGCTTACACAGTATAAGTCAAAAAGTGTTTATTAATTTAAATCAAAGTATGAATATGTGGGTATTGTTAACATATTCTTTGTTAAATATCTTTTATTTGTCGTATTATCACGGCTTTGCTTTTTATCTATGGCCATTTCATAGCCTTGGTAGCTTAACCCTCTTACAGTGCCGCCAGCAGACACAATAGTAAAACAATGCACGTGTACCACATATGGTACACTGCACTGTACATAAATTAACTATACTACTCCAAAAGAATGACGGGGAATAACAAATAATTTATACTTTGTATTTTTAAATGATAGATATCTAACCATCGGTATCACTCACACCCCTTTATGTAAACTAAAACCACAATTGAAAATACATTTGTCGCAAATAAAAACATTTTATTTATCATAACTCAATATCTTCATATCGCGAAAATATAGAGGGAAGGAACCCCATCTTTGTTGAATACTTGACTTATTGTGCATTACCCTATAGCATTCTAAGTGGAGGTTACAAAACGTAGGGTAGATTCAAATTTATCGACGATACGTACGTATTTATGCGGCCCTTAAGATTACGTGTGATGAGGAGGGAAAAAACTTGTTCAAATGACAGCCTGCGGAGAGATGATCGATGATGAAGGGGAAATTTTGAGAGGTAGTTTGCATTGAATGTAAAATTTAAGCTTAAAGTAATGAAGACTATGGAGTTGCAGCTGATCTTTACAAATCATTTATAAATGCAGTATTATTAGAAAACTACATACATCTATAGATGCATACAGCTACGCCTTGTTTCTATAGGGTTTCCACTTTTAGATTCGCCTACGACCTGTATATAAATATTATATAAACGGGATATTAACGCGCATTTTTTTTAACTTTATTTTACTTGACGTGTCAGCTTGCGACCACGGCCAGTGCAACCTGTGTCGAAACGTCAAGTAAAATAAAGGTAAATAAAATGCTTGTTAATATCTTGTTTATATAATATTTTTATAATAATGAAACGCGATAGTTTAAAAGTTATAATGACCTGTATATGCTTTGCGGTTTTAAGTGCTTACGCTCTTTCCCATCACTAAACTAAAAAAAATAGTCAATTAATATTTTGGGGTAGGTTGAACGTCATACGGTGACCTTGGAAAATTAAGTCTTCTAAAACTTCTTGTCAGAAGGATTAATGTAAGTTTTCCTTCTCTAGTTATTACAAAGTCTTCATTATTTGGAATCAGGCTGCGCGGCGTTGTATAAAAAATCTATTTAATACAAGCTCTTGTATTAAATAGATTTTTTATATACGTCCGCGGTTCCGTACCTACTCGCCGTCGAGGCCCGAATACGCGCCGCGTTCGCTCCTAGAGGGCGTGCCTTCCGCATGTCCTGTTAGTCAGTGACGGTCCAGCCCGAGGTTCGTACCCCAAAGGGGGTGCCCCTGAGGCTCGTCACTTAAATGTCTTTTGTTGAGGGCCATCCGCCCCACCACAGCCTGCGTAAAGTAGTAACTATCGTAAGAGACAAACTAATCGTCCTCAACAAAAACAAAAGCTCTTGTTTTTATTACCTTACCTTACCTTATTTGGAGGGTCGGCAGACTAAAGAACATAAGTCTTATAAAATTTTTATAAGACTTATGTTCTTTAGTCTGCCGACCCTACATTTATTAAAATAAACATAGTCACATAAGTATTAAGCAATATTTATTCTATGTACAATTGCTCTTTCTATTATTTTTTTAGTGCTGTGGTGTTTGTCTGTGTCGATCTATAATTTTAACTATAGCTTCAATTTCAAGTAAATTCTAAAAGACGATTTCAAACAATTTGTGATAAATTTTATGAAATAAAGCATTTTGAAGAAGTTTGATTCAATTCGTATAATAGGTGACATTTCAATGACATAAATGTCAATGTGTAATTTTGTTCTAGAGGTCTAATTACATACTTGTCTCAATTAATAATTGTAATTCAAAGTTTTGTTAAATTAAATACCTAAAATAAGTGCTATTTAATTTGATTATTAATGACATTGTTTAAGTTCATGTAATACAGGTATGTCTGCTTTTGTGTGCCTTTTGCCACTAATTAAATAGAAGTACTTAGTTAATTTTACAATTCTTTCGTAATGTTATCTTTTTTGTATATAATTTAAAAATAATAACCCACCTAAAAGGGGGTTAAAGGCCCCAGTGGTGGCGGGAAATCCAACATTTTTCTAATTTAAGATTACATTAATATTATTTTATAAATATATAAATATGATAATATGAAAACGAAGCGTGAGGAGACTTCTCACACGGTGGACCGACGACCTAGTTAGGACGGAGGGAAACCGATGGAAGAGGGAGGCACAGGACCGCACAAGATATCAATATCTGGAGGAGGCATATGTCCAGCAGTGGAAGTTAAATCGCTGATAAGATAATGATAATGATGATAGTATTCCGATACAATTACAAAACAAAACATAACAAAAGCAATACCCTGAATAGGCAGGCTCATCGATCCTTTACAACACGAACTCAGTGAATCAGCCAACTAGTACAAAATCGAGTTGTTACTTGTTACCCTATCATTATCAGTACTCGAGCTTACTGTTCGATCTTTACCGATAATCATTTAATATCAGGATATTTAGACGGCAGAAAAATATCCACTCTCTTTCTATTTAAAAGTATAACTCACGCACTAGAGATTAACCCTCCGTCACTGGAGGAGGCCCGTTGCTGCACTGGGACATTAATGAGCTGTTATGATGACTAGAGATTAAGCCCAATTTTAAGGTGTCTTTTCCATATTTAGGATTAAGTCCCGTGTTACGGGGACTTTTACAGAAAATAATAAACGAACAAAAAGAAAATCCAGGCTCAAGACGAAAACTTAAGGATCACACAAATATATTTCACTGGAAATCAAACCTCGTACACTACACCCGCGTATACGACAGTTTAACCACAAAGACAATTAATTTCATCATATCATAACACCCCATTAATGTCCCACTGCAGGGACGGGTCTCCTCCCGTGACGGAGGGATACTTGGCCTATTAATACGACGCCGGCCAGACGGATTGGTATAGAGTTTAATTTCACGTTTTTCTTCTTTTTATAAAGATAATATTCACGGTTAGCCCCTTACTTAGTCGGTTTTTACGACACCCGTGGGATGAGATGGGTTGGTGACATATTGTATTCTTACTTCGTCACCACACCGATTAATTTAATATCAGGATATTAAAATGACAGAAAAAAAATCTCCTCAATTAAGATGAATAAATAAGATCTATTTGAAGGAGGTTAAAAAGGCCAGTATCGCGATAAAGGACAACCATATTGAATAGATATCTGATCTGATTCTATTCTATCACAAAGGATTCTAATACCGTTATTGTGAAATGGTATGAACTAGGGATGATTTTTACAGAAAAGGGATTAAATTTGTCGCAGTTTCCGATACAGTTTTGTGGAGGTTAGAATCTAATGTATTTTTTATTTTGTGTTCCGATTTATAAAAACTGTTTATGTTATGATTCTTTTTGATATAAACTATTATTTTTTGAATTGTATTTCTAGTAAAGCGATTTAATGTAAAATATTTTTTTGAAAATGCATACATAGAAAACACCAAGACAAATTTAAATTTTAATGTTCTAGCGCACAAAGAATGAGACCTAAAATGACTAATATATTGTTATAAATTTTTAAAATAAAAAAAAAGCTCTTTAGACACAAACTAAGATGAATAAATAAGACCTCTTTAAACAATGTTTAAAAGGCTGGTACTGCGATAAAGGACAACCATATTGAATAGATATCTGATCTGATTCTATTCTATCACAAAGGCTTCTAATACCGCTGTCGTGAAATGGTATGAACTAGGGATGATTTTTACAGAAAAGAGTTTATATTTTGTCGCAGTTTCCGATACAGTTTTGTAGAGGTTAGAATCTAATATATTTTACCTATTTTATGTGACGTATACACAAAATAGGTAAAATATATTAGATTCCTTTATGTTATGTTTCTTTTTGAAGTATAATGTAATTTTTTGAATTGTATTTACAGTAAAGCGATATAATGTAAAATATTTTTTTGAAAATGCATACTTACATAAAAACACGAAGACAAATTCAAATTTTAATGTTCTAGCGCACAAAGAATGAGACATAAAATGACTTATAGATAAATGTTAAATTTTTAAAATAAAAAAAGCTTCTTAGACACAAACTAAGATGAATAAATAAGACCTCTTTAAAGAAGGTTAAAAAGGCCAGTATCGCGATAAAGGACAACCATATTGAATAGATATCTGATCTGATTCTATTCTATCACTAAGGCTTCTAATACCGTTATCGTGAAATGGTATGAACTAGGGATGATTTTTACAGAAAAGAGATTATATTTGTCGCAGTTTCCGATACAGTTTTCTGAGGTTGGAATCTAATATTTTTTTTTTATTTTGTGTGTTGATTTATTTAAACTGTTTATGTTATGTTTCTTTTTGAAATATAATGTTATTTTTGGAATTTTATTTACAGTAAAGCGATATACCTTGATTTTTCCTATACTCGACTATTGTGATGTGTGTTATCTCGACCTGAATGCAGATCTTCTTGATAAGCTCGACCGTCTTCTGAATAACTGCATTCGATTCGTTTTTAATCTCCGCAAATACGACCATGTATCTTCTTATCGACAAGAACTAGGATGGTTACAAATTCGTCAACGCCGTAATGTCCGAACTCTAACTTTCTTGTTCAATTTTCTTAATTCTCCGAATGCTCCTTCTTATTTAACTTCTAACCTTAAACTTCTCTCCGCTAACCATAATAGAGATCTTCGCTCTTCTAATAATCTTCTTCTTTTATGTCCCACTCACAGCTCTACTCTCAAACACTCTTCCTTTTATGTAAAGTCTATTCTATTGTGGAATGCACTCCCCCTCGAAATCAGGATGTCTACTAGCAGTCTTACTTTTAAAGCCAAAGTTAGGCAGTTGTTTGGTAATGAGTCAGCAGAATAAAATATTACTCTTTTTTCCATATTTATATGTGTAGGTACTATACTCTAGTATGTATGTTTATATAAATATTTATACCTTTTTATGATATCTATATGTGTAGGTTTATCTTATTTAAAATTAAAAAATTAAAATAATAATTTAAAGCTTGGCTTCTACCTGTTGTAATACTCTGTCTCTGCATCATCCTAAGGTTGACTGGTAGAAAATGCCTTTGGCATTAAGTCCGCCTTTGTGCATGATTTTGTATTTAAGTTTTAAATAAATAAATAAATAAATATAATGTAAAATATTTTTTTGAAAATGCATACTTACATAAAAACACCAAGACAAAAACAAATTTTAATGTTCTAGCGCACAAAGATTGAAACATAAAATAACTTATATATGATTATGTTGTATATATGAAATGTTTTTAATTTTTTAATTAAAAATTAACTCTTTAGACACAAACTAAGATGAATAAATAAGACCTCTTTAACACGTTCTCTGTCCCATGAGCCATATATGGTATAGGTGCTTTACTATTGTGTCTGCTGGCGGAACTGTGAAAGGGTTAACGAATGTTTAAAAGGCTGGTACTGCGATAAAGGGCAACCATATTGAATAGATATCTGATCTGATTCTATCGTGGATTCTATCTATCACAAAGGCTTCTAATACCGTTATCGTGAAATGGTATGAACTAGGGATGATTTTTACAGAAAAGAGATTAAATTTGTCGCAGTTTCCGATACAGTTTTGTGAAGGTTAGAATCTAATATATATTTTATTTCGTGTGCCGATTTATTTACACTGTTTATGTTTTAATTCCCTTTGATAGAAAAACTATTTTCTTTTAGTGGAAATGTGTTATTTTTTGGAATTATTTTTATAGTATGGCGATACTCACGCGTAGGCACAGACCACAGAACGCCACTTGGCACGATCCTAGCAATGAGTTTGGGCCTCATCCGCATTCAATAATACGTAAAACAACGGATAAATTTTACTCATATTTATATATATTTTTTATAAATACAAGTTACTCACAGAAAACACAAAGACAAATTCAAATTTGAATGTTCATGCATACAAAGAATAAATAAAACTACTAGAATACAAAAGTTTAATATTTATTTATAAAATTTTAAATAATTCACTAGAGCTTTTATAATAATAATAAGCATTCCCATTGTTGAAAAGAAATTGTGTGTCAGAAAAATATAGCTTCAATGAAAATTACTTCCCGTTGTTTCCTCTTAGTAGAGAGAAAATTAATTTGTACCTCATATAGCTTTCATACTACATTTTATATAATACGTGTGCAAACAATTATTATTATATGTTGCAAAGTCAGTTATATTACCCTTGTATTTCTTGCAAGTTACGTTAGAATTCTACGGTGGATAATCTATACTAATATTATAAAGAGGTAAAGTTTGTGTGTTTGTGACGTTGTAGGGGGTAATCTCTGGATCTAATAAACCGATTTTAAAAATTCTTTCTGTGTAGAATAGTCCATTTACAGGGGAGTGTCATAGGCTATATTATTATAGTATCACGCTATGACTAATAGGAGTGGAGCAGTAATGAAATATGTTTAAAAAAGCCCGCGTTTATTTCGCCGCCCATCGAAGTGGGCACGGGTCTGCTAGTTCTTTATAAAATCTAGAAATAAATGTCCTGGGAGATTTATTTTTACGAGCTAGCGGCACACCTGATCGTAAGTAATAACTTCTGCTTGTGGACCCTAGCAAAGATAAAGCACAGACAAGCCGCTGCCTACTCTAGACAGAAGTTATTTATTTATTTATTTATTTATTTATTACATACATGCACCATCCTTACAGATCACCCTAATTCGATGGTGCAGAACTTATAAATATCTTTAATTTATTACTACTAAAACTACACTAAAACTTATACAAATAAAATCTAAACTTATACAAATAAAAACTATAACTCTTAACTCTAAACAACTAAATCTATACACAATATAGAACATGTAGTCTTTGTGAATTCACTCAATGAACACGTAAATAAGTCAATGTGGATGGACACCGTATTAAGTACACGTAGCGAACGCGTAAGTGGCGCACGCTGCAGAAGGTTGGTGCGCGCAGTGGGCACCTCGAGCAGTGAAAGAAAGAAAGAAAGAAAAATGTTTTTATTTTACACACAATACACAAATTAAATTTCAATTTTAATATATTGTAATACAGTATAAATATTGAGGCCAATTGCTAATGTCCCCTTGGATTATAAATATTTATAGATTTTAAAACCATAATAAAAAAATTAAAAAAAAAGGAATAACAATAAATAATTCAAAGTCATACATAAAATATGGAACATTAGCAAAGGTCATGAAATTAAGTACAAAAAAGTTGTAACATACTACCTCCAGGCATAGCATTGTGTGAAAAATAAAGGCCACAGCTCAGCATATGCTGCAAAAGTATTTGCCGCGCTGATTTTCAGCTGGGGCCTTGGAGGCTGGTGATATAATATATGTAGGTACCTATTTAAAAGTACCTATTATCTTAGCAAACATTAATTTAGTGTCAGAATAAAAGGAAGGTCAGTGTAAAAGGAAAAAAAATAAATAAAGCGGAAATAAATAAGACGACGTAAAAAAGTATACTAGTATTAAAAAAAAAAAAAAAAAAAAGTTACCAACTACTTCTGAGATAAGAAGTCTGTTACAGGAAAAAATATATATATACTTATTGCAATGTCTGACGTAAGATTATAAAATATTTAAATATTATAAAAATGTACTTAATACGTTATGAACATAATGCAAAATACAAACAAAAATGAACATGTCAAGGAATTATTTACAAAAAGCAAAAATGAAATCACAATAATTAATAATAATTTAAAAATCACAATAATTAATAATAATATAAATTTCAATCTGAGTAATAATTAGAATGGGGCAGTAAAGGCATAATAATAATTAAATCATTTTAGCAAGGATTTTAGCAGTTTAAGGTGTCGGATTTTTGACTTTCTAAAAAGATCAATTTTAATTTATTCTTGAGGCTATAAACAGTCTGGGAACAACGTAGCGGCGGTGGAATATTATTCCAACACTTTGTGGCGCTATATTTAAAACACCCCCGAAACGCTGCAGTATTATGTGGTGGTATTCTTAAAGGAGGGAAACATGTGCGCTTTGGGTACCGACTACCGTCATTTACCCATTTGAGCTTATCGTACAGGTATTGCGGCGTTTCCCTGTCTATTACACCAAAAAGTAATACTGCTAGGTGAATATGTCTTCTCCAGACCATTTTTAGTACATTATGGCCATTTAAATATGGAGTTACATGCCCTCTTGGTGGAATATCATAACAGAATCGAGCACAAGCGTTCTGTACTCGCTGAATAAGTTTACTAGTTTTACTCAATAGACGGGGGCCATAAACTACATCCAAGTAATTAAATTTTGACATGACTAGTGATTCCACTAATTGTTCACGAAGTCGAATGGACAGATATCGACGCATATTGTATAGAGTTTTTAGTCGATAAAAGCAGTTTCGTACAATTTCTGAAATGTGTTTCTCAAATCGCAAATTTTCGTCCATTATTAGTCCCAAGTTTCGAGTCTCACGAACCTGTTCTATACTCGCTCTGTCCACGTAAATTACTGGGTTATTGTTAACAATAGAAATCGATTGGCATTTGGATCCTAGCACCATATATTTCGACTTGCTGGCATTGAGAACTAGTGAGTTGCTTTTTGCCCAAGTGCAAACACGCACCAAGTCCTCATTTATCCTGTCAACTGCTTCTTTGGTGTTACTTGGAACGAATGACAAGTACATTTGAAGGTCATCTGCATAAATACTGTACTGGCAATGCTCTATTACCTCTATGATGTCGGCGCTATACAAGACAAACAGCAAAGGGCCAATGACTGAGCCTTGCGGAACACCCCTGCTAAAGTGAGCTACGTCCGACTGAGAAACGGTACCGTCGCCGTGTTGCAGCTCTACATATTGAGACCGATTAGTTAAATAAGAGTCGAACCATTTGATAGACTTGTTATCAAAACCATAGTACGACAATTTTGAAAGGAGAAGAGAAGTATTCAAACTATCAAATGCTCTAGAAAAGTCAAGCATGACTAAAATAGTACCTCTTCCCTCGTCCTGTGCCGATAGCACATTGTCGACAACGTCCAATAGCGCGGTTGTGGTGCTGCGGTTCTTCCGGAAACCGGATTGAAGATCTGGTAGCAATTTATATGTTTCCATAAATTGCCTAAGTTGACCCCCTATAATCTTTTCTAGAACTTTGGATAAACATGGTAATATACTTATAGGTCTAAGCTCTTTGATTTGTGTAATATCATTAGCCTTTGGAATAGGCCGTACTACGGCCGTTTTCCAAGATGTTGGAAACCTTGAACTCAAAATAGACTGATTAACTATTCCTGTCAATACTTCTATAGTATAAGGAGCCAGCATAACAATCATGTCTAGATTTATTTCATCCGTTCCCGTGGCATTCGATTCAAGTTCTTTGATTGCTTTTATTACTACCAGGGAGTCCACAGTTTTTAAACTAAAAGTAGCGTTGGTAAATCTGTGAAACTCGTAATATGTAAGATTAGACAAATTTACGTTGGGGTCTCCCGGGACGTTAAGAAAG
Source organism: Schrankia costaestrigalis (assembly GCA_905475405.1). Taxonomy (NCBI): domain Eukaryota; kingdom Metazoa; phylum Arthropoda; class Insecta; order Lepidoptera; family Erebidae; genus Schrankia; species Schrankia costaestrigalis. The sequence goes on from FR997851.1 coordinate 10,356,156, forward strand.
TGACGGTTAATAGCATCTGCATCGTTAAAAAAGCTAGGTAGTTCCAATGAAGCTTGTGGCAAAATTTTTGATTTTAAACTTTTCCACAGCTGTTTGGGATTGTGGATGTGGTTGTTGATGTGTTCCTTGAAGTAACATTTTTTTTCATTATGTATTGCTAATTCTACCTGTTTTTTTAGATCTTTGTAATATTTCTTCTGAACTTCGGATTTGGTGCGCCTATAGGTGTTAAGTGCTACGTCTCGCAACTTCATCATCATTCTAACGGTACCTGTAAGCCATGGGGCAGGCATTTCCTTGATCCTTACAGTTTTAATCGGCGCGTGGCACTGGTACAAACCCCTTATCATATCTGTATAGCAAGCAACCATGGCATCCAAATCATTCAGAGCCGCAACACGGCCCCAGTCAACACTCGTCACGTCTCTAGCGAAACTCTCACCATCAATATCGCTTAGTGGCCTATATCGCAAAAGCTTTGGTCTAATTTTAAGTTTTTTAAATATAAATTCACACGTAACAAACGCGTGTCCGTTTGCTGCTCCTACAGCATCCACAGATACCTTGCCAACTGAGACATTCGTGCATATGATGTCTATTAGAGTTGAGGATCCCTGAAAGAAATGTGTGGGAGAGTCGACCACCTGCGCAAGACCCAAACACGACAAAAATGTTTTAAGACGATTTATATTGCTATTACTATCATTGAGGATATCAATGTTAAAATCCCCCATGACCACAATGCAATCGTATGAAGAAAAAGTACTGATAGTATCCATAACTCCATCTAAGAATGCCTGAGCATCCAACCAAGGTGGACGGTATGCTGTACCAATAATTAATTTGTTACTATTAACTGTTAACCTGAGATACATTTGTTCTATCATTTTATGTTCAGGGTAAATACAAGTGCGCACGTTTAAGCCCCGGCGAATATAAAACCCCACACCCCCGCCCCGCCCTCCCCGAATACAGTTCGGACGTGGTATATGTTTTAAGCGGTAACCGGGCACAACAGGCGCTCTTCCATCCTCCCCCGGTCTAAGCCAGGTCTCATTCACCGCCAAAATATCGGTTTCATTACGCAACATAGCTGCAATGAAATTATCTTGATTAGTACCTAACGATCCGGCATTATAAAGTCCAACTTTAAAGTAATGCTTATTAATCATTTATATAAATTAAATAATTCAATGTCAATGAAGATAAGCAGCCACATATAATATTATCCAGTATTACCAATATTACAATATGAATATACAAACTAAATAACTCATACAATATAACTTTGCCTTGTTGGTTATTTAGCCATGAACACATAATAAATACAATAATTATTTCAAAAATACACTCTGCCTGTGGTAGTATGTTAATAAAATAAACAAAGCTTATGAAATGAAAGACACAATAAAGTACAAGACAAAAAATACAGATTAACAAATACAATTGAATAAAATCGAAACATATTTTTAATACACTAAAAGGTATACTAATAATGTCAATAAATAGTTTTAACAACGACGCAACTAAAAATAAGTAATGAGATGTTTTTTTTTCTTTTATTAAATATTGGGATGTAGCAATAAGGATGGTTCTATCAAACATGAAATTAGAACTATATTTAGAACCAGTATGCTCGTAAAAAAATAATAATTTGTCACTGGGTAGGTCATTTGTTTTGAACGTAGGCGTCACCAAAAACACGAATTAAGTCTTTTTCTGCACCTATATAAAAAGTAGGTTTTCCTTCTTTTTCTTTGACAAATATCCGGCCCTGCTTGGTCCATACAAACCGCCAGGATAAGCGAGCACGGGCTTCCCTAACTTTAAAAAGAAGGATGCGGTTGTACTTAGTAAGACGTTCGTTTATATAGAAAGGACGAGACTCACTTGTAATACCTAAGTCAGCCGTATTGGCACCTCGACGAACACGCATACTACGCAGTAGGTCATCGCGTATAGCTCGCCGCGTTAACCTGACAACAAGTGGTCGCGGTCGGTGACTCGCTGGCGACGCATCACTTACAGTTGCCCGTATCTGCCTTGGCCCAGCTCTTTCCGCTGAAACTATGTCCCGTTCGTCAATGGATACACCTAGCTTGGTACCAATCAGCATGATGAGATGACTTGGGTTTTCCCCTGTACTCTCAGGAATGTTTGATACTTCCAAGTCGTTGGCAAGCAACTCTTGATCCCTCTCATTCAGCTCGCGTTTTAAGGCGTCTATGGTATCCTTAACACCATCAGTTTGCTCGTTTTCCTTTAAGAAACATTGCTCAATTACTTCAACCTTCCCCTCCAGTGTCTCAATACGTGTCAAGTTGTTGGCAATAGAAACACGCACGTCCTGAAATTCGTGGCGGAGCATATTAATTGCCTCCTGCACGCCAGACATTTGCTCCCGGAGCAGGCGAATCTCCAGAGCCAAGTCTGCCGGTCCAAGATTCGGAGCATACGTTCCACTACACTCCTGTCCATTGCTGGGCACATCATCACTGCCACTGGACGGCCTTTCTAAAATACATTTCGCGGGAGTCTCTGGCCCATTATCTCTTGGCTTGTTCTTGCTACATTCCGGACACAACCACCCAGGTATTTTTGCAGCCGACCTGGCCTTGCCTAGACATGCGAAATGATAAACTAACGGGCAGTTTGAACAAGTAGCGTCAGTTGCAGTTTGAACATCTATCTTATTCATGAAGCGACCACACGCTCCACAGTTCACCATTTTTAAATGTTATTATTTACCTTATGCTCAGTCAATAAAAACAAAAGACAAATAAGTGTGCGGTATCTATATTAATTCCAATAAAGTTATCAGTGTCCTTTTTTATTGTTTTAGAACGAAAGTTTTTTCTTCTTATTTATGATGACGTGCAGGTTAACAAACAACAAGTATTCTCCGAACACCCGCGTTGTTTTTGTGAAATATAATATAGTGTGAATCAAGTGCTTATTAGTTGCCTAAAACAATCCAAGACAGTTCAATTAGTTTGTATTCTTTATTAACACAGTTTGTAATCGATTTATTTTGGAAACAGTAAGTTTTTAGATTATTTATTTAGCACTCAAATTGTTTATATTTTTTTTTTAACACATCACTGGATATTGCAAACTATACACATATACTATCGTCTTTGGCAGTGGCGGCTGCCTCCGCCGTGTCGTGTACTCATTTGGGACGCATAGTCTAATTGTTTCTAAGACTGCTTGGTTGTCTATCATCCCTCTTAAAACCTTAAATACGTATGTGGCTAGAGCCACCTCCCTTCTTAATTCAAGTCTATTATAGCCTACCATACCCAGAACAAATAAACCAGGATACAGCAATGGATAACCGGGGTAGAACCCGTATAGCTTCAGATATAGGTACCTGGTAAACTTGTTCTGGATACGCTCGACCATGAATTTATATTTTGCCTCATGAGGCGACCAGATTGCTGAGTTGTTCTCTAGGTGACTCCTAACGAGAGCTGAAAATAGAGCTTTCAACGCTTCAACATTTGTAAACTGACTTCCCTGTCTTAATATGAAACCTAGGTTACGGTATGCCTTTTTACAAATGATGGTAACGTGTTTACGAAAGTTGAGGTCGGCCGTAAAGTGAACCCCTAAATCTTTCACCTCAGTGACTCGCTGCAACGGGATACCTTCCATGATGTATTGGTGTTGAGGTGGGTTGCGCGCACGGGTGAAACTAAGCGTGGAGCATTTGGCTATATTAAAATAAAGTTTGTTTTCCTGACTCCATTTAAAAACTCTGTCGATATCCTGCTGCAGCGCGTCATGATCGGCGTCCTCTTCTATCCTCTTTATTAGCTTTACATCATCAGCAAATAACGAAGATGTTGATTCTCTAACCACGTCCGGCAGGTCATTTATCATTATATTAAACAACAAGGGCCCCAAATTACTACCTTGACTTACTCCAGACCAGGTAAAATAAGGTTGAGAGAAGTTTCAAGTGAGAAGAATTAAGTGTCATACACCTTTAATGTCACTGCTGGATGAGGAAGGTTAAAGACAGCACAAAGTAGTCATCTTTGGAGGTTACTCTAATGTCTATGTCTAGCAGTGGACGTCGGTTTGCTCACTGATGGATGAGCAAGGCATAGAACCTCGCAAAGTAGTAATATTTTACCAAAGCCTATGACCAGCAGTGGACGTCAAGCGTCTGTTTTTTGGCTGACAGTTCTATGATATAACACATTAACTTTCATATCTGTCTGATGTGTGACATGATGATGGAATAAAACATAATAAATCCTGAATTTTCATAAAATCACAAGAAATCTCCCCGAAGTAAGACCATTGTTTTTTTAAGTATTAAACGTTCAAACAATCTCTTCACCGAGTGTCACAAAATGGCAGAATCTCACGATGAACGCGAACCGTTATAATTATGTTCAAGGGTCCTCATTTAATTAAAGGGAAAATATTTATCAACTTAAAGTTTTCAGCCCGAGATTTCTGTCAAAATTGTCTTTTAGAATGTTTTACACGAATTTCTGTGGTGTACCTTACTAATGAATAGCTTTGCAAATTATAATATTCTGTATATTCAGTCTACTAACCACACAAAATGCTTGAGAAATTTTAAGTAAATAACTTTATCTTCGTGTGGTGACGGAGTAAGAATACAGTGTGTCACCACCCCATCTCATCCCATGGGTGTCGTAAAAACCGACTAAGTTACTACGCGTCAATATTAACTATACGAAACAAAATTACGGAAAACTAGAAATTAAACCTATTAATGTCCCACTGCAGGAACGGGCCTCCTCCCGTGACGAAGGTATACTTGGCCTACTAATCCCACGCTATGTCACCACCCCATCTCATCCCATTGGTGTCGTAAAAACCGACTAAGGCCGACAATATTATCTTTACGTAATAAAAAGAAGAAAAACTTGAAATTAAACCCTTAACTAATCCGTTTGGCCAGCGTGGTATTAGTAGGCCAAGTATCCCTCCGTCACTAGAGGAGGCCCGTCCCTGCAGTGGGACATTAAGTAATGGGCTGTTATGAGACACGAATTTCTGTGGTGTACCTTACTAATGAATAGCTTTGCAAATTATAATATTCTGTATATATTCAGTATACTAACCACACAAAATGCTTGGGAAATTTTTAGTAAATAACTTCTATTCTATTTTCTATCTTTAGACTGTTTGGCACAGCGGTCGCGTATTTGGCTATTATGCTCGAGTTCGAGGGTTTGAATCCTATGTAAGACAATTATTTTTGTGATACACAAATGAGCCTGGCTGTTCTATTTTGTCCAATTAATAATAAGTATACGTATTCTAAGCAGAACAACTAAGAACATTTTCAGATTTTCCTTTAAGTACTAAATTGTTTTTATAGATGATATAATTTTGTAGAAAGCCTCTCAAAGCTTACATAACCGCCATAGGAGACATTCATGCCTCTACAAATATTGTAGCTGGCGTGGTGCTCGCCATTCCTGGACTCTAATCGATGCTTAACATCAGGCACCATAGAGTCATTCTGGTAGGCCAATTTAAAAAAAAAACTTTTTTATATTAAAAGAGAAGCACGGAGTTTGATTAAGAGCCATACTGAATATTCCAGAATACGGATTTTGATTTAAGCAATCCTTTTTTTAATATTTTGATATACAAAATCCGTGTTACGTTCACTATTGTGATTAAGAGAGTTAAAGCTAAAAATTGTGAGCAAAGCCAGAGTTATTTACGACTCAACTAAACGCTCGTTAGGACAGACAAATTGATAAATTCTTGTTACTGTAACATAATCTGGTTTCTAGATGAGAATAAATATGCTAGGAGTCCCCGAATAATATTTGCGATGTTTTACACTTTAAAAATAATTCTTAAAAAGTACATTGTAACTTAAAAATTATTTTTTGAAAATGTAGTGAGCCTTACCTAACCATATCGCGAGAATGCCGGAAAAGGTGACTAATGGCTAACGCAGAGTAGGACGGCATGGCAAAGTATTTTAATTTTTACTAATGGAAATTCAACCGTGTTGTTACAGAAATACGACATAAATTGCTATGCTTTAAAATGATGCCGCGGCATCGAAAGGGATTTTTCAATGCCGCGGCATCATTTTAAAGCATAGCAATTTATGTCGTATTTCTGTAACAGTACGGTTGAATTTCCATTAGTAAAAATTAAAATACTTTGCCATGCCGTCCTACTCTGCGTTAGCCATAAGGGTCTAACTTATTACACAATCAGAAAAAAACCCATAATTTTGCCAGCGTGGTACTTATACCGACATAATTATAAAGGAGACCTTGCCCGGTCGAGGGTTTCTTGTATGTATATCGTAATTTGTCTTTGTGGTGACGAACTAATGATACAATAATATTTGTCATCAGTTCTGTTCTGTTCCGTGGTTGTCAAAAGCGGGGATGAGAGAGATTCGAAAACCATACCCAGACATGATTTAAAGTTAAAGAAGCTTTTATAATACATTATGATAACAGATTAATGTACCACAAAGGACAGGCCCTCTCGGATCACCACCATGATGAGCTTAAATAAGAGTAACACGCTGGACAGATCTATTTTTCCTTCTATAGTTTTTGCAGTCGTACTATCTACGAATAGTATACCATGGCCGGCTATTTTTTATATTTTCAATAGATAAATAAATATAATATTACACAGAACAACACTACATTTTGTACTAATATTATATAAAATGTTAATCAAGTAATGTTCAACCACCTGCCACGATATACTCCACGGCAACGAATGCCTCCGGGCGGCATTTCGATTGCATTTGTGCACGAAGTACATGATTGGTCATGCTTCTAAGTGCAGGCGTGCACATATTTCAAAGTATCATCCGTATAAATATCCGTTAGTAATGTCAATAGTGATCCGTGTGGTGATGGAGTAAGAATACAATATGTCACCACCCCATCTCATCCCATATACGAAACAAAATTACGGAAAACTAGAAATTAAACCTATTAATGTCCCACTGCAGGAACGGGCCTCCTCCCGTGACGAAGGGATACTTGGCCTACTAATCCCACGCTGGCCAGACGGATTGGTATAGAGTTTAATTTCAAGTTTTCCTTCTTTTTATTCACGGATAGTCCTTTAGTCGGTTTTTACGACACCCATAGGATGAGATGGGGTGGTGACATAATATTGTATTCTTATTATCTTTCCTAGAACTATATCCTTTTATTTATTATTTTTCAGTGCTTAATAAAAGTGTCAGACGCGTAGGTAGATAAAATGGTTATACATCAAGTTTTTTATTACTTTTGCTGACATTAATATAGTCTGCTTTAACATCATCACACTAATGTTTCAAATATTTAATTACATATAATTTCTAACTAAGGCCACTCGTACATCGACATCAATTCAAGATTCATAAATCAATCTTGCCATTAAAATAAAATACAATAGTAACCGACAAATAATATCTAATTATAAAAACCATCCTCACGATATTTCAACAACAATTAAACACGACAGTATCGTTACAATCACGAATAGAAACTAACTATGAATATAAAAAACATATTTCTATACTTAAAATACTGAACACGTTCAAAGTTGTATACAACGACCAATGTATTTTGATCTCTTAAATTCTACTTCCATGTTTGACATAAGGTTGGATTAGTTTAAATTCGTACTTGCAACGGGTCTTGAAGTAATGGTCATGTTCAGTGCAGTCACGAACCATCTCAACCCGGTTACTTAGATGTTATCAGAGTGGATTTATTTAAGCGAGGTACCGTTTTGCCGCTAAGGAGATATGGCGTACAAAAACATGTCACAGTTTAGAAATGTTGAAGTTACGAAATGAAGATGACTTAAATTTCGTTGTAATAAAATTAACGATTTTGTAATTTATTTAGTTTAAGCTAAAACTCCTTAGCAAGATATTGCTATTATTTTTTATTAGCTAACAGAAACAGACGATCTCCACAGACCTAAAACTGCGCCTTAACTCTTTTTTATCTTTGCTTATCTTACCAAGATAAATACTTAATAATTAATTATAACTACTGTATGTCTTTGAGTAATATATAAAGTAGCTCTTGTATTTGAAACACTTATACTCAATAGGTATGTAGATTTTCAAAGCTGAGCTTTAAAACAATAGCTTCCTAACTGAGATTTATATACTGTGATAAAAGTCTGTGCTTTGAACTTTGAAACGGCTATGTTTAGGTGAGAGGTAAAGTACGGTATTAATTTTGAGGTATTTTCTCGTTATACGGTTTCGTGATGAAAGGAGGTTGCATTTACCTCATTCAGGTCGGATTTTAGTAATATAAGATGAAGGTGAATTTATAATTACGGTGCAAATTAGAAAACGTAATTATGAATTCAAGTTTTACTTTGGCTAAGGTAAAGTAGTTCATTTATTTTTATAAAAAAATTTAAAATTTTTAAAGTCACACTCTAGAGATTAAAAAAAGTATGTACCTTCACAAAAATAACTAATAGAAAACTTATTAAGCAACAGCAAACAGGTTACCATGTATGCGTCGCTACAGTTTGGCCAGGATTTTCATCTTTTAGGGTTTTATATTACATGAATCATGGAGACAGCTCTGAATGGTTATTTTTTAAAGATTATACAAGTTTACCCTTTTACATTTTCCCTAGTTCTACTCATCGCTGTACACTACCAGATACTGTCTCTCTAACTATAAGGTTTGTAAAGTATAATTAATACAAAACAGCGTATGCTACAAACAAAAAATAATCAAGTTTTTTAGTGTAGATTTATTAATTTTAGTACTTTATTATTCTCTAATCAAAACTTTTACTAGTATCAAGTTTATATTACCTCGTATAATTTAGTATAAAAGGCGAGAAGTAACAATATTCGCAATCCTACATTGCACTAGATTAGTTCGCAAAGATATTCGTCAGAAAACTACTTTTCATAAAAAAAGTCAAATTACTAAAACTGCGTACCTACAATTTCATATAACAATAATAAGCGAAGCTACTTTACGACTTCATCATAACAGCCCATTGATGTCCCACTGCAGGGACGGGCCTCCTTCAGGACCGGAGGGATACTTGGCCTACTAATACCACGCTGGCCAGACGGATTGGTATAGGGTTTAATTTCAAGTTTTCATTCTTTTTATTACGTAAAGATAATATTGACGGATAGTCCCTTAGTCGGTTTTTACGGCACCCATGGGATGAGATGGGGTGGTGACATATGTATTCTTACTCCTTCACCACACGGAAAACTTTACGACTTAATACAATCAAAACTATATATAAACATCAATAAAATATTCTGGGAGAAACAAAATCGCATTTGCAATTCACACTGTAAAAACTTGAACTTAGACCCCTGTGTATAGTAATGAAATGTTTTCCACCCGCTCTACTTTTCCAGCGGTAACCATATTTTTTCGTGGTTTAATAAAATTGTGGGTTCTGTCCCACGATAATTGCTAAGAACATAAATTCCCACCTCGCCGCTTTTATTTTTCCGACATTTTCTACGTGTTATACCTACTGTGTTATTGAAGGTAAAATTATTTTGATACGGAAATAAAAAGAAAATGCTTCTAGTTTTTAAATTGTTGGAGTTTTTAGTTATAAAAAAACCTTTACTGTAAACCCAAGAGAGTACAGTAGTGAGTAGTAAACTAAAATACTATTTGGTGTACGGTTTCGATTTTCTTTCTGTTTTAAATGAATATTCATACATACATACAAATACATAAACTTACGCTTTGCTCTAGGGATATGTAGAGATTAAGATGCGCCTTATAATACAAACCCGATCACTATGTTGTAATGTATATTCTTCATATTATCGCTCCGGCTTATCTGCTTGTTATTAGATGGTGATGTTCCCCATTATTTCCGAAGGTGGCGTAAAAAGCAACTAAGGTATTACTGCTAAAAATTCAATATTTACCTACTGTTTGTAGGCCATGTTGTGGTGAGGGACTGTGAGGGACGTTCAACGACAGCTGTGATGAATTAACTTGTTACTAATAGACAATAAGCTATCCTAATCCTTTACAACACGACAGAATTAAATAAAGAGAAAAATTAAATCAATATAGTCGTAAGCTGTTCAATTAGTTTATCTACCGGCTTCAACGAAGCAGAATTAACTCTAATTGGCAACATCTGCTCTTCACATTGTTTGCATCATTGTAATGATGGTTCAGCTTTAGAGACAGCGAATTATGTTTTATTTTTCTAACAGATACCATTGACAGACAAAAAAGTAAATTTGAAACAAAAGTGAGAGGTAATAGTGGGTTTAGTTTCCCTTTATTAATGGAGTGGGCCCGTGCTTACAGAAGGACATTAAAAACCTGTTACAAATGATTTATACTAAAGAAAGTGACACCAAACGTGTCCTTAAATTAGCAGAATTAGTGGATAACACTGTTGTCCATGGTGGCTACGAGTTCGAAATTCACTCGATGCAAATCTTTGTCTACCTCCGTCACGGGTGGAGGACCGTCCCTGCAGTGGGACATTAATGGGCTGTTATGATGATGGTGATGATATCTTTGTGTGCATAACATAATGTATTTGGGTGTTTTCTAAATACCTATGACGAGTACTAATTTACAAAAAAGAAATAGTTTATTTCATTTAAAAGACATTTATTTCCGCATGGATATTTTTTAAAACATAAAATTAACGTATACAAACCATTGAAGCAACCATAACTATAACATCCTAACAATTTCAAAAATACCTACACAATAACCCCAAAAAATACTATATAATATAACATATTTTAATCTAACAAAAAGCTTTATACAAGAGAAAAAACCTCAACAATACATTACGATACAAAAACCTTACTCTGGCTACGTTCATACATTTTGTTAGAAAAGATTAATAGTAGACGGTTTCACGTTAAATCCTTAGTTATCCCTCCTAGTTTGAGAGGCAGAGAGTACTTGAGATAACTCTACATTAATCAAGTCACTTGAACATGTAAACAAAAGCTTAAGATTTCGCCAAATCAGGAGCTCAGAGAATGAAGACAAACAATTATGTTACTCACGCTTCCGAATAAAGACAATGCTTTTAGTATTGTTACGAGAAAATAGACCAAATTATAATCTAAAGGATTAAAACCTGCTAATTTTATTATTTATGCTCTTTTTGGTGTTTGAGGACTGTTTAAAAGTTGCAAAAAATGTAATTCTAGACACCTTTTCGTCGTGGAGACACACTATAATTTTGTATATGGTACCACTACGGCACGACATGATTAACTTAAATTTTTTTTCAACCGACTTTCTTAAAATAGGAGGTTCTCAATTCGGTTCTATATTTTTTTATTTTGCCGAAATCTACCAATGTAGCTCACCTTATAGTAAGCTTAACGGTTGTGAATTATTATCAGTCGCAAATAAATGAGTTCAGAGATTCAGTTGCAAATAAATGCATTCTCAGATTTGCAAATTAAAAGCTTAGAGTGCCTCTACACTTTGTGCTCGTCACTCTGTGATAAAAGTTGTTAAGTCTCATAGCACTGTAGTGTTTGTTATAATCCCTTGGACTAATGTTTTTGTTAGAATCCCTTGGACTAATGTTTTTGTTAGAATCCCTTGGACTAATGTTTTGAGGCATGGCAGAGTTGTTAAAGTGTGAAGAAATAACTTTAAAATATTAGTGGGATATAAAAACAGTGTACGTCGTAGAAGAAAGTTAAGTAATAATAAACATTAATCACAATATTTCCCATATAAACAAACATTTACATTTTAGCACAGCAACACATAAAGCTATACGTTTACATTCAAAATTATGTCTTATAAAAATGGAATAAGGTATACGTATGTCTTAGGTTGCTGTGTGCACAAAGTAGGGCGCTGTCTCAAATTTTGCGGACATCGGCGACGGCCGCTTGTTGTTCGTACCGTCACCGCTCACGCGCTTCTGTTTTCGAGTGTCACTTCATACAAATATGAAAAAAAAAAAATCTACTTCATCACACTTTCACACACTTATTTTCTACTTCCTCACACTTTCACACAACGCCGTCTAGTCCCAAACTAAGCAAAGCTTGTACTATGGGTACTAGAGATCGGATAAACATACTTAAATACTTTTTTTTGTAAATACATATATATTCTACATAGAAAGCACCCAGACCAATGCAAACAATCATGTTCATGCACACAAAGGTTTGCATTGAGCGGGAATCGAACCCGAGACCTCTGCGTAGCAGTCGTGCTATATAACCACTATGCCACAGAGGCCGTCTAATAAAACTTCCTGCCATTTAGTTAGAAAACTGGCATCTGCGCAGACAGTTGCAAGAGCTTCAGGCCAGCCAAGTTATTTGGCAAATACTGTACGCGTAAAACGCTACCGCTACTGCCCCGCTGTCCGCTACATTCGAGGCAGCGCGCTTAAAGCTATAGATATATCTTGAGGTATGTTTGTGAGAATTCGCAATATGGTAGTCTGTAAAACAATCAATCAATGTCATCATCTGCTTACTTTGATTTGAGTACCATTATACACGAACTGTTTTATATACTCGTAGATTTACGCAACTGCGTATATTTTACAAAATATTTTACATAGAGAAGTGGTAGTCTATTCAGGAAAATGACGTCTAGGTCGGAATTATCGCTGTGGCACCTTAAATCAGCTTCAAAGTGGTGTGCAAATGTTACTGTGTTTAGGTGGATTTTGTAAATAAACTCATTGTCATAAAAATTGTCATGTACATTCGGGTTCAAAAGTTAAATTAAAAGATTTTAAATGTTTCAGATTTATATGAAATTCTTTATAAAAAACAATCAACAACAGGTTAACCTACTTTAGAATGTTTACAAAAGATTCATTTGGCTAATATATAATTTTGAATAAAAGTCTTTATTTTGAAAAAAATAAGCATAAAACATGAATCAAACAATGACAACATTTGAAAAATCAGCCTTATTTTAATAAAGCCTTATATTAAAAAATAGAAGTTATTAACTTTTAAACTAAAAAAAATCTTACAATACCTTCAAATCAGTCTCATCAGTATATTTTAATCAAATAAATTAACATCCTCGATGTTAATGAATGCTGTATGCGACTGTCCGTTTGGATAAATTTGTTAGTTTTTTTATCACCGGTCCATTGGAACGTAGACGATTTTTGTTTACGGTCGAATGGCCCGCGGGCCATTCACTTTGGGCCGTTCAGACTAAATACCCATTAATTTCATATTATAGAAAAATTCATTGCAAATCTATTTCTTCTATTCTCCTTTATCATTATTAAGCGTAAAATAGCTTTATTTTCAAATATAATATCAGTCTACCGTCACTCAATATATTTATTTACCCCTAAGTTAATTTCAACAGTCTATAATGGGGTATCAATTTCACGACAGATGGTACGCACCACCTGGTGAATACCACAACAATATGAATTTATTCATAATAACACAACACAGGGGTTTTGGTAAATTTTGGTGAAATATATTTTGTTGAAGTAAAAGTAATTTGTTTATTTTTTTTGACACTCTCCAAAGAGAATAGGAGTGTATCAACTTATCCCCGTACTCATAAACGCCTCTTAAATTTTAGTCAATTGATTAGCTTAAATTCTTACATTTTTGTTTGGTATAAGGTTGGTTTTACTAATAGAAATCTCGCTAAACAAGTGATTAAATTTAAGAGGCGTTTATGAGTAAGGGGGTAAGTGTTTCTTAACTGTGATGATAGTTTGATGACAATATATTTTGTAGTGAAAAAAGTAGTTGTTTAATTTATTTCTCGTAATCTACTATTCAGTGTTTTAACACTGACAGTGGTTTTAAAAAGCTTTGTTAAAACATATTTTGTTATGATCTAAGTAGCTTGTTTATTTCTTATAATCGACTCCTAAAAGAGAAGGAGTTTCTCAATTCAATGTTTTTTAATTGCTTGTTTCCTTAGAACCCAGTAATTACGTAATAAAAAATAATATTTTTGGTAAAATTGGTAAAGTAATTGGGTTTTTACCTTAAAAAATATGCAATAACATCATCAAAGTAAAAGAAATTGCTTATTACAATTCAAGGTCATGTTTTTGGAGTCGGAATATAATTACGTAGAGGTTTCGTTTATTCCCAAATCATGCAAATATATTTTTGTATGTATAAGCTTAGAACGAACCTTTGTACTAAAATAAGATCAAATCTTGTGCAATTAAGCAGAGATCTTAGTGAAGGATAAATTGACACGAAACCTAACAGATTATATCTATTAAATGGCAAAGATCTTTTAATCACAGAAGAAGGTTCGTATGTGATAAAGAGAAACGATTGATTCAAAGTTTTTATTTAAAGTCAAAATAAGGTAAAGTAGCTTTCCCTAATAGAGTTAGCCCCTTCGTGATCTACAAACATCATAGCGAGGTTTTTACCTGCCCAGTCCTGGTTTTACTTAAGGTTTCAACTCAACCGAAATTCACTTGAATACGTATATTCTATACGTATTCTGTTCTCATACTCATCTACATTCCCCGTGTGGCGTAAGAATAAAATATGTCACCACCCCATGTCATCCCATGGGTGTCGTAAAAACCAACTAAGGGATTATCCGTGAATATTATCTTTACGAAACAAAAAGAAGGAAAACTTGAAATTGAACCCTATACCAATCCCTCTGGCCAGCGTGGTATTAGTAGGCCAAGTATATTTTGTCCCGGGAGGAGGCCCGTCCATGAAGTGGGACATTAATGGGCTGTTATGATGATGACTCATCTACAAGTCTTTATAAATGACCGTCACTTGGCGTTTCTGAAGGCACGGTACTAATAATACAGGGTGGCTCATTCAAATGGGTCAGTATGGGAAAGTCTTAAACTATAAGTCATACGAAGATTTGTTCTTAGGAACCGATTTTGATAAAAAGAAAAACTGCATTCATAACTGAACTTGTTTGTAACGGTGACCACTTCGAACACCTACTGTGATAAATTAAAGTATGTGAAAACAATGCATTTTATTAATTTTAGAGATATTTACTGCTTAAGACCTACAGAATCGATATTTAAATAGAAAAAGTATAAGTTTATTTTTGCAAAACAACCGGGTTCGATTCCCCAGCTGGGTAGAGTACAGTATCTTTTTCAAATGTATGAATGCAGTTTTTCTTTTTATCAAAATCAGTAACATGGTTCCTAAAAACAAATCTTCGTATGACTTATAGTTTAAGACTTTCCCATACTGACCCATTTGAATGAGCCACCCTGTATAGCTGTAAGTTTTTCCAGGAATTATTCTGTTTTCAAAAAGAAATAACTATAGCCACCTCAAGGCACCATATATAACAGTACAATCCTCCTATTGAATAGCAACGCCCCGTTCACCTTCCGAAAACTTTTTAACTTCAAAAGAACCTTGCATAGGATATACAAAGGGAATTTACACAACGGTTCATTTAACTGATATGTTTAGATTCTGAAGCTGTTTGTTCCACAAAGGATAAATGTAAAGCCGGTATAAAGTTCTCTGAATCGTTTGAATGAATGGTCATTGATATTTGGTGATTATACGAAATTTACTTACTAGAGGTCGATGGATAAGGTCATCCATAGTCCTGCAGGCAGTGGACATTGTTAGAAAAAGCATAATGTCTAGTAGTAACTATACTCTTATTTGAATGTTATTTATAACTTGTATTGAAGTACTTGTATTCTACCTTTACTCCCCAAATTCAGGGCAACACCCCGGGCAATAAATAGCTAAATTATATGCCCAACCTGGTATTTGAAACCACAACTTTGTGCAAGGCAGTTGCAAACATGACCGTTAAGGCACAGAAGCAGTATTTTATACTAATATGCTGTTAGATAGTCTGTGTAATTAGAATGCTGGAGGGTAGAACGACACGTGATGGCTTACATTGGCGCAGTAAGATGGATGTTGTTCACCCGCCACAATCTAGGTTACTTTCTTCTCTGCAGAATAAAAATATAAGACGAACTTCCTAAAAGATGTGGTTTCAGTCACTTTGCCACATCTTTTACAAAAATAAAATAATATAAAAATGTCTAGATATAACTATTGTAAGCGCATTATAATCTAAATCGTCAGGTCATGAAATTCAAAAGAAATAGAAGATATTTTTTTTTACACATTCACACAACGCCATCTAGTCCCAAACTAAGCAAAGCTTGTACTATGTGTACTAGACATAGGATAGACATACTTAAATACTTTTTTTTGTGCATACATAGCTACATAAATATACATAGAAAGCACCCAGACCAATACAAACAATCATGTTATGCACACAAAGATTTGCATTGAGCGGGAATCGAACCCGAGACCTCTGCATAGCGGTCATGATATATAACCACTACGCCACAGAGGTCGTCTAATAGAAGATATTATATAAGTATAGAATACCCGTAAGTGCAAGCGAGATAGATATAAAGAAATTATGTTGGCCCTAAGACTCAGATAACGCGCGTTTCAGATTCTAATTTGGGTCATTATGACAAAAAATCTCTCATAGCTAGGTCACCATTCATAGTTCCCTTATAAATGTAAAAAAGGATACTTCTATCATAAAAATGTAGCAGAGGTCTGAATAAGTAGGCACTTACTTAAATGTTACCTTAATTTAATGAAGACTAACTACTGCCATTTAAGTTCATTAACCCACATTTCGTATCGTCGCTAATTGTGACTTAACTTACCATTCATCAAAATTTACCTTCTGTAAATTTTGTCGTGGAATTCTGATATTATACCTGTACTCATACCTGGCCCAGTACTCGGACGGGTCTCTTGATAATACAGAAAAGTAATGGAGCTTGTAAATACTACACTGAGTTTACAGATCGGCACATGTTTGAATACTATTTACATTAAACTAAGTTTTCGAATAATTTCTAGAACTAATTAAAAAAGAAATAAAAAAATGATAACTTACTATATTATAATTTTAATTGACTTAAAACATTAATTAAAAATGGAATAAAGCGCTCTTGTATTTAATAAAATGAGTAGAAAATAGAATTACTAATTTAGTTTATCGATTTTTTTTAGTTTTTAACATATTGCTTCCGGGTTTAAGATACAATTTAAAACTTATTTCCGACTAGCTGACCCGTGTCCACTTTGTTAGGCAGCTAAAAAACGCGTCCCTTTTTTAAACATATTTCATTACTGCGCCACTCCTATTAGTCATAGCGTGATACTATATAGCCTATGACACTCCCCGATAAATGGACTATTCAACACAATAAGAATTTGTAAAATTAGTTCAGTAGATCCAGATATTACCCCCTACAACGTCACAAACAAACACAGAAACTTTACCTCTTTATAATAATAATATTAATATAGAAGTATAGATTAACAAACTCCGACTACTTTACTCAATTTTATGAATCTAGTTTATAAAAGAACACGATATCCGCTCGTTATTTTCGCATAGCAAAAAAACAAGATGACATCTTCATTGAAGGAGGCATACTTAATCAGGGTTCGTGACATGATAAATAATTGATCAGTTTTCAAGGGTTAAGTAAAAAGGATATGGGTTACTAATTACTAGGGCTTGTAGGGTTAAAGGATATACTTAGAGTGACGAGTTAAGGATAAAAGGGATCAATATATCTGCCGTTTAAAGTATGTGAGTGATAGGTATAATAAATAAGAGGTTGCTTGTGTAAAGCAAATAGGTTTGCTTGTAAGAAAAAATGAGCAGCAAAGACATTTATTTGGTTTGCTGTGAGTGAACTGTTTTAAAAGAGCTGTGTATACGGGGCTATCTACCACTTAAAACTGTTTACGTAAGGGTTATTTAGACATAATGCTAATGAAAACTAAGTCACGGGATTTGTTAAGTGACGTAAGTGGCATATAAGAGACTTGAACAACTCCGTATACAAGACTGTTGGTCAGTCTACGAGTCCATATCTATGGGGAGCTGTGGTCCATCGGAGCTGCTGTGGGTACGTACTGAGAATACTATCACTAGGCTGTGTTATCCTAAGGTTGTCATTAAAGACGGCTAAGAGAGATTCCGTGTGGTGACGGAGTAAAAATACAGTGTGTCACCACCCCATCTCATCCCATAGGTGTCGTAAAAACCGACTAAGGGACTATCCTTGAATATTATCTTTACGTAATAAAAAGAAGAAAAACTTGAAATTAAACCCTGTTTAAATTAAGGTCTGGCCAGCGTGGTATTGGTAGCCCAAGTATCCCTACGTCACTGGAGGAGGCCCGTCCCCCTTCAGTGGGACATTAATGGGCTTTTACGAAGAGAGATTCTAAAAGATTGTATTATCCCGAGAGGAGGGAAACTAGTAGTTAACCCTGTATACACTTTTGTAGCTAATATGGTATTTGAAGATCAAATTATCCTGCGGCACCTGCTCTCCGTGTGGTGATGGAGTAAGAATACAATATGTCACCACCCCATCTCATCCCATGGGTGGCGTAAAAACCGACTAGCGTGGTATTAGTAGGCCAAGTATCCCTCCGTCATGGGAGGAGGCCTGTCTCTGCGTTGGGACATATTGATGTTATGATGTTATGATAATGACCTAAGGAGAGTCGTCCCGAAATAAGACTCATACTAATTCTATTGTCTTCGAAACCTATATATATCTCAAAGTCGAAACTTTCTTTTACTATTACAATACAAAAAACAAAGTAATCGAACTAGTACCGGAGCCATTCGTTTAAATCAGTATTTACTGTCTAAACTGGCGTAAAAAAAACAAAGATTGTCTTACAAAAAATACATATAAACAAAAACAAAACTTACTTCAGCGATGTTATTTTGTTTAGTTTTGAGTGTATCTTTGTTTTATTCACAAAAGACGTAGAGCTGTTGTGTTCACGGTAGAACTCATAACGTTTTGGACACATGCTTGTAACGTCGACGTATGAAATTCTAGTTGTTTCTACTAAAAGCCTATTTAGGTTAGTAAGTAATGGAATACATTTTATTCTACTTTACTTTAGAAAGAAAGAAAGAAAAACGTTTATTTATCTCATAAGTTAGTACATTATCATATGCCCCGCTGCAGGGACGGGCCTCCTCCCGTGACGGAGGGATATTTGGCCTACTAATACCACGCTGGCCAGACGGATTGGTATAGGGTTTAATTTCAAGTTTTCCTTCTTTCTATGTAAAGGTAACATTCACAGATAGTCCTTTAGTCGGTTTCTACGACACCCATGGGATGAGATAAGATAGTGACATATTTTATTCTTACTCCGTCACCACACAGAATACCCTCCTTGCTATGGGCCAATAATGAGCTGTTATATGCGATTTTAATATAGTAAACATCGACAACAAAAGGCTAAAATATATATTTTTCAATGGACAAGCCGATTAAGTATTAAAAATACCGCGAGATGCTTGCAGCTCACAATCTTCAAACAAGAGGCTTATACTGTACCGGGAAGCAATTCTGAAAAGTCCCTATGGGACTCTACTGATAAATTATTATGATTGTTTTCAATTTTAACTTGTATTTTATTTAACTCTGTTTAAAACTATTTAATTGAAGATATTAAGCTTGATAATTGTTAATTAACTGTGTTTTTTGTATTTTTGTACCAGGTAAGCCTCTTAAGCTAGAGTCCATCTAATTATGACGACCTCTGTGGCGTTGTGGTTATATAACATGACTACTACGCAGTGGTCTCGGGTTCGATTCCCGCTCAATGCAAATCTTTGTGTGCATGAACATGATTGTTTGCATTGGTCTTCAAGAGTTTCTATATATAATATGTAAGTATTTACAAAAAAAAAGTATTTAAGTATGTTAAGTAATTTATCAGTTGTCAGGTACCCATAGTACAAGCTTTGCATAGTTTGGGACTAGATGGCGTTGTGTGAATGTGTGAGGATTATTTATTTAATTACCAACTGACAAAGCAAAGGTCAAACTACATACATCTGTCATGATTGTGTGAATGAGTAAAAAAAAAATTGGTACACTGAGATGAATAAAGCAATCTACTTCTAAGCTGTAGTGCATTTTTTTTAACGTTATCTCCCGCACAAGGGCCTTTGTTTTAGGGACTTTAGAGACATCAAATTAACGTATACAAGGATTCTGAACTCAGGGCAATAGTTTGAGGATCAAATAATTGTCTTATTA
This sequence comes from Schrankia costaestrigalis, assembly GCA_905475405.1. Taxonomy (NCBI): domain Eukaryota; kingdom Metazoa; phylum Arthropoda; class Insecta; order Lepidoptera; family Erebidae; genus Schrankia; species Schrankia costaestrigalis. The sequence goes on from FR997851.1 coordinate 10,376,268, forward strand.
AGCGACCTCATCAGCACGGCAGGAACATGAAATTATGGCAAACATTAGTAAACCTACTATTCTACGATCTGGCCTTAATAAGAAGTCAAAAAAATCTGAAGAATATACTAAAGTAGTTGGAACATATTAGTAGTACAAACAGGACACTAACAAACTATAAGCCAGCGTCCACGCCGTAACTTATAAGTTCACTCGGTTATTTTCTGCATATTTTATAAACTCTTCTTTTTTGTAGACGCCGCTCGTATGCATCAAATTTGGAGATAAGATCTTAGAGAGGAAATGTTTTGTAAAAGTTTTAGTCCAGGTATAAAATGAAGTATTTTGTATAGTGTTTTTAATTGCTTGATGCTGGTATAGCATTTGTTCTATCTGATGAAAAGTGGTAACCTCTACTGATGGTTTTTAAGCCTCATATCCTTGTTGTTTGCATAGCTACTGTAGGTAATTTAGTAGGTATATGGCATTTTATAGTATGTGCCTACCCTTATTGGAATAAGGCGTCAGTTGATCAGTATGTTCATAAACTGAAACTACAAAATGTCTTCTATGAGGTTAAATCAGCTAAATTTTACGGAAAATGTCGGTTGGGTCGGCGGAGGTGAAGTACGACAGCTAGTCGACCGTTGCACATGTCAATTCTTTACATTTCATCATAATCATAACAGCCCATTATTGTCCCATTGCAGGGAAGGGCCTCCTCCCATAACGGAGGAATACTTGGCCTACTAATACCACGTTGGCCAAACGGATTAGTATAGGGTTTAATTTCAAGTTTTCCTTCTTTTTAGATAATAATTTACGGATATTCTCTTAGTCCGTTTTTACGACACCCATGGGATGAGATGGGGAGGTGACATATTGTATTCTTACTCCATCACCACACAGAGAGACTACTTAACACTTAACCAAAAATGTTAAATACAAAGAAGGTAACTAAAAAGGTTGTAAAACTTCTTACCAATTTAACTCCTGATAATTATTTATAGAAGCCTTTTTACCTGAAAAATTAAAATATATCATTAATACCATAATTATTATACTTAAACTGATACAATTTCAAAGGTTGTTGGTCTCAGTGGGGTATCAATTTCGATTAGTAGTTGTCGTGCACGAAACTGCGGTTTTGAATTTCACGCTGAAAAAAAAACGTCACCACACGAAGACTACATTAAGGCGGCCAAAATTTTTTTTTTCTTTCTTTTTAAAAAAGACAACTCCCGCACTAGGGATTATGCCCTGTGTCGCGGGGACCTTTTACAAACATCAATTAACGGACACAAAGAACTCCCAGACCAGGACAATAATTTGTGGATCTCACAAATTATTGTGAGATCCACAAATCTCACAACCTCTTGCACGGCAGCCGCTTGCGCTACCGTCGCGCCACCGAGGTCGTCAAGTCAATTGTATTGTTTACTTATATCACGTCTACATGATATTTAATATCTCTCAAGTCCTATACTTTCAGGCATAAACACGAAAATTTATTTAACGAAACATAACTGCAGTAGTTACCGCTGTAGGTAGTTTATAATAAATTGTTATAACCTTCAGACCACATTTATTCTATCGAAGCAATCGTCATAGCTTAGTTAATTTAATTGCCCACCATTGTGGTATACAATGTGGCAATGACACGCATATTTCTAAACTAAATAGCACTATTAATAATGTTTATACATCTTGCTTTTAGGGTAATGGGTACTGAAAAATTTTTAGTAATACTGTAACTTAATATTTTTTATATATTTGACGACCTCTGTGGTATAGTGGTTATGTAACATGACCGCTACGCAGAGGTCTCGGGTTCGATTCCCGCTCAAAGCAAATCTTTGTGTGCATGAACATGATTGTTTGCATTGGTCTGAGTTTTTCTATGTATGATATGTATGTATTAGGTTGGGGAAAAAGTCTTTTCGTATTTTTGTATGAAAAGTCAAGACATTTTTTTCAAAGTTTATTTACATTTATTTACAATATATATGTACCGTTTTGTTAAACAACTTTCTGCCATTTTGTGGGCAGAGACATTATCCCGTTACTGTAGAAACTTTGGGACTTCTGATCAAAAAAACGGGACAAATAGTTTTGGCAGTCCTCTCTTGAGGTCAACCTTACAGAACCTAAAGAATTCTGAAGAGACCGAAACAGGTGAAAATCTGAAGGCGCAAGGTCAGGGCTATATGGTGGATGCACTAGGACCTCCCAGTCGAACTCTCTTAATTTTTGCTGAGTGGCTAAAGATGTGTGTGGTCTAGCGTTATCGTGATGAAAGACCACACACAATAATGAATCGCAAATGAGTACACGGTTCATTAAGTTTCTTTGAGTGAGCTCGTGTGGCACCCAAATATCGAGCTTTTTTGTATAACCAGCTTTCTTCAAATGGGTCAAAACTGTTTTGTGGTCAATTCCCAGTTCTTCAGCTACATCGTAACTACTAATATGCCGATCTTGCTCCACTCTTTCAAAAATGGCGTCCATTTTATTCGTAACAGGGCGACCAGAGCGAGGTGCATCTTTAACATCAAAATTTCCGGACTGAAAACGTTTGAACCAAATTTGTGCTACTCTTACTGACACTGCATCAGGTCCATAAACATCACAAATTTTTTCACTGCTTGAGTTGCATTTTTGCCTTTTTTATAATAAAATTTTAAAATGTAGGTATCGAATTTCTTCATTAGATTCACTCATTTTTACGGAGAGAAAAACAAATGAAAAATAGCGGGAAACAACTTTTTTTAATTTTTTTCTTTTCTTTATAATGTAACCTTTTTAATGTTACCAAAACCAGCCAGACACAAGTAGTACAGTCAAAGAAATTTTATAATAAGTTTATACCTACGTTATGCGAAAAGACTTTTTCCCCGACCTATTATTTACAAAAAAAAAAGTATTTAAGTATGTTTATCCGTTGTCTAGTACCCATAGTAGAAGCTCTGCTTAGTTTGGGACTAGATGGCGTTGTGTGAATGTGTGAGGATTATTTATTTAATTACCAACTGACATAACAAAGGTGCACACATCTGTCATGATTTACGTGCCTTATCTAAGGAATGACTGACCATAGCTGTCAGTTCAAATATGTGTGGAATATGGCCTCATTCTGAAACTGCATACCTAATCATTATTTGCATGTTTGGGTAATTTGGCAATCTCATTTATTTGACGTGTTTATACAGCAACTAATTACGTATTGCAATTAGTTTATTAAATGTGTATTTAAATGGTGTTAGAACTGTTAAGCAATTTTGTATACTTCTACTCAATTATATCAATTTAAATTGACCATTTTGACGTGCTCTGTGGTGTTTTAATTAGGCTGTGTGTTTTCGATTATGTATGTATTAACAAATAACTAAGTATTTGAGTGCGTTTATCCGTTGTCTATTACAAGCTGTGCTTTAGTTTGATATTCGATGTCGTTTTATGAAGGAATATGTTATATTATCCTGTATCGCTAGATTTAAAATATTAAATCATTTCCGTCAACTTTTACGATACTCTTGAATTGGTGTTGATAACGTTATGCATTTTTACTCACTTGAAGTAATCACACAAGTTTATATCTAGTGAAGAATAAGTACAAATAAATACGAACAGTTATATAATAAAATTAAAACTTAATATCCATGAAAATGTACTAAATTTTTATTGATTCTTTTTTTTTTTTTTTTTTTTATATTAAACACGGCAATATGACTATATCGAACCTGATGGAAAGCGCGAATATAGTCCATAAATGAAGCCGACGGATAGAAGTCCTAAAACAACTTCAATCCGTCGTCATCATCTTGCCGGTTTGGCCAAATGCTTCTTCACACTGCGTTTGAAGGACCCAATATCATATGATCATATCTTTCTAAAACCGCAGTGAATAAACTAAAAGTACAACACAGGCACATTATCTAGAGACCTCGCTGGAATGCGAACCTTGCGTCGAACCTTTCTACCCCGGACCCCCGCTCTCGCAACGGGCGCATCAGTACGGTACGTCCGACGCGACGTGACGTCATGGACGCCAGGTCTCGAGATAATGTGACTGGGTGATATTTTAAACTCCAATTTATGTGTAGTATTCAAAGGTCTCTGGGTCGCACTAGGGATGATCGATATTAGAAAAACATCATCGATGTTAACATCGAATCAAAAGTATCGATGTACGATAAATATCGATAGAAAAACATCGATATTTCTAAAACATCGATGTTTTTGGAAACAAATAAAACTGTCTATTATATTTATAAAATGTTTTAAGAAACATAATTTTTGGTGATCGGTAAATATTCATTGATAGTTTCTTGATAACATTCTAAAAATGGGAAATCTACTTAATATGTGAACGTAAGAAATAACTGTTAAGGAGAAAAAGGCTAAAGGAAAATGAAAAAGTAAGATCGATGAATGATTATACGTGAAATACTAAATTTTTAGCTTATTGAGCAGAAACCTATCAAGTAAGCGCCGAGCGTAATTGAAGTTGACATTTTTTTTTAACTTTTGACTTGAGAAATGAAAACATACTTATTCCTACTGCGCATGTACTCCGATTATGTTGATCAGTTCCATCTAATGGAAAATAGTTGGAACTTGATAGTCCTCTCCTAAACATTTAGTTGAAGCTAGTACACCTAATGCACGTTAGATGACGCCCAAACGAATAATTATTCTAGTAACATCGATGTTTCGATAATATCGAAGTCAATCCATCGATGTTAAAACATCGATGTTTATACAACATCGATGAATATCGATCATCCCTAGGTCGCACTGGATGCGAAAGGCGCAAGACCGAGTTCTGTGGCGCGTGTTGGGACAGGCCTATGTCCAGCAGTGGACTGCTATAGGCCAGTTGATTGATTGATTTGATTGATTCAAAAATTCAGGATTTCCAAATAATTAATTTATTGTTGTAAAAAATTAGACAAGCCTTCTGTCCCCTACCAGTAAATATATAACGCGCTAAGCTGTCACGCAGGCGCGGCGGTCCCAGAAGTGGTTGCCATGCACAAGGTCGCGGATTCAGTTCCCACGCTGGACTGAAAGAATTGTCTTAAGCCTGGATGTTCTTTGTGTCCTTGAATTTCATGTGCGACACAGATTATGATCCCTAGTACGGGATTTGTCTTAAAAAAAAATATCCCCAACCAGTAAATTTAATATGACGCGCTGTAATATCAAAGGAGTATAAAAAGAAAACTCATAAGAAAGTTTGTGGTCTACCTAAGTTTGCGACATCATAGCTTGTTCTTTACATTATGACGTTATGTCTAGACAACTAAAAGCTTCAATGTATATTGAATGTAAGAAAATGTCTTCAAGATCACTAAATATTATGCGTGTCTGTGAACTGGTAATAGGTCTGATCGAGAGGGTGACGTTTACGTTATGTTGGGACGTGTGACCGTTTCATTGTAATTTATGACTAGACCTGATTTTGCAGTTATACCCGATTTACACATCGACAAGTACAGTAGCGAGTTAAGTAGTAAGTTGTTGATTAAGTTTATTTAAATAGATCTCCATCCTATTTTTTAGCGAGTTATGTTGGCGGGTGCGGGAGACGCGAGAGAGGGGTTACTTCGTACTTAACTCGTCAAAAAGTAGGATTAAGATATATTCAAATCAACTTAATCAATAACTTACTACTTACCCCGCTACTGTACTCGTCGATATGTAAATCGAGCTTTATGAATGCGATTATAAATATTAGGTTTTTTGCAGAATGTCATCTTAGTCTCAAGAAAATAACAAACCTGGTCTTTAGGAAATAGCTAGATAAGTTTTTTAAGTTATCGGTGTCCTGTGTGGCAGTCTAAGTCAATACTTCCGCTGCGCTGTACAAAACAACCTTGAATCAGCATAATAGCCAATTAACGTCTTACTGTAGGGACGGATCTCCTGCCGTGACCGAGGGATAGTTGGCCTACTAATACCACGCTGGCCAGACGAATTGGTATAGGGTTTAATTTCGTATTGTTACTCTGTTATCACACGGAGAGTAAGAATACAGTGTGTCACCACCCCATTTCATCCCTTCAGGCCAAGTATCCCTCCATAACTGGAGGAGGCCCGTCCCTGCAGTGGGACATTAATGGGCTGTTATGATGATGATGATTTAAAAACTGATATATATTTTGAACTTCAGCAGCAATATATATCCGTACAAGGTATCAAATAAAAGTGAGCATGAACATAATATCAAATACTGAATATTTACCACTAGACTAAAAGCAGGTGTGTTGCAAAGGGAATCGATGCGACATAAAACGCGACATCGGAACCTCTACATACCTTGTCGATATTGCAAAGGCAAAGCTAGATGAAATTGAACTGAAACGGAGCTTTCAAATTTTTCTACTTTACCCGCTTCGACATATAGTATGTACATATAGTACACGACCAAGTGTAGATAAGGGATTACATTCAGTAATGGATGAAAGTAACATTTACAACGCAATGCCATCTAGTTTCGAACTAAGTAAAACTTGGACGTTTTTTTTTAATTTTTTGAAACGAAACTCTTTTATATTTCGCTATGTGTGTTGATGGAAGAAGAATGTATGATATCATCACCCTATTATATTTTTGTAAATATATGAGTTAAAATTTAAGTTCGGTTTTCTCCTTAGTGGCCTGTCGTTAGCATTTTGCGTTTTGAAAGGATCTCAATTTTGACATTTTTGACACGAGATTGATGTTAAATTTTTAACGTATTACAAGAACCATCCACTTGTTTCATAATTTTGCAAATAAAAATCAACTTCAAGATATTTACTTTCCAAATAAAAACCAAATTACTCAACAAATAACAATAAAAATTTTAAGGGACTAATTAAATTTTGGAGTAGGTAAGTATACCTATCCTTTCAAATAAAAAAACATAATATAAATCAAATTACTCCTCAAACTGTAGCGGACCGACTAGCTCAAAATTATATTATTTGTAAAAGCCTATTAATTCTATTAATGTAGCCTATTATCCGGCCGTTCAGAGAATGCGTTCCTGACACTTATCAGTTAGTCACGACTAGTGATGGACACAACATTATACCGAGTTCGTTACCGTTACTCCAAAATGAACCGCCGCGTTATTTTTATGATTAGATTTAGACCGTTTTAAATTGGCGGAATCATTTAAAATTTATATTTTAGTTCTTTACGTGGAAACAATAAAAGGGAATATTAATATAATAAAATTGTTTTATTTATTATTTTTTACAAAGTTACAATCTGTATTTCTATGGAATAAAGTACATTGAACTAAATGTGCGTACAGAATATTAATCAGACTCCGATTCGCTTGAGGAGGTGGTGTCTTCATCATCATCTTCGCCTACATGTATAATTATATTATTATCAATTACAGAATCAATCCTGATATCTCGGTCAAAATGTTCCATAATCAGGTTTTTAGTCTTTTCGACAACCTTTGCCCAGTCATCTCTTGTGACTTTCCCGCAGGCTTCTTTTAACAGGGTCATCATCTTTTTCGTGCTGAATGGCGGGGAAGTATTGTGGCGGGCGGCGTAACCTTTTATTTGAGCCCAGATTAGCTCAATCGCGTTATATTGGCAATGATACGGTGGAATTCTTAGAACGCGATGACCGTACTCCAAAGCCATTTCATCGATTTCGTATCGCACATTTGCCGCTTTATTTTCTTTCACTAACTTAATTAGCTCTGCTTTTAGCATCTGCATATTTGCGTCAATGCCTTTTGCTTGTAACCAAGCAACCATTTCTTCTTTTTTATTAGCTTGGGTAGGTGGTTTCTGTATTTGAAACGAGTGATAGGAGGCATTATCCATCAATATTACAGAAGGCTCTGGTAGGCTGGGCAAAAGCACGTTCTGGAACCACTCTTTAAATGTACTGGCATTCATTTCCTCGTGGTAGTCATTTGTGGTTTTTGATTGAAATGCCAGTAAAGCGTTCTCCACAAAGCCGTATTTTGCAGTACCTGCGTGGCATATTATCAGACGAGCCCCCTTACCCATTGGTACTTTCGACGTCGACGCTTGTGTATCATCCGTCCAAGAACGGGAAACCGTGTGATTGGCGTTTAGCCATGTCTCGTCAATGAACACGACATTATCCCAGTTATCAATTTTTTTTGCTTCTCTCAAGAAACTTATCCGTTTCAAAATGATGTCGTATCGTTCTAATAAAATTTTTCTTTTGTCTGTTTTTTTATACGAAAAACCAATATCTTTTAAGATTTTCGTTAAAGCAGTTTTACCCCCGCTAAACAGTCCAGCTTCTCTTAACGACGCCAAAAGCTTCATCCTGTTGAGATATTCATTTCTGGAATAGTAACCATATATATGATTTCTGATTGCATCGGCGTCAAAGGTATCAATATCTGTCACGGGTTTAGTTCTACGTTTCTTCTTCGGAGTACGTAAAATATTATCTTCCATGCCAGTAGAGCCGAACTTTTCTTTATTAATATTTGTAATCGTTCGTTTGCTAACTCCAAGCGCCTGAGAGACGCGTTCTTGTACTTTTTCGACAGGAACCAGGGGTCCGCCATTTTGCCGCTCCCGCTCAAAGTAATCTTGCAGCTTGATAATTAACTCACGGGCTCCAGTTTTCAATGTTTGTCCACGTTTAGGCATTATTATGCACCAAAAGTAAAAAGAACGCAATATAAGACACAATCAAAGTCAAATAACAACAGATCGCAAACACTTGAAGAACGTGGTCTATGCGCACGAAACGACAACAGACGACTGTTTCAGCGTCACAAAATGGCGGCCCATAACGCCATTTGGGGTTACCATTTTCAACCTAAATATAAAAATGCTACTTTGTATTTAATGTACTTTTATTTTTATATTTAATAAAAGTTATTCTAAAGTCCATTATTTTCAAATTCTTGAAAAGAAAAACAAAACGTATTATTTTATAAAGTATAACTGTATCGATAAGAACAGATTACGATACTATTATTCACTGTTATTGTTGGCACAGCACTACAAATATAAAGCGCTGACATAACCTTGTAATAGCGCAGTGTAGATTTAGAAAAATATTGTTTACCAAGTTATTTGACACTCAGTTTGACACAACATTATAACATTCATTAATTATTGATATAATAATGTTGTTTTAATGCTCATCAATAGTTAAAACGATAAACAACCAGCAAAAATATTTTTATCGTAACTGCAACGCCATTACAAAGTTACTGCGTCAGTTCAATCGCGACGTGTCAGGAACGCATTCTCTGAACGGCCGAAGTTTAGTGGTTGAATATTTCTGAATACAGTTATTTTAATTTTAGCTATAATCGTTTTAAGGCTCTTTGACGTAATTATGATCCTTAATTAAAGATAATTACTCAAAATATTTAGTTGTAATTAGAACTGATCGACCGTGTAAGGTTTTGTTCCGGTGTTAACAGAAGGATTAGGTATCCTGCTTTTTGTAAAATATGGTATTTACTCCTAAATATATGCAGATAAATTTTCTCCTAAATATAACAAATATATCATGGCAGTAAAAAAAAGAAAAACGCATTAAATTTTCTTCAAAGTCAAGGACTATTACTTGGCACAGTATATTCTGTTTCAGACTAGTTAGACCGACAGAAGACAGAATAAAACGGTTAAAAATGTATGTATTACAATTAAACTTAAAGCTCAAAATATTCGAAGATTATGATCATAATGTATACTATAATTGGTCACAGATTCTTTCTTTATTTACATTGGATATTTTACAAAATGAATCCTTTTGCCGTGTCAGTCGCGGTATGGGGCTGGTGTGCATGAGGTCTCGGTTTTAAATCTCATGCAAAACAACTATATTAGTGACCTACAAATAATTGTCTTGAACCAGGATGCTCTTTATGGCCATACTAGTACTTCTAAAAGTCCCCAAGACAAAAAGTACGTTAAGCCGAAGTACGAAGTAGCCCCCTCTCGCGTCTCGCCAACTTAACTCGCCAAAAAATAGGATGGAGATCTATTTAAATCTACTTAATCAACAACTTACTACTTAACTCGCTACTGTACTTTTCGATGTGTAAATCGGGCTTTACACTATTGAGCGAAAATTGTCTTACAAACACTTTGATTAAACAGTAGTAGTTATACTATAAAGCGAAAATACTTTTTACAAACACTGAATTCTACTAAAACACAAAGACAATTCGATCGATAGATCATGTATAAGATTCATGAGGCAAAGAATAAGTATACTTGAAGCCTAAAGTTCTCCTTAAGGGTGTATTTTAGCATGAAAATGTTTTCTATTCATATTTATAAGATGGCTGTCATAGAATTTGTCACGGTGTCTCGTGCCAAGGATTATATGTTGAATGGGGGAATGTCATTGCGATTGTAAGTACAGTAACTTACGTGTGTAATTCACTGCTGTAGTATTATAAGTAGTATAAATACTAAGTTTATACTACGTAGTATTATAAATACTGGGATTTTATATGGCTACTCCACATGGCGACTAAGTAAAATACATGGTATGGTATCAACTTATACCATGGGCTGTAGCCGATTAAGAAAGTTTCTAAGATACATGGACCTCTGAGAAAAATGAAAAATAATTTGGTGTATACCAATCCGTCTAACCAACATGGTATTAGTCAGCTAAGTTTGCCAACGCCACTGCAGGCGTCTAGTCTCTACAGTAAGTCAATGATAGTTTTTTTTTTACTTTTATTTCTGTAAAGATAAATCTGCAATTTTTCCAAAGTTGACTCACAGGTCATCAAACGGGCGACACCAGTGAAAGTGGCACCATGTAATTTTACTTTATCCTTTGCCTTTTAAGCATAAATAAAATGTTATATTAATAAATGTACGTCTAAACAGATAGGAAATAGCTTAGGTAAAAGCGGTATCCACGAAACAGGATGGAAATAACGTGACGTAAAATGATGGATGACTAAAACAGAAGCGACGTGGTCGACATAACTTGAGAACTAAGCTATTAAGATTTCGTATTACATTTGTTGGCAAAACGTGACTATAGAGCTTTAGTCTAAACACATTAAATGTTAGTAAGCTGACGTCCAAATGGTATGGTTGTATGTTAAGGTTTTATGTAGATGGGTGGCCGGTCAGTTTTAATTATTGTGAGCGTACATCAAGTTCTATCCGTGTGGTGACAGAGTAAGAATACAATAATATGTCACCACCCCATCTCATACCATGGGTTTCGTAAAAACCGACTAAGGGACTATCCGTCAATATTATCTTTACGAAATAAAAAAGAAGGAAAATTTAAAATAAACCCTATACCAATCTGTCTAGCCAGCGTGGTATTGGTAGGACTGTATTGGCTTCAACTGTTCTGAACTGTTTATATGTTTATGAGTAACTAAGATGTAAGGCAAATAAGATCTATGTCTACTGTGACTTGCTTATCATAACATTCCATTAATGTCCCACTGCAGGGACGGGTATCCCTCCGTCACGGGAGGAGGCCCGTCCCTGCAGTGGGACATTAATGGAATGTTATGATAAGCAAGTCACAGTAGACATAGATCTTATTTGCCTTACATCTTAGTTACTCATAAACATATAAACAGTTCAGAACAGTTGAAGCCAATACAATTAGTAAATACTGTAACACATGAGAGAGATCTTAATTCCCAACTCGACTGTAAAGGGACTACAGTGGATGGTGTTTATTGAAAGCTAAAACCACACTGTATCATCTCTATTGGATGCTATAACTGGAATTAACGATTAAGGCATAGTCACAATAAATGTTGTGCATGTGCACAATATGCGGAGGGGCTTATTAATATTCCTAAATTTCACTGCAGGGAAAGGCGTCCTCTTGTGACGGAGGGATATTTGGCCTTCTAATACTTAATCGAGTTCGGTTAGTGTTTTGACGGTAGAAAGAAAATCTTCTACCTCGGAGACGGAGTTGTGACATCAATGCATCAGTCTACTTGTGACCATGGCTGGTGTTACCTGGCCGAAACGTCGAGTCGAAGACTCCTTCAAACGTCTAACCATTTCTCTGTCCAGTGCCTCCCACTAGACATCAGAAATCTCACATCGGTTGCTGAACCTTTACCAGATTGTCTGTTCACCGGTCGGTGCGTTTGCCAGAAAGCGGTCGCCCCTACAGAGCCATTACTCCCTAACGGCCATCAGTTATTCAAGGATTAAAATTCATATAAAATCATTTAGTGGGAATTCCAGAAATTCCATCGAATATGTTTTAGTTCTGAATATTATTCCTGCACTGACCCAGAACATAGGATCAACACGCATGGAAACGCCGAAACGAAGTGCATTTTGACCGCAGTGTGTTCTGGCCTTACTTCGCCAATGTGTACACAGTGTAGTGTTTGTGGAGCAATATTTGCAGTTAGGTAATGCCTTTGATGTCGGGCTAGTAGTGTGATGTTAGTGAATGAAAAATGTATTGATGGGAATGAAACATTTTATTTGCATTTTTTTATATTTGGTAATTCCCGGAAAAATTTGTCCTGGCGTGTGAGTAAAATATGTATATTTTTACCGACTTTTAATATCTGGTCGTACAAACGTACGGTAAAATTGAAATTGATCAGACCTGCGCTTTCCATCACGTTCAGTAGTGATAATGACGTCAATTTATAAAAAAAAAATACAACCAAATTGAGAATCTCCTCTTTTTTTGAAGTCGGTTAACAAAGTTTAGGGGCTTTTACCGAAAAAGAAGCAGCTTTATTTAAAGATAAAAATATATTGTTTTAACTACCGCTAAGTAAAAAGTTTTTTTATGAGTATACAGGTAAATAATTAATTCCAATTAAAGAAAGTTCAAACTAAATACTTTTCATTCTTAATTCATTTCCACATTGCCAAACTGAATACTTTTTTATGCTGTACTTCAGTATTCAACGCTGCAGTTATACCGTTACTAGCATCGTAGAAGCCTTCACGAATAATGGAAGCAACGCTTAGGGAGTGTTTAAGGCTTTATTCTCATACCAGCATAATAGTGCATAGTATAACAAATTAAATTTATTTTTAAGATTGGAGCCAAGAGAGGTTTTAAGCTGTGAGAACACTTACTAAAAGTTATATTATAGTTCGTTTAAAAGGATTAAAAAGACTTGATATATTAAAATTACTTGTATGAAAAATAAGCGTTTGTTTAGTAGAGTATTTTAATTAATACTAGAAGTTTTCTTTGTCTTTGCTTTGCTTTGAAAAATGTTTGAACTTTTTTTTCTCATTTTATGGGAACACCATTAACTGAGAAAATATAGCTTAATAAGTCATTTCTATGTATGAAATATCGCTACACCAAATTTTATTTAACTTTAAATTCATAACTATTACACATAATCCTTGGATTAGGGCTTTTATAAGCAGTTGATTGCAATAGATCGCGTTTAATAATACTAGTTAAGAGTATACATTAGTCATCATCATCTTGGTGCCACACAAGACAATTTTGGTACGATTTTGTGCCTGGATGTCTTTTTTTTATATCATGGGAGGCAAACGAGCCAGCAGGTAAGTGATCACCGCCGCCCATGGACACCCGCAACACCAGAGGAATCACAGATGCGTCGCAAATAGTCATATTTTTTTATATTTTATAGTAGAAGACATAAAAGTAAGGTTTATATCCAATAAGCAGTCAAGCAAAAAAAAAGCACAAACAAAGCAACCAGTAGTGCAAGTTTATACAAGAGAATAGAGCGATTTAACAACAATGCCCATTCCATCCATAGTAGGTACAGTAGAACTTGCAAACAATTTGAACGAGATCCAAGCGAGTATTTCTGCAACATTTTCGCTACAAAACGTGAATATAAAAGAAAAAATACGAAGAGTAGTGCTTGCCCACTTATTGAGATAAAAAAAGGTGAAAAAAATGGAGCACCTCTCGCCCTAAAGACGATTGCTATTCAAAAGCCTTCAATAAAACATCTCTTGGGATATATTCATGTTTCAGTATTAAAGTTTTCTATATTATTTATAACATACTTGAATCTTTTGTTTGTTTTCCATACATGAATCACAATTCGTTTGAATTTTGAGCCAGTCTTGTAGAACTGAATCGTCAAAAGGAATTCCAGTTTCCTTGAGATGGATAAAGGCGCAGCGGTAGAGTCTAAGACAAAAATATAGGCAAAGATTCAACATTACTGTTGAAGCCTAAATCAGGTCGTCTGTGGAAAGTTTGAACAAAGCTATGAAGGTATTTAAAGGAAGCTACTTAAAGGAATCTACTTAAAGGTTTTCTTTTTTTATAGTCACAACGGTAAAGTGGCTGTAATTGACTTGATGCTAAGGCTTTGGTGTTAAAGAAATGTAAAGATGTAGATAGAAAAAGGTTCCCTTTATATCGCTATTATCACGGTTTGTAGGATGTCAAGTAAGGAACCACATGGGCTTTAAGTTCGTAGAACAATTTAAGACTTAACATAATACGGAAGGTTTATAATGTCCTTTATATCTCACAAAATAAAAACCCTGAAAGTTGATATATTTTTTAACTTTTCTCTTGTTTCCTAATATATGGTTCGTGTTTAACTGCCACTTAATTTTATGTTTACCTAAAGGCCGCTTGTTTAATACTTAGGAGTTGAATAATAGAGGATTCAAATGGCGTTTTCACAAGTAATTTGTCCGTGATACAACTTTTTTATTTCCGAGCAATTTTATGCGTGCACAATGAAATTCCTTAAATTTTTGTTTCATACGTAATTTTTTTACGATTCTCTACTGTATTCGGATGGGTTAAAGACTGTATTTGTTTAATAAAAAGTAAAGCATGAAAAATTCTGGATCATTTAGACAATTTGTAAACATATTGAGGCTTTGTATGTTTCATACTTGAATATTATCTGTTTTTTTTTTCTCTTTCTCGTAACGAATTTGAACAAGTGACACATCTAATTTATTCAGATTACGTAACACTTTTCATAGCAAATAGGATAAACAGAAGACCTTTTTGAGGTTGAAGAAAGGGCAGGGCTGGTCCTCATCATCATATCAGCCAATTGGCGACCACTGCTGGACATAGGCGTCCTCCATATATTGTCACCTTTTGCAGTTCTGTGTTTCCCTCATCTATCGGTTTCCCGCCGCCAAAACTAGGTCGTCGGTAATTTCACTGACTTGGTTAATAGTCAGCGAAATCCAAAGACACCAGCAACAAAAGAGAAATTACAACTTGATAGCTAACGTAAGTGGAAAGTCAATTGCGACAAGAGAAAACAATATATATATAAAGAATACAATATAATCTATACACAGTATAAAATAAAGTCGCTTTTTCGATCCCTAAGTATGTCCCTTTGTACGCTTAAATCTTTAAAACTACGCAACGGATTTTGATGCGGTTACTTTTAATAGATAGAATGATTCAAGAGGAAGGTTTAATGTATAAAACATTCATAATATCGTCAAGAAACCTATATAAATTTAGAGATTTCTAATGATGCTGTACTTAAACATTGTTTAAGGACATTCTGTAGTAGGTGCCAGTGCGGAGCCGGGCCAGGTCGCTAGTAATACATATACAAAGAAGTAAAGGGTGTAAGGTTATTGGCCAAGTAGATATTTTTCATACGTTCTCCGTGTAGTAACGGAGTAAGAATACAATATGTCACCACCCCATCTCATCCCATGGGTGTCGTAAAAACCGACTAAAGGTTTATCCGTGAATATTAATAAAATTGAAATAAAACCCTATACCAATCCGTCTTGGTATTAGTAGGCCAAGTATCCCTCCGTCATGGGAGGAGGCCCGTCCCTGCAGTGGGACATTAATGTGCTGTTATGATGGTGAAATATTTTTCCAGAACAAATATAAGCTTTGCCCAGAGATAAAGGCATACTTGCCTACTAAGACTATTTGAATTAAAGACAACAAAGTTTCATTAACAATTTTCAAGATTTCGGTCAAGTTTTATCAGCATTGAATTTCTGAATAACCCAGGGATAAGATTAGTACATTGTAATCTTAATCCGTGACTACACGGACTTAAGGGTCCGACCGCAAGCGAGGTTAATGAATTTGATGATACCTCAAATATTCTTGTCACAAATTTGACTGGAGGGCAACGTTGACCTCTCATACAAAATTCAGGGTCTCGCTATTAATCCGTCTGAGAATCTAAAAGCCAGAAGCTTGTAAAAGGTTGGTAGAAAATTTACTTGAAATATTTGGCTGGAGTTACATAAAAATGTTTCTCCCTGTGGTGACGGAGTAAGAATACAATATGTCACCACCCCGTCTCATCCCATGGGTCGACACGGATAGTTCCTTAGTCTGTCTAAGGAACTATCCGTGAATATTATCTTTACGACATAAAGAGAAGGAAAACTTGAAATTAAACCAATACCAATCAGTCTGGCCATCGTGGTATTAGTAGGCCATGTATCCCTCGGTTACGGGAGGAGGCTCGTCCCTGCAGTAGGACATTAATAGGCTGTTATGATGATCAGTGTCGAAATATTTGACTGGAGTTATATAAAAATGTTGATGAATTAAAGTTGTAATTCACGCTGAATAACATATCGCGAATAAGTTGTTCGTATGGTTTCTTTTTATAGCCGTGTGAATAAAAATCTTGATAAACTTGCTAATGAATGCAACATACCTCAACTCCCAAAATAATTATCTCTTACTGGTGTTATTTGTTTACCTGTAAACAAAACAAAGATTGTTGACAACACCAAAGTGAACACACAAGAGTCCTACATATACATAAAAAAGAAAATAGGAAAATTGGCGTATAGCTAAGTAGAATGCCAATAAATTATTATTATTTAACTAATGATTCGAATAAGAGAATTTTCGTTTTTGTTTAAATATTCCCTTGCCTGTCACCATCTAGACGTAACGAACAAATTACAAATTCGTCCTCCTCATAATAGTTTCATACGTCAAAGAGGCGCTGAACAAGAACCGCAAAAGATAAACCATCCCCTTCAGATGCAAGCCTGATGCTAACACCACGGTCCTCAGACAGAGAGCAGACCCTAATTGGAGCCTTTTTCTCTGTAATGGGTCCATTACAGAGAAAAAGGCTCCAATTAGGGTTTTCCTAAAAAACTCTAGGGCACATGGAACCCACACATATTATTTTAGATTCAATACGTTGTACGTAACAATGAAATCGCCATGACACATAGTCACCCACGTAAAATACGATCTCGCCTGTCATTCCCTTAAATAACAAACCGATTAACTATTAATCGAATAAGAAAATAAATACAAATATTACGATACATATTATATCGAATCTATTTCTGTCTATCTATTCTTTACATCAAAGAATATAATATGTATTATTAGAAATC
The DNA here is from genome assembly GCA_905475405.1 of Schrankia costaestrigalis. Lineage (NCBI taxonomy): Eukaryota > Metazoa > Arthropoda > Insecta > Lepidoptera > Erebidae > Schrankia > Schrankia costaestrigalis. Next base: position 10,393,571 of record FR997851.1, read on the forward strand.
AATTGCGACGATTTTTTAATTTCTAAAGCCTTTGTAGTCTGAGGTTATATTCAATGATATTAATGTGTATCTATAAATACTTCTTGTTTTTTCGTATTAATTATGTAATGGTTAAGCTTATAAAGAAGGAAAACTTGAAATTAAACCCTATACCAATCCGTCTGGCCAGCGTGGTATTAGTAGGCCAAGTATCCCTCAGTCATGGGCGGAGGCCCGTCCCTGCAGTGGGACATTAACGGGCTGATATGATGATGATGATGAAGCTTATAACCGATTTAAAAACAAAACGTTCTCAATTTGGTGGTTCTAACATTTTGTCACTTCTTTAGTAAATTAAAAATGATCTTTTCAAATGATCTCTAATATTTCTTGCTTATCATACTTATGATATACAGCGAGAACAATCATATTTATGCACACGTGTAGTTTCTGAAACAAAGCTGTGCTATACAGAAACACTGAATTACAACATGACGTTAAGAAAATTCAGCAGTAGTAGAATTTGTTGCGCCGCTTCTTCTCTACTAGCGCTTTGGAGGCGGTGGTAAAGTTTTCTAAACTTTTAAATGTATTTAAACTTAGATTAAGTAGTTTAAAGGACGTCAAGAAATATATAATGAGAATTGTATTTATCTTGATTAAAGCGATTTTGACTTTGACTTTTGACTAACATCTGATTGTACTCATGATATGTAAGGACTCCAATGAAAGTTGGTAACTGGAGTAACTAGTAAAGAGTATCGCCATTACAAATCAGTGATCCTACAAATAACTAGTCGCAGAACCTAAGCATTCATTTGCAAAGTTATTTATATGAAGTCTTTGCTCACCCAAATGGTATACCGCAACTAGAGACTGCCTACGGGCACCAATCAACCACAATGCACTTAATCCTTTCAAACTAAAAACGCTCTTATTCATTTAAAACTTAATCCTAGAATCCTATGCAGATTTTAAGCTCAGTTTGAATGAAACAATAGTAGTATTATTAAAGAAAATAGAACTTTATTATCGATGCAGTAGAATTTGGTTTGTTTTAATGTTAGTGGCTGTTGTGTTGTTTTGGATGGGTTAACAGATAAACCGGTGAAACCAGTGTCCAGTACGCTCAAAGCGTTTGCTCTGCATAGCGAAATATATCCTGTACGTTTTAAAGTTATCAGTTCAAATACGGGTTTCTGTGTTTAAATGTTATTTCTTACTTTATTTTAAAACTAGCAGACCCGTGCCCACTTCGTTGGGCGGCGAAAAAAACGCGTCCGTTTTTTAAACATATTTCATTACTGCTCCACCCCTATTAGTCATATCGTGATACTATATAGCCTATGACACTCCCCGATAAATGGGTTATTCAACACAGAAAGAATTTTTAAAATTGGTTCAGTAGATCCAGAGATTACCCCCTACAACGTCACAAACACACAAACAAACAAACACACAAACATACAAACACACAAACTTTACCTCTTTATAATATTATTAGTATAGATATATTTCTCTTTATATTTTATGTGTTTTGTTTATGCTGCTAATCCTACTAATATTATAAATGCGAAAGTTTGTGAGGATGTATGGATGTTTGTTACTCTTTTACGTAAAAGCTACTGACTGGATATTAATAAAACTAGTTATAACATAGCTTAAGCATCAGAATAAGACATAGGCTACAATTTATATAATACTAGCTGATGCCCGCGCCTTCCCCCACGTGGTATAGGTAGCCTAAATGTTATTCTACACCCTGAGCTACCTTTATTCCAAATTTCATTAAACCCCGTCCATTAGTTTTTCATCCATACATCCTCACAAACTTTTGCATATATAATACTTATTAGTAGGATTCTTATATATAAAGCTAATGATAATTTAAGCTACTCGAAATACTAATTTCAATCAGCTAGTTATTATTAGATGTAAGGTAAAATGAGTATTATTATTTTTGTTACCATAGTGCAGTTAATGAGCAACCTGGTCTCAAAAGCTTTTCAAGCCCGTAGGCCTCTAACGTGGCTTAAACACAGCTGTCTTTAACAACTGGGATCGACTTTTTACATGTCTCTCCGTTGCACGAAATCATTCCGATAAGTACAATTATCTATAGCAGTACTCTGTTTCATTGCTTATTCTGCCTTATTTTTTTTAAGCATACAAGAGAATACTACTTAATGTATTAAACTACTACTTTTACTACTTAATGTATTAAATTGACTATTTCGACTATGATCACATACGAGGGAGGCAAGACTGTTTAAAAAATCACGGCTCGTAGCCGAAAATCCATCTAGATTGGAAGTTCATTATCGGGTCTTTTGAATCTCCTATCAGATATTTGCAGCAAACAAATATAAAAGAGGATAATGGTAACTATTTGGCATGTCCTTAGATTATTGTTTCTTGTTGACTTTCGGAGTTGTTATGGCGCACTAGCTAGTTTCCTCAAGATAGTGTTTTGATATTTTATCTAGGTTTTTTTATATAGGTAAAAGTAATAATTACTAGTCCCATAATTGTATTCCGAATTTACCCCAAATAAAAGGATTCAAACAAATTATCTTGCGCAAAGGCTGACTTAATGCCAAAGGTATTTTCTACCAGTCAACCTTAGTCTGACGCAGAGAACAAAGGACTTCAGACAGATAAGAAGCATTATAATAGATCCTAAAGAAAAGGTTTAAATATTTAAATAAATAAACATAATCCCCCTTACTTATAAACGCCTTTTAAATATTAGTCTTTGATTGATTAGCTTGAATTTTTACGATTTTGATTGGTATCATCATAACAGCCCATTAATATCCCATTGCAGGGACAAGCCTCCTCCCGTGACGAAGGGTTACTTGGCCTACTAATACCACGCTGGCCAGACGGATTGGTATAGGGTTTACTTACAAGTTTTCCTTCTTTTTATTTCGTAAAGATAGTAGTTACGGTTATTCCCTTAGTCGGTTTTTACGACACCCATGGGATGAGATGGGGTGGTGACATATTGTATTCTTACTCCGTCACCACACGGACAATATGTGACAATACTCGTAAGTGTAAATAAATATAAAGAAAAAATTAACAATTAATTCATCTGTCTAACTACCATAAAATTGCAGCAGTCTTTAAAAGTAAGATAACTTATTAACATCCTGATTTCAACGAGACGTTTCTGCGAATTTCATAACTACACTTTTTGCATTAATTATAGAGACGAACTACTAAGAGTGAAGAACAACTCTAGGAATACAAAGGCATTTATAATTATACATCTTGCATCTAGAAGAAAGAAGTTAGAATTTCTTTAGGTATCAACCACGGTGGCGCAACGGTAGCGCAAGCGGCTGCCGTGTACGAGACCGCGGGATCGATTCCCACGCAAACCAATTTATTTGTGAGATTACATAAAAATAATATATACGGTCGAATAAATTAACCTCCTTTTTTGAAGTCGTTTAAAATAAAACTGTAAGTACTTTACGTCACCATTTTCTGTGAAATACTTTTTTGTTTTACAATACACAAAGAACTTATTATCTAATCTAAGCGCTGAAGTTTTTAACCGTTTCTGTTTGATAACTGCGATGCCTTTGAAGAACATTTTCTTGTTTATATTGTGACAGACTACGAATGCAAGTCAACAAACTGTATTATCCTAGTGACATTGTCAGAGAAAATACATGGATTTAAATGAAACAACGAATTGGTTCTAATTCTTGTTTTATTTAAACCCATGTATTTTCTTAGCCATCGACATTTATCATCATCATAACAGCCCATTAATGCCCCACTGCAGGTACGGGCCTACTCGACCTACTTACTTATATTACGTTGGCCAGACGAATTGGTATAGGGTTTAATTTCAAGTTTTATAGGTATAATATTAACGCTCTCAATTTACAATTAAAATTAATTGTATTAGAACTCGTACGGGTTTACAATTCTATATCTTTTACAATTCTACCAACACGAGCACAACAGCAAAGCAAATGCATTTTAATCTTAAAACCTTATCGATGCTAATTGCATTCAAAATCATATTTAACGCTCTCACTTTACAGTAACAATTAAATAAGAACAAAAGATTATTTTAAAAATATCGTCGTTTTAAATCTTAAACAAAGTGCTCGTTTCCTCAACATTTAGTTTAGATTCTCCTTCAATTTCGTTTTAAATGTTCAGTAAAGAGTATTTAAACTAATCTGGATTATAGCTCTTTCACAATATTAAAGCTTCCTAGAAGTATTTGTGGTCGACGCGGTTTAGACTTTAATGTTGTTTTAAATAAATTTATGCAAAGATTGAGTAAACTAATTCTGATGATTGGTTCTGTAGATTATTACTTTGAAAGTTTATATAGACAATTGGAAATGTCTTTAAGTGAAACGTTATAGCTGCTAAAGCCGTTTTTCTTGAGAATCAATAGACTTATCCTAGAAATATCCTTTTTATATATATTTTTATACTAGAAATATCCTTTTAGAATATTACTAGCAGACCCGTGCCCACTTCGTTGGGCGGCGAAATAACGCGACCCTTTTTTAAACATATTTAATTACTGCTCCACTCCTATTAGTCATAGCGTGATACTATACCTATAACACTGCCCGATAAATGGACTATTCAACAAAGAAAGAATTTTTAAAATCGGTTCATTAAATCCAGATACAACAACTCACAAACAAATACACAAACTTTACATCTTTATAATATTAGTATAGAAGTATAGATATAGTTTAGTTTAGAGAATCCCCAAAAATATAGAGTAACTTATGATTGAATATCTACAAATAGGTAGCTAATCTCTGTGGCGAATAATCGAAGTGTCTAACATTTTATGATTTAGAAAAAAAAAATATTTTGTTATACAAACAACTCCGTGTAGTGACTGAGTAAGAATACAATATGTCACCACCCCATCTCATTATAAAGGGTTTCGTAAAAACCGACTAAGGGACTAACCGTGAATATTATCTTAACGTAATAAAAAGAAGAAAAACTTGAAATTAAACCCTATACCAATCCGTCTGGCCAGCGTGGCATTAGTAGGCCAAGTATCCCTCCGTCATGAGAGGAGGCTCGTGCCTGCAGTGGGACATTAATGAGCTGTTATGATAACTGACAATGTATTATTTTAATGGTGTATTTTTATTTTATTTTAATATTATTCCCAAATAGTCGAAGTCGAATAATTGACACCTTAGTTTTATATACTGCTATTCGTCGAACAAACACACACAACAAACAAATGTCGAGTAATTCCGAACACAGAATAGTATCCACTATTCACGTCTGTCAGTTAAATTCACGTTCGTGTCCCTAAAGGAATGGAGCGTAAGTAAGCGACTACTCTTTACACAAAAATCTGTTGTCATGTACCTTTTTTGTCCCGAAATTTGGGACGCGGAGTGGCGAAGTTTTACTCTAAAAGTATTACTTTTGATCTTCTAAAAGTATTACTTTTGAGATTCTCTCCGTGTGCTGACGGAGTAAGAATACAATATGTCACCACCCCATCTCATCCCACGGGTGTCGTAAAAATCGACTAAGGGACTATCCGTCAATATTATCTTTACAAAATAAAAAGAAGGAAAACTTGAAATTAAACCCTATACCAATCCGTTTGGCCAGCGTGGTATTAGTAGGCCAAGTATCTTTCCGTCACGGAAGGCGGTCCGTCCCTGCAGTGGGACATTAATGGACTTTTATGATAATGATTACTTTTGATGGTGACCAGATACTGTAGAATGACAGGCTATATTTTTTTAAAGACAACTGCTAGTTTATCATACCGATCGAAAACCTAACATTACTCGATCATAAGGATTCAATTAATCATAACAGCCCATTAATGTCCAACTGCAGGCACGGGCCTCCTCCTGTGATGGAGAAATACTTGGCCTACTAATACCACGCTGGCCAGACGGATTGGTATAGGGTTTAATTTTAAGTTTTCCTTTTTTTTACTTCGTAAAGATAATATTCACGGATAGTCCCTTAGTCGGTTTCTACGACACCTATGGGATGAGATGAGGTGGTCAAATATTGTATTCTTAATCCGTCACCACACGGAGATATCATCATAGGGATAATCTTTTGTTAAATAACAGGGTGTCAGATATAAAAGAAAAACCATTAATTTACATAGACGATGCGTAAATGTAAATAAAGAAATAATTCTGAAATATAGTTATTTTGTTTCATATGTATAAAATAATAATATTCCACAAAGGTTTGTTTTAAGAAATAATTTCGTTGAATTCTCTATAAGCGAAAGAAAAACATTCTGTGTTTCTCCCGCTCAAAATTACTGAAGCAAAGTAGGTAGGTATAAATAAAATAAGGAAGTTTCCCCAAATATTACCAGAAATTGTAACAGCCAATTAAGACAAGGTTGGGTAAATAGCTCGTGTAAGAACAGCCTATTATAACGGCAACCTAATATCGTGTGCTCATCGCATAATTGGCTGTCGATATATCATTAATTGACCCTTACTTTCAGTAGGGCCTTATTGTCATTATCGTGGAGTACAATAAGGGTCCTACTTGAAGTAGAACGTTATCAAGATGTCGCCCTAAGGGTCCAAGTTCTACAAATGTTATACACAAGTAATTTTCTTTGTAATACACTAGCTGTCGTCCACGTGTCTGTCTGTCGACGCGTGAAATGAAATGAAAATGTAATATTTTATTGTATTCTGAGCTGCTTTATAAATATTTAAACTGAAATACATTTGGCCATGGTAAAGCCATGTTGGATTCAGCATAAATGGAAGCCCTATATGTGCTTAATCCGTGATGACCTGATTTATTTCAAGTATTTCGACTACATTGACAGTAAGTAATATAAAGTCATCTCCGTGTGGTGACGGAGTAAGAATACAATAAGTCACCACCCCATCTCAACTCATGGATGTCGTAAAAACCGACTAAGGGACTATCGGACAATATTTATTATCTTTACGAAATAAAAAGAAGAAAAACTTTAAATTAAACCCTATACCAATCCGTCTGGCCAGCGTGGTATTAGTAGGTCAAGTATCCTTCCGTCATGGGAGGAGGCCCGTCCCTGCAGTGGGGCATTGATGGGCTGTTATGATGAATATAAAGTAATTGTATTGGAAAATAATATTTTAAAGAGATCTTACTTAAATCTATTAATATCCCAGACAATGAAGGCTTTTGCGGCTATAGCGTTAAACTTAAAGACATTTCCAAATTGTCTACATAAACATTCACAAAGTAATAATCTACAGAACCAATCATCAGAATTGGTTTACTCAATCTTTGCATAAATTTATTTAAAATAACATTAAAGTCTAAACCGCGACGACCACAAATACTTCTAGGAAGCTTTAATATTGTAAAAGAGATATAATCCAGATTAGTTTAAATACTCTTTATTGAACATTTAAAACGAAATTGAAAGAGAATCTAAACTAAATGTTGAGGAAACGAGTACTTTGTTTAAGATTTAAAACGACGATATTTTTTTAAATAATCTTTTGTTCTTATACATAGTAATGGTTAGCTGAGAGCGTTAAATATTATATTTAATTGTCTTATCGTAAATTCGCTTTTAAGATAAAAATACACTTGCTTTAAATTAGTAATAGTTGTAAGGGGGCCTCCTTAAACCTACATCTAGGTCGTAAGTCCTAGACGCTGTTATGCAAGTGTACCGTCATCTATCACGCGATGGACCCAGCACCCGCACGGAGAATCCAGGGAATGCTAAGATTATGTCTTATTATGCGTTAGTAGTAGTACTCGAGAATTGGAAAAAAAAGGACTTGTAGAATGGACTTAAAATTCGTAGGTCCATAGTATATCTATACATAGTATAAGATAATGTCGCTCTCTCTGTCCCTATGTCCCTTTGTATGCTTAAATCTTTAAAACCACGCAACGGAATTTGATGCGGTTTCTTTTAATAGATAGAGTGATTCAAGAGGAAGGTTATGTATGTACATCACATTTGCATCAAGTTATTAAATTCATATTTAATAGAAAAAATAACCTTGTATTCATCCTAACCTAGATGTATAAGAGCCATAACTTTTATCCTATAAGCATAACACCATCATATAAGCAGTGTATATAACTTTTTATCAGTTAGGTTATTTACGAGCTCAATACACCTACTCGTATATCACCCCATACTTATATTATATCTAAACGTCAAACTATTAAGGTCATAGCTTCTTCAAAATAAGCGATTAATCATTCAGGTTATATGGTAACACTTGTGGACATTGAAAAGATATATAATATTCATAGACATCTCTACACAGCGCTATCTGTTCCCAAAGTAAGCTAGGCTTATCCTGCTTGTGTTATGGGTAACAACGAATAAACATACTTAAATTTTTTTTTTAAATACATAGGTACATATTATAGGGGGAGTCCCCCGAGTACCGGACACTTAAGGTTTATAATAAACAAAAATTTAATTAAATATGTTTTATTTCAATACTTAACATTTTTGATTATTATATCATATAATTATGACATTAAAAAAACGTACCATGACAAACGTAACACATGTTTCGGCGACTTAAAATTGAATCAAACATCGGTGTAGTTTTTGATTTAATTGTAATTTGGCACCTAGTACCGGACAAGTGTAAATGGAACCCATAAAACCGGACACATTCAAAAGGAGATGGAAACTTTTGGATATGCCCTAAAAATCTTTTCTATTTTTAATAAAATAATAATAAAATTACTCAATTTTATTAAGATTCGAACTTGAAAAAAATAGAAAAGATTTTTAGGGCATATCCTTACTCTGTACAGTAATGTACAGGCTTTAGCCCAGAAGTTTCCATCTCCTTCAATAAAAAATTATCTTGGATTTCAGATTGCCAAAACTAACAAAAGATTTAGCACCAGACTAATAAGTGTGAAGCTTTAAATTGATAATACTCTCATTTCTGTTTAATCTTGGCCCAAAACTCTTAGTGAAGGTTTCATTCTGCTTTGGTATGGGTTAATAAGAATTTAAAGTTGCACATTAATCTTGCATAAATACTATATAAACCTATAAATAAACTTATACTATACCATACTATATAAAACTTATAAAGACATTATAAAAGTCTAAACAAATCAACAAAAAAAATCGTTCAAAGAAAAAAAAGGTTTTCTTCATATCAACATGATAATTAGAGATCAAGATGAAAAGTAGTAATAACAGTCTCAAAAAGTTAAAAATATTTACAATGGTCACAAACATAAATGTTTGAACACTCTGGGATGTACGCACAGGCTTCATGATCCCATCCTTTACAGTGGCCACACTGGATCTAGTCCTCGTCATTGTTTGTTTGTCTTCATTTTCTTCGTCTCCATTTTATCAAATGATCTAAAAAGATAGATAATAATATTATGTAGAATATAACCGACACACCGCTTTGTCAAATATATATGTGTCCGGTACTAGGGATTTTGGACACCTGTCCGGTACTAGGGAGTCTTTTATTGTCCGGAACTACGGGTGTTACATATTGTATTATTGTTCAGATTATAATGAAGTTTATTAATAAATGTCCAAAAAAAACAACATTAATATAAAGCGTACTTACCAATGATTGAATCAAAAGCACCAAACACAATTAATTCTCTTCAAAAATATAATCTATGACGTTCCGAATATTACACGATGCAGCAAATTCCCGCGCAAAATGACTAACGTGTAACCTGTACGGCGTATCGAACAAGGTTGCCGCCGCCTGAGCCGCGAGGAGGATGAGACCGTTGAGTTGAACGTTTTCGATTATACAAATGCTACTATGAGTGTTATTTCAACTATCGACATGTTTTGTCCGGTACTATGTGCTGTCCGGCGTTAGGGGGATTCCCCCTACATACAAACACTCAGACCAATGCAAACAACCATATTCATGCACACAAAGATTTGCATTAAGCGGGAATCGAACCCGAGACAGCGTAACAGTCATGTTGTATAACCACTATGCCACAGAGGTCGTCTTTTGTTTTTTGATTCATGGGAGGCAAACCAGCCAGCAGGTCACCTGATCAATCCGTCTGGCCAGCGTGGTATTAGTAGGCCAAGTATAACTCTGTCACGGGAGAAGGCCTGTCCCCGCAGTAGGACTTTAATGGGCTGTGATGATGATCTTCTAAACGGATGAATATTTTTTGATATTATTTTTGTTTGTACCGAGTAAAATTATACTCTACCTATGTGTTAAAATTACTGCGTCATTCTCCTGAACCCTGTATTTTTAGTAATTCACAACACGAACCATCAATAAACACCATTAAATAAAATCATCTAAGTACAATAAACAAACTTTTATATTAACGATCTCAGTACAAAGTCTCATATATCAACTCCTACCTAATATTCCACCACTACTTAGAACCTAATTGCTTCACACCAATTTTCTCGGCCATACCTCATACCAAACTTATACGCTAAACTTCCACACCATACATATCACCAAATTATGTTCAACTAAGATTCTATCGCGAATATCATTGTTCCGGAAACAAAGACCTTTAAAATATGGTCTCTTTTATAAGGGTCCAAAGTTTCTAATAAGAACCAAGTAATTAAGTATGAGTAATATATTAATTTCCAATAAATTGATGGGCCTCCCAGTCATTCTTTTGTTTGAGACTTAATGAAACTTGAGTAATATTTGAATAGCTGTATTTAAGTTTTGTATGGGCGTTTTAGTAAGAAATTGTCTATTAAATCATTTTCTTCTTGTTGTTTCTTATAGAAGTTCCAACATTTTGTGCAGGTGGTAATTCCCTTCTAAAGGCCCCGTCTAGATCTGTACCTATTACCGTTCGCCTCTATCAGTAGTGTGTAAATGTTACTGTGCTATCGTGGAAGGGTAAAATGGTCAGTTAAATTATTTTTAAAGTAGACAAAGGCTTTGTAGTCTGTAGTGTTCTGCCATTGCTGGCGATCATGAGCAGAGTACCACTTTACAGGAGTGTACCACTTATTATCTGTTGGTCCGCTTTGATCGCTTTCTATGTATAATATGAACCTATGCATTTACAAAAAAATAAATTTAAAGTATGTTTATCCGTTGTCTAGTACCCGTAGTACAAGCTCTGCTTAGTTTGGGACTAGATGGCGTTGTGTGAAAGTGTCAGGAATTTTCAGGAATATTGATTGCTCGTCTGCCAACTGGAAATAATAAAAAAGCTGCTAATAACAGCAAGAGGCTAAATATGTACTTACCTAATTAAAAATCCAAAGTGTACGTTAAAAAGTATTTTTATTTTTAAAACAATAAGTCATAAGCGCCGATTACACTAGACTACATGTAGTCACCTACATCATGTAGGAGACTACATGATGTAGGACGGTCGGGACTCGCCAATCTCCGATATGTAGTGTCCTAAGCCTAACAGCCTAAATGTGATTATATTAGACTACATGTAGTCTCCTACATGATGTAGGAAGACTACATGTAGTCTAGTGTAATGGGCGCTTTACTTATACCTAGACTATTGGGAATATGTAACCACAAAGAGCAAATTATTTTTGTGTTGAGTATTTCTTTATTAAAAGAGCCTATCGCCCACACTTGGGATATCTTCCTTATATCATCGACCCTTCTCAATGCCAGAATTTCAGAACAATTTCTTTTCAGATTCTTTAGATAATTTTAGATCAGTGCAGATAATTTTAGACTACCTTTATACCTAAAAAATAAAAGTGAGTTTTTCAAGAAATATAAGTAATTTAGTTACATGATTGAGTGCTTAAGATGATTAAAAAGAAGGAAAAGAAGACTTCTCCGTGTGGTGACGGAGTAAGAATACAATATGTCACCACCCATTTCATCCTAACTGGACTAAACGCGTCCAGTGCCATGACCAACTAGGCCTAAGTACAACAATAACCCGAGTATCTAAGTTCATAGTCGTTCTTCTTTTCAAATTTTTCTAGTTTTTAAATTTTCGTGATAACGTTGTTCATGATTGTATGTTTTCGTGGTGGCGTTGTTCTGGGTTCAGTAATTCGGAAATCAGTTATTCACCCATAAACCTTAGTTATACCTAGGATTTATAGGTAGAATTTACATGTAATTTAAGTAATATCTAAATCAAAACCAAATAATTTGGTTACTAACACAGATAACAAATACTTTGGAACAATTTAATCTTATACCAGAACTTCTCCGCAAGGGAATAGTTTATAGGATTTATTATTCATAAATAAGGGTTGCGTACCGTATACGTATGGCAAATGCCATAGATTCTTCATATAGGTAGGCAAGGGACTCATAAATTGAAGGAGGAAAACATTTAAACTTCGTAGTGCTTGATAAACGTGTCTTTTATAACATGAACGATAAGATAAATTGTTCAGTTTTTTTTAAGTTACGGTATTTGTAGCTTGTTTGGAGATTTTTGCAATAATGTGATTTGAGTTCTTTGGATACCCTTTTTACGACGGAGCGATTCACCACGGTAGTGAGAATAAAAATTCTCTAAAAATTAGAAAATTGCACTTTGCAAAATTTAAAGTGTAGCTTACAGTTGAAATAGGATGCAAACGAGCCAGCAGGTCACCTGATGGTAAGTGATCACCGCAGCCCATGGACACCCGCAACACCAGAGGAATCACAGATGCGTTGCCGACCTTTAAAAAGGGAGTACGCTCGTTTCTTGAAGCTCCCCAAGTTGTACCGGTCCGGAAATATCGTCGCAGCGAGCTTGTTCCACAAAACAGTTGTTCACGGTAGGAGGTTTCGCGAAAATCGCACAGTGGATGACCGCCAACCATCAAGGTGATGACTATGGTAGGACAGTTGATTGCGAGTGGTTCTGTGGAGAAATTCATCTGCGGGTAATGTAAATTATATTATCGAAATAAATCTGTGTGTTCTTATCTAGTTAATGGTCTATTTTCAATTATTATTATCCTTCCATCGCACCTCTCGCCATCGTTACCAATTACATATTCACTCATTTGAACTACAATCATCCCGTACAGTGATTCGGATACCATCCAAGGTACAATCGGGCTTTAAACAGGTTTCCACAAGGTTGGCAACGTGCCAGCGACACCTCTGCTGCAAACATCCGTAAACTACGGTAACAGCAAACTATTAGGAGACGTATGTTTGTTTACTAATTTAAAGATAAAATGAAATAAGATGTATAATGTAAGTTATTCAAGTAAATTATATATTCGCTTATTTTCTTCCGCGTGGTGACGGAGTGAGAATACAATATGTCACCACCCCATCTCATCCCATGAGTATCGTAAAAACCGACTAAGGGACTATTCGAAAATATTATCTTAACGAAATAAAAAGAAGGAAACCTTGAAATTAAACCCTATACCAAGAATCCGTCTGGCCAGCGTCGTATTAGTGGGCCAATTATCCATCCTTCACAGGAGGAGACCCGTCCCTGCAGTGGAACATTAATGGCTGTTATGATGATGATAATACTACATCTGGTTACCACTTAGATGGTTAGCGGTTTCATCGTTTGCAACTTTAACGCAATAAAAAAAAATATACAAAACGTCAGAAACATTAGTTCGCAGATACATAATTACTTTCAGTTTCTGAAATTAGCAAGATTCTCAGAACGCTGTTAATAAGCGACTAATAATTATTTACGTTTGTCGTTCATTTATAACAGTAATTTATAACTTAAATAATAATTTATTTATCTTCATTATGAAACAATCTGAGTATTCTAGGGATTGCTTTAAGCTGCTGCTAAGCAGAGCGTGAAACCGACTAAGGGGTTATTTGTGAATATTACCTTTACATAGAAAGAAGTAAAACTTGAAATTAAACCATATAACAATCCGTCTGGCCAGCGTGATATTGGTAGGCCAAGTATCTCTCCGTCAGGAGAGTGGAGGCCCGTCCCTCAGTGGGACATTAATGACATGCTGTTATGATTACGTCGCGGGTTCGAATCCCATGCAGAGACACTCACAGCCCTATCGTTTGTTAATCAATAATTGCTATTGATTAACAAACGATAGGGCTATTTATGTAATATTGACGACATTCCACGGATTACTTTATAGTATTTTTTGGCATGTTTAATGTATGAACAAAATAGCCAATTTAGTCATCTATAATGATATAAAGACAAACAGAACGAAATGTAAATTACAACGCAACCATGTCGTATTCCATTTGAATGCGAAATTATTGAAGCGAGTAATACGAAATTCCGTCAACGAGTAACTCCGCGTGATCAAATCAATAGAATTTAGATCGTATGTGGCTTATGTGGTTACTCTAAATGTAAGGAATTTAGTGAATAAGTAAAACAATGCTTAGTGGTAAGTACAATAGTTGAATCGATTGTCGATTTGACCTTACTGCCAAAACATTCGGTAACATTCCCTTGGGATCTTACGGTATGGGGCTATTCAAAAAGGTTTTATTTAATAGGTCAATATTTGGTTACAATTTATAGTTTCAAAATTTAACTTACACAATTAGTAGATTATAGAAATAATTGTTACGCGTCGAATCTTTTTCTTTATCGTTTGGTTAGTGGCCAATCTGGTATTGTGAATTATTTAAACCAAGTATACTACTTTAACGTTTATGAACTTTACCACGGTTACCATTTCATCATAACAGTCCATTAATGTCCCGCTGCAGGAACGGGCCGCCTCCCGTGACGGAGGGATACTTAGCCTACGAATACCTCGCTGGCCAGATGGATTGGTATAGGGTTTAATTTCAAGTTGTCCTTATTTTTATTTCATAAAGATAATATTCACGGATAGTCCCTTAGTCGGTTTTTACGAAACCCATGGGATGAGATGGGGTGGTGACATATTGTATTCTTACTCCGTCACTACACGGAAGTAATATTTACTACTATTTATATAATTTTTTAACAAAAATAAAATTCAAATACAGATAATCTGACCAATACATCCAACAATTTTGAATTCAAGAAACTATATCACTCGAAATATCTATAAAATGACGTCATTTCAGAGGGGTGTTGCAAGTATTGGGGTGCACGGTTGTATAGAAAATCGATCAGGGTTACAAAATGCACCGGGGGCCAAATCTCCCTGCATGAGTGATCGTTAATACTTGTGTATCGAGATTCATCAGTCGATATTGTAAATGTACTGATTGTGAGGGGATCTTTTATGGCTTTGTAAAGCCATGTACGGCTTTGGGTAGAGGGAACTACTTTTTTTTTTGTAACGAAAGCTGCTTTTGAGGCTTAGTTATGTATCTGATGTGTTCGCAGAATTTCTTGTTAGACAACATTATTTGTGAGATTCGCTACTGATTGTTCTGGGAGATGATATTGTACTTTATGTTCGTAAATACTATGTTTGGAAAGATTTCAGGGACATGTGCAGATGTAGAATTAAAAAAGTCAAATGTCATTAAAGTCAGAATTGTTTGTAACAGACATAATACAAAATGGCACTATCTATCTAATACAATAAATAAGTGTAAACACGTCTGTAGAAGAAGTCAAATTCCATAGTCTAGACTTATACAAAGTCTGGCTAACGTGGTATAAATAGGACACGTTTCTGTCTAACACAGGCGTGTCTGTTCTTCTATCCTACTAATATTATGAATGCGAAGGTTTGTGAGGATGGATGGATGGATGGATTAATGTTTGTTACTCTTTCACGCAAAAACTACTCAACGGATTTTGATTAAATTTGAAATATAGGTAGTTTAGGGTGTAGAATAACATTTAAGCAAAGCAACCTGTACCACCCGGGTGAAGCCGCGGGCATCAGTTAGTGTTAACATAAATTACTACAAGTCATTACAACTTACATATTTTTCAACGCTATTTGTCAAATTGTGACGTACGGCCATTGATTTATAAAAAACCCAAGATGCACATTTTCAAACAAAACTAACAACCAAAAGTGTCACCAAGTTAAACATACGCAATAAATACGTATAGTAATATCGTAAACATATTTTTTTTTCAAATTCAATCTTACACGCATGACATAAAGTTGTATTTAAAAAGTAATGCACATAAAGCAATAAAATTTAATGATTGACGTTTGCCGGTAGAACAACGCGATACTAATTTAAAAAAAGTGCACAATGCGCCTATTTGTTGCGGACGGTTTTAGGAAGTGGAGTGTGTATCTTTGGTTTTTTGTAAATCAATGCGTACGGCACAGTAATTCTCTTAGTTGTAACACACCCAAAGGCTTATACAGATATCAACATACACAAAAAAGGTATTAACTATAAAATATAACAAAAGAAAAGACCTCAATAACAAAATTTTATTTACAACAACTAAGAAACAAACACGGGAACAAAATAAACATTGCCAGATAAATATAAACCGGAGAAAGTAAATATGCGAACTAAAAAAAAACTAAACTCCCGTAAAACAGGTACTACATAAATAAATATTTAGCTACGTAACGTAAATAACCTATAGGCAAAAACACATGGTGGTGATTGACATGAAAAACTTGTAATAATATATGGTTACTATCTTAACGATAATGTTATAAAGAAAACAGTTTTTTAAGTCTGACATTTACATAAAATATACCTCTTTATTATTTTTCAATTTGGCTGACGTATCGAACACTTTACACTGACATTAGTTGGAGATGAACTAGCTGTTGAATGTCAAAGCTCTTATCCATACTAATATTATAAATGGGAAAGTGTGTCTGTCTGTTTGTCTTTCTTTCACGACAAAACGAAGCGACGAATTGAGGTGATTATTTTAATTGGAGATAGTTGAAGGGATGGAGAGTAACATAGGCTACTTTTTTTTTCTTCTGTGTCCATGAAAGAGGAACAGTTCTACCCCGAATTTAACGCGAGCGAAGCTGCGGGCAAAAGCTAGTTATAATATATAGCAGACTAGTTTGGAGTAGGCGGCGTCCATGACCGGCTATAACCATCAGGTGGGCTGGTGATCTGACATTTAAAAGCAATAAAAATAAAACACCACTCAATCAAACAGGCAGGGTGTTCTATTTTGTGGTGTTTTAATAAATAACAGAAAGAGATTTTTCATCCATCTTCCTCATGTAATGACGATTAATGTCAGAAGATCCCATATTCCTAGAGAGTGAAATTCCTGGGCTGATATTATATAAGATACCTACTTATCAGAGGGCCAACATATCTATTGCTTTTACAAGCAACCTCAAACAATGTAAGAAGGTAAAATTGTCAACTCAATAATTCATGACAAAATTTTCCTTCGCAACTAAGTAAAAGAAATTCACACCTGTGAAGGGATATAAAAAATACATCGCTATACCAATGATCGTACGGGGTAAGCAGTAAAATGGTAGATTTGTTACATAGAATTCAAGTCTTTGCTGACAGAGTAAAGAAACTGAGAAAGTCAGCCGTGTCTCAATCTTTAGGCGCTTTGCACACGTAGGAACTTAAGTTTAGAAAACGGCAACCGACAACTGACAACTCGCTGTTCATATATCCATCATCATAAATATCAGTAAATTGACGTCCATAGCTGGGCATAGGCCTCCTCCAAATATGTGTAGTGTCTTAGAGTGGAGACCGCGACTCAGCAAGCGTAGGACGTCCCTCAGCTAGGTTTAACGACGACTTTAAAATGTTAACTCTTATACTTTCGTGTTTCACTTATTAATAATGACCATAAAATGGTCTCTGGGTCGGACTGGATGCGGAAGATGCAGGACAGTGTTCTGTGGTGAGTCTTGGAAGAGGTCTATGTCCAGTAGTGTCGCTAGACTAGTTGATTCATTAATTGAACATGTGGCAACTTTGAAAGTTTTTTATAGTTGCCTCAACCAAGTGATCAGTTTTCTAAACTTTAGTTGCTACGTTTGCAAAGCACCTTAGGCTGGCCGTGTGCTGTGGCGCGTGTTAAAAAAGGCCTATGTCCAGCAATGGACTGCGTTAGGCTAGTTGATTGATTGAACATGCGGCAACTTTGAAAAAAGTTAATAGTTGTCAGTTTTGTAAACTAAAGTTGCTACGTGTGCAAAGCGCCTTAGGGTCAGCACGTGTGAATTGTGAATGATAGGGACGATTTATGACCCAGAGGTCTGGTTTCATGTCATATTTTAGTATTCAATTTTACGATCCTACTGTACGGTTAAGCTGATTGAGATTGGAGGGTTTAAGATGTGTATAAAAATGTTTGTCGCAATTTTGTTGTTCGATTCAACTTGGGGAAATACTATGTAAGATTTTGTTATGACGTTGTATGGAAATGTCCAGTCTAACTTCTGCTTTGTAGTATAGGTAGTGTGGGCAATGACAGAAACAGAGGTATCATCATAACAGCCCATTAATGTCCCACTGCAGTGTCTGCCCTACTCCCGTGACGGAGGGATACTAATACCACGCTGGCCAGACGGATTGGTATAGGGTTTAATTTTAAGTTTTCCTTCTTTTTATTTCGTAAAGATAATATTCACCGCTAGTCCATTCCACATTATTGTATTCTTACTCCGTTACCACACGGAGTAGTAAACAGAGGTAGCCTTTTTATATTTTTTGACAGGTTTCAATGAATATTAATGTTTGCATAATATGTAATTGTATGTATTAAAAGAGTTTAGTCACGTCAATGAAGCTGTTTACCTCAATACGCATCATTTTAACTTATAAACTGATACTTTTTCTATAGAAATTATGAGAACGTCATGCGAAGTGAAGTACGTCATAGTCATTATGCATCATTCATTGATGAAAGTGTACATAATGACGTCATTTAGCAGTTTTTGAAATACTACGCGTTTTTTACAGCGAATTAAAATTTGTCTTTTATAATTTAAAGATATTATTTAAAGTAACGCAAAAATAAGAAAAAACAATTAAAATTTGACATGGGCTGTTATCAATACGAGTATAACAGGGTAGGCAGCGGCGTCGTTAAGCTCTGGCATTACTGACTTCTACCAGCGACGGTTAACCACTTCAGGTCAGCTGCTTGCTTTTAACCAATGGATTTTAATCTTTATTGCATTTTAAACAAAAGTGGTCTTTAAAAGTGCAGCAAACATTGCAATTGCTTCAACTAAACGGAGGTCAGTTCACCTGATGTTTACAAATAAACTTTAGAACGGAATACTTTCATTTCTCTAATGTAACGATGTCGTTTCGCTTAGGATATAGGACGATACTACTACTAGTCGATATCACTCGATATGACTTGCGAAATTGAAGTCAATAAGCGACTCGTAAAGGTACACCGTTGTGTGTTCGTGCGAACATAATACAGACTTATGAATATTAAATGTTTTTGTACATAAACTGCGGAATTAACTAACAAAAAATGTCGTGTATTTTTAATACATAGGTAGATAGTCTCGTAATTCTACGGAAGCATCTTTTTATCAAGGTATGGGAAATGTAATTTTTCGATAGTAGGTACAGCTCAAGCTTAAATCTCGTAGTCCTTGCTCTTTTTAGTTGAGAGAAGAACAGGTGCTCACATTTTTATGGGAATTCGACACTCATCTTCTAAGCCAAAAGGGGATGCACGCATTCCTGTCTTTTTTTAGGTGAGAGAAGAATACTTTTAGGTTTTAATCGGTGAACGCTACTCACATTTATACGGGAATTCGACACTCATCACCTGAGCCAAAATGGGATGCACGGCCAACAACATCATCCAACTATTTTTTTAAATATAGTATTGTATGCTTCAATCAATCAATCAACTAGCCGATTGCAGTCCACTGCTGGACATGGCCTCTCCCAATATACATAGTAATATATATAGTATTGTATGCTTATGGGGGTTTAAATCGTATATCCAAAATGTTTTGTTACACGAGCAAATGCGTAATTCGAAAACAGACTGTATAATGTAAAATAAAGCATGCATTAGCCAAATAACGTTAGCCTCCATTATCCTAATTAAAAACAAATAGCTAAGGTACAAATAGAATTGAGTATAGACAATATAATATGTACGAAAGACACCTACGCTCCTTCCATCACTCAGCATTAGTACATTCGCATTCTGTCCATGCCTTATCCACTCATGTAAGCTAGGTCATAGTACAAATATATACAGTACAAGCAAACCCGGCGAACTCCGTTTCGTCACCAGATGGCTTCGTTTTATGTAATGTAAAAAAAGATTATCCCACTTTTCTGTTGAATTTTTTCCTGAATTTTCTTTGCTATTTCCGTGAGGTTTTTACGGAGCCCGAGACCTTTCCAACGAATGCAAAACCGTGGAAATCGGTTCGTGCGTTCTGGAGTTATAGCGTCAGGAAAGAAAACCCGACTTATTTTTATGTGTTTCGATCTAGCGGGGCCACGCGATCTAGACCGAAAAAACTAATGGCAAGGGTTTGTTTTTCCAATGTACCTCACGAATTTATTAACAAGATTTAATGTACCTCATCGATTTTCATAGAAATTACAAAAACCGCGTCATCCATCCAGCAGGGCCCTCGGTTGTATTACGCTCGAAATGCCTAAAAATGATACTGGTCGTAAGTTGTACCAATGTACCTCTCGATTTATGTATTAACTTCAAGGAATCTTCAACAGAACAGGAGATATTCGGCAAGAAAAAATTGTCTGCCCAGCAGGCTCCTTCCTAATTTAAATACATATGTGCAAAAAAACCACACCTCTCTTATGTATTACCAATGTACCCATGAATTCAAATTTACAAGTCTTTGTAATATAACTAGATAGACCAAGATATGAACATTACGTTACATTAAGGTAGGTAATAAATGATCTAGGTAAGTACCTATATAATACACCAAAGCACCAAAACATAAGTGCGTACGTATATAAATTAAACAGTTATCTATACACAATTACATGAAAAGTAAAAAGTTACGCAGTAAGAAACAGTGCAACCACAAAAGTATGGTCAGCATATTCAAAATTAAATTAAGTATTTCTATTCGGTAGTGATACACCTACAACATAGAATGCAACTAAAAAACTGTTTGTTATTATGAAATAAAAGAAAGTCGAAAATCGTGTTAGTTACACTATTTATAATTCAAGAACTGCTGTACCGATTTGTCTGGGGAGGCTGCTTTGAACCAGGAGACGGACATCAGATAATTTTTTTACCCTCATTGCAGAATGTATTTGTTTTGTTGATCTTACCTTACCCAACGCTTCCTACCCATTAATATAATTATTTATTATCTATAATAAAATGTAGAAACATCGAGATTTTTTTTTAAATAGTGAAGTGAATTCATGGGTACATTGGTAATACATAAGAGTGGTGTGGTTTTTTTGCACATATGTATTTAAATTAGGAAGGAGCCTGCTGGGCAGACAATTTTTTCTTGCCGAATATCTCCTGTTCTGTTGAAGATTCCTTGAAGTTAATACATAAATGGAGAGGTACATTGGTACAACTTACGACCAGTATCATTTTTAGGCATTTCGAGCGTAATACAACCGAGGGCCCTGCTGGATGGATGACGCGGTTTTTTGTAATTTCTATGAAAATCGATGAGGTACATTAAATCTTGTTAATAAATTCGTGAGGTACATTGGAAAAACAAACTCTTGCCATTAGTTTTTTCGGTCTAGATCGCGTGGCCCCGCTAGATCGAAACACATCTTATTTTTATATACAGTATTTAGACTTCATAGAAACGGACGAAACGCGAGTTATACCTACACGCTCACGATAGCGGTGGCTTTGGGAAGTGAACAGTCGCGACTGTGCCGCAGTAACGAGCGGGAAAGTAGGTAAATGTAATTAAAAAGCTGGAGGTGGGCAGCCCTATCGCATGTTTACGTACCGAAGCCGAAGGCATTTATAATAAATATTCAGCCGATATAGACTACTGGTTGTACTGTGGCTAGGTCGCCGATGCTGTCTACAGAATTGGTGACCTCTATAACTCCACAGAGAATATCTGAGACGATTCCTACGTAGCTAGAATGTCTTGGCGTCAAGAGATTCGAAAGCTGCATTAAGTTGACGTTTGATTGGTTAACTTTGTTGTGTAAATGTTCATATTTGTGTGGTTTTAGCAGCATACTAACTATTATTTAATTTTACCGATCGAAAAGAAAGGCAATAAAAAAATTAAGACTAAGGGCTCTTTCAATTTAGCCGTTTCGAGCCGTACGGCTGTCGTGTGCCGGCAAGATGTGTATGTAAACAAATGAACTTTGATTTTACCGTTCGAAAAACGCACCGAAAACGCACGGCAGCCGTAAGGCACGAAACGGCTAAATTGAAAGAGCCATAACACTGCCCGGTTATTGCACGAAAGCCATATAGCGACCTACTTAGTAAACCTACCATCAGGTGACCGATATTTCGTTTCTACAACCTCATATAAAACAAAACATTACCGTTATTACAAAGTAAGGTAGATATTTTTACACACAGAACCCCATACGTACTTACTCGACATTAAAAAGATCACCCAAGACATTTACGATCCTCCCCTGCCGTATATTCTAATTTAAGGCTTGAAGTTCAAGGAGACTTACATGCCGAAATATCCATAGCCCCATTACTGGCAAAATTGACGACCTCTTTGGTGTTGTCGTTATATTACAGCAGCGCAGAGGTCTCGGGTTCGATTCCCGCTCAATGGAATTTTTTGTGTGCATGATTTTTTCTGGGTGTTTTGTATGGATAATTACGTATGTTATACAGTAAAACTGGCTGATTTTTGCAGTCAAAAATGGTTTTGACCGGTTATGAGTTTTAACTGTAACATATACATTTAGAAAAAACAGTATTTACTTATGTTTATACATTGTCTAGTACCTGTAGTACAAGCTCTGCTTAGTTTGGGACTAGATGGTGTTATGAAAATGTGTAAAAAATATTTATATTTACTATTTAGGCCTTGACCGCTAAGTTAAAATGGTGGCGATAAAATTACAAACATAAACGACTTTTTTTCTTCCTCTATAAATGTGCTGTAAAGTTACTATGTGTTGAAGTCATTTTAAGTAAAAGATTCATGATAATGGTCTTAGCTTAACGACTTTTCCTGTGGTGTTCGGTTAAGTATTTTATGAAAAGCATTTATTAAAAAAAAAGTATAAATAACTTTCATAATATTATGAGTTTATGATATTATTATAATCTATTATCGCCTTCATAATGCGACGGAGTAACTCTTTAACATTTTCTGTTTCTTACTGGACACCTACTGAATGGTGAGGTTTTCTTATCATTTGAAGTCGGCAACACGCTTTTAATAATTATGATGAGAGATCAACGAAGTCTGAAGGCACCCTTATTTATACATACGGGTAAATCCCATCCCTAATATGTGACCCATCACTTTTTTAAATAAAATATGGATCAGGAGCGGCTTAAGATATTAAAAAAATCAACATACTTTATCTGTTTCTTTACAATATGAAAATTGCGAGTTATGTGTGAACGCATACGGATATCATTGTCTCGCAAGATTTTCATTTAAAAATTGTCTTCATTCGAATTAATTTTTGTAGGTACATAAATAAAGTAAAACAAGTTTAAATCTAAAGAAATTTTACTAAAAGGTTTGGGAGGATATCGAATTATGTTTAATAAAAGACTGAAAAATAAAATTATACGCGTAAAGAAAATAAGATTTCTTTTGCAACTTATTATTATTTGTATATGCGGTATACATCCGTAGGTACATACATATATTATTATAAACCCCCATAATCAATGAGCCTAACAAATCTGCTTTGCTCTGGAATATTGGTGACAATTTAACTTAAACTCCCGCATGATATTGAGCTTTGCTCATCTTACAACCAATTATTTGATTACAAGCTATATACAGCGGCCTTAAACATGCACTGAATGCAACCTAATCCTACAAATCATTGGAGCACGTTAAGTCCAAAGCTATTTAATCTTCCGACCTTAGTAATAGCTCCGCAAGCCAAACTGCCAGTCAAATAAACCCTCGTTTGTTAAAACCTCATCTTGTTCTTAATGAAAAAAAAGCAACTTATATTGGTAAGGGCACATTACTAATGCATCCCTTCTATTTCAAAACCAATTTGAAGTCACCTTTCTTTCATCTTCGTTGAAAGGGGACCAAGGACGACTCGTAATTAGTTTTTCTTTACGCAAATTTTTCCTTATTTTTATTTTTAAAAGTACTTTAGAGTAACAACGTGACAGCTTTCTAACTAACGATTCTGTGGGATATCGTGTTCATCTAAGAAAGAGTACGTGCTTTATCGCGACTTGTGGAGAAAAATGTGTAAAAAATGTACCTACCTAGTAGTCAGCGTTCGGTTGCAATAGGTTTAGATGGTGATAGAAGTATCTAGCTGTAGGTTTGCTTTTGATATTTTAATAATGGTGTCAATAGCCATAGAATCTTGAAAAACTATTAATTATTATTTAGTAAACTATGCATGCCTAGAGAACGCTTAGGCACTATTGAGACTAATCTTATTAAACGGCCGCACGGTGGTTATAATAAGCTGATTGGAGTAGAACAGCGTTTTTTTACTCAGGGAAACACCCAGCATACCTATGCTTTTTTGTAGCTAAAAAGCTATAGTACTTAAGAGCAATGGAAAGCTATTGCCCTTTGCAAGGGTTTGACGCATGTTACTTTGCAAAAAATAACCTTCAAGTAAAGATTTATAACGTTCCAAAGTAGTATAGATCCAGTGCTTTACTCATTGGCAAACACCCAAACAATTTTTTTTTTCTACAAATTCCAAAGAATAAAACTAGTAATATATCTGAACTAGAACATATTTTATCTCTAAGAAATAAGACCGTTACTTGCCCATCAAACTCTTTATCAGGTTTGTTAGTTATCACATACGGAGATCTCGGTTTCATATTTTTTTTTTTAGATAGAAACTAACTCACGAAAACTCATCATCATCATATCAGATATAGGCCTCCTCCAAACATTTCCCCCTGCGCGGTCTTGTACCTCCCTCATAGGCTCCCCGCCGACCTAACCAGGTCGTCGGTCCATCGTGTGAGGGGTCTCCCTTCACTTTTTCTCTTCTTTTCTCTTCACTGAAACAAATTTCTATAGGTCTAATCTGAATGCATTGAATGGATCTAGATTTCAAAAAAATAGCGTCGAATTCAAAACCAGATTTTTTGGAGTCAGTTAAAAGTACCAAAGAATAAAACTAGTAATATATCTTAACTGGAACATTCCTCCTACAGACATAAGATCGTTACTTGCCCGGCGAAGTCGTGAGTTCAATTGTCGTTCAATCGCTCCGGTAAGTGTTCCATCTCTATTTTGTTTTGCTCTCTTTGTAAGTTTATAAAATAGTTTTGAGTTTGAAATTTAACCCGTGTTGTAACGTAGTAAGAATACAATACGTCACCACCCCACCTCATCCCATGGGTGTCGTAAAAACCGACTAAGGGACTATTCGTAAATATTATCTATACGAAATAAAAAGAAAGAAAATTTGAAATGAAACCCTATATTAATCCGTCTGGCCAGCGTGGTATTAGTAGGCCAGTTATCCCTCCGTTACGGGAAGAGGCCCGTCCCTGCAGTGGGGCGTTGTAATATTGCTCACATATGCATTCAGCGCGATCTAGTTTCAAACTAAGTTGTGCTTGAACTATGGGACAATTGATGCAAATTAAATTATTAATTGTTAAGTAATTGACAATATATTATACAAGTTCCGTTTGCAATGACACAGTCTTGAACTTAAACTTTGACAAGCTTTGTAGCGGGTATAATACATGACTGCCAAACTTTATGTGCATAAACATGAACGTGAGGGGGGCACAGTAAATAGGTCTTTCACACCATGGACTTTCTTTCGGGTATAATACATGACTGCCAAACTTTATGTGCATAAACATGAACGTGAGGGGGGCATAGTAAATAGGTCTTTCACACCATGGACTTTCTTTCGGGTATAATACATGACTGCCAAACTTTATGTGCATAAACATGAACGTGAGGGGGGCATAGTAAATAGGTCTTTCACACCATGGACTTTCTTTCTATCTTTCTTTTTAACTAGCCCACTACCACGCTAAGTCACTTGAGCCACGTGAAATTTTACAAACATCAATTTAACGGACACAAAGAACATACATGTTAAGGATAATAATTTGTGTATAGCGCAAATAATTGTATCTCGTATAAAAAGACGCTGTTTATATTACAAACGTTTTTCTATAAATTTCAATTAATAAAAAATCTTTTTTTTTTGTATCTTAAACAATACAAATCTGAGCTTCAGATTATCTAGAGATTTACACGAGTATAAGGGTCGTAGCACACATATCAAAACGTAAAGGGATCGGCACCGCCTCGCCTTTTTCCTCGGTGTCAAACGTCAAAAATCCGATTACGTTACGATTCCGATTAAGGCCTACGCAGACCGGGACGGCATGGCAAGGGATTTGAATTTTTACTAATGGAAATTCAACCGTAATGGTACAGAAATACGACATAAATTGCTATGCTTTAAAATGATGCCGTGGCATTGAAAGGGATTTTATCGCACGGCATCAAAAGACGCGCCACAGGCTCCCGTGGCGGGATGCCGCGGCATACCGCGGTAGGCAACGGCATCCCGTTGCCTACCGCGACCGAGTGCCACGGACTCCGGCACTAAAAGACGCGCCACAGGCTGCCGTGGCGGGACGCCGCGGCATACCGCGGTAGGCAACGGGATCCCGTTGCCTACCGCGACCGAGCGCCACGGACTCCGGCGCTAAGAGACGCACCACAGGCTGCCGTGGCGGGACGCCGCGGCATACCGCGGTAGGCAACGGCATCCCGTTGCCTACCGCGACCGAGCGCTGACTCACGACAAAATCCCTTGCCATGCCGTCCCGCGGCGCGCTGTGGCATGCCGCGGTGCGCCGTGGCATGCCGCGGCATCTAAGCGGCCAGTGTGCGCTGACTCACGGCAAAATCCCTTGCCATGCCGTCCCGGTGTGCCCAGGCCTTTAGTGTGCGTTGCAGTAAGGAGTTTGATATAAATAATATTGAACGGCTCGAGTTGCTACGGTGACGATCCCATTTCGTTTTGATATGCTTGCTACGACCCTAAGACAAATCTATAAAAACAAATACATAACTTTAATCACATTACAAGTTAAAATATAGCAGAGTTCTGACTCAAACGCAATAATCTTCTCGTCAAATATTGAGATCACGCACAAAACCTATATATATACAGCCTTCAGTATAACAAACCCATGGATTTTGCAAATATTTGCTCGGATCGGGATTGAATCTTGTGTACTTTGCACGCCCTGCATTGTTAATGCGACCATATGATTACGTCATCATGCTTTTGGAACTTTCTTGTAAAGGAAAAAGGTTCTGTATCGTGTGTAGTGTAAATATTTTGGCTTTAAAAACAAATGCTTATTTTGTTTATTTATTTTTCGTTTTAAAAATTTTCAAAGTTACCAGTTAAATGTTATGGACCAATAAAAAAAAAATACTCAATCTCGTTTATTCGGCAAATTTTTCACACAGTGACTCCGTAAATTTTGACCTTTTTTTAAAAAGATTTGAGACATAAATTTTTCAAAGTGGTCTAAAAATTACTTAGTTCTTACGAAAAACATAAAAAAAATACCGAATTAAGAACCTACTCATCAATTTTGAGACATTTCAAAATATCGTAAAATCTACTATGAAATTAATACTGAACAAAACAAACGAACTTATACTATTACAACAAATAAAATATAATTTTACAAATGCAAACCTTCGCGAGCACCGTCATAACCTGGCTTTTAAACAAAAAGGACACTGTTACGGCGCTTGTACACGCTAAGAAAAATCGCCGGGCCTACGCAAGAATTCGTGTCGTCTCTAAGCACGACCTGTGTACACAGCGCCGGCGATGAATCAGAAAATATTCTTGTCTGCGCAAGACAAGACACGGCGAACGTTGTTGCGGAGGGGCGGGGAGCGGTAGTAGGGTATCATACTTTTTTGCTGTCTAGTTAACATTTTTACTAAAGGAAACCCACACTGATTATCACACTTGTTATTACTT
Source organism: Schrankia costaestrigalis (assembly GCA_905475405.1). NCBI lineage: Eukaryota > Metazoa > Arthropoda > Insecta > Lepidoptera > Erebidae > Schrankia > Schrankia costaestrigalis. The sequence continues at coordinate 10,421,506 of FR997851.1, forward strand.
GCGCGCCCTACGCCCGTCTGACGACTGCACGAAAAAAATCCTATCGTGTACACGTTTCGATTTGTCTTGTCTGCGGAAGACACGAAAAGTTTTCGTGTGCGAAAAAGACAAAATTCTTGACGTCTACACGAAGATTTGTCTTGTCTGGCGCAGACACGGCAAATTTTCTTAGCGTGTACAAGCGCCCTTAAAGAACATTATTTAAGACTAGCTGACCCGTGCCCTCTTCGTTGGGCGGCGAAAAAAACGCGTCCGTTTTTTAAACATATTTCATTACTGCTCCACTCCTTTTAGTCATAGCGTGATACTATATAGCCTATGACACTCCCCGATTAATGGACTATTCAACACAGAAAGAATTTTTAAAATCTGTTTATTAGATCCAGAGATTACCCCCTACAACGTCACAAACACACAATCACACAAACTTTACCTCTTTGTAATATTAGTGTAGATTAAATCAGACAGGTGCTGAAAACTTAAGCTATTTTACATTTTATTTAAACCACTATCTTATAATAAGACTAGCTGGTGCCAGTGACTTCGCCTGCGCGCTTACATAGAGTAGTTCTTTTTTTATTAGATAGATTGATTAAAGACGAAGGTTTATATGTATAATTCATGCATTAATATTGAAGAATATATGCATTACAACCGCGCGAAGCCAGGGCGGGTCATTCATCATCATCATATCAGCCTATAGACGCCCACTGCCGGACATAGGCCTCCTCCAAACGTTTCCACCCTGCGCTGTCTTGTGCCTCCCTCATCCATCGGCTTCCCGCCGTCCTAACCAGGTCGTCGGTCCATCGTGTGAGAGGTCTCTCTACCCTGCGCAGGTCATTAGTAAATTTTAAATACAAAAACTTTATAAATTATAGCCTATGTGTTATTCTGATAAATACAAGCTATATTATTGCAGTTTCGTTAAAATCCATTCAGTAGTTTTCACTTAAACGAGTAACAAACATCCGTACTTACAAACTTTCACGTTTATAATGCTAGCTGATGCCCGCGGCTTTTCCCGCGTTGTATAAGTACCTTAAATGTTATTCTACACCCTAAACTACCTATATTCCAAATATCATCAAAATACGTTCAGTAGTTTTTGCGTGAAAGCATCCATTCATCTATCCATACATCCTCACATACTTTTACATTTAGAAGAAAGAAATAAAATGCATATTGTATTAAGATAAAAGCCTTTTTGTTTTGACTTTCAAGACCCTTATTATGTTTTGATTTTAATAAACAAAGCCTTTAGAATAATTTTCGGATGTTTAGTCTCAAATGTTATCTTCTTATGCTACGGGTTTATCTCGTCTCTTTTGCATATACATAGTAATCTGTAAGCGTTCATTCATTTGTTATGTAGATAAATTAATGTGATGTTTTAAATTAATATGGGACCTAAATGTTATTTTTCTTCGGTATCTTGTAAAAAAATAATTTTGTGAAACTATGTAAATTGTTCTTTTCAGATATTAATAAAGTTGAAAAATTTTAATTTAATAAAACACTTATAACATTTATTATCATATCACTGCAGGGGAAAACCTGTCGAGCATAATAATATTGTTAAACTTTTTAATTAGAAGTAAATATTCTTGTATGGCCAGCGTGGTATAAGCAGGCCAAGTTTCCTTCTCTTTACGTCACAAGCAAGTCCCTATGTAAAAGGGAAACACAGCGGGACAGTACTGGTATAATAGGGAAATAGAATATGGTACATATTATTATGTATTAGTATGTAGATATGATAACTAGATGACTTACTTGTTCGAATAAATGTTACATTGACGATAAAGTTGAAATAAACAGCGCATACCTGAAAAATAGAAAAACAAATTAGCTCATGCATGTATTTTTGTTTTGTATAAATAGAATAATAAGCGCCACGAAATTTTATTTTAGTCTGGACAGCCCACTTGGCGAGGTGGCTTTTGTCCATTAGTGGGCCTCTTATGGCTGAGAGAGAAAGAGTACAAGTTACAAATACATATAAAATTAAGTCACACACTGTCTACAAAAAATTAAGTAAACACTAACCAAAATAAAAAAAACAGGAAAGTTCACACAAAAATTCTTAGTAAATAAGTAAATGCAAGCCCATTCATATTTAGGAAGTCGTTTCATATTTATTGTTGAGTACAATCGGGCAACAACCGGGTTATTAAACAAATGTCACTTTCCTTACGCCCCATCGTCTAACACAACGGAATTTTCCTCAACTTAGGACAATTTTTCGGAAACACCATCTCGCTATAATTGCTGCCATAAGCCACAATGAAAGGATATATAAACAAATACAATTTGGTGGAATACTGTATTTTTAGGGTACCGAAGGAAATGTGTAAGAAACGTTAAGTCGGTAATTTTTTGTTTTGCGGTTTCCATTATAATAGTATAACAAACATAATATGTATTGTTCGTCTGCCCATCCCAGAGGTAAAGCTATAGCTACAAAACACTAGCGACTTAAACAACCATTAATTAGTACATTGAAAGAATTTTAACAAAAGTGCATGGAACATCTTGTCATGCATATTTTTACTTATATGTTAAAATTCTTTACTTAACAACTAGTACCGATAGCAAAAAGGAAAACTTGACACAAAACAAAATGCTTGGTATTCTATGGGAAACCCTATAGAAATGTATCCATAAAGGGACCTGTGTGCATAGAGCAGTCTCATCCTTGCAGTGGGCCGTTCATAGGCTGATTAATTGAAAATGTCAGATTTATAAAAAAAAATATCCTAAATGGGCTTCACTGAAAATCAGCGCTGTGAGCGACTGAGCTGCATCGTTCGGTATACCGCAGCATTATACTGAGTGGGGTCCGATTCCTGCACAGATGTGGCTTTCTAGTTATTTTAATTTATTGTGTGCTCTAGTACCTATCTGTATTTTTTTTAAGCAGGAATAAATGTATTTTCTTTCTTTCTAAATCGCAAAAATAGAACCCTAGAACGTGCAAGCCATATCCGCATTTAACCTATTTATTTTTTCTTTACCAATCTATTTATTATCCTTTGTGTTACATGGTCATTGTATTCTTTTATGGTTTAGCTATTGGACCAATAACTCAGTTGGTCCGTTCTTATTGTCTGTTTACTTTCATAAAAATATGCGACACTCTAATGTTTTGTATGTGAATGTTTAGGATTTTGTATGTGATTTATTGCACGGTCATAATTCAGGATTAAATTCTTGGGCAATGGATTGACTAAGGCTTAAAATGTGGACGTTCTGAATATTTGTGTAGAATTGTTGAGTCGTGAGGTTTTAAAAGGTACTACAAATGAAACGATACGCGCTTACTTTGCATTGGTCTGGATGTTTTAAAGTAAGTATAATATGTATGTATTTACAAAAAATAAAAGTATTTAAGTATGTTTATCCGTTGTCTAGTACCCATAGTACAAGCTTTGCTTAGTTTGGGACTAGATGACGGTATATGAATGTGTGAGGAATATTTATTTATATTTATTATATTTCATTTTTTGTGCGGTGTCTGGATGTTTTTTGAGTCCGTAACATTGATTTATAAAAAACCCAAGATGCACATTTTCAAACAAAACTAACAGCCAAAAGTGTCACCAAATTAAACATACGCAATAAATACGTATAGTAATATCGTAAACATATTTTTTTTTTCAAATTCAATCTTACACGCATGACATAAAGTTGTATTTAAAAAGTAATGCACATAAAGCAATAAAATTTAATGATTGACGTTTGCCGGTAGAACAACGCGATACTAATTTGAAAAAAGTGCACAATGCGCCTATTTGTTGCGGACGGTTTTGGGAAGTGGAGTGTGTATCTTTGGTTTTTTGTACATCAATGGTCCGTAATGATTTTGTAATGTCCCCGCGTTATGATCCATAGAGCGGTAATTGCCTTTTAAAAAAAATTAGAGAAAAGGGTTGATGGAATGTTGGTTCAAGCTCATTTAACACATTCTACATCAAACTTTCCATCATTCTGCAAGACAGATGTAAAGAGGATCTGACGCATCATAATTGTCAGTACACCATGTTATTTCCCTATTAACACAGAAAGGCCTGTCCCGCTAGAGGCGAATTAACAATGCAAAATGTTTCCGAGATTCTAAGAAGAACTGACAAGCATAATATCTTAATAAGAGTAAGTATACCGAGAATCGTATGTAAGCCAAGATTACTACTTTACTGTTTTGCTTCTGTATATTTATGTAGGTACACCTGTTTAATGATTTTTCTTCCTTGCTTTCTTTCATTAATCTCATTTTTCATTATCATCATATCAGCCAACAAACGCCCATTGCTGAACATAGGCACTAGTTTCCTTTAATAGGCACTAGCTTCCTTAAAGTAAAATAATTTGTAAAGATAATAGATAATGATTAAAGATCAATAAAACCCAACTAATACTTACATCCAAGAAGTAACTAAATGGTAATAGACAAAAATCTTCATAACCAAATGGAAAAGTAATACGACATTTTCAATTTAAAAAATCCTTAGTCTTATCTGACCGATCTGTGATAAATTATACTCGCCCCTTAGTCGTTATGACTTTATAGTCAAAGATGTCTTTTCTTAAGTATATTAAGGTCGGATGCCAGTTATTACCTGTTCGTATTTTATCTACTTCATAAAGATTAGGTGACTTAGTTTTAGATTAGGTCAAAAATAAGTCGCAAACAGAAATGATAGATCGAACAAGATGGTAGTCTTTAGAGGAGACCTTTGCTCAGCAGTGGGACAGTACAGGCTTTAAATTAATTAATAAATTGGACTAACACCACCTTATTTTCACACAACTGTAGCTCTTAAAATCAGCATCAAAGCTAGAAGCTAGTACATTTTTGAGTCATCATTTATTCAGAAGAAAAACTTGAATTTGAAAAAACTTTCGCCCTGATAATGCGGAAGACTTAAATGCAAATAGGAGCACCAATATAGAATAAGAAAGCAACACGAAGTTATTTAATAATTGAAGAAGGGGTCCTGTGAGCTACATTAGATTAAAGTAATATGTATGTTTGCTTGCATACTGTTGTTGCAAATGTGTTGAGCAATTTAAAATGGATGTCAATACACCCATTCAAGCAGTTGACTCATTTGCAAAGGTCCTGTGCTCGTATTGCGCTCGATGCTACTATTTGTTTACTTTGCTATTGTATTTCTGAAAATATTTTTATTTCTGTTATTTCTTTTCAGTAATGGAAAAGGTATACAAAGCTCGATACTGTATATCTTACTCATACCATCAGTCAGGACTTTTCCTATGGTGTAAAAAGCTCGCCTCCAAATGATTTAAAAAAAAATGTAGTTAAGTATAAAATTTACAAAAAAAAAGTAATTTATTGATCCTAGAAAGCATAGCATATTAACTCTATTTCTAACTTGATGAAATAGCATTTCAATAATCTTTTTTTTTTATACTTAACACGGTAATATGACTATGATGGAAAGCGCAATCTTCAATCTTAAATCTTTTGCTAATTGTTAAAGTCACGTCGTTTATTGGTTGCGTTTAATACCTTTCATACGGGTTTATTGAAATCCCAGCTATGGTCATGGTATTCAGTCCTTTCAGTCAAGTTTAACCAGTGAAATATAACATTTGGCACATAAATAAAATTTGAGGGCCGTGGGAAGCAGAAGTTCCTAAAGGTCGTTCAGTGAAATGTAGTAGTTACGTGACGCTTGCTTTAAATAATTAAAGATCAACTACGGATAGAGATGGCACTTTCCCTTTTTTTCATGTTAACGAATATGTATGATACTGCATTTTATAATAAATAAATAAATCCTCACACATTCACACAACGCCACCTAGTCCCAAACTAAGCAGAGCTTGTACTACAGGTACTAGAACCACGGATAAATATACTTAAATACTTTTTTTTGTATTTTTTTTTTTTAAAAAAGACCTACCAGAATGACTCTAAGGTGCCTGATGTTAAGCATCCATTAGAGTCCAAAAATGGCAAGCACCATGCCAGCATACAAAAAAAAAACAAAATACAAACATATTATCCTACATAAAATTCTACTAAGTACATACGCCTTCTTTTTTAATGGGGATTATTCTCATGTTGATCTTACATCCCGAAGAAGATGCAGGGATTTATTAGACGCAGGGGTCTCTACTGACTAAAAGCCGCTAGTGTTTCGTCTCCCACGTAGGCCAGAGGCCGCGGGAAACCATTATCCTTTTGCAACCCCAGAATGGCTAACTATGTATATCTATACTTAATATTATAAAGAGGTAAAGTTTGTGTGTTTGTGACGTTGTAGGGGGTAATCTCTGGATCTCATAAACCAATTTTAAAAATTATTTCTGTGTTAAATAAGTCCATTTATCGAGGATAGTCATAGGCTATATAGTATAAAGCTATGACTAATAGGAGTGGAGCAGTACTGAAATATGTTTAAAAAGGGACGCTTAATAACATTTTTTCGCCGTCCAACGAAGTGGGCACGGGTCAATATATTGGTTCTCTATTTTGTCTCATAATTTTTTTATCCATAATCTAAGGTGTCATAACATTTTGTGTCCGAATCATCATGTGTCCGAATGGTAGCTAGCCCTAAATTCATGTCTTATAATATCACTTGTCCGAAAACCTAAATCCCTAAACATAACATGACCTAATTTTTTTTGCTATAACCATCACAATCTATAATATTTAAAAAACATAAATACCATATACTAGTTTTACATAAAAAAAATGTTTCTGGCACTCGCCGGCCGCTGCCGCGGCACGCTCGCTTCGCTCGCTCGGCTCGTGCGCGTTGTGGTCACCATACTAACCTAACCTAACCAACTGTTTCTGACTTTTGCCCTAATATTTTTTTTAGGACATGTGACTTTATAGCAAGAAAAAATAGGATATGTAATAATTATAGTACCCCATTTTATGACACACAAGTATTATAGGTAAAGACGATTAGGTAATATACGATTTCGTATACGCGAACATTATGGAAAGTGATGATTATGGTAAACTTGTTTGGGATTATGATTTTCGGACGATCGATATTCGGAGAAGAAAGGGACTACCCAATATATTATGTAAAATTATAATTATGTTCCTCTACACATAAACACAAGAGACTTAAACCAATTCGTTTAATCATCGTGATATTAGTTGTCACCTTCATCACTGATATAGACCCGTCCTTGTAATGGAAGTCCTAACAATAAAACAAAATTGTTTTTAAAGACAGAATTATTACGCCTTCATTCAATACAGTTATTGTAATAGCTAGTACGCCCACTTTTGACATTATAACGAATTGTTAATAAAAATAAATATACCCACGTTAAAATAATATTTTCTGACATTGACTTCGAAGGCTAGTTTTTATTATTTTTTTCTATTTCATAGTAAGTTACTTCAATAAACTTAGTTAATTTTCTTAGTAAATTTGTTTGTTGTATTGTCTACGATAGACCTTTCAGCTACAAAATGATAAATTCCCTACTTTCTGATCCTTGTCATTTGTTTTTTTTTTGTAAAGAAACGGCCTGTCTGAATAATAGTATGTATTACCAGACCTATTTTTTAATATTACTGAAGACAAGCCAGTCCCTGTGACGGGACTTATAGGGACTCTTATGAATATCGTATTTTACTGGAAGTTGACAGTGGCAAACAAAAACAAGGTCACATTTTAAATTAAAACAAAAATCAATAAATGCCGTCCCTATAGTTAAATAATCACTTAAAAGACAGTACCAATAAGTATGTGAATTAATTCGACATAGTTACGGTTCAACATTGAGTGACCGACTTTACGTAACAATTATACATAAAAGGTTGCTTTGTAGCCAGCGAGAGTTGCTTGGGAAATAAGATGTTCAGACCTTTAGTTTAAAAAAATATGGATTTTGCCTTTAAATGTCCCAGTGAAGGTCGGCAACGCATCTGTGATTCCTCTGGTGTTGCGGGTGTCCATAGGCGGCGGTGATCACTTACTATCAGGTAACATGCTGGCTCGTTTGCCTCCTATCATTTAAAAAAGGGGGTATATGACCTTCAGAAGCTTGGCCTAGTTATACCAAGATAGCTAGACGATCATGTGATCGACCTTTTAAACTCTACGAAAACAAAACAAGGATCTTTTAATTATGAAAAAATGTCTGCCCATAGAGGTAATTACTTATCCTCTTCGACACAGGAAGAGAACCGTTCCTACTGTATGATATTAATGGGCGAAAAATACGAATATCATACAAAAAATAATATTTAACGATGCAGCTTATGAGCGAAATTTAATTAAGTATTATTAATTCGATCGAACATTATTCGTAAAATTTAATTATTTAATTAAATTATCAAAGATGTCCTTGTAGAATATCACAATTATATATTTTACTAGCTGACCCGTGCCCACTTCGTTGGACGGCAAAAAAAAACGCGTCTCTTCTTTAAACATATTTCATTACTGCTCTGCTCCTATTAGTCATAGCGTGATACTATATAGCCTATGACACTCCCCGATAAATGGACTATTCAACACAAACATAATTTTTTAAATCGGTTTCACATGTCCATAGTGACCTCCACATTAAAACACAAGTGCATTCGATTTATCAATCTCTGAATCACAGTAGCAATTCTAGAAACAATTAAACACAGTAGTAGCTCTGCCGTAAAAGTCAAAAACTTAACGATTAATAGTGCCTTCCTGAATCGAAGTAAGACCAAGTTAAATTAAAGCCGGCCATGGTACTAGGTTAACTTGTTGGCTGTAAACCAAAAGAAGCAAATTGAAACTCAAATAGAGAACTACTACAATTGAATTATTTTGTATTGAATTTTGTAATTTGATTGGTTTTGTTTTTGTTAAGATAGAATTGTGTAAATTATTAAAGTATGTATTATTATACCTAGAGGTTATGTCTAACAGCCAGGTTAATGAGATGGGATCAAAGATAAAATTAATAACAAAAAGTTGGCCTTAACTAAAATGCTAAAGAAAAATATTAGTCGATCAAAATTAAATAATCAATATTTTCTTTAAATTATTATTTATTTTAGTTATGTGAGCTTAGTTAAATACCCGCTAATGATGGGTCAAGTTTCGCTGTATTATTACAATCTACAAGTTAAGACATATTACCGGACCTATAACCATGTTAAAGGAGATTTCATACTACCCGCTTCCGTGACTTAGCTGGCCTTAAACAGCGCAAGGCCGGCCGGCTGATAATGCGGAAGACTTAAATGCAAATAGGAGCACCAATATAGAATAAGAAAGCAACACGAAGTTATTTAATAATTGAAGAAGGGGTCCTGTGAGCTACATTTGATTAAAGTAATATGTATGTTTGCTTGCATACTGTTGTTGCAAATGTGTTGAGCAATTTAAAATGGATGTCAATACACCCATTCAAGCAGTTGACTCATTTGCAAAGGTCCTGTGCTCGTATTGCGCTCGATGCTACTATTTGTTTACTTTGCTATTGTATTTCTGAAAATATTTTTATTTCTGTTATTTCTTTTCAGTAATGGAAAAGGTATACAAAGCTCGATACTGTATATCTTACTCATACCATCAGTCAGGACTTTTCCTATGGTGTAAAAAGCTCGCCTCCAAATGATTTAAAAAAAAATGTAGTTAAGTATAAAATTTACAAAAAAAAAGTATAATTTATTGATCCTAGAAAGTATAGCATATTAACTCTATTTCTAACTTGATGAAATAGCATTTCAATAATCTTTTTTTTTTTATACTTAACACGGTAATATGACTATGATGGAAAGCGCAATCTTCAATCTTTTGCTAATTGTTAAAGTCACGTCGTTTATTGGTTGCGTTTAATACCTTTCATACGGGTTTATTGAAATCCCAGCTATGGTCATGGTATTCAGTCCTTTCAGTCAAGTTTAACCAGTGAAATATAACATTTGGCACATAAATAAAATTTGAGGGCCGTGGGAAGCAGAAGTTCCTAAAGGTCGTTCAGTGAAATGTAGTAGTTACGTGACGCTTGCTTTAAATAATTAAAGATCAACTACGGATAGAGATGGCACTTTCCCTTTTTTTCATGTTAACGAATATGTATGATACTGCATTTTATAATAAATAAATAAATCCTCACACATTCACACAACGCCACCTAGTCCCAAACTAAGCAGAGCTTGTACTACAGGTACTAGAACCACGGATAAATATACTTAAATACTTTTTTTTGTATTTTTTTTTTTTTAAAAAGACCTACCAGAATGACTCTAAGGTGCCTGATGTTAAGCATCCATTAGAGTCCAAAAATGGCAAGCACCATGCCAGCATACAAAAAAAAACAAAATACAAACATATTATCCTACATAAAATTCTACTAAGTACATACGCCTTCTTTTTTAATGGGGATTATTCTCATGTTGATCTTACATCCCGAAGAAGATGCAGGGATTTATTAGACGCAGGGGTCTCTACTGACTAAAAGCCGCGAGTGTTTCGTCTCCCACGTAGGCCAGAGGCCGCGGGAAACCATTATCCTTTTGCAACCCCAGAATGGCTAACTATGTATATCTATACTTAATATTATAAAGAGGTAAAGTTTGTGTGTTTGTGACGTTGTAGGGGGTAATCTCTGGATCTCATAAACCAATTTTAAAAATTATTTCTGTGTTAAATAAGTCCATTTATCGGGGATAGTCATAGGCTATATAGTATAACGCTATGACTAATAGGAGTGGAGCAGTACTGAAATATGTTTAAAAAGGGACGCTTAATAACATTTTTTCGCCGTCCAACGAAGTGGGCACGGGTCAATATATTGGTTCTCTATTTTGTCTCATAATTTTTTTATCCATAATCTAAGGTGTCATAACATTTTGTGTCCGAATCATCATGTGTCCGAATGGTAGCTAGCCCTAAATTCATGTCTTATAATATCACTTGTCCGAAAACCTAAATCCCTAAACATAACATGACCTAATTTTTTTTGCTATAACCATCACAACTATAATATTTAAAAAACATAAATACCATATACTAGTTTTACATAAAAAAAATGTTTCTGGCACTCGCCGGCCGCTGCCGCGGCACGCTCGCTTCGCTCGCTCGGCTCGTGCGCGTTGTGGTCACCATACTAACCTAACCTAACCAACTGTTTCTGACTTTTGCCCTAATATTTTTTTTAGGACATGTGACTTTATAGCAAGAAAAAATAGGATATGTAATAATTATAGTACCCCATTTTATGACACACAAGTATTATAGGTAAAGACGATTAGGTAATATACGATTTCGTATACGCGAACATTATGGAAAGTGATGATTATGGTAAACTTGTTTGGGATTATGATTTTCGGACGATCGATATTCGGAGAAGAAAGGGACTACCCAATATATTATGTAAAATTATAATTATGTTCCTCTACACATAAACACAAGAGACTTAAACCAATTCGTTTAATCATCGTGATATTAGTTGTCACCTTCATCACTGATATAGACCCGTCCTTGTAATGGAAGTCCTAACAATAAAACAAAATTGTTTTTAAAGACAGAATTATTACGCCTTCATTCAATACAGTTATTGTAATAGCTAGTACGCCCACTTTTGACATTATAACGAATTGTTAATAAAAATAAATATACCCACGTTAAAATAATATTTTCTGACATTGACTTCGAAGGCTAGTTTTTATTATTTTTTTCTATTTCATAGTAAGTTACTTCAATAAACTTAGTTAATTTTCTTAGTAAATTTGTTTGTTGTATTGTCTACGATAGACCTTTCAGCTACAAAATGATAAATTCCCTACTTTCTGATCCTTGTCATTTGTTTTTTTTTTGTAAAGAAACGGCCTGTCTGAATAATAGTATGTATTACCAGACCTATTTTTTAATATTACTGAAGACAAGCCAGTCCCTGTGACGGGACTTATAGGGACTCTTATGAATATCGTATTTTACTGAAAGTTGACAGTGGCAAACAAAAACAAGGTCACATTTTAAATTAAAACAAAAATCAATAAATGCCGTCCCTATAGTTAAATAATCACTTAAAAGACAGTACCAATAAGTATGTGAATTAATTCGACATAGTTACGGTTCAACATTGAGTGACCGACTTTACGTAACAATTATACATAAAAGGTTGCTTTGTAGCCAGCGAGAGTTGCTTGGGAAATAAGATGTTCAGACCTTTAGTTTAAAAAAATATGGATTTTGCCTTTAAATGTCCCAGTGAAGGTCGGCAACGCATCTGTGATTCCTCTGGTGTTGCGGGTGTCCATAGGCGGCGGTGATCACTTACTATCAGGTGACATGCTGGCTCGTTTGCCTCCTATCATTTAAAAAAGGGGGTATATGACCTTCAGAAGCTTGGCCTAGTTATACCAAGATAGCTAGACGATCATGTGATCGACCTTTTAAACTCTACGAAAACAAAACAAGGATCTTTTAATTATGAAAAAATGTCTGCCCATAGAGGTAATTACTTATCCTCGTGTCCGTGACGGTAGCGTACACAAGAGCTGTATCGAGTTGGTTACTATGCCAAAAAATTCGGTGTAAATACTGCCTAATTAGTGTAAAAATAAAAAAAACTCTTCCTCTTTAGTTTAGGAAATAAACACCATTTTCAATGGGTACGCCAGCGTCACGATCAAGCTAGCGTACCCATGGCCGTACTCGAAAACGGCTAATTGTAATGCAACAGAAGTTACACACAAAAACTCGGTACTAACTCTGCCCCCGCTATGCAAAATTTCATAACAATTGCTCTTGTAGAAACAGAGATATTGAACAAGACTTTTAAATGACAGCGTTATGGTAGCGTACACATAATAGTTCTGATTACTTCTGATAGATAGGGAACTTTTCTTTTGATAAATGCTATATGAAAAAATTCGGTGTGAAATTCTGACTCTATTAGTGTAAATACTTTATGCGAATTCGCAGTGAAATATGTCAAAAATCCATGTTATTTTATGTTCATAGTACTGGTACAGATATGCTCACAAGTGATTTGACAAGTTTTTTTAAAATACAGAATTAAAACTGATGAAACGTGATGAAATACTGAACTAGGAGTATATAGCCCTGATAGAAAATAAAATAATTAGAAAAATTCAAATAAGTAGCTTTATCAGAAAAATAACGTTTGTTTTGCCAAAAACAACAATTTTTGTCACAGTATAATTATATTAGGTTCTGTTTTGTTATATTAATGACAATTTACATTAAAACAGGTTATGATTTAAACATATTTATTAGTAAGAATCAGTCTTAGAAAATATTTACAAATAATAACAATTGTACAATTATTAATTATATATTAAAAATCACAGTATAATCACATTTGGTATTGTTACAATAATCACAGTTTGAATTAAAACAGCATTTGTTGTATAAAATGTAATACAGGTTATGATTGAAAGGAAGAGAACTATTGAATGCACTAACTGACACAAAATGTGACGTGATTTCTACAGGCACACCTACCTATTGGCCTACTGATCCTAGCAAAACTCCAGATCTCATAGATTTCTTTATTTATAAAAACATTTCAAGAAATTACTTAGAAATAAAAGAATGTCATAACATGAACTCCGATCATTCTCCAATAATATTAACGTTATCTAATACTATACTAAAAACAGAGAACTCTCCCAGTCTAACCAACAAGTTTACAGACTGGAGCAGTTTTAAACTAGATCTAGAAAATAGAATCAACCTTAAAGTGCCAATAAAAACTTCCCAACAACTAAACCTGGAAGTCGCTAAATTTGTCAATGATATTCAACATGCTGCTTGGACAAATACTCCCGCAATCACGAAAAAACATAAGGGACCATCATATCCTTCAGACATTATTGACTTATTGCGCACAAAGAGAAAGCAGAGAAAAATCTGGCATCAAACAAGATCCCCACTAGACAAAAGGTTACTCAACAACTTAACTAAGTTACTAACTCGAAAAATTAAACATTACACCGACACCCAAACAAATAACCATTTACAATCGCTAACTGCAGATAAAAGTACAAATTTCTCTTTATGGAAAGCAGTTAAGAAAGTAAATAAAAGAATTGATCAAATTCCTCCGATTAAAGATAAAAATGGCAAATGGGCAAGTAATAATGATCAAAAAGCAAAAATATTTGCAGAATACCTAGCAAATACATTTCAGCCACTAGAAGCTCAAGAAGATGATTTGTCACCCAGCTATATAGTAATCCAAGATGACGAAGATATAAAACTTGTTACTCCAAAAGAAGTCACAAAGGAAATACAAACAAATATTAATGCAAAAAAGTCACCTGGATATGAACTTATCACTGGTGAAGTGCTTAAAAATCTTCCACGGAAAGCAATAGTTAAGCTTACAACTATAATAAATGCTACATTTAGACTTAAGCATGTCCCGGATTTGTGGAAAGTTGCAGAAGTAATTATGATAGCAAAACCAGGGAAACCTCCTCATGAAGTTAACTCTTATAGACCTATATCACTGCTTCCAGTTATATCTAAGCTCTTTGAAAAACTTCTGTTAAAGCGTCTGATTCCTATAATAGAAAAGAAAAAAATAATTCCAGACCACCAATTTGGGTTTAGAGAAAAACACTCAACTATTGATCAAGTGCACCGAATAGTAACAGTCATAGAAAAAGCTCTTGAAGAAAAGAAAGTATGTACTGCTGTATTTCTTGACGTTGCACAAGCATTCGATAAAGTTTGGCATGACGGCCTTATACTGAAGCTAGAAAATTGTTTGCCAAAACAATACTCTGATTTACTTACGTCTTATCTTTCTAACAGAACCTTTCGAATAAGGCAGCAAGATGCTTACTCTGAAATTAAAGAAATAAAAGCAGGTGTTCCACAAGGAAGCGTCTTAGGTCCTGTGCTGTACTTACTATTTACTAGTGATATTCCAGAACTCAATAATAATACTATGGCTACTTTTGCCGATGATACTGCAATTCTGGCTGTTGCTGAAACCCATCAACAAGCTGCAAAAAAAATGCAAGTCTCTGTTAATAATGTTCTAAAATGGACAAAAAAATGGAGAATAAAACTAAATGAATCTAAATCTGTTCACGTTGATTTCACAAACAAAGATTCGAAAACCGCGCACCAGGTATATATAAACAACAATCAAGTACCATATGCTAATACGGCTAAGTATCTAGGAATGACCTTAGATGCAAAGCTACGCTGGAAAGCTCACATAAAGAAGAAGAAAGATTATTTGGACTTAAGATATAGAGAAATGTATCACCTTATAGGCAGGAATTCAACCCTGTCTATCCAAAACAAGCTTCTTATATACAACCAAATCTTGAAACCAATTTGGACCTATGGTATACAACTATGGGGATGCGCCAAAAAAAGTAACGTTCAAATAATCCAAAGATTTCAAAACAAGGTGCTGAGGAGCATAGTAAATGCGCCTTGGTATGTCAGAAACTGCGATATTCATAGGGATCTCAAGGTGGATACCGTCGATAAAGTCATTTCAAAGTTTGCTACAGCCCACGAGTGGAGGCTTCATCACCACGTGAATGTCGAGGCTATCCAGCTCCTCGATAACACGGGACTGGTGAGAAGGCTTAAAAGGACTAAACCGTTCGAGTTAGTGTAGTGATTTTAGTGTTAGTGAAATAAGTGTTTAGTATAAGTACTAAACTATCGGACACAAGAACAAAGTGCTTCCCCTTAATAATAAACTCTAAGATGACGTCAATGGATAATCACTTAGTTGTAACATATTGTAAACGTTTAAGTTAAATTAAAATTACTTATTAGTCTTAAGACTAGATTGTAATATTAGTATTGTATTTTATTCTTTTTAAATAAAATGACAATAAATATAAAATAAAAAAAAAAAAAAAAAAAAAAAAAAAAAAAAAGGTTATGATTTATTTATGTTTTGTTATAATAATTACAATTTACCATAAAATAGGTTATGATTTAAACATATTTATTTGTAAGAATCAGTCTTAGAAAATATTTACAAATAATAACAATTTTTATTTTAAAAATTTATAACATATAAATTTTTAACTTAACTAATAAATTCACTGCCACAAAAAAAAAAACAACAACACATCACAACAGGGTCCGACTAGTCACATCACAACGGAAATTATGTGAGCGGGTTTTTTCGCGCATCCTTACCCCGCTCACCCCTTATCCTCACCCCCCGATCATGTTAGCTGCCATAAGACGTGCAAGCGCGAAGGAGAAAGTATTAAGTATAGTCTATTTCTAAATTTGTTAAATCGTTAAAAGAATGGTTAATCGAGAAGACATTTTACTCCGTAACAGAATTTTTAAATTGTAAAAAAACTTGACTTTTCTTCCTTTTCTGTATAACAATTAGTAATTATTATTGACATTGACTTACCTTTGTAATCTGACATCACATTTAATTATTTTTAATTCTGACACGCAATTCTTTTTTATAAATAAATAATAATTATGTAATGTATGTGTGTAGATGTAAAAAATTATAGTTAATTGATATTATGTATTAGCTAGATCTTAAGTATTTGCATGCCCAAGTTGGACGAAACATGTAGATCAACCACTTTTGTACTACACCTTGTAATACCATGTTTTTGCAAATAAAGAAATTATGAATTATTATGAATTATGAATTTCACATGCATTTGAAAATGTTCCATTCCAGACAAACCAACTTTTTACAGTCAAGTACATAAATAGGTAGTTAATAATTTTAATATTTATGTCAGAACAAATCAAGCTAGCTTATATTAGCAAATAACGCTATATCTCTGTTTATAATTTCACGAATACATTTTGTTCGCTACTGTACGTCAATACATTTGTTCCTAGAACTTTACATAGATTTTTTGACATATTCCACTGCGAATTCGCATAAAGTATTTACACTAATAGAGTCAGAATTTCACGCCGAATTTTTTCATATAGCATTTATCAAAAGAAAAGTTCCCTATCTATCAGAAGTAATCAGAACTATTATGTGTACGCTACCATAACGCTGTCATTTAAAAGTCTTGTTCAATATCTCTGTTTCTACAAGAGCAATCGTTATGAAATTTTGCATAGCGGGGGCAGAGTTAGTACCGAGTTTTTGTGTGTAACTTCTGTTGCATTACAATTAGCCGTTTTCGAGTACGGCCATGGGTACGCTAGCTTGATCGTGACGCTGGCGTACCCATTGAAAATGGTGTTTATTTCCTAAACTAAAGAGGAAGAGTTTTTTTTATTTTTACACTAATTAGGCAGTATTTACACCGAGTTTTTTGGCATAGTAACCAACTCGATACAGCTCTTGTGTACGCTACCGTCACGGACACCTTATCCTCTTCGACACAGGAAGAGAACCGTTCCTACTGTATGATATTAATGGGCGAAAAATACGAATATCATACAAAAAATAATATTTAACGATGCAGCTTATGAGCGAAATTTAATTAAGTATTATTAATTCGATCGAACATTATTCGTAAAATTTAATTATTTAATTAAATTATCAAAGATGTCCTTGTAGAATATCACAATTATATATTTTACTAGCTGACCCGTGCCCACTTCGTTGGACGGCAAAAAAAAACGCGTCTCTTCTTTAAACATATTTCATTACTGCTCTGCTCCTATTAGTCATAGCGTGATACTATATAGCCTATGACACTCCCCGATAAATGGACTATTCAACACAAACATAATTTTTTAAATCGGTTTCACATGTCCATAGTGACCTCCACATTAAAACACAAGTGCATTCGATTTATCGATCTCTGAATCACAGTAGCAATTCTAGAAACAATTAAACACAGTAGTAGCTCTGCCGTAAAAGTCAAAAACTTAACGATTAATAGTGCCTTCCTGAATCGAAGTAAGACCAAGTTAAATTAAAGCCGGCCATGGTACTAGGTTAACTTGTTGGCTGTAAACCAAAAGAAGCAAATTGAAACTCAAATAGAGAACTACTACAATTGAATTATTTTGTATTGAATTTTGTAATTTGATTGGTTTTGTTTTTGTTAAGATAGAATTGTGTAAATTATTAAAGTATGTATTATTATACCTAGAGGTTATGTCTAACAGCCAGGTTAATGAGATGGGATCAAAGATAAAATTAATAACAAAAAGTTGGCCTTAACTAAAATGCTAAAGAAAAATATTAGTCGATCAAAATTAAATAATCAATATTTTCTTTAAATTATTATTTATTTTAGTTATGTGAGCTTAGTTAAATACCCGCTAATGATGGGTCAAGTTTCGCTGTATTATTACAATCTACAAGTTAAGACATATTACCGGACCTATAACCATGTTAAAGGAGATTTCATACTACCCGCTTCCGTGACTTAGCTGGCCTTAAACAGCGCAAGGCCGGCCTTATGTCAGCAATCATAAAAATTCGCGCATGTACAGGAACAAAAATGAAATCAGCTTTCTTCGCCCCCAGACATTGAGTTCGAAAACTGACATCTGCGCAGACATTTGCAACAACTTTGAGCCGGTCGACTTATATTTCGCTCATTTATGTAACAATGTTGATATAAAACATTACTCTGCTTATTTATTTCAATAACAAATTAATTCTTTATTGACATTAATGTTTACCAAAATCGGTTAACATTATTAATGATAAGCAAACAAAAGGTAATAAATCAGTATAAATACCTACTTTATATTTTCGAGAACTATAAATTGAAATAAAACTGTATTTTACTTTATTTCATGAAGTTTCACGCTGTAATGTCCGTTTTATCATCATTATAGGAATGTTATATAAACGGGATATTAACGCGCATTTTATTTACCTTTATTTTACTTGACGTTAAGTAAAAAGAAACGTCAAGTAAAAAAAAGGTAAATAGAATGCGCGTTAATATCCCGTTTATATAATATTTATAATAATGAAACGCGATAGTTTAAAAGTTATAATTAAAGGAATGGTCGAATAAATAGCAGTGCAAGTTGGACTGTGATACACTTGGTTTCCTTTCATCATCAAAGTAATGCTCCAATTAGTAACAGCTACAGAGCTATGTGTTGTTCAATACTCCTTTTTGTCAAACGTAGTGCTAGTTTATACAGGATGGTTAATTCAAATCGATCGGTATGAAAAAGTCTTAAACTATAAGTCATACGAAGATTTGTTCTTAGGAATCATGTCACCGATTTTGATAAAAAGAAAAACTGCATTCATACATTTGAAAAAGATACTGTACCCAGCTGGAGAATCTAACCCGGTTGTTTTGCAAAAATAAACTTACACTTTTTCTATTTAAATATCGTAGTAAAGTAAGTAGCTTTACGGCGCTTGTACACGGTAAGAAAAATCGCCGGGCCTACGCAAGAATTCGTGTCGTTTCTAAGCACGACCTGTGTACACAGCGGCGGCGATGCATAAGAAAATTTTCTTGTCTGCGCAAGACAAGACACGGCGACCGTTGTTGCGGAGGGGCGGGGAGCGGTGTAGTAGGGTATCATAATTGTTTGCTTTCTAGTTAACATTTTTACTAAAGGAAACTCACACTGATTATCACACTTGTTATTACTTGCGCGCCCTACGCCCGTCTGACGACTGTACGAAAAAAATCCTGGCGTGTACACGTTCCGAATTGTCTTGTCTGCGGAAGACAAGAAAAGTTTTCGTGTACGAAAAAGACAAAATTCTTGACGTCTACACGAAGATTTGTCTTGTCTGGCGTAGACACGGCAAATTTTCTTAGCGTGTACAAGCGCCGTTAGTGTTTATGGAGTCACAAGTTTCATTTTTAAAATATTGCAGTGGTACAATAAGAAAGTCAGAAATTAGAACATGCGCTTCCACACTTCAACAAAATTACTATACTATTATCAATTTGAGGTCATTATGTAAACGCTATCAGTTAGTAAAACAGATACTCGTTCATTGCAGTTGAGATTATAAGACACAGGTTATCAACTAACTACTATACATCTTTGTACCAACTTAATGTACTTGTATTGGACTTACCTATTATAAAATATAATTCAAGCTATTATTATAGTGCATTTGTGTTTCACTACATGGAAAACTTGGCCTGCTACAATGTACTCTATATCAATCTGTTTGGCTAGCTTAGTATTAGTACAAAAAAAAAATTAAATCTTTTATTTCACAACAATACTTATTCATACTGGCCGTTGATGGAGCCGAGCAAGATGGGCCGTTGTAAGCTCAGCTTGAGTAAATGGGGCTACATTGAGAATTCAGGCACTAAGTGCGAGTGTGGCTTCGACCCCCAGACACTGTCGCACCTCAAAGCCTATGGGCTACTACAGACAATGAAGTTGCTGTGACCGTATTTTGGGCCGGCACTGTCTGAGTTTTTGCCAATCGACACGAAGAAGAAGAAGTTTACAAGATTTCATTCTGTCGTAATAACTAATATTTTATTAAGTTGTCACCTCTTCTCATAGACGCAGCAATACCAGAGCATAGCTAAGCCGCTGCTTACCCTCGAACACAAGCTGGTATGTCCCACACGACTATAATTATACATACTACCCAAGCTTGTTAATAAGTTAACCCCACCCTACCTTCAAGAAACGAGAGTACTCTCCCTTTTAAAAGGTCGGCAACGCATCTGTGATTCCTCTGGTGTTGCGGGTGTCCATGGGCGGCGGTGATCACTTACCATCAGGTGACCTGCAGGCTCGTTTGCCTCCTATTACATAAAAAAAAAAAAACACCGAAAACAGGTACACCAAAATTCACTCCCATTCTTCGTTACGTATTTTACTAAAAATTTTAGCGAAAACATCCAAGAAAACAAGTCGTTACCATTTAACCCCGCTTAACTTTAATAAGTTCAGGTGTTTAGGAGTTTCCGTGGTTCGATTCCCGAGGGGTGCGCTGTAATTTGTAATCTTATTAACACTCCACTCTTGGGAACAAACAGATAAGCTCTTCATACTTGTCAAGAATAATTTACTTTTGAATTGTGAATGGTCTCAGGGGATTTGTTTAAGTGGTTTTAAGATAGAAGAAAATTTGATATTGTTTTTGTTGAGTAGTTTTTTTAATGAAAAATATATGATTTCTTATAAATATTAATAACTAGCTGATGCCCGTGGCTTTAACCTTAAATGTTATTCTACACCCTAAACTACCTATATTCCAAATTTCATCAAAATCCGTTCAGTAGTTTTTGCGTGAAAGAGTAACAAATATCCATCCATACATCCTAACAAAATTTCGCATTTATAATATTAATAGGACTACTCTTCAAAAATTCACAAAACACTACAAGTTCCAAATTAAGCACACCATGTACTATGATATACAAGTACACAGTTAGACCAATGCAAAAATTGATACAAAGTTTTTGCAATGAGCGGAAATCGTACCTTCGGCCTTTGCATAACTAACATGTACTATAACAATTAAAACCCACAAAGATTGTCAAATAGAAATATATAATCTTATTAATCATATTATTAACACAAATGAACCCAATCGCAGCAAATCGGCAATATTCAAAAAAACTTATCGAAATTCGTCACATGTTTCATTTCTACACCGAGAGACCGAATGAGCAGTAAATATTTATATCAGACGTAATACCGTCAAGATTCTAGCCTAAAAATCGTTGGAAGATCACACACTATTTTTTGTTTCGAATGAGGGTAGAATACAAAATTGGGTAGGCAACTACTTGAATAACTTGCCATTCGTGCCCTTAATTCGATACAATTCTCTTTGGGATAACGATAGTGTCAGAAATTGTGTGAAATTCGCTTATACAGCGTTTTGTTTAAAGTTAACTGGTATTGACGTAATAGGTTTTTGTGCTAAGTATATTGTTGTCGAACAAATGAAAATTTAAGATAATCAGATTGTGATGTATGTTATCCAGTTGTTAAGTTCAAGGTTTGATCTCCGCACAAGTCAAACATTATTATGCATGAACCTTATTCGATTTGATCTGGGTATTTCTAAGTATATACACTTCTCATCAAAAAAATCGAAACGGTGTGCAAGTTTGTGTTTTGTAAGGATTATCTGAAAAATGTGTATATTTAGGATTATGTGTTATATGTCATTTAATAGGGAATTTAATGACGTTTTTAAATAATAATGGAAATGTTCTAAATTCAAATTAAATTTTCATAGATTTCGGATTTTGTTTAACAAGTCGTTTTTACCCTGTACGTACTTTGACGTAAACTGATAAAATGACGCACGTAAATAAAAAAAAAAGCTAGGAAATGTTTATTTAATAAATCGTATACCCTTTGCTAGCCCTCATTACTGCTTCTGTACGGTTCTTCATCGATAGGATGAGAGTCACGATCAAATATAGTGGCGTCCTATTCCATTCCTCTTGGATTGCATTTTAAAGCTGGCTAAGTGTTTTTGAGGCATGTTTTCTAACACTAATTCGTCATTTCTATTCATCTCAAAGATGTTTAGTCGGATTCATGTCCGGGCTTCTTGCTGGCCAATCAATAATAAAGATATCGACTTCAGTAACATAATCTCTTACGACGCTCGCGGTGTTTGCCCTAGCATCCTCGTACATAAATGTCAAACCGGGGTCAAATAAATGTGCATAGGGCATCACAAGAGGTTCAAGATACTGTTCGATGTACTTATGACTGTTAAGTAAGGGCAGACGTGATCCAAACACAAAGACAAACTCTGTCTTGTCGTTACACTATTTTCTCCTCAAACAGTCCATGAACCTCCACCATGGATGGCCTTTTCTTTTAATCCTGCATGGCGCAAAGCATTCTCCATCACTTCTGTAGACCTTAGTCCTTCCATCGTTACCATACAATACAATTTTGCACTCATCAGAAAGGGGGAATTTGTTCCACTAGATGTATGACCAATTTAGGTAATTACGTGAAAAGTTAAGGCGCGCTTTTCGATGATCTGCAGGTAGTTCCTCCCTACTTGCTGGCTTGTACGGTACAAGTCCACGTTTCTTCAACCTTCTTCTAATTGTAGAGTCATTTACAGCCACCATAGGTTCATCTTGAAGCTGCTGCTGCGGTTGAAAGACATTAAGGCCTAGACTTTGTAAGAAAGGTCTTACTATAAATCGATCTACTCGGTCAGAAATTACCTGTTCTCTGCCAGATCTCTACCGGCGCGTGAGCAAACCAGTCTCCTGATAGCGTTTGCAGATTCTATGAAAAGACGACAAGCTTAGATGCAATCTTTCAGCCGTAATAACCTGACTAAGTCCAGAATTCAGCAATGCCACCACTTGGCGGTTTTTGCGGGTAAACATCGCGTGAACGCAGTTATAAGAGGAGCGAGGAACTCTAAGTGCGCGATACGGGTTATTAAATAAACGTTGTCACCTTTTTTTTTCATTTACGTGCCTAATTTTGTCAATTTCCGTCAAACTACGCACAGGGTAAAAACGACTTGTTAAACAAAATACGAAATCTATGAAAATTTAATTTGAATTTAGAACATTAAAATTATTATTTGAAAACCTCATTAAATTCCCTATTAAATGATATACAACACATATTCCTAAATATACACATTTTTCAGATAATCCTTACAAAACACAAACTTGCAACTGTTTCGATTTTTTTGATGAGAAGTGTATTTACAAAAAAAAATATAAGTATTAGAGTAAATTTATCGAAAGTCTAGTACAAAGCTCTGCTTAAAGGTGTCTGAGGAGCCCTTTGTACAGCAGTAGACCGCTCATGAACGGTCCAGCGGCCGAGACAGATAGATTTCTCTATCCTACAGTAACATGAAAGAAACAGCAACAATGAATCATTGTTTTATTTATATAATTAACGTACTTTTATAAACATTGCTTGCTATGGATAAAATAAATAAATACTTACAAAAAAACTCCAAGATAAATTAGCTCCCAAGTTAAAAAACACTCACTAATTACATTTCGCTAACAAAATTCGTAGAACAAGGTAAAAGTTTAATTTTAAGACCTGCCGATCTCAGGGAATTGAAGGAAAACACGAGTCCAGTTTAATTAGGCCGGTTTTCAAAGACAATTCGAGATAATAGGATTTCCTACAGTATGCACAAGCCTTTATGTTTAAGTACTGTTGTTAGTTTTAGTGTTAATGCTTATCTTTGTTTTATTCATAGCAGATAGTGTTGTTGCTAACTGCATTTATGTTCAGTAAAGGATAAAAGTCACGTGTAAGGTAAGTTAAAAAGTAAGTAAGTTTAAGCATTAGTTGGTCTATATTCTGTAGATATCTTAACAATGATTAAAATGACAAAATCAACTTTATGATGAACATATTGTACCAGTACAGTCATGTGGACTACATATTTAATTTTGTACAATATTATTCTTTTAATTATTCTCTGTATTGTATTCTAATATATCCGTGTGGTTACGGAGTAAGAATACAATATGTCACCACCCCATCTCATCCCATGGGTGTCGTAAAAACCTACTAAGGGAATAACCGTAACTACTATCTTTACGAAATAAAAAGAAGGAAAACTTGAAATTAAACCCTATACCAATCCATCTGGCCAGCGTGGTATTAGTAGGCCAAGTAACCCTCCGTCCCTGCAGTGGGACATTAATGGGCTGTTATGATGATGATGAATTATTCTCTGTGGCGTAGTGGTTATATAACATGACTGCTACGCAGAGATCTCGGGTCCGATTCCCGGTCAATGCAAATCCTTGTGTGCGTGAACATGATTGTTTGCATAGGTCTGGGTGTTTTCTTAGTATAATATGTATGTATTTACAAAAAACAAGTATTTATGTATGCTTATCCGTTGTCTAGTACCCCATAAGCTTTGCTTAGTTTGGGACTAGAGGGCGTTGTGTGACTGTGTGAGGATTATTATTATATATTCTGTAAATATCTTAACAATGATTAAAATGAAAAAATCCACTTTATGATAAATACATTGTACCAGTACAGTCACGTAGACTACATATTTAATTTTATAGCAATATTATTCTTTTAATTCTACGCTACAAGTAAACAGAATTGTCGCCATATTATCCAAATATCATAACAGCCTTAATGTCCCGCTTCAGGGACGGGCCTCCTCCCGGGACGGAGGGATACTTGGCCTACTAATACCACGCTGGCCAGACGGATTGGTATAGGGTTTAATTTTAAGTTTTCCTTCTTTTTATTTCGTAAAGATAATATTGACGGTTAGTCCCTCAGTCGGTTTTTCACCCATGAGACGGGGTGGTGACATATTGTATTCTTAGTCAGTCAGCACACGGAGAGATATTATCAAAATATCAAAAAGACTAATTTATATTTAGAGTAGCTGAGGTTAAAGACCTTAATATAACAAAAAGTCGTTCACGATACAAAAAGCATGACAACGAAAACTTAAATAAAACTTAATAATTCGTGAGGAACAATTAGGTTTAGTTTAACGCCTGTCACTTTGGCCTTGAATAAACAGCGCCTACGTTTAACACGGATGTTTATAGATATAAATAAAATTGTCTAGCGTATTTATGAATCTCCGTGTGGTGACGGAGTAAGAATACAGTGTGTCACCACCCCATATCATCCCATGGGTGTCGTAAAAGCCGACTAAGGGACTATCCGTGAATATTATCTTTACGTAATAAAAGAAGGAAAACTTGAAATTAAAATTAGTACGCCAAGTATCCCTCCGTCACTGGAGGAGGCCCGTCCCTGCAGTGGGACATTAATGGGCTGTTATGATAATGATTTTTGATTTTGTTTGTGTGATAATGAACTGAAAATACTATGTGAGACGTGATTTTTATATACATGCTCGAATTCCAAGACCGGAGGAATTCCATTTAATTGAGAAAGAAGCATTGGCGACCGACTGAGGATAAATCTTTGTGGTCCAACGTGTTACCTTCTACACAGCAAAATTTAGTTAGATTCTAACAATCTCGCCTAAGTCATAGTTATTTAAGTAAGTATTTTTATGTAATTGGAGGCAAACGAGCCAGCAGGTCACCTGATGGTAAGTGATCACCGCCGCCGACCTTTAAAAAAGGAGTACGCTCGTTTCTTGAAGCTTTTCCCCTCAGACTCATTTCCGCGGCATAAAAACTAACAATCACACGCTGTTTCAATTGACAGCTAAATAGGCAAAGCACTGTATAAAACCTCATTATGTCACCTACATTTTATGTACATACCCTATTTATTGTGATTAAAGGAATTTGTATTTGTAATGTAATTTACCCTTTGGACACATATGTACATGATATTTACTGTGCTTTCTTTACAGATCATATATTTAAATGTCTGTAACGGCTTTACCAAAACATTAACAGTCCCCAATGGATCTTAAAATTTTCTAATAAGACACATTTTCAATTGAATAAAGATAGTTTGATATGTGGCTATGTAGACAACTAATAATTATTCAACTTAGTCGTCACACTAACGTTATAAAATAAACAACATAAATTAATAAAACGACAAACAAAGCAATATTACAAATTATTTGTTACCAAAACCTCGGTGGTGACTAAATAGGTTTATGTGCACTATAAACTTTGCCAGTAAAACCTAAAAGTTAGAGTTTATTGCCGAAATAAGAGTCCCTACTTGAAGAAACTTCCAAATGAAATACCTTGTAGGTTGATGCGAGAAATTTTACAATAACATTGAACAAATTTTAGTATGTATATAAATGTTTGTACTTGCAAACTTAACTAATCAGGGTAATAAGTACACAAAAAAATACGTACATTACTTTTTATCGATTATAACTTTTAAACTCTCTCGTTTCATTATAAGAAATATTATATACAAGCAGACCCGTGCCCACTTCGATGGGCGGCGAAATAAACGCGGGCTTTTTTAAACATATTTCATTACTGCTCCACTCCTATTAGTCATAGCGTGATACTATAATAGCCTATGACACTCCCCGATAAATGGACTATTCTGGAATTTTTAAAATCGGTTCGGTAGATCCAGAGATAACCCCCTACAACGTCACAAACTCACAAACTTTACCTCTTTATAATACCTACTAGCTGTTGCCCGCAGCTTCGCCCGCGAAGGCTTATGACTATTTAATGCTTTACGTCTCGGTAAACAACATTATAGGACATACTGCATTCTGCGTATACCTATAAAAAATTTGCCAATTGCAAGGAGTGTCTAGATGTAAACCGGCTACATACATCCTTTGCCCATAACTTTTACTAAAGTTAAAAGAAAAGCAAAGGAAATTGCAAGCGCTTGAACTGGTAAAGTAAGAACTCCCTAAATGCCTACCGGTCTTGAGGAGCTTCTAGGTTCTTAAAAAAATTTTTTTGCTTGTATATAATATTTCTTTTTATTTACAATTACTTTCCACAGGCGAGTGACCTGGAGTCCTGAAATACAGGGTATACCTACCCTAGTTTAGGCTCCAGACCACCCCCTAATATGTTATACTGATATTCTGTTGTATGTTAATTACTTGTTATGGTGGTAAATAAATAAATATATTATTATTATTATTATTTTAAAATGTCTCTCTTGGAGAAAGTGATGGCCTGAAAGATTTTACATAATCTGGTGACATTACAAAATCCAGGCGGGTCTAGTTACACATCAGTAGGACAGGCACAGCAACCTTGATCCCTAGCTTGTGGAAGGGTTTTCATGGTCGTTTAAGAGAATTTAAGGAGTCAACAGTGTAGGTAGTCCCGTCATCAGATCTCATCACCGTGTAACCGTGCACCGTGCCCTTAATGTTGATTATCGAGACGTAATGGATTAAATAGTAAGTAGTAGTAGCTTTCGCGGGCGAAGCCGCGGGTAATAGCTAGTAATATACATTAGAATATTAGAACATAATATAACATAAAATAATATTATACACAAATATTCACATGATATAATATGATAATCAAATTATATTATTTAATATAGATAATTGTTTTATTCCCAGAGTTATATTAAAAAAGTTCTCGGAAGGACGCAATTACTGTTTTAGGATTTATTTGTAAAAGGTATGTTTTTCTATTTATTTCGATAAATAATAAGTTTTATCTACAGATAATTTAATTTGTTTCTTGTAATTGAAATTTTATTACCCCTTAGTTAGCATTCATAACAGCCCATTAATGTCCCACTGGAGGCAAAGGCCTCCTCCGATAACGGAGGGATACTTGGCCTACTAATACCACGCTGGGCAGACGGATTGGTATAGGGTTTAATTTCAAGTTTTCCTTTTTTTTATTTCGTAAAGATAATATTTACGGATAGTCCCTTAGTCGGTTTTTACAACACTCATAGATGGGATGGTGACATATTGTATTCTTACTCCGTAACCACGGGAAGAACTATTGTTAGCATTAGCATATAAAATATTGGATTTCATAGCCCCATGGTCTCCGCAAAGCATATGACTAGTTTGAATTCCGAGGCCTGAATAAATGGCCTAGTTAGTTAATCAGAGAAAATTCGAAGATTGCTTTAAGTTTTCGAATTATTCGAGATATAATATCAAACCTCAGCTTAATAAGTAATTTCATTTATAAGTATGTGTAGAGTAGAGAAATATCAAAGGAAATTGGTAGCAGAAATTTTAAGTGCTTTCATAAATATGATGTTTCAGCGAGTTGGTTTAGCTATCGGATTTATTTGAATATTTTATCGTGTTCTCTGCTAAGCATTCAAATAAAGTGACGGGGTTGAGTATTCATTAATCGAAATGACATTAGTTATTTTTTTATTACTTTTAGGTGGCAGAAGCGCTAGTAAGCAAGCAAGGAAATTATCAGATAATAAGTGGTAATCATTGCTTATCAGTAATGCCAGAGCATTGTCAAACCACTTCCTAACCTAGACATAAGCTATTACGTCTAATGGCCCTGTTACTTTATTAGCTACTGGATCCTTCAACCTTAACATAGTAACATTTTCACAATACAGCTTGTAGGTGGTTTGCAGACCCAGTTATGGCATTGACATAGACGGTCTTTAGCTAAAAGAAACCAACCACCTGATATAGAGCCTAATAGAGATACAGTATTTGACGTAAGACACGGCAATTTAACCATATTGAATCTAATAGCAAGCGCTAATACGTTCCAAAAATTAAGGCAACGGCTGGTAGTCTAAAAACAACTTCAATCCGTCGTCATCACCTTGCCAGACTGACCAAATCCTTCTTCACACTACTTTTAAAAAACCCAATATCATACGAAAAATCTAAAAGAAATAAAAAACCCCACAAGAAAATCATCATCTTCATATCAGCCCATTAATGTACCACTGCAGGGACGGGCCTCCTCCAGTGACGAAGGGATACTTGGCCTACTAATACCACGCTCACCAGACGGATTAATACAGGGTTTAATTTCAAGTTTTCCTTCTTTTTATTTCGTATTCACGGATAGTCCCTTAGTCGGTTTTTACGACATCCATGGGATGAGATGGGGTGGTGACATATTGTATTCTTACTCCGTCACCACACGGATAATTAACCGGGACGGGATTAAATAAACGGGACACAAGAAAATAAAGATACTTAAAAGTAGCGTCGGAAAAATGTCGTATTTATTTTTAATGAGCCTAATACCGACATTACGTAATTCCTGTAAGCTAGGATTAACATTCCGGCCGTGGTAAACATCGAACAAGAGTTACATTATAAATTGTCTGTTAGTTTATTGAATGTTTTATGTTCAATTTATTGCTACAATAATAACAAATGTATTATATTTAATGATATATTGTGATCCCAAATGGAATTTATTTGATTTTAATGTTGGAATGTAATATGGTGGATGAAAGCATCTGACGTTTTGTGATTGGTTTTTCCGTGTAAAGTTAGATTAAAAATGATAATGTTTAAACTCTATCTCATCTTAAGAATTTCGTAAAAGGTCATTAAGAGAACTACGTTAACCACGTATGAATCGAACACGAACTGACCAGCAGTTGGAGCTCTTTCAATTTAGCCATTTCGTGTCGTACGGCTGCCGTGCGTTTTGGGAACGGCAAACTTACGTGCGTTATCCGCACGGCAAGATATGTATGAAAACAAACGAACGTAAGTTTGCCGTTCGAAAAATGCACCGAAAACTCACAGCAGCCGTGTGGCAGCCGTACGGCACGAAAGGGCTAAATTGAAAGAGCCCTTAGAGTTCCATTGGTAAATCAATAGCAATTTTAAGTGATCTGCTTTATCAGGAACATTCCTCCCGTGACGGAGGGATACTTAGCCTACTAATACCACGCTGGCCAGACGGATTGGTATGTGGTTTAATTTCAAGTTTTCCTTCTTTTTACTTCGTAAACATAACAATCACGAATAGTCCTTTAGTCGGTTTTTACGACACCCAAAGGATGAGATGGGGTGCTGACACAGCTCAAGGCCTATTGCGGATATTTGGTTGCTTAAACGATACTAAGGCAAGTATCACCCAATCCTTTTAAATGTTGCACATAAAAAGAAGGTAATACTTACAATAAGGTACGAGTATCAGGTATCAATGACCTAAAGCCACGCCATATCATACAAAATAGTCCGCCAGACCCCCTTTTGCAACAGATAAGGCCGCACCCTACGTACACAGAATTATCACTGATATCATTATTTATCTTTATGATACTGCAACGAAGCTACACTAAAATAGATCAATACTTTGTGAAGGTTTAATGGTGCACTATAACGGAAAACGTAAGTGTTATAAATAACAGTTTTATTGTTGGTTATTTATTTTGGCCAGGTAGTGCTAGGTTTTAAAGATACGTTCAGTACTCTATATTATTCTGACGGTGTCGTAAAAGGTATCTTAAGAACAACTTAACTACTAACTACTTGGCTAGCGGGGAATTTACCCGCAGTCTTGTACATACTACACGCATAACGTCAACCTGTGCTTTGCAATGCTAAAGTTAAGAGGCTCTTGTGTAGGTATTATTTATTTTATTTTTTTTATTTATTTTTTATTTAAAACTTAATGTACAATATCATGCACAAAGGCGGACTTAATGCCAAAGGCATTTTCTACCAGTCAACCTTAGGATGATGCAGAGACAGAGTAATGCAATGAAAGGTGGAACAACAAGCTTTAAAATTATTATTATTATTTTAATAATATAAACCTACACATGTAGATATTAGAAGAAGGTATAAATATTTATATAAATATACAAATTAGAATAGAGTACATATTAATAAATAAAGAAAAAAAATACATAAGGGTAACATTTTATTCTGCTGACTGATTGCCGAACAATTGCCTAACTTTGGCTTTAAAAGTAAGACAGCTAGTTGACATCCTGATTTCTAGGAGGAGCGCATTCCGCAATAGAATAGACTTAACAAAAAAAGAAGAGTGTATGAGACTAGAGCTGTGAGTGGGGCATAAAAGGAGAAGATTATTAGAAGAGCGAAGATCTCTATTGTGGTTAGAGCAGAGAAGTTTAATGTTAGACGTTAAATAAGAAGGAGCGTTTGGAGAGTTTAGAAAATTGAACAGGAAGGTAAAGTTCGGACATCACGACGTTCTCGAATTTGTAACCATCCCAGCTCTGGTCGATAGGAAGACACATGGTCGTATTTGCGGAGATTAAAAACGAATCGAATGCAGTTATTCAGTAGACGTTTAAAGACGATTATCCTCGTCTTCTTGAGACAGAAGCTGTTAAGTCTCATAGACCTCCAATTTCTCTAGCTGGAGTACTGAACTAGGCACTGAACCTGTCTAATGTGAGTTCAAGTCACGCCCTATGTCGCGTTTTACTGACATCTAGTCTAAAGACTAATATAATCTATAGATCAAACAAACAATCGCCCTACGCGAGATTTGAACCCACAACCTAGTACACGGCTGCCACATACTAGCACAAAACTTCAACAATAAACTATTGTACAAAATGTTAAATAGCTTACTCTAAAATGTAACTAGCAGTTCCAAGCTAAATGTAATTAATTCTGTGAGACGTAAAGTTGTTAACGGCTTATTCGAGCACGGTGTTTATCTTCACGCTTTCACACCGGGGGATCAGCTGATTTATAAGCGGATAGTGACCAACTGTTGAAGCTTCTTTAAAGCTAAATTGAATATTTTATTAATTCTATCCTACTAATATTATAAATGCAAAGTTTGTGAGGATGGATGGATGTTTGTTACTCTTTCAAGCAAAAACTACTGAATGGATTTTGATTAAATTTGAAATATAGGTAGTTTAGGGTGTAGAATAACATTTCAGCTACCTCTACATCGCGGGTGAAACCGCGGGCATCAGCATAGCTAGACTATATAAGGTTAGTATACAACGTTTGTAGCACAATGCATTTTTATAATCTACGAAAACAAAATAACTTTAAAGTTTAAAGTTCTTTTGTTTAAAGGTTATTTTAAGGGTTTAAAGTTTGAACCATTATGGCCAACGGGGTAACCGTAGACTATACTTTACTTCGTGACAACAAGAGTGACACATTAACCGGCTATATATTAAATATTCCTCACACTTTCACGCAACGCCATCTAGTCTCAAACTAAGCAGAGCTTGTACTATGGGTACTAGACAACGGATAAACATTCTGAAATACTTTTTTTGTATACATACATATTATAGATAGAAAACACCGACACCAATGCAAACAATCATGTTCATGCACACAAAGATTTGCATTGAGCGGGAATCAAACCCAAAACCTCTGCGTAGCAGTCACGTTAAATAACCACTACGCCACAAAGGTCGTCAAAAATAATAATGATAAAGTCTTCATAACAGGCCTGACTAACCTTGATAAAGTCAGGTTACGAAGGATTTGCCATTTCAAATTGAGCAATCTTTAGCACAAATTCGAGCTTACTCCTCCTTCGAATACCCTCATTCTTCAAGACAAATAGTCAACAGAGAATTCCCTAAATCGTTTCAAATTTGTCCAAAACATTCAGCTAGACCAATCCAAAACTCAATTTAAGCATTACGTCCGTTCTAAATTATAATTAGGCAAAATATCAGGTGCTTATACTTATAAGGGCTTACTTAAAGGTAATGTAGGCTATGATCCTTGCCATTTCAGAGGTCAAAGTATCCAATTATAAGCGGTAAAGGCGATAACGGACCTTTTAATGTTTGATAACAAGCTTTGTTTTTATATATTCAAGGTCTTTTTTTGTTACCTTTGTAGAATTATATGCGGCTGTTAAAGGTCAAGAAAGCTTTGCTGTTAGTTAATTGTTGCATATTTATTGTAGGTTTTTAAGTAACTTACATTATTATGAGTAAATTATTATTTTTTATTTATTCTCTTATTTTATAAATACAACTATCGCAGTATGGATTATGCTCTGCGTCGCGAAGATTTTTTCATAACAAGTAAGAAATGTCCAACTGAAGACGGACGGGAGCTTGGCCTCCTAATACATGTTAGAAAAACATAACATATAAAAATGTTTTTTTTTTAATTCGTCTTTTACTAAAATCAGGACAATAATTTTGTGTATCGCCCATAAAAAATCGAGACCTCGTTTGAAATTGAAAACCATATTACTTTTATTTTAAAATCGTGTTTTTACTAATAATAACAGTAAATTTTTATTAAAAAGGAATTAAATACAAGCATGTAAGTATCTTTTGTTAGTATATTTATTGGTTACCGTTGATAAAAATCAAAGAAATGTGTTCTATTTATTTATCTGTTTATCAACCAAACACTCGTAAAAATATGTCGCGATAAGAAGGCCCGTTTACAAAATCAAATAAAACTGTCGTTAATTACATGTTTCCTTCGTAAGAAATGTTTTTAGAATTGTATATAAATCACTATGCGATAATAAAAATAAAAAGACGTGTTATTTAAAAAAATAATATAGTAAAAATAATAATTATGACCTCTTTACACAACGCCATGTAGTTCCAAACTAAGAAGAGCTTGTATTG
Source organism: Schrankia costaestrigalis (assembly GCA_905475405.1). NCBI lineage: Eukaryota > Metazoa > Arthropoda > Insecta > Lepidoptera > Erebidae > Schrankia > Schrankia costaestrigalis. Next base: position 10,455,324 of record FR997851.1, read on the forward strand.
TACTAGAAGTATTTCTGTTAGTTGTCTTACTAGAAAAAAATACGTACGTATATTTATATTATTTCTGATGAAAATGCGCACATATTTATTACATAGGTATAAAAAAAAAATACCCAAAAAAAATCAAACAGCCATGTTCATGTACACAAACATTTAACGACACGGGATTCGAACCCAGTATAACAACTATTTTCAATACTAACAAAGCTAAATCTCTTGATGAATATTGTATTTTACATTATTTAAACACGTTTTATAGTTTTTCTTTTCATCGCGAATCCGTTATAAATTACTGTTAATCTAAATTACAGAATATGACAAAACATAGTACAAATGCGATAAGATTAAACGTAATCATAGTAGGTATATAATCACTATACAATGAATGTCCGTTCACTAACACTGCAAAACTTGGAAATCTATACTAATATTATAAAGAGGTAAAGTTTGTGTGATTGTGTGTTTATATGTTCGTAACGTTGTAGGGGATAACCTCTAGATCTTCTAAACCGATTATAAAAATTCTTTCTGTGTTGATTAGTCTATTTATCGGGGAGTGTCATAGGCTATATAGTATCACGCTATGTCTAATAGGAGTGAAGCAGTAATGAAATATGTTTAAAAAAGGGACGCGTTTTTTTTCGCCGCCTAAGTGGGCACGGGTCAGCTAGTATTTTTTTAAAGAACAAAATAATTATTATTCCAATCTATTCGTAACTATCTATTAGTAACATGATCGCTAAACATTGAAGTAAGTATATAACATGAAATTGATTACTGTCCCTATCTATATAGTCGCTTTGGCTCAGTTATTTCTTTAATAAACTAAAGACAAGTTATCTAATACCATAATCAAAGTAATAAGTAATTACCTGCCATAAATATTAATAATAAGATTTCGGAAGACTTTTGATGTTGTAAAATGGGATATTTACTTCCCTAGATATATACTTACATAGTTTAAGCATACCTTTAATCATTGTGTAATATTACTTCCTATGAGCATTTATAGGGCTCACTAGCGCCGCCAAAACAAAAAAAAAACATAATTCGCAAATATGATCAATAATGCAAAATGTTGGTAACGAAGTCTTGAGAAAAACCAATAAAGAAGACTTAATCAGTCTTCAACTTAAAAAACAGTTCTCTTTTCAGGTTGTTACTTAATTTGACAAATAAATAAATACTCACGGACATTTCTACACAGCGCGCTGTAGGTGTCTGCCTACTTTTGTATAAAGCTAATATGTTCCAAAAGTAAGCTAGGCATAACCTGCTTGTGTTATGGGTCCCAGATAAATTAGTATTAAATAAAGCCTATCAACATTAATTAGACATTCACTATACCTTATTAATTATACTGTGGAGAAGAAAAACTGATCAGCCAGTGTGTTTACCTGTAACATAAAATAGCTTTATTAAAACAAAATAACATCAGCACTAATCAGCAATATTAATATTATTACTTCATTAAACTACACAATACCCTAAATAATTTTCTTGCAGATATTCCTTTCAATAGTTGTCTTGAAGAAATAGGCGTAAGCGATAAGACTATGTACTAATTTTTCTAATACCATACTATATACGTTTATTTTTATTTTTAGCCATAAATCTGTATCATAATAATTGTTATGGTGTACAGTAACGAGTTAAAATACAATAAATATGACAATGAAAGTAGGTGTGGTGACGGAGTAAGAATACAATATTATGTCACTACCCCATCTCATCCCATGGGTGTCGTAAAAACCGACTAAGGGACTATCCGTGAATATTATCTTCACGAAATAAAAAGAAGCAAAACTTGAAATTTAACCCTATACCAATCCGTCCGGCCAGCGTGGTATTAGTAGGCCAAGTATCCCTCCGTCTTGGGAGGAGGCCTGTCCCTGCAGTGGGACATTAATAGGCTGTTATGTTGATTATGGTGATGAAAGCAGGTAGAGATTACAGAACACCACGAACCTTATTTGCTTCAGGTACAATCATACAAATTGTCAGTTATACTCATGTTATTTCCGAATGAAACATTCAACGGTTTAGTATCCATTTCGATCAAAATATCTAAACACTCAAAATACTATTTTGAATTTCCTTTCATTAATAATAAGCGCCTAGGTAGCATGCCTTTCAGAATCGTTGCATCCCTGAATCTATAAGCGAATTCACGTCTAATTTTGCACGGGCAATTATATTAGTTTGGTATGATTACTTTGTTCTCGCCTATATTTTCCGTTTAAAAGGGACTTTACAAACCTCAATTTAACGGACACAAATAACATCCAGACTCAGAGCAATAATTTATGGATCGGTCTAAGAATTGTCCTGCGTAGGAATCAACCCGCGACCTCGTGCAGGACAGCCGCTTGCGCCACCGTCGCGCCATTGAGGCAATCAACTAATCAGGTCCAATCCGGCAGTATCATCATAACAGTTCATAATATCCCACTGCAGGGACGGGCCTCCTCCCCCTCCCATAACGGAGGGATACTTGGCTTACTAATACCAAGCTGGCCAGACGGATTGGTACAGGGTTTAATTTCAAGTTTTCCTTCTTTTTACTTCGTAAAGATAATATTTACGGTTAGTCCCTTAGTCGGCTTTTACGACACCCATGGGATGAGATGGGGTGGTGACATATTGTATTCTTACTCCGTCACCACACGGACAAGGCAGTATATGTAGGTCAAATTCCCAGCAGTAGGACAAAGGGCTGTTATGATCAGCATTATCACAAGAAGTTGATTAACATGCCCACTTTAATTATTAGATGTATATCGCTACAAGTAGGACGAGGTAATTATTTGTAATTAGTACAGTACACTTAATGTAATTACTACGCAATGGCTTTGGGGTCAGGACATTGCGTACGATATGACTATACATATTCTTCCAAAGGATAAATAAAATAAATAAATAAATAATCCTCACACATTCACACAACGCCATCTAGTCCCAAACAAAGCAAAGCTTGTACTATGGGTACTAGACAACGGATAAACATACCTACTTAAATATTATTTTTTTGTAAATACATACATATTATACATAAAAAAACACTCAGACCAATGCAAACAATCATGTTCATGCACACAAAGATTTGTATTCGAGACCTCTGCGTAGCAGCCATGTAATATACCGACTGGATATTTAAAAGTTACAGAGAAACTATATTCTAGTCCGTCTTAGAAGAAATTTTGATCTTTTGTCTGTATTTCTTCACAGGCATCATGACAAGTTTTCGGTTTAGCGGTTCAGTGCGGTTGATACCAACCGACAGTGCTTTTGGTTGTAGACGAAAAGACAATCATTTTTGCTTCACTTTGTTTGTGTAAAGCATTTAATTTTTGACCAATTAGGGTTTATTTGTTTTTTGGCGACAGCGGTTTCCATAGTGAATTAGTTGCATTGCTTTTCCACTCGATTTTTCTTCCGTGTGAAAACCCTTCAGTAGTACATTATTATCACAGTAAACACCAATATAAGCTCATGCTTTGTAAGACACCATTCGCTCGAGTGCTTTTTTAACGCGCTTTAAAAATGCGTCGAAATAGAACAAACATTCTTATGAGCGATAAAAAACCGTCGCGTTAAAAAAGCTCAGTGTAACGCGCGTTAAAAAAGCGCTCGTGCGAATGTGGCCTAACACAAACTCTTCATAAATTCAGCTCATCGATACACAGGAAATATGTCGATATATTAAACAGTTTGACAAGCAGAGCGATTTTGATTTACGATACGCTAATCGTTGAAATACTTCACATTATGGCAACGCTTTTGAAAGCAGAAACTGACAATAGTAGTAATAGTTTCTCATAGTGCTGAATACATTTGAAATTGAAATAGATTATTCCATACATTTTCAATTGGATACCCATACTGATGTGTGGATTGGAGATGGTAGTTTGGAATATGGTACTTTAAAGTTATGTTGTTGTAAGTTTATATACTTGGAGGAATTGAGGATTTATTTATGAGTTCTTGGAAGTCATATTTATGCGATAAGAAGAGTTTATACATTTTTATGTGAGAGTGTTGAAAGACTAACAGTATAATGATTGATTGATGGATTGAGTATGCTAATCTATCTTATCTTGAAGGTGTCGTAAAGTTAATTATCAGTATTTCTAGCAGCATGAAATTTCCCTTAACAATATTATATCATATGAAAACATCAGTTATTATCCAAAATAAATAATTGCACGTAGCGATCTGGTTAGTGTGGCTAGAATTCTGATATTATAATGAAGATGTCGTTAGATAAAGAATATGTAAGAAAATCCTGGACCAATACACCGGTTAAAAGAGCTCCATCCCAGCTCTGGGACATTAATGCCAACAAAATGATATATGGTCGTGGGTGTTATTGTAAGTAAGTACTAAGTATACCTAGTAATTTAACAAAAGGACCCAAGTATAATCTCATTTCATTCAAGTATTTGTGCAAGTTCAATTTAAGTGTGGGATAAGTGAGTTCCAAGTAGAGCTAACAAATGTTGTTAAGTTAGACGTCGGAAGGATTTACACATGACTTGGAGATGTTAAGTTAAAGTTTGCACTCACTGAAAGCTTGTCTGTGAAACGTATTTAAATATGTTACGATGCAGATGTCGTACTTAGTTTTAATATGTTTGTAAAGATTTTAGTAAGTACATTAAAAAATAAGCAATCCTAAAAACCTATATAAATTAGTACCTAAGATATTAATCATATTGACATAAATTATACAGAAATCCCTTTCATCGTTACTTCTTAGTATAGATTGTTTATATTCTTCCAGAAAAAGCTATGCATGCGTCTGGCGACCTAATTAGAACTCTGGACAAAATACTATACTATACTAATCCGCCGCTCTAAAATGAGCCATATTCCTGCTCTGGGACATTAATGTCAACAATAAGATATACGGTCTGTTATTGTTATTGTAAGTAAGTACTAAGTATACCTACTAATTTAACAAAAGGACCCAAGTATAATCTCATTTCATTCAAGTATTTGTGCAAGTTCAATTTAAGTGTGGGATAAGTGAGTTCCAAGTAAAGCTAACAAATGTTGTTAAGTTAGACGTCGGAAGGATTTACACATGACTTGGAGATGTTAAGTTAAAGTTTGCACTCACTGAAAGCTGCTCTGTGAAACGTATTTAAATATGTTACGATGCAGATGTCGACTTATTTAAATTTTTAACTAGTTTTAATAGTATTTTTTTTATTAGGGCAGGGCACATAGCGCGGAGAAGTGATAGCCGTTGGGGTAGGAAAGTTCTGGAATGGCGACCGCGCACCGGAAGGCGCAGGATGGGAAGACCCCTCACACGGTGGACCGACGACCTGGTTAGGACGGCGGGAAGCCGATGGATGAGGGAGGCACAAGACCGCGCAGGGTGAAACCTTTTGGAGGATGTCTAGCAGTGGACGTCCATAGGCTGATATGGATGGATGGATGGAATAGGATTTTAGTATATTAAAAATAAGTCATCGTATGTATGTATGTACATTATAATCATTTGTGGATCACACAAATAATTACCATGTGTGGGATTCGATCCTAATCAGGTATATGGCAGATAAATATTATAACAAAGTTTTCCTGATTCTGATATTATTTTTGTTTAATAATTATAATGACAATGGTTGGCAATTATTTATGCTTTTCAAATGCACCGAGTAACTGTTAATTAAACAATAAAATATTAATATTCAATGAAATATAATATACCTACTTATAAAGGCATTGCATGCATGCATTATAATTGTATTGTGAATGTATTTTTTATTTACATATTGTGTAAAGTCGTTTAGCTTTACTTAAAATGTAAAACAAATACAAGTAAACATACACCATTATTCAAAATAATATATCAAATTCTATCACTACATAAAATATGCATGAATTATAATACATGCATGGTTGCGTTGATTGCAACCCCAAAATGTTTATTAAAAACACATATTCCTTCTACTTATAGGCATTTACCTATCGCCATTAGCAAAAAATATAACATAAAAGTACATAAAACAAAAAGTAAATACATTAACCCCCTTACTCATAAACGCCTCTTAAATTTTAGTCAATTGATTAATTAGCTTAAACTCTTATGTTGTTTAGTATAAGGTTGGTTTTCGTTATAAAAATCTCGCTAAACAGTGATTAAATTTAAGTGTCGTTTATGAGTAAGGGGGTAAATGTATACGAGTATATAACTTAACTACGTAAATCTTTTTATCAATCTACATCTATATTATAGCGAATTGAGAGTTTAATGGTAGCTATAACAGTATTCAGACAAAATTTCTCATTCTAAATGAAATAATAAACAGTGACAATCCCACCATAAAATTGTATGATAGGGTCCGTACAACGGTAATACCCACATTGCTAAAGCCTTTGTTATATTATAGACGTAATGGTTAACTACGAAAAAAAGAGGTTTTTATTGTAATATGGGTATATTAGTGCAGTTAGGGTTTGGCTGTTTTGTGTTTTGGTTGTGCTATAGGCGTTCTTAGCTGTCGTTATAGATGGTAGTTTTTAAGTAAAGGTCTGTTGAGAGTTTTGTTAAAAATAGGTTTGAGTTTTCTTTGAATTAGTTAGCTTTCTTTTTTATGACTCGTACTGATCTCCGAATTACTAAACCTAGAATAACGTTACCACATAAACATTCAAACACGAATAACGTTACTACGAAAATATGGCACTTTATTAACATACGCACTTATTTAATAAAACAATATTATTTCCCTGATCGCGGTTACGATTTACTTGGAATCTTAATGATTTTCATTAGCTAAGATTCCAAGTAAATCGCGACTTTGCAACAAGGATACGTGGTTTTGCATTCCACATTATTATTATGTCGACAGTCTAGCCAAATATTGCTGTTAACAGGCTTCAAGTTAATGAATCAAAGATATGAGCAATGATGGAGGTTCTAGGTACAAATATAGCCTTATATTCAATTAATTAAATGTTTGGAGCTATATTACAGAAACTATGTACTAATTGAAATAGTTCTCACGTATACTGTACCTATAGAACATTATGTTTTAAACTAATAATAGCCTTAGATATTATTTAACTAATAATATTTTAATCTATACTAATATTATAAAGAGGTAAAGTTTGTGTGTTTGGTTGTGACGTTGTAGGGGGTAATCTCTGGATCTACTAGACCGATTTTAAAAATTCTTTCTTTGTTGAATAGTCCATTTATCGGGAAGTGTCATAGGCTATATAGTATCACGCTATGACTAATAGCAGTGGAGCAGTAATGAAATATGCGCCTAACGAAGTGGGCACGGCTAAGCTAGTAATTAATAAACGCTAATTGTAGCTTAATTAGCATCTAATAAATTAGATGTCCTTATTTAGACAACAACTTAGTTTTTTAGTACGAAGGTATACATGTAGATATACATACTCGTAACTCTGGGTTTCACCAATTAAATTATTATAGAATCATCATTAGCCCATTAATGTCCCACTGCAGGGACGGGCCTCCCCCTGTGACGGAGGTGTACTTGGCCTATAGGGTTTAATTTCAAGTTTTCCTTCTTTTTACATCGTAAATATAATATTTACGGTTTTTACGACATCCATTGGATGAGATGGGGTGGTGACATATTGTATTCGTACTCCGTCACCGTGAATATAATCTTTACGAAATAAAAAAGAAGGAAAACTTGATATTAAACCCTATACCAATCCGTCTGGCCAGCGTGGTATTAGTAGGCCAAGTATCCCTCCGTCACAGGAGGAGGCCCGTCCCTGCATGAACTTCATAACATCTACCTGCATGCCAAATTTAAGCCAGATCCCTCCAGCGGTTTTGGCTGTGCGTTGATAGATGTAATAAATAAAAAAAAGGTCTTCATGTGCGAATAAGCTTATTCAATAAACATTTTGTTAACAACATTGAGAACCAGTAAGCATTGTAAAGGCTATATTTAGAGCATCCTAAACCTAATACAAGATGGCGGATGCTGTAAACAGGACGATATTATCTCAAGTGCTTACTGATACTTTACACTGTTGTCACAAATGATAATGTATCCTTTGTATTGCATTTAAAGCCTGATTTAAAACTATAGTTCTCTGAAAAGCTAGATAAATTGTATTGTTGAGAAAACAATGGCGTTGAAAGAAATGGTATTTTCTGTTCTGGACCAGCAATGTCCTGTGATAAAAATACAACATTCAGTTGTCTGGAGGATAATCTCTTTATAATTGGTAATTAATACAATATCGCTGGAGGAATTTATAAACATTATAAGTAAATAAACATATTTAAATGTTCCTTTTTCTTTTATTTATTTCTTCGAACTTCGTACCGCCTTAGCTTAAATTTGATGCACTACTTTATTTTGTAAAGCTGACCCATCTGCGATTATAGATGTTTGTGGTGTCATACCTAGATTACCACAGAGTTTTTGTTTTAAATTGAATGACGTTGACATTCGTAACGCGCTTTTTTTAAAATATGCAAAATTAAATGTATATTTTTCAATCTTTCTGGGAGATTTTCTTAATATTTTATTACGTTAGAACCTTGGACAGAGAATTAGAAAATTGCAAAAAAAAATCAGCCAAATCGGTCAAGCCGTTTTCATGCTACGAGTATGTCGTGACAACGGAAAACGGGTTTCATTTTTATATTAGATTTGAAAATCAGCAAAGCATTAGTAATTCATTGTTTTCCTAATGTCTTTGTAGAGTGAAGTATATTTGCTTGTATAATTAAGCCTAATATAGCCTTGATGCAGCAGACAAATCCCAAGGGAGAGGAATGATGATCATGATACATAGAAATATTAAGACCAAATGAAGGAGTCAATTGAGCGGCACGAAGTTTAATTTTTGTAGGGGTAGAGCGACGCAGATAAAAGCTATCCAATAATACTAAAATATTTAGGCCTCCTCCAAATACTGTCACCTTGTGCGTTCCTGCGCCTCGCTCATCCATCGGCTTCCTGCCGTCCTTACGTTTTCCGGTGGAAGGGCCTATGTCCAGCAGTGAACGACAATTGGCTGAGATGAATGAAAGAATTTAGGCATCAAAAGCTTCCTTGACGACAAGAATAAATACCATAAGAGATCTATCTAGTATTTCATAATATTCATTGCCTCATTTCCACATAAAAATCCATCACGTCACATTCGATCTTCACAAATTTCTAGTACATAGCAACACATCAACTTAGACAACCGTGTATCTTAATACCTTGTCATAAAACACATATTCAAATAAAAATATACAGAGTACGTAGAAAAAATATACACCCGTCAAATTCAATAGCCTACACCTTCCTCAAAATTGTTTAAAGTAGAGTACCTACTTTCTACAGAAGGGTTATAATAGCTTTTATAGATATGAAGTAGTCTAAATGATGATCTATGTCTGTCGTTACTTATATCTCGAGTATAAATTTGACGCCATCTTAAGTTAAGTTTATAGGCTTTATAGTTTGGACTGTCGTTGATATATTTTTCCGTTAGTAAAGTAATACGTCCTTTCATAAGCACTTCAATATGTTTTTATACGCGAAAAAACAGTCTAGTCTATATTAGTAGGCCAAATTTACATCTTGACTCTGAAACAAGTCTTATGAAAGTGACTGTACTTCATATACTTAAATTCACAATCAGCATAACCTAACTCTTAAAACACTTTTGGCAATAATTGAAAACTGAACAAAGTAAATTTGTTACTGTCCTTTCTTAAAAGTTACATAATTTCTTCGTTGAGTTTTTAATTTTAACACTTCATTTAACTCCGATCTCATTTTCAGCGAATCAAAAAAGAGTAAAATTGAAGATTCATGATTGGTATGCGAGCTCCCTCTGTATTACCCGATATTGTGAACTTCACAAAGTTCATTCCATAAAATGTTAATTTTTTCACCAAATTAAGTCAAGTTTTGGATATGAAAAGGGTACTTGTGGGTTTTGAGGGGGTCGGTGGCACTATAAAGGTACTTGAGCACGTCGTGCTAAGGGTTCTTCAAGTTTTTTGGGCCAATGAAAGATGGTAGACTAGCCGGTGCCAAGTTTGGCAGTAGAGCTTTCGGTAGCACTTTGATAGTACCGCCTTTATTTTTTGTGGCGTAGTTAGGGATTGGCTACCTATGCAAGAAATGAACGGGCTTAGAAATACTGTAGAGTATTTTTTTTACTTCGGGTCAAGCGGTTTTTTACTTCGGTTTGCTAGCTGTCTTTAGAAGTAGTAGGTAAGTATAATAATAATAAAAATCTCATTTTTAAAAATACCAACCTATTACCAACGGATTCAAAAATCATAAAGGCCTACAACATACTATAGTTTATGAAATGCAGAAAGATTTTGACGACCTCTTTGGCGCAGTCGGTATATTACATGGCTGCTACGCAGAGGTCTCGGGTTCGATTCCCGCTCAATGTAAATCTTTGTGTGCATGAACATGATTGTTTGCATTGGTCTGAGTGTTTTCTATGTATAACATGTATGTATTTACAAAAAAAGTATATAAGTATGTTTATTCGTTGTCTAGTACCCATAGTACAAGCTTTGCTTAGTTTGGGACTAGATGGCGATGTGTGAGGAATATTTATAAAAAAAAAAAAAATATCTACTAGGGTATCGTATCTAGGGGCCAGAGTACGCCATACGGAAACCAAGGCGACAACAACGAGGCAGTTAGATAATGCGATTTGCTTGTTCATTTGTTTAGATTACATTTTTAGAAAAGCTCATAAACGTTCCACAAAAACATACCTATGTTACAAATAAATGATCTAATCTAAATTTAACTTTCTATCTAGCTTTTATCAAATATCGTTTATAAAGGCAAAGATACATTAGGGCACAAATGTCTCACGGCACGTGTCGAGCGCAACGTCAAGTGTAGTAGCGCGACGTTACCGGACTTCGCTCGACATGTCTGGCAACATTTTTGACATGACAACGTCGTCGCTGCGGACACAAGTCGCGCTATGTCAGGCGAAATCCCGGCTTCGCTGGACATGTCGTGGAACATTTGTCATCTAGTGTATCTTTGCCTCAATTATTACATATACTTTGAAAAAAAAAATATCAAAGGTATTGTATAAATGCATAGATATATATTTTCAATGAAAAATATTTCTAATTTTATAATTCTAAGAAATTTTATTGTGTAACCTATATGAATAATGTATTCTGAATTGATTAGATTATGATGAGATCTAGAGTTATAAATAAAAAAAATCTAAAATAGCCTAGATGTTGTTTTTACAGACTCGGTTTTTAATCACGTGATGACCTTGACTTTTTCAAGATTTCTTATACATTTATAATATAAGAAATAGGTATTGATTATATTACCATATTTACGGTGAAGCGGATTGGTAGTAGGTACGTTTATTGATAATAATAATATGGCGTATTTAGTGTTGATATTTAGAGAATTATTATTGATTATTCACACGGTTTTTGAAAAATGAAACTTATTATTTATATTATTATAAAATCCCTCACACATTCACACAACGTCATCTAGTCCAAAACTAAGCAAAGCTTGTACTGTGGGTTTTAGACAACGGATACACATACTTAAATACTTTTTTTGTTTGTAATTACATACATATTATACATAGAAAGCACTCAGACCAATGCAAATAATCATGTTCATGCACACAAAGATTTGCATTGTGCGGGAATCGAACCCGAGACCTCTACGCAGACGTAGCAGTCATGTTATATAACCACTACGCCACAGAGGTCGTCATATTGTATTCTATATTGTAATCTATACTTAAGTCAGTAATATTTAAAAGTCCATCCTTTTCTACAAATACGATGCCTAGTTTATGAAACACTAGCTGACCCGTGCCCACTTCGTTGGGCAGCGAAAAAACCGTGTCTTTTTTTTAAACATATTTCATTACTGCTCCACTCCTATTAGTCATAGCGAGATACTATATAGCCTATGACCCTCCCCGATAAATGGACTATTCAACACAGAAAGAATTTTAAAATCGGTTCAGTAGATCCAGAGATTACCCCCTACAACGTCACAAAGACACAAACTTTACCTCTTTATAATATTAGTATAGATTAAGAAATATAACCAAAGCCCAACTCAGTGCAGGCTAACTTACATTAGTAGAGCACTCGTGTCCAGTACTAGAACAGTTTAATGTTATATTAATGAGCTTTTAATTACCTACAGATATCTGACTTAACATTGTACAAGGATGTTATTAATATTTACTATATTTTATAGCGTATTCGTAAACGAGAAAGATAACCATTTTTATCTCATGCCATGTCCAATTAATTGCCTACAAAAACTTAAAATAAATACTAATTTTACTGTAACTATATGAAAGTCTCCGTGTAGTGACGGAGTAAGAATACAATATGTCACCACCCCATCTCATCCCATGGGTGTCGTAAAAACCGACTAAGGGACTATCCGTGAATATTATCTTTACGAAATAAAAAGTAGGAAAACTTGAAATTAAACCCTATACCAATCCGTGTGGTATTAGTAGGCCAAGTATCTCTCCGACATAGGAGGAGGGCCGTCCCTGCAGTGGGACATTAAAGGGCTGTTATATATGAAAGTATGCATGTAATAGTAGTGTCGTATATGTTAATCACATGTTAAGTAGACAATTAGCGAGGATAGACATTAACACAAGACCTTCAAGACTAAGACTAAGCCTGTTTGCATGGGTCTGGGTGTTTTCTGTGTTTAAAAAAGTATTTAAGTATGTTTATCCGTTGTCTAGTACCCTTAGTACAAGCTTTGCTTAGTTTAGGACTAGATGGCGTTGTGTGAATGTGTGAGGAATAATTATTATTATTTATTCGAGACTAAGACTAAGCCACAGCTTAACTATACCAGTTGGTTTACTTCTCACACAGTTACTTGTACAAGAGTGAAGATATTTTTACTTACTTGGACCTTACTTGCGTAGTCGTTATATTACATGGTTGCTACGCAGAGGTGTCGGGTTCGATTCCCGCTCAATGCATATCTTTGTGTCCATTAACATTGTTGTTTGTATTGGTCTGGGTGTTTCGTATGTATAAATTTGGTGTTGTGTGAAAGTATTGTGGTTTTTTTTTATTCTCTGGCTTCTTCTCAGGGCTCTTTCCTACGTCGCGTCGTAAGTTTAGAAGCTAAACTCGGTCACAGTATCTCGAGACCTGGCGTCGATGACGTCACGTCGCGTCAGTCGTACCGTACTGATGCGCCCGTGACGAGCGCGGGGGTTGAAAGGAGAACGGGACGCGAGGTTCGCATTCCAGCGAGATCTCTAGATAATGTGACTGTGTAATAAATTGTGTTCGTACACTCGAAGCAAAGATTAGAAATATTTTTTTTTCATAAAACCCATCTACTCTTAAATTTTGAAATTGCATTAGCACACTACATACAGAAAATCACTATAATTTATGCACGCAAAGTTTGACTTGTTCTGGAATCGAAACTTCAACTTTTGGTGCAACAAACTAATACTACGCCATCTGTTTTTGTGTTTACCTGATACAACTTTATATCAGACTAGTGATTCGTTCCAGGTTTGCACTAGTGCATTACTTAGACTCTACAATATACCGATGCACTAGCTTTTGACCCCGGCTTCATCATAACAGCCCAATAATGTCCCACTGCAAGGACGGGCCCCCTCACGTGACGGAGGGATACTTAGCCTACTAATACCACGCTGGCCAGACGGATTGGTATAGGGATTAATATCAAATTTAACTTCTGTTTATTACTTTAGTAATATAATAGACTTAAAACACTAGATTTTTGTAACAAAAATCTAGTGTTTTGAGTCTATTGGAGCGTGTATGCTATTTGGAAATTATTTCTATGAAAGCAAAATATAAATAGAATATTGATAACAGATATTTGGTTCACTGCAGTGTTACAGCTGCATTACTGAAAACAAAAGTGTTGTAGAGAATAATGTTTTTGTTATTTTTTATCAAATATCACGATTCAGGTCATACTAGTGTGGGATTTAGGGAGCTCAGTTTTATATATTCATGTATATAGAGAAACTAACGCCATTTTGCCACACTACACAGCTATACAAATATTTTTGATGTTTTTTTTTAAATCTCATTTATTTAAAAGCCATACATCGTATAGATTAAGTCGGCTATTTTTGAATTTTTATAAAAAAATTGTCAGTGTAGTAAAATGCACTTAAACCGGCAAAGTGCCGCCGAATGGAATGAGACAACGCGCGCCGTGAGCTTCATTATGGGCCGTATTCGCGCTTTCGATTATTCTTGATGCGGCTATTTGACGTGTGATATCACCTAAAATACGTTCATTATGCGGACATAAGCGCCGATTACACTAGACTACATGTAGTCAACTACATCATGTAGGAGACTACATGTAGTCTAGTGTAATCACATGTAGGACAGTGTAAACAGAACGTCCTAACACTAAAAAGTTAGGACGTCCTTATGTAGGAGACTACATGTAGTCTAGTGAAATCGGCGCTTTATTGATCAAAAAATGTTTACACTCGGATAAAAGCTTCAATTCCTTGACTAGAGATGTGACACAAATAATAATAGAACATTAGCTGTTTTAACTTATGGCTGTCTTTTAAAAGAAATATTCGCAAAGAAAGTTCCAAAATGAACATTTTGAGTATCTAAACCGAAGTTACTACCCTAAACTCAAATTTCAAAATCAGCCACATGTTGTAATTCCATGTAAGAGGCGACCAATGGATATTTAGGATTAACGCCCCTTAACAGTTTTTTTATTACATTTTGTGCATATGGTGTTGAGGTGTGTGCACCTGGCCTTATGCAAGCCGAAACTTTTAAAAGTGTTTGATGGGTCTTCTGGGAAGTTGTAATGTATTTAATTAGATTTTTGAATAAAATAAATAAATAAATAATAATAAATAATCCTCACACATCCACACATCGCCACCTAGTCCCAAACTAAGCAGAGCTTGTACTATGGGTACTAGACTACGGATTAACATACTTGAATACTTTTTTTTTTTGTAAATACATACATATTATACACAGAAAACACTCAGACCAATGCAAACAATCATGTTCATGCACACAAAGATTTGCATTGAGCGGGAATCGAACCCGAGACCTATGTGTAGCAGCCATGTAATATACCTACTGCGCCAAAGAGGTCGTCAAAATACTAGTGTTATATTACAAATAAATGATCTACATAGCTTACGTTTTCTAAATCTTATCCAATAAGTTACAATGAAAATAAACCTTATCAATTATACTGTAGATGTGATGTAGAGAAAAACTTATCAAACAGCCTGTTTACCTGTAACAGAAAATAAGTTTATTAATACAAAATAACATTAGCACTAATCTATACTAATATTATAAAGAGGTAAAGTTTGTGTGTTTGTGACGTTGTAGGGGGTAATCTCAGGATCTACTGAACCGATTTAAAAAATCTGTGTTGAATAGTCCATTTATAATATCACGCTATGACTAATAGGAGTGGAGCAGTAATGAAATATGTTTAAAAAAGTGACGCGTTTTTTTCGCCACCCAACGAAGTGGGCACGGGTCAGCTAGTTAGCAATATTATTAGTATTTTGTTTATCTTCAGATAAGTTAACTAGGTGTTTAGAATTGAATTCCACTTTAGGTTTTGAACTTACGACCCCTTTTGACCTACAGCCGCTTTACCTACAAATCTCTTGTGAATAAAATATGTCTAGATTTATATTATTTAAAATAAGAATTTTAGATACATCATAAACGTCTCGAACGATGTTTAAATTAAGTTCAAATAAAAAGGTATACGCCAATTAGGTACATTTAATGAAGACATACATTTACTTATGAAAAGAAAAAGAGTTCTGACACACAGACATAATTATCTTTCATCTATACTCATATGTATGACGTATTTATAGTATGACGAACTCTGTGACGCAGTCGCTATATTAAATGGCTGCTACACAGAGGTTTTTGATTCGATTCCCGCTCAATGCAAATCTTTGTGTGCAAGAACATGATTGTTTGCATTGGTCTGGGTGTTTTCTATATATAATATGTACTTATTTATAAAAATAAAAGTAATAAGTATGTTTATCCGTTGTCGAGTACCCATAGTACAAGCTTTGCTTAGTTTGGGACTTGGTGGCGATGTGTGAATGTGTGAGGAGGATTATTTATTTATTTATTTTTTACTTGATTTCATTTTGTAAAGAATTTTATTCATGACAATGTGTGTTCATGATAATGACACACTATACGCCTGCTGCATTGCATCGGTTTATTACTAAATTGTTCTCGATTTGTTATCAGAGAAGAATAAACATGATGTTATGCCCTATCTCATTACGTGATCATCCAAAAACCCAATGAGCTACAGCATTCTTGAGCATTATGCTGCGAATACGACTATAGCAGAGGTACATCTCGCTGGTATGACTCTCATTCTGATTTTCGTCTTACAAAACCCAGAATAACGTTACCACGAAAGCATGTAATCACGAATAACGTTACCAAGAAAACCTGCATCACGAATTTTTATATTGGCATCGCATTGTCATCGTTGTAATCTAACATAATTTTTCGATAATGTGTGAAACGATGTCAAAATGAAAATTCGTGATTGCATGTTTTCGTGTAACGTTATTCTGGGTTCATTAAATCGGAAATCAGTAATTCACCCCGCTGGTATAATGTAAATGCCGATTTATTCAATACAGTATTTTTCATACTCATTATTGTTACCAAGAAAAGAGACTAATTATAATAATTACAACTAACCTGATAGCTGAATAACTATTTATTTCTATCTGTAAGACAATTCCTGTATAACGAAAGCATAATTCACGTTAGTAACATATTGATTTAAGTTTCAATTTCGCAGAATATAATATTCTACAAGTCGAGTACTTTGTTTTTGTTGATACAGCAACCTCGCGAGATGTAGTGCCACTTATTTGAACAAATAATATGTTACATTTGTTAAACTAACTTTACTATTTATACGGTTTTTATAGGGAAGAATATGTAACGATTTTTATATATCGATGGATAGCACAGGGCAAGATCGATAATAGGTATCTGGAGAGAAAGTTAATGTTATTAGTATTACCTATATCATACCAAATGCTAACTAGAAATAAACTAAAACACTAGAAAAATAAAAAACATAATCAACACATCCACACCAATCCTCATTAATAAGTAGAAAACGTCAATAGAACAAAAAACATTACAAATACATACTTACTACTTATAAAAATCACTTGCGCTAAAACTAACAGCCGTTCATAACTGAAATAGTCCAGACATCCGCCATACCAACATAACTATATCTACTTTCAATTACGGTAAGGGAATGCTTCTGGACGTGCAGCATAGTCTATAAATAAGCACTGTAAGTTACTGCACGCGCAACTAACACGACCGGCTTGAAGTTGTTGTACCGCGCAGGTGTCAGTTTTGAACGCGCCTTTTTTATCAATTAATATTAGCTTTTTTACAAAAAAAAAAGTTCAACATGACCACAACTAAACAACTCGTAATTCTCTACACAACTCTTCCTTACAAGTTCGTTCGATTTTTACAGAATCACCATACAGAAATGGTGTCAAAAAAATCTCGCCAAACTATCACCATTCGGCAAAAACTTCGATTAAAACTTGTAAGCACTAACCGCAATTACGTCTATCCGCCTATTTGTCGCCAACTTATCCTAGTAAAAGAAAATAGATCTAGAAAAACTCTAACATAGAAATTTTTCCAGTTGATTGCGTTATCGAAAACATCTAAAAGTATTGTCAACAAAATAAAACAAGATACAAAAACAATAGAACTCTATTAGTTCAAGATTTTATTGGTCTAGCAACAAAAAGAAAAATATAGTGCGGTAAAAAGATATTAATCTTGGAATTCAATACTATTGGGAAATAGGGAATTATATATTATATATAGAATAACTGCCTAGGAATCGTCGTGGTTGTGGTATGTAGATGCCAAGGTCCCAGCTCGAGTCCTAAGCAGAATAATTTTCGATCTTTATAGACATGAAACTAACGGACTCAAAGTAAACACAAACTCAAAACAAATAAACACAGGATTATCTAGCGTTCATCATAACATCCCATTAATGTCCCACTGCAGGGACGGGCCTCCTCCCATGACGTAGGGATACTTGACCTACTAATACCACGCTGGCCAAACGGATTGGTATAGCGTTTAATTTCAAGTTTTCCTTCTTTTTATTTCGTTACGATAATATTCACGAATAGTCCCTTAGTCGGTTTCTACAACACCCATGGGATGAGATGGGGTGGTGACATAATATTGTATTCTTACTCCGTCACCACACGGAGAAGTAATCAATACACACAATGAATTATATCCACGTTCCAGCTTAATATAAAGACATCAACAGAATAAGTTATAGGGAATATAGAATTTAATGCATTTAGAATGAGGTGAGCGCGTTCAAGACGACTGTGAAACTTTAGTGCTTTTAAAATAAGCTGATTAGACACTTGGAATAATCTCTATCCTTTTCTTTAGTTATTTGAGAGAAAGAGATGTCGAAACTTGAATAAGGACTTATGAATAGACGGCAGACTGAGAGAATTGGCGTGCTGTGCCACGCAAGATTTAATAAATGCTGTGGGGAATATACTTAGTACTCGTAGCTCTAAATAATAACTATAATAGCTAATGCCCGCGGCTTCATCCGCGTAGTATAGATAGCATAAATGTTATTCTACACCTTAAACCACCTATATTCCAAATTTCATCAAAATCCGTTCAGTCGTTTTTGCGTGAAAGAGTAACAAACATCCAGCCTCACAAACTTTCGTATTTTTAATATTAATAGGATTAGTAGGACTATAAAGTCATAATATTTCTAATAGGCCATTCAATGTCTTCCCAAAAGTGTCATAAAAGCCGAGTAAGCGATAGTTCGCTGATTGAAAGATATTTAATCTGCATGTAAATTCTCGTTCCTTAAAATCGTTAATAATTCGGTTAAGATAACTTTTACCTAGTTGTCAAATTGTCTTACCTATTGTATGAACATTTTAACGATTTTAAGGAATGAGAATTGATATGCTTGTTTAAGAAACAATTACTAAGGGCATGGTCCCGTGAGTGAGAAGACTTGTAGTTAAGTTTTATTGTAGGAAAGGAAAGTTAAGGAATCAATATTGGGAATAGAAAGAAGGTGATTCGCGAGAAGGTGACTCGAAACTCAGCACACTCTCTAAGCACAGTTTATACTATGCGTAGTAGACAACGGATAAACATATTTAACCTTATGACCTTACTACAAGATACATTTTATATGCCCCAAGATGATTCCAGCCATTGACCCATATTGATTATTAAGCCAGGCTAAATGCAGATGAGCATGCTAAGTCATTAATTAGACAAGCTAAGCTATATATATTGATAATATGTGATCGTAATTTCATTATAGTACAGGTATAGGATGTAATTAACAAGATGGGAACATTGATAGTTACGACTAAATAATGGGATCGAGGAATCGAGACCTTTACATTAATATTGTTGGAGAAAATAATCTTCTATTAGTATAAGATTGGATGTGTAGGTTATGTAATAAATAATAAATAAATAATCCTCCTCACACATTCACACATCGTCATCAAGTCCCAAACTAAGCAGAGCTTGTACTATGGGTACTAGACAACGGATAAATATACTTATATACTTTTTTTTAATAAATACATACATATTATACATAGAAACACTCAGAACAATGCAAACAATCATGTTCATGCACACAAAGATTAGCATTAAGCGGAAATTGAACCCGAGACCTCTGCGTGGCAGCCATGTAATATACCGACTGCGCCACAGAGGTCGTATAATGGAGTGTTACCTATTATAATGGTGCACCATTATCTTCTTCACATAAAGGTGACTACTGACCTATTTTAAAATACAATCATAACAAAGTAATATATTAAACTACTCTAAAGATAACGTAAACCAAAGCTGTATTCAGCAGAGCTTAAAGTAGATAGGCAATATGTGCTGAGCCGAAAATGTGGTTTGAACAGTATCCTTTATTGCAGACTAAATCTGAGCTCAGAAGGTAATACCTTTAGTGCCTTTTAGTAAGGCCTAACACGTTTTATACTGTGTTATATTAAGATACTTTACATGTATGATACTTTAAAAGTAATTTTGGTAGAGTTTACTTAAGAATTTTTGAAGGTTTTTTTAATAGGCAAGATTCTTTTTAAAGGCTACCTCATTTGGGATCGTGCCCTTTGTCCTGCGCTTGTTGGAAACATTAAAATGAAGCTTATGTCCAACAGTGGACGACTTTTACTTAATATGACTTTGATGTTTACAGAAATACCTGGTTTAAAAATACACTCATAACAAAGTAATAAAACAAATTTTTCAACATTTTTCTCTAAAGATAGCGTAAAGTAAAGCTGTATTCAGTGCAGGGCTTAAAGTAGATAGGCAATATGTGCTGAGCCGAAAATGTAGTTTGAACAGTATCCTTTATTGCAGAGTAAATCTGAGCTCAGAAGGTAATACCTTGGTTGCTTTAGTGCCTTTTAGTAAGGCCTAACACGATTTATACAGTGTCTTACATATCTTGTATTAACATGTAGTATGTAAGATACTTTAAAAGTAATTTTGGGTAAAGTTTACTTAAGAATTTTTGAAGGTTTTTTTAGTAGGCAAGATTATTTTTAAAGGTTACCTACTACCTCATTTGGGATCCTGCCTTTTGTCACAGAAACTTTTTCAGAGAGACACAGAATCGCGCTTGCTGGAAACATTAAAAGGAAGCTTATGTCCAGCTGCAGTGGACGATTTTTGCCTAATATGACTATGATGTTTACAGAAATACCTGGTTTAAAAATACAGTCATAACAAAGTAATATATTAAACTACTCTAAAGATAGCGTAAAGCAAAGCTGTATTCAGTGCAAGGCTTAGATAGGCAATATGTGCTGAGCCGAAAATGTGGTTTGAACAGTATCCTTTATTGCAGAGTAAATCTGAGCTCAGAAGGTAATACCTTTAGTGCCTTTTAGTAAGGCCTAACACGTTTTATACTGTGTCTTACTCCTACAATATGTTAATACAAGATATGTATATCTTGTATTAACATATTGTAGGAGTAAGATACTTTAAAACTAATTTTGGGAACGTTACTTGATATTTTTAAGGATTTTTTAATATACCTTACAAGTTTTGTACATAGTATAATAATAATAACTTCTAGCTTTATTATAAACCTACATACTCTATAATTATTTATACCGCGTTGGTGCCAAACAGTCATAAGTACCACCTGGTACTAAGTAGTTATTGTAGCTTAAAGCCTGCAACACCAGAGGAAATACGCACGCTTTGCCGCTCCTCAAAAAACCTATTCACTACTCTAAAAATAAAATTATAATAAGTAATTAAAGCTTTCCTAGAAGAACCAGAGTACGAAACTCACCTTTTAGCACCTACATCATAATCAAAAGAATTTATTAAGCAGATTTATGATTTTTATATAATATGTCTAATTTACTTTAATTAGAGCTATAATTGGATGTTATAAAGAACTCAAATAATGAATTAAAAATAAAACATTTCATTGACGCCAAAGTGAGCGACCACAAAGGGCAGACGACCTTAAAAATGGGACAAGAGGTCGATGGATGAGGGACAACATCGCGTGGAATAAAAAGGTTGAGAGGATGTCTATGGTCAGTATTAGACTTTTTATTTAGATCAGATCTTTGGGCTCCGAATACTAACTAAAATTATTATGTGAGCACAAATTTCTCTAGATATATAATTTATTGCAATTATTTATTTAGATACCTACATAATTATAAAAATCACTGAAACATGTTAATAGATTTAAGTGGACTGCAAATAAATTTATCTTATCTTATTATCTCTCACACATTCACACAAAGTCATCTAGGCCCAAACTAAACAGAGCTTGTACTATGGGTACTAGACAACGGATAAACTGCAATTGTCTAAAAAGTAATCTTATAATTTCCAACATCAACTTTTATTAACTTCCGTACGATTATAAAATTAAGTCAGCGACAGACAGCGTCTTAACAGCCATGACAGCTCAATATTCCTTTTGTTTACCATCTCTATCTTGAAAAAAGGTATTTAAAAAAATATATTCCTTACACATTCACACAACGCCATCTAGTCCCAAACTAAGCTGAGCTTGTACTATGGGTACTAGACAACCGATAAACATACTTAATTTTTTTTAAATACAGGGCATTATGACTGTATCGTTCATTTATTTTTACTAAAAGTTACTTACTTCATAAAAAACAAAGAAAATTTACTACAAATATCCCCAAGCGTAAATAAAATTCTCGTCAGCTATCCAACGGGCCTTGTAAGAAACTATTGTAACTTAATTAATTAAAAAATGTTGATTGGATTCCCTTTGTGTTGTAAGACACGACAGATAGAATCTTTAATTAGTTTAGATTGTTATTATGTGATAGCAAATTGAATTTAAAGCTATTTGCTGCGGTTTGTGATAATGAGTTAGCTAATTTTCTTGGCTATCTTCTTTATCATGCATTTCTCTGAGGTTGTTTATTTTTAATTAGGCAACTGGTGTTTCTTCCTGGTGATAAATATTATGGTACCTATAGATATAGGAGATTAGTTATTTTTAGATTTGATTATAGAGAGGTAATTTCATGACAGCGCAACCAGTCGCCGTTACCAACAAAATGTATACAGCTTTAATAGATCGTTAATCACCTGGTGTCCATTTGGTTGCGCAACCAATGTATACATTTTGTTGGTTTGGCGACTGGTTACGCCGCCATGGTGTCCCGGTGAAATAGAGCCCTTAAAGAAGTATTTGGCAAAACCAGCAAGGTGATAGCGATAAAGTAATTTATTTTTTGACTACCGTCCGTTATTTTAATCCCAAGACTTTTCATCAGGTTGTTGAAGTCCACAACCCATAATCCCGCAACCAAAACCCCTTTACAATAATTGCGTATATATTGTGGACTCTGCTACGGCGGCATTCGGAAAAGGTTACCAAAGTCCCCCTTGAAGATACCCCGTAAGCAGATATTCTACTTTTATGACGCGATAAGATAGGGGTAGTGATGGAAGATATCCTGATGTCATAAATTTTTAATAAAAAGTTTCTTGTAGAAGAGAAATCATCCCAAAATAATGTTTTGACAAACGATCAAAATTCTGCTCGTAATTCGAAAATAATTATGATAGAATGATGCAATAATACTGCCTTCAACTGAGGAAATAATAAGCCTTTGCATTTGAGATCTTAGGGAAACAAAACTAACTACAAAGAAAGATTATAAATGATTTAATGTGACTTCTCTATTTGGCAATACTTGGAGGAGGTCTATGTACAGCAATGAACGTCGATTGGCTGATATGATGATGATGAAGGTGACTTTTCTATTTCCGCATGTTCGCTAGGGGTTCTCCAGCTAAATCCTTTAAGATGTCTAACAAAAATAAAGATCGCTAAAGCGTTGTCAGGAGGCCTCCTTAAACCTATATTAAGGTCCTAAGCCCTACTAATCAGTAAGGCCAATTTGGTATCCTTATGCTAAGTTTTCTTCATGTAAGGTGAAGGCCAAAACATAATGATATTTATTGGTTTACAATACGGAATCAGATAGATGCACTGTCTACCAAGAAAGTACATTCAGCCCTGACAAACCAACATCTATAAACACAACCTTTCTATAACAAAATTACTTTTCCAATACAAAAAATACTTACTACCTATAAAGCACAATGACTGTCGACTTTTGAAGTCAATACCCCCGAATAACCTAACTACATAGTAAAAGTACTAAAGAAAAACGTTTACAGAGACTGTAAACATTTTGGGAGAACTAAATTAGATTAAGTTTGTTTCTGCACCCCTGATTTTTAACGAAAAACAAATTAGGTGATTGTAATTTTTCCACTTTGAGTTTAATCGGTTTGCAGTTACGGCCTAGAGATATCTATACTAATAGTAGTAAGAGGTAAAGTTTGTGTGTTTGTGACGTTGTAGGGGGTAATCTCTGGATCTAATGAACCTATTTTAAAAAATATTTCTGTGTTGAATAGTTCATTTATCGGGGAGTGTTATAGACTATAATATAGCCTATAACACTCCCCGATAATATCCCGATACTATATTATAGTATCACGCTATGACTAATAGGAGTGGAGCAGTAATGAAATATGTTTAAAAGTAACGTGTTTTTTTTCGCCGCCCAACGAAGTTGGCACGGGTCAGCTAGTAATATACATTATTAAAACTATAATATATACTAATAGTAAATCTATGAAAATGATTAGTATATGATAAATAGGACATGGAAACTTAATTCATAGTATTCCTTGGATTTCTAAAGCGAATGCCTCATGGTGATGGTCTATCGATTAATTGCAGGAACATTAGCTTAGGTTTTCATCATCATCATAACAGCCCATTAATGTCCCACTGCAGGGACAGGCCTCCTCCCGTGAAGGAAGGATACTATGCATCACAATATTTTTTTTTTCGAACTATTTCCTACATAATTTCAGCATAAGAAATTCACTGATAAATATTAACCAACAGTTCCCCGTACATTGACTTACCGCGACCCTTACTTCATTTATAAAGAAAAGGTCCGAAACACGGCGGCACCATTAAATAGTTCGACAAACTTACAACTTCGAGCATTAGTACTTATAGTTTTTGTTGCGGAAGTGATTAAGAGATTATGTTGCCACTAGAGATGGGACCGAATATTCGTTTGAAATTCGGTATTCGGATTTTTTGGTTTTCTGTTCAGTATTTGTATTAGGTTGAATTATTCGACATAATCGGTTTCTCATTCACTATTTGTATTCGATGCTAGACAACAAGCAAGGATATTTAATTACTTTTTTCGTAAATAAATAAAAAAAAATAAAAAAGCCTTTTATTAGTGCAGTGGCAATTTACAGAAAACAGTTAAGTTTATGTTACTTTAGTCCGATATGCCCTGGACCCCTCTATGGGTGAAGGCCTCCTCCAGAGATTTCCACTCGTCTTGAATTTTCGTCAGGGTTAACCAGTTACTTGAACCGACGTTTTCTATTTCGTCCCTCCACAAACTTTTTCGTAAATACATACATATAAATAGAAAACATCCAGACCAATGCACACAAAGATTTGCATTGAGCTGGAATCTAACCTGACACCTCTGCGTAGCAACCATGTATTACTCGTATAACAACTACGCCACAGAGGTCCTCATTTAGTTAAAATATTTCAATCATTATATTATCATGATTTACCGAGCTAAAAAATATTCCATTAGATCGATTTACCTTTCTGAACATAGAGCTTTTAAGTTGTTGATTGTAAGTGTTAAGTTTTATGGCTACTCTCTTGCAGTGCATGAAGTATGTGTTGGATAGGGTAATAAAACGGCGCAATTAAACTTTATTTTCTATTAACACACTTACGTGGCTAATTGAAGATAACAATAAAATCTTATGTAAAACCTGATATAAAATAAAAGGTACCTAAAAACAATCTTGCGCGGAAATACAATATAGGTAATTATAAACCGAATAATTCGGCGAATATTCGAGGTTAAAAATAGTATTAATCGGTTTTTACGACACCCATGGGATGAGATGGGGTGGTGACATATTGTATTCTTACTCCGTCACCACACGGATCGTCACATATTAATTAAATGTTAAGCACATTCAAAATAAATCAATCGCATATTCTAGTTTACTATAAAACAATCTCTTACTATGATAACAAAACGCTCGCTTAAACAGGCAGAACTATGTTCTATACGTGGAATTCTCGTACCAGAAAACTAAGTTAGCAAGTTGAGGAACTCAAATGTATTACAGTCCGTTTGAAACAGAAAGTAGTTCACATATATTATCATAGAGGAATTTTGACAGAAAACTGCGTACTACCTGCCAACAAAACTCCTTTTTTTATTACATATTTCTGCATAGTTAACATACCTACAACATATTTTTTTTGCATATTATGTTATAATAAAACATATATTACAAGGAAAATATGTCCGCGAAGCACTCAACTACACACATCAAAAAAGTCTAAGCAACATGCATGATATTACAAATTTACCATTTATATTAATTAATTTCTAAGTATTTACTCACTCAAAGTGTATAGGTAAGTAAACTTTTTTGTTATTGATGACATACTGGCTGGTTGTAAAAAAAAAATTTCGATTATGTTTTGTTTTTTTTCATAAAATTCAAATGACTGCGAATTTGTTTGAATTTGAGTGCATGTTAATTGCTACGTTTTAGTCTTGATTTTATAATTTTACCAACCATTTAAATACAGTTGGCGACAAAATTGAATTGTTAGATATTCTTTACGTAATGGAGCGACGTCATTTGACGGCAGATGAAATGCAAAGAGCTGTAGGGATGTTGCAAGCGGGAAGTAATCAATCTCAGGTATCTCGACATTTTGGTATTCATAGAAGTGTTATTTGTCGTCTTTGGCAGCGCTACAATAATACAGGGGAACCCGCTGAACAGCATCCAGGCCGTAAAAGGAGTACAACCACTCGGCAAGACCGGTACATACAACTGACTGCAAGACGCCAGCCGATGTTAACCGCTCGAGAGATAAGTTTGAGGCTACAAAATTCAAGTGGTGTTGATGTAAGTCCCCAAACTGTGCGAAATCGACTGCATGAGTACGGCCTACGAGCTCGACGCCCTATCAGGTGCCCACCGATACGTCACGGGAATCGCGCTCGTCGAAATGAATGGTGTAGAGAACGCATAACATGGACCCAGGAACAATGGGATAAAATTATGTTTTCCGATGAGTCGCGATTCGGGTTTAGGCCTGATACAAGAAGGGTGCGAGTGTACCGTCGACCCGGAAATACTAAAAGACTCAGGTGCGTTCAGGAAGTTCATCCATACAGCGGCTCAACAGTTATGGTATGGGCGGGTATTATGAAGAACAGGCGAACTGAGCTCGTTTTTGTAAATGGAAACATGAACGCTGAAAATTACGTTGAGGATATTCTCAGACCTTATGTCCATCCATTTGCACAAACCTTTGGCTCCGATTTTACGTTAATGCATGACAATGCGCGTTCACATACAGCTCGGCGAACCAGTGAATACTTGGCAACGGAGAACATCCAGGTATTGCCCTGGCCTGCACAATCGCCAGACCTCAACCCCATCGAGCACGCATGGGACATGCTCCAGAGACGTGTTTTGAAGGACTTGGACGGAGTGACAACAACCCAACAGCTGAAGGATTTGCTACAATTCCATTGGGAGCGAATACCGCAAGATGACATAAACAGTCTCATTAATTCAATGAATAATCGTTGCCGACAAGTTCTGAATAGCAGAGGAGGCCATACTTTGTATTAAATTGTCCTATTCTTTCACAATAAATTCATTTTCTTAAGAAATTTCAATTTGTAAAAAAAAAGTTTAGTTTCTTATGTACCTGTATATTCTAATATTGTTAATTTCTGTTATTAAAAGAACTTATAAAGAAAACAGCTGTTATTTTTACATCATAGAACCCTAAAAATATTATTTTAAAAATAAAATACAACGATTAAAATAAATGGTAAAATAAATTAATATAAATGGTAAATTTGTAATATCATGCATGTTGCTTAGACTTTTTTGATGTGTGTATTTATAGGGTGAAATTCCTCAAGCTTTTAGCGGGTTAAAATTTTTAGGTGAAATTCCTTATTTATTTTACTTAGAGATGTCGTGTTAAGTAAGATTTAAGGTGGAGGTGTTAAAACTAAAATGGATTATCGTTGTATATCCTTAAAGGTAATGAGGGTAGAAAACCCTCGTCATTTGTAAGAATAAAATAAATAAATACGTATTTTTCGATCAGTTGACTTATTTCTGTTATTGTTATTTATTGAATTAATTTAGTGACATTAGAGACTTTAGACTTTAGACATTAGACTAATAAAGTAAGACTAAAACTAAAGTTAAGATTGCCTCCCTCTCAAAAGAGAGGGAGGCAATCTTAACTTATAAATACCACGCTGGCTAGACACAATGGTATAGGGTATAAAGTCTTCTTTCTTTAGTTTTGTTCTTGTGATCAAGTAGCAAGTATTATACATCAAAATAAAATTACCACGCGTTGAACACTTTAGCAATATTAAGATCAGATTTCTTAATACCTAAAGATATTAAAAATTCATTATTGAATTGCAAATTTCATTCATGCAAAATTCATGTTATTATTGTAATTTAGCGATGAGATTATGTTAAGAAAGTATATTTTTCTGATAATATGAGCTTGTTGTGGCAATCTGTTTCGTGTTAATTAGTGTTGCAATGACCTTAGCATATTTTTAATTAGAACATTTTAATATATATGATATAAAAATTATAATTAATGAATTGAGATGTTGTAAAAGTCGAGAAATGGAACTAAGTACCTACAGTTTTACTTTTTAGGCAGTGTTCTACTCCTGGGGGTGTTGTATAAGGCGCCTAAGGGAGATATAACCCGGTCACATTATCTCGAGACCTGGGGTCAATGCCGTCACGTCGTCGCATCGGACGTACCGTACTGATGCGCCCGTGGCGAGCGCGGGGGGTTGAAAGGAGAACGGGACGCGAGGGACGCATTCCAGCGAGGTCTCTAGATAATGTGATTGTGTAATATATGTAAGTAAAACCCTTTAATAACCCAGCACAGCTTATCAAGATATAACACTGGTTACACACAAAATATACCTTAAGCACGTCCAAATTTTCCTTGTTCTTTTACTAAATATTAATGAGAATTATGACATGACGAGTCGTCCAACTTAGTTCAAATAACTCATTATCTGCTTACCCCACAAGGTAGATAGCATGATAATTAAGTAATAAAGGCAAATAAAACCAGGCGGGTAATACAAACATTTTATTTTGACATAACAGTAATAAAATTGAAAAATGTTTACGTTGCATGTTTAATGTAATACGTAAATGTCGGAATTGCATTTCGTGAAACACAGCAATTTCACTTAATACTTATTTGCATGTTTTGTTTCTTTATAAACGTAGTAATTAATATACTTGCGATTTAAATTAAACTTGATTTACTGTCAATGTTTGAAAATAAATGTGGTTTTATATTACTTATTTTATGTACATTAAATACGATCCGAGTGGTGATTTGAATACTACTTAGTAATAAACTGTGTAACCCAGTGTTGTAAAAACCGACTTAAAATATAAGTTTTGCTGATATTATCGATAATATGAAAATCAATCAAAGAAAGAACATAATACCAGTCCATCTGGTCAAGGGTGTAAAGTTTCTACTTAGAAGTACTTAGACACTCATATTATATCCATATGGTCATCTAATGGCAAAGGACTTAGGGTCGTAGCACATAATATATATATCGAAACGTAAACAGATCGTCACTGTATCAACTCGAGCCGTTCAGTATTATTTGTATGACACTCCTTTCTGCAACGCACACTAATCGAAATCATAACGTTATCGGATTTTTGACATTTGACACCGAAGAAAAAGGCAAGGCGGTGCCGATCCGTTTACGTTTTGATATATCTGCTACGACCCTTAGCGCTAGTTCAGACACGGCGGGAACCGCGCGATTTCAGAATCGCATGGAAATCGCGCGGGTCTTATTTGTATGAGTTATAAAGTAATCGTTCAGACATAACCGCGCGGTTAGCCGAGCCGCGCGGTTACCGCAACCTAACCGCCAGAAAATAGAATCGCGCTGCTCCCGCGCGTTTCTATTACTATGGAGTCTTTACGTCGCGTTCAGTTGCGTTGCGGATACCGCGCGGTAAGTACGTCACTGCTCGTGAGTTTTCCATGGATCGTTTCGATACTGAACTATTTATTGATAAGGTGGAGAAGAGACCTGCAATATGGGACATTCAATTTGATGATTACTCAAATAAAATTATCAAGAACCGAGCTTGGCAAGAGTTGGTGGAGATATTTAGAAATAATATAAATAATAGTAATAATAATGTAATACTGGATGCACCCAATACGCCTTTTTCTTTTCTTTTTTTTAAGGAGCAACCACAGTAAACACACTTCTTCGTCGACCTCCATTTTGAAACTGACGCTAACCCGCACGAAATCGCATACTAACCGCGTGTGTCTGAATAGCATCACAATTTTGCGGTTTCAAACCGCGCGATTCGTAAACGCGCGATTCCCGCATGTCTGAACGCAGGCTTAGGCTACTAGTTTAAAGTTGGGTAGACGGATTGGTATAAAGTAGTATAAAGTGATCCTACACGTACCGCTTTCCTGTATGCCTTTGTATGTGCCTTAAATAATTAAGTTTTGCAAAGGGTCCATGGACTATGGTAACTGCTTACAGGCAAGCCAAATGCTTGTTTGGCAAAAAGTCCCATACATATGGTTTACATAAATATCCTAATGTTAAGCCATTTACGTACTTGCAACTATGATAAATACCGATTCAGCTATAATAGAGCCAAATTGGCAATGTCAGTTACTTGGCCCGACTAATGCATAAGGAGGCAAGTTTCTGTTGACTATATAAATTGGTTGGGTAATATTACAGCTGAAGTGTGCTTTCTTTGTGCCACATGGGGTTGAACTAGTGTTACTCATAGTTGCAATAATAATCGAATTTTTAATACAGGTCTAGGTGGTAACGGAGTTGGAGCACGAAGTGTGGGTGGCGTGGTAATCGACAATTTATTTGCTCGATCCACAAAGGATAGAATATTCTTTGTGTTCTTTTTTAGGAGTGATTCAGAGAAAGCTTAATATAACAATTATTGATATAAAGCCCGTGATTTTAGTAGGCCAAGTTTTATTTCGTCACTAGAGGAAAACTGTCTGAGCCTTGATCAACAAAGTAGGATGGATATTCTTTGTGTTCTTAGGGCTATATAAGTTACAGAAGTCGTTGCTTACTTAATTTTGATCGCTGTAGTGATTAAGAGAAAGCCGTTAATACAACAAATGATTTAACCCCCGTAGCTTAAGTAGGCTAAGTTTCCCTTAGTCACTAGAGGACTAAAGACTTCCAAGCATTTCCGAACCACTCGAGTTCTGAATACTGGAAAGTATCCATATACACCTATCTAGACATGGTTTACTGATATTTACACTGAATTATAAGTATGTCTTTCTTTTATAAATCTTCATGCAAGATTGTTTAATTTATTAATCGTCGCAAGAAGCCTTTGTTAAAGTCAGTGTCATACATGATGCATGTAAGACGTGCCTTATCACACCAAAACGTGTACAGCGCTATACATATATGTATAAACCATGTATAAACGAATGGGATTATAAACATATACGTAAAGCCTTCGATTAAATTAAAAGACACCATACTTTATTTGCAACACTATACTTAATTAGAAAAGTATTATAGTAAGTGCAGCCCTATTTTATCTATTCCATGTCCTTCGAAAATAGGAGGGACTTGACTTTAGGCCAATATTTTAATGTTGCTAAGGAAAAAACACCTTAAAAAATAAAAAACCAAGTTAAAGAATGAAGAAGAAAACATGTGTTCAGGTAGGCATAACGTATTATTCAAATACCGATAAATAAGTGTTAATAAATATACGTAAGTTCTAGAATCTAGACTTAACAACAGAATACACACCTTAAGTACTTACTGACGAGCTTTTGGGTTTTTTGACAATTGGACGTATATTATCCGAAAAGCTTACTAAGACTTACGTAACAGAAGAGTATGCAGTTTACCAAGAGATGAATGATTTGTGATATTCTCAATCCGACGTAATCTATTAAGCAGATCGAAAGCTTACGTCACAGCGCCATCTATGACTAACAGAAACAACTGTAAATTCAGTTTAAAAAACATCATAACAGCCCATTAATGTCCCACATCAGGGACGTACCTCCTCCCATGACGTAGGCATACTTGGCCTACTAATACCACGCTGGCCAGACGGATTGGTATAGGGTTTAATTTCAAGTTTTCCTTCTTTTTATTTCGTAAAGATAATATTCACGGATAGTCCCTTAGTCGGTTTTTACGACACCCATGGGATGAGATGGGGTACATATTGCATTCTTACTCCGTTTAAAAAACGATAAGTATTATGAGTTGTTAACTCATAGAACATTAAATGGCTTTTAAAAGGAGGGTAATCTCTTCTAAATGTCCTTCCCTGTCCCTCGGGATAATGCAAAGTATTTGGCATATCCATTAAACCACCTGGATTGTACTCCAACGGCCCGTTGAAGGAATTCCGTGGAAGTTAACGTAGATATTAGCAAGAAAATATGCTATGTAAGGCGGTTTACTTCTTATTAGTTACTTAGAGGTTTATGTGTGTTACTTAAAGAATACATCGTATGTTTAGAACTAACCAAATTTTGTAAAAGATAATCTAAAAACAATGAAAAATTTAGATAACAATGGAAAATGTCTCTCGCGTAAGTAGATACTCCAGACACTAACCCCCTTACTCATAAACGCCTCTTAAATTTAATCACTGTTTAGCGAGATTTTTATTACGAAAACCAACCTTATAGGTACCAAACAATGTTAGAGTTTAAGCTAATTAATCAATTGACTAAAGAAGAAGATCAATTGACTAAAATTTAAGAGGCGTTTATGAGTAAGGGGGCTTGTCACTAGGTATCCAAATAAGCCATTACTGCAACATCAATTAGCGCAGAAATTAAAAGGCTATTATTCTCTTTATTTAATTCACTAGGTTTAATTTAGCTCTGTATTACGAAACTACCTCTTTTATAAATACAAAGTAAAAATCATTGCTTTTCGGCACACGTTAAAATGTTTGCGGTGACATCGCCTCACCAGAAACTTGCGGTCAAACGTCAAGCAAAACGGTTAATTGCATGTTGCTTTAATTTTCGTTTCTGTTTTATATTACGAAATAATTCACAAACAATTAATTAACCTGTGTGGAATCGGGTCCGACATCATGGCATCATTTCGTATATTTATCAAAGTTAAAATAAACTGTTTTTTAAATACTAACATGGTATATACAGGACAAATTGGTTGCCTGTAATAGGCTAGAAACACGTATTCACATCATATCGAACCTCTCTCTTTATTTTTTGTTTTTAGGGTCTAACCTGATGACGAGACTTGTCCAAATCGCCCGTAATGCCGAATACGACGACAGGCAGGACCGACGTTTTACGTGCCCTCCGAAGCTAGGAAACGCTCGAATAAAATAGCACTGAGCGGTCACCATTAATAGTTGCTTAAAACTAGCATTATCGTTTATGTCTCTGTGATTGCAACTAGCTGTAAACGCTGTACTGTAGATACACAGTAACTTAATACTACATTTTAAATGGTTTATTATACTCTAAATGAATAACATACTTCCAATTCCAGAACCCTCATCTGCAGATAAACAATAAACCAACTGAAAAACCTATTGTAACGTCTCTTGATATTTTAATCAAAAAACAAATATTGAACGTATTATTTTACCTTTTATCTTTTTCCTTTACCTGTCTTGAAAGCTACGTGTTTTATCTAGAGGCTGATACAAAGGGAGAATGAAGAGTAAATGGTATATAAATACAAAGAGTTCAAAAAGCTTCTAATTAACAAATTCTTTGATAAATAAACGTCTTTTTTGGTACCTTGTAGGAAGAGTAAATATTGTACTTCCTTGAAAGTGATTGTTATTGTGTTATGTTTTGATGTTTGGATAGAGTGCTTTAATAAACAGTTTTAGAGTATGGTATAGAACTATACATCGTTAGCCTCCTTTGCTTTGGTTTACGAATGCATGTGTTAGTCGTAGGTTAGTAGTCACACAAACCGGAAACCAAATATTAATCCCTGCTAGATATTTAGATCTCTTATGTACTTGAAAGGCGCTGTGCGAAAGAATACACCACGTGGCCGACCAACCTATCTCATTGCCGTGAAAACTGACTAAGAGAAACTTCGCAGACATGAATTTACGAAAACAGAACAGGGAAAACTTGACATTATAAAACCCTATACCAATCCGTCTGTTCAGCGTGGTATTTGTTTCTCTTTATCACTGAGCTTGTCCCTATTTCCCATTTACCACAAAAATAACATATCAAACTCTAAAGAAGCATTTAAACAATAAAATAACACGATTCAAACAAAACATTCACGAATTAACACGAAACCCATTTGTTCAAAGAACACATGCAATACTATTACGAATAATTTGCATAACAAAAGATTTGTTTTGCAGTAATTCTTGTTTTAATAATGTTTGCACCTGTGGGGTGTCGCAAGAATGAAATAGCTGACGATGCAATCTCACACTACTTGAGTTGCTGAGTCAGAACTCAAATGCAAAGGTAACAATGGAACTAGCAGAGTAGGTATACTGGTTTGAAATCTATTTATGGCGGTGTTTTGGGAAACACAGACGGCTTAGTACATACAGCAACACATCAAGTTAAACATTTTCATTTGAAATTGTGTCTTATTTCAAGGTATTAAGGTACATGAGTGTACGTAGTACGTTGTATTTTGAAAATTAATTATTTGTTGAATCTGAAGGGGATCTCGATTTTGATCTTCGCACAAAACACCATTTGTATATGTAAATGTATTGTATTTTTATTTGTATACCTACTGTTTTATTTAGTCGGAATGTTACTATGACAAATAATGTCCATAGTACCCTTTTTATGTAATGGGAGGCAAACGAGCCAGCAGGTCACCTGATGGTAAGTGATCACCGCCGCCCATGGACATCCGCAACACCAGAGGAATCACAGATGCATTGCCGACCTCCAAACGTGGCATCTGTTGGTCAAAATTCAACCAGTACAAGAATAAAATCCTTGCAGTACAAAATTAATTGAGGCAAATTCTGATCAGTTTACGACTAAATTACATCACGAAACTCTCTGGCCAGCGTGGTATTAGTAGGCCAAGTATCCCTCCGTCACGGGAGGAGGCCCGTCCCTGCAGTGGGACATTAATGGGCTGTTATAATGACATCACGAAACTCAGAACACTATCATATATAAAACTTCACTAGAATATAACTTTCACCAAATAATATATTACGGTTATTCCTATTTGTAATTTTCCGTTAATAATTTAATAAATTGCCGTGGGCCATCCAGAATATAACCAGGCTTGGGTCCCTAAGGAGCCATGTATGCGATACGTATGTTGATAAATATTATGGAACAATATTTTGCCTCCCTGATTTTATTATTTGGTTGGATACTTTATTGTTGGTAAAATGTATACTGAATGTACCGCCCTTCTAACAGTTCTAACTGATTGGATAGGCTGTGTTGAATAGATTGTTGATGGAAATTTAAAACAAGGCCTGTATTGATTGGAAACGTTTGATTGTATAGTTTCATCACACTACCACAGGTTTGCATGGAAAATGATGACGCGAAATTTGGATATTAGTCGGCCCAGCTTCTTTCTGTGACTAAAGGACTTAGATTTCTGCGGTTATACATTAAAGAGTTGTTACGAAAGCATGTTAATAAACCATGTCTGTCATGAATCGTTGTTCTTCTTCTTCGTGTCGATTGGCAAAAACTCAGACAGTGCCGGCACAGCATTCGGCCACAGCAACTGTGTTGTCTGTAGCAGCCCATAGGTCTTGAGGGCTGCATGTAGCGGGGCATGAGGGCATTCCAAGAGGTGCGACATTGTCTGGGGGTCGATGAATCAAGGAATCGTTGTAGTATCTGCCTACCCCAACGAAAATAGATTGTAAGTTTAAATAAATATGTATGTCAATAAAACAACTAACCTTATTACATCACATACCCAATAAAACAGTAATTATTCACACTAATTACACAAATAAATACTATGCGATGACAAAACAGGAACTTAACAATAAAGCTGATATGATCATCACAGTTTACGAAATATCTATTGTGATTATTATCAGACATAGTATTTTGGCTCGGCGTCGAAATGTTTTAGAGTATGCAATATAATTAACACACTATATTTTGATTAGTTTTAGGAACTAGTGGTTAGGGAGTTAGAATATGAAAAATCACAAAATGTAACTCAGTTTTTTGTTTTTGGATTATAACTTTTTCTTTATTTATTACCCCTCACATGGTGGACCTATCCGTGTGGTGACGGAGTAAGAATACAATATGTCACCACCCCATCTCATCGCATGGGTGTCGTAGAAATCGACTAAGGGACTACCTGTGAATATTACCTTTACATAGAAAGAAGGAAAACTTGAAATTAAACCCTGTACCAATCTGTCTGGCTAGCGTGGTTTTTGTAGGCCAAGTATCCCTCCGTCACGGGAGGAGGCCCGTCCCTGCAGTGGGACATTAATGGGCTGTTATGATGATGACATACAATAGATAAGAAAGAGTTATGAAAGATAATTATAATTAATTTAATTTTAATCTCAATTTGTATGTAAGTATTATTATTAAAACAATAAATTGTTTTGTAAAAACCAATCTACATAAAAACCCCAGGTTTATTTAAACTATAAGTGGATTTCAAAATGTTTTTGCAAAACAAACAATAAACTGCTGATTTAAAAAAATACAAAAAAAAATAATAGTAACCTACAAAATATTGACTGCAACCCTTACATTATCGATATAATGATAAATAA
Source organism: Schrankia costaestrigalis (assembly GCA_905475405.1). NCBI lineage: Eukaryota > Metazoa > Arthropoda > Insecta > Lepidoptera > Erebidae > Schrankia > Schrankia costaestrigalis. Next base: position 10,491,970 of record FR997851.1, read on the forward strand.
TTATTGTAATTCGTGCTAAGTATAGGCACAAAAACTGCGTGGGGCTCACAGCCGTGACCTAATGAATGAAAATGTTGCAACGTTGTTTGTTTTGTATATTACAATGTATCTATATAAAAGACCCACTACAGGAAAAATATGTCCGTGTGGTGAAGGAGTAAGAACACAATATGTCACCACCCCATCTCATCCCATGGGTGTCGTAAGAACCGATTAAGGGACTCCGAATCCATGAATATAATCTTTACGAAGTAAAAGAAGGAATACTTGAAATTAAACCATATACCAATCTGTCTGGCTAGCGTGGTATTAGTAGGCCAAGTATCCCTGCGTCATGGGAGGAGGCCCGTCTCTGCAGTGGGACATTAATGGGCTGTTATGATTCTCAAGCAAGCCGTTTTTGTGAAGACTGCTTGTTTATGATAAATAAAACAAACAAGACTTTAACCTAAAACTAAAACAAAAACAGGCTACAAGCACTTAGTAGTATGATATCAGTCAATGATAGTATCAAATACCTACAATATCACGATAGTAATCGTATTGTATTGTATGAATGAACTGACCGATGACGCAACTAAATGAGTAGGATGATGAGTGTGTAATATTGGCATATTTAATTCTTGGAATGTAATGATTAACCTTAAAGTGACATTCCGAATTAGCGTTAAGTTACCTTTATTAGATTTGCTTTTTTTCGCACTAGAGACCATGTCCTGTGTTGCGGGGACTTGACTTTACAAACTTCTATTTAACGGACACAAAGAACATCCAGACCCTGGACTATATTTTTTGGTTCGTCAAAGAATTGTTGTTGGAATCAAACCCGCGACCTCGTGCACAGCAGCCGCTTCCGCTACAATCGCGCCATACCGAGGCAGTAAAATATTACGATAGTAATCGTATATATGAATGAACTGACCGATGACGCAACTAAATGAGTAGGATAAGTGAGTAGTATTGTAATATTGAATTCTTCGAACATTATTGATTAACCTTAAAGTGACATTCCAAATTAACCCCCTTACTCATAAACGCCACTTAAATTTTAGTCAATTGATTAGCTTAAATTCTTGCGGTTTTGTTTGGCATACGGTTGGTTTTGCTAATAAAAAACTCGCTAAAAAGTGATTAAATTTTAGAGACTTTTATGAGTAAGGGGGTTAGTGTTAAGTTACATTTATTACATTTGCTTTTTTCGCACTAGAGACCATGCCCTGTGACGGGGGACTTTACAAACATCAATTTAACGGAAACAAAGAACATTAAGACCCTGGACAATAATTTTTGGTTCATCAAAGAATTGTCTTGCGTGGGAATCGAACCCGCGACCGTCGCGTCATATAGAGGCTGATAAATTTCACGATAATAATCATAATTGCATGAATTGTATGAATGAACTGAATTGTATGAATGAGCTGACCGATGACGCAACTAAATGAGTAGGATGAGTGTGTATTATTGTAATATTGAATTCTTTGAACATTATGATTTATTTGAATGTCACATTCAGTTTTACGTTAAATTACTTAAATTGATATGTTAACTTAATAAGAATTATATTATTATAATATAGGGTGTCGCACATGTAAAAACTTAATAAATATAGGTAAATACATTATAAGATTAATAATAAATCCTCAGCTTGGAAGTGTTTAATATGGTCATATTTGACCTATGTGGCGTAGTGCTTATATAACATGACTGCTACGCAGAGGTCTCGGATTCGATTCCCGCAATTCAATGCAAATCTTTGTGTGCATAAACATGATTGTTTGCAGTGGTCTGGGTGTTTTCTTATGTGTTTATCTGTTGTCTAGTACCCATAGTACAAGCTCTGCTTAGTTTGGTACTAGATTATGTTGTGTGAATGTGTGAGGAAAATTTATATTAATTATTTAAGTACTTTTTTCACTTTGACAGCTCCCACGTTTATCTTATGTCTAGGGACATTTTACAGACATGAAATTTACGGATACAAAGAACGTCTAGCCTCAGAACAATAATTTATAGATCGCGAAGATATTTGTTCTGAAGATCAAAATTCGATACAAACTCTCTCTGATTTGTTTCCCTCTCCACCCCGTCACTTTATTCCCTTAACATTACTATTGTAGTGTGTAACCACCCTATAATATTGTTCCATATATAAATGTGTTATTATATCAATAAATAGTTTTGGTTGAGGGCCATCCGCCCCACCACAGCCCGTGAAAAGTAGTAGCGGTCGTCAACTACGTCGGCCAACTACTCGTCCTCAACAAAAAAAAACAATAGTTAGTATTGTCTAATCATTCGGTGTGTCAATATCCCCGATTTACACTATGAACAGTTAACAACTTTAACATGCTCGAACATCTGTCAATGTAACTAGTCTTGAAACAGAGTTAATCAGATATATGAGTTATCCGTTCTGTATTATGCTCTAAGGCTTACGTAGAACAATGACTTGGTTAGTGTCTTCAGAGATTAGATACAGAATACCTACATTACTAATGAATTACAAACAGGAGACAATGTGTAGTTGATGTAACTGTATAAATGTGTGTGTTAGTTTGTTTGTCTAATTATGTAACGGGTGTGCAACGCCTAATAGAAACACGCTTGTACGATTGATAATGAAGAGATAGTCACAGAAACTTTGTATAATTCGACGAAATGTGTTGTCTACGATTTTCTAATCGTATTTATAAGCGTGTCGTATAAGCGTGTTTCTTTTTGACGTTCTACACCTAATTAAGTGTAGGACCAGCCTCAGCTTCACACGGGTGCAATGCTGATACCAGTATTAAACTACGTCTAACTTCACAGAATTCGCAATGTAAGCGTAAAGAAACGAGTTTATTTACGACATCACAATATCATCATATCAGCCAATTGAAGTCTACTGCTGTACATAGGCCTCCTCTAAATATTGCCACCTTGTGCGGTCCTGTGCCTCCTGCACTATCGGTTTCCCGCCGTCGTCCTAACCAGGTCATCACAATTTAAACCTTTTAAACCTAACATTATGTATGTATTACACTTATAAACCTTTCTCTTTAATGACTCTACCTTTTAAACAATACTGCTTCAAAATCCGTTGGAAGTTTTAAAAATATCAGTACTTATAGGGACGGACAGCCAGCGAGTTTATTTTATAATATTATACGTAGTAATGATACTAAGTGCAATAGGAGTTTATGCCAGTTACCTTAAGTAGGTATTTATGTAAGGTTTTGCAAGTAGGTATTTGCGTAGTAAGATATTCCCTATTTATTATTACGCAGCTTTTCTTAATTTGATGGATGGTAATGGAGTAGAGAGATTGACATATTTTTTATCGAGATTTTATGTAAGATTACATAATGTTATATTAATATTTCTCGCACATTTGTGCCGCCATTTAGTCTCAAATTAAGCAGAGCTTGTAGAATAGGCAGGAGAACCAAAGTCACCGACATAGCGCTCAGAATGGCCCGGTTAAAGTGAAGGTAGGCAGGGTACATAACGCGGAGAAACGACAGACGTTGGAGCAGAATAGTTCTGAAATAGCGACCGCGTACCGGAAAGCGCAGGGTGAGGAATTCGCTCCTCACTCGGTGGGCCGACGACCTATTTGACGGCAGGAAGCCGATGGATGAAGAAGGCACAGGACCACACAAGGTGGCAATACTTGGAGGAGGCCTTTGTGCAGCAGTGGACGTCGGGTGGCTGATATAATGATGAGGATGATGTAGAATGGGTACCATACAACTAATTAACATGATGATATAGTATTTATTGTATAAACGTAGTATTATAATCTACTTATTTACATTACGAAACATTCAGCCCACATCAAATACCGCACTATTTTTTTTTTACCTTTGCGGGCATCGAATTAATTCATCGGCATTTCAAGGGCTCTTGTCACTTTTTGTACCTTCCACTATATGTTATGTTTTGTCACAATTATAACTCTTAACATTTTCCTTTGTAGAAATGACGACTTTATTATACACTACTAGCTGACCCGTGCCCACTTCGTTGGGCGGCTAAAAAAACGAATACCTTTTTTAAACATATTTCGTTACTGCTCCACTCCTATTAGTCATAGCGTGATACTATATAGCCTATGACACTCCCCGATAAATGGAGTATTCAACACAAAAATAATTTAAAAAATCGGTTCAGTAGATCCAGATATTACCCCCTACAACGTCACAAACTCAAACTTTACCTCTTTCTAAATTTTAGTATAGATTTAACTAATTTAGGATTTTAGCCTAAATAATTGTTTTGTATGGCATTTTTTGGCGGCAATACATGAAGGAGGCCTATGTCCAGCAGGGGACGTCGATTGGCTGATATGATGATGATGATGGAATTTATAGCAAACACCTAGAACGCCACCGAAAAAGTTGAATAAAATTGAACATATCTAATAAAATAAAATATTTAAACCCAAATATTAAACAAACAAATTATATATTCATATACGCAAAATGAATTTCTTCGCATGTTTATTTAAACGTGATTATATTAGCATATACGAGTCCGATTGAAAAAAATGGCTTCACATTACATTTTGAATGCAATATGCAAATTAAATCCCGACGGATAAACAAAGGTTTTCGCTCTAAGGGTACTTGAAATTGAGACTTGTTGCTAACGTTATACCTAGATTTAAACAGCTTCATTACTTGGATTGCTTTATTTTTCTGTATTTTATTTTTGTCTCTAGAGTAGTACTACAGTAAAAAAATATTTGCCTGTAGTTCTATCGGCCGACGTGGTTCCCGTCGTACCTACTACTAGTAGTACGATTGGTAGTAACACGGGAAATAAAGGTTATTTTTTGACTTAGGTACATTGGGAAAACTTTTTAAATTTCATAGGTTTTTTTTGTTAAAGACAGGTCAATTTTAACTTTTATTGAACGTGATGAAAAGCGCGAATACAGTGCATAAATAAAGGCAATGGATGGTCGTCAAAAACCGCTGTACTCCGTCGTCATCACCTTGTAGGCCTGACGCATTTACCTCAAAACTTATCATCATAACTGCCTATTAATGTCCTACTGCAGGAACGGGCCTACTCCAGTGACGGAGGGATACTTGGCCTACTAATACTAAGCTGGCCAAACGGATTGGTATAGGGTTTTATTTCAAGTTTTCCTTCTTTTTATTACGTAAAGATAATATTCACGGATAGTCCCTTAGTCGGTTTTTAATACATCCATGGGATGAAATGGGGTGGTGACATATTTATTCTTACTCGGTCACCACACGGAGAGAACTTCTACATCTAACTTATACATCTAAGAATAATCTAGTCAAATAAATAGGCGCCTACAAAAGTGTCATATAAACAAAACCGATCAACAGAAAATCCCGATCACCGATCTCAGTTTATTGTATCGGAAATGTCACTTTATCATGTTTTATTTTCGTATAACCTTGTCGTATCAGAAAAAACACATTACGTAAATTCTCGAGAGCTCAATTTTTATCAGTCATAAAGCATTTCTAGTAATCTTTGAAGGACATCGCTGTACAATATTATGACTAGAGTGAAAAGGACAGCGGCCTTAGCGTTTTCCTTTGAGAATAACCCGGGATATAGAAGTGACGGTATCTTTACCCAAAGGATTAAAGTTAGTCCATAATCTAATGATTAGATTTATTACTAAGGATTTCTATTTAGAGGGATTAATCTTCAAGAATTAATAAACAATCTGAAGATCTAGTTAATCCGTGTAATGTTCTCACCACTTTGGGGATGTCAATGAAAGTTGTTTTATAATTGCGATCTTTCTTAGTGCTAAATACAATATTTGCCTTCTACCTATAGTATTCTACATTTTGGGTAAAACAACATGGGTAAACCCCGAATATAAATTCATTTTACTTGTAATTCGGTCTACTCTTTACCCAAGAAGCTTGGGTAATACTAGGTTAACCCGGGTAAACCTAGGTTTACTTCACCTTCTAGCATTACCCGTAACATAATGTTAAAGCTATGCAATGTAGGTATACTACAATAAGTTTTTGCATGAAAGAGTAACAAACATCCATACATCCTCACAAACTTTCGCATTTATAATATTAGTAGGATATTTTTTTTTTTTTTTTTTTTTATAGTAAACACGGCAATATGACTATATCGAGCCTGATGGAAAGCGCGAGTACAGTCCACAAATGAAGCCAACGGATAGAAGTCCAAAATCAACTTCAATCCGTCGTCATCATCTTGCCGGTTTGGCCAAATGCTTCTTCACACTGCGTTTGAAGGACCCAATGTCATATGATGGAGGAAATACGTGATTAATATAATAATTATAGATGCGTTTGTTTGCTTTGACCTGTAAATAGCATCCAATATGACAAGATAGATGTTAAATCATGCAGAAAGACATCGCAACATCAGAAAAGACGTCTCCTACAAATGTTTCCATTGCGTCCTTGTGCTTGCCTCATCTCTGTTGTAGTATTCGTCGCACGATACAACGCAGAGGTGGGTAGAATATGAATGTTTGCGTTGCTCAGGGAATTCTTTGTGTACCTAAGTTTAAATTTATTAAAGTATGTTTAACCGTCTTTGAGACAAGATTGATAGAGTATTATTTTTGTTATCTAAAGGGCTTTGTATCGTAATTAAAAATCTGATTGAGTTAGTATGTTGTTTTCATGTTCAAATATACAGGTTTATAGTCGTGTCCTTTGCGGTACACTAAATGTTGTCCCTGCACCAGACTCTGTTATATTAATAATGTATAAAGATAACTCTTTGTGATCTAGAACCGTTATTTTTATCCTTCATAACAAGGAATGTAATTAACAAGGAACGTAATTTCATTTCTACAAAAAAAAACCATTTACTATCTCAAAAAAAAACACAATTCAACAGCTGACATAACTGACACGCATGCGTGATTGAGGGACCCCTTTTGACGCAACCACGGTCGGGCAAGCACTCAATATAATTCAGGTAAATGGTAACCTATCCCTTGGGTAATCCCTTAGTTTCTTTGCACAATATTCCAGGGAATAACTGCGGCAGCGTGAAAAAAATTGCCAATGAGGAAGGTGCTGTTACTACAAATTCACTTACTAAGGTAAAATTATTTTTGTTAGCTCTTTTGGTATAGGTAAACAATAATAATAATACTTTTGTATTAGATTTTACTTATTAACGTACTATAGTCCATTTTATAGATATGCGTGTAAAGCGCCGATCACACTAGACTACATGTAGTCTCCTACATAAGGACGTCCTAACTTTTTAGTGGTAGGACGTTCTGTTTACACTGTCCTACATGTGATTACACTAGACTACATGATGAAGGACGGTCGGGACTCGCCAATCTCCGATATGTAGTGTCCTAGACTAGTGTAATCGGCGCTTTAGTAGGCTAAGTATCCCTCCGTTACGGAAGCAGGGCCCGTCCCTGCAGTGGGAGATAAATGGGCTGTGGTTATGATGATGATGATCATTCTGGGTAACGTAAAAAAAGGACTACTAGGGACAATATTCTTAGGTTAAGAAATGTAAGCTAAGCCCCTATGCGTGACATTTTTTTTTTTTTTTAGAAACTTATTTCTCTTTATAGATGACGACGCATTGGGATTTTTAGACAATGAAATCCTATTTTCCACATTGAAATATCTTAGTATTTATATTAGTATTTGTCTTACAGAAAACACTAATATAACAAGTGAAAATAAAATATTATTCACACATTCCCTGGACAGGCCAAACATGGCACGATGCCATCTTGAAAACTAAGCAGAGCTTGTACTATGGGTACTAGACAGCGGATGAACATACTTACACACTTTAGTACTTACTTATATACATTTAAACATAGAATACACCCACATCAAAGGAAACTTTCATGTTTTACATACAAAGATTTGAATTGCCGACTGCCTCGGTAGCACGGCGCGGCGTTCGCGGTTTTGAAAAATAAGACAATAAATAAATATTCCTGACACATTCACCCATCGCCACCTAGACCCAAACTAAGCAAAGCTTGTACTGTGGGTACTAGACAACGGATAAACATATCTAAATACTTTTTTTTTGAGCGGGAATCGAACCCGAGACCATGTAATATACCGACTGCGCCACAGAGGTCGTCAAATATAATTGTCTTTGTTTAGTCCACAAATTGTTGTTCTGAGTCTGGGATGTTCGTTGTATCCATTAAAATGATGTTTGTTAAAGGCCCCGCGATACAGTGCATGACCCTAGTGCAAAAGTTGTTTTAAAAAAAAAATATTGGCCGGAAAACAAATCCAAGACGTCTGCATAAAAGAATAGGTAGGAAATATTTGAAGATATCCGTAGCAAACAAAGTAAACGTTCATATATTTAGTTAGTATCGCACAATATAACAAATGTGTAGCAATATTTATTTATTTATTTATTTATTTATTTACCAACTTAAACTAACAGTACATAACACCACACGCTTAAGTTATAGGTACAGAATTAACAAAATTAAAAATATGCAAACTTACAAAACAACATAATACTTATTATACACTTATAAATTATTATTATTACAGACTAATAGGTACTTTGTTACATACAATTATAATATAGTGCTAGGAGTTGCAATAGCCTCAAAGTAATGTGCACTGATGCTCAGGAGTCTCGGCTCAGGATGACTGAAGATATCGAGAGTATCATCGAATAATAATATATTATTTAAGTGTCGCAAAGCTAAATAAAGTGGACTGTTGGATAAGGTTACAGTACAAACATTGGGAACGTAGAACAGAGGGCGCTTGCGTGCTCGAAGAGTATGAGTTATTGTTCGTGGAACATTTATAGACACGTGTGAAAGAAGAAATGAATTATGAATTGATCCTCGTATGAGCCTGACAAAATACTTAATTAATGTTAAATTTCTTCTAACCTCCAAGCTTTGGTAGGAAACCATCCCAAGAGTAAATGGAGTGGGATACATGTAAGGGTAGTAGCCATATAATTTTAGGTAGAGATATCGAATAAATGCTTTCTGTGTTTTTTCTAGAAGTAAAGTGTAGTTCTTTTCATGCGGGTTCCAAATTGCACAATTATTCTCCAGAGTACTACGAACATATGCATTGTAGAGCACAGCTATAGCATGGCGGTTATTAAAATATTTTGTCTGACGTAATACAAAGCCCAAGTTTCTACGCGACTTGTTACAGGTTTCAATTATATGTTGGTTAAATGTGAGATGTGAGTCAAATCGGGTTCCCAAGTCTTTTATAGTAGTAACTCTGTTTATTGGTTCATTGTTTATAGTATATACAGTTGTTATTGGTTGTGATGCACGTGTAAAAGACATAACCGCACATTTATTAATGTTTACGCAAATGTTATTGTTTGTACTCCATTGGTAAATCATATCGATGTCATGCTGGAGTTTAGTCGAGTCGGAGCTGTCACTGACAGGATGTGCGAGCTTCACGTCATCAGCAAACATCGATAATGTAGAGTACTTTATTTGTTCTGGGAGGTCATTAATAAAAATCAAAAACAATAACGGTCCTAGGCTGCTGCCTTGTCCTATACCAGATGTTACTGAATATATATAATATTATATACAATAATGAGTGCCATTAAAACTTACACGTAACTGACCTCTTGGGGTACGCTAGGGGTACGTACCCCTAGTGTTTTCTATGTATAATACGTATGTATTTACAAAAAAAAGTATTTAAGTGTGTTTAGTGTCTAGTACCCATAGTACAAGCTTTGCTTAGTTTGGGACTAGGTGGCGATGTGTGAAAGTGTGAGGATTATTTTTTACTTGTTTAATTTAAAATTGGTTGTTTGTTTGTGGAGCATTAAGCTTTATGAAGTCCGTTTTAGTTAGTGTCAGTCTCTATCATCCCACTGTCGGGCAAAAGACCTTCCAAGTTCGAGATTACCACAAGTTAAAAAAAAATACAAAGGTAAGTAAAACAATGGAAAAAAAATATGTCCAAGGATTTAAAACTGGAAACTGGATCACCTAAGTACACGTTCCAGATGTTTAGACCGCACAAAGCATTGTCTCAAAATGCAAATGTTTCCAAAAAGGAGATGGAAACTTCTGGGCTAAAGCCTGTACATTACTGTACAGAGTAAGGATATGCCCTAAAAATCTTTGCTATTATTTAATAAAATAATAATAAAATTACTCAATTGTATTAGGCTTGTAACTTGAAAAAAATAGAAAAGATTTTTAGGGCATATCCTTACTCTGTACAGTAATGTACAGGCTTTAGCCCAGAAGTTTCCATCTCCTTCAAAAAAAAATTATCTTGGATTTCAGATTGCCAAAACTAACCAAAGATTTAGAACTAGACTAATAAGTGTGAAGCTATAAATTGATAATACTATCATTTCTGTATAATCTTGGCCCAAAAGTCTTAGTGAAGGTTTCATTCTCCTTTACAAAACTTTTAGATTTAATGCTACCTTCAGTTGCAATGATTAAAAAGAGTCATTTTTGATGTCTTGGTGGTAAGGTTTAATTTTTCTATTGAATACCTACATTTAGTTTTAATAATACAATCTATAGGTACATAATATAAAATAAAGACGCTTTTTATGTCCCCCCTATGTCCCTTTGTATGCTTAAATCTTTAAAACTACGCAACAGATTTTGATGCGGTTTTTTTAATAGATAGAATGATTCAAGAGGAAGGTTTATATGTATAACACATGCATAATATAGTAGAGAATATTTTTTTATTATGATTTCTAATGAAGCTGTACTTAAACCTTCTTAAAGGACATTCTGTAGTAAGTGCTCATGTGGAGACGGGGCTGGTTGCTAGTTAATTTATTTTTATAATATCTTTCTAAAAATGGAATGATTGTAAAATTGATCAATATTGACGTAATGTTGTATCAATGAAGCTATGTTTTTATTAATTTTGTAACATAAACATATTACGAGTATTATGACTACAGTTCAACAAATCTAATAGGTACGGTATGACAGTTTTGACAAATTGAATAATAAGGCTGGGATAAAAAAATCGGTTACTATAATATCCGAAATTTAAGAGATCGATTACTATAATATCCGATTTTTAAGACACTTTAATAATATAATTAATCTCATTATTAGTAAAAGGTATTGATCCTTACTTGATTAACTTTGTAAAAAACACCACATATTGCAAATTCTATAGTTTTTACATTAATTTGATATGGATGAAAATTTCTGAAAAATAGCATTAAGCGTTCATGCAATAGAAAACACGTAAATTACTTTGATTTAACTACTATCTTTCTTAAATTTTAGATAAATGTAATTTTTCCAACGTCAAATTTCACAGATATAAATTAATTTCACCATTAGACATAATTTGTAGATTCTAGAATTTTGTCCTTGATTCCTATACATTTTTCAAAGGTCAAATACTAAAGTCTTTAGTCTGTGGTTGACACGACCCCATAGTTGTTTACCTTTATATTTAGGTCGTAATAAATAAACAGTAGTAGGTATTAGATCTAGTACTTTTAGAGAATAAAAAAAAATTCTAAACATTACTTTTATTTTAATTATAATTAATTAAATAAAAGTAATGTTTAGGATTTTTTTTTATTCACTACTAAGACCTTAATAAGTTGCCTCCCGTTACCTTTGACCACGTCGAGTAATAGTTATTGTAATAGTTAGTTACGTGTCTAACGATAATAACGATTTTTCGTATATGTAAACGATTTTTTTGCATACAAGTGTATCCGAAGAGTCGCAACACTACGAGCAGTGACATAACTACGTGACTTTGCAATGAGGTCAAGAATAGAACTATTAGATATTATTTACATTGTAAATATGTGTTATTTTGCTTTGTTTGAAATTTTTAAATTAAATTTATATATTACGAATTGTACATTTTTAGATACAATAATAAAAACTTACTACAGTTCAACAAATCTAAAAGATACAGTATGACGTTTCATATTTTTCAAACTGAAACAACTTTGTTCATGCGTACATTATTCAGTTTAGAAAACCTTTTTCGTAAAACCATGAATTTAGAAAGATTTTATTATTGTATCTAAAAATGTACAATTCTTAATATATAAATTTAATTGAAAACTTTCAAACAAAGCAAAATAACACATATTTACATAGTAAATAATATCTAATAGTTCTATTCTTGACCTCATTGCAAAGTCACGTAGTTAGGTTACTGCTCATAGTGTTGCGACTCTTCGGATACACTTGTATGCAAAAAAATCGTTTACATATACGAAAAATCGTTATTATCGTTAGACACGTAACTAACTATTACTCGACGTGGTCAAAGGTGACGGGAGGCAACTTATTAAGGTCTTAGTAGTTAATAAAAAAATCCTAAACATTACTTTTATTTAATTAATTATAATTAAAATAAAAGTTATGTTTGGATTTTTTTTTATTCGCAGATTAGAGAATTTGCAATATGTGGTGTTTTTTTAACAAAAGGTTCTACCCTTTACTAATAATGAGATTAATTATTAAAGTGTCTTTAAAATCGGATATTATCGTAATCGATCTCTTAAATTTCGGATATTATAGTAATCGATTTTTTTATCCCAACCTTATTATTCAATTTGTCAGAACTGTCATACCGTACCTATTAGATTTGTTGGACTTTAAATTCATGGTTTTACGAAAAAGGTTTTCGAAACCGAATAATGTACGCATGAACAAAGTTGTTTCAGTTTGAAAAATATGAAACGTCATACTGTATCTTTTAAATTTGTTGAACTTTAAGTTAAAAATATTCGTTCGGTCTTTAATTTTTTTTTAAATTGTTATTTAATGTTTATTGTTTTTATTAAATAATCGAAAGAAAAAATAATTGCTGATATTTAATTTATAATTAATGTACTTTTGTTTTTTTTAATTTATTGTGTTTAATTATGTAAAAATATTTGTACCTATGCCAATAACTTGGCTAAATATAATTATTGTAAGACCTATATATGTATGCACCATATTTTAATGCAAATAAATATCTTATCTTTCTTTATTAATTATCGCGACTTTCGTTTTGTATAAGCTAACCTTTTCAATATACATCATACTCTTAAAAAACAGATTTTTCAAAATAACTACATCAAAATAAGATGCCTAGTTAAAACAATAAAAAGTGGATTAGGACTCTATTTAAAAATACTGATCTTGACTTTATTTTATACTTTAATGATTCCTTTATAAGCGTAAAAACGAGCATCTTTGATTGTAAAAGCTTCATAAATAAAAGATCCCTTAAGAAAAGCCCTTATCCACATTTAAGTATTCTTGAATTTTCAATTATGCCATTATCTAAGAATTAACTCATAAAGAATGACTCCAGGAATTAAACGAAAAGGTTTGGTGTTTGTGGTACATAATAAATTAAGAAAACAAAATTTCATCTATTCCTGTATTCCTCTGGTGTTTGTCCATGGGCGGCGGTCATCACTTACCATCAGGTGACCTGCTGGCTCGTTTGCCTCCTATTACATAAAAAAAAATCACCTGATGTCGCATAGAAGTCGTTTAAGAAAGACGTGTGCAGACGAAGTAAGAATACATGGCATTGGCTCAATTAATCCCAAAATAGTCTTTTACTATTTATATCATAATGTCCCACTGCAGGGACGGGCCTCCTCCCATGACGGAGGGATTCTTGGCCTACTAATACCACGATGGCCAGACGGATTGGTATAGGGTGTAATTTCAAGTGTTCCTTCTTTCTATTTCGTAAAGATAATATTCACGAATAGTCCCTTAATCGGTTTTTACGACACCGATGGGATGAGATGGGGTGGTGACATATTGTATTCTTACTATTTATATATTTAAATCAAAATCCAACAAATAGATAGTTCGCTAGTATTCCATCTTTGATTACAATAGAAGGTGAACTGTCTGCCTACCGTGGTATTAAAAGTGGTCTTTTTCCGTCACTGATTTTTTTCGCTACTGTAATATATACGAGGTAAATACCTTCAAAATCGCTGTAAATATATTATTTCTGTAACTATCATAATGTTGATAACAATCTATACTAATATTATAAAGAGGTAAAGATTGTGTGTTTGTGACGTTGTAGGGGGTAATGTCTGGATGTACTAAACCGATTTAAAAAAATCTTTCTGTGTTGAATAGTCCATTTATCGGGGAGTGTCATAGGCTATATAGTATCAAGCTATGACTAATAGGAGTGGAGCAGTAATGAAATATTATTAAAAAAGTAACGCGTTTTTTTCGCGGCCTAACGAAGTGGGCAAGGATCAGCTAGTCTATCTATATATTATATAAAACTCAAAGGTGACTGACATAGTGATCTATCAACGCACAGCCCAAACCGCTGGAGAGATCTAGCTGAAATTTGGCATGCAGGTAGATGTTATGACGTAGGCATCCGCTAAGAAAGGATTTTGATGAATTCTACCCCCAAGGGGATAAAATAGGGGATGAAAGTTAGTATGAAACTTTGTCAGTTTTAAACCGATCTGGCTGAGACTTTGCACGCATATAGCTACTAAGACGTTGGCAACCCCATATAAAGGACTTTTATAAATTCTACCCCCAAGGGGATAAAATAGGGGATGAAAGTTAGTATGAAACTTTGTCAGTTTCAAACCGATCAGGCTGAGACTTTGCATGCATATAACTAATATGACGTTGACACCCCCTTAGAAAGTACTTTTATAAATTCTACCCCCAAGGGGATAAAATAGGTGATGGAAGTTTGTATGAAACTTAGTCAGTTTCAAACCGATCGGGCTGAGACTTTGTATGCATATAGCTATTAGGACGTTGGCAACCCCTTAGAAAGGAATTTTATAAATTCTACCCCTAAAGGGATAAAATAAGCGACGAAAGTTTGTATGAAACTTTGTCAGTTTCCAACCGATCGGGCTGAGACTTTGCTTGCATTTAGCTACTATGACGTAGGCATCCCCTTAGAAATGACTTTATTAAATTCATCCCCTATGGCGATAAAATAGGGAACGAAAGTTAGTTTGAAATTCTGTCAAATTCAAACCGATCAGACTGAGGCTTTGCATGCATAGAGTTACTATGACGTAGGCATCGGCTAAGAACGGATTTTGATATTTTGTACCCCCAAGAGGATAAAATAAGCGACGAAAGTTTGTATTAAACTTTGTCAATTTTAAACCGATCGGGTTGAGGCTTTGCATTCTAATAGTTACTATGACGTAGGCATCTCCTTAGGAAGAATTTTATCATAAATTAACTTTCGTTCCCTAT
The DNA here is from genome assembly GCA_905475405.1 of Schrankia costaestrigalis. NCBI lineage: Eukaryota > Metazoa > Arthropoda > Insecta > Lepidoptera > Erebidae > Schrankia > Schrankia costaestrigalis. Next base: position 10,507,184 of record FR997851.1, read on the forward strand.
TTTATCCCTATAGGGGTTGTATAGGGATAAAATAGGGAACGAAAGTTAATTTGAATTTTTTTCAAATTCAAACTGTTCGGGCTGAGGCTTTGCATACATAAATACTTGCTATGTCGTAGGCATCTCCTTAGAAACGACTTTAAAAATTCTATCCTCAAGGGGATGAAAATTTGTATGAATCTTTGTCAGTTTAAAACCGATCAGGCTGAGACTTTGCATGCAGATAGCTACTATAAAGTAGGCATCTCCTTAAAAAGTATTTTGATAAATTCCACCCCTAAAAGGGTAAATGAAAGTTTGTATAAACCTTCTTACATTTTCGAATGATTGAACTGAAATTAAAGATTGGAGCTACTATGATGAAGATGTCCGCTAATATAGAATTTTGATTAATTCAGCCCCTATTAGGACGTCACGGTCTCAGCTGCCAAAAAATCTATGAAGTCACGACTCAGCTGTTAAAATTCTATGACGTTACGACGAAGTTGTCAAAAAAATTCCCGCCAAAATTGTATGACGTCACGTCTTATCTGTCAAAACTTCTATCTAGCTAGCTGTAAAAAAAACCTGCCAAAATTTTACGACGTCACGTCTCATCTGTCAGAATTTCTATGACGTCACGACTCAACTGTCAAAAATTCTATGACGTCACGAATCATCTTTCCGAAATTCTGTGACATTACGACTTAGCTACTCCACGCATTCCTTAGAAAAATCAGGCAGACAGAGGGACAACAAAGTGATCTCATAAGGGTTCTGGTTTTTTTTAAACATAATTTATAATAATACTTTTTAACGCGAGCGAAGCCGCGGGGAAAAGCTAGTAAATTATATATTTAAAATTACTGTAGCTAAAAATTTAATTCAATAAACTAACAGACAATTCATAATTAATGAATATCTTGTTCAATGTTTACCACCGCTGGGATGATGATCCTAGCTTACAGGAATTACGTAATGTCGGTATTAAGTTAATACTATTAAGTCTCATTCGTTAGTATTTGTCTCATAAGCCGTCGAAATCGTCGAGAGGTATTCTAGCTAATTCCCTTTACAGCCTGCTAAAAGATCTAGTTGAATTAAAGACTGTCAAGTAGCTTACTGAGGTCTGTAAGCTCTGTACTAGGTCATATATCGAAAATGACATTGTTAGGATCTTACCAAATTGAAAAATGAAAAAATGAAAAATGTTTATTTGTCTCAAAATAGTTACATAGTTTGTATGCTATGAGGCATCCCCAGTAAGTAATTACATAATACTTGTGTTGGGGTTGTCTCGTTCTTACTCTAAGTCACAACAATAATGAGACTAACTATTGTTTACAAAATTAAATTGGGTTAGGTAAAGTAAAAATGGCGCACAGTGAAGGTAACCTGCCACTCGTTGTAAACCTCGATTTACACATCGACAAGTACAAGTAAGTTGTTGATTAAGTTGATTAAAATAGATCTCCATCCTATTTTTTGCGAGTTAAGTACGAAGTAGCCCCCTCTCTCGCGTCTCACCAACTTAACTCGCCAAAAAATAGGATGAAGATCTTTAAATCAACTTAATCAACAACTTACTACTTAACTCGCTACTGTACTTGTGGTTGTGTAAATCGGGCTTAAAAAGTTTTGCATAAACCTAACTGTGTCGTAAGTCCTAGAACTTGTTCTGCTCTCAAATTATTATAGTAGACTAGACGAATACATTAATAAATCCATGTACCTAATGCGATAACTGCCCAGACTAACTGGGTTATTTGATAGGTAGACATACTTTTTTTTTTGATAAAAAAAGTGATGACTGCCGAAAAAAACACATAAGAAAAAAGTGTAAACTCTCAAGTTCGAGTTCATTAATGCTAAAAAAGGTTTCAAATAATATCTTAAACTTCTCACAATCTTAATCATTCATTCATACGTTATCTTTTTACCAATTTTTATCATTATTCTAAGCAATACTTTTTTTATGAAGTATTATTATTTTTTGTTAATTTAAAAGAAAATAGATTAATATTTAGTTACTGGAAGAAGCTTATCTCTAGAGTAAGACGTTTATGCACTGATAAAGAGGATAGGGGTACATGATAATACCGCAATCATAACATTTAACGTAAATAACAGATTAATGCTGCATGCTTTAATAATATATTGTTCTCAGAGACCACGGCATGTGACCTGTGCAGAAAATTCAAGTAAAATAAAGGTAAACCCGTGTTAATCTCCGGTATATACGTTAAACATTCATAAGTTTGCAAGACGATTGTTTTAAAGTTATCATTTTCATTGTCCATTTTTAAAAAGACAACTCCCGCACTAGAGACCACGCTCTGCGTCGCCGTCGCAGCGACTTTTACAGACATGAAATAAACGGGCACAAAGTACCTCAAGGTCAGAGACAATAATTTGAAGATCACACATAAATTGTCTTGCGTGGAATTCGAACCCCCGACCTCACGGCACCGCACGGCATACATATGCGCCAACGAGGCAGTCAACATAACATGGCAACCATCTACCACGAATCCCCACTTCAGGTTATTTAACTAGACTTAAGTATCTGTTTAAACAAGTACCTACTTTATTAGAACACTCATAGACGATTAAAACACGAATCAGTCTTGATTGCATAACCGTGTCATTGACCTCGCCGCACGCTGTATTAAATTATGTACTTGAAAAAAATTATTATGCTTTTTTATTATTTTAGCAAGGGAAGAAGGTCCACTGCAAGGTCGGGTCCCCTTCGTGTGCTGAGGAAAACTTAGGCAAATAGTATACCACTATGGCCAGACGGCTTGGTATCGATTATTGTATCAATTAGACTTTTAATTTATTCCCGGAGTCCTTAGTAGCCTTTTAAAACATTCGTGTGATGAGATCAGGATTAGCGACAATCTGTATTCTTTGCCCATAAATAGGTAGATGGATGAATATCTTCAATGATGAGTACTTAATCTCATTAATAATAAATAATAATAAATATTCACGGACATCTCTACACAGCGCCATCTGTTCCCAAAGTAAGCTAGGCTTAACCTGCTTGTGTTATGGGTAACACAACAAAGGATATTAGTACTTCTACTTATGTATATTTTAATTTTTTTGTAAATACACACAACACTCAGACCAATGCAAACAACCATGTTCATGCACACAAGTATTTGCATTGAGCAGGAATCGAACCCGAGACCTCTGCGTAGCAGTCATGTTATATAACCACTATGCCACAGAGGTCGTCAATGTATGTCAAGAATGTATCTACACTACCAATCCACCTATTCTTATATAGATGTGTAACGAGTTTTTCTTGACTAGTAGATTTATATGTCTGATACTAACTGTAATTTGTCTTGTACACAACTTGTATACGCTTTCGAGATTAGCTGGGATGGCGCCATATTCTTAGTCCTTCACCAAAAAGGAATAATAGGTTGGTAAGAATTTCAAGGCATAAAAAGCATTAATTCTTAGAAGTCAGTATAATGTTCCTTATTGTACAAGCTAAGAAGAACTTAATGTGCTAAGGATTACACAATTAATAATAAACGTACTAAACTTCATAACAACCCATTAATGTCCCACTGCAAGGACGGGCCTCCTGGCGTGACGGAGGGATAAATGGTCTACTAATACCACGGTGGCCAGATGGATTTATATAGAGTTTAATTTCTGGTTTTCCTTCTTTTCACACACAGATTCGTACTTATATGGACTAATTCTATAGAGAATTTCTATCAACACCTAAAGAGGCTTCGCTTTAGGCATACGTCTGACGCATTACTCCTTGACAGGGTACGTATTGTAAGTAGGTTCCTATCTCTGGAGCTTTAACCACCAGTAGCTTGATCCTTGTCCCTTGTACCCGGTGCTGTTGAGTCTACCTTTTTTATAAAATGTTTTTGTTTTAAAATTGCGATTAAATGTAAGTATTTTATATAAATATTATTCAAAATGGTTAGTTATTTGAAAGCCTCTAGTGGCTCGGGCTAAATAACAATTTATAATTAGTAACAATTCAAAAATCGAATCTGTATTAAGTCTATGAATAAGAAACATGAGTCAGTAGCCGGTCGAAGGAAACGGGTTATTGTGCCTGCAGACGATTGTCTAATAACTCGTTACTGGTTGAGTAAAACGCGTATTTCGTTGAATAGGTTTTATGATGCCGGGTACGGGCCCCTCACGTGGCAGCCCGACGACCTGGCAGCCAAAGAGCTAGATTTTCTCAAGGTTAGAATAAGCTAAATTACTTGTTCAGTAATGAACGTCTAAAATGAGAAATAGGTAGATTCTTATTACATAATTACACCGCAGCATTCAGAAAATGGTAACATAAATAAAATAAAGGAAATATTTTAATGAATATGCATAACTGTTTACACTCAAACGCGTCTCAGAAGGAAGTCTATTTCACATTTTTTTAATTAAAAGTTTTATAGAGCAATTACAAGCAACGACGGCTGGGCATTTTTGCATAATTTACTTTTTTCCGTGTTTACTCTCCGAGCAGTTAAAACAAGCAAAAAAATTGTAATCATTACCCAACAATAATAATAATAAACAAAGGTTGTTATCGGCCGTATCTACAAGCAACATTATTTCTAATGACTAAACAATTTTAAATATTTGGGTAACAACAAAGACGGTGAAAACATAGCTTCGTAATGGAATCTCAAAGTTACCTACTCACCTTTATCATTCAGTATCGAGTAAAATTCCTTTGCATGTTTATGTACTTGTGGAAAATAAAATCAAAGTTCACTCGTACTCGCCACACATAATTTTACCAATACAACCACAATGCGACACAGTAGGTACACAATTTCTTGTCACGAGATGAATCACCAAAGAATGCACTCTACATCACACTAACTACCACAACAAATCACTTACAACACTTAAACTAACACTTTTTAGATTAATATTCGTTATTCGGATCGATTTCGTTTTATTTATCTACAATATTCGACACAAGATAAAAGTTTTCGATGACAACAACGCGCTAGACGGCGACGCGACGTAACGCCAAGTCTTTAACTGCACGACTGACATAGAAGTATAACCTAACAAAATCGAAGGAGGCCACGCGCTTATAAACGAGTAACAACTGTTGCTCTCTCGAACTCGGCCAGGTTACGCCGCGATTACTAAAAACAAAAGTCTAAAAACTTTACATCTGAACTTGTTGTAACGTTACAATTCACTTTTAGTACATTTGTTTTGGGCTTTGTTGTTAAATTACGACGCTGAGCGTGTTAAAACTTAGTTTCATTCGTAAATAAAAGGTTTGTTTTTGTTAAAAGTCACGAACAGCATGAAACAAACCGCTCGGTCGGACCATCTAACGTGTGAAGTTAGCTGTAATCGCCATTCGCTCAGCGCGCACAGAAAGTGTGACTAACTTCGCACTGTACGCTAGAGAGGGGACACTGTCTTACCTGCGCAACCGGTTTTTTGGTTTGTTCTTTTTTTTTAGGAAAAAACATAACAGATCAAATTGTGTTTAACAATGAACTGAAGGGGCAGCTGATTAGTTTATTCAATACTTAGTTCGATATCAGTTACGATTTTATGTAGATTAGTTTAAACTGTTCCTATTTATCTTATACCAGCATTAGTTTTGTAACAATTGACTAATTATTCGAACGGTGAAGTACATACTAAGATTACACGGTGTTCCCCATTTCATACCGAATGTGTCGTAAAAAACAACTACTTACGTATAATTTTACTACATAATAGTCAAGATTTATTAAAAAGAAAGAACTTGACATAAAACCCGATACCAACCCGGCCAGCGCGGTCTAAATAGGCTGAGATTCTCTCCGTTCACAGAGTAGAAGAAGGATCTCCTGTAACTGCATGCGATTAGTCACTTATGTTCCTAGCTCGGTAAATAATTAATTATTGGCCTTGGCAGTCGGATCATAGGTATTAGATATGATGCAGAAGGCGTATTGCTGTGTATAAAAAGAAGTACCTATTGCTTGACACGGCACGTATTGTGAGGAGGTTCCTATCTCTGAAGCCCTAACCGCCAGTAGCTTGGTCCCTGTACCCTATGCTGGTGGGTCTACCTTTTTTGTATTTTTATATGTTTTATTTTATATTTACATTTAAAAATGTAAAAGATTGCAAAAAATGTAAACAAAGATTGTAATACAATATTGATTTGCTAAAGCATTACAGGGCGGGTCTTTTCTAGTGACGACAGGAAACATTTAGCCACTATAATACCAGACATGAATAAAAACATTTAGTGTAAAAAAACATTTGCCTACACCAGCAACGTGATAGCGACGTAGTGAAGAAGGGGTTTGAGGTTTGACGCGTTTTGTGCACTTCTCAACTTAAAAGCCATTCTCAAATGGTGCACTTCGCAACTGGTGCACTTCTCATATTATTATGGTACACTTCGCAATTGGTGGAGATTTGGAAAATTGTTACCACCACCATGTGTACCAGTTATCCTCATTTGGTTTAAAGTTTCGGTTATCTGGTTTTATTGCAATGTGACCTCACATTGCAATAAAACCAAATAACCGAAACTTTTATAACATAATTATATTTAAATAAAGATTATTAGGACGCATAAAGTACTGGGCATCACTATTAAAAGATTTTGCATTTCTAAAGAATTTGTATCAAATTGTAAATATGTATTGTAATACGATCGTTTGGTATTTAAATAAATATACATTTACATTAATTTTAGACTAGCTGTGAACGCGGATTTACTCGTATTTATTTAAGTACTACTCGTACCTACTCTTTCACATTTACATTAATTCATACCGCAGTTTTACAACCTAAATAAATGCAATAGAAATTCAGTATACCGTATTCCGTAGTAATAAGACACATTTTTGAATAATTATTTTCAGTTTATTGTGTTACATTGTTTACAAACATCATTTATATTATGTATAGATCGCACAATCATTTGTTCTGCGTGCGATTCGAACCCGCGACCACACCGTACAGGCACAAATGTCATAAATATATTTTGTTATTGAGAAATCGAAAATAATTAAGTACAAAAAGGTGGTAAATTTTACACCATTCAAAAATTCGTGTCAACGTGGTATTGAAATAGAACTAATATTCTACCATGCCTTGGGTTCATCTGGATCTTACCAGCAATTGATGAACACATTGGCATTGTAATAATAATAATATTTATGAGCCCTAACCACCAGTTGCTTGGTCCCTGTACCCGATGCTGGTGGGTCTACCTTTTTTATTTTTCAATGTTTTAATTTTTATATTTAAAAATGCAAAGAGAATAATATAATATTTCTCAATACACACCGCTAGCGGTGGCGTAGGCAGTGACCGTGCATGAGGTCGCAGGTTCGTATCCCACGCAAAACACTTATTTCTCAAATAGTCCCCGCGACCTAGGCCTGGAGGCGTTGATCCCTTGTTGATAATACCTTACTAAGTAGTTAGATTACTATTACGGTATTATGATTCGAAGATAATTAATGATAAACACGGTTCTTCCTCGTGGTCAAACATAAGAATCGGTTATAAAAAACATAAATTTATAAGTAAAAAACACAATAACTAAATAAGTAAGTAATACTTCTCCGTGTGGTGACGGAGTAAGAATACAAAATGTCATTACCTACCCCATTTCATCCCACAGGAGTCGTAAAAAACCGACTAAGGGACTATCCCTGAATGTTATCTTTAACGAAATAAAATGAAGGAAAACTTGAAATTATACCCTATACCAATCCGTCTGGCCAGCGTGGTATTAGTAGGCCAAGTATCCCTCCGTCATGGGAGGAGGCCAGTCCCTGCAGTGGGACATTAATGGGCTGTTATCCATACTTACTTAATATTATAAATGCGAAAGTAACTCTGTCTGTCTGTCTGTCTGTCTGTCTGTCTGTTACTCTTTCACACCTAAACGGCTGAACGGATTTCGATGAAATTTGGTACAGACAATCTTTAGACCCTGAGAAAGAACATAGGCTACTTTTTATTAGCAATCATATTATATTTTGATTTCATAGAATTTTGGCGGGAAAGCTGTGTCACGTGACCTGTGACGTCATAGGTCACGTGACCTGTGACGTCATAGGTCACGTGACCCGTGACGTCACAGAATTTTGGCGGGAAAATTTTTTTTGACAGTTGAGTCGTGACGTCATTGAATTTTTGACAGATGAGTCGTGACGTCACAGAATTTTTGACAGATGATTTGTGACGTCATATTATTTTGGCGGGAAAATATACCTCTGTCACTTTTGACAGCTGTCAATTTTGACAGATAGGCGTGACGTCATAGAATTTTTGACAGATGAGTCGTGACGTCACAGAATTTTGGCAGGAAAATATATTTTGACAGCTAAGTCGTGACGTCATTGAATTTTGGCGGGAAAAATAGTATTTAAACAGCTGAATCCTGTCCTGACGTTATCACAATTTGGCGGGAAAATAGATAGGTTTGTACAGGACCCTCGGTGCGCGAGTCAGACTCGCACTTGACCGGTTTTTTAGCTGTGGGTCTGATATATCTAGAGAGCTTAAATTCGTAATTGTCAACTTATTTCATCATAACAGCCCATTAATGTCCCACTACAGGGACGGGCTTCCTTCCTTGACGGAGGGATACTTGGCCTACTAATACCACGCTTGCAGACGGATTGGTATAGGGTTTAATTTCAAGTTTTCCTTTTTTTTATTTAGTGAAGATAATATTCACCTTATTTGTTAGGCACTAAAGTGACACACCTTTGCTTATCCTATCCTACTAATATTATAAATGCAAGTTTGTGAGGATGGATGGATGTTTGTTACCCTTTCATGCAAAAACTACTAAATGGATTTTGATGAAATTTGGAATATAGGTAGTTTATTGTGTAAAATAACAATTAAGCGGGTAATACCGCGGGCATCAGCTAGTGATATATAAATATACTCGTCTATGTATACCAAAATCTCTATTGAACGATATAATCAAACCCGAGACCTCTGCCATCATGTATTAAATCAGTACGCCATACACATTATATCAAATGGTTTTATATTACAATCAAGTAGGTCATCCCTCACTGAGTGATAGTTAATAGTAATTAAGCACAGACAATTAACTTCTTGTTATGATTTAGTGTAAATAATTAGTTTAGTGTTTACTTAATTACAAACTTATTAACAGCCCTATTGGCTTCATATTATTGTGTTCATTTAATATTGTTTTAGTGTGGCAATACAATAAATAGATAGAAAATGTCACCCGTCGAAAACCAGTATGTTTCCTTAGAAAAACTAATAACAAATTGTATACCAAACCAACCTATTTGGCCACTGGAGTTGTAGTAGACCAAATTGTTTATTGGCCTATCACTACCATCTTGCAACTAGCAAAAAATCCTATAAACTTTTAAATAGTTTATTATTACAGATTGCTATGTTAATTCTTATAGGCGTTCACAAGTACATATCCCGTATTCAAAAATGTTCTATAGATTTCTGTGTTACGTGTTGGTGAAGTTTGCATAGATTCTCATTTAGTAGGCTTCCACCAACAATATGACATGGGATAGTGACATTCATCATAATTATTCTGTCACCACATCAACATAAATATAATTCGAAATATCTTATATTTCAATATGTTTGTGACAAAAGCCAAAGGTTTATACGCGTCACAATTCCCTGTACCCTAATTATTCATCCTGTTGGCAAATAAACGGCTTATGATATATGGAATACGACGATGAAGGAAAAGTTATTAAGTATGACAAGCGATTCAGCAATTTCGAGATGTGGGTTATTATTAGTAATGTTGTGACAGATTGAAAGCACAGGGTGTCATCGTCTCATTTCCTCAACTTGTCTTAATTCCTATTTAATTGGTTTATTTCTGATTGAATTATTTGCAGGTCATACGATGTTTTAGATTCTTCTCACTTAAAGAGGTTTTGCTGCCATGGTACTAAGCTTTAATGACTTGAAAATAGGAAAACAATGAATGAATGAGAAAAATTGAATTGTAATTTAAGGCGGTCAAAATATAAAAGAACCCGAAGAAAGTATATATATTTTTAGAAGTATAGTTTTGTATATAATTCAAATTTGTTACAAGGTTAAATTCAACTAAGTACTTTAAACAAAGACGAATAGTTAATACGTGTACAGAAAGTATACACTGCCTAATAATTTATTTTGTTATACAAAAATCGTTTAGGCATTTTATTTTAGGCTAAATTTTAGCAGAAACAATACGTCAGCGTATATTAATGCGATGATCAACAAACCACAACAGCGTATGAGCGCCTGTCAAAAATTTTATAGCAATGTTATTTAGCGCGTATTGTTAATTTAGGGTTTATAAAAAGCTGCGCTATAAAAAATGTTTCGCCATTATAGACATGTGAGTTTGCTATTTTTTAAAACATGATAGATTTTACTTTGATCTTGCCACATCGACTGTAAAATACGTATAAATAAAATGCAACGTAAATTTGAACAAATATTCATTAAGTACAATATTCCTGCTACGTACCTACCTACGTACACAAACATAAACTATTGATTTATGTTAAAAAACAGTGTGTAGGAATATGAACCAGGATTTCTTTTATAGCTCCAAATAGATATAATTTTTCCCTAAATGGAGGTAAATCATTGTAGGAATTTTCAAGAAATAAACTAAAACGTTATTATGGTTTTAGAATACACCAGAATTTCTATAATTGTGCCCTTTTCTGCTAGAATCGTGTATAAAGTGGTTAGAACTTAAAATTTTTGTAAATGAATTCTGTAAATCAGTAAAGGAAATTGCGGTAATGTTGTAATCGGTAATAACTAATAACTCACTGGATGTAGTCGGCTGGATGTAGTCGAAAATGATCTCAAACCAGTAGACAGAATAATATCATCATAACAGCCCTTTAATGTCCCACTGCAGGGACGGGCCTCCTCCCGTGACAGAGTGATACTTGGCCTACTAATACCACGCTGGCCAGACGGATTGGTATAGGGTTTAATTTCAAGTTTTCCTTCTTTTTATTTCGTAAGGATAATGGGATGAGATGGGGTGGTGATATATTGTATTCTTACTCCTTCACCACACGGAGAATAATATAACTAGTCTAAAATATTATGTAAATTTACCTATGCTCCATTACTACGAAACTTGGTCAGGTTCTTAGATAAAGGCAGCTGGTTAAATTTGATTACACGGCTTTGGATCCTGGCCAATTAGAGACTGTGGGTTAGATACTTAGTTATCTGAACAAAATAGTAGGTACCTATATACTTACTTACAAAACTTCTTTTTAATTTGATCAGCTCATGACATGTCTTATTAAAGGGACGGGCTTCTTTCAATCAACGGGAAATAGTTGGTTTCCAAATATTGCACTGCCCTAGGTATAGGTGTATATGCCCTAGGTATTTTCTATACACGTAAGTATCTTAGTCCCTAAGTCAATTTTTACGACGCATACGGAACGGAAAGGGAGGTAGTATTTTCTATTCAGTCTTAGTTTTAATTAAGTATAGGTACCTAAGTAATGTAATTTTGTCTTTTCAGCAGTATAGACGATTTGTTGTAAATCTCTTAGCAATTCCCTGTCATCATTGAAATTGATGAGATTGCCACAATAAAAAAAGGGCAATGAAATGCAAACCAACTGTTAAAATTCTCGTCTCGTCTAAAATGGCTGCTCCCGCCATTTTGTGAATAAGAATAATGATTTACTTTTCAAGAAAGGTTTAAAATTGAGTGAAATATTGTATTACTTACAGTTAAGTAAGCTTTTAAGACTCTCTTGTTTCAAGTATTTAATAACTGTATTTAAGTTTTAATCATTAGGGTTCTTATTTATTTGAACACGTGTTAAGTCTTGGGTTTTTTTTCTGTTCTTACCCCAACTGACATCATCTCGGGGCCAACCATGTCCTGACTCCTGACACGAAATGTATGATTATTTTTTTAGGTTATTTTCCTTTTCAGTTTTTAAAGAACATAGTTAAATTAAAGTTGTGTACCAGGATCGGACAGCGCACCGGAAAGCGCAGGGTGGGGAGACCCTCTCGCGGTGGACCGACGACCTGGCTAGGACGGCCGAAACTTATAGATGAGGTAGGCACAAGACCTGCAGGGTGGAAACGTTTGGAGAAGGCCTATGTCCGACAGTGGACGTCCATAGGCTGCTATGGATGGTTGGATAGACAGGATCGGGCTAGGAACTTGGAGAAGATCTGTATTTTTTTAAGTTACGAGTACCATAAAATTACATCGCCATAAACAAAAATAATGCATGTTTTTTTGCTTATCAAACTCTTTAGATTCCTTTAGCTTTTCCGGACAGATGTACCGGAGTCCCAAAGATGCTCCTATATACCAGTTGAAGCCCTCTGTGTTTCTTATCTACTTATAAATAGGCCAGAGCAGGAAAAATACTGTCATTACTGCCCTCCCAGTGCTATATACATGGTAACCTATTTAAACGAAAGGTTTTTTTAATATTACAATTAAAATGTTAATGAATCGACCTCTTCTCTCTTAATTAAAACGCAATTTTATCTCCCTAGCTTTTAGAAGTACGGGTACAGAAGATGAACGTACATTTTTAATTTATTTTTTGTTTGTTCATTTTATTCATGAAGGCAACAAGTGGCTCGATGAAGTATAAGTAATGCCATAATGCTATTAAAGCGAAATTTTTATTACTTTCTTTGTGTATTATAATTAAGTTAAAAAATGTTTGAATTAAGTTTTTGATCTTAATTTTGAGTACCTAAGTACAAAAGGGAGTGTAGAATTTAGACTCGTAAAGTATTTTCGTTTTTCTGAAACGACAGGTAAACTTTGAAGTAAGATGTAAACTTAGATTAGGTAGTAAAAAAATGACTATAATATTACAAAATCATCTTAATTTAGGTGTAAATTAGTGTGAATGTGAGATGAATATTCTTCTTTACTTATGATAGAAACAAATATTAAGTACCTAAGTAAATATTAAGTACTTACCTAATAAAATACTTACACAAAAAGAAACTCGGCGTGTCACACTTCGTTGACTAGATAAAAACTAAGACTAGTCTAAGTACTAATTAATGCTTATTATAATGTTGGTAATTAATGCTTGCTAATTGAATCAAATGCTCCCAGGGTCTTACGAATCCACTGACTGTAAAAGCGCGATTATCCGTGTGGTGACGGTGTAAGAATACAATATGTCACCACCCCATCTCATACCATGGGTGTCGTAAAAACCGATTAGGGGGCTATTCGTGAATATTATCTTAACGAAATAAAAAGTAGGAAAACTTGAAATTAAACCCTATACCAATCCGTCTGGCCAGAGTGGTATTAGTAGGCCAATTATCCCTTCGTCACGGGAGGAGGCCCGTCCCTCCAGTGGGACATTAATGGGCTCTTATGATACTTGGAGGAGGCCTATATCCAGCAGTCTGATGTCAATTGGCTGTTAGCATAATAGGTATAATACAATAAGTAGTCGATAAATAAAAAAATTTAAACAGAAAATATTGACATTCTAAAATTACCCTTATTAACGAAGATCTAAAGTAGCAATTTGATTAAAGCAATTAATCGTATAGCTCATATCTTTACCAGTATATAAGATGAACTATTCCATCAAATCTGCCTGAAACAGATGTCGTAAGGGAAACTTCAAGGAATTAATTACCAAGATAACTTTATGTTATATAAAGGGTATAATAATAACTTGATCACGGGATACGCACATATAAAGTTAATAGTAGGTACCTACAAACTTGGAGATGAAGGGTGGTATAGATTGTCATTAGGTACCCCGTCTCATCACAAAAGATTCAGGCCATTAAGGAACTCTTCGGAAAAAAAAACACCAAACGTTTTGTTGTTTCTTTGAATTATTTCCAGAAATGCCATATTTTTTTAGATAATACCCAATTACGTACACTTACAAGTAGCAAAATCTTGTCATATTAAGGTGTATAAAGCCAAAAGAAATTGACTTATAAAGGTCATATAAACGTGTATAAGCGTGGGTTTAGGCGCAGTTTATAAGAATATAAACCTTATAGTAGCTATATTGTGGTCATATAAAAAGCAAAGGTTTCTTGTAGAAGGTTTATAAGAGCATCTTACAAGAATTATTACACTTATATTGATTACATAGAAGACTTTTACAAGATCAATATCCTTATAGCTGCATTATCTAACTCATCTATGGAGAAATTATTCTCTTATCAGTCGCCGTCGCCGTCGCAGCTTTTTGATATTGTTATGTTCAAGTGATTGAACTGGATTTTTAGAAGACATTTTATTTCTATTCGCAATTGAGTTGTCAAAAGTAAGTACTACCATATAATATAATATGCTTGGAGTTGGTGGTTTTAGGTAGTAAGTAGTAAAAAACTAATGGAAATTATTATTTACGGTAAAGTGTGGTATGATATTTGATGTATTTTTAAGGGGCCCATTGAATTATTCGTTTATATGCATTTCAAAATATATAATTATTTGTCATGTCTTGGTTACCGCTGTTACAAGTGTAAAAGCATTTTTTACAACACCTACAAGGGGGTTATAAAACCAATATCATTTTAAAAGTAAATTTATAAAGCTAAAGTCGTCCATATTGAGTAATTTCGGAGTTCCCTAAAGTAGCTGAGAAAACCATAACCACATCTTTCGTTTTTTTTCAGTAGAATCGCTGTAAATATGGTTGTTTTCATGGACGTGGATCGTAAAGAGATGATTTTAATCTGCAACAGTCAAAAATAGCCTTGGCTATAAAATTATTTTATTTTAAGAGAGATGCTTTAATTGTGATCATTCTACTTACACAAACATACCATTACATTTCATCATCAATGTTGAAGAAATGGGACTTATATTACATTGAACTTTTTTGGTCTAAAGACTGTGAATAGGTACACAGTTTATGATCACTACCCTGATGACGAATGTGAATTTTTCTTATATAATATTAATGTAAAGTGATCTTCAATAAATAGATACGTCTGAAAAGTACCCCTCATTGTTAAATAGTTATATTTAAGTTTAAAATAAATACATCTCGATTAAAAATATGTCTTTTATTTAAATCGTGGTTTGGTGGTTGGCATTTTATTTAAAATTATATCTTTTAGAAATCTGTATCTGTGGAAGCTTGTTATTGGCGTTTAGTAACTATTTTTGAATCCATCTTTAAAATAGCTGTAAGCCTCCCAAATATTTTTTTGCGTCTTAGTTACTAAATTTATAATAATATAAATATAATATAATAACAATAAATTTAGTAACTTGTTAAAAGAATAAAAACAGATACTGGTACAATATTTAGTTTAGTTATATTTAGCTTTATAATATAATTTTTCCTGCCATTAGCAGTATCACTTTCATTATTCTCTGCCGTACTGTATTCATGTTCAAGTTTTGGTGTAAAGGAGTATTGTGGTAAACTAAACATTTCTCTTATATTTTAATTTGGTACGGAACCACTAATATTTTCCTCTTTATTAATTTCTATTGTAGAAAAAGCAATGTACGCGTTTTTGTCAAAGCCTTATATTTTTTGTCCACCCTCTTTCTACTTCGCTTAAATTTTTTCCGCCATCCTTGTTTATTATGAATTAATATTATAATTACTAGGTACTTCTAATCTTCCACTTGTTAAAAATGGCGCACATAAGTAATATAAAACATAATAATAAAGTAATTATTAGGGTAATATTCTTATTGCGGCTAGATAATTGATCTTTACATTACTTATGCACTTTTACGGGTCATTTATGTAGCAAGTAAGCATTTGTTATATTAAAACTGTACAAACTGCTTTTATGAGACTCCAAACTTTATAATTATCATATAAACCACTATAATAAGCTTAAAAAGACTTCATTTTAACCTTTATATGACTCTGTATATTATATGACCATTTAGCCATATAATAAACAGTTATAAGAGTAACTTCTGTACGAGGCTTTATAGTTGTCATATAATTCAGCTTTATAAACGTGTACATGACTGAGTTATAAGAATGAAAGTAGTATAGCCAAACCCTCTTATAATAAGCCTTTACATGGTATATTGTCGTAAATTTTGCTACTATATAACAACTACAAGTATTATAGCTGTATAATCCGTTTGTTATAAGGGTATTTTGCTAGTTGGGTTATCAATATTGATGAAATTTCTATTTTCTATGGGATCAACTTGGAAGCATAATGTCATTTCATTAATTTTTTGATTTACATACAGTACTTATTAAAATTACTTTTTTTAATTTCTGAGTTAATGAGTAGATAAAGTAATGCAGATTTATAAAAATTGACAGTACAAAAAACGCCATGTTTGTTTGTACCTAGTCTGCCCAACTTTATAGGAATAAGGGGTGAATTTACGTAGAATAGAATAGAATAGAATATTTATTTTGCAAATATAGAAACTTTTATCATATCGTTGGTATTAATGTATGTAAGTAGTAAAATATTTTAAAACGTTCATACACATTAATACTTGGACTACAGTAGGCCAAGTATCCCTCCGTCACGGGAGGAGGCCCGTCCCTGCAGTGGGACATTAATGGGCTGTTATGATACACATTAATGAACTAACAAGAAGACAGTCACAAAATCAAGCTCCGTTTCTAACATAAAATTGCAATATCTTTTGTGTTAAAAGTACTTGAGAATAGCGCCACCTATCGATTCTAACAAGAGTTAGTTGAAGTATGCTTACATGTAAGTGTGTTAGATTTTCAATAGAGTGTGTCTTTGTTCGTTGCGTAAATATATTTTTTTGTAAATTGATGTTTTATAAAAAAAAAAAGTAATTATTATCAAAAATGTTAAATGTTTAATATTTTTTAATTATTTCTTTGCTTAAAATGAGATGTCTTTGAATTTTCTTTGTTCATTAGTAGCTTCATACTTAGGCTTGTATTAGCTGTAGACAATACTCAATGAATGCTTAATTTTAGTTTTGATACAAGTTAACATCAGTTTTGTACAACTTCTAGAGCATTATTATTAACCACAAGAGTGTAGGAAATATATATGACGACCTCGGTAGCGCGCCGGTAAAGCCAGCGGCTGCCGCGCATGAGGTTGTGGGTTCGATCCATCGAGTCTTGGTGTTATATGTGTCCGTTAATTGATGTTTGTAAAAGTACCCGCGACACAGGGCATGATCCCTAGTGCGGGAGTTGTCTTTTTAAAAAAAAATACAAAATAAAAATATTATAAATAAAAAGAAAACAATTTCTATTAAAATGTATTTTCTTACCAATTCTTATTTAAACTTTTATAAATAAGTAATACGTATTACTACTTAAATAATAATAATACCTAACTATAATTCAGTTTTAATATCACATAACCTGTAATAATCTCTTTCTTTTAATATATAAGATTCGGTTATTTCTTTGAACTTTGATAATTCACAATGACTAGAGGGTCCACAACCTTTGATGCTTAATATTTGGGCGCTTGATTCACCAGCTTGAGGTAGGTAGACAGGCTGTAAACAAAAAGAGAATACTTAGTTAAGTTTTACACTTTTTAGTTTAAGTTTAACACTAGCGCTCCCCGCTCCCCACAACTCCACAAAAAAATCATAATTCGCTAATAAGATAAATAATGTAAAATGTTGATAACAAAGTCTTGAGAAAAGCCAATAAAGTATTTGTATAACACACTCTCAATGCTGTTGTTGTCTAAACAAATGTTTTTCAATTAAATAAATATTGCATTATAAACAAAAAACGGTCGTTTTTTTCGAATGCGAAATTTAACTAATAACTAACTAAATTAACTTTCTTATTTTCAAAATTAAGGGGCTGTTGATTAACAGGTAATAAGTATGTATCAAGTATCAAGGTATTCGATGTCCCACTGCAGGGACGGGTCTCCTCCGCTGGCAAGACCAAACAGACTGGCTAATGCCCGATTTACACATCAACAAGTACAGTAGCGAGTTAAGTAGTAAGTTGTTGATTAACTTGATTTAAATAGATCTTCATCCTATTTTTTGGCAAGTTAAGTTGGCGAGACGCGAGAGAGGGGGCTACTTCGTACTTAACTCGCCAAAAAATAGGATGGAACTCTATTTAAATCAACTTAATCTTAAAATACTACTTAACTCGCTACTGTACTTGTCGATGTGTAAATCGGGCATAAGAGTTTTGTACTAAGTTCTCTTTCTTTCGCAGATTTTTTTATGCATGGCAGTAAACTTCCAAAAGAAATAATGTATAGAAAATAAAAACAAAAACCGACTGTACCGCAAGATGTGACTATTTTTTTTGTGAATTCTCCTAGCAATTAGAGGTTTATTCACAGGTTCTCTATTTTGTCTCATAATTTGTTTATCCATAATCGAAGGTGTCATAACATTTTGTGTCCGAATCATCATGTGTCCGAATTATAACTAGCCCTAAATTCATGTCTTATAATATCACTTGTCCGAAAACCTAAATCCATAAACATAACATGACCTTATTTTTTTTTGCTATAGACATTACAATCTACAATATTAAAATAACATAAATACTACATTCTAGTTTAACATTAAAATAGTAAACTTGTTAGGGAATATGATTTTCGGACGATCGATATTCGGAGATGAAAGGGACTACCTTATGGATGTAATTAAAAATCATAAGATGTAAAAACAAAAATGGCCGAATCATAAAACATTGATGACAGTTGTTTTACTACCAATAGATATACAGCAACGTGAAAACCCTGACAAGGTTTTTCTTTAAAAACTTGCGGGATTTTTCAAAGAAATCCTTATTTCAGGCTTCTAATTTTTCCCATTATCTTTTCTTTTCTTTCAACAATAAAAAAAAATATCGGCACAGGTTGCACTGTGTGCCTAAACGTCAAGTAAAATAAAAGTAAATAAAATGCGCGTTAATATCCCGTTTATATAATATTTATAATAATGAAACGCGATAGTTTAAAAGTATTAAAAAAAATATACCCCAAGAGCTGACAGGCATTTTTGAGTACATCCTTGAGGCACATTGAAAATATTATTGTTGATTAGTTGCGAATGTGTGGATGATGAAATGGCCGACCTGGCTGGGAGGTTGCGGGGCGTTAATGAGCTATGAATTTTTTAATTCGCAATTTTTCTCATGCAGAAAATGTTTTTGAGGCACTTTGAATCTTACAGCATTTTAAAGTCTGATGTTTAATTAAACGATATATCATAATGCCAGGTGATTTGGTTGGGATTTAAATGGTGACAGGCGATTTAAAGTTATATTTTTTTTTGCGCAAAAAATGTACTTGAGGCGAATGATCTATACACAATAATTATTGTGTTGATAAGATGCCATATGAAGACATTTTTTTTTTTTTTTCATATTTTGCAAGACATTTAAAGCTAAGAGCACGGAAGAGCCTTTCAAAAAAACTGTCAAAAACTATGATCCGTCTATGTTACCACCATGTAAAGCAGAGTTGCACCAACAGCTTTTAAGGGCTCAATATGTTACAAGTATCTGGAGAAATGCACATTTACGTTTTCCAAGTAACCTAGAACCCACTGAACATGGATGGCAGCTGAAGGAGGATAAATTGGATTTTTATTGGTTTGATGAGGATTGCATGCCGCAATTAGTTATCTATGCAATTGATCCTGGGACATTTGAACACTCTGATAAAAATGCTACAGGTATGTAATAATAATTTGTTAAATACTCGCACTATTGATTGTATTTCTTATTATTAAATTTTTTATTTATTTTCCTATCTATTAAATTCTATTATTATTAGTCTTTCTATTAAATTTTTTATTTATTTTCAGACAATGAAGAAGAGTTCATAGAACTCAACTCTATGGACGAGTTCACAAGCGACGAGGAGATTCCATCAGATATCGATGAATGAAAAAAATTACATATAAAGTAAGTATATCAATAATTTTTTTGTAAAAATGTATTTTTTTATAATAAATAATAATAAAATGATATCACCTGGCAAGATTAAATAACCGCCAGAACGGCCTGTCATTTGATATAGGGCATCTTATCAACACAACAATTATTGTGTATAAATCCCAGCTTGCCTCAAGTACATTTTTTGCGCAAAAAAAAATATACCTAACTTTAAATCGCCTGTCACCATTTAAATCCCAACCAAATCGCCTGGCATTATAATATATCGTTTAATTAAACATCAGACTTTAAAATGCTGTAAGATTCAAAGTGCCTCAAGAACATTTTCTGCATGAGAAAAATTGCGAATTAAAAAATTCATAGCTCATTAACGCCCCGCAACCTCCCAGCCAGGTCGGCCATTTCATCATCCACACATTCGCAACTAATCAACAATAATATTTTCAATGTGCCTCAAGGATGTACTCAAAAATGCCTGTCAGCTCTCCGGTAATATTATCAAACTCACCAAAACACTGAAAGCCCCAGTTTTCTCACTCTTATACAACTCGAGCGCGAAGGCAGCTCCGTACTCCGGTATGCTGTTGTCACTCCTCACATTGGCCACCTCCATCAACGAGCCGATGTTGAAGTCGTGGGCGGAGACTATCCTCAACCGCTGTGGCACTATCCTTCTAGATACTAGATAGTTAGCTGCCTGTACGAAGTTACCCAGAAGCACTCCTGAAATGAAAATATGGGTTAATTAATTTGGGCTTTCCGTGTGGTGACGGAGTAAGAATACAATATGTCACCACCCCACCATATCATACCATGGGTGTCGTAAAAACCGACTACGGGACTATCCGTGAATATTGTCATTACGAAATAAAAAGAAGGAAAACTTGAAATTAAACCCTATACCAATCCGTTTGCCCAGCATGGTATTAGTAAGCTAAGTATCCCTCCGTCACAAGACGAGGCCCGTCCCTGCAGTGGGACATTAATGTGCTGTTATGATAAAGCAATCCATTCTCGAATACGAAGATTCTGCAAGTAGCAGGGTCTTTTAGGGGCTGTAAATCCCACATTATCGCACAGTTTTCGCAAAAAAACTTTGTTTCGAATCTCTTATGAGCAATGCTATAATGGTTGTCAACTTTCATTACTTCACTCTCCGTGTAGTGACGGAGTAAGAATACAATCTGTCACCACCCCGTCTCATCCCATGGGTGTCGTAAAAACCGACAAAGGGACTATCCGTGAATATTATCTTTACGAAATAAAAAGAAGGAAAACTTGAAATTAAACCCTACACCAATCCGTCTGGCCAGCGTGGTATTAGTACACCAACTATCCCTCCGTCATGGGAGGAGTCCCGTCCCTACAGTGGGACATTAATGGGCTGTTATGATAATTACTTCAATCTTATGAATTAAGTGTAAAAGTGTAACTTACCGCCACCAATTTTCTTCATCTCGTCGTTTTTGAAATACAGTCTGTATGATACTTTGGCAGCTTCTCTTAGCCTGGGCATTATGGCTTTACCCCAATCAGGTATTTCCAATCCAAGGCCAGTCTGTGAAAAGTGATTTTAATTTTTTTAACTACTGTTAAATGCAAAAAATAGAGGCAGAAATGTTTAGAGGAGACCTGTCTGTGTCCAGAAGTGGACGTCAATTGGCTAATATGATGATGATAAATGCAATTGGGAAGAATACATCATTGGTCATCAACGACGTCTACGTTCACGACCTATGACTTTTTATAAACCTGTGCCTTCTTTATCCCTTCATTCCCTCTGCCCTAGATTGTCCGTCCACTGAGTAAATGGCTTTATCACCCTGCTACTCCAAGTACGTGATCAGTATTAGACCAACTTATAAGATATTTCATGGTTTTTGTATTTTTGAAGTTCTTTCATAGTATAACCGAATAAAATTTCACTTAGTAGGTTATTGAGGTTAGTAGCTTAGATTAAGGAGCTCATTAATATAATGTGGTCAAAGGAAACTTACCATACTTCTATACAAATCAAACAGCGTCTGGAACTTTAGTGGGTTCTCAGTGAAATTCTGTCCGGTCTTCTCATATAGTAGAGGTACCAAGTCTTGGAACGGTGCGAAGTCCTTCTTCAGTGACTGGGCTTTCGCATCAGCCATTAAAGCGTTAAAACGCTTGCAGTTTGAGTAGTAACGAAGCTGCGGAAAGAAAGAAAATACTGTTAGTTTTTATTCGTATTGATGAAAGCTTTATACAACTTTACGCAAACATGCTCTCAAGATGAAGACGACTGAGGGTCGAGGGAACTCCTCAACGTTATATAGCAGCTACCTTATGTTTGGGCTTATTTTTTTTCAATGACAACTCTTGCACTAGAAATCAAAACAATGTATCGCGGGTACTTTTACAGACATTTATTAATGGACACATAGAACATCTAGATGGTAGATGAGCCTAGGCTCAAAATGAACGTTTTTTAAATCGCATAAATTTTAAGTAACAATTGTTTTGGGTGGGTTTTGAACCCACGACCTCGTTCACAGTAGCCACTTGCATGACCGCATTGCCACTGAAGCAGTTATGTTTAAGTATAAATTAAGTTTGCAAAACATTGACAGGTTCTTTATTAAATAAGACCTTTAAGGTAGATGAAAATTGAAATCCATGGGTACACAAGATCCAATTACTTCTAAAACAGATTTATAGGAGTCTAACAAACATATTTTCAAGGAAACAAGGACCTAGGAATTTAATTTCAGGAACACTAATTCCTGTTAGAGAAATTTAGTGTTCCATGGTAAATGAATACTATTGCTTTTATCTATACTAATATTATAAAGAGGTAAAGTGTGTTTGTGACGTTGTAGGGGCTACCCCCTCTGGATCTAATTAACCGATTTTAAAAATTATTTCTGTGTTGAATAGTCCCTTTACCGGGGAGTGTCATAGGCTATATAGTATCACGCTATGACTAATAGGAGTGGAGCAGTAATGAAATATGTTTAAAAAGGGACGCATTTTTTTCGCCGCTTAACGAAGTGGGGACGGGTCAGCTAGTCATCATAGTATATATTTATACGACATGGGGAAAATCGATCGCTTGATAAGCTGGCTCTGTGGTCGATGAAAAGGCTGCAGTGCACAAGGTCGCGGGTTCGTTTTCCACGCAGGATAGTTTTTTGAGCGATCCACAAATTACTGTCTCTTTTTTTATATGATGGGAGGCAAACGAGCCAACAGGTCACCTGATGTAAGTGATCACCGCCGCCCATGGACAGTAATGGACACCCGCAACACCAGAGGAATCACAGATGCGTTGACGACCTTTAAAAAGGGAGTACGCTTGAGTCTGGATGTTCTTTGTATCCATAAAATTGATGTTTTTAAGTTCCCGCGATACAATGCATGATGCCTATACGAGCTGTCTTTGAAAAAATAAATAAATGTTTTAGAAAAAGATCCATACTAATATTATAAATAGGAAAGTGTGTCTGTCTCTTTGTATTTCTTTCACGGCAAAACGGAGCGACGAATTGACTTGAATTTTTAAGTGGAGATAGTTGAAGGGATGGAGAGTAACATAGGCTACTTTTTTGCTACCCCGAATTTAACGCGAGCGAAGCCGGTAAAAGCTAGTACTTACATAGTCTTCAGATAACGGCACAGCAGTATAAGGAACCGGTTGCCAAATCTTGCCCAGACCTTCATCCCACTGCTGCTCAGTTTCCGGAGGGTAGACAGCAGCCATGGCTACTTGAGCGGTCATCTTAGTACGTTCTTTGTCCGTGCTTCTGATTGAGATCTCATCTCGAAGGTACAGGTTGGAAATCAGTTTGAGACCTTGTTGCCCGTAGCGTTGACGTAGGTATTTACCGAGCTGGTATGCACGTTTCTTTCCTACCTGTAAAGAAAATTTGTAATGCATTTTAATACGTATTCAAAATAGTTTGATCACATAAAAAATCGATTGATTACTTGATTGACCATAGAATGTTTAGATATTAATTATATTATTTATCCGTAGCTTATTGTTAGCTAGTTAGCTTGCATATTATTTTAACTTAATGACATTTTAAATTGTCCAGAAGTATTTGGTGTCATCCGGTCTGAAATCTCATATTATTATGTATGAACGATGTCTATCTAAATCAACTACGAATGTATTTAGTGATTAGACTCTTCTACGAGTATGTTTGTTTTTTTAGTGGTGTTGTAATTGGGTATAAGAGATTTACAACTGGCTTTACAAAAGTATTAAGGTAAAATTTCTGTAACGAGGTCACAAGGGATTAACACCGAAATGATTTTAAAACCCAAGGTAAAAAGGGACTAATAGTAATTTTTAGACCCTTTTTTTTCTTTTTACTTACAACTGAACATCTTGTAAACTAGTGTCTACAAATATACCAATGCCATTAATTCTTACTCTGTGACTATTATGAGAGCCAAAGGGCGAGCAAATCCACAACCAAAATAATATAAAACTTAATATATAAACTTTAACTTAAAATTAAACTAAAACCAAGAAACAGTTGTGTTTACTGATGTAATTGTATGACGGCCTCGGCTGAGCAATCTTGAAGCGAACAAGGTCAGGGATAAATACGATTTTTATACAATACAACACGGATATTATTACTTATTGTTTATAAAGATACGATAATCAACAACATGTAACAACTTTGGACATATTGTTATCTGTATTTTATTAAATATTTATTTTTAAAATACTTAAGTACAACATAATTATGCATAGATGGAGCACTGTGTCGCGGGGACTATTATTGCAGACATGAAATTATAGAACACAAATACCCAGAGGCCCAAGATAATTATTTAAATGAAAATTACATCATTGTTTTGACATAATCATCATAACAGCCCATTAATGTCCCACTGCAGGGACAGGCCTCCTCTTGTGACTACTAGAATACTTGGCCTACTAATACCACGCTGGCCAGACATATTAGTATAGGGTTTAATTTCAAGATTTCCTTCTTTGTATTTCGTAAAAAAAAATCACGGATAGTCCCTTAGTCGGTTTTTACGACACCCGTGGATGAGTTGGGGTGGTGGCATATTGTATTCTTACTCCGTCACTACACGGAGTTTTGACAGGAGTGTTTTGACAGGTTGATAATATTCATAAAATCAATTCAAATTGATTGCTTCAACAAAGGATTAGGATTCTCTAGTTACGTAATATATTCTCAATGATTAAAAGAATTTAACATAATAAATAAGAAAATGGAAACGAATATTTTACTAGCATTTGGTTATATTACGTAAACTTTAAACGTATGTAAACTAAAATAGAATAAAATGGACGACCAAAGACTCTTAACTTATTTTATGTATATGAATAAAATTTACTTACATTAGTAAGTCCTTCAGGTCCCTCAATATAAGTCAGCTTCACAATGAGGTCCTGCTGGTCTGATAACGATCTTTCGTCATCATCAGGCGCTCTCTCTCCGTGTCTGTTCACCTGGGAAGTTACAACTTATTAATATCATGGAAGCTTAGTAGGTACAGTCGGGGTATTTGCCGCTCGACCACCCTTAGGCGAGAATCGCTTGGCACGCGGCGCATGCCGTGGGCGTGCCACGTATCGCATGCGCCGCGTGCCAAGCGATTCTCGCCTAAGGGTGGTCGAGCGGCAAATACCCCGACCGTACATACTCGTATTATGTAAATGCTACATACTCCCGGCTTATTGTAATTATTATGCCTGTGCATTTAGTATTAACAAAAATAATTGTCTAATTATCTGGGAATTACTTAATGTCGTGGTGTGGTATTGCAAATTAGCTATGCGGCCACGGAAAGAAGGAATAAGAATAAAGCTCGACTCCTATGTCATCATTAGCGGTCGTATTCTACAGGCTATATTTTCATGTCTTGAGTTTGATGGTTAGGTGACCTACCAAATGGGTACCTACCTAGCACTCGAGCAAAAATACTCCTAAACGGTTTGCACTAGCATACCATTATTTAGGGATTAGCCAGTGTACGTTTACCCCCTTACTCATAAATGCCTCTTAAATATTAGTCAATTGATTAGCTTAAATTCTTACGATTTTGTTTGGTATAAGGTTGCTTTTACTAATAAAAATCTCGCTAAATAGTGATTAAATTTAAGAGGCGTTTATGAGTGAGGGGGTTAGTGCATAGTGGTCAGCTAAATTTGACTTGGATTTGATGCCTTCATACCTACATTACATTTGCGCTTTCCATTTCTGGACTACATTCCCGATTTCCCTAAAACTAATGTAATGCCATGTTGTATATGATAGCAAACATCATGTGTAGTGTAGAGCCTCCAACCGTGATTAGAGTGAGTGTAATATTATTATGGACATTTGCCATGATCTTGGTCTTGTCCATGTTCATTTTATATCATAATAATAATTATTATTATCATCTAAACAACTTCTTATCGACATAAATTGAAAAACAAGATGTCCATGTATTATCGAGATATGTTATGGACCTTAACCAGTGTAATATAGATACATTAATACTTGTAATAACTAGTTACTAAAGGCCTACGCGGACCGGGACGGCATGGCAAGGGATTTTAATTTTAATTGGATGAATTTAATTGGAATTGCTATGCTTTAAAATGATGCCGTGGCATTGAAAGGGATTTTATCGCACGGCATTTTTCATTTTAAAGCATAGCAATTTATGTCGTATTTTTGTAATAGTACGGTTGAATGTCCATTAGTAAAAATTAAAATCCCTTGCCATGCCGTCCCGGTCTGCGTAGGCCTTAAATATAATATCAGTACTAAATATCATTTAACACTCTCTCTGACCGTGGTTGGACATTTTGAATCGTATGTATCGATTAATCGCAATTAAGAATCGAATGAAAATGTAGAGTATCATAACTAATAATATTTAAAAACTAAAGCTGCCTAAAAAACATCTGTTTCTTAACCAATTTGTAAAAAGTGATTTGTTTTGTGTGTTCCGATAGTAGTGCAACGCTCACGTGCCTTAAAAGTTTGCCAGAAATGAAATCGTTGCATCAAAATATTAAATCGACCTGATTATAATTTAGTCTAAAACATTTCTTTTTAACACAAAAATTACCAACAAGAAAAAAAAGCACTTAAAAGTAAAATTTGGATAACAACATCACGCATAATCAATGCTAAAATCGTCATTATCGCAATTTTGCCGTTGACCGATGATATTCCTTTTCATAACTACGTAGTCCATCATCAGATCACTATGATTTTTTTATGGGACCACATTAAAAGCTAACCCTATCGAACAAAGAAAGTCATCAAAATCTGACTACACTGTAAAAAGTTATGCGTGATCATACAAAAAAATAAAATATTACTTGTCGAATTGATAACGTTCTCCGTTTTTTTCGTCAGTTAAAAAATCTTACATCTTTTCTATAAAATCTTAGTATTTCAAAGATACTTTCGAGGTAAGTAAGTATACATACATTCATTTTAAAAAGTATAAAAAATAACGTCTTCTTATCTTAATCATTTTCCTTCTATAGAAAAAATAAGGAAAATTAGTTATTAAACTGGTTATTTTGCAATGATCTTATACCTACTAGTTTTCATTTCTATATTATGTCTAGGAAAACGTACAGTGAGATGTTATTAAAATATAACCTTGCCATTGCTACTGCTTTAATATAAAGATTTGTATAAGACCGAGTTTTATAACTGGCTATGAGGCTGAATAACTAGATACAAAGGCATTTTTCGGAGAAAGGCCATAATACAAAAATATGATGAGCTAGCTGACCCGTGTCCACTTCGTTGGGCGGCGAAAAAACGCGTCTCTTTTTTATTAAACATATTTTATTACTGCTCCACTCCTATTAGTCATAGCGTGATACTATATAGTCTATGACAGTCCCCGATAAATAGCTATTCAACACAGAAATAATTTTTTAAATCGGTTTAGTCGATCCAGAGATTACCCCCTACCAACGTCACAAACAAACAAACTTTACTTCTTTTTAATATTAGTATAGATTATTTTCTAAACAATTCATCATATTTTTAAATTTTAATATATTCTTTGATTTGTGCTCTTGATTACGAAACTGAATAAGTAAGTAAATATTTGAGAAACTTTAATTTACGACCTTGTTCTTTGAGTAAACAGGTTTATGGACATGATCGTATTAATCAAGCAAATGTTTAAAGTTATTGATGCAAGTTGTGTTATGTTATGCTACGAATCGTAAGGAAAAACAATTAAAAAAAATAATCTAATATAAATTAAAATTAAAAAAAATACATTTCTAATCTATATCTATACTAATATTATAAAGAGGTAAAGTTTGTGTGTTTGTGACGTTGTAGGGGGTAATCTTTGGATCTAATTAACCGATTTTAAACATTCTTTCTGTCTTGAATAGTCCATTTATCGAGGAGTGTCATAGGCTATATAATATCACGCTATGACCCATAGGAGTGGAGCAGTAATAGTTAGCTAGTTGTCAAATAAGTTGGTTTAATATTAAACAAATATTAATCATAATAGTCAAAAGCGCTATTTTAGCGCCAGGATCCGGACAGAGTTTGATTTCTTTCGATGTCAGATTTTTTTTTTAAAAGTATTCAATTTTTTTTTAATAAATTCATTAAATTAACTAAAAAGTCGTTAGTCATTATCAAGCCTAATGCTATAATTAAATAATAACGAGCATATCGCACCGTGACCCAGTCATACAGATAACATATTTTACTACGTTTCTAGTTATGTTAATATAAGGGAATATATTATCATAACAATTGAATTATAATTACAAATTTTATCTTTAACATCTCATTTTACAATACTTTGTGGCGAAACCCTTTTGTTTTAAAATAATGACAGATCATAAAGAAAACAAAAGATAATTTGACGACCTCTGTGGCACACTCGGTATATAAGATGGCTGTGCTACGCAGAGGTCTCGGGTTCGATTCCCGCTCAATGCAAATCTTTGTCTACATGAACATGATTGTTTGCATTGGTCTGAGTGTTTTCTATGTATGATATGTACGTATTTACAAAAAAAAAGTTTATAAGTACTAATATCCGTTGTCTAGTTACCATAGTACAAGCTTTACTTAGTTTGGGACTAGGTGGCGATGTGTGAATGTGTGAGGATTATTTACTTAAAATTAATTGCAAGTTGTAATATTCTCTAGTGCGCAAAGAAGTGTCTAAGTCCAAAGTGTTGATTGCATTGCATAGACGGGACCCTCCTCTATTACCTAAATAATGAAAAAAAAACTTAGTCTAGGTAATAGTACCTACTCGTATCAAGTTATGTAGACAAGTTGATATAGGATTTGTATTCAACTTTTTTTAAATGTATTCTTAGTTGCCGTTTACAGTACCTACCGGACTAAGTGGTCATATCTATACTAACAAGTAAAGTTTGTGTGTTTGTGACGTTGTAGGGGGTAATCTCTGGATCTACTGAACCGTTTTAAAAAATTCTTTCTGTGTTGAATAGTCCATTTATCGGGGAGTGTCTTAAGCTATATAGTATCACGCTAAGACTAATAGGAGTGGAGCACTAATGAAATATGTTTGAAAAAGTGACGCGTTTTTTTAGCCGCCTAACAAAGTGGGCACGGGCCAGCTAGTTTTCTATAAACAGGTGGTTTACTCGAAAAGTTAAGGAGTTAAGAACATTTTACGTTCCGACGTTTCGATAAAATTATATCGAGTTATCGACCTTGGTCACTTGGTGCACCTTGTTTAATCAGCTGTTTACTTTGTTAAAAATAAATACATACGAGTATGTTAATAAATCTTTAAAAAAGACGCAATTTGTCACGTTTACAAATTACGATTTGATGTAATTTTTCGAGTTTTGCTTTACAAATTGGCACAAACAATTGTCGTACTTTGCAGCCGTATATTCAAACTACCTCGCTACCCAGATAGCAATGGGATATATTGCTACTTACTCATAAACGCCTCTTAAATTTTAGTCAATTGATTAATTAGCATAAACTCTTACATTGTTTGGAATAAGGTTGGTTTTCGTAATAAAAATCTCGCTAAACAGTGATTAAATTTAAGAGGCATTTATGAGTAAGGGGGATAAAGTATTGGTGATAATTGTATACCTTCAAGGTACGCGGAAATCATTAACTAAACAAACTCGAGATATAAAAGGAAAATAATAAAACCTTGTTCTTGTCTTTTTACTTCCTGTGTGTTTTACCTTTATCTGTACTTTACGAAATAAAACTGATTCTCCGTGTGGTGACGGAGTAAGAATACAATATGTCACCACCCCATCTCATCACATGGGTGTCGTAAAAGGCGACTAAGGGACTATCGGTGAAGGTGAAGTGAAGGAAAACTTGAAATTAAACCCTATACCAATCCGTCTGGCCAGCGTGGTATTAGTAGGCCAAGTATCCTTCCGTCACGGGAGGAGGCCCGTCCCTGCAGTGGGACATTAATGGGCTGTTATGATGATGATGACGAAAGAAAACTACTATTCTTAATATAGATACGGTTAATATGACCAATAAATAATTATGAGGTGTTAATTAGTGATTAACCAATCTAAATTAATAGTATTAAATGTGTTAGTACTAATTAGACTCCTAACCTAATTGTATAATCGTCGCTAGTCCTGGTTTTAAAGCTCATGTGCACTAACCCAAATAAATATAAGTAGCTTAGATTTGCTTTTAAAAATAAACTATTTCTATTGCATTTTAGACTGCTTAAAGCTTGATTTCCTAAATTACTGCTTAACATTGACTGCTTAAAGCTTGATTTCCTAAATGATTTTGTGGCGTTTTAGAGATGCCTGTCTAGACCGAATGGCTTCTTTCGATACTTTTGTGATATCATAACAGCCCATTAATGTCCCACTGCAGGGACGGGCCTCCTCCTATGACGGAGGGATACTTGGCCTACTAATACCACGCTGGCCAGACGGATTGGTATAGGGTTTAATTTCAAGTTTTCCTTCTTTTTATTACGTAAAGATAATATACACGGATAGTCCCTTAGTCGGTTTTTACGACACCCATGGGATGAGATGGGGTGGTGACATACTGTATTCTTACTCCGTCACCACACGGACAATTGTGATATGATGAAACTATATTATGCTTGAAAATCGTTGTGTGCATGAAAGTTTGCGTTGGTATGTGATTTCTATGTATGTTATGGATGTATTAACAGAAATTATAAGTGTATGTTATTCGTTAGATGGCGTTGTGTGCATATATTATTTTTTAAATTTAATAAGCGCCGATGACACTAGACTACGTGTAGGACATTACATCTTGTAGGAAACTACATCTTGTAGGACACTACATGTAGTCTAGTGTAATCGGCGCTTTATTCAGTTAAAAAAAACTGTAGTATCATACTCATAATACTTACAACAATAGCAAACACGAGTCGCTGGTCCTTTGACACTGCATTATCTATTGGGTTCGCATAGTAGCTGGATGACAGCATAAGCAGGAAGGCTAACACTAAGTACCGAAACATTGTTCTGAAACAAAAATACGTTAAATCTTAATAATATAGTAGAAGAAGTAAATTCGGTGTGATGGTGGTCAAAAAAGACGCTGGCGTGCAAGAGGTCGCGGGTTCTAATCCCAAGCAAGATTACTATTTATGTGATCCACAAATTATTGTCTTGACGTGGGTGTTCTTTTTGTTCGTAAATTGCAAGTTTTTTAAAATTTCGAGGACACAGGACTCAATCCGTAATCCTACATTACGGATTGAGTCCGAAGTTGTCCTTAAAAAAATCTTTGTGTATAGCATTGTATAGTTTACATACAGAGAAATAGAATATTTAACATCCCTTCAACGGTCTTGATTAGGTAAAGAGGTAAGTATATAACGAAAACAGTAGAGGAAAAACCGGCCGAGAAATCGTATAGTTTCGGCAAAAAATGGCTGTGACATACGGACAGACAGACGTACAGACAGACATGACGAAGGGTTCCGTTTTTTTGCCATTTGGCTACGGAACCCTAAAAATGGCCAGAAAGATACATATTTGGCTTGAAATATTATACTGCCACATCGCGTATTAAAAAAAATAAAAAAAACAATATGTAATCTAACCTAATAGTTGTAAATTAGTAACAGTTAAGTTAATCTATGTTAATTAAGTAACCTACTTAATAATAACAATGAGTTCAGATTACGTTAAAATTTTACCTTGAATCTGTTCGATAGGTAAACTAAATATTTACCTTATGTTTACAAAAGACACAAGTAAACTAACTAAATAAAATACATTTCTCATAATTTATAAAAATCCTTCGAAAAGAAAGTTTAAAAAAACGCATAAATCTACATCTATACCTACTAATATTAGAAAGAGGTAAAGTTTGTGTGTTTGTGACGTTGTAGGGGGTAATCTCTGGATCTACTAAACCGATTTAAAAAAATCTTTCTGTGTTGAATAGTCCATTTATCGAGGAGTGTCATAGGCTATATAGTATCACGCTATGACTAATAGGAGTGAAGCAGTACTGAAATATGTTTGAAAAAGTGACGCGTTTTTTTCGCCGCCTAACGAAGTGGGCACGGGTCAGCTAGTTATAAATAAATTGAAAGTTTTAATCGCTTTTTTGGGTTAACGGCTTTCTCTGTTTGATTGACTTTTTATAATAAATTAATTCATACTTAAAACATCTTTATGTATCGTAAAAGCAGGCTACAGGATACTATTTTATTTATATTTAAAAAGAGAACTCCCGCTTTAGGTTCATAGCACCATATATAACGTATAGTCTATTTTTTTATCTCAGATACTAAAATGACATTTCATGTGTTGCCTGTTTTTTACAACTAATAAATAGTGATGCGATACAGCCGGTACTTACCGATAAAATATAGGTTAATTCCGCCGATTACGTTAAATACAGACTATACGTTGTTTTTTTAATCTCGAATACTAAAATATCATTACTGTTACCTTTTTTTTGTGCAATTTATGTAGTGATGTACCACCATTATCATAAGTTAACGATAAATTAAATTTTATACAGTTTTTTGGAAATAATAATATTAAATGTGCAAAAATAATAATATTTTAATGTGTGTGTAATATGAGTTCCTGTATCTGGAATCCACACGAGGCTTCATACGCTCTACTACTCGAAAAGGTACAGAAAAAATTCTTGAGATTTCTGTATAAATCCTCTCTAGGTCATTATCCGTATTTGTATCCTACCAAATATTTGACAGGGTGTTTAGGGTATAATACATTAGAAACTAGGAGAGCATATGATCAGCTGATCATTATGCTGAAAATATGTAGAGGCATAACTGATGCTCCCGATCTCCACAATGAGCTGATTCGTTTATACGTTCCGAACAACTACCTCCGCGCTCGTAATCACCGTCTACTCTCAGTGCCCGCATGCCGTACCGTAGCCCGCGCATCGTCTCCTATCCCTCGCGTCCTTTAGCGCTCAATAACCTCATGGAAGCTTTCCCTGATTGTGACTTATTCGCAGATGAGTCTAATATTGTAAATAAAGTATGTTTAAGTTTTTGTGAAAGTTTATAAATAGTTATTTAATTGTTTCTTTTCTTATATATTTTATTTTGTAAATGTTTTAATATTCCTGTTTTTCTTTAGTTATTTTATCGTTTGTTTTACTGTTTTTATAGTGTATTTCTGTGGTGTATGTTAATGTTATTGGTTTGTAAAACCGTGTTAACATTAATAAATAAATAAAATAAAAAAAATGTCGTCGACTATATGACCCAATTGGCACATTTTGTCTTCGAGTTGAATAACTGACTGCATAGCGCAGTCTTGCCACCGCTGAGGGGTCACTTGAAGAAGCCCTTCTTTAAAAAGACTTCGTACTTCATTCAACTTGAAAGTTTTATTATCCTTTGCGACATGTCCCTTTACCTGAGCCCACACTAATTCTATTGGATTGAGCTCACAGTGGTAAGGGGGCAGTCGCAAAATAGTGACACACTGTGCAGCAGCCATCTCATCAACAACAGACCTCTCATAGACTTTTTTGTGCTTTTTGGAAATTTGGATTAATTCACATTTCAACATTGTTTCTTCATAATGAATATTTTTTTATTGTAGCCAATTTCGTATTTGCTCTTTACGCCAATTTGAAGTAGGTAACGCCTCCAGTTTCCTGGTGTGGTACGGTGCATTATCTATAACAAGAACTGCATTCTCTTTTAATTTTGGAAGAAAATTATATGTGATTGAATAGTATTAAATAAATATTATTAGCACTAATGCCAATAAAAAGATTCTGATAAATTTACTGTTGCTATGTTGATACATGAAATAAGTAAAATGTGATAAAAATATTAAATTAAATTAATAATATTTTAACTTGAATAATCATACTGAACTTGAATAATCTATAGTGTTTTCTTTCTTTTCACTCACTTTTTACTCTTAAGTGCCAACATATGTAGGACTTCTAACGATTAGGTTGTTTACCCTAATTTGTTTTATATTATAAAATTACGAAAACTTCAAATTGAAATATGCGCCAATGACGTCATGCAAGAAATTATCCCTATCATTTGATCATGGACATAGAAGAAAAAAAGAGAGAAATTCATTAGATTAAAACGCTTTACCGAAAATATGCTCTAGTAACAGTCAATAACGTTGACTTTACTATTTGTTTTTATAAATATCTAACGACTATTTGCTAATACAGGAGAACTGATAATATGTCAAAATAGCGTCATGCTTTGGCTGATGTTTTGTTGTGCGATATTGAACCTAATAGTTTTATGACATGCAACTAACATTAACTCTAGAGGTGATAAAGCCATTTAGTTCTCGACTATACTAACAACCGTAAATATTTTACAATAATTACAACACGAATCGAAACACAGGACAGCACTGTTTCTTACAAGCTGGCTACATTATTTTTACGTTTGACATTTGTAGTTGTCATTTTAGTGTCCGAGATAAAAAAATAGACTTTAACGTAAACGGATCGACACCGTATCAACTCGAGCCGTTCAGTATTCTTTGTATGAAACTCCTTACTTTAACGCAAACTAATCGGAATCGTAACGTAATCGGATTTTTGACGTTTGATACCGAGGAAAAAGGCGAGGCGATGCCGATCCGGTTACGTTACGTTTTATGTGCTGTGAGCCTTAGTGGTAGAGCTCTGACATGGTAAGTATTAATGAACACATAATCCCATCCCCTCCGTGTGGTGACGGAGTAAGAATACAGTGTGTCACCACCCCATCTCATCCCATGGGTGTCGTAAAATCCGACTAAGGGACTATCCGTGAATAATATCTTTACGTAATAAAAAGAAGGAAAACATGAAATTAAATCCTATACCAATCCGTTTGGCCAGCGTGATATTAGTAGGCATTAGGCAAAGTATCCTTCCGCCACTGGAGGAGGCCCGTCCCTGCAGTGAAACATTAATGGGCTGTTATGATGAATGCTATTCTACTAATATTATAAATGCGAAAGTTTGTAAGGATAGATGGATGTTTGTTACTCTTTCACGCAGAAACTACTGAATGGATTTTGATGAAATTTAGAATATACCTAGTTTAAGGTGTATAATAACATTTAAGCTACTTTACAAGGCGGGTGAAGCCGCGGGCATCAGCTAGTATTAATGTAATATTAAAAGACAATAAATCCTAAAATATTTTGTTTGTTTGTCTTTTATGCACAAGATTCTTGTCATTTTTTGCGATATTGATTATTATTGTATAGCACAAGCGTAGCATAACAAACAAACTAATCAAAGACAATGGATTGACGCAGTAAACATACCAAATTGGCAATTAAACAATACAATTATGAGAACATAAATGTTATCATGTTATTATTATGTAACTATTTTATGTTCCATTGAATTAAACCCTATATAATATTCACTTCAAATTAAACCCTATGCCAATCCGTCTGGCCAGCGTGGTATTAGTAGGCCAAGTATCCCTCCGTCACGGGAGGAGGCCCGTCCCTGCAGTGAGACATTAATGGATTGTTATGATGACGATGATGATTTTATGTTCCATTGCACTGCATTGGCACTTATTCATTTAATAGAATACAGATACAAGATATTCATATAAAAATAGGGAAATGATTAATTGCACATCAAATAAATATTCTCACATCAATAAGTTGAGAATTTTGCTGCTCAATTAAATAAATAAATCATCCTCACACATTCACACAACGTCATGTAGTCTCAAACTAAGCAGAGCTTGTACTATGGGTGCTAGCCAACGGATAAACTTACATAAATACATTTTTTTTTGTAAATACGTACCTAATACATAGAAACACTCAGACCAATGCAAACAATCATGTTCATGCACACTAAGATTTGCATTGAGCGGGAATCGAACCCGAGACCTCTGCGTAGCAATCGTGTTATATAACCACAACGCCGCAGAGGTCGTCTTTTTGATTTAAATTAGGTTATAAAAAATGTACACTTTGTATGGAAAACATACAAAGTGTACATTTTTTATGTGCGTTTAAATACCACCCTAAATATAATGGATTGCAATAAATTGTTTGAGTTAAAGTCTTAGTCCGTCACTACACTACACGGAAAATCTTACATATTATTTTTAGAGCCAAGGAAAACTTGATCTTTTTATACGTTGGGCTGTCCAAGACAGGATATATGTATAGTACAATATTTATACCAAGATTATTTTTATTTAACTTTAGTATAAAAACAAATTTATATAAATAGGTGGTAGCTAGGTTAATATTAAACACAACTTTTTAACCCCTAGATCAATAGAGCAAATTCGCAAAAGCACGATACTTAGTTAAATATCTGAATGACTTTAGGCGCGCTTTTACCCTGGACTCTAACCGCCTTACTCATAAACACCTCTTTTACCTAAACTCATTACTTACCACGATTTACCTAGAAAAATCTCGCTAAACAGTGATTAAATTTAAGAAAGGATTAATTGAATACGCATTCAAATATTAACTGTAGTTTATCTATCATACTACGTTCATTTTGGTCAAAGAATACACTCCTAGATTATTTTTTGAGTAGATCACTCAAGAAGTTTACGCGTTGTACTTTCAAACAAAAATAAATATGTGAAATAACTAAAATAAAAATAGTTTACCTATTAGTCCATAATGATGTAAGTATTTTATTTATTTAAATTATCAATTATAATTACTAATATAATTAAATCTTATTTTAATCAGCAGTAAGTTAATTTCACAAGAAAATAATTTAAATAACTATAACTATAAGCTTTTGAAAAACTAAAATGAAAGAATTATTATTTTGTCTGAAATCGTAAGACAAATCATAGTGTTTCGTAATAAACATTAAAAATTAAGAAATATTAATTTACATGTTAACCATTAAAACATTTTTAAATAATTAAATGAAACAATAAAAGCAAAATAATAATTACCAAAAACAATTCCTTATTACACGAAACAAATGACTAGAGACTACACAAAAATAATTATAATTTTACCAACTAATTATTTTAAACAATAAATTATTTAATGATAGCGGCTCGGGCGGCGTGTTAAACCGCCACTATTGTAAGTGTAATTGCGAATGTATTCGCTGTGTACTGCACGTGTGTATGACGTATAAATACGTATTGCTTATCAATGTGGGTTAATTTTAATAATTATTTGACTAACTGTGCTTAAATTTTTGTTAAAAAAAGATTAGTTTTTTTACCAAAAAAATAAAATGGTGATATGTGTCTGTGGTAATGGGTAAATAGGTGTACCTTATCAATGTAGGCTAATTCAAATAATTTTATTATTTACTACTTAAAGGTGCTAAAAAGTATTTTTTGTTAAAAAAATATATTTAATTTTTACCAAAAAACTAAAATGCGTTTATGGTGACAGGTGGTAAAGGGAACATAGCTTATCAATGTGGGTGAATTTAAATAAGTGTGCTAAAAACATTGTTTATAAAAAGATTAGTATAAAAAAAAAATACGCTTGTTTAAAAAAAAAATTAAAATAAAGTTATGTCCTTGTGACGATGGACAAAGAATACAAAATGGATAACATTTTGTATTCTTTATCCATATCGTCACAAGGTACAGTTTTTTGTCGTTTAGTGTTGTTAAATGCGATTAATGAAGATAAGACAATTATTGTACCTTATATTATGGTTTGTGTCTAGACATCTGGTGGGTACCACCTACACTTGACTGTTTTAGCAGTAGGACAAGTTATTCCGCAACCTTTGTGAATGGCAGTAAGATTAACACCGTTTTTAGTAGTAGGGATACTAAATGATAAGTACTGATTATTATAATTTTATATCTTACTTAAGTGGGCTGTATGAATTTTCGTGGATAAATGAAAACTTGGCTTAGGTAAAGAAACGTAAAAAAAAAACCAAAACTTAAAACACTGTCTATGGATTCATATTAAGTAGGTAATATAATTTGGGAAAAGTAATAGTCGTCCCTTTAATGAGACATGTAGAAGGTGATTAGGAGAGAAACATTGGAAATAGTTTCTCGAAAAACAATCGTTTCTAGTTGTCTTTCTGTACTAATAATAGTACGAAGAAAGGAACGGAACATTTTATATTTTAAATCCGTCACCAGCACCACACAAAGATAGACGAACAATACATGTAATAAAATAAATAACTATATGTATATCCTTACACAAAAAGTTAAGATAAAGAATTCAAAAAACTTACATAAATAAATACTGCGACTACAAACGCAACCACAGCGTGCTAAGTAACAAGTATCGCTTATTTTCAACTTTATATAGATCTTCTATTGCGTTACTATAATAAAGATAACAACCTTATACTACAAGACAAACAAACTGACTGATATTTAAAGTTATAACTGATTTAATTATGGTTCAGTTTCCAGTTTTATAAACCACAAGATCAAGTAATTAACACGTTGTGTTAATTGCTTTATGATTGTCTCTAGGTGTTTTGTAATTAGTTATATAAAAGATATAGTTTAGTTAATTAGAAATTATATTAGTTAAAACGTTGATTTAATTATTATTCAATTTATTTACATCAAATTACAATTTTAACTAATTTAATTAATGTCACTAATGATTATTATAATAAATATTTTCCATAAAGACGTATGGAAATAAAAGAAAGAAAATTTAACATGAATTTATATAGTTTATAGTTATCATAGAAATATTTTAAAATATCTATAGCGCCGAGGTACGCCGATATAGCTCAAGAATGAAAAATTCTGTCGCAAAACTATGTATATTATGACAAATAAAATAATAATAATAATCCTAAATAAATAAATAGTTTTAAGGACACTGTATTGTTTTCTGGTACACAATTAAGATTTACGCTGTAGTGTAAATATCTGTGCTCTTATTTCTATTAAAAAAAAAACAATTTAATTTTATCAACTTCTATCTTAACTC
This sequence comes from Schrankia costaestrigalis, assembly GCA_905475405.1. Taxonomy (NCBI): domain Eukaryota; kingdom Metazoa; phylum Arthropoda; class Insecta; order Lepidoptera; family Erebidae; genus Schrankia; species Schrankia costaestrigalis. The sequence goes on from FR997851.1 coordinate 10,546,454, forward strand.
ACTTCTATTGAAAATGTTAAACATCAAGATGTATCCATGTTCTATAGCGAATAAATTTTCTTTCTTTCTTTCAACCTATCGTGCAAAATACTTTTTAATTGCCTGTTTGTTTCGAGGTGTTTCTATAGGCTTTCAATATATGTTTCATGTACTGACCTGTGTCTTCGGCTGTAGATACAGTAAGAGGCCTCATAAACTAAAAAGTCATCCTCATAAATAAAAAATAATTCAAAGAATTTGTCAAAAACCAGTTAGTCGCTCAGACAACTTTTAGTAAAAAACAATGTAATAAAATTTTTGAAAGTATGTAATATTATTTTTTCACATAACAGTGATAGTGTACAGAAGTCAATGTACATACAAAGCTCGCTTGAATTACCCTAATTTTACTATGTCTTGCAAAATATAAAGTAGTAAGTACCTATATGTATGTAATTTCAAACATTTTTCGCCACAACGACATGTCGCTACAACGTCATTCGCTCTGGTAAAATTCGCTTCAAAGACGTTTCGCTCCAGCGTACCACGCTGAAAGTTTTTCGCTACAACTACATATCGCTACAACGTCATTCGAAACTATGTACATATTTTTAGTATCGTTAAGTCAGTTTCATTCTTATCCATAAACCTTACAGAAATAGTAGCTTACAAAATGTCTTTCGAAGATGAGTACGAAACCTCATCTGGTAATGGGTAAATCTTAAGCCCGATTTACACATCGACAAGTACAGTAGCGAGTTAAGTAGTAAGTTGTTGATTAAGTTGATTTAAATAGATCTCCATCCTATTACAACAAATTACTACTTAACTCGCTACTGTACTTGTCGATGTGTAAATCGGGCTGTAGGCTAATTATACACCGATAGTCAGACTATCATCATAACAGCCCAATAATGCCGCACTGCAGGGACGGGCCTCCTCCCGTGACGGAGGGATACTTGGCCTACTATTACCACACTGGCCAGACGGATTGGGTTTAATTTCAAGTCTTTTTATTTCGTGAAGATGATATTCACGGATAGTCCCTTAGTCGGTTTTTACGACACTCATGGGATAAGATGGGGTGATGACATATTGTATTCTTACTCCGTCACCACACGGAGACGTCAGACTATACCAATGTTCAAAAGCGTACCGCAACTGACAATAATACGTGTAGTTGCTTATGAGAAGTGATGTAGGTACTTACTAGACCTTGTCTTCTGTACATATCTGTCATGTGATTCTGACCTTTAAGAGTAAGAAATGTAGGTAGTAGGTATTTATTTATTTTATTTTATTATTTATTTTATGGGTCTTCAACAAAGGCCATACACATTAGAATTAATTTAAAAAACCACAGGAACATTGCGTGTATTCCTTAAATTACAGGAAACCACAGCATGCAAATTAAAAAAATACAAACTAAAATAATGACAAACTTAGTAAGTACTTAGTAAAAATCAAACATTGGAAATACAAATTAAATAATTCAACCGTTAAATTCACCTTCATTTTTGATTACCTTCAAGCAGTATTGTGCGAAGCTATACAATATTCGCGTGGAAGAGTACTGTGGTTAGTCAGATTAAGGTACTATGTATATGGACATTGTTTTGTTTCGACGACCTCTGTGGCATAGTGGTTATGTAATATGACTGCTACGCATAGGTCTCGGGTTTGATTCCTGGTCAATGCAAATCTTTGTGTGCATGAACATGATTGTTTGTATTGGTCTGGGTGTTTTCTATGTGTAATATGTAGGTATGTATTTACAAAAAAAAGTATTTAAGTATGTTTATCCGTTGTAGCAAAGCTTGTATGTACTACGTGTACTACACACGTAGTACAAGCTTTGCTTAGTTTGGGACTAGATGGCGTTGTGTGAATGTGTAATTAATGTTTATTTATTTATTGGTTTAAGAGAGCAGACGGAACAACTCAACGGCCGCTTTTAATGGGTTCTTTATTTTGTGTAATTTTTTTATCCATAAACCTTAGATTATGTGGTGACATATTGTATTCTTTACTCCCTCACCACAGTTATATAAACAAACAATTAGGTACAGTAATGAAGTAAATAACTGAAATCTCTTTCGAAATAAAACTGCAATAAAATGTGGACACTGATAGTATCTCTAAATATCTTATCAAATAAGTATTTATCTTATCTGGACTCAGAACTACTATAGTCAATTAAATGTGATAAAGTACATAAAAAAATAAATTATCAATCTTGTACCTCCACATACGTGAGGAAATAGAACGCTGCAAATTATTTTGCAAGAATAGATGTAGACACTACTTTGTCTCATTCCATGATTGATTTTAAAGGTAAGTTAGCAATCATCATAACAGCCCATTAATGTCCCACTGCAGGGACGGGCCTTCTCCCATTACGGAGGGATACTTGGCCTACTAATACCACGCTGGCCAGACGGATTGGTATAGGGTTTAATTTCAAGTTTGCCTTCTTTTTATTTCGTAAAGATAATATTCACGGATAGTCCCTTAGTCGGTTTTTACGACACTATGGGATGAGATGGGTTGGTAACATATTGTATTCTTACTCCGTCACCACACGGAGAATGATGAGCTATATGAAGATAAAAAATTACATTGTTTTCTCTTAAGTATTTAGTTGATAACAATAACCGTTGACGTATAATATACTGATAGTAATTATTTAAACTAATTATTTAAATTGTTTTTTTTGCTAAAGTACTTAAAATGGCGGTCATGAGTTCATTTATCTATGACACGTGTTAATTATCTACAGTTCTTGTTTTTTAAGTGATAAGGAGAAGTAGTAGTTTATTTGTTGGTATAGTAGTTTAATCACAATGGTCGCGGTAAGAGTGCCTGTTTTACTTGGTTGGTCTAGCGAATTAGCGATCTTCCGCGCGCCTTTATGTCTTTAAAGCCCGATTTACACATCGACAAGTACAGTAGCGAGTTAAGTAGTAAGTTGTTGATTAAGTTGATTTAAATAAATCTCCATCCTTTTATTGGCGAGTTAAGTAGACAAGACGCGAGAGAGGGGGCTACTTCGTACTTAACTCGCCAAAAAATAGGATGGAGATCTTTTTAAATCAACTTAATCAACAACTTACTACTTAACTCGCTACTGTACTTGTCGAAGTGTAAATCGGGCTTAAATGAACCTTGGATTATTTTCCACAGATATATTATTTCGCAATCTCAGAACAATAATTTGTGGATTTAACTCGCGTTCAAAATCACGACATCATACAAGGCATAAGCATAATTAACTATAGCGACCGTAAAATTGTTAAAATGCTAAATACTCTGTTATACCAAGGACGAATATGATAAAACACAATAGGGGCCACACATAAATTAAATTTACGTGACATGAAATATTACATGTAGCGCGTTTTATAATCAAGCAGATTACTTCTATGTAAAAATATTGGTTTAAAAATTTACTTTATTCACTTTTGCAGTTGCTTCCACAACTTAATGGTTCGGCATAGGAAGGAATTCCCGAACCTTTTGTAGCGAGTCCGCCAGACCGTTTGATTATGACATCGCAAACCAGCACGAGTCCTGTTATGAAAAGGGGACGAACGGAGGAACAGGATCGAATAACTCTTCAGAGCCTTAAGTCATTTTTTTTTTATTTTCGTTAAAGTGATAACTCCAAACTATTCCTAAGTCTTCTCCGTGTGGTAACGTGTAGTAAGAATACAATATGTCACCACCCCATCTCATTCCATGCGTGTCGTAAAAACCGACTAAGGGACTAACCGTAAATATTATCTTTACGAAATAAAAAGAAGTAGAACTTGAAATTAAACACTATACCAATCCGTCTGGGCAGCGTGGTATTAGTAGGCCAAGCATCCCTCCGTCATGAGAGGAGGCCCGTCACTGCAGTGGGACATTAATGGGCTGTTATGATAGCTCATCAATATCCCATTGCAGATACGAAGAATTGGCTTACTAATACCAAATTGGCCAGTGGTATTGGGTTATGTGTAAAGTTATACCCTTTTGTTTTAGTAGGTTTAAAATCTGCAAACTTCCTCTCAATCGTATTTTATTATTTGCGAGATTAGTTCGGGTATTGACATCAATTATAATCTGTCTCTAAATGAAAAAAAAAATACAAAAATCTGCTATCCTCAGATGATAGTCGTGAACTAGGTCGTTGTTTGGTAATTCACGGACGGACATGGACGGACCAGGACACGGACATCTGTACTGTACACAGCGCCACCTGTTCCCAAAGTAAGCTAGGCTTAACCTGCTTGTGTTATGGGTCACAGAACAGCGTTTATTAATACTTATATACTTTTTTTTTAAATACATACATATTATACATAGAAACACTCAGGCCAATGCAAGCAATCATGTTCATGCACACAAATATTTGCATTGAGCGGGAATCGAACCCGAGACCTCTGCGTAGCAGTCATGTAATATACCGACTACGCCACAGAGGTCGTCAATATTAATATTACTATTGTAAACATTTTATTTTGTCCCTGATAAAGTTATCTAATAATTAAAATAGTAAAATAAACTACAATTTTATCAAAAGCGATAAAAATTTTAGCGGAGTTATAACTGATAACACAGTTCAAATGTTAATTGTCTCATAACAGCTCAAGAAGTCCCACTGCAAGGATGTGTTTCTAGTACATAAAAAGGTAAACTTGTCTTGCAGGTACCACGATTGCTAGTCGACTTTATCATGACAGCCCATTCATGTCCCACTGCAGGGACGGGCCTCCTCCAGTGACGAAGGGATACTTAGCCTACTAATACCACGCTGGCCAAATGAATTGGTATAGGGTTTAATTTCAAGTTTTCCTTCTTTTTATTTCGTAAAGATAATATTCACGGATAGTCCCTTAGTCGGTTTTTACGACACCCATGGAATGAGATGGGGTGGTGACATATTGTATTCTTACTCCGTCACCACACATCATAGTCGACTTGCATCAAATAAATTTAGTACAGAGGTTTTTTAGTAAACTATTGAAGCATTTGAACAGATCGACTAAGTGATAAATAACACTAAAAACAAAATATGGCAACCCATCAGGCATTAGACCATTGCGTTGTTAGTAAGAAATTTCCAATGTCGATAAAGGAGGCCCATGCTTGCAGAGGTAGTACTACCCGGTCACATTATCTCGAGATCTAGCGTCGATGAGTCACGTCGAGTCGGCCTTACCACAATACACAGTACTATATTATAATACATATTAAGTTGTACCTAAGTCATTTAGTAAGGTAGGTATTAATATCGGCCATGTTTGTTTGAAATTGATATATTAATTATATTTTTTATTCCAAATTATAACACACCGTTCGCGTCCGCTCGTTACTGCGGCACAGTCGCGACTGTTCCGCTCCCCAAAGCCACCTCAATCCTGAACGTGTATCGAAATACTGTATATCTTTGTACTATGGCCGTACCGTACTGAAGCGCGCCGCCTGTGGCGAGCCCGGGGAGATGAAAACAACAGGGGCGGGAAATTCGCATTCCAGTGAGGTCTCAAGATAATGTGCCCGTGTAAAAATGGCGGTCGCGGGTGCGAAACCCATTCAGGAATTTTCTTTATGCAATATACATCCTGAGTATGGATGTTCTTTTGTACTTAACTGTTAAATTGTAAATTGATGTTTGTAAAGTCCAAGCCGCGCACCGGGAAGCGCAGCGTGGGGAGACCCCTCATACGATGGACCGACGACCTGGTTAGGACGGCGGATGAGTGAGGCACAAGACCGCGCAGGGTGTAAACGTTTGGAGGAGGCCTATGTCCAACAGTGGGCGTCTATAGGCTGATATGATGAAATTCCTAGCGACACAGGGCATGATATTATCAAGCTCTTGCATGCGTGCATTTTTACCTAGATCGCACAGAAAATTTGTTATGTGTGGGATTTTTTGCGGGAGATAACTTTTTTTTAAAGTTATTAATGGTTATTGTGTAACAATCTATATTTTATCATACTTACAAAATATATAGGTCGATACTTCAAGTACGTTCACATATAGTTTGACATAAATGCGGAAATAGTTCACGTGATGGACTTCGTTCGGCCTTCGATGCCCTGACTCGTACTAAATATAAAGCAGTTAGGGCAAGTTTATAAGTGAAGATATGAAGTACATCTTTCGGCATATCGAAATGACATATATTTAGTTTATGTGATAATGATTCTATCTATTAAAATGTCATTAAAATGTGTATTAAAATTCACTACCGATAGTTAACTATGGAGAAGGTATTCCCGATTGTTTTATATTGTGTAAATTCATTTATCGGTACACAATAAATATTTCTAATTGTTTTCTTTTGTGAACTACTCTATGATGTGTGTTAGAAAAATATTATTCAAACTATTTAGACTAGATGGTGTTGTGTGAATATCTGAGGAATATTTATTTATTTATATTTATTTATTTATTTTATATGCATGTTAACAATATGTTTTTTGCATTTTATACATAACTTGTCGTCAGAATTAGATCTTACTAACTTCGTTTGATAATAACATATTTTTATTAATTCATTGCTCACCCTACAAGAAGTCATACGTCACACTGAATTTTATGCAAATTGATCCAGGTGTTTAAGAGTAAAGAACTTTAAAACATGCATACACACACACACACTTTTTGTTTTTTTTTACTAATAGATTACTCACTTTACTATCTGTGGTTGATCTCCTTCATTTTGTTGTTGATCCTCACTATTATCAACTTCACTCTCATTTAGGTCATTTCGGTCCCTAGACTCAGAACTTGGACTAGGAGATCGATTGTTAGTTCTAGAACTTTTATCCGTACGCAACATATTTTAAAAACACTTTTCACTTTATTTGAAAGTTTATTAATTTATTAAAATAATTGTCTAATAATTTTTTTATCAAAATTAATAAAATTATTTTTCAAAATAAATATTAACTCATTTATCAAAATAAATAATAGTTTATTTATTAAAATAAATTATAGTTTATTTATTAAAATAAATTATATTATTTTATACCACAACTAAGCAGGTTGCTTTAGTATAACTATTTAATTCGTTAACCGTTTCACGTGTTTGTTATATAAGGAAGCGTTTACATTAAAGAGGAACAGTGATTTAAAGTATTAGTTTAGTTTTAAACAAAATTCCCGTGTTATGGAACAAATCTCTTGGTGTTTAAGGATTCTGAACACTTTAGTTTTATATTAATTGATTATTAGATTAATGTATGCTCTGAATTAGGAGGGTATTTTTACTGTCAGTCGTGTCCTTGCAATAAGACTATTATCTTTTTAAATAGAAGCATAAGTGTTAGTCTGATGTATAAACTATAGGTATTGTTATTATTAGTTTAATTAAAATGCATTCGGAAGTTTTTACGTAAAATATTACCAAACATTAATCCACACTATATACTAACATTTGCATTTATAATATGAGTACTTAGTACTTATATAATCTCAACAAATGTCATCAATAGTAGTGTTCCTCGAAATTATTGCCATTCAAGAATAAATAAGGTTACGTTAGCATCTTCGTTGTCGTTCATTTGTTGGTTTACAATAAAATTGTAAGTTCAAGTTTAGAATGCTTGCCACACAATTGCTCTAAGCAGTGGTGGCATATCATTCTAGATTTTACGCGATCCATAACGGAAAAGATGAATTGAAAGTAGTAGGTAATTAACATCAATTTACTTTTAATAAAACTTGGCTCTAAGAAAGAAAGGTAATTAATTTGTAGGCAAAATAATTATCATCATTACTTATACTTTGAAACCAATTTATATTTTATATAATTTAATGATAGATAATATAATAGTTAGTATAAATTTTCCTCAGCGCTGGTTGATATAATCATTTTTTAATAGGTGTAGCCATTTAAATAAAGTGACCTTAACTCACTAACACCACAGATTTCTTCTTCTTCTTAATCTATCACTAACTAACACTCGTGATAGACAAACCTCCTGAAAGTCTTAATGTTCGAGGTTATAGGGGGAAAATAAATAAAACAAACTAGTTTTACCATAATCGGTAACAATTTGGGTTCGAGTCCCGCTCAATGCAAATATTTGTGTGCATGAACATGGTTTTTTGCATTGGTCTGAGTGTTTCTAAGTATAATATGTATGTACTTAAAAAAAAAGTACATAAGTATTAATATCTGTTGTTCTGTTACCCATAACACAAGCAGGTTAAGCCTTGCTTACTTTGGGAACAGATGGCGCTGTGTAGAAAATGTGTAGAGTTGTCCGTGAATATTTATATTTATTAATGTAAGGGATCTGGGTACATCCAGATAATACAGATTCAAATCCTATCTTAAGCTTCAAATTTTTTGTTTATAGCTATCACAGCGCGACTTAACAACCTGGCTTAAAGTTAGTAACGGAAAAAATGATGAACAGCATGTTAACGAAAAAATTTTAATCTAAAAATCGCTATAATCCATTAAAGAATACACAGCCTAAAACCCAACACCGCTTGGCCTGATTCAAGGTCATCATCATTCAGTTTTTTTTCTTGCGAATCAATCTTTTATTTTGTTAGAGCCGTTCTTCCGCATACATTTAAATATTAATGAGAACTATAAAATACCATTCTACTTTATGGTGACGTGTTAATATCATGGTGTCACTCATCATAACAGCCCATTAATGTCCCACTGCAGGGATAGACCTCCTCCCGTGATGGAGGGATACTTGATCCACTAATATCACGCTGGCCGGACAGATTGGTATAGGATTTAATTTCAAGTTTTCCTTCTTTCTATGTAAAAGGTAATATTCACAGATAGTCCCTTAGTCGGTTTTTACGACACCCAGGGGATGAAATGGGATGGTGACATATTGTATTCTTACTCCGTCACCACGCGGAAGCATTGTTCGCAAAGGCATAATTTCATGTGAGGTCATTAACCGCTTTCGGGGTTCATGCGCCACTAAAGGTGCACAATGACCTTAATGTATGTTGGTACTTTTTTTGTTTCTTTAATTGTTTTTTTTTTAATACGCATCTCCAAAACCAGCTCGGAGATCGGTTAAAAATAACGGTTGTATATTTGCCAAAATTCAAAACCAAAATAAATATTTAAGGCAAACAAGAATCGAAGTTGACTATACAGTTTACAAATAGCCAGTGTAATATTGCACCATAACGTAGTTACTACATATTTACATGATATATTATTATATGACGACCTCTGTGGCGTAGTCGGTATATTACACGCCTGCTACGCAGAGGTCTCAGGTACGACTCCCGCTTAATGCATATCTTTGTGTGCATAAACATGATTGTTTGCATTGGGCTGGGTTTTTCTATGTATAATATTTATGTATTCACAAAAAGAAGTATATAAGTACTAATACCCGTTGTTCTGCTGCCCATAACACAAGCAAGTTATGCCTAGCTTACTTTGGGAACAGATGGCACTGTGTAGAGGTGTCCTTGAATATTTATTTATTATTTATTTAGTAATCTGTGCCATAAGTGAATATTAATAGGAGAAAAATGTCAAGTACTGTAATTAATTAACGATGTAACAATAGTTAAGTATCGAATAAATCTTAATTAAAATATTAAATATTCCTCACACCTTTAACACAACGCCATCTAGTCCCAAACTAAGCAAAGCTTGTACTATGGGTACTAGACAACGTATAAACATACTTAAATACTTTTTTTTTTGTAAATACATACATATTATACATAGAAAACACCCAGAACAATGCAAACATTTATGTTCATGCAAACAAAGATTTACATTGAGCGGGAATCGAACCTGAGACCTCTGCGTAGCAGTCATGTTATCTAACCACAACACCACAGGGGTCGTCAATTTTTTAAAATACTGCCCTCGATATCTTAGTCGAATTATTTTAGTCGGGCTTAGTATATCCTTAGTCAAAATAACAACAGTCTGTATTTTAAGTGCGCCCTGGGTTTTTCTGAGTGATTTTTTTTGCAAATAGTAATTATATAACTTGTTTAGGTCAAAAAACATCTTCGAATCTGGAAAATTTGGAACAATTAAAACATGTATTTAACAACGTATATGTAAAAAAGTTTTATCGGTTTAATTGTACATTTTTTATTTATTTTTCGTAAACGACGAATGGAAAAATTATAAATGTAACTAAAAAGTTGATCAAATTGTTTAATGAAAAATACTTGGACAGTATTTTAAGCCGCGCTCTACCTAAATCGCTATGTGGTGGTGGATTAAAATACTAGGACGTTATACCATCACCAAACCCCAGAGACACTGGTTGTATGAGTGTCATCAAAGTTTAGGAATAGTTAACCGGTATTATCTCAATTAAAATTCAAAACTGAACTTTACTTTAGAGGCTAGAGTTTTATCTGTAGGCAAAAACTGTAACCTATTTATATGGAGGAGACCCGTTCAGCAGTGAAAAATGAAGAGGATATACATATTCCGGTTATTCCGATCTGTTACCTTGAAGAATTCACCCGTTAAATTTCGGGAAACATGTCTTAAAATTTACCTTATGCTAGGTAAAATAAATTAAAAAGGTAAATTATCAGACATACGTTCCCCAGCTTTCACCCTAGGGTAAATTAGGTGGTTAGGGTATCACATCGGAATAACCCATATATTCAGATTGCTAGAGAAGACTTACTTGCATAGGATTTTGTATGTAAATTATTTGCTATGTTCAAGATCTTTAGTGGACCTTAGTAAATAATAAAAACTAAATACCTTCGTAATTAGTATACCTATTCCTGTACATTTTTTTTATAAGTAAATATTTAGTTTTTAAACCATTTATAATTTGAGATGATTCTGCAAATTTTAAGGTTCATAAAAATATTGTGAAATCAAATTAACATTGACCTCAAGTTTCTTGATTGCTTGATTGTATGATTGATTGACACTCTTAAGTACAGTAAGCTTTTGAAGCTTGATTTAATTGGGGGTTTTTACCCATTAAAAAACTCTAACTTAAGTTTTCTTTACATAGTAATATTTAATTTAATTAAATTGTTTTTATTTTACGTTATATATCATGTCCATCCTAAGGTTGCCTGGAAGAGATCGCACTTGGCGATAAGGCCGCCCATTGTACATTTACTGTTGTGTTGTATTTATTGTTCCTTTATACCTAAACTGTATTTATGTAAGTTGGTGTGCAATAAAGTATTATCTATCTATCTATCTAAAATATTTTGCAAGTTGGTATCTAATTTTTTTTGTTTTATTACCCAATTAAACTCGTATCAGTACTAAGTATTTATATCTAGTCTAAGCTAATTTTGTACTATGGATTCTAGAAACTTGAGAAACATACCAATAAAGTTTTTTTTTTTAAATTTACTTAAATTAACATTTTAATAGGTGTAAAAATACATTTATCTTTATGCTCAATTATTACAAATTGCATGCATAATTACTGTTTGTTAGTTTATCCTGCTTGAATTTCTGCAAATCTACTAATTTCGGTTTTTAAGACGAATTTGGGATGAGATAGTTAAATATATATTTTAAAACCACTTTTGTCTGCAAAAATCAATCAAAGTGGTTTTAACCGTGAATTAGTTTTGACTGTAACAAATAGCACCACCCGAATCTCCCCAAAAGAAGGTCGTTTAATTTACCTTTTACGTAAAATTTATTTAAAAAACTGTGATTCGCGTAAAAAAACCGATATGCTGCATGTTCAAAATATCATCATTAGCACCATTCTTGGTACGTTTCTTTATTAACTAGCTGGTGCCCGCGGCTTCACCCCCGTTGTATAGGTAGCTAAAATGTTATTCTACACCCTAAGCTACCTATATTCCAAATTTCATCAAAATCCATTCAATAGATTTGCGTGAAAGAGTAACAAAACATCCATCCATCTATCCATACATTACTATCCATCACAAACTTTCGAATTTATAATATTAGTATGAAGGATTATCTTCAAAAGGTAGCATAGATAAGAATCTAAGGGCTAAGGATAACTTGGACTAATTTTTTGAGAGAGACTGGTAGGTACATGTTGTAGATTGCTAAGAATCTGAATTACACGTCACCGCTGTTGGTCGTCGGTCTCCATGTGGTGACGGAGTAAGAATACAATATCTCATCCCATGGGTGTCGTAGAAACCAACTAAGGGACAATCATCTTAACGAAATAAAAAGAAGGAAAACTTGAAATTAAACCATATACCAATCCGTCTGGCCAGCGTGGTATTAGTAGGCCAAGTATCCCTCCGTCCCAGGAGGAGGCCCGTCCCTACAGTGGGACATTGATGGGCTGTTATGATTGCTAGACGTAAGTCTGGTTAAAACATTTCCACTTTGTTCTTTCCTGGGACCTCCTTATTCAATCATACACCAAATACCACTTATTATTATGCGCTCTACTAGATTACTTGAAACTGATCACTCTGATGTTGCTCTTTCTCCTGCCATTGTCTTGGATTTAAGATATAGGCTTAAGAAGACCTTTTCACTATGCTTTTGACATTTTGCCATTTTTACCCAGTTATGTTATGTATATGTCTGTTTACGCTATGTATATGCCTGTTTACGATATGTATATGCCTGTAAGATTACCTCTCGTAAAACTAGTTAAATTTAAATTAACGTTTACCTTAGTTAAGACCCTATATATCCCGTTTTAGACTCACGTTCCCAGGCCTCTTGCCAAATACCCAAAACTGTCATAATTCCTTATTAGCTACAACATTAAGTACATACATATAACTTAATATGTAACTGTTATAATTAGTATGCATAAATAATTGTAAATATAAGTATATATGCCTGTTGCCTGGTACCCATAGTACAAGCTCTGCTTAGTTTGGGACCAGTCAACATTGATAAATTATAGTATAAGTACTTAACTTAATGTATTGTTATGTAATTTTTATATAAATAAATTTGATTTGAATTTAATGATTTAAAATTATTACTTACGATAAAAACTTACCTGTTATCGTATAAAACACAATGATCACTAAGTACGTTGGCGGTTCGTTGACGATCACAAGACAACTGAAGTTTGTCTGATGTCGCGGATATTATGTACACTGTTTACGTACTGTTAGGAACCATACACACTTGTTAGTATGTACAAAACGCGCAATCTTTACTTGACATGACTGAAGTTAGCTTAAAGAGACGTTTGCGCATGTAAATTCACTAAGAAAACACTTGCTAGTTATTTCCGAAAATGACATCTGCGCGGGCATTGTCAACAACTTTAAGCCGGTCAGCTTAGATTGCATACATACATAAATTAAAGCCCTTTACTCACGAGAGGAAGGTACAGACCTCTAAGCGCCTGGAACCTGACAAATCGGCACTCTGCAACCCATTTTCGCCTTTATAGTAACTTTTTTGTCTTTCTTTCTTCTTTACATCAATCAATCAACTAGCCTAGCCTATTGCAGTCTACTGCTGGCCTCTCCCAACTCTCTCTCTCTCTCTAATTATTAACTCTTCACATATTAATGTGTAAAGAGTTAATAATTAATTTAAAAAATAATTATTTACGATAAAAACTTACCTGTTATCGTATAAAACACAATAATCACTAAGTACGTTGGCGGTTCGTTGACGATTACAAGACAACTGAAGTTTGTCTGATATCGCGGATATTATGTACACTGTTTACGTACTGTTAGTGACCATACACACTTGTAAGTATGTATAATACGCGCAATCTTTACTTGACATGACTGAAGTTAGCTTAAAGACACATTCGCACATGTAAAGTTACCACAACACTATGAAAACACTCGATCTCCGTGCGTCGGTAAGTTGGTATTAAAAAATGGCATTTAGACAATTCAATGATGATGATAGTAGAGTATGCTCTTTGCATCACTGAAGGTGATTTAAAGACACTAAAAAGTGATCACAATCTAGTTTACATAATACTATTTTTACGAGTCTTACTCGCGGTATATACTAATTATACCCTCTCCAGCGTAAGTTTAGCTTTTTGACAGTTCACGTCCATGAAGTTTCGTAATACTTCTGCTTATTTTTCAAACAAATAATATTGTATTTCATGGACGTACCCATGTTTTTTTCAGTTACCATGGTTACTTAGTGATGGACACTCATAACGATTACCTGTGATTACCACCATTATGAAACAAATTACAAATAATCGGTAGAAATAAATGCTATGAATAAACCTGAACTCTTCATAATACGTTTTTAAAATGTAATATGATATTTTAGATTAGCTATAACCCGCGAATGTGGGACGATAAATTATGTATTTTAAATAATACCTAAGCTAACTATAATTTTATCATTTTAAGCTATAGGCTAATTCTCTTAACATAGATGAAGAAATAAACAGTAATAAAATGATAATGTAAGTTGATGTAAGGATCCAAATGTGTAAAATAAAGTAATTTGAAAAATCGAAAAATCGCGAAATCGCTTACTATCGAATGGCATTACATTCGAAATACTGCTGAACGTCACTAACGTCAACCTGTCAAATGTTGTTAAATATAGTGGAAAGGGTATAGCCTAGATACTTATATTACATTATAATTATGTATACAAATCGCGATAGTTTAAAATCTATCTAGTGTACAGTTCACATTGTGGTGTTTAGCATGTTTTAAACTGACTCCAAAAGGACAAGGATTTTCTTAATACGACTGTATTTTTATAATTTACAAAATTTAAGCACTCTGTTACCAATTTATCCCTTCGTCCCTAAATATGAGATCTGTGCAGTTATTCGCAAAAATTTCAAGCTTGCCAACTGCTGCGCGTATTTTACATGTCGTTAAAAAAGATTGCAATTTGTGTCAAATATTTATACACCCCGGTGGAAATCCCGTTGCATTTACCTATGAGCTCAAAGAGGAAAATAGGAAAACAATAAAAATAAATTATAATTTATTATCTAGTTCTACTAAAATGTAGTCAGCCAGAAGGAAAATCGTTAACAGTCTGTTCATTTCTCACTGTAGAGACAGATTTGCTCTAGAGATTAAGGAAAACTTCATAATAATTAACTTAAATAACCGTGTGGTGACGGAGTAAGAATACAATATGTCACCACACCACCCCATCCCAGACCATTAATGTCCCACTGCAGGGACGGGCCTCCTGCCGTGACGGAGGGATACTTGCCCTACTAATACCACGCTGGCCAGACGGATTGGTATAGGGTTTAATTTCAAGTGTTCCATCTTTTTACTTCGTAAAGATAATATTTACGGTTATTCCCTTAGTCGGTTTCTACGACACCCATGGGATGAGATGGGGTGGTGACATATTATATTTTTAGTCCGTCACCACGCTGACCAGATAGATTGTTATAAGGTTTTAAGTTAATTTAACTGTTGTGGTCATTGGTTCTTTAATACTAATAAATAATAATAATAAATAAATAGGTATTCACGGACATCTACACAACGCCATCTGTTCCCAAGGTAAGCTAGGCTTAACCTGCTTGTGATATGGGTAACAGAACAACGGATATTAATAGGTACTTATATACTTTTCTTTTGTAAATACATACACAAGATACAAATACATACATGAACAACACTCAGACCAATGCAAACAATCATGTTCATGCACACAAAGATTTGCATTGAGCGGGAATTGAACTCGAGAACTCTGCGTAGCAGCCATGTAATAAAACCACTACGCCACAGAGGTCGTCATAATGCGATCATTTCTTTAGTTGCTTTCTACGAAACCCATGAAATAAGATAAGGTGGTGACATTATGTAATCGTTTTTATTCGTTTATTATTCGAAGTTTTATTGACCCCTTTTATTTAAAAGTGTGGTAATCCCGTTACCTGGACGTGTATTTTTGTTAACATAACGCTCAGGCGCAGCTGATCACATAAATTTTATTTACAACTTCTTCAATATGGGTATCGAATTAGAAAACTACACCTTATGGTAAATATCAAATCACAAACTTAGGTATTGTTTTTTTATTCCCTTCCTCTTTGAGACCTGTACTTTAACGTACCAAGTTACGTAGTACAAGAGTCACAGTTTTTGGAAAGTAGGTATTTTTAGTTTTATCAAAGATTTGCTGAATGTAAATAGGTTCGTGTTAACTTATGATCACCTCAACGTATGTACAAGTGTAGTTACGAGTAAGAGGAAAAAATACAAAAAAAGATAATTTAAAAATGTGTATTGTTTACTATTCGTCATATTATTATATAGTATTTTATGAAGTACTTATTAGTTTAGCTATTGTATATCTTTTATTATTGTCTTAGTCATGGTAATCAGTGGATTCGCTAAGCACGTTGAAGCCTCTAGTCATTACGATCATAATGTGTGGAATATATATTTTTAAGACAACCTTATCAATTACTTACGACGGTCTTCGGCACAAAATACAACAATTAGACGAATTACGACAAATATTTATTGTAAGTTCTAAGTAAAGTCTTATAATTTAAACACGACATATTATGACGATTTACCACAAAATTACAACAATAACGATTATTAGTAGACTGTGATCCCTTCATCACTCAAGGTGATCAAAGGCACACAAAATTCCCTCACAAGGGACTTTTTAGTGATATCGGCTGTTTTCATTGTGATCATAAGCCGATTTTTAACTGACTTCTAAAGGATTTTTACCTTAAAACGGATGTTTTTTTTAATACATACATATAGCGATACCTACTCGGAATCCAAAGCAGTGCCAAGAACTACTGCGAAAGGTTGATGAATTCTGTGAGTGGACTGATGGAATGAGAGTAAAACCTAGCAAATGTTATTGTCTGTGTTTAGGTAGGCGGGATACGAGATATACTTCATATGACCCCGGTCTCACTATTGGCGGGGAAAACGTTTCAATAATATCAGAAACCATGCCTTTCAAATTTCTTGGTAGAAAGATAAACGATAAAGGTCGCTCTCCAGTACTAGACGATGTCGTCAATAGTTTCATAAACGACATTGAAAAGGTAGACCGGTAGTTTATCCGTAGTACAAGCTTTGCTTAGTTTGGGACTTGATGGCGTTGTGTAAAAGTGTGGGGAATATTAAAGAACTATGAAAATATGGCTATTAGTTTCTACGTTATTGGACCACTATAATACTTAGGACTATAATATTAAGGTTACCATTGACGGTTACGAGAGGCAATCAAGCGCAAATGTCAAGGAAAATTGAGCAAAAGGCGTAATGTTTTCCTTTGATAATGTACTTAACTCCCTTGTTATGAGTATTATTTACCACTTACGTATTGAGTATGTCAGTAGTAGGAAAAATAATTTTTAGACCGATTTGAAGACAACGAATGTATATAGGGGTAAGGCAACGTGGTATCACCACACTGCCCTATCTCATCAACTTACGGGGTCGTGCTATTCGTTGTTTGCTGGGACATTTAACTTTAAAGGCTAATAAGAAAACTTAAAAAAGCTTATCAATGTTATTCAGCAATGTAATTTTTACACGTCAGTTAATATTGCTAAGTATTTGTATTGTCGTTTCCTTTCTATACACCGGGATAGTAACTTAGTTAAACGCTTTTAACTTTGCCAAGATGGATGAAGAATAAAGGTCATCAACGCCTCATGTCTCGCTATCAACATCATCATAACAGCCCACTAACGTCCCACTGCAGAGACGGGCCTCCTCCTGTGACGGAGGGATACTTGGCCTACTAATACCACACTGGCCAGACGGATTGGTATAGGGTTTATTTTCAAGTTTTCCTTCTTTTTACTTCGTATAGTTTCTGGGATAGTCTCTTAGTCGGTTTTTACGACACCCATGGGATGAGATGGGGTGGTGACACATTGTGTTCTTACCGTCCGTCACCACACGGAGAAATACTGTTTGTATAGATATAATATACGATAATTAAAATATGTATTCGGTTATCCCTAACTATGGTACAATTGAATGAATATCGCCGCTACTCGTATTTGGTTCAATGTCTGGATATTCACAGATGAATAATTCACTAGTTGGACGCGTGAATATTACAAGGAGCTACGAAGTTTTGTGGAGCAGGTAAATCTTTTAATACATACATAAACTCACGCCTTATCCCGTTCGGGGTAGGCAGAGAAGACAGAACGCCACTTTTCCCGATCCAAGCAAACAACTTGGGCCAACTTTTATAATCATGGTTAAAAACATGACATACGTAACAAAATACTGACTGTGACTGTTTCGGTTGCAGGCGGTACCGGTACCAGCTGCAATGCACAAGGTCGCGGGTTCTAATCCCACGCTGTACAATTCTTTGTGCGATCCTCAAATGATTGCTCTGAGTATGTATGTTCTTTTTGTCTATTAAATAAAAATAAATAAATATTCCTCACACATTCACACAACGCCATTTAGTCCCAAACTAAGCAAAGCTTGTACTATGGGTACTAGACAACGGATAAACATACTTAAATACTTTTTTTTTTGTAAATTCATACTTATTATACATAGAAAATGCAAATATTGATAAAAAAATTGAATTGAACATTGAATTGTTTTTATTGAAATTATTTATGTCATGTCCATGTCCCTTCACAATTCCTTGGTGCACCACATATTCGTCGAATCATAGACCACACAACACGTGGACGCGGAGAAATAAAACTTTTTTCATATCTACCCTCACACGTCATAGAGCGAACTGAAAAGATACACCTGCAATTGTATCTGGAACTTCAGTTTTAGATTTTACTGACAACTGGGTACCTTTTATCCGTGGGAAACAAGATTTTTTTGCCTTTCTATAAATAACAGAAATCATCATAACAGCCCATTAATGTCCCACTGCAGGGACGGGCCTTCTCCCGTGACGGACGGATACTTAAAAAATTAATTTATTTAACAGAAAACCTAAGGAAAAATCCTGAGAATTACCGACTAAATCCCAAGGTATATCCCATATGGCCAGCCGGTTTAGTGAAATTTATGGTCTATGGTTTGGTTTTCTGCTCTTTTTATCAATACTTATGCCAACTGTAGTCCGAGCCTGCTTCTCCCGATTCGCAGCGGCATAGGACGTTCCAATTTGCGGTGGCATAGGACCTTCCAATTCGCGGAGGCATAGGACCTTATAATTTGCGGTGGCATAGGACCTTCCAATTCGCGGTGGCATAGGACCTTCCGATTTGCGGTGGCATAGGACCCTCAGCGCCATATTATTTCTGTGTGTTATACCCTGACCACGGCACTTTAATCAACCAATTCTGTGGACTATATTTATTGCTCTTGTAACGGAGCTACTTTTTTATTATACTATATTGATAATCTACTTTTATATTAACTTAACCTTTGGTTTCCGAATGACTGATCAAGTAATAATCAAGTGTCAAATTTTAGTTCCTAAAAATGATAGTTGACAAGAGTTTTGACACTTGATTAGTTGATTTTTACTTGATCAGACATTGAGAAACCGGGTGTCAGTCTAGCTAAATGCCTTCCAATATGACTTTATTCGGCAAATGCACATTCGTATTCAAAGGTAGACCATATGAAATGCATGTTAAACAAAAGCATTCCTGGTTGTTAAGCCCCTGGTCACAGCCAGTGTTTACTTAAAACTTTATGTAATACAATTACGACTTCTCTACAAATTGGAAAACAAAGTAGGGTTAGGTAGCGAGCTTAGTATAAGAGATAGCGATTATGGTTTGATATTATCTGGACTTTTTAACGCTAGACTTCTTAGATTTTCCCTGGAACTCAACGACTGTATTACTCGTAGGAAGGTAGCGGAATATTAGTGTTCCTGCTTTCTACATTTATTAATATAAGCACATTTAAATATATATGAACAATAATTTATAACTATTTTCAATTACTATTGAAAAATAGTCTCCAGAAAATGCCATTAGAGATTTTGATAGCGAGTGTCACGGTTTTACCACTTGTTTCCATGTTTAATCTGCATTATAGGTTTGTTTATAAAAAGCCAAGCAGCCTGAATTTAGGCCTCGTACTACAGTTTCACATCGCTAGGCAAGGTTAAGTTTGCAAATAGAGAGATAGGAAATTATTTTACAAAATTGTTGTAAAATTATAGAGACGTCTAAAAAATGCTGCTTTAGAGTTTGTCACGCCGCGCCGCTTCTTCTCTACTAGCGCCTTGGAAGCTATAAGCTAAAAGTTATGTAAGTATTTTTAAACTGACGTCAATAAGTTGTTATTTTGTAACATATCATTAAAATAATAAATGAACTATGAACTATTTGATGCCTCACTCTTGCCTTACAGAGATTCCAATCAATAATATTCATATTTCTTAAATTGTTTGTAATTCTTTCTTTTTAAAACACGCTAATCGCTTCGCTTATACAAAGTTCGCATTACTACAAAATGGAAGTGAGTTTCGCGGTACAGGTTCAACAAATATACAAAGCAAAATATAACTTACATACGATTCTATCGAGCGCTTGTACAATGTTCGATGTAAAGCGTAAGTTTATACTTAGGGTTAAGCTATTTGTGTATTTAGTTGTTTGCTATCTTATTTTAGTAAGCGATGAATTCATAACAGCCCATTAATGTCCCAGTGCAGGGACGGGCCTCCTACCGTGACGGAGGATACTTGCCCTACTAATACCACGCTGGCCAGACGGATTGGTTTAGGGTTTAATTTTAAGTTTTCCTTCTTTTTATTTCGTAAAGATAATATAAATAGTCCCTTAGTCGGTTTTTACGACACCCATGGGATGAGATGGGGTGGTGACATATTGTATTCTTTCTCCGTCACCACACCGATGTATTAGTTTTCTATAGGGTGGTCCCATGATGGCAAATGAGTGTCATTTAAGTTAAGGGACATACGCACAATTATTTTATTAAATTGTTTACTAAAATAAACGAAGAAAATATTGACATAGATCCCTATAGTTACGATTCCGTTTTCTATCAGGATAAAAGAGCATCAGATATAAAATTCTATTTTTATACAGCACGACTGTACGCAAAGTTGAACTTTTTTCTAAAAAACGAAACATTTTTTAGCTTTTTCTTCAAAGTAATTATGTCCAAGTAGACGAAATTGTGTAAGTGTTAAAAATACACCACATTTTTTTTTAATTTTTTAAATAAATAATTTAACATAAAAAAACAATCACAAGTACAAATTAAAACTATTTATAGAACAAAACTAAGAAAAAACTATACAAATAAAAACTCTTTTATGTACATTTATCTAGGTTACAATTATCTTCTATAGTCTGTATCTCTACAGCTAATAAAAAAAACTTTCCATGCCCTGACTCCAGTACTCAAGATGTTCACAATACTTTTTGTAGTAAAAAAAGACTTTTAATATATAAGAACAATAGTTTCTTAGATAGGCTATTTGTAGGAACTCATTACATATGAAAATGGGAACAAAAGCTTTTGTTTCTATTGAAAATTAAAAAAGTAAAATAGGGACGGAGATGATTAATAGTTTAGTTGGTTTTCTTGTATGAAAAAGGCAATAGTTGTAAGAACATTTATGTTTGAAAAATTACTTTATCTCCTCATTGTGTATAAAGTGTAGACATAATCGATATTAATTCAGGTGACACAGCACTAGCGTAGCCCGTTACGACTTGAGGAGCTTCAAGAAACGAGCGTGCTCCCTTCTTAAAGGTCGGCAACGCATCGGTGATGATTTTCTGGTGTTGCGGGTGTCCATGGGCGGCGGTGATCACTTACCATCAGGTGACCTGCGGGCTCGTTTGCCTCCCATCATATAAAACAAATAACTAAAAGACAAGAAATAGTTAGAAACACTTTGCTATTCAGTTGATGGCGCTGTCATAGTGCAACATTTCCTAACTCAACTTTTACTCATACCCATGAGATTAGATGAGATGTACACGTAATACAAATATTAAATAAATAAATAAATATTCCTCACACATTCAGACAACGCCATCTAGTCCCAAACTAAGCAAAGCTTGTACTATGGGTACTAGACAACGGATAAACATACTTAAATCCTTTTTTTGTAAATACATACTTATTATACATAGAAACACTCAGACCGATGCAAATAATCATGTTCATGCACACAAAGATTTGCATTGAGCGAGAATCGAACCCGAGACCTCTGCGTAGCAGTCATTTTATATAACCACTACGCCACAGAGGTCGTCAATTTGCACAGAAATTCTCGACAAAATAGTCTACATTCACCTTTACACTTCGACGATTGCGTCACACACGGTGGTGCATTGTATCAAACCATAGTTAATTTTTTTTGTTTAGTGTTCCGTGTGGTGACGGGTTCCGTGTGGTGACGGAGTAAGAATACAATATGTCACCACCCCATGTCATCCCATGGGTGTCGTAAAAACCGACTAAGGGACTATCCGTGAATATTATCTTTCCGAAATAAAAGAAGGAAAACTTGAAATTAAACCCTATACCAATCCGTCTGGCCAGCGTGGTATTAGTAGGCTAAGTATCCCTCCGTCACGGGAGGAGGCCCGTCCCTGCAGTGGGACATTGTTATGATGATAGTTAATTTTTCTATAATTTTTTTCTTACTCTTACCTGGTGGGCTTTCATCGCCCACGTAGAGCACCGCGTTATTAACCTTATTCAAGGAAAGAATAATACACTCTTCAATATACATTTTACAGACATATATCTTCGTATTATTCAGCCAAATTTCTTTCTATTTAGTTTAGCAAAACTTGTGTAAACTGTATCCATTTTACTCGAGCCTATATCGAGATGGCGCAAATGTGTAATGGCGTTGAAGAATCACCATTTACGTAAAAAAACTTTGATTGGTTTACTTCTCTGTTAGAGTATTCTTTTTTCTTATATAGGGGTTTTTAAGGCCTATGTTTTTTCGTTAAGTAACAATCTTTTCTAGTCAAAAACTTAAATGATTATTTTGTGAGTTTTGTCATGTAATGAATTACTTTCTGTGTGGTGATGAAATTATAACGCGTGGTGTCATCATTTATCCTGTCTCTATGGTGTCATAAATGCAGACTTAGGCCTTGTTTACGGAGACGCGGGGCGTCGGGCGTTGCGTTCAGCGGGCGGCCCGCACTGAATTCAAATATATTTAATACGAGGCCTTAGGGTAAGGTTTGTAAGTAGTACAAACGTAATTTTTAATTATTAAATTTGACAAAAAAGCTCTATATACGTACATCCTCACTGATAGCATTCTTACTCGAGCATTTGTAAACGAGCAATCTAAATCTAAAATAATAAGTTTTATAACGCTCGGCTTAACCTTCACACCACTCGAATTTTAGATGTCAAATGCTCATTAGACACGAATGCTCTCACTGAGGACGCTCCTTAATATTTCTTTTGGCCAATGTGATATTAAACACCTTAGTTTTCCCTCGTAACTGGACGTAGCTGGTCCCGGTATGTAGAAGGATAGTAGCGTCTACTTAAAATTATATACCAATGCAAACAGCATGCTTGTTTCATGCACACAAAGATTTGCATAAGGCGGGAATTGAACCCGAAACATAATATTATACTTAATAAGTATACAAATAGTACATACTGATGCACTGATAATATTATGTAAGGATTTGAAATGTGTATCACATTTGGTTATTTTCGATAGCACTGTATGACGCGGTCTTACTTCAATATATGTTTACCTTCAATATATTGGTATTACGTTGACCCGATTTCCTCCACCACAGCTTAGTGATGGGGATTTTTTGAAAAACAATCGTTTACTTACATTGTTCTTTTTATAGAGCAAAAGAAGGAAAAAAAAGAAAGAACGGAAAAGCAAACTACCTATGCTTTTAGATAATAATAAATACTTAGCTAATTCTTTATGCCCCGCATTAGGCAAGCCTCATGGCGTAAGGACTTTTACAATAAAATTATAACGGACTCAAATGACATTCAAACCCATGACAAAAATTTAAGATTTAATCAAATAATTCGGTATATAATGATTTTTTTGGTATTGTTTTTATATTTCTATTTTAAAGGTTTATTAATATGAAAAACTAATTTGAATATTTTTGCTTTCCTACTTATCTATGGTTTATTTGTATTTAAGTTTTACTTGTGATGACATCATGCGTACGGCTTAACTTGTGCTATGCCGTGATAACTTGAGCAATGAAAGCAGAAACAAACTTCTGTTGAGCCGGGCGCATGATTTCATTTAGACGTCAAATGAAAGACAAAGTAATTTATGTAAAAATGAACACAATTTTGCGGTTTTTTGCGCTAAACATTATGATTTTATTTCTTACCAATCTTCTTAAAATCTCTAAGTGGATTTGGATTCGACATAGGTAAACTTTTACTTTACATACCGAATTGTCTAGCGTGGGGTTCAAAGTCCCGAACTTGAAACCAGAAACGTGTAGACTAGATTTTTGAATTTCGTTATAGTAATGTGTAATTTTTTCCTTAGCTCTACTGACACAACATGTGGTTAAAATGGGAAGTTAACACCGTATATTATTATTCCATCCCCACTAAGTAAGTTAGAACTTTTATATAACTTACCTAAAGTCTATTTTATGTTGAAAAGTTAATAAAAAAAAATCAATTTCCTTTTTAGTTAATTATATCGACACACACAGTAACATCACTACTCACCTTTGTAAAGCAATCTCTTTACTTATGAACGCTGCATCGATGCAGACTCTATTAAATCGACGCTAGTGCTGTGTCACCTGAATTAATATCGATTAAGAATACAATATGTCACCACCCCGTCTCATCCCATGGGTGTCGTAAAAACCGACTAAGGGACTATCTGTGAATATTATCTTTACGATATAAAAAGAAGGAAAACTTGAAATTAAACCATATACCAATACGTCTGGCCAGCGTGGTATTAGTAGGCCAAGTATCCTTCCGTCACGGGAGGAGGCCCGTCCCTGCAGTGGGACATTAATGGGTTGTTATGATGACATAGTTTTCGGCAAGAGGTCCTCTAGGTCTGTACTACCGGTATGCCTGCTTAATCTGCCCTCCAAGCAGTAGTGAGAAAATGTAACTGTATTTTGGAAAGAATACTTTTCTGGCGATGGAGAGAACTTAATATTACTTAGGAATAATAATTCACACATAGAAATTAAACGTTGTAAACCCTTTAGGCGTTTTCGGAGTACATTTTCTATTGTACTCCGCAAACGCCGCGCCGCCGTATCGCATGCAACACTCATTAGTGGAACAAAGTGTGAACTCTGTAGACTTAACCGCGGACCAGCGGTGAAACGCACCGAGGGATCTTTTAATTTAATGGACCTTTTATAGCATTTTATTTATTAAAGTAGGTATTTGGGGCGTTTGTGAATTTTCCCCTAATTTGTTAGTCATAGTCATAGTCATAGTCTATTGGAATTAGGGGTTAACATTAAAATAGAGGAAATGAGAAACAACGATCAATCAATCAATAATATAATATAATCAATAGTAAATAAATATAATATAATGACGACCTCTGTGGCGTAGTGGTTATATAACATGACGGCTACGCAGAGGTCTCGGGTTCGATTCCCGCTCAATGCAAATATTTGTGTGCATGAACATGATTATTTGCATTGGTCTGAGTGTTTCTAGAGTGTATAATATGTATGTATTTACAAAAAAAAGTATATAAGTAGTAAGTATCCTTTGTTCTGTTACCCTTAACACAAGCAGGTTAAGCCTAGCTTACTTTGGAAACAGATGGCGCTGTGTAGAGATGTCCGTGAATATTTATTTATTTATTATTATTATAATAATAAAAAATATTTACTGACACAAAATAACAATGGTTATAAAGATTTGCACACAAAGATTTGCATTGAGGGAATCGAACCCGAGACCTCTGCGTAGCAGCCATGTAATATACCGACTGCGCCACAGAGGTCGTCATTCCTATGCTATAACAACAATGGTTTCATAGTTCTAAGTAAAAACAAACGAGGAATCGACTTGATTATTTTGAGGATCTCTCAAATCGTCTTCAGAAAGTTAGAACAATCATAAATTGTTTGAAATAGCCATAAGTTTCTAACGTAATCGTTGAATACATTTAACGAGCATTAACATTTAGAGGCTACATTTTATTTAATTTTCTAAGCTTTAGGGTCGGATCAGATATACCGTAACGTAAACGCGGTTCGGCTCCGTCTTGCTTTTTTCTTTCGTGTCAAACATCAAAAATCCGCTTACGTTACGATTCCGATTAGTGTTCATTGTAGTAAGGAGTTTCATACAAATAATACGAACGGCTCGAGTTGATACGGTGCCGATCCGTTTACGATAGAACAACCTAGGAGTATAAGTACATAATGTTCATATTGTAACATGAATATTTTCTTTCTTCCTTCCAGTGTCTATGGCTACAACGAAAAGGTTTTGGGTACGATTTCCGCTTAAAACAAATCATTTAGGTTTTCTTTGACTACATAAGTACCGTACCGGTTGTAAAAAAAGAAGAGTATGTTATCCGCCCTGTAGTTGAGGGCCATCCGCCCCACCACAGCCCGCGTAAAGTAGTAACTGTCGTCAGAGACAAACTACTCGTACTCAACAAAAAAAAAAGATTCGCTGAATAAACAAAATCGGCATCTCTATAAGTTAGATGATTGTAAGAAACACACTTCGCCAATTTGTAATTTTGAACTCAACTGGAGGGAGTTGAGAGAAAGAGACAGCTAGGGGATCGGGAATTATGTCGCATGCTCAAGGACTATGCTGCGTTTAAGTTGCAAAGTGTACTTGCCTGTTAGGACTTTACAAAGTATTTTGACGAAGCGTATTTAATCATCATAATAGCCCATTAATGTCCCACTGCAGAGACGGGCCTCTTTCCATGACGGAGGGATACTTGGCCTACTAATACCACGCTGGCCAGACGGATTGGTATAGGGTTTATTTTCAAGTTTTCCTTCTTTCTATGTAAAGGTAATAAGTATTCACAGATATTCCCTTAGTTTCTACAACACCCATGGGATGAAATGGGGTGGTGACATATTTTATTTTTACTCCGTCACCACACGGATAGTCCTGTGCTCGCAGTAGAGGGTAACTTTACCTTTACTTAAACTTTTTAACCAATATACGATAGTACGCCGCTTGTAAAGACTATTTTTACTACACCTATAGGGACGAGTATTATGCCACTCAAAAGGGTGAAAAGGAGTTGTGTGTGCTATTTTGTAATCTTAGTGGGCAAATATGAATAAGATGGGATTAAAAATCCATATCACCTTTCATTGCAGAATGTTTGGTCCTGCAGAGAAACATTGTTAAAAGATTAGCTGATTTAAGCATACTGTAATGCACCCAATGTTAATTACTTAGTATGCTCAGAATTAATATAGTATTTCGATATTATTGTAATACAATTTATAAACTACTAATAAATCTCCTGTAAAGTAGCAAGTAGGTCTAAACAAAGCATTATACGAATTCCAAATAACCTTTTCGTGCGTGACTGACCCTATTTCTAGAAATTCTGATTATTCAACTGTTTGATTATTACTGTTTGCACTATTTCTAATATTTTACAAGACTTTATACAGGCTTTGTGTTAAAAATTAAATAATGAATAATACTTTAAATTTATTTATTTGCGCGCCATCTATTGGTCGTATTAAGTAACTGTAATGTTCTAGACAAGCGATAGATGGCGCTAATAACAAAATATCCAAATTGTCTAATCTTGTAAGAAGCGAATAATTTGCAGGATGTTTTCGTACTGTGTTTGAGTATTTTAATATATAATTAATTTCAAATACATTTCAGAGATGTCGTTAGTAGTATAATGCGGTTATTTTCAAGGTTGCTTGTGTGTGTAAATTTTTCTTCAGAAAATTATTTTTTCCGGCACGAATGTTTGGCTGTACCACCTCACAGAAATTGTTTTTTCAAGATTAGATTAGTGAGGACTAAGAATACACAAGTCACTACACCACGCCGTTGTATCATAATGTGTATGGAGGATTGATAGCAGTAGTTATGGAATTCTAATGGATCTCCAATTAGCTAATATTTGTCCTTAAATGTCCTGCCGCAGGTACAGGTGATAACAGAGGGACACTTGGCTTATTAATGACTAAATAGATTTTTTTATCCACATAGATTTGTTTTTGTATTGCTTCCGATAGTATTTTGGCTTAAAAGACAATTTAGGGACCCATAGGTAGGTTAAAAAAAACACCTTTATTTTCAGGCTGCATAGGCCCATAGAAAAATATATAGACTAACATACATAAAACAATATAGTTAAGCCTTAAGGTTTGATTGTATTTCCTACCGAGATGTAATTTTGCTAACTAAACTTTAAGATTTTGTATTATTTAGTTACCATCCCACACAGCAATATTTCCCATCTCATGGTGTCGTAAAAGCCGACTAAGGGACTAACCGTAAATATTATTTTTACGAATTAAAACGAAGAAAAACTTGAAATTTAACCCTATAACCAATCCGTCTGGCAGCGCGGTATTAGTAGGCCAAGTATTCCTCCGTCACGAAAGGAGGCCCGTCTCTGCAGTGGGACATTAGGTAATGGGCTGTTATGATGATGATGACAGCAATATTTAGTTATTAAAGGAGAATGTTTTTTTTACTAGGAGCTTTGGGCTAAAATAAAAATTGCTGCCCCCACGTTTGTAACCATTGTACATTGACTTATACCATTGAGTTTATTACATGTCTAAAGAATCAACAAAATTCGCGCCACAGAAATCTAGATATCAGCTTTTTAAAAAATTAAAAGCCCTGTGGCACTCCAAGCAGTTATCTACTAAAAAGTCAGTCTGTCCCCAGGTACCAACTAGGTTCATTACAAATATTGATACGTAAGAAACATTTTCTTCTATGGAATCTACAAAATTCGCCCCACTGAAATCTAGATATCAGCTGTTCAAAAAATTAAGAGCCCTGTGCTACTCCATGCAAAAGTTATTTACTAACAAGCCACTCTGTCCCCAGGTCACCAACTAGGTCTATTACAAAGATTGATACGTAAACAACATTTTCTTCTGTGGAACCAACAAAATTCGTCCCACAGAAATCTAGATATCAGCTGTTCAAAAAACTAAAAGCCCTGTGGCACTCCATGCAAAAGTTATTTACTAACAAGCCAGTCTGTCCCCAGGTCACCAACTAGGTCTATTACAAAGATTGATACGTAAACAACATTTTCTTTTATGGAATCAACAAAATTCGTCTCACAGAAATCTAGATATCAGCTGTTCAAAAAATGAAAAGCCCTGTGGCAACCCCAAGCAGTTATCTACTTAAATGTCAGTCTGTCCCCAGGTCACCAACTAAGTTCATTACAAAGATTGATACATAAGCAACATTTCTTCTAAGGAATCAACAACATTCGCCCCACAGATATCTAGATATCAGCTGTTCAAAAAATAAAAGCCCTCTAGCACTCCAAGCAGTTATCTACTAAAAAGTCAGTCTGTCCCCAAGGTCACCAACTAGGTTCATTACAAAGATTGATACATAAGCAACATTTTCTAACGGGAATAACTGGTTGTTAAGAGGTAGGGTACACCCGTTTTTTTTTTTTTTGGTTTCTCTGGGGTAAAATGCCTACGCATTTTCCGTTGGGGGGACGGAAGAGGTATGTGGGGCTCCCAGGGCGTTATTTTTATATTGATGAGTATATATATATATATATACTCATCAATGCAGACAATATTGGGTTAGAAGCCATATGTCATTATTACTGCTCCTGGAAGAGTGGCAGACGTAAGTTGGGAACATATTGTGCTCATGTTATATCTATTGTATGGTTCTTGGCATGTGCACGATACAGTAAAGCATTAACCATTCAGCACAATCCATGGATAGTATCATGCCTAGATTGTACCCTACTTCTTAACAGCTTGTTATTACCGTTAGAAAATGTTGTTTACGTATCAATCTTTGTAATAGACTTAGTTGGTGACCTGGGGACAGACTGGCTTTTTAGTAAATAACTTTTGCATGGAGTGCCACAGAGCTTTTAGTTTTTTGAACAGCTGATATCTAGATTTCTGTGGGACGAATTTTGTTGGTTCCATAGAAGAAAATGTTGTTTACGTATCAATCTTTGTAATAAACCTAGTTGGTGACCTGGGGACAGACTGTAACTGCTTGGAGTGCCACAGGGCTTTTAATTTTTCGAACAACTGATATATCTAGATTTCTGTGGGACGAATTTTGTTGGTTCCATAGAAGAAAATGTTGCTTACATATCAATCTTTGTAATGAACCTAGTTGGTGACCTGGGGACAGACTGTAACTGCTTGGAGTGCCACAGGGCTTTTAATTTTTTGAACAGCTGATATCTAGATTTCTGTGGGGTGAATTTTGTTGGTTCCATAGAAGAAAATGTTGTTTACATATCAATCTTTGTAATGAACCTAGTTGGTGACCTGGGGACAGACTGGCTTTTTAGTAAATAACTTTTGCATGAAGTGCCACAGGGCTTTTAGTTTTTTGAACAGCTGATATATCTAGATTTCTGTGGGACGAATTTTGTTGGTTCCATAGAAGAAAATGTTGCTTACATATCAATCTTTGTAATGAACCTAGTTGGTGACCTGGGGACAGACTTTGACTTTTTAGCCCAAAAAAAACATTCTCCTTTGCGTAGGTAACATAAAAGAACAAACAATCCAACAAAACATTTTCTTAGCAAAAATGTTCTTCAATCGTGATGTAAAAATCTGGCTTTTGCGACAAATTTTGCCTACTAGGGGGTGGAAAGGGAGGGGGTGTGGTGCAACCCCCGGGGTGCATGTAAATTATTGTTCTCATCGGGATTGGGTCAAATGCCGAACGCTCTTTCACGCAAAAATAGTGACGTAACAGCATTTTTTGTTATCGATATTTGCATATTTTTTAGAGGGCTTGCACTTAAGTGGCTATTCTAAAAATCGGTATGTTTGAGCAAAAATATGAGTCTAAAATGTGTTAGGATTATGTTATGTAAGTGAGTTCCTATATCACTAGTATTATTTATCCGCGTGGTGACGGATATCCGCCTGGTGACGGAGTAAGAATACAATATGTCATCACCCCATCTCATCCCAAGGGTGACGTGAAAACCGACTAAGAGACTATCCGTGAATATTATCTCTACGAAATAAAAAGAACGAGAACTTGAAATTAAACCCTATACTAATCCATCTGGCCATCGTGGTATTAGTAGGCCAAGTATCCCTCTGTTATGGGAGGAGGCCTGTCCCTGCAGTGGGACATTAATGGGCTGTTATGTTGTGATGATACATAAACTCACGCTTTATGATAATGATGATGACTCATTAGTATCTTAAGTCTCGATGTCATATGTGTCCTTTAATTTCATGTTTGTTAAAGTCCATGACTTTATTTCTAGTACGGAAGTGATTACTAGTTTTTAATGAAAATTAAAAATCCATAAAAGTCAATGACTGTTTTATTTCATTGTACACATCACGATGTATTGACAAACAAATTATATCTTCAAAATAAAATTATTTCATAAATAAATAATAAATGGTGGCAATACTTGGAAGAGGCCTGTGTCCAGCAGTGGACGTCGGTTGGCTGATATGATGATGATGATGATAAATAAATATCGATCTATTACTAGTACAACACTATTCCAGTCAATATGGTTAATCTCTGAGTACGTTACACTCATTTTCACTGGTTTTTATACAAAATGGTTGAAAATCTGTTTTTCTTTTAAATATTTTTGTTTCATAATGCATAAAAACTTTTTTTACAATTTCAATAAACATTATTGTTTTTACACGTTTTTTTGGCAATGGTAACAAACAAAGTTGGTTTACTGATTTTTTGGATTATGATTTAAATTAAAACTACACTTTATTTATTCAGAAAAAATACTTAAAAACTGTATTTATATGAATTTTAAAAGGCAACTCTCGGTTTAGGGATAATTCCCTGTATTGCGAGGAGTTTACAAACATCAAATGACTGATGAAAGACTGGAAGAACGTTAACCCTTTCACAGTGCCGCCAGCAGACACAATAGTAAAACAATGCACGTGTACCATATGTGGTACACTGCACTGGGAACGTGTTAAGGGGAATAACTTAAGGATAGTGGCAACAGGTGAGGAGAGGTTCTCGATGATGAATTAAAGAGACATGTTATCTGTCTTAAGTTCGTATATTGAATGAAATCATATATTCTTAATACTATAGTACAATATAATTAGGCTTACTAGCATATTTGACAGAGCGCGTGTAACCTAATTTATAATGTTATTGAGTAATCATTGCGAAATGTGTTTAAGGGTCTACACACTACAGATCGCTCAAGACATTTTTTACTTGCGTTGGTTTTGAACCTGCGACCGCTGCGTTATTAAGGCAGTTGAACATGTCCACGAGTTTCTCCGCGTGGTTTAGACCACGGTGGCTCGTGATGAGTTGGTTTATACCTAAATTAAATATACAAAATAATACTGACGACTTCTGTGGCGTAGTAACATGACTGCTACGCAGAGGTCTCGGTTTCGATTCCCGCTCAATGGAAATATTTGTGTTCATGAACATGATTATTCGCATTGGTCTGAGTGTTTCTATGTATAATATGTTTGTATTTACAAAAAAAAGTATTTAAGTATGTTTATCCGTTGTCTAGTACCCATAGTACAAGCTTTGCTTAGTTTGGGACTAGATGGCGTTGTGTGAATGAGTGTAATAAAAAAAAATACATTTTAAAAAGTTTTCAAAGTAAACTTTAGTACAAGACACATCTTAACATCTCGACCAGTTCCAACCACTTAGTACAAGTACTTCAATAAATTGTGGTCCCTCTTTCCTCTTTGATTTATATCCTACATTAAATACAGGGTGAGTTGCTTCTGAACTCACGAACTTTTAGATGCATAAGTTCCCTTTTTTTGATATATTAGTTTAGTTTAATTAATAACTTTTACAAAATATTACGTGTGAGATATTTAAAAAATAAAAAACCGACTATAGATTTTGTTTTTGTTTTGATGATAAACGGATTTATTTTTTTAAACTTAAAGTTTGACGAGTATTTTAATACATCCTTAAAGCCTTCATAAAAGCCCATATATGTCCCACTCCAGGGAGGGGCCTCCTCCCATGACGGAGGAATACTTGGCTTACTGGCCACGCTGGCCAGACGGATTGGTTTAAGGTTTATTTTCAAGTTTTCCTTCTTTTTATTTCGTAAAGATAATATTCACTGATAGTCCCTTAGTTTCATAATGCATAAAATGCAATGTAATGTAAATAAAATTTAATGTGTGGATGCTTGTAATTGGCAAATATGTAACTAGTTTTAAGTTCTATTTGTACTACAGCTGTAAGCGTCCCAAACAAAATAAAATAAAAAAAAATAAAATAAAATAGTCGATTTTTACGACACCTATGGGATGAGATGGGGTGGTGACATATTGTATAAGAATACGGAGTAAGAACTCTGTCACGACACGGAGGAATTAAAGTCTTACCTTGCCTCAATACGGCTTATGCCTGCCTGTCACGTGTTAATATAGTGTAAGTTACGGTAAATGTGAATAATTGAAAATTATTAATAATTACCGGTTATTATTAATAATTAACGAAAGTCGATGTTAAAGTGATAAATTAATCACATTTGTCGGTTTTTATTAATAATATAACCCTAGTAGTGGTAAATGTAATAAATAGCCAAACAGTTGCGGGGCGGGGCGGGACTTTCGCATTTCATTGTACCTAGTTTATCAAACCAATGGCGCAAAACACTTGACCGATTTTGAAGTTTTCGATCAAAAGATCATTTGGTTATGTTATGTTAGAACTGTGACAACCAACGCGCGAAGGCGAGCGAGCGAAGCGAGTGGGCCGGCGCGGTAGCGGCCGCCGAGCGCCACATTCTTAATTTATGAAAAAAAAATATCTGCTGGTCAAAAAACGTTGGGTTTTTATTTATTTTATCACTTTTACCAATATGTGTCGTGAATTATTAATAATTACTACTAAAAGTAATAAATTTTGATCGATTAATCACATTTACCAAAACATGTGGTTATTATTAATAATAGCCGGTAGTTATTAATAATTTTCAATTAATCACATTTACCGTAACATATACAAGTATACATTCATTTGCATAAAAAATAATGTTTTTTATTGGTCTGGGGGTGTTTTCTGTATGTATAATAATATGTAAATTTGACAGTACACATACCAATGCAACACAATAATTCATGAATAGAAAGATTTGCATTAAGACATAATCGATCTCGAAACATCTGCGTAGCAGTCATTGACTATGCTACTAATTCTACTAATATTATAAATGCGAAAGTTTGTGAGGATGGATGGATGGATGGATGTTTGTTACTCTTTCATTCAAAAACTACTAAACGGATTTTGATGAAACTTTACAGTAATATAGCTTGAACATTATAATAACATAAAAGGCTACAATTAATAAAGACTTTAAATCCCTAAGTCACCTTCTACGACAGTAAAGTAATAAAAAGGGACTAAAAACAAAAACTGTCACAAACTCATCTTATTTAGCCGGTATTGTAAAAAATTCTTAGGCAAAAATTTGTTTCAAAATTGTACATGGATAGTCTTAAATCTGAAAAAGAACATATAAGTTACATTTTACCAAAACACCACGCGAGCAAAGCCATGGGCGGAAACTTTAACACTAAAACACAGAAAACTATCCGTGTGGTAACGGAGTAAGAATACCATATGTCACCACCCCATCTCATCCCATGGGTGTCGTAAAAACCTACTAAGGGACTATCCGTGAATATTATCTTTACGAAATAAAAAGAAGGAAAACTTGTAATTAAACCCTATACCAATCCGTCTGGACAGCGTGGTATTAGTAGGCCAAGCATCCCTCCGTGACGCACGGGAGGAGGCCCGTCCCTACAGTGGGACATTAATGGGCTGTTATGATGAAAAAACAGAGAACATCTAGAATACAACAAAGAACTAGCTAAAACAAAAGAGTCTTTTATAACCTTTCTGTACAGCCGATCTTCTAAAGACAAAGTTAATTTGTGGAATAAACAAGGAACAGCGCTCACCATCTATCAAATTAATGAGGAGTGCCAATAGCAGGCACCCGCCCTAATCTCAGACCCCGCTACTGCAGTCGCACGGTTAACTTTTTGTTGAGAAAATATCTTTAGTACGCTGTTTTGTATTTTAATATTGCTTTTTGACTAACCAAAATTTAAAAAAAATAACAGGATTCATAATGTGTTTTTGAAATGATTATTTCCTGTTATCCGTGTGGTGACGGAGTAAGGATACAATATGTCACCACCCCATCTCATCCCATGGCTGTCGTAGAAACCGACTAAGGGACGATCTGTAAATATTACCTTTACATAGAAAGAAGGAAAACTTGAAATTAAACCCTATACCAATCCGTCTGGCCAGCGTGGTATTAGTAGGCCAAGTCCCTCCGTCATGGACGGAGGCCCGTCCCTGCAGTGGGACATTAATGGGTTGTTATGATGATTTCCTGTTGTATGTGAACATGCTTTCGAACTTAACTGTAAGCTTAAACTTGGTAGTTTGATAAATATGGTTTTATATAAAATTTTATTTATTATCATGTACTCTCTGAACGACTATGTAATATTATTTAATAATTAATTTTAATTTCAATGACTGACATATAGGTTCATATTATTATATCATAATTTTGTCTAGTTCTAGTTTTAATTTTGTCTACTGTTAAAAACAACGATTAACTTGTAACAAGTATTGGTTAAATATCATCTGTGAATAGTACCGTGTGGTACGCTGTTTTAACTCTTACCCCCGATTTCTGAATGACTGATCAAGTCAAAATCAACTAATCAAGTGTCAAAACTATCATTTTCAAGAACTAAAATGACAGTTTTGACACTTGATTAGTTGATTTTGACTTGATCAGTCATTCAGAAACCGTGGGTAAGTCTATTACGTTTGAATTTCGAACGTTGATACGGATTCGTTTAAATTTTGATAATCGAATATGACACGTTGCAGTAAAATAAGAATAAGATTTGTAAAGGATTTAATCACGACTTTGTACTAGATTAACCTGTTTACACATTGTGTGGAAGTTACTTTTAATTGATGTGGAACCAGTTATTTGTACTACAATAGCTGTACAATGGTACTATGAAATATAGTAATTTTAATTATCTATTTGAGAATTGAAAAAAAAACACAAAGTTTAGATACTGGCAGAATTGTCATCAATGAACATGGTAGTAAAAAAAATAAAATATTACGGGTATAAATTACCGCGAGGTTGAAATAGGCTAGGTTTTCACAGTGTACCTACAATTGTATAGTTAAATTAATTGTGTACAGTGTCCATGTTAATTGTGAGTAGTGATAGTAATTATTTTTGCGATAAACCCCCTTACTCATAAACGCTTCTTAAATTTAATCACTGTTTAGCGAGATTTTTATTACGAAAACCAACCTTAGGTATACCAAACAACGTAAGAGTTTAAGCTAATTAATCATTTGACTAAAATTTAAGAGGCGTTTATGAGTAAGGGGGTAAGTAATTAGTGTCTTCGGCCTAGTAATAAAATGATTATTGTGAATATGATCAGTGTTAGTGTACGTGGAAGTTGCTTTTGGGATTGGTGCAACGTTCTTATTTTGGTAAGAGTAAAGTATAATGTTACTTTGATATCGTATCAGTTAGTGAAACAAAACGAACACGGTGTTCTACGATATTCGAATATGATGTTTTAAAAAAAGAACATAATGGTTTGTAAGAGATTACCCTACAACATCACAAGCACACAAACTTTACCTCTTTACAATACATATTAGTATAGTTTATTATTGACGTGTGCAAGTATTTTAAAATATTTTTATAACATAACTAGCGGCCTGTCCCGGCTTCGCACGGGCATTATTTTTCCTCTTTTCTGTTGAAAATTTTCCTGAATTTTCTATAAACCTAACGGAGTCCGAAACCTTTCCAATGAATGCAAAACCGTGGAAATCGGTTCGTGCGTTCTGGAGTTATAGCGTCAGGAAGGAAAATCCGACTTATTTTTATATAGTAGATGTGTAACTGTAAATGTTGCACATATTTCGACACAAAATGTACGTTTGTTGCGAACTAAATAAATAAAATAAATCAATATGTCAGAAATTATTGTCATGAGTTTGGATATTCTTTGTGCCCATTTAAGTAATTGATGTTCGCAAAAGAATTCGTGAATCGTGACCCAGGGCCATCCCTAGTGCAGGAGTTGTCTTCTAAAAAAGTCTATGTATACCACAGTCAAATGATATGGATATGAATGGAGGGGTGGATGGAGGGCGTCGATACCATTAGCCTATTATTATTACGTCTCTACATAAAATCAACAAGGAATTTCTTCAAACAGGAATAACAATATATTGATCGTACAGTTTAAGTACATTTTTTGACGACCTCTGTGGCGTAGTGGTTATATAACATGACTGCTACGCAGAGGTCTCGGGTTCGATTCCCGCTCAATGCAAATCTTTGTGTGCATGTACATGATTGTTTGCATTGGTCTGAGTGTTTTCTATGTATAATACGAGTATGTATGTATTCACAGAAAAAAAGTATTTATGTATGTTTATCCGTTGTCTAGTACCCATAGTACAAGTTTTACTTATGTAGTTTAGGACTAGATGGCATTGTGTGAATGTGTGAGGAATATTTTATGTATTTATTTAAGGCTTAGGCTAAGTTTCCATCAATCACAATACAACGTCTATCTCAGCACTGGGACATTAAAGGACTGGTATGAGATCAATAACAGCATTATTATTTCCTACATCCAACTTATACGAATCGCCTAAGGTAATTCTTCGAAAATGTTGTAGTTCAAGTAATATTGGTTTTATATCATAAATGTATGTTGACCTGTAAGACTTGACCTTTCCTTCTATTCTTCTTCTATTTTCTTTCAAACCCATTTGAAAATTCGATATTATTTAATAATAGTACTTACATGACTTATTTGATTCTCTTTTGTATTCTTTATTCTGTGTGTTTACTAAGAGTGGTATCATATCTATGACTCCACCATCCGATTCTTATCCCAAGATTGTAGTAATGTAAGTTGTCTTTACGACAATCTGACCCGAATCGGTTTTTTAAAATAAACGGTATTTTTAAATATATCCCATTGAACCGCTACATATTATTTATAATAAGTCTATTAAGGAAGGAATATTTCCGGACTTATGGAAGATGTCGCACATTATCCCTATTCACAAATCTGGTAGTGTTAATGACGTGTCCAACTATAGACCAATTTCTATTATATCCCAGTTTGCAAAATTATTTGAAGGAATAATTTATAATGTAGTCTACTTCCATGTACGACATATAATAAATGAGAGACAACACGGTTTTGTTGCTAACAGGTCTACTACATCTAATTTACTTATTTACACAACTTTTATAGCGGATGCTTTTGAGGCTAGAAGCCAAGTTGATGCAGTTTACACAGATTTTGCGAAAGCGTTTGATCGTGTGGATCACTCAATTCTTTGTGCAAAGTTAAATAGACTAGGTATCCATGGTTGTCTGTTGCGATGGTTCGAAAGTTATATAATGAACCGATCCCAGATAGTTACACTGGCGGGTTACGAATCTGTACCAATTGTTCCAGGTTCCGGGATTCCGCAGGGGTCAAAATTAGGTCCATTGCTGTTCTTGTTGTTTATTAATGACCTGTTAGACAGTTTTGAGTGTGCTAGTTTAGCTTATGCTGATGATATTAAAATATACTGTAAGATCACAGATATAGGTGACTGCTTGAAACTTCAAACTGATATAAATATCCTTCAGCAATGGTGCATATATAATAAAATGCAATTAAACGTTAAAAAATGTCAGTACATAACCTTCACTAATAGATTTAATTATATTAAGTTTAGTTATCACATTAATGGGACCCCCCTCAGTAGAGTATCTACTGTGCGCGATTTAGGTGTACTCTTTGATACGGCACTTTCATTTCGTGAGCATTATGAAAATGTGGTGGCGAAAGCAAATAAGATGCTTGGTTTTATTATTCGTATGTCTAAGCCGTTTCGCAACACAAGTAGTGTAATGCTACTCTACAATGCACTGGTGCGAAGTTCTGTGGAATATTGTTCTAGCGTATGGTCGCCGCATTATTCTACACATGTTCAGAGAATTGAATCAGTTCAGACGAGATTCGTTAGGTATTTATGTGTAAAACAGGGAATTCGTAAAGCAATTCCAGATTATTCTGAACGTTTGAGGCATTTTGGGATGTTAAGCTTAGCTGAACGAAGAAACGGAGCAGATTTACTAATTCTGTACAAAATTGTCAATGGTGTCATAGACTCGGAACTGATAAGCTATTTTGGTTTTAGGATTGCTAACCGCTCTTTAAGACATCATCGTATATTTGACATCCCGACATCAACCTTAAACATTTCACACAATAGTCCAGTAACGCGGATGGCAAGGTTGTATAACATGGTATCGGTTGCATCAGGTAACCAGATTGATATTTTTTCAATGACATTTTGGTCATATAAACGTTTCTTGGCTGACAGCACACATGCAATCCCGACTGCATAAATACAAAGATCCTTGTCTTGCTTTAAGTTATTTTCTTTGATTTGTTTATTAATCTCTCTTTTTTTTTTATTGTTCATTGTGTACCAATATATTTTAGCAAATAGTACAATGTAAAAGCCATGCATGCCTGTAATCTGTATGATTGTTGTTAATATGTAAGAACCGATGTAATTTTATGTTATATTTCTTGACAATTATACTGTTGGTGTGCTAAATAAATAAAATAAAAAAAAAAAAAAAAAAAAATGTCCTCTAAACCTCAGAAGTTAGTAATTACTTGATTAATTTGAAAAAAAAAACCTTTTTTTTTCTCAATCTTTATCTTTAGTTAATAAGTTTTCTCCCATAGAAATTTCATAAAAAAATGGTTAAGTAGGTATTTGGTTATTACATAAAAAAATATCAAAACTTTAGTTAATTATATTCGTGAAAGAAAGAAAGCATTAAAGCAAGTAGCAAAGCGAAAATTGCTAAAATCTGACTATAGTCGTTAGTAAAGACAGATTTTGCTAATTTTAAGTGAAAGATAAGATTAAAAACGGTAACTAAAGCACCGCCTACAGACAGATTTCGCCCAATCTATGTATTATACTAATATTATAAAGAGGTAAAGTTTGTGTGTTTGTGACATTGTAGGGGGTTATCTCTAGATCTACAGAACCGATTTTAAAAATTCTTTCTGTATTGAATAGTCCATTTATCGGGGAGTGTCATAGGCTATAATATAGTATCACGCTATGACTAATAGGAGTGGAGCAGTAATGATATATGTTTGAAAAAGTGACGCGTTTTTTTCGTCGCACAACGAAGTGGACACGGAGCAGCTAGTCATTATTAAATCTGTAAAATGTATGTTAATGAAAGTCTGACTAAAGCCATGATTCCTAATTCTCAGAATCAGAAGAACAGGCAAAAGAAATGCTAAAACTTTTGACCTAAAACTGTTTCAGTTTTTGGTTTTTTAAGGTTCCGTAGCCAAATGGTAAAAAACGGAACCCATATAGATTCGTTATTCTGTCAGTCTTTATGTAGTTGTAAGATATTAGTACTTGTTGTATGCTTTATTGATCGACGTTACGTCGATACGTCGATGACTGATCCTATACACGGTAATTAACGGACGACGTTGCTCTGACTTTGATAAATTACTCGATCGAATATATTTACATTCGATTAGTATGGATAAGACTACATAAGCAATCTGTGTAAACGTCTGTGTGATGATGGAGTAACAACACATACAACACATGATGTGGATACCTGTCATCATCTCATCCCATAAGTATCGATTAACGGACACTTTGCAGATATTATCTCGAAAACAAAAGGAGGAAATTCAATCTATCTCGGCCGGAATCTATCTCGGAATTTTAACGATTGATATAATACTGTAAAATTGCCTCTCATGATTAAGAACATCCTTAAATAAAGAACGAGTACTAAAAACCAAATAAATTTACTTAGAAACTTTTTTGTAAATTATTAGGGTCGTAGCACATATAACGTAACGTAAACGGATCGGCACCGCCTCGCCTTTTTCCTCGGTGTCAAACGTCAAAAATCAGATTAAGTTACGATTCCGATTGGTGTGCGTTGCAGTAAGAAGTTTCATACAAATAATACTGAACGGCTCGAGTTGATGCGGTGATGATCCGTTTACGTTACGTTATATGTGCTACCCTTATTCAGTTAAAATATGGTCTTCTGATGGACATAAGCTTCCTGCAACTGTTTCAACCACGCACGATCAATAACTTGCGTCATCCAATCAAAGGATGTTTGTACAGGTCATAGTACAGGAACAAAGATATTTGTAAAGATCGTAGAGGCAGTAGTCTTTGCCTCCCTTTAATGGAAACAAGGTGTGAATTTATAAATATACAATCTTTAATGACCTTCATAGGTAGGTCCACATTAATATATCTTGTGTTGTACCGTCGTGGTCTAGATTAAACAGCGCAAGATGACTAAACACGGTGCCCTGTCGTGAGACAGATACCAACTGCTGATAAATATTAATCTATACTCGTAATGGAGTAAGTAGCTATAATACTAGTGTAATAAAATATTATGTTGCTAGACACATTTTTCTATGAGGATTGTTTTTCTTATTACATACATACATACATAAACTCACGCCTTATCCCGTCCGAGGTAGGCAGAGACAGCAGAGCGCCACTTGTCACGATCCTGGCAAACACCTTAGGCCTCGTCCACATTCATTAAGCGAGTCATACATGCGCGTCGGTTACGAGTGCTCTTTATTTGTTTTTCTTATTCTTTTTTATTTTTTGGTTGGAGGCTAATCTGGGATCGAAAGTTGTATACCCATAGCCATCTGACGCGGTTCAATAAACGTGTCACTATAATAAAAGCCAATACCTCCTTTTTTTTCTTGCTCTTCAAAGAGTCGCTCGGATGTAATAACACTGAGGAACACCCATTTTTGGAATAAAATCGCTGTCGTTGCTAAAATGGCTATGAATTAGTGATGTCAACTGGCTGTGAGTGCTCCAAAAAAGGTGGGTACTGAAAGACTAAGGTACTAAGGGAGTATGTTGCTTTATCTCTTAACTTTGCCTAATAAGTTGGCTAATGCCCGAATACTCAAACGTCACTTAAATCGTCTAGCAATAAACGGCATCCTAAACGTTTGGATCCTTAAATTTTTTTCGGTATACACAAACGCTACTTAAGTCATTTATATCTTTGATTAGCTAAACAGCCGATTAATGTTTGCGTACTGGTAACATTCACCTCATAAAGTATGTTTTCAATTACAAATTTAATTACCCTATGTTGTGTTTTCGTTTTACGCAGAAAAATGGAAAAGAATAATCAGTTGTGTGCTGCATACTAAGATTGCAATTGAATATTAACTTGGAAATTTTTAGACATATTACAATTTCAATAAACAAACTGAATTACACCATTCTTTATCTTTAAACATCCCTATAATTGGTTATTATCTTTATCTATGATTGACACGATCATATTCACAAAGAACGAAACGTTTACTCAGTGACACTGACACAACACGACAAAGCGCGAGTTGTCATCAGCTTAAAATTTTTTAAGAAGAATCTTTTACTTTCGAAAAGAGATGAAATTATTTAGAAATAATTAAAAAGTGAGTGAAATGTGAACGTAATACGAAAATGAGATAATTTTATGTGAACACATTTCAACATTACTTCTTTATAAATTGCAAGTGTGTGATTCAATTCAATCAACAATGACTTTTCAGATATCAAAATATTGTAGAAAATAAGGAAATAAACGGCAACATGATAATAAAGAAGCGAGAGACCTGGGAATTGGTGTGTTGGTCAGCACTATAATGCCGTTGCTGTGAGTGGCTTCAGATCATGGCAACAACTGCGACACTTTTACGAGAAACACAAACAGAAGTAAATAAAGAATAAAAACAGAATGGAAATCAATAAATACAGAATAAAATGAAAATTTTAAAATTAAGACTGGAAAAAATTAAAATAATAATCTAGTATAATTATGTTGTATATAAATAAAACTACTTTTAATTAGAAAAGTGTGTAATTATTTATTAAAGTAGTCCTTGTAATAAAATTTTGATAATATTAAGGCTTCTAGGCTGTAGTACAGATTCTTCTAAGATCCCATCTTGCCTACCCACCTACTTACTTTTAGTACAAAAAAAAAACCTCTTTCAAAATCAAAGATTTCTGGTGCTTATTTGGGCTCTAATCAAATGGTAAGCTTATTCTGTTGGTGTCCGTGGATTTTATAATGGGGTTAGCAGGTATCTGTACGGTCGACACAGATAACCGCTATCACCAAGTAGAGTCTCATGGCTTGAAAATCTCCACGCTCTAACTGTGCACATAGAGGAGAGTCAGTAGTATTTCAAGTGTAAAAAGAGTCTCGATAGCGAAACATTTGTGTTCTGTTTGCATTTTACAGTGTAGACATTGTGATCATAAAGGATTTAATATTGTGCTATCATGTTCGGAATCTAGACATCTTGCAATAACATTTCTAATGCAAAGTTTTGGCTGTCATTTAATGTACAATTCGGTGAATGAATACACTTCTTTGATTATTAAAGCGATAATCGTCAGTTGTACGGACGAGAGGGGTTGTTAAGTCCATTAAAAACGCCTGATGAATTTTATATAGCAATATTAGATTGTAAACATTATGACCAATTTTTAGGCGTAAATTATTTTTCCCAATCGAATCCGATTGACGTTGAAGCCGCCTTAACTGCATATTGCTGACGATTATTTTATTTATAAATGTTTAAAGCTGAGATTTTTCAGAGATTTTTTAATGACTTTAACAGCCTGTATCCTTTTACTCTACCGCTAGTGCGGCGACTGACGCTTACTTTACTGATTTTCAAACATTGAACCACTGTTTGAATCATCATAATCACTTGTTTATTAACTTTTTGGAGATTTAAGAGACCTTGCGACCACTCTCAAGTTTTTAAGCTACTTTAATCAATTTGGCAGATCATTTGACAGCTAAATAAGTTAAGTGACGTTTGAGTATACGAATTTATCACTAGGTCGGCGTTTAAGTACAATTAAATTTAAGATAAATCGTTGCTTCAAATTGTGGTTTGTGTATAGGATAAGAGCTACTTTATAGCTAAGATACCGTTAAATATTTAATTAGCGTTTGAGTATTCGGGCAAAAACACCCACGATACGAGATGGGGTGGCAATACTAATCTTAATCCATCGTTACTATTAATAAATAGATAATCTAATACAATTTTCATTATAACAACAGGAGAATCATATTCTCCAGTAATAGTTGAGTTATATACAGTAATAGTTAAGTTCTCGACTCATATAATCCTGACAATGCCAAGTAGACGCATTGCCGAGTGCTGAGTGAAGACTTGACCGTCGACAAAGCAACAACACACTTGTTAATTCACTGACTCACTTCTATTCTCTCCTACCCTTTGACGTTTTAATAACTTGGTTCAAATGTAGGGGACACCTTTATTAAATTAAAAATAATATTTTTTTACTTTTTTTTATTTTTTAACGCCATCGAGTCCCAATTTAAGTAAAGGTTCTATTGCTACTGAAGAGTAATGCCATAGTAC
The DNA here is from genome assembly GCA_905475405.1 of Schrankia costaestrigalis. NCBI lineage: Eukaryota > Metazoa > Arthropoda > Insecta > Lepidoptera > Erebidae > Schrankia > Schrankia costaestrigalis. Next base: position 10,591,058 of record FR997851.1, read on the forward strand.
AAATATGTATAGATATGCAGTATTTCGACTTCACAGAAATGGACGCGAGTTATTCAATTCAATTTATTTATTTTAAGATAATACAAACCATATGTTATACCTACACGCTTACGATAGCGCCGGCTTTGCGGATTGAACAGCCGCGACTTTACCGCAGTAACAAGCGGGAAAGTAGGTAAAATGTAATTAAAAAGCTGGAGATGGGCAGCCCTATCGCATGTTTACGTACCGCGCAACCGTAGGCATTTATAATAAATATTCGGCCGAGATAGAATACTGGTTGTGCTGTGATACTTATCGTGCGAGTTTAGTTTAACATAAATTACAGGGGAACTACCGGCTCATCTGTTAGTAAGTGGTAACCGCTGCTCATTGACGTCATTATTGGTGGTGCACACCCTGGGACATAGACTGTTATGTCCCATAATAATACAAACATATTATACTCATCATCATCATAACAGCCGATTAATGTCCCACTGCAAGGACGGGTCTCCTCCCGTGATGGAGGGATACTTGGCCTACTAATACCACCCTGGCCAGATGGATTGGTATAGGGTTTAATTTCAAATTTTCCTTTTTTTAGGGTTCCGTACCAGTTTAAAAAAAAACGGAACCCTTATCAAGCTGAAATTTACACCAAATACTAAGGGTTGTTGCCTCTTAGTGCCGTAAAAAATCAAACTGCTAATCCAACCCAATCAAGAGATATAGCCGATATAGGGGTAAAGGCTAAAACCTTCAGGGTACTTCCAGTCTACCTACAAACTTGAAATTTGGCATGAAGCAAGGTCTTATTGTACATGTAATGGGAAAATTCCGAAAACCTTAAATTTTTACTTCAATCACATTATATTTTAATTTCATTGAATTTTGGCGGGAAAGCTGAGTCACGTGACCTGTGACGTCATAGAATTTTGACAGCTGTGAAAGTGACAGCTGTCACTTTTGACAGATGGGACGTGACGTCATAGAATTTTTGACAGATCTGTTGTGACGTCACAGAATTTTGGCGGGAAAATATTTTAGACACCCGTCACTTTGACAGCTGTCACTTTTGACATCTGTCCCAGGTGGGACGTGACGTCATATAATTTTTGACAGATGAGTCGTGACGTCACAGAATTTTGGCGGGAAAACATTTTTTGACAGTTGTGTCGTGACGTACCTAATTGAATTTTTGACAGATAAGTCGTGACGTCACAGAATTTTTGACAGCTGAGTTGTGACGTCATATTATTTTGGCGGGATAATATTTTAGACACCCGTCACTTTGACTGTCACTTTTGACAGATGTGCGTGACGTCATAGAATTTTTGACAGATGAGTCGTGAGGTCACATAATTTTTGACAGATGAGTTGTGACGTCATAGTATTTTGGCGGGAAAAATAGTATTTAAACAGCTGAGTCCTTACGTTATCACAATTTGGCAAATAGGTTTGTACGGAACCCTCGGTGCGCGAGTCAGACTCGCACTTGACCGGTTTTATTTTACTTCGTAAAGATATTATTTACGGTTAGTTTTTTAGTCGGTTTTTACGACACTCATTGGATGAGATGGGGTGGTGACATAATATATTGTTTTTTTTTTAAATCTTTTTTATATTGTATTCTTAATCCGTCACCACACGGACATATTTTACTACACACAACTATCAAATTCTAAGCTAAGCAAAGCTATATATTATGTAGTGTAGTGGACAACTAAGGTAAAAGCACCAGTGGCTGACAGGTACCCAATGAATGACTTTTTTGCAGTTAACATAAAATAATAAGGCAACAAATAATAATATTACTAAAAAAAAAAGTTAAATAGACTACTAGTACTATTTAAGATATTTTTGCAAAATTTGGCATCGATGGGATCATTATTTTTGTAATTATGAATTAGTTTTAGGGCGCGAGTGCTTTTAGTAAGATGTGCATCGCGATACTTATCTGATTTGTTAAGAAACTGTTTAGTAAAAGTGCATATTATAGCCAGGATTGTATGTTATATAGGTAAGTGATTATTGAAATTGTTACATAATTAAACAAATGACAAATATAAACGGTTTTAAATTGATTTTATTCAATAATTTAGTACTTAAAGAGGGGTGTCATTCACTGGGTTATCTTATATGTGTTTAGTAGTGGATGACACCTATGTCATTCTCTCGTACAAATTAATATTTTTTAAAATATCATTATTATTGAATTATAATGTAGTAGAACATTATATTTTAATTGCCCTGTAAACAAAAATCTTTTATTTGATGTTTAAGTAGTGCCTGACAGGGGGTGTCATCGACTGGTTTTGTATGGAGTACCAATGTATGACAGGTGTCATTCATTGGGTCAAGACTACAGTGTCATACATTGGTTTCAGATATTTTTCTATACAAATATGTCTCCAAGGACGTATAAATATAGTCTGGACGACGTGTTAGGGGCATTACTCGAGGTATCGAAGGGCATGTCTGTAGCTGCGGTAGCAAAGAAGTATGATATCCCAGATATTACTTTGTTGTACAAAGTAAAAGGTACACACCCAATCGAACGGCGCATGGGACCTACAAGCTACTTGATGATGGATCAAAATTCCTCATACTTCTTACCCACATGACTATAGGTTGCCACCCAAGACGATCTCCAATAGTTGGCCTATTCATACATTGCTCTATAACTAGTTAGATACCTATGGAAATCCCTAAAACATCCTGTCATATACTGGGTCACCGATTTTGTTTTTTCATAGTCATACATTGGGACATTCGAGATTTTGTCTGTCATCCACTAGTACAATTTAAGAGGTTGTGAAAAACTGAAATAGCTCAATAATAGAAATATTATTTTACAATGTTTTATTCGTATATCATGGATGAAGAACCAGTTCATGCATTCGCGTTTGTTAGAAGTCGATAAAATTGATAATTAAGGAGATATGTGCAAAAATGTGTAAATTCCTTCCTTATAGAGTCATCCACTGGTGCATTTACCTTAATAAATATATTTTGATTTTGTAAATTCATACAAGTTAAACATAGAAAGCATCGAAATAAAATCAAACAGCACACCATGTTCATGCACACAAATATTACCACACATATTTGTTACACTTGTCAAACCTAGGCATTTTACTTCATAACAGTCCATTAATGTCCCACTGCAGGGACGGGCCTCCCTCCTCCAGTGACGGAGGGATACTTGGCCTACTAATACCACGCTGGCCAAACGGATTGGTATAGGGTTTAATTTCAAGTTTTCCTTCTTTTTATTACGTAAAGATAAAAGTCACGTATAGTCCCTTAGTCGGTTTTTACGACACCCATGGGATGAGATGGGTTGGTGACACACTGTATTCTTACTCCGTCACCACACGGAGAATTTTACTTATTTAGTACTAAAATATTCCTCCATTTTTGTACCTTGTAATATCCCAGTAAGCACCCTGCGTCCTAATTAAAGTGAAGAGAGTAGGCAAATTGTATGGATGATATTGTCATCTGTGTTTTTAGTACGAAGAGGCTTTTGTGGCTCACTGACTTGTATACGTAGCCTCTCTATAAGTAATTGTTTGAAAGGGTTCATAAAAAACTATTATTATTTCTTTTTTTTATGAATTATCCGTGTGGTGACGGAGTAAGAATACAATATGTCACCACCCCATCTCATACCATGGGTGTCGTAAAAACCGACTAAAGGAATAACCGTAACTACTATCTTTACGAAATAAAAAGATGGAAAACTTGAAATTAAACCCTATACCAATCCGTCTGGCCGTCGTGGTATTAGTAGGCCAAGTAACCCTCCGTCACGGGAGGAGGCCTGTCCCTGCAGTGGGACATTAATGGGCTGTTATGATGATGATGATGATTTTTTTATGTCAGACGAGTTACCGGTCCGTTTTTGGTAAGTAGTTTTTAATGTCAATGAGCGGACCAATTTTGAAGTTACGAACACGATGATGTTTTTCATTTTCAAATTAATGCAGTTATTTTCTCGTGCTAGCCGTTTTTTTTCAAGAGGGAAAACGTGCTTTTTTTATGTGCTTGTGAGCGCATGTGTCCAGCAAACGTATAAGTGGTTAAAAAACATAATATTTAAAAAGTATACTAAAACCAAATTGAGCATTATTCTCTTTGCGTAGTCGGTTACAATAATAAGTAAATAAAAAATAACCGTAACTGCCATGTGTCGGGTTTAATTACCGCAACTATGTAACCTAATGTTTTGTTTTATTTATTACTATTTCAAATAATTTAATTGTTTTAATTTAATGATAATTTTTAATGTTTAATTTTTCGTTATTTATTAAGTTCCTTTCTTTTAATGAGAAAGTGACGAACATCATAAATATGTACTTATTATTAATGTGAATAAACACTTTTTTTTTTCATTTTATGTGTCCATGTTTACAAAAGAAAACAAGTATGTAAGTGTGCTTATCCTTTATTTAATATAGCCATACGGCGAATTGTGAATGAGAAAGACATAATTGTTTATAATTTTGACAATATAATGATATCTAGTATTCAAAAATTTCATCAATATAATGTAACTAAATTTAATTTCGAAACATGAGTTAACAATATTCATAAACAAATTCTTCGACGTATATTCATGCATTAAACAGAGTAAAAGGTAAAACTATACAGCCAATTCCCTGGGCGGGTCTGGCACTGTATAGTGGCGCCATTACACAACGGAAACGCGGCCATTTTTCCCCAACTCTCACTTCCTGTCGCCGACTTGAGTTAGGACGGGAAGTGGCCAAGTGTTGAGATGTTAGCGATTTATTTGTACTAGCATATGCGTTCAAAGAGAAATAAGAGTAAAAAATAAAATGGCAGATATTTAAGCTTATAGGAGTAAATGATGACTAAACTCCAGGTTTCGGGTCACAATGGCTCATGTTATGTGCTACGACAGAGATCGTGGGTTCTATCTTACACGTCATAAATAAGTTCATAAGAGCCCATTAATGTCCCACTGCAGGGACGGGCCTCCTGCCGTGACGGAGGGATACTTGGCCTACTACCTAATACCACGCTGGCCAGACGGATTGGTATAGGGTTAAATTTTAAGTTTTCCTTCTTTTTTATTTCGTAAAGATAATAATAACGGATCCCTTAGTCGGTTTTTACGACACCCATGGGATAAGATGGGGTGGTGACATGTTGTTTTCTTAGTCCGTCACCACCGTCGAGAATCTAGAAAAACTATCTTACACAATTTCAAATATATGAAGTTTAATTTAGTAAAAAGAAAATAATTATGTTCATAACTTACCAATTACTTTAAGAACAAGTAGTTTTAGATTAGATGACGTTGAGTGGATGCGCGCAAAATCTTACTATAATGTAATGGTCATTACAACCAACGCTTTAAACACAACTTAGACCTTGTATGACACAAATACCTAAAATATATAAAACATTTATATGCGACAGACCGATGACAGTTCACGGGGTAGTCGAACACCTCACTACCCCGTGCTAGTGACGAGGCCCGGACAGACCGGGCCAGCACTAGTGTGGGGTTGCGGAGGAATTTGGAGACACCGGGGTGGTTTTAGCTGGTAAGAGTCCGGCACGCCCCTCCGCCTCTCCCCAGGCGGAGGTAGTCCATGAGGATTTCCCCCGTAAACGAAAAAAAGGACCATTTGCAGTTGGGTTATATGAAGCAACAAGCCGGAAACCAGTTTCTGAACAAATGCTTTCTTCCAGCGTTGTATCTTCATTAGGTCGTTGGACCACTTTATACGTAGTACGCGTGTACCCTATTTTGCAGCCTTTGTTCCCCATCAGTCATCAGTTCTACGTATAAAGCCCAATTTACACATCGATTTACACATCGACAAGTACAGTAGCGAGTTAAGTAGTAAGTTGTTGATTAAGTTGATTTAAATAGATCTCCATCTTATTTTTTGGCAAGTTAAGTACGAAGTAACCCCCTCTCTCGCGTCTCGCCAACTTAACTCGCCAAAAAATAGAATGGAGATCTATTGAAATCAACTTAATCAACAACTTCATACTTAACTCACTACTGTACTTATTGAGGTGTAAATCGGGCTTAAGAGAAGCAAACCTAAGATTAAAAGGCAATCGACATTTTATAGACGTCAACAATATGTCTTTGCTAGTCTGCCAAATTAATAAAATGGAAACAATAAATAAATTGTTATTATTTAATTTAAGTATTATTATTAAGCCATTCGCTCGTAACTTGAGCCGGCACATTAGCGAAGATGCAAGGAATTCTTTAAGAGCAGAGTTCCAAACGAAATAGTATTCATAACAGCACGAAACGCGAATGTAGTTTCTCTACTGTACTATTTTTAAAGCAATGACTTTATAATTTTGTTTACTTTTTGGCACTTATTTATTCATTGTTCTCTTTATTTATTTTGGTTATAGATAATTCAAGAAATTACAATTTTCCATTGCAATGACGGGCCTGCTTTTGTGACGGTGAGAAATTTGGTCTGCTATCACTACTTACAATGACCAGGCATATTATTTCTTCTTCTGATTTCGTAGAGAAAATATATGCAAACATTGCCATAGTGGTTTGAAGCATTTCCCGATTGATACTTATTTTTTTTTAATTTGAAATTTCTTTCGTCATTTCGTATATTGGAAATAAAAATAACTTAACTAATTTTGATAAAAGATCTGTTACACAATTTGCAAAAACAAACTTATTTCTTACAAATTGATCAAGTTACGACTGGTATTTGATGTAAGTAGCAAACATTAAAAAATACAAGCAAAGCCCTTCGCTTGTATTTTTTAATGTTTGAAGAAAAAAAAATTAAGAAATCTCCAAACTTATTAACAATAAACGGACAACAAAAGTGTTTAATTATTAACGACATGACTGCAGGAGGCAATATGGCGGCCGCTCTTAGCGAACAATGAAAATAACTTATATTGCATAACCGGGGCATAACTATTTAAAGTTCACTCATAAATTTAAATATGAATATGTCGTTTGAGGAAAGTGGCAAGCTTTTGAATAATCGGTTATTGTGACACTGTACTGTATTATTAGTTTAAGAGAATATTTACTTTATAAATACTAGCTGACCCGTGCCCACTTCGTTGGGCGGCGAAAAAAACGCATCCGTTTTTTAAACATATTTCATTACTGCTCCACTCCTATTAGTCATAGCGTGATACTACATAGCCTATGATACTCCTCGATAAATGGACTATTCAACACAAAAAGAATTTTTAAAATCGGTTCTGTAGATTCAGAGATTACCCCCTACAACGTCACAAACACACAAACTTTACCTCTTTATAATATTAGTATAGATTACAAGTCTAGGCACTATAAGTCACCCAGCCATTGTAACCTGTGCTGCAAGCCAACGTCAAGCAAAACAAAGGTAATGGCTATACGTTATTTGTTAAAAGGTTTATTTCAAGTTTTCCGTCACTAGGAAACTGAACCATGTTTTCCGAATCTCCATTAGTCGTTTACTCCACAACCAAGGGTCGATAGGTTGTGACATTTTGTAATTTAAATACATCATCACCACACAAATCAACCATTTTTTTATCGTTTGGTTAGTGACAGAGCTTACCTAGAGTCGAAAGTTGTTCAAGTCGCCGGGACCGACTTCCTATTCCTACGTGTCTTCCGCAGACGCTCAAATGAAATAGGTCGGTACCATTAAACAGGCACTCATCTATAAAATGTCCTCGGCAACTGGTTGTGCAATGTCAATATCATCATAACAACCCATTAATGTCCCACTGCAGGGACGGGCCTCATCCCATGACGGAGGGTTACTTGGCCTACTAATACCACGCTGGCCAGACGGATTGTTCAAGGGTTTAATTTCAAGTTTTCCTTCTTTTTATTTCGTAAAGATAGTAGTTACGGTTATTCCCTTAGTCGATTTTTCGACACCCATGGGATGAGATGGGGTGGTGACATATTGTATTCTTACTCCGTCACCACACGGATCAATCAATGTCAATGTATTCGGAATGAAATAAAGCAACTTATTAGTGCAATATTACGTTATAGTGTAATAGGCGGTACCAAAGTAGCAACTTTGAATATTGTTTTCTTTGAAAGTGCACAAGTTGTTCTGCGTTAATGGCTTAATCTGTTAACCTCTTTGTAGCAAGTATAAAGTTCTTACATTGATGTATTTTGCTTAGGGTAACAGTATTGTTTTTATAAGACAACTTTCATTCATGGAGTCATGCCATATACCTAACGCTTGGACTTTTCTAAATAGCTATTTAGCGAATACAAAGAAAATTAAAATTACGCGCATGTCTGTATGACTCGCTTAAGGAATGTAGACGAGGCCCAATCTGTTTGCCAGGATCGTGACAAATGGCGTTCTGTCGTCTATGCCTACCCAGGACGGGATAAGGCGTGAGTTTATGTATGTATTGAAAATCTAGGCATAAGTCAAAGACTTGTATTGCACAAATAAAGGTCCCGCGTGGGATTGATATTGATTCTTAAAGATTCCTTCGTTTGTCTTCATACACGTTTGTCTGCTGTAAGTCCCTTCCAATGACTTCGAGTTAATTAGAAACGGGTGTCCTAAGAATCGCGGTTAAGTTAAGTAGATTAGATTTTAGATTCACGCTTGTCATCAGGATTAATACAGTCATATTGACGTTATGGATATAAAATACTGGTGACATGGGAAAACATAATTCACAGTATACTCCCGTCCTAGCAGTGGGACTAATATGTGCTGATAGATACGTAAACATTCTACTTCCCACATAAATCTTTCAATGGAAATTTTCTATACAAATTTTCACCTTAAATCGCTGCAATAAAGAAATTTTCAACCTAAAAATTGTTCTCAAACTTTTCTAATCGAATAACGTGCCATTATTTTGCCATAATATTAAGACATTATGGAGCCATTAGTCCACAAAGTGTTTCCCTGGTAACTTCAACGTTCTGTGGTGAAAATTGTTCGTATTAGATGCGTCGTTTGGCAAATGGTGTCCAATTTTCTCCACAAGAATGCTTATACGATGACCGTGCCGTGTTATTAAAAGAATGAGCAATTTGGTAGCATTCTGAGTGATTGTGATTAAGGATTTGTTTGCACAATAAAAGGTTGGTTCGTGATAATGATAATGCATTTGTACAAGATTAATAAATAAACAAATAAAAGGTGTACGAAATAACATACGATGATGGCCAGACTTTAGTTCAGTTAAATTTATGCTTAGAAATAACATTGTGTCCTCATGGTACTGTTTAATTCAATGATTTTATGTAAAATATTTGCATCAATATTAAGTATTTATTACATTTAAGAAATACATCCTGATTTTTCGAACCAAAAATATCTACGAACCTAGTAACAGCTTTGTAGATAAATAAGGTAGAGCTCTTAGAAAGAAGTTTGTATCTCTTTAAACAAGATAATTTAACTTTCTTGAAAAAAAATTTGAAAACATAAATATTGAAGTAGAATTGTGTGTAAAGTTACCTAGTATACTGAAACTAAGTATTACTTGAACTATTGATACTAAAAAGCAGACGAAGTAAAGATTATTACACTTAACAAAAAGCAGTACTATATCAAAATAAACTTCAAAAGTGGACTTCATCTCTCAAAAAAATGTTTAACTTATTGTAAAGAATTACATTTTACTAGAGGACGGCCCATTTGTAGGGATATTATGTAAGAATTATAAATATAAACCTTCCTCTTGAATCACTCTCTCTATTAAAAAAGGCGGTTTAAAATAATACAGCATATAAGGACGGACAGACAGCGACAGCGACTTTTGTTTTATACTATGTAGAGATAACAAAGTCTAAAATATATAATACTTGTCTCTTTTTGTCTCTTTTCTTAATTATAAAGTTATTTATATAGTATTTCCATGTTAAAATGTAAATAACAAGTTAGTTAACATTTTCCTAATGTAATTAAGTTTCTTTTTAGATCGATAGGTGGCGACGGGATCGAGTTAGATCTCGATATGGTTTCGTTTTGTGCTCAAATACATAACCCTAGTACTAAAAATTCAATCGGCATTTACAAACATACATAAACTCGTTTTTGGATAACTCAAGAGATGAATAAATATTAGTCATCCTTGAGTTAATAATTTTTGATTATCATTAATTTAATTAAATTCATTACATTTGAAAAGAAGAAGCAAAATTAATGTATTCAGTTTCCATGAAAAAACTAATTTTATTGATAACAGCGCCATCTCTGTTTAGTTTCTAGAACTACTGATTCTTATTTCTTAAGATTAGTATTTGCTTCGTTTTGTTAAAGGCTGTTTATAAGAAATAATATCCTTGATTTTAATTAATTAAAAATTCTTTTTGCCTTAGTATTATAAATTCACACAACGCTATCTAATTCCAAACTAAACAGAGCTTGTACTAATAGAAAAACACTGTAAATAAGTCTTAGAGAAACGTACTAAGACTTATTATAATACATAAAAAACATAAAGTTAATTTAACTTTAACTTGGTAAACAAACTTGGCAGATATTATTTCTTTGTAAACAAACACGATAAGATGTCTACAGTTACAAAGAAATTATTTCTTAAGAATTACAAATCAAAGGAATTTATACTTTGTATTAAAATTTGTATTTTTAAAAGTGCTATTAGGTACTATTACCTTCTCCAGTGGCATAGGGATACTTGGTCAACTAATACTTGAGTGGGGACGATATAGGGTTTTATATCGTTTACTTTCTTTTGTTTTTGTACAGAATATTAACTAACTTTGTCCGTGTGGTGAAGGAGTAACAATACAATATGTCACCACCCCATCTCATCCCATGGGTGTCATAAAAACCGACTAAGGAACTAACCGTAAATATTATCTTCACGAAGTAAATAGATGGAAAACTTGAATGAATGTGGACGAGGCCCAATCTGTTTTTCAGTATCGTGACATGAGGCGTTCTGTCGTCTCTACCTACCCCGGACGGGATAAGGCGTGAGTTTATGTATGTATGTATGTATTACCTACGGCCTAGACCGGCTCTTCGGAAGTCACTAAATAGATTTTCTACCTGGTGATCGTCACCATTTCCCATGATTTTCTGTTATGTTTATTTGTCGTTTATCATAACAGCCCATTATTGTACCACTGCAGGGACGGGCTTCCTCTCATGACGGAGGGATACTTGGCCTACTAATACCACGCTGGCCAGACGGATTGGTATAGGGTTTAATTTCAAGTTTTCTTTCTTTTTATTTGTCGTACAATTTAGTACTTATTAAAATGTGTATTTATTTACACCACGCTGTATATTAAGATCGCTACTGATTCACGAAGTTTTTAATTACATTGTCACCGTATACGTTCTTGGCACTTTGTTTAATTAAATTTTATATTACATTCTAGTATAAGCTGTTGAGAGTTTTCATTAATTATGAGACGGAAAACAATACTTCTAGGGTATAACATAAAGGATTGTTCTTGAAAGATTCTCTTGGTAAACCTACATCTAGACAAGCCTGCAACCAGAAAACCTTGGTCAGTTTACTGCGGTAAAGGTTTACAACCCTGAGTTTATGCTCTACATAACTAGCCCTCATCGAGCCCGCTTTTTATCTTTTAGGACTCCTGCGCCTCGAGTATTCTGTCTTCCTTACAGTCAGACAGGTTTTATATGTGAGTGAGTAACATCTCTGTTAGTAAATGGTATTTAGCATTTACAACATTCTGATACAAACGGTCGTGCCGCTAAAGAAGAGAAGCGTTTTGAACTAGTCTAAAATTTGACTAGTTCAAAACGCTTACTATAACTAAATACTTTACTATAATTATTACTAAAACATATCGCCGTCCCCAACGAACACTGTGGTAATAGCTATAACAATATTTTTTATGGCATATTTGCTATCCACAGACTAATATCTGCAAACCATTACCTCTGTGGCGTAGTGGTTATTTGGCTGCAGTTGGCTGCTATTATTTTAAGCTATTCTAAGTTTTAACCAACATCTTGATTAAACACCATACACGCCTTTACAAGCCCCGCCCCTCAAGACCTTGTCTGAATGTCTAAACTTATCCATTGCTTTTCATAGATTCAAGAACCACTAACTTACAAAACACCCGTCAAACAATAATATTCTTATGGTCTAGTGTAAAGTCAGTATATTTTTAAATACTGTTTTATTTGTAGGTGGTCTTGACTCAGAGTAAAAAATACTACAAAGCGAAACTAAAAGTTAAGATTAAAGTATTTTCGTGGAATATATTATGTAGGTTTTTATGTCTTCTCTTAATGTCTGTTTATTATTTTAGAACTTAGAACGGAAATAAGCCTGAGAAAGATTGCATAAAATAAATAATAGTCTAATTTTTTTTTAAATACACTTCAAGAAACATACTTACATATTTGTTATAACGAAAGTAAACTAATTATAAGTAGAGTACTTAAGCAAAACTGTTTATTTTTAACTGTCCAATTAATTTTTCAGGTTTAAGATAAATACCAAAATATATTTCGTTTTGACATAATTATTTAGAATAAGAGTACAGATAACGTATACCAAAATAATTTATGTTATTTCAATTATAATTAAACAATTAAAATTGATCATTTAGATAACGCCTTATATATTTATTACGAAACAATAAAATTGCCTAACTTTGTTATAAGAGCTGCCTGATCGACTGATAGGCTTTCTAATTTCAGAAGCATTAAAGATAATGATCAAATTAAATTGATTGAACGATTTTGATTTATCTGTGTGTAACTATAGATTATGCATTATAATCTAAGTATTCAAGGCATATCATTTCTTTATATCTATCTCGCTTGCACTTACTGGTCTTCTATTCTATAATATTATCTTCTATCTCTTTTTGGGGTATTTAAATGATACCGTGTTTTCTTTAGATATAGATTATATTAGATTAAAGTAATTTAATTATTATTTGTCAGTGTGCAAGTATGCTTCGTGTCGTTAGTTTGGTTGTTTTGTTTACCTTGGCTTTTGCCAAGCATGAAATATACGAAGGGTAAGTGTTTGAAATTCTATTGTTTGGGTGTGGATGGTGTTTGGTAATATCAAAATTGGTTGTTCAGTTTATGAGATGTAGTTGGACATACATACTTACAGTTACGACCAAACATGAATGTCATAAGGAAGTTAGGTTGTCGGGAAGCTCGTTAAATTCCTTGGGATTTAATAAAGTCATGATAGATGTTTATTACTTTTTACAAACTGCTATATCTAATAATTATGTATAACAAACTACCTTTTTGGCGTAGTGGTTATAGTACATGGATGCTATGCCTGGATTTGGGTTCGATCCTGCGTTCCTTGAGTAAACGCCTTAGACGCCTTTGACTGCTAAGCGATTCAAGCCATTGTCTCGATATGAAATTTATCTATTGCTTTCCGAAATTCCAAGATCTATCAAATAAAGCAACGCCATCTATTGTACAAATATACAAAAAAAACATTTACTTTCGTTCTTCTAAAGTAACTTTTACATTTTGTTTCAGCCATGCTCTATATGAATGTATCGTGAAAAATGCTGAAGAGGCTGAGCTGGTCAATTATTTGACCGTGACTCTTGGCCTGGATGTCTGGTCACATCCGTTACCAGGACGTTCTGGTCAAATCCTTGCATCCAAAGAGAAGAAGGCTATATTCCAAAATGAACTCTCTGCGGCTGGTGTAGAGTTCAATTTGCAGACTAATAATATTAAAGAGTAAGTTTTGTTTATTGTATTTGTTTATGGATTAAGGATGTAATGGGACACCGATCCATGAGGAAGGCTCAAGGTGGAAATATTTGGAGGAGGCCTTTGTCCAGCAGTGGACGTACATTGGCTGATATGATGATGAGTATAGCACTTGATAGCGATGGGTCATCATCATCATAACAGCCCACTGCAGGAACGGGCCTCCTTCCGTAAAGGAGGGATACTTAGCCTACTAATACCACGCTGGCCAGACGGATTGGTATAGGATTTAATTTCAAGTTTTCCTTCTTTTTATTTCGTATAGTTAATATTTACGGTTAGTCCCTTAGTCGGTTCCAACGACACCCATGGGATGAGATGGGGTGGTGACATATTGTATTCTTACTCCGTTACCACACGGAGATGCAAGGATTTAATGTCACATATTTAATTTAAATTCATAAATAATTAATGAACCCACGCTTTGTTCCCATGGTGACCTTTTGTACCCGTGACACCACCGTCTTGCACCACTAGTGGTGTAAAGGGTATTTTTTAATACCCATTACACTACCAAAAAGCTGCACACCACCGGGTGGTGTAAAAGGTATTTTTCAATACCCATTACACTACCAAAACATAGTGCTGTACCACCATTAACTGTAGCCTATTCTTGTAAATAATAATACGTTAACAAAATTTAATATCAAATCAGTATTTATAACTAAACAATACTTTCATTTCATGTGAACATAAACCAAAAAAAACATTTGATACATGAATAAAACCTAAAGGTTCAGTAAAAAATATCTAAAAGATGTAAAATAAAATAAAATAAAAAAACCTGAACTTACCTACGATCATAAGAAACTGTCAAAACAGAGTAATTTGAAGGACATGTTCCCGCGTTTAAAAAAATACTAATAATGCCCCAGTTTATAATTCTAAAAGTATCTTATTTTTAATTTTTTTAATTCAGTTAATTCAATGTCATTAAATTGCAGGCAAAGTAATGATTCATACAATGATAAATAAATAATTAATAGGTTCATAAACCAAAGAATAAATGTAATGTAGGTACAGCTCTTTGGTAGTGTAATGGGTATTGAAAAATACCTTTTACACCACCCGGTGGTGGTGTAGCTTTTTGGTAGTGTAATGCGTATTAAAAAATACCCTTTACACCACCGGGTGGTGCAAGACGGTGGTGTCACGGGTACACAAGGCCATGGTGATATGCAGTCTACTTAACGCCTTACAAAATTACTTTGCTTTATCAAAATTCATACACATCTTCATACAAGGCCCTCGTTTCTAAGACATTAGTATCCAGTTAAGATATTTAAAAAAGACATAGGTGCAGTTGTTGGGTCAAGAGGCTAATACAGAAGGCTTGTTCAAACATTAAAATAACGCTTTAACTAAATTTTTTATTTATTTTATAGACTCCTGGATTTGGAAGAACAGCTTCTGTCTCAAGGGGCCAAAAGGGAAGGCCTCAAAAGCAAATCAGCTAAATTGGAGTCTCTACCTTTCGATCGGATTTACAGTTATGATGAGGTTGGTATAAGGTTTATAATTTAACTAGCTTTTCGCTCGCGTTAAATTGGGGGTTGCAAAAAGTAGCCTATGTTACTCTCCATACCTTCAACTATCTCCACTTAAAAAATAACGTCAATTCGTCGCTCCGTTTTGCCGTGAAAGAAAGACAAACAGACAGACCCACTTTCCCACTTCATAATACTAGTATGGATTTATTATTAAAAATAAAAAAAAAAACTAGGGCAACTATTTTGAAACTCGACAGTTGGGACCGACGACGTCCAGATGAAATACCACTGAGCGGTAACCCAGCTATAGAATGACCTCGACGACATTGCTTGACGTTTATGAATCAGTGATTGCAATTGGCTAAAGGCAAATAAGGCGTTATATCCAGGCCTTACTAACACAGATGACGACCTCTGTGGCGCAGTGGTTTTATAAGATGACTGCTACGCAGAGGTCTCGGGTTCGACTCCCGCTCAATGCAAATCTTTGTGTGCATGAACATGATTGTTTGCGTTGGTCTGGGTGTTTTCTATGTATTTACAAAAAAAAAGTATATAAGTATGTTTATCCGTTATCTAGTACCCATAGCACAAGCTCTGCTTAGTTTGGAGCTAGATGGCGTTGTGTGAAAGTGTGAGGATTATTTATATTTACAGACACGGTCATAACCAAATGTCACTTATGTTTATCCACCATTATCCTTGTGATCTCTTAACTGTTTCTTTGGTTAGACTGATTTTTAAATTGTTATTTACAGATAGACATATTCCTGGAAGGATTAGCGGCAGCTTACCCTGATGTTGTGACTCTGGTTAACGCTGGCAAGAGTTTTGAGGGACGGGATATTAAATATCTCAAGATTTCTACATCTAATTTTGAAGTAAGTTAACTTTTACAACGGGAACGTAGCCAATGGTTTTGTTTTAAATGTGTAATTTGAATTTGATGTGATTGTTATTATTTACATTATTTCTCAATTAATTAGATTTTAAAATATAGATATAAAAATAATAACATTTCAAAATATAAAAAAATGGTGGGTCTACCATTTTTTTGGTAGACCCACCATTTTTTTATATTTTGAGATATTTGATAAAGCGTTATTTTAATGTTTGAACAAGCCAGCATCGGGCACAGGGACCAAGCTTCTGGCGGTTAGGGCTCCAGAGATAGGAACCTTCTCACAATACGTGCCGTGTCGAGCAATACTGCCTTCTGCATCAGACCTATGATCCAACTGCCAAGCGAGAGTCTCCGTAAATGTTAATAGAGACTCTTTGGAATAAGTCTATTCACCGAAATTACTATCGGAATAATGATCGCCGAATCAACACTCGACATGTCCACAACCTCGTGAGCCAAGTCAATCAAGTGATTGTTATTATTATTATCATGTATCCATTGATGGAAAACAGTAACTCTTAAAATTTTACATTAACTTAACTATCTATTTCACCTAGGATCAACAAAAGAAGTGCTTTTCGATTTATTTTATAAGTATTGTATGTAAAACCGTAATCTTTCATTGAATTTAAAAATTGCTGCTAACACACAAATAATCAGATAATAAAAAAAACATGGGCTTTCCAATCAACTAAATAATTTCGTCACATCATATTTTTCTCTAATTAAACACTGATTGCAATATCTATCACAACCGATCTATCATAATTATTATATTTACTTATACGATTAAGCAGTTTAAGATTTGTAAATTAACAAATTTTATCTATTACGTCGAGTGCAATATTATTAAATTGTTTCATAAAATGTTAATTTCATATTTCGAAACCTCATTCATAAATTAGAAAAGTCTATTATTGTCCCATTGTAGAACTTTCCAACTATCGAAACTTTAGCTAGACGTAGATTGTTTTGGGGCTGTCTCTTAGTTGCTTATTATCATAACGGGACAAAAGGAATTGATGACATTTTGTCAAAAAAATCTGCTCTTATGTTGCTCTAATAAAACTACTAAAGTCCCTTAATGTCCCACTGTAGGGACATGTCACCTTCGGTGATGAAGAAAAACTAATCTCACTATTGTAACGCTCTGGCTAAACGAACTATTGTTATGTATTTAACTTCTTTTTCATTATGTGAACTTAGAAATGATGTGTAACATCGACGATTTGTATTTAGGTACTATTTAATACATCATACTTATATCTATCCTGTGCCTCCCTCATTCATTTGTTACAACATTTACCAGAACTTCGTTGTATCCCATTGTTGGGCAAAGGCCTCCTTTTGACTTCCACACTTAATAATTATTTACTTTAATACATTTTTCTTTTTATTTACCCAGGACACCAGCAAGCCAGTAGTATACATGCATTCGTTACTCCACGCTCGTGAATGGATCACCCTACCTGCAACTCTATACGCCATACACAAGCTGGTGATCGATGTGACGGAACAAGATTTAGTGCAAGATATTGATTGGATCATTCTGCCTATACTCAACCCGGACGGTTATATACATACTCATGCTGAGGTAATGTATAATGATTTTTTAGTTAAAAAGAATCTGCTCATAGCAAAGATTTTAACCCCCTTACTCATAAACGCCACTTAAATTTTAGTCAATTGATTAACTTAAATTCTTGCGGTTTTGTTTGGCATAAGATTGGTTTTGCTAATAAAAATCTCGCTAAACAGTGATTAAATTATAGAGACTTTTATGAGTAAGGAGGAAGATGTTTCAATGTTATGTGGAAACTAAATTACTAAACCATTTTTAATAAATATTGTACAGGTCCGATTTAGAATATATTCCGTTTCAAACAAAAAAGTTTTATATAAATTGATCTAGAAATGGTTGACTTCTGAAGTTAACACATTAAGAGATCGTCTATTACATTAGAAAGATTAATATAATTAATATCACATTATTCTAGGTCAGGTCTGTAATACAGGTTTGTTATTCTTAGGAAAAAAATACATAAAACAATTTTAATTGGTGTCGTAAAAACCGGCTAAGGGACTATCCGTCAATATTATCTTTACGAAATAAAAAGAAGAAAAACTTGAAATTAAATCCTATAGCAATCCGTCTGGCCAGCGTAGTATTAGTAGGACAAGTATCACTCCATCCCGGGAGAAGGTCCGTCCCTGCAGTGGGACACTAATGGGCCATTATATATCGCGTCATAGGTACGAAGTACCTATATCATCATACCATCACCGGTCGCTAAGGTTGTCAACTTTCCACCTGCAAAAACAAAGTAGCGAAGCCTTTTTAGTGGCTCTATATTATCCCACACAATCTTATTTAATTCGTATTAATAAAGGGTATCATCATCATCATCATAACAGCCCATTAATGACCCACTGCAGGGACGGGCCTCCTCCCGTGACGGAGGGTTACTTGGCCTACTAATACCACGCTGGCCAGACGGATTGGTATAGGGTTTAATTTCAAGTTTTCCTTCTTTTTACTTCGTAAAGATAATATTAACGGTTAGTCCCTTAGTCGGTTTTTACGACACCCATGGGATGAGATGGGATGGTGACATATTGTATTCTTACTCCGTCACCACACGGAGTACCTTTATTGTGTATAATATACACAATAAAGGGTATATTAGCATTTTATTATCTTTTTAAAACATTAGTTATCAACTCCAGCCTATGCATTCTAATATTGCGATACGCAGTTGTTTGTTGGAAATGTGGTTCAGATCGACATAGGAAAACTTTAAAAATAATATCTAGTTAGCAAATAGGTTACGTTCGTATTGGCTACGGAACAAAAATCAAGGCCAATACGGTATTGGCCATAACAAACGGTCGAAATATCATGTAGCGTTTGTATGGATTTGTTTCTCTATACATTGTATTAAGATTGTCTTCTGTGCCTCTTCTTTTTTTGTGACAGAATATCTTTCAAGCGACGGTATAAATTCATAAAATAATAAATAAGGTTGTATATCTAGCAAGATAGCCTAGGTTATTAATTATTTCAATGCTTACCATTTTGAAAGGAAAGAGTTAAGAATAAAGGATTTAAAAATGTCGTTGACTATTTAGTATAAATTTATTAGTATAAATTCTGCAGTTTGTTGTAAAATAAAAATACAGTTGGAAATTAGAATATTTTTTGAATATTTTTATTATCTGACAGTGCGAAAACAATGAAATAATGAAAACCGTACCAGGAATAAGGCACTATTAGCTGAACCGTCTATATTATTCGGTCTAGTAGACGGTATCCAATGACAAATACTCTTTTTGTGCTGACTTGCTAAGAAACAGACGGAGAACACTTGATTAGTGTCCAGCAGTAAACCAAACTACTAAACTTACTTAGAGAATAGAATCACTCAGTGATATCGTTATCTGCTTGATAAAAATTACGTAACTCTACCAACAAAAAATAAACAAATAAAGTTTCAGCAATTATTAATAATTCAAAATGTTCAACGTTAAAATTAATTCCGTGATGTGCTTGCACGTCAGGAAATTAAATTACGAAAGTAAAAAATTATGGTAGGCCGAAAAATATATTCATAAATATATCCCAGATTGAATAATTCTGAGTAAGGCTAAATAAAATTTCAGTTTTAATTTTAATCATACTCGTGAAGTAAATAAAAACTGTATGTACGCTGTTTAAATTAACATTAAAATTATTATGTGACCGCAGTGGTTTCACAGAATGGAAACATGTGCCTGTTTTATACTTTTATTATAATTTTATGCTGCGCCGTTTCGGATAAATCACAACATGATCTGGAAAAAGAGTTTCTTTTAAATTCTTCAAATTAAGTAGTAGTAATTTATAGCATGTAACTTATTTAATATGCCTTTTAGGTTTTGCTTTTTTCTTCTCCCTAAGAAACAGTTTTTGAATTTCAGTATTGTGGATTATACTAGCGTAATCAATGCAATTGTAGACAAAATTCAATCTATGCTAGATGGTCCCTGTTATACTTAATATTGTTGAGATCCATCAATGATGCAAGATTTTTTTGCAGTTGTTTGAAGCGAAATTTTACTAGAAATATTACAATACAATTCATACTTATTTCTTATTCCAGGCTCGTTTCTGGCGCAAGAACCGCAACACAGATTACAACAGCATCGTCGGCTGCGCTGGTGTAGACTTAAACAGGAACTATGACATCAACTGGTCACAAGCTTCAAGCGGTCTGGTCTGCAGCGAGACATTCCACGGAAGAGCACCGTACTCCGAACCCGAAACTCAAATCGTTAGAGACATCTTCAGGGAATACGGAACGCGTATCAAACTTAATCTTGACATCCACAGTTTTGGCACCATGATCTTATATGGTTATGGTAACGGCACTTTACCAAGTAATGGACTTCTGCTGCACATGATTGGAGTCAGAATGGCTAATGCCATTGACGCTGTTAAGACCAGCTGGAATTCTAATTACACTGTTGGAAACTCTGCTTTAGTCCTATACGATGCGTCTGGTACCTTTTCTGATTATGGATCTGCTCTTGGCGTGCCGTTTTCTTATACCTTCGAATTGCCAGGATATCGGTTTGGACTTGGTGGTTTCGGATTTTTGGTTGATCCTGCTTTTATTGAACAAGCTGGTTTTGAAACTTGGGAGGGTATCAAACAAGGTGCTAGATATGTACGTGATACTTACAGAAGGTAACTGTGGACTATTGTATTAACTACGGGTGTTGTTAAAAAAATGTTATTAATTTTATCAGAAAAAGTGTAAATAAATTTTATGGATAACTTATTTAAGAGTGTTTTATTGCATCTACTACCTCTTTTTCAACTTCATAACATATAACAATACCCTTCATTAAAACGTTGAGCAACTAGTACTGATTTGCTCAATGCTTTAAGAATGCTTTCAGTTGAACTTAAATATGCTGTAAAATGTAGGTAGCATCAAACACAAAGACGATGTGCATTAGGGATGATAGATGATAATAAAAATGTCTTGAAGTTAACCTCGACATGCACTATGCTTGAGCAAACATCAAAGTGAAATCTACGCTTTCAGATTATTTTCCACTAGATAAATAGCTTTTCTTTTTCGTCCTGGTTAGGACGGCGGGAAGCCGATGGATGAGGAAGGCACAAGACCGCCCAGAGTGGAAACTTTTGGAGGAGGCCTATGTCTAGCAGTGGACGTCCATAGGCTATATATATGACGCAAATAGCTTTTTCTTGCGATGACAAAGTGACACTATTTCATGCAATTCGTCCATCTGGCTAAGGCCGAGGTTTACTAATGTTTGCTGCCAAACGAATATTTTATTGTCATAACTTCATTAGACATAAAGTCAAATAAGATCGATGAAGCCCCACTTCGCAGGTCTACTAGTTCTTGGTGGTTTAAAGAATAAACTTAACCTAACTTATCCAAGTCGGCTTGCACTACGTCGGGGTGTTAACTATAGCGAGTTGCTATGTGAGTATTTGACTCAAAACGATTGTTCCGAGATTAAATATTGACTGGTTTTATTATCTTAATAACTAGCTTATATACTAATCCATATGAGTTTAAGTAAAAGGAATAGGGTTTAAATTACTGTGGCAATATTATCTGCCTAATTGACAGTAATACACTAAAGTTAAAACAATCAGAAGGTTTGTTATGTTATACTTGATTCTATACAAAATTACTTTGGCACGTTCGTGGGTACTAGCTTTGGCTGTCGCCACACCATAACCATAAGAATAGTTAACCATAAGAATATTTTAGCAACTAAAACTTATGAGGGATCATGACTAACCATAATAGTACAAATAAATGAGCTTATGGAAAACGAGATATTAGATATTGAACTTTGACTTTCAATTATTTATCTCAATAAACAGTTTTTTCTGCAGGCGCTTTTACCAACTGTACGCGATCAATTGAGTAGTTTTGAAGGGTTGAGAAGACAAGTCACCGTCTCTTCTATAGCTATAGGGGTTTTTAGAGATGACCTAGCTTCCAGACACCATTTTTCTTCATCTGACCTTGGTCGTACCTTCTTCCGGCTAACTAGCAGTTACCTGGGCCCCTGAACAGCGACGACCCCTGGATCAACGTTTTACATCAGGTTATGATATTAGCTAGTGTAGTAGTTTTCAAAATACGAGTAAATATGAAAATAGTTAGAGCACTTTTTTAGTAGAAATTACTAAAACCAGTGAGTTAATACCGATTTAAATACTTACTATATTTATTTTTAAGTCGATAATTAATTACTTGATAAAATACCAAGTAATTCTTCATTCATTTTTTTATCCCAGAACATAAAATATATGATGTTTTTGGTTAATCATTTATTTGGAAAGGTTTACTTTAAAATTTATTTTAAGGAAACCCAATAGAAATTATTTGAAATACTTACTTACTATGTTTTTTTTCTAAAAACATGTTTCTAGCATAATACTCATGTAGAGAAAAAATCGTTAGTATCATGATCGGTTTAATAATTCTGAATACGGAATTTTAGATAGAAGATTAGGATTCCGGACCGTTACGACTTGGGGAGCTTCAAGAAACGAGCGTACTCCCTTTTAAAAGGTCGGCAACGCATCTGTGATTCCTCTGGTGTTGCGGGTGTCCATGGGCAGCGGTGATCACTTACCATCAGGTGACCTGCTGGCTCGTTTGCATTCTATTACATAAAAAAAACGGATTTCAATTCCATATTTTTAGAGATTGAAAACAAATTACTTATTTACTTATTAAGAACTTTTGATAAAACTACGTAACAATAGAGAACACACTTCTTTAATTTTTTTTTTATTGGTCAAGTAATCATAGGAGTCTGTGATAAAACTCATAATCTAAACAAAAATGGACGTATATTTATATTCTACCCAACAGTTAATTTGTGCAACAATTCTATGCATGTAGTTTCAGAATAAATTAATATTACGAAACAAAACCAGATGATATTTGTTTACTACAAATATCACAAATACATTAATACTGATAACATAATGAGGGATTAACGTAGATTAGATGTTAATTAGGTAAATTCTTTAGAATAAAATTAATTATTTATAATCCCCAACGAACTGTGTACATGACTGTGAAGATATTCGTATTAAATGTTGTTTTTTACTTTAATATTTGCTGTGTTCAGTGTCGTGGCTTGTAATGAGCGATATAAAGGGTAAGCCTCTTATTCAGTTTCTTATAACCATCATATTTATCAAGCACTAGCTGATGCCCGTGGTGACCCCATCTCATCCCATGGGTGTCGTAAAAACCGACTAAGGGACTATCCGTGAATATTATCTTTACGTAATAAAAAGAAGGAAAACTTAAAATTAAACCCTATACCAATCCGTCTGGCCAGCGTGGTATTAGTAGGCCAAGTATCCCTCCGTCACGGGAGGACGCCTGTCCCTGCAGTGGGGCATTAATGGGCTGCTATGATGATATAGATAATGCTCTTTTAAGCTGTAGTTTGACAATCTTAAAACTCTACTTGTGGTAGCTTGTGAAATTAAAGGTCTGTAAGCGTCATAGCACATATAACGCAACGTAAACGGACCGTCACCGTATCAACTCGAGTCGTTCAGTATTCTTTGTATGAAATTCCTTACTGCAACGCACACTAATCGGAATCGTAACGTAATCGGATTATTGACGTTTGACACCGAGGAAAAAGGCGAGGCGATGCCGATCCGTTTACGTTACGTTATATGTGCTATGACCCTTAGACTAATAAATTCTGTCCTAGGTTTTGTTTTGGGGAAAAATGAAAGTTATTAGAATAACACCGTATGCTATCACTATCGTATCTCATCCCATGGGTGTCGTAAAATACCTACTACTTAAAAAAAGCTCTTGGAAATTATTTCTAAGTATATAAAAAATATGAAACTAGAGGAGCCTCGTTCTTGCCATTGGTCATGTCAATAAGAAATGTAAAGAATTGTTATCGACAGATAAGTGAAAGCGAGGTCCTTTATAGGTCCAAAAATTAGTAAGATTTCAAAATTAAAAATACTTAGGCTAATTTTTTATTTTGAAGCTTTATCAAATTTCCTGCAAGAATGTACTAAAACAGCTTAAACGTTATATTTCCTAACCATTACTTTTGGTGGGCAATAAAAAAATAGAGTGCGAACATTAACTGCTTATCGGGCAAGTCGTCAAAATTAATGAACTGTCACTAAATGGTACTTCTGGGTGTCAATTTGGTGACAAAATTAAATCACTTGAGCTTAGTAGCCGCAGTAATGTTATGAAAGAATTTTTGTAAATTGTTATGAATTACTGAAGGCACTCGTCTTCATAAGGTAAGCTAAAGATCGGTAGTGAAGGAAACATTTGGATGAGGCCTATGTACCTTTAACATATTTATGGTCTTTGACTGATAAGATAATAACGGTGATTATGATATATCATAATGTTGGGGTAAATATCATGACTTCCAATTTTATTTTTAAATAGCTTTAGTCCGCAGCTTCGCTAGCGTCAAATTCAAGTCCATTTTTGGGAATGGGGCAAAAAGTAGCCTATGTTACTCTCCATCCCTTCAACTATTTACACTTAAAAATCACGTCAATTCGTCGCTCCGTTTAGCCGTGAAAGAAGGACAAACAGACAGACACTCTTTCCCATTTATAATATGCTATGGATGTTTTCAAGACAACTTTGTTAGTACTCATCCCTGTGTCGCGGGGACTTTAAAATTATCGGACACAACAATTTAATCTAATTTAATATCTATCAATTATCAACCAGTCCAGGAGTGGAAGTCCATTGGCTGATAAGAATATGATCATGAGATCCGAAAAGAAGAAAGACGCGTCCGCGGCGTTGGACGCTTATAGTCCAGAGACGCGGGTTCGAGTTCCGCCTCGGGTACCAATTGTTGCCATTTTCTTTCTTCTTTTCAGATTTTTCTAGTTACACCTAAGCTTTATAGATAAATCTTTATATTATGATCATGAGATATCTTGCGTGGTATTCGAACCTACGACTTCGTGCAATGCAGTCGCTTACACAACCACTTTGCCATTGAGGCAGTTAATTTAATTTTCTACTCTCTTTACTTTCAGCCATAAGGTATACAGCATATCAGTCGACAGTCAGTCCCAACAAGATGTCCTAGCGGAGTTGAGAGGAGACCATGTTGATTACCTGGTTAAGCCTAGTTTCAAGTATGGAGTGGTCGGTCAGGCTATGGTTCCACCTTCTCATTTAGACTGGTTTGAGGAGCAGTTAGCAGAGCTTGGCATATCCAGGAATGTTGTTGTTGAAGATGTATTTACGTATGTATTTTCTATTGTTTTTATAATATAATGTCACTAAACTTATCTGTAATTCCACCTTCAAGCAACTTAAACTTTACGTTTACAGGGAATAAACAAGGATTTTTAATAATATTTCCAAGGGACGCGGACGCCAAAAGCAAAACAAATCGTGTACCAACCTATCATGACCACTGGCTAGATTGATTATAAGTCTTTCATTTGAGTCAACCCCCATATTATATACTTTTAATTAACTTTAAAAAGTTATGGGGGAATAACTTGCATGTATAATTTTCACCACGCTAACGCCATCAGTAAAAGGCTACTGTTACTAATTATCAGTCAGTAACTAAGAAGAAAACTTCGCTCTTAATGTGATAATCATAACAGCCCATTAGTGTCCCACTGCAGGGACGGGACTCCTCCCTTTAATGGCCTACTAATACCAAGCTGGCCAGACGGATTAGTATAGGGTTTAATTTCAAGTTTTCCTTCTTTTTATTTCGTAAAGAAAATATTCACGGATAAATCCCTTAGTCGGTGTTTCGACACCCATGGGATGAGATATCTCAGACCACACGGAGATGTGATAAGGAAACTTCTTAATCTGATACCAATCCGCCAAGTCATTGTGGTATCTAGATCATTACTCTGATATTATACTTTCTACCTGACTGAAAGGATGCCCTTTTTCTCCCAGGCATCTAACTGAAGACTCGGAAAGAAGAGAAAAGAGTAGAAAAAGAAGATCGATAGAAGATGGATATCAGGACACTTTCGATATCAGACGTTATCATAATTACGATGATGTAAGTATTTGTCCGTGTGTTGATGGACAAAATTGTATCAACCTTAAATGCCATAAAATTTTACTAAAGGTATTGTGACAATTATAGCAATTATTATATAAAAGATGATTTTTTATAATAATTGCTATATATATGACATCAATAGTATATACTTAGATAGTATTTGATGTCTTTGATCCGTGTAGTGACGGAGTAACAACACAATATGTCACCACCCCATCTCATCCCATGGGTGTCGTAAAAACTGACTAAGGGACTATCCATGAATATTATCTTTACGAAATGAAAAGAAGGAAAACTTGAAATTTAACCCTATACCCATTCGTCTGGCCAGGGTGGTATTAGTAGGCCAAGTATCCCTCCGTCCCGGGAGGAGGCCCGTACCTGCAGTGGGACTTTAATGGGCTGTTATGATGATTTGATGTCTTAGTTTTGGCCCGTTATTCACAAAGTATTTTTTTTTCATTCAACGGAGATCATTATTTAAATTAAGTATAATAACAATAATGGCATAATTTCAGATTTTGAATTACCTTCGGACTTTACCAGAAACTTACAACACACCAGCTTCAAGAGTTGAGCTAATTCAGTATGGAGAAACCCATGAAGGAAGGCCACTAGTATACTTAAAAATATCAAGTGTTAATACGGAAATTCCTACAGTCCAGAAAGAGGTTATTGTTATTGAAGCAGGGATTAATCCCAGGGAATGGATTACTATACCAGCTGTGTTAAACGTCGTCCAAAATATATTATCTGATTTGAGGTATTTGGAAGAGTTTGACTGGATTATTATGCCCGTAGTTAATCCGGATGGTTATGAATATTCGCGTACAAATGTAAGTAAATTTTGTATTAATACTTTATCATCATCATAACAGCCCATTATTGTCCCACTGCAGGAACGGGTCTCCTCCCGTGACGGAGGGTTACTTGGCCTACTTAAACCACGCTGACCAGACGGCTTGGTACAGGGTTTAATTTCAAGTTTTCCTTCTTTTTATTTCGTAAAGATAGTAGTTACGGTTATTCCCTTTGTCGGTTTTTACGACACCCATGGGAAGAGATGGGGTGGTGACATATTGTATTCTTACTCCGTCACCACACGGATAATAATAATCACATGAATACTGGCTTGATTAACGTAAATCTATCTGGTCTTATATATTGAAGTGCTTTCTGGTGGACAAGACCTGTTTCGGGCTCTTAGATCCGTACCTTTGTTTGTTTTCATACAAATCTTGCCGTGCGGCGAACGCTCGACACTTTAAATACTGCACGGCTGCATTTCTAGTCAATATACGATCAAGGATTAAAAATAGTTACTGGAACCAAAACAGCGACCTCCTGTAAATCATCATCATCATAACAGACCATTAATGTCCCACTGCAGGGACGGGCCTCCTCCCATGACGGAGGAATATTTGGCCTACTAATACCATGCTGGCCAGATGGATTGGTCATTTAATTTCAAGTTTTCCTTCTTTCTATGTAAAGGTAATATTCACAGATCGTCCCTTAGTCGGTTTCTACGACACCCATGGATGAGATGGGGTGGTTACATATTGTATTCTTACTCTGGCACCACACGGAGACAGTATTATTACTTATTGGACGTACCATCATCAAAATTAGCCATACTGATATAGCCATACTTACACGATAATATTTATTTCAGCTTCGACTCTGGACAAAATCAAGAAGCACCAAAACTTATCTAGGACACATTTGCCCCGGTGTTAATATCAATCGCAATTTTGATGTCGACTGGCAAAACTTTGAAGCTAGCTCCAGCCCATGCAGTCATCTTTATAGCGGGATCGAAACATTTTCAGAAATAGAAACACAGATGATCAAAAGTATTATTGAAGAATATGGCTCAAGAACTAAACTATATTTATCTTTCCAAAATAATGGAGGATTTATTTCGTATCCTTGGAGTTACGAAAGAGCTGCTAGTGGATTGTTTAGACAACATCACTTACTTGGTGTAGAAATGATACAAGCTATGAATGAGAACTATAATTTAGATGTTACGTCAACTATTTTCGATAGAGCATCTGGAACCAGTACTGATTATGCTAGGAATAATAACATATTTTATACATTTAACATAGATATCGTGCAAAGAGATGGTGTTTTAATACCGGAAGAAGATATTGGTGGTATTGTAGATAACGTATGGAATGCTGTTGCAATAGCTGCAACCCGGATGATTACTTTACCTACGAGTACATCTGATGAACTCTAGCTCATTAAACTATCATAATAAAGTAAAGAAATTTATATTTTATAATAATAT
Source organism: Schrankia costaestrigalis (assembly GCA_905475405.1). NCBI lineage: Eukaryota > Metazoa > Arthropoda > Insecta > Lepidoptera > Erebidae > Schrankia > Schrankia costaestrigalis. The sequence continues at coordinate 10,619,591 of FR997851.1, forward strand.
ATTAAATAAGTTATTTTTACAATAAGTTAGTTTATTTTATTTGTGTATTCAGTTTCTGTATCTTTGTTATAATATCCAAACTTTTACTGGCGTGGCCATTAAGCCGCCAAGAATAAAAAAATAATTAAACTAATCCAGTAGATGTGCTATTTACGTAGTAGGGTTCACTATACTCCTGTCTCATACTGTTCAGGATTTCTTGATTGGCATATAAACATTCCGTTTCTTCTGGCTGTGAGTTTTCTTCTGTTTTTATAAAAGTATTCATCAAAATTTCTTCAGATTGATTTGTTGATCGTGATGGGTTAAAACGTTGATTAACTTCTACTTTTCTTTTTGGTCGTAAGAATTTCGGCAAAGGTCTTGAGTAAAGTGTATGTGGCAAAATACGCGATGTTGAATGTGGCTGGTTTGGGGAAGCTGTGCTGTATGTTGTAGTTTGTGAGCATGATGATGTAGTACTTCCTTTACTGAGTTTATCATATTTACAGTTAATAGCTTGACCCTGTAATAATAAAAAAAAAGAATCACATTAATCAAAAGAGTTACAAAGCAATATCGAAAAGTTATCTACATATTCCTTTATCTTGTTTTGTCGATGAACAAGATTTTTAAGATTCATAAACGTTGACTTAGGGGAATTTCCTCACATATTATTTTGACTAAACGAAAGAAATACTGTATGCAAAACTCCAAAACAATCCGTCTGGTCAGCGTGGTAATAAGTAAATCAAGTTTTCTTCTGTCACGGGAGAAGACCGTCTATAACGTCAAAAAGTAATAATATTTTTATTTATTTGTTTATTTCTCCTCATCTAATAACACTTACAACTTGTTACATAGTCGTACTTTTTTCACAATATTAAATTATGTGAGGAGCTGGTGTTTGCGATAGGCATAGAATGCCTGTGTTACAGATTACCAGTCCCACACTCTTCGAACAATCGTAACGCTAAAGACGAGATGATTATAAAAACTATTATATTCTTTCGTTTAATAATGGTACCTCTCCTTTTTAGCTTCAAATGCAACAGCGCAGTATTTAAATAATAAATATGATTCCTTGGTTTAGCCAGGGTGCAAAAGAAAAAAGGTGGTTATTTAAAAATGCGTACCTCAGTTAACGAAATTCTCTTGCAAATCTTGTATATAATGCTGAATATCCATAAAAATATGATGAATACAGCAAAAGCTAGCACCAATAGTATTATATTTTCTTCATTGTCTTCTGAAAAATAATTACCTTTATTAAAAGTTCATAAAATTTTTCACAAGACGTTTTGAGTATAACATAAAGGCTAATATGTTGCTTTAGTTCTTAATTGTTTTTCACAACTATCAAAAAAATTATGATAAAATGACTGACCGCATAAGGGTCTATACTGTTGCGCACACCCGAACAAAATTCTTATTTCATAGTATCTGGACAAAACAGTTAGTTAATTATTGAGATTCAAAGAAATTAGCTTCTGAAAGCCACCTTTGCCACATAGTTACCACAAATTTTATAGGTTTCCCTTGTTAATTTCCTATGACATTCTCTCAATGAATTGAAACCACCTTTGCATACTTCTCTCGATTTTTGTGACTAATTACATCTTCTTTGCTAAATACTCAAACATTGGAATGAAGGCATTTGGCACATAATGCCTCATTTGCGAAATTACATACAAATAATATATATAGCAAAACTGCACATTAGCAAATGGTTATTTTCCGAAAATAACTTGTCGCAAATCAATGTAATCTAGTATTAATAAATAAATAATCTAGTATTAAGATCACGTTCATAATCGTTGCATTCAACTTACCCTTTTCTATTGTTATAAATGTTGACGGTGGGGATACAAATAGAGTAACATTCGTAGGTATGCCAAACTTTGACGTTGATAATATTGCTGAAGTCACAGTTGAAGTGGAGACAGCTGGTATAATATCAATTGCTTCTTCATTTGTTAAAGTTGATGGTATGCTTGTGGTACTCGTATCTTTATGTTTTACATTTATAGTAAGTCCAGGTATACTGGGGGTAGTGTTCAATACCTCGTCTATGATTTTGGTAGTATTTTTGTTCAATTTTGGATCCGAGTATTTAGTTGTTGCTGTAGTAGACTCTCTGTCTACGGAAATTGTTTGTACTTTAACATTTGAGACTATTGTTTTGTTTGTGTTAGATTTTTTTGTTGAAAAAGTTGACAAAAAGTTAGTAGTTTCTGATATATTATTCACAAAATTAGTAGATGGAGTGAGAATTTTATTATTTTGTTTAGAAATTGAGGTGGTATTTATTAAATAACTGGTAGTAGTCTTCATTGTGGTATGTAAGAAAGTAGTAGATGTATTTTTAGTTGATATACTAGGTAGGAAGGAAGACATAGATGTGCTTGAACGAAAAAGAGACGTCATGTTTTGGATTTCATTTGAAGAAGTTGTTAAAGAAGGATGGGAAATAATAGATGTATTTAATAGTGATGGAGTTTGTGTGACTGGTAGATTATCGTTAGAAGAATTTGATAAAACCTGTAATGAGATTTGCACAGAGTCGAGTGGTGTGCCGGTTGTTGCTGCTTTAGTTGTTCCATTTATAGAAGTGCTGTTGCTAGTAAAGTTTCCGAGGTTATTTACATTTGTTACAGTAATTGTGTTTATAGAAGTGTCTGAAGGCATCATGGCTAAAGAAACATTTGATAAAGAAGTTATAGTACTAGTGTTCGAGGGAGAAGCTGATGAACTATTATAAAAGTTGGGTGTAATTTCATTATTAAATAGAACCTTAGTTGTTTTGTCTATAAATGTTTCGTTTAAGTAAGTGGTTGAGGTAATGTTTGGGATGCTTGAGAGTATTCGGTCACTTGTGATTTGTGATGTGTATGTAGAGGTATCTAGAGGCGTTTTTAACGTATTATTATTTGGAAAATAAAGAGTAAGGACTGACGTATTTGCGTTCTTAGTCTCTTGGGACAAGACAGGTAATGAATTATTTGTTGATAGACTTGGTGAATAAATATTCGGTGTTGTGCTAAAGGCATCTGTTAGAAGAAAAGCATGGGTGTTGTTTAAGGTTTCATTTAAAGAGCTCGTTGAAAAATTGCTCATAACGGTAGATGGTGAATTGAAAAATGTAGGTAAAACTAAGTTAGTAGTACCATTGCTTGTCGTTGCAGCTGTGGACGATTTATTTAAAGTTGCGTTTATAGTCTTTAAAGTCATGTGTTCATTTTTAACAGAAGTTGTGTTTGTCAAATGATCTTCAGTCACAGCAGCTAAGGATGTGTTTGACAAGGAAGTTGAATTATTTATAGATATTGGGTTGGAGGGAGAAGTAACTTGTTTAATGGGAGGTAAAGCAGTCGTTGATGGTAAATCGAAATTATCAAAAATACTCCCTATAACATTAGGAGCAGGAATGGAAGTTATCGTGACGTTGGACTGTTTTCTTAGAGGAGTAGACAATGATACAGTTGAAGTATTTAAGAGTATATCTACATTTGTTGCATGTGTTGTATTTGTTAAAGTATCAGAAGCCGCAATGGCTGAAGTGTAATTTGAAACATATGATGCAGTTTTATTAGACTTTGTATTCGTGACAAGAGCTACAGGTGACAAAATAAGAGTTGATATGGTTGAATTTGAAGTGGTAATATCTGTAAGAATGATTTCCGCATTGATTCCTGTAGAATTGATTGGAGAACTACTTTCGGTCTCGTTTGAAGAACTGGTAACAGATGTGGTGACAGAAATTTTAGACTGTGAAGCGGAAGGGATCGGATTGGTGGTTTCTTGTTGTCTTAATGGAATGTTAGACATTTTTTTGGTGGCCAACTTATCAGATGAATTGTTCTGAAAACTAGGTAATAATGTGGATGCTTTGTCTAAGGTTGAGAAGGAAATGAGGGCTAAGGTATTATTTGCTGGATTAGTTGAGAGACTGCTTAGGGTCTCGTTTGAAGAACTGTCAAAAGATGTCGTATTTAATTTAGTGGACGAAGCAAAAGTATTTAAGTGACCATATTCTACCGAAACTGTGTTTATCAAAGGGTCTAAAGGCATTGTGTCTGAAGATGTGTCTGACGAAGAAGTTAAAAGACTACTCATTGTTATTGGGCTTGAGAGAGTAATAGGTTGCGTAAAATGAGGCGGCTCTATGGTTGCCTCATTATTAGAATGCATAGGAATTGTTGAAGTTAATTCTGTGCTTGTAGGTATGGAATGATTTGTGCTTGTCATATTATTTAATGAAGTAGTTAAAATAGCAGTGGTCTCCGACGAAGAAGTAGGTGGTGGTGAGTTGGCTTTCAGATTGGTTGCCAATAAAGTGAAGGTTTCTTTAGAGAAAGTGCCCGATGGCTTATAGGCAAAGGTTGGTAAGTTTTTACTGGGAGATACGCTGACGTTTATTGGCGTATTTGACTCAATATTTGAAATGTTGGTGTAGTTATTTATATTTATAATAGGTGTTGTTTTTGCCGAAGTATGAAAAGGCATCTCAGTAAAAATAAATGTTGTGTTTAACCGTGAAACAATAGGTGACAATAAGGTAGACTTATTAACCTTAGGGGACATGGTGGATGAAATGTTATGGGAAGTATTAAAAATAGTGATAGCAGCTTCCGTTGATGCAATTGGTGTTATGGTGACTGGTTGCATAATAGAAAATGTTGGCAATGGAGTATTTAGGAAACTAGCTGATTGGTCATATGAAAAGTTTGATGAAATTGAGCTAGTTGAATCTGCAGAAGTATTTAAATGTAAAAGTTCATCGCTTGGTGTTGTTTTTAGTAAAGTGTTTGAAGGGCCCATTGTCACATTGTTCTTTGGAATAGAAATTGAACTATTTAACAAGGGCTTGCTCATGTTTTTAACTATAGTTTCACCGGTAGTCATTGTCGGCAATGTAGTTACTGATGTAAAATTTAATACTCTATTAACAGGTAATGTCAACATTTTTCTTACAACAGGATCTTTAAAATCTGAAGTCAGGTTTCCAGAGTTTTCTGATGTCTTGGTCAGATTTATATTTGAAGAGCTCCTGATCTCTGAATCCAGAGAATCATTCATATTTGCTGTCTTATTTATAAATGTTGAATTGATATCTTTTAGTGTCACAGATTCATTTATCTTCGTTGGTGATCCTGTGTTTGATAAATCAGCTCTTTTAGGAATCGAATCTATGTAAGATATAACCATCTGAAGTAGACTTGCAGATGTGTCGAATGTTTGAGCCGTAGTAGTACTGCTTGTTACTGTTTTATTTAAGGCTGTTATTGTGGTAGTATTTGTCATGTTTGGAGAAACAGAAGCGACTGTGGTATTAGACGGAGATAAAAATGTATCCGAGGTAAAGTTAATATCCACATTGGAATAGCACTGAGCTGGAATAAAACATTATAATGTTAAAGAAATATTCTAAAATTAGGTATATTGAAACTGTAAGTAAAATAATAAGCAAACCAAGTTCAGCTACATCACTAGTGGAGGACCTTCCCCTATGTGGCGTTTTGATGGCTAATAAGGAAAAGTTTGTCATCCACAAGGACTAGGACAAAGTTATGATATCTATGTTTTACACTCAAATCAAACTTCTATGTTACGCATACAAATTTTTAGCGTCTTCGATTTAACCTGCGTCTTCTAGTATTGTCGGCAGATATACTAAAAACACCATTTATATGTTTAAATAAAAGACAATTAAGTATACTTACAACAACGTACCAATGTTTCAATAACAACTAGAACCATAAGTTTTCGCGTCATTTCTGACCTAATAACACATACACTTTCCCACAATTCACGTTACAACCATTGGAATAACTAAACACAATAATGTTCTAGATATTAATAAAAACATTGAGTGAACTAAACAAGTATGTAAACGCATTATTCTATGTTAAAAATGTATGAACGCAAATTATTGTGAAAACAATTAATGACAATCATATTGAGGAAAATAATTGGAATAATTGCGTAAATATAGTTATCCTTATACATGTGGAGTCTATGACCAGATTTAATTTTAAAAACAATAAGTTGCGGTGCGACTTGTTATCGTCGATTGTACGAGGTTTGAATCTCAAACAGGCTAATTTGTGCAAGCCACAGATAAATTTCGTTCACTGTCCGTGTGGTGACGGAGTAAGAATACAATACAGACAGATTGGTATAGGGTTTAATTTCAAGTTTTCCTTCTTTTTATTTCATAAAAATAATATTCACGGATAGTACCTTAGTCGGTTTTTACTATATCCATGGTATAAGATAGGGTGGTGACATATTGAATTCTTACTCCGTCACTACACGGAGAGGTGCTAAATTGCCACTAGTAAAAAACCCTTACTGGCAATCTACAAAACCCATCTTAAAAGACTTACTTTAACTACAAACAGACAACTAAAACGATTAAAGATTTTGTTCTGACATTAGCCTCTTTTACTTTTAATACACGAACTCATCCACCTTAAGCTAACCGTTAGCTAGATTAGTAACAAAATCAATTAGAAAATTGAGCTTATCTTTAAGAAACGGTTAAAGGAGAAATAAGTGTATGGATGCACCGGTAATGTAAATTCATTGAAAAGTTCCTACGTTAGGATTACTTGGCATTACTATGCACTGTTGGAAACTCTCAAGAACTAGTGCTGGGATGTCATATTGTCGATATTTCTGCTTTTAAATTAATTAAATATAGTTTTGCTTAACTAAAGGAACTGAAAAAATGGAAAAAAGTTTGAAGGTCCTATTAGGACTTGAGGGTTGTAGATAGATATCATTTGTTTATTTATTTATTATAATAATTATAGCAAATTTTTAATTTAATATTTGCTTAGCTTTGTTAAAATAATTTCTGTTTAACAAACCGACATTCACCTCGTTTATAAATACCAATTATACCCCCATAATACTATACCATTATACCAATCTGACGTACGACGACAAACATCCTTTCATCTTTGAACTTTAATCAGCTGTTTCTAAGACTTTGTTAATAAAATGTAAATAGGAAGACTCGGGTAGAAAAATTACAAAATAATATGCAATTTTTGATAATCAGGTGGTTTATTCAGAACATTTTTATTTAAACAAATATAATTTACTTTCTATAAGTACTTACAACGTATCTAGCACCAGCTTTAATACCCTCCCAAGTTTCGTAACCAGCCTGTTCAATAAATGCCGGATCCACTAAAAAGCCGTTCAAAGACCAATTAATATTGTTGAAAGCTGGAAGTTCGAAGGTATAAGACAGCGGAACTCCAGCAACCATGGCATAGTCACTTGCACCACCAGAAGCATTATACAAAACATGGGCAATATTCCCAACGATATAATTCGGCTTGTTTGACCATTTGACGCTGTCAATAGCCTGCGCCATTCTGACTCCAACCAAGTTGATGGTCAAAGCATTTGGTGGAAGCACTCCATTACCGTAACCGTATAAGATCATACTGCCAAAACTGTGGATGTCAAAGTATAAGGCTACTCTGCTTCTGTATTGGCCTAAGATGTTTCCAATGACTTGGGCTTCAGGTTCAGACATTGGAGCAGTTCCATGGTAGGTATCACTGCAGACATTGTTACTGGAAGCTGTTCCCCAATTGCTGTTGAAGTTTCTGTTGAGATCAACGCCGACGCAAATGCTACCAGTGCGACGGTTCTTGCGCCAGAAACGTGCCTGTAACATAATGTTTATTAGTTTATGAGTATGTCGGCGCCTTGACGTATTATCGGAAATAGTCAATTGCAATTTAAGAGGGACAGGAGCTGTCACTGTCCCTCTAGCGGAGCGTCGTGTCGACGTTAGCGAGGCGGCCATCTCGTTCCGACATTGTTCGTACGGGAGTCGCAGGCGCAACGCGTGTTCGACGAATCGCTTTATATTCGGATGATCAGTGCGCGATAAGTTATAGTTAGCTATTATAAGGAATCTTGTGACTGCGTGCTATATGCTAGAACATTTATTTCATTGCCAGTGTATTATCGCGAATAACTAAAATGGTGGTATAAGACGACGCTATCTTTAAGTTACTGTCGATTCTGTATCGGGCCACGCCATCCGTGATGAGTGACCGAGTAAATGCCTACAAGTACAATGAATTGAATAAATAAATAAATATATTTATTTCTCTCTCACTATTTTGTTATACAGAGCGGCTTAGCATAAGTTAAAAAATACAAATTGCAGGAGACTGATGCCTAAGCGGGGCGTGAACCTGTATTTTAGGTCATCAGGCAAGTTCCATTCCAGTTGAAAACGAGTTTAGTTTGCTTAGTTTTGAGAAGCTAGGTATCTTCCTACATAATGGCTAATTTCCGAATAAAAATGAAAGTAGTTAGCCATGTGAGAGGTACTAATTATTATCATTGGAGTTGAAAGAAAAACGAGTATTTGCGATAAAATTAAAAAATTTAAGTGTATTTTGTCAATTTGCAATGTATTTTCAAATCAAATTAAAATATTTATTTGCAAATACCCATTATTTGCCATATCCATATTTATAGGGATCTTACATTAAATCGACGGGTGCAAAGTAAAAAGAGGCATCTGCATTTTAGCAACTTTTCAGGAGAGCGAAAAGATCGAAAAAGTGTGTTACTTACTAGTAAATAGTAAAATCTACACAACAATCAATCAGTCTCATCCTCTTAAGTATTAGCAGTATGTTTTATTTTTTTATAAAAATCATGATACCTAGACGGTATTAAATATTGCTGACATAAATGTATTAAGTCATTGTATTTAGATTGTGTTATTATTAATAAATAAAATATGTTGTTTCTCTCTGAAAGAGATATCTTTGAACTACGAGGGGCGTTCAATGTATTCTCGGTATGGGGTTGATCTACTAACTATATCGTTAACTAAGTAGTGTCATCAGTTTAAAATACTCTTTAAGGGTATAAATTTAAAATTTCATTGAATTGTCATCGGTTAGTATTCAAGATATCGTGACGCAAACGCAAGTCAGATGACTGATACGACAATGTTAATAAAAATCTAACATCGCGTTATCATTAAATCCTTACAAAACAAGGAAAGCCACAAAAAGTTATCCACGAAGAAATAGGGGCTGTTTAACAAGATTCTACTCCTTAATTTTTTACTATTTAGAAGTAGTTTAGTGAATTTAATCGGGGTAGAGAGAGCATTGAAGACAACCTCCATGCCGGTGGGCCGATTAGTGCCTCTTCTGAAGAAAATGTCAAAAATGTTGAGAAACTTGTATTGAAAGATGCCCGTATAAGAGTGAAAACATTAGCAGAAAGAACTAAGCTATCCGTGGATACCATTCATGCTATTCTTCAAGAGCATCTGGATTCATCAAAGGTCAGTCCACGATGGAAGTCGCGAATGCTTACAGCGCTTCAAAAACAAGTGCGAGTTAAGTGTTGTAAGGAGTTTTTGGAGCTGTGTGGTGAAAATCCGGATAGCATTATCAACCATATGGTTACGGTTAATGAAACTAGGGTTCATCATTATGATTCTGAGAGCAAGCAAGAGTCTAACAGTGGCACAAAAAAACAACAGACCCCTCCAAAAAGTTTAAAGTCACTCCTTTTTCCGGAAAACTCATGGCCACAGTATTTTCGGATTCCAAGGGAATTTTGTTATTTGAGTATACAAAAAAAGTCAGAACATTACTACCACATCCTACGCAAACACTAAACATAATTTAAAGATGACAATAAAATAAAAAGACGGGGAAAATTGACCGCAGGTGTCTGGCTTCTTCACGACTATGCGCCAGTTCACAAAGGGGGCGTTGCCAAGGCTGTTGTACGTGATTGTGGACTTCAGAAATTCGGAGCTTTTAGATCCTCATGGTCGCGGGCAAGACTAAGGTGTCAAACGACATGATGTCAGTACAATAGTTATCATGACGTACTTATGAGGGTAGGTATAAATAAACTTCGCGATAAAACCGTTAAAGTTAGTTTCAAAAAGTACTTAACAATCGCGTAAATATAGGAAATCATTAATACAAAAAAAGCTTTTCCGTGTGGTGACGGAGTGAGAATACAATATGTCACCACCCCATCTCATTCCATGGGTGTCGTAAAAACTGACTAAGGGACTATCCGTGAATATGATCTTTACGAAATAAAAAGAAGGAAAACTTGAAATTAAACCCTATTGGTCTGGCTGGTATTAGTAGGCCAAGTATCCCTCCGTCCCGGGAGGAAGCCCGTGCCTACAGTGGGACATTAATGGGCTGTAATGATATGAATACAAAAAAGCACAAATCAAAAATAAAACTAATTAATAGAATATGAATAAAACATTATCAGAATATGCTTTTAATTACTAAGAATAAACATCGCATACCGAAAAAATTTTGTAAATTGGCTTAAAAGCCCAAAATCATCATGCAAATATAATTGCAGTTATAAGCATGTTTTTTATAAAGTAGTTTATTAAACAGAAAACCTACTAATTGATATTTTGTATAGAGTTAACCGACGTAAATCATAACATCTACAGTGACTGCGAAGTAGAAAGAGTTAACTGGCAGATGGTCGTTAATGCGTCGGTATTTTACGAAAATAACCTGTAACACTTTACAAACAGTAATGTAACTAAAATATATAGATAAATAACTTTAAAATTTAAAATTATAGTAATACATATAGTAGCGGTGACATATAAGTCAAATGCCTGATGACATTTTTTGTATGCTCGAAGTCCGCCCCGCGCAATAACGACCAACATTACTTGGTTGCATTACCTTCGTGCTATTTGCAAAAAAGGTGTAGATGGCTTTTTATACTTTTAAAAAGTAATTGAAATATAATGAAATCTTCAAAACCAAATATGCCAGGTTGTGGAGTCTTATTTGATAAGTACGAAAATGCAATAAAAAGAAAATCGTGAATTTGTAGTTGTTTTTATTCACTTTGCACCCGTCGAAATATAGGTAGCTAATTTTGATTATTTCTGACATCTTAATCCAAAGACATAACGGCACAGAACACAATGCAATTGTGCTTAGCACTATAGTTGCGTAGCAGTCATTTTGCTGGCAAGTATTAAACAACATAAGACTTTTTTTGCACAAACTTTAAAATCAATCAAGTATTTTCCTACGATTACTTTACATACATTGCCTAGGATACTCCAAGGCAATTTGCTGACTACCTATTGAGTCAATGTCGGAGTTCTCGGAAATCTTGTTGATTTTATCTTATATTTTATATTATTAATCCCTCAATTTAGAAGTTCCCTTGAAAGCTTCATTGATGTACGGAATCATACTAAACTGCATCATATTACTTACATTGCTGTGAGTCCACAGGTAGCCATCAGGATTTACTACAGGTACAATAATCCAGTCAATATTTTCCAATAAATCTGATTCAGTCACATTAACAACTAACTTTTCAATGGCGTAAAGTGTAGAAGGTAAGGTTACCCATTCACGGGCGTGCAGAAGAGATTGCAGCATTACGATAGGTTTACTGGTATCCTGGAAGAAGTAAAACAGGTTAAGAGCTGATTGATGAAGATTGGTTAATAAGTTTTCAAACAATGTGCTTGCAGTAATTTTTACATCTTGATTGGGTGTAAGCAAACAGGTTAAACTCATGTTTGAGCTTCAAGCGTCTACACTCGTTTTCATTATGGAAACTCTTTTTGCAATAAGCATACATAGGTACAGGTTTTGTGTCTAAGTTTTCAACTCTAAAAATAATGCTTTAAAAATTTCATCAATCGCAGTTTTCGACATCCACGGGATTACTGAATCTACCAAATGTACACTGTTTGAGACCCAGACAACGTTGTATTTCCAGAATCTGTGTTATGTAGTTTAAGATGCATACCTGGAAGTTGGTGGTTGAAATTCGGAGATAGTTGATTGGTCTTCCTGCAAAGCTTCGCCCGCCTTCAACAAGGGTCACGTGGGGGTAAGTATTAGCCAGTTCCGCAATGTATTCGTTAACCTGGAAGTCACATAACATTTTTAAATTGACTGCATTTTATCATTACCCTTTACGTTTAATATATTAGCGAACTGGTGGCAGCGTTTGTGCCATCTCAGTTGAGAGTCCTGCGCAAGATAAGTATGTACAATTCACAAAGTCGAATAATTATAATTATCCAAATGTTTCATTACCACAATGGTATACCTATTATTATAAATATATTGTGTTATAACTTTCTTTGTCAATCTAATCAGTTTTGGCAACATAGACGTTATACGAGTACAACGTCTATAACATCTAAAAGTCACTTTTTTAACTATGGTCATAAATGCAGAATAAGATGGCCATTCTAAGTTGGCATCGAGGTATAAATTTAACTAAACGATTTTACTAAATATAATTAAAATTTTGCAGATATTCAAACTATGACATTAAAGGGACTAAAAATATAGTGACAATATTAACTGTCGCCTTGAAAAATCTATAACAGTATTATCACTAGGGTCTTAGGATATATCTTTCTCACCTCATCATAAGTGTGTATTACGTCAAAGGAGAGACGGGAACCGTTTCGTTTTCCACGAGCAGCACTCGCTGCTAATTGTTGATCTTCTAACTCCAATAATCTGAAAGCAATGAATAAACGGTTAATTTTAGAGAAACGACGGGCAAATCGGCTGCCCAAATTCAAAACCTAGTAACAGGTGATTTGAAAAAAAAACGGTTTTTGGTATTTTTCGACTTACTAGACAGTATCGAAAAGATATGGCCCTTAAAACACCCCATTTCATACGTAATTTTAAAAAAATTATTTAGCAAGTCTAAGCAATTTGGCATGATTATGAAAATTTCCTTGAAGTACAAATTCTAAACATAGTAAGTCAGTATACAAATTTAAAACTCTAGCAGCTCAAGCGACTTACTGAGTTATGAATTTGAAATACCATCTTACTATGTTTTGAATTTGGCGCCAATTGTAAAATCAATAAAATATCGTTTAGTAAGTCCATTTCCATCGACGCACGAGTGTTTCTTTCCACGTTAAAAAATTAGAAAATGAGTTATAACCAATTTTATGATGGCGTACACGGCAACATAGAAAAAGAAATGAGGCGTCGGGATGGAGTTTATGATTTCGAGGACTACAAATCTATTATAGCGAACTGTAGAAAGAACATTGACATTATCGAAGTGCAAAAATCATACCAATGGGTTAAGAAGAAACGAGTTCCACGGCGTAACACAGATGTCGATCCTCTCAGCACATTTTTGTTAAATCCAGTGGTTGAAGCTAAGTTCCTTAAAGGATCACGAAATTTGTTCTATAAAACAGATTATGATGAATCTCACAAAGAACTGAACTTCTTGATACAAAAATTTAATGTCAACACTATTCCCCCACTTTCAAATACTATCCCCCGAGGGGTGAAATCATCGAAGAAAGCTGGTATAGTTTCAAAATTGGTCCCCCTAATGCCTTTAAACAGAAGGGAGTTTTGGCTGAATCTACCCACAAGTGAGAACTCCATTGATTTGCAAACTGATGGTCAAATTGTAACCAATAACAACGAGTAGTGTTTACTACAAATAAGAATTAAGTTAAGTTGTGACTTTGATTATATTTAATTTGTTAAGTCAAGAGCTGTTCTTTGAGTTAATAAATATATTTTTTAATAAGGAGCTTTTTATTCAAAATCTGCTTTCATAAATACTTTGGTTATACTTTTAAATCTTATAAACACTAAATTTTAATGTATAATGATTTTGTTTAGTAATTGCGTTTACAATAGAAATTCAAATTGATAACCTAGTAAGCAGACTTACTAAGTTTTGATATTGTTTTTACAATCATATTTGGGTAAATTTACAAATAAAAATAAAGTATGAGAGATTTTAGTGCAACTGTAATCCAAAACGATTACGAGTATTATTAACTAAAATGTCAACAATATGGTAAAACTTTTCGCCTAACATTCAAATCGCTATCTGTTCTGGTTTTTTTAGACGAACGAATCAAAGTAGCCAACCCGTTTTTTGGCTCTCCTGAACATTTTTATTCGAATGAGTTACTATGTTTTGATTTTAAGCAGCTGAGCGATTTGAATGTTAGGCGAAAAGTTTTACCATATTGTTGACATTTTAGTTAATAATACTCGTAATCGTTTTGGATTACAGTTGCACTAAAATCTCTCATACTTTATTTTTATTTGTAAATTTACCCAAATATGATTGTAAAAACAATATCAAAACTTAGTAAGTCTGCTTACTAGGTTATCAATTTGAATTTCTATTGTAAACGCAATTACTAAACAAAATCATTATACATTAAAATTTAGTGTTTATAAGATTTAAAAGTATAACCAAAGTATTTATGAAAGCAGATTTTGAATAAAAAGCTCCTTATTAAAAAATATATTTATTAACTCAAAGAACAGCTCTTGACTTAACAAATTAAATATAATCAAAGTCACAACTTAACTTAATTCTTATTTGTAGTAAACACTACTCGTTGTTATTGGTTACAATTTGACCATCAGTTTGCAAATCAATGGAGTTCTCACTTGTGGGTAGATTCAGCCAAAACTCCCTTCTGTTTAAAGGCATTAGGGGGACCAATTTTGAAACTATACCAGCTTTCTTCGATGATTTCACCCCTCGGGGGATAGTATTTGAAAGTGGGGGAATAGTGTTGACATTAAATTTTTGTATCAAGAAGTTCAGTTCTTTGTGAGATTCATCATAATCTGTTTTATAGAACAAATTTCGTGATCCTTTAAGGAACTTAGCTTCAACCACTGGATTTAACAAAAATGTGCTGAGAGGATCGACATCTGTGTTACGCCGTGGAACTCGTTTCTTCTTAACCCATTGGTATGATTTTTGCACTTCGATAATGTCAATGTTCTTTCTACAGTTCGCTATAATAGATTTGTAGTCCTCGAAATCATAAACTCCATCCCGACGCCTCATTTCTTTTTCTATGTTGCCGTGTACGCCATCATAAAATTGGTTATAACTCATTTTCTAATTTTTTAACGTGGAAAGAAACACTCGTGCGTCGATGGAAATGGACTTACTAAACGATATTTTATTGATTTTACAATTGGCGCCAAATTCAAAACATAGTAAGATGGTATTTCAAATTCATAACTCAGTAAGTCGCTTGAGCTGCTAGAGTTTTAAATTTGTATACTGACTTACTATGTTTAGAATTTGTACTTCAAGGAAATTTTCATAATCATGCCAAATTGCTTAGACTTGCTAAATAATTTTTTTAAAATTACGTATGAAATGGGGTGTTTTAAGGGCCATATCTTTTCGATACTGTCTAGTAAGTCGAAAAATGCCAAAAACCGTTTTTTTTTCAAATCACCTCTTACTAGGTTTTGAATTTGGGCAGCCGCGCTATCTGTTCTGGTTTTTTTAGACGAACGAATCAAAGTAGCCAACCCGTTTTTTGGCTCTCCTGAACATTTTTATTCGAATGAGTTACTATGTTTTGATTTTAAGCAGCTGAAATGTGGCTGTTTGTATGAGCGTAGAATAGCAGGTGAATAAGTTTTGTTGAAGCATCCCATCATTTGTCGAAGTGCTGAGTTGCTGCTCCCAACAGGAGGTCAAACTCTATGGGTCTTAATGGGTTTTTATTCTTAGTACGGTTTCAATCTGATCACATTTGCGGAATTCCCCTTAGTCGGCTTTTATGATACCTATGGGATGAGATTGGGTTATGTCATTGTGTATTATTACTTCGTCACCACACTAGTATCTTATCATTACTTTCTCAGCATATTATAAACAAATAAAGCTCTTAGTTGATGATACTTAAAAAGTCATATCACTCATCCATAAAATGACCTTATGCAATCACGTGCAGTTCATGACATTGTTAAATCAGTCTCCTATATTTCGGACATTAAAACACGTGCCACACGAAATATACGTAATACTAATTAATTAAACCTTATCAATTAATCTTCTTAATTGACATCAGTTTTGGACTTATGTCTTTATTATTATTGGTATTATGTTAATCAGAAATATTTAGTGATAACGTCTAATCGTCTGAAAGGGTTTTTTCCAGATTAATAATGTGCTTTGTAAGATTAACATGCTGTATTTATGCTTGTCATTTAGTTCGAATTAACTTTACGCTCTGCTGATTTCTATCCCGCCCCTCCTCTCTTCGTTCTCTTTCTTTGATTTTACAAAATAATGATTATTCAAAAATATTAGAAAAAATAAATTAACTTATATTAATCATACATTTGCCTGCATTATATTTTATTTATTTTTTAATTTGCCAGTTTTACCTAAGCTATGTAGGTCAACTTATGTTATTGATAAGAAAATGTGTTTTGTTGAAAAAAGCGACACCAACTGCCGGACTTAGGCTTCCTCCAAGTATTGTCCCCTTGTGCGTTCCTGTGCCTCCCTCATCCATCGGTTTCCTGTCGTCATTACTAGGTCGTCGTTCTACTATGTGAGGGGAATCTAGCCAGCATGCGCTTCAGAAAACAATCATCATCATCAAGGACGGGCCTCCTCCCGTAACGGAGGGATAATTGACCTACTAATACCACGCTGGCCAAACGGATTGGTATATGGTTTAATTTCAAGTTTTCGTTCTTTTTTATTTCGTAAAGTATTTATGGATAGTCCCCCATGGGGTACGACACCCATGGGATGAGATGGGGTGGTGACATATTGTATTCTTACTCCATCACCACACGGCAGAAAACAATGATGCTATGTAATTGTAAATAGGCAAATAAATACTTACTCTCTAACATTCTGGACTGCAAGTTTGTATTCCAAAGTATGTTTAGTCAGTTCATCTTCAAATACAGCCTTTGTATCTTTAGATACAAGTATTTGTCCTGTTCTGCCAGGCACAGCATGAGACCAGACATCTAAATCTAGATTGTTTGCTATCTCATTAATTACTTTTGTTTCATCTACATTTTTAGCTTTTACTTCATACACTGAATATCTAGAAAAAAGTTATAGTTTCAAGTAAAAATTCTTCGGGGTTCGATTTTTCAGTAGGTAAGCGATTGTGATGCGAATGCGTTTTGAATATGGAACTAAGATTTATTTAGTGGCGTAGTGGTTACATAACATGACTGCTACGCAGAGGTTTCGAGTTCAATTCCCGCTCAATGCAATTTTTGTTATTGTTATGCAATGTAATTATTGTTTGCATTGGTCTGGGAGTTTGTAATAGTAGTTTGTAGTACAATAATGATTTAATAAATGATAGTAATAAAGGCCTCGTTAGCAAAGCGGTCGTATCTATGGCTGTGTCGGGTTCGAATCCCACGCAATGTAGGTATTACACGGTCACATTATCTACAGACCTCGCTGGAATGCGAACTCGCGTCCCGTTGTCCTTTCAACCCCCGCGGTCGCCACGGGCGCATCAGTGATTCGTCCGACGCGACGCGACGTCATCGACGCCAGGTCTCGAGATAATGTGACCGGGTAGTATTTATGTGATTCACAAATTATTGTCTTAGGCCTTGATGGCACAACCACTAGTGTGGGAGAGAGAGAGACAGAGAGTCTTTAAACAAGATAACTTACCCATCATAGATTTCATGTTTAGCAAACACCACGTAAATAGACAAACAAAATACAATCAACGACTTCATAGCGATGTCTTTCTAAATACAACAGATTATAACATTTCCTCTTTATATGCTAACTTGTATAAATGATAAGAAATATTGAGACACAATGTACCTAATCCATATGATAATGATGATTAGTTATTATTATGGGTAAAATTTATCAATTAATTTACTTCATTATGAAACTACGTATCGCGAAGTCCGTTTGGGATTTCCACAAGTTCCATATCAGCTTAAAGACGCCCACTGCTGGACATAAACCTCCTCCAAACGTTTCCACCCTGCGCGGTCTTGTGTCTCCCTCATCCATCGGCTTCCCACCGTCCTAACCAGGTTGTCGGTCCACCGTGTGAGGGGTCTCTCCACCCTGCGCTTCCCGATGCGCGGTCCATTCTAGAACTTTTCTGCGCAGTCGCCATTCTAGAACTTTTCCGCAAGTTAAGAAAACTTAATTTATATTTAGGGGTAAAAAAACAATGTGTCACCACCCCATCTCATCCCATGTGTATCGTAAAAACCGACTAAGGGACTATCCGTAAATATTATCTTGTCACTACATCTTTTTTCAATTTCCACTGTGCCTTACGTCATTAATTGAATGCCAAAAATTTTTGTAGTAACAATATGAGCAAACAAGGCTGACATCATGCTGATATGGTAATCTTTTTTTTATGGGCCGGTCAGAGACGCACCACAGATAATGTTTAATTTAAGGAATTTTTGCTTGTGTTCATCAATTAGTGTAAGGTAGTTCTATGATTTCATATAGGTTTTCTTGTTTTCTCTCTTTTGTGTCTTATGTCCGTAACAAAGAAAATAAAATAAACAATTTTTCTTTCTTTCTATCTTCAAATAGGACAAAGTGTCCCTTAGTAACCTTTGAAACTCATGGTCTGAGATAGGGTGGTTTTCGTGTATTTTAACTCTATCACCACGCGGAGAAAATTATATTATACTTACCTAAGTTTACTAATACTTAAAGATAAATAATAATTTATTGAGCACTTAGTTTTATTAAGGGTCGTTTATAAAATATCACAACTTGTGGGTCCATAACAGTTATTTTTTGCGTCGTTTATGTACCCATAAAAGACATTAACTTTAGCCTTATTTCGCAGAGTATGAGTCAATATTTGCGGTCTCACATTCTCTATAAATAATAAGCTTAGGATTTCTTTTCAATTTTGCTTTTATATATTATTAATCTGCTTCAAAATAACGCAGAATGGTGATAAAGAGAAATTTGAAATAAAAATAATGTCATATTGATAAATTAATATCATGTTATCCCAAAGGTTTCATAAAAGACGATACTTATTTTTTTAAACTATATTTGAAGTTAAAAATTCAGACCAATCTAAAAATTAATGTTCATAGGTACACCCAAATATTTGCGTACAACGGGAATTAAACACGATACCTCTGCGTAGCATCCATGTAGGTACGTATATTTACTATGTATATTTTCATTGTCATGACCACGGAAGAAATAATAAAGTGGAAGTGCTAATTAGGCGTGGTACGCGTGTCTCTAATACGCTCTGCTTCGCTAACTCGTCGCTGAGGTCATAGGTAATACATAACTCGAATGTCACCCGTATGAACAAGAAGTTAAAATATATATAACACTATGTTAAAATGTATGACATCATTCAAGTGTAAAATAAAAACGAGCACCTGCAAATTTAATTCTAAATTACTACAACAATTGTACAGCAAAGCCTAATCCCGAATCAAAAAAAATATATAATAAGGTAGAAGTCATGAAAAAGAAGTGTTAGGAACAACCTGTACCTAACGACCGTTTTTGTTCAGCTCTTTGTCCTCCACGTACTACGTGAGCACCTACTTTATATTCTTATAATACCTATTGTAAATATAAAATCACTTCGTAATATTGTTTGAATTCAACGAGTCCCTTTGCTATAACAACGGGCTTTAACATTTGAAAGGGCAATTAAGATAAGTGCCTGTTAGAAATATCTTAGCAATAATAGTAGAAATAAGTATTGCAGTAATAATCTTTGCTATAAGAATATCTGAAGGGGGTTTTATGTTGGGGTCAAGTTATTATAAAGATAATGTTCATTTCGTTTTAAAATTATTAACATCAAATTTTCATTTCATACTTTTAGGGCTTATCGTTATACACACAGATAAACTAACGCCTTGTTGCTTTGGGAATAGGCAGGTACAAAAAAAGCGCCGCTAGTGAGTATTAGGTAGTTACATGCAGGCAAAAATGGTATACGGACAGAAGCGATTCTAAATCTAATTGTTACTAGGTTTACACCTGTTGGTAATTAAATTTATACAATGCCGTTAACAAAATAATTGTTTATAAGTGAAAACGTACCTACTTTTTATTGTAAAAGGGAGACGCGAGAACGTGGCATGCTAATGTGCGAGTACCTTTATCTTGCTTGAAGTTTCGGCACAGGTTACACGGTCTCAAGCTTAAGCAGCATTCGTGTTGATCTCCTGTTTACGTTTAATATTTATTCTTATGCATTGCGATGGTTATTTGATTTCCCTCACACGATGGACCGACGACCTGATAAGGACGGCGGGAAGCCGATGGATGAGAGAGGCACAGGACCGCGCAGGGTGGAAACTTTTGGAGGAGGCCTATGTCCAGCAGTGGGCGTCTATAGCTGATGATTGCGATGGTTTAAAATATATATTTTCTTTTGTATTTTATTTTATACGTCTTTGCTCAACTAATACCTAATGCTTGTATTTCTCTTTGTCTCTTGAGATGTAAACTTTATTTCACAATATAAATTAGTTTTATTGCATGATATTTGTCTTTTAACTGGGCGTTACTTTACTTGGTAACTAGAGGTGCAGCATCTTATTGCTGTAGCATAATAGCAAAATGCTGAGAATATGTACCATTCTAACGTATTGCAGTTAGTTTAAAATGTAAGATTTGAATTAATTTTTAAAATAAATTAAAACAAAAAATTTAAAATAAATGAAAAAAAAGTTTTATTTCTTAAAATGTTTTTTTTATCACTCCGTCACGGGAGGAGGCCCGTCCCTGCAGTGGGACATTAATCGGCAGTCATGATAATGATGATGATGATTTCTTTAATTATCCTTTACCTATCCTTGAATGGATATGACAACAACCTTGAATGCCTAAGAAACAGTAAGAGATAAAGAAACTTACACACTCCAATTATTATTCGCACTCTGAAGGCCGATCGAGATGGACATTAATAAAAACATACTTTTAAGATGCTGATAAACTTGAGAAATCACTTGCAATGAGCGTGCGTCCGTGTGGTGACGGATTAAGAATACAATATGTCACCACGCCATCTCATCCCATTTGTGTCGTAAAATTCGACTAAGAGATTTTCCGTAAATATTATTATCTTTACGTAATAAAAAGAAGGAAAACTTGAAATTAAACCTTGTACCAATCCGTCTGGCCACCGTGGTATTAGTAAGCCAAGTATCCCTCCGTCACGGGAGGAGGCCCGTCCCTGCAGTGGGACATTAATGGGCTGTTATGATTAGGGAGCGTTCTGTCGAGCATTCTAGCAATCATTCTACCGAACGTCCAAGTTTGGCTTAGGGCATTTTGCCGCTATCAGCACCAAAATAAAGCTACAATTTTGATAAATCGATTAGAGCATAGTAGTTATACTAGAAGCACAGTACAACCGGTAGTCTATCTCGGCCGAATATTTATTATAAATGCCTACGGCTGCGCGGTACGTAAACATGGGAGAGGGCTGCCCACCTCCATCTTTTTAATTACATTTACCTATTTTCCCGCTCGTTACTGCGGTACAGTCGCGACTGTTCACTCCGTAAAGCCACCTCTATCGTGAGCGTGTAGGTATAACTTGCGTTTCGTTCGTTTCTATGAAGTCGATATACTGTAATTTGTACTATGCTACTCGTAGAAGCAATCCTATCGCTTCAGATCTAATTGAAATATGAAAGAAATTGTGTCAAATACTAAATTTTTTCATCAATCATCATAGTAAGCTTTCTATATTTCAAATTCGATTCATTACGTTCAAATTGATTGCGGACGATTCCGTTTTTTACACTCTCATCAGCTTCAATGTGATTATGAGTAGGAACGGATTTGAATGTGGGACGGAAAATGTAAGTTCACGATTTATGTGACACATTTGTTGATCTTTATTTGGTTCTTGCTTGTTAAAATCTTGGTGGAAGTAGATTATCAGAAAAACTAAATAAATATGGAATAGTAGTTTGAATTAATTTTATTCGGAAAATTCATAAAAATTATACTTACTTCATTTTGATTTTTGTTAACAATTCTTTTTTTTTTTTTTGTTTTTATTTATTTCTTTTTTTAAAAGACAACTCCCGCACTAGGGATCATACCCTGTGTCGCGGGGACTTTTACAAACATCAATTAACGGACACATAGAACACCCAGACTCAGGACAATAATTTGTGGATCTCACAAATTCTTGTCCTGCGTGGGGATCGTACCCACAACCTCATGCGCGGCAGCCGCTGGCTCTACCGGCGCGCCACCGAGGTCGTCTAGTTAGGTTAGGTTAGCTTATTACTTTAAGAAATTAGTTTTCCTACCTATAGTTTATTTTTAATCAAGATTTTGGGTAGTAGGGTTCTTCATCAACTCGACACGAGAGACTGATCACACGTGTGTCCAGTTGGTGAAACTTTAAATTAATACTAATTATTTTTTCGTCATTTCGACATGCCAAGGTTTCTATGTATGTCCACATTGTGAAATTTAAAATAAATAACTTTTATGTTTTCGTCAACTGGACACACCTAGGTTTTTTCCAAAAAAAGGTACAGTCAGGGTAAAAATTGAAATAAAAGAAATGTGTAACAATCAAATATTTATTAGAGGATTTGTTAATATAAAGGCAAGCATACTTAGCTAGATCTAAACATTCTAAATATACCTAATAATTTAAAATCATCACAGAAATATCAAATAACTTAACTTAGAAAAATATATTTTTTTCTTTTTAAAGCTTGAACTCAATGACTTTTTTAATATTGAACGATACACTCCACTCCTATAGGTATAGGTGGCACAAAATAAAATATTAAACAAAATAGTCATCAATGGTGTATACTTATGAGATAACAATAATAGATAATTTTACAAACAATAATAATCATTCCATATTATCTGCGTGACTGTACTTTGTTATGAATTCGGGTAAAATGTGAACGTGTGTCCAGTTGACGAAAACATAAAAGTAATTTATTTTAAATTTCACAATGTGGACATACATAGAAACCTTGGCATGTCGAAATGACGAAAAAATAATTAGTATTAATTTAAAGTTTCACCAACTGGACACACGTGTGATCAGTCTCTCGTGTCGAGTTGATGAAGAACCAATATTTTAAGTTTT
This sequence comes from Schrankia costaestrigalis, assembly GCA_905475405.1. Taxonomy (NCBI): domain Eukaryota; kingdom Metazoa; phylum Arthropoda; class Insecta; order Lepidoptera; family Erebidae; genus Schrankia; species Schrankia costaestrigalis. The sequence goes on from FR997851.1 coordinate 10,642,533, forward strand.
ACTTGTGATGACGTCATGCATACAGCTAAGTAACTTTAGGTGTAACTTTAGGTAATGAAGGCAGATTCTATTCAGCCGGACGCATGACTTCATATAGAGGTCAAATGAAAATTACTTAATTCATTCTTACATCATTGTAAAAAATGAATTCAGTCTTGTGGTTTTTTGCGCTTAAAATATAATTTTGTTCCCTTACCGATCTAAATGGTTTTGGAATCAACATACTCGTAGGTAAAGTTTAATTCGAATTATCATATCGTCGCATAAAAACTAATGATATACGAAAAAGACAGTAGATAATAATTCCTAGATATCAGGTGGTAGGTTTTAAGTTAGGTACTTCTAGATTAGGGCACAAACTTGTTTAATGACTTCGTTGTAAAATGTCGGTAATGACCTAACATTTTAACGATCCCAGTAACTTTTAAAGCATCAAGTTGCATGTTTATAAAAATAAGTTATCGGGTAGGGAATAACGTGGAACATGCAATTTTTTCTTCCGAGAATCAACACTACTAATAGTTTAACGCATGCGAAGATGTAAAGATCATCATCATCATGACATCCCAATAATGTCCCACTGCGGGGACTGGCCTCTTCCCGGGACGGAGGGATACTTGGCCAATTAATACCACGCTGACCAGGCGGATTGGTATATGGTTTAATTTCAAGTTTTCCTTCTTTTATTTCGTAAAGATAATTTTCATGGATAGTTCCTTAGTCGGTTTTTACGACACCCATGGGATGAGATGGCGTGTTGACATACTGTATTCTTAATCCGTCACCACACGGAAAGAAAGCCCTTTCCTATTATAATACTTTTTACAACATCTGCGTAACGAAATAGGCCATGGAATTTGGTATACATAGTCCTCCAAAAAATACTATTAACATAACTAATCAATCTGGTTTAATCCGATGTTATTCCAAGTGATTACTTTAACATGTATAAATGTTTTGATATCTAGTATTAATTATAATTATCTTGTTAATGATGTATTTATCAGATATTAAATCTTGTTTTTTGTTTGTTATATTGATGGCACGTAGAAAAATTACTACAATAGGTATGCATAAAAATCTTATTTTGATTCGCTGGTTGTTGGGTCCAACGATCATGCTCTTCATATCAACCTACACTTAATAATATAAAGAGGTAAAGTTTGTGTGTTTGTGACGTTGTAGGGGGTAATATCTGGATCTGCTCAACCGATTTTTAAAATTCTTTCTGTGTTGAATAGTCCATTTATCGGGGAGTGTCATAGGCTATATAATATCACGCTATGACTTTTAGGAGTGGAGCAGTATTGAAATATCTTTGAAAAAGTGACGCGTTTTTTTCGAAGTGGGCACGGGTTAGCTAGTAAAACATAAACCGATTTGCGGTTTGAGGAACTCATAAGTAAATTGTTCGGTGTTAACAACCATTTAAACTCGATTAGGTTCTATATATACGAGTAAGAGAAAAAAATATATTACATACGAGAATTATCTAAGAAAATAGAATTAATTAATTATTTAAATTATTTATTTTGATGTTTCAGCTATGTTACTGTAAAGTTTCATGAAAATCCGTTTAGTAGTTTTTCATCTTCACAATCTTTCGCATTTATAATATTAGTTTAGTAGGAAGTAGGATTTAATTCGTTTTAATATTGCCCATTATTTTTATTTTTTTTACAAATGTTGCTACCAGCTAAGAGACATTTAGAGATTTTAGACCAGTTGCGTTAAAGACGAGATGATACTTAAACCGGCTGCATTTTAGACTAAATACTACTGCGACCAGTTGCGTTTATGACGAGATGATACAGAGACCAGCTGCGTTTTAGACTAAATCCTACTGCTACCAGTTGCGTTTGAGACGAGATGATAGTGACCCGAAATTATTATGTTAGTTTCTTCTTTGTGGAGAAAATGATTTAGACACCCGTTGTACCGTCACTTGGGGTGGAGCGAGATATGTGGACTCCAATCAACCAGCCTACCGACTAAACCTCGACAATAAAGCCGTCCTCGGGTAGATCAGAGATATCTCGGAAACATGATAAAATTATCTGAGATTTCTCGAAATTTGCTTCAAAGCTCAATAATGACGGTTGTAACACCATATACAATACCTATAAACCTATAGTCATAACAGCCCATTAATGTCCCACTGCAGGGATGGGCCTCCTTCCGTGACGGAGAGATACTTGGCCTAGTAATACCACGCTGGCGAAACGGATGTGGGGTTTAATTTCAAGTTTTCCTTATTTTTATTACGTAAAGATTAATACGGATAGTCCCTTAGTCACTTTTACGACACCCATGGGATGGGGTGGTGACATACTGTATTCTTATTCCGTCACCACACGGAGATAAACCTATAGTCCCATATTCAAAATGCATTCGCATCACAGTCGCCTTCTAAACATGCTCACGAAGCTTCACTTGATTCACTAACATAGTTGCTACTGGAACTGGCAGGAATAAGTCACGTAAGTTAGTTTCGGCCTATTTATAATGTGATCATACCAGCCCATTAATGTCCCACTGCAGGGACGGGCCTCCTCCCATGACGTAGGGATAATTGGCCTACTAATACTAGACTGATTGGTATAGGGTTTAATTTGTAGTTTTCCTTCTTTTTATTTCGTAAAGATAATATTGACGGATAGTCTCTTAGTCGGTTTTTACGACACCCATGGGATGAGATTTGATAAAAAATACTTACATGGGCTTGACTTCTGTACCTACGTATCAGTTTTGTGATTCCGTTAAATATCAAATGAGGTCCCTAAAATCCATCTAAGCAGGTATACACACCTCAACAAAGTCTAGGGATATTTTGTATAAAGTTGTGAAACTCAAAAAATATTCACGGATATTCTATTAGTTGGTTTTTACGACACCCAAGAGATGGGATGGGGTGGTGACATATTGTATTCTTACTCCGTCACCACACGGAATTTGTAATGTGATGACTTGCCGTTTCTGTTTCAAAGCCGTGAAGACGTTTTCGCAGGTTCGGTCTTTTATTGTCCAAAAGAATTAAGATACTAACCGAAACAACCATGACTGACGAGTAGCTGAGTCAATTAATTATTTCTCCATGTTCAAACTGTTTTAGCTAATGCAAAATAACAAGATTTTGTCTAGTTATCTTTCTCGATTGACGACGATGTTGGCTACAAAATTTGTCCACCAATCAAATGTTACAACCCACATAATATAGATATTTAAACTATTAATTTCTGTATCGATGATAACCTTAATCTTGTCATCTCTTACCAAATTTGACGTGGCTTCTTATCTGTTTTAGCTTATCAGTATAACTAGTATATAAGAAGGTGACCGCAGTACAGACGTAATCCAAAATCATGAAGGTATTTGGTTTCTTATTACTATTCGCTTTGGCGCAAGCCAAACACGAGGAGTATATCGGGTGAGTTTGTTTGTTAAATATAAATAATTATCCGTATGGTGACGGAGTAAGAATACAATATGTCACCACTTTCTCATCCCATGGGTGTCGTAAAAACCGACTAAGGGACTATCTGTGATTATTACCTTTACATAGAAAGAAGGGAAACTTGAAATTAAACCCTATACTATTCTGTCTTGCCAGTGTGGTATTAGTAGGCCAAGTATCCCTCCGTCACGGGAGGAGGCCCGTCCCTGCAGTGGGACATCAATGGGCTGTTATGATGAATCTAAAGATGAGACTTCCCACATTTTTATCGCTGCGATTAGTAACGCCCCCATGATGCAGTAGTATTTGCGAAAATGACTTAACAACAAGTGACCTACATTATTGTTTAAGAAAATAAGATCTAGACATCGTAAAAGTTAATTTATTATCATAACAGCTCATTCATGTCCCACTGCAGGGACAGGCCTCCTCCCGTGACGGAGGGATACTTGGCCTACTAATATCACGCTGGCCAGACGGATTGGTATAGGGTTTAATTCAAGTTTTCCTTCTTTTTATTTCGTAAAGATCATATTCACGGATAGTTCCTTAGTCCGTTTTTACGGCACCCATGGGATGAGATGGGGTGGTGACATATTCTATTCTTACTCCGTTACCAAACGGAGGCTTACTCCGTCACCACACGGACGAAAAAAATGTTAATTAACTTTAATTAATTTATCGGGATGAAAATAATGTGATATTTTATTCCAAAGTTTAGATTTTTGAAGCTGTTATGTATTTTCTACCTAATAACTTTCGTACTTTGAACTATTATAAATAAATAAATAATCCTCACACATTTACACATCGCCACCTAGTCCCAAACTAAGCAAAGCTTGTACTATGGGTACTAGACAACGGATAAACATACTTAAATACTTTTTTTTGGTAAATACATACATATTATACATAGAAAACACTCAGACCAATGCAAAAAATCATGTTCATGCACACAAAGATTTGCATTGAGCGGGAATCGAACCCCAGACCTCTGCGTAGCAGCCATGTAATATACCGACTGCGCCACATAGGTCATCATTATGAAAAACAAAATTCCAAAAATCAATTATTCATGTTTTGGTTCATTAGTAATTAATAGTTCGATTAATTGCTTAAGCTTACTTAATTATCTAAACTGTAATCAATTATAATGAATTATGTTAAGTACGGATTAATTTTTGCGCGCGTTTTTACACCTGAAACGAAATGAATCATGAAACTACATTTTAGAACTGATTAAGGATTTTGTGGAGTCACCATAAAAGCTTATTATTGTCCCACTGCAGGGATAGGCCTCCTCGCATGACGGAAGGATACTTAGGCTACTAATAACACGCTGGCTAGATGGATCGGTATACGGTTTAATTTCAAGTTTCCCTTCTTTTTATGTCGTAAAGATAATATTCACGGATAGTCCTTGAGTCGGTTTGTACGACACCCATGGGATGAGATGGGGTGGTGTCATATTGTATTCTTACTCCGTCACCACACGGAGATCCACTACCAACTTTCTAGATGAGAAGTAAAAACGTTGTTATACATCATGCTTTGTATCATAAACCTGTAATTTTGACATTCACAGATGGAAATCCTACGCTATTGGTCTATCCACGTCAGAACATTTCGAAGTTCTGAAGAGTCTAGAAGACCAATATGAGCTGGATATGCTGTCTCCTGCAATCTATGGACGCGAAGGTATAGTCCTTGTGAAGCCTGAACATCAGGAAGGTTTCCTCGAGGAACTTGATACAGTCGGAATTGCGCATAGAGTTCATGTTAATGATGTTAAAAGGTAAGGTTTATTTTGGTTTAAATGCTAATTTGTTGATTTTTTGGTGGGAGAATTTTAGATGGTCTTGCACGTTTTATTTTAGCGATAGGTTTGTTCACCAACCTACGACTATTGTAACAATTTGCGACCTCGATGGCGCGGCGGTAGCGCAAGCGGCTGCCGTGCCCGAGGTCGTGGGTTCGATCCCCACGCATGACGACAGTTTGAAAGTTCCACAAATTACTGTCCTGAGTCTGGGTGTTCTTTTTATCCGTTAAATTGATGTTTGTAAAAGTGTCCGCGACACAGGGCATGATCCCTAGTGCGGGAGTAGTCATTTTCATTACATAAAAATAAATTTGGGACGCAAAATGGCGACTGGAAAGATTGAGACAACATAAAAAAAATCTTTTTTTTTATGTATGTATATTATTAGGTATCAATAAAATCTTCGTAGGTGAATAATTATACAGACTAAGAATAGAAAACGTTACTTCTTCTTGATATCCTGCGAGGGTTACAAAAGTTGACCAAGGTAAAATTGATTTGCGTCATAATAAAGTCGAAACAAACATTTAATAAATAAGCCTTGTATTATCTATTCCAAGTATCTCTAACCACTTGAACATTTTGCTGCGCTTTTCGCGAGAACTGACCGGACACATCCTCTCGCAAGCACATAAAAAATGCGAGTTTTGCGTCTTGATAAAAACAGTTACCACGAGAAAATTACTCCATCAATTTGAAAATGAAAACATCAACGTGTTCGTAAAAGTATAGGAAATAATCTTAAAATAAAATATATACGAGTATTCAGTATTAGCTTAGAAATTAGAATTAAATAGAATTATTTTAACATAACAAATAGCTTATGTCATTACATTATTTTTCAGCCAACTTGACTATGAAGATGAATTAATAGCGTCCCACAGAGGAAATTCTGCAGCCAGAAGTGGTGGACGATTCTTACCTTACGACAGCTACCAAGAGCTAGAAGCTGTAAGTGTGAAGTTCTATTTATTTTTGCAGATTCATCAAAATCCGTGTGGTGACGGAGCAAGAATACAATATGTCACCACCCCATCTCATCCCATGAGTGTCGTATAAACCGACTAAGGGACTATCCGTGAAAGAGAATATCTTTACGAAATAAAAAGAAGGATAACTTGAAATTAAACCCTATACCAATCCGTCTCGCCAGCGTGGTATTAGTAGGCCAAGTAACCGTAAAAAACCGTAAAGGTATGAGGAGGCCCGTCCCTGCAGTGGGACATTAATGGGCTTTTATGATGATTTATCAAAATCATCTCTCTTTGGCTCAAGATTACTTATGTCTAGATTGTTTTTCTCTTAATCGGTGTTTAGTTAAAACTTGTAACATAAATATATACATAAACTCTTGCCATCTTTCTGCTGTGATAGGATAGGATATAAATAAATAAATATTCATGGACATCTCTACACAGCGCCATCTGTTCCCAAAGTAAGCTAGGTTTAACCTGCTTAAATTCTTTTTTTTTTTGTAAATACGTACATATTATACATAGAAAACATCCAGACCAATGCAAACAATCACGTTCATCACACAAAAATTTGCATTGAACGGGAATCGAACCCCAGACCTTTGCGTAGCAGTCATGTATATAACTACTACGCCACAGTGGTCGTCTAGATTGTTTTTCTCTTAGTCGGTGTTTAGTTAAAACTTGTAACATAAATATATACATAAACTCTTGCCATCTTTCTGCTGTGATAGGCAGATATATCAGCATAATCTCTTATCATCTATTTCCTCAGCTAATCAGCATACCTCTCTTAATATTCAAGTATTATTACCATACTTAACTTTCCATTTAAGATTTATACTTACTACCCTTTTCATTTGGCATATGTTTATCTCCTGTTTTCGAGCCACGGAATCGGAAAAGCTACCCTTCTAAAGATGGTTCAACTACTGAACCAATCTTTAGCAGTACTTTCCTTAATTTTTGCTTCAATCATAACATCCCATTAATGTCCCATTGCAGGGACAGGCCTCCTCCCTTGACGGAGGGTTACTTGGCCTACTAATACCATGCTGGCCAGACGGATTTGTTTAGGGTTTAATTTCAAGTTTTCCTTCTTTTTATTACGTAAAGATAATATTCACGGATAGTCCCTTAGTCGGTTTTTATGACATCTATGAGATGAGATGGGGTGGTGACACACTGTATTCTTACTCCGTCTCTACACGGAGAACTTTACTTCAATATTGTTAATTAATCTTACCGCAACCGCATATAATAATGCTGTGACAATATTGATTGATTCAAATTCTTAAGATAATGATAATCCAAATGGTAATGATATCGTCATTATGAACACGCCAAAATGATGAAGTACCATTATCAATTAATCTTTTAAAAACAAATTTACTAATCATATTATTGATGGTTTACAGGTAGATGAATATGTGGACTACATCGCTGCTCAATATCCTGATCTTGTTACTCTTGTAGAACCAGCAAATACATTTGAAGGTCGTCCTATTAAATATCTGAAAATTTCCACTACAAATTTCGAAGATACAAGTAAACCAGTTATATTCATTGATGCTGCTATCCATGCTAGGGAATGGATCACTGTACCTGTTGCTACTTGGGCTATCCATAAGTTGGTAGAAGATCTGACTGAACCAGACTTGTTGGAACGTTTTGATTGGATCATTTTGCCAGTTGTTAACCCTGATGGTTACAGATGGACTCATACTAACGTAAGTATTTTGTTTGTTATTTAAACAATATTTTTTTTGGAAGCAATCCTAATTAAAATAGGTGCAACGATATTCAATCAATCAATCAATCAATCAACTAGCCTATTGCAGTCCAATGCTGGACATAGGCCTCTCCCAATACACGCCACAGAACTCGGTCCTGCGCCTTCCGCATCCAGTCCAACCCAGAGACCTTTATGAGGTCGTCGGTCCACCTAGCTGGATAGCAACGATATTATTGTGACTCAAAATCTTAAACATATAAGATTTAAATTTTCTTATCTGTAATTAGAAAACAGGTCATAAGCTTATTCCATCTTTTTTTTTGTAATCTTTGATAAAGCCTTATAATGACAGTAAATATTGATGAGTATCAAGAGTATTTAACAATTTAAATTTAGAGGACAGAAAGATCAACCAGACTTAACAAAATGTGAGTCATATAAACAATTATCTTAAATGCGATTTGAACCTGCGATCTCGTTCAGACTACCGACGTAGTTAAATATTCTATATTATATTATGAATTTAGTTTTACAAGGCTAAACAAATATCAGACTATTGTAGCTCTGCTAGTTTAATTTTAAATAAAATTAATTCCTAAATAAATAGGAATAATTTAAACCATTCTAATATTGAGGCAGGATTAAAGATCACATTTTTCTGGCTAACCGCCACTGAAGCTTTACTTACCTTGAATAACCACTTGCTTTGATATTGAACCTATCCTACTACTTTAAAGAAATTTAGAAAGCACGCCTCCTTATAAAAATGTTACGAGTATATTTGCTTTTAAGTTTATTTAGATTACTTGTAGAAAAACTGAAATAAAAAGTAAGATTGAGTTTTAATTACGATCCATAATTAAACTGATTCTTTAATTGATTTTGTAATACTCGTACTGAAAAGATATACAAGAATAATATTTCTAGCTGGTAGTTGATATATTAAGTCTTTGTCTAAGAGTTATTTTTTTCTTTTTCAGTCTCGTTTCTGGAGAAAAACCCGTTCAACAGACCAGCACTCTTTGAGCGGCGTATGCCCAGGAGTCGATGGAAACCGCAACTACGATTTCTTCTTCAACCAAGTCGGCACTTCCAACAGTCCTTGCTCCGACATTTTCGCTGGCAGTCAACCATTCTCTGAAATTGAAACCAGAGTAGTGAGAGATATCTTGAATGAAAACTTGGACCGTTTGGCTCTGTACTTAACCATTCACAGTTTTGGAAGTATGATCTTATACTCCTGGGGTCATGACGGTACTCTGTCGAATAATGCCTTAGGACTTCACACTGTTGGTGTTGCTATGGCTCAAAGAATTGACCAACTTTCCCTGCCTAACTTCCCCAATTACATTGTTGGAAATTCAGCTTTGGTGTTGAACTATGCAGCTTCGGGAGCCGCAGAAGACTATGCTCACTTTATCGGAGTACCTTTGGCTTATACTTATGAATTACCAGGTCTTGGATGGGGCTTTGATGGTTTCCATTTAAATCCAATTTACATCGATCAAGTCGTAAGAGAAACCTGGGAAGGTTTTGTAGTCGGAGCGAGAAGAGCTGGTGACTTATTTAGATCATCGAAATAAGTTAATGTTTGTATAGTTCTCGTAATTAAGGATTGTAATGTAAATATTTAAAGTTTTTTTTTAATTATGTTTTTTTTTAAAGTCTGAATGTCGTGTTAAATTGACTTTTTTTTGTAAATAAGTACATAAATTAATTATAATTGATGAAAGAGATCTTTCGAAAATAATCTGACTGAACCTAACATCATTATCAATGAATGTTTACTAAAAGTAATAAAATTGGATTACACTGAAAAATGAACGAAATAGTTAATAGGTACACGACAATTAAAAATATATTTATAACAGACTTTATTGTTTTATTTCATTTTTAGATGTTGTTTAATCCCAAATTAGGGAACTTCCGCACTTATTTATGTCAGCATTTCATTTGCATTAAGTATAGAGATTAAATTAATTGCTGTATCTTAGCGATTTCAACTTACCAAACTTTTGATTTTAAGTAATGGAAATTCGTGAGAATCGTCAAATGTGATAATTCGAAACTTATAGGTATGTCTTCGTATGTCACGTTGCATTTTGTCACCACCGTGACTGCACGTAGTTCTATAATCCCGTCGAGACTTAGCTGCATGGTCGTAATGTTGCCATTTGTTATACCTACTCTAAAGTTTCTCACGTAACATAACGTCCAGTTCATGAACTCTCAAAAACTAAGCATAATATCTCCTTAAAGAAAGGTTTCTGCATCCCTGGTCTCCAGCATGTCAAGATTGGATCCTACATTTTAACGGCTAGGTTTTGGCTCTTCAATACCTCTGTAGCGTCATCTAGCGATTTACTCAAACGAACACCTACGCTATCTTAGTACCCCCACAATCAACAGATGTCGCCACTACGTCCTGAATCGCGATATCAAGATTCGCACAGCGATTCTGCATTTATATACAACGTCCAACGAACAACCGTTGGGCAGTTGGCCCGTCAGGCACGATCACCCCCGCCTGGTCGGAGGATCCTCCCCTTTTCATTGCAGGCGTGATGCTGTTACTTCACCGCCAACTCCACACCTCTGTTTCCTTCACAACTGAGGGCGCACCATTGATCCTGCCCTTGGTTATTTTTCTCCGGTTTTCCAACTGTCTTAGACTTTACGATGTCATAGTTAGAATCAGTGCAGATAATGACACCATAATTCCTTGTTTTGCTCTCTCATCGCTCATCGGTTCATAGTTAATTATTGTTTGATCAAGTAATTTGGTTTCCTTGCACAAAATAATCTGTGGAAAATATTAATAAATTATTAAAATAATAATTTTGTAGGTAGATCTCATAAATTACCTTATACATAGGCCTCAGTCAGCGATTGAAGAAAACTTAACCTTCTTTTATCAAGCTGGTTAGTAAAGAAGTTTTTATATCGTGGTTTCTTGCAATATCGCAGATATAAAGTCCAAAATAAACATAATTAAAAGTTTGACTTTAATAGCAAATTATGGCGCGACAGGCAAAACACTAACGCCAGTTAGTCGTCTAATCACACAGAAGGATACATTAAAACTGTGGCTTAAAACTGTAGCTTAATTTAATTCCGGAAATACCCATTAAGATAACGAAACTTAAAGAGGGAATTAACGTTATTAATTTTAAGGCTTAACCCTTGTTTTATCTGATACTCGTGGTGATATTGATGGTCGATTAATTTTAGATAACGGCTTATCAATGGTGAAATCTTATAAGAAAGGCGATTGTGTCTGGTTGCAATACTCTTGGCGGTTACTATGAGGTTACTTGTGTTAGTTGGTCTTTTTGGTTTAGTGTTAGCTAAACATGAGCAGTATGTTGGGTTAGTAATGTTTTATATATTTTGGTCTTGAAGTTTGTGGTGGTTCGTAAAGTTGAATTTAAAATGTGTTTTTTCCAAATAAACATTAATGACGAATGTGGTATAAACAGCCTCGGTGGTATGCAGGTAGAGAACGAGAAGTCGCAGGTTCGAAACCCGCTAGAGTCTAGTTGTGTTAACGTAATAATCCACGCAGCATAGTGTGTGACAGTTCGAGTGAATTTATAAAAATTATTGTAATTTTTCTAATAGTTTTTACCAGCGCAGAAATCAGAGATATCTCATAAATGTTTCAGTTATGTAAATCAAGAAAAAGAAAACACAAAAACCTTAATATGCCTTTGTTTTATCTTAATTGATATATTTTGTTTATGACTTATAGTTAAATAATATAAATTCATTTTATTTCATATTTAGTAATTTGTTTATATAACTTTTTGGTAAATATAATTTATTCTTATAAAATTTTTTCAGAAAATTTCAAGTTAATCAGTAAGAAGATAATTAGCGGAAAACATTTCCGCTAATTAACATATTTCCCAATTAAAATTACACATTTGAAAATTAAAATTTACAATTAACTGTTTTTGTTTATATCTAATAAATTGTTTTACTAAAAAAAATATTACTTTTCAGCTGGAAATCCTATTTTGTAGGACCCGCAACTGACGAACAGATTAAATCTCTAGGCGTTTTGACTGCCAAATATGATCTAGATTTCCTTAGTCATGTCACTGGTAGACGTGAAGGAGTAGTTCTTGTGCCGCCTAGATCCCAGGACGCCTTTGTTGAAGAGCTGAAGAACCTAGATGTTGCATACAGAATCCATGCTGATGATGTCAAAGCGTAAGTTGAAATTTCACCTTGCCTTTAATGTGTAAAAAAACATAGAAAGCTTTAACTAGAATGTCAATTCTTGTAAAATCGTTAAAAAATTAATATTAATTATTCGGTTAAGTTAACTTCAGTTATCAAATTGTCTTACCTATTGTGTGACAATTTGACAACTAAAGTTAACTTACCCAAATTTTTAGCGATTTTAAGGTACGAGAATTGACATGTAGTTATTTAATTGTATGTAAATCTTATAATTATGTTGTTACATCATTAAGGTGTACCAGAACTTACATGTTTCTTATTTAAGAATCATATATTTATTTCATGTTAAGCATAGTTTTTCACAACTTTTTTCGCAAAGATAATATGTAAAAATACGTAGATTATACAGTATGTAAAGTGAGACATAGGCAATACTTTAGGGCATGATAGATAACGTTATTTAATGAGGGAAAAAAATACAAAATAAATAAACATTAAATTACTACATAGTAAACGATGTGTAAAGCTTAGCCATGAATTTCACTAATCATGGACACCGCGCGGACGCAGCGAGCGATCGGTTCGCCAGCTGAGTTAGATACATACCTACGACGCGCGGCGCGGGTCAATGCACCGAGTCTTGAACAATATTTTAGCGCAGCGGGAACGTGTCCATACTTAGTTAATTTTTGGGATTTTTTCGTCAAAAATTAAGTACCTAACTTTATTACATAATTGGGATCAGAATCACGTACAGAGTCACCTCCTTAATTATTGCCGATGACTCAAAAAACACCCTGTATATGTTACAGCCAAAGTAATAAATATGAATATTATACATAATAACTAGCCATTATGTATAAGGGCTACTCAATTCAGATAAAGTGATAAATGTCGCAAAATTAATCACATTAACTAGCCATTATTATATGGCAAAAATACAATATTAAGGCAAAAGTCAGAAACAGTTGGTTAGGTTAGGTTAGTATAGTGACCAAAGGACGCATGAGCCGAGCGAGCGAAGCGAGCGTGCCGCGGCAGCGGCCAGCGAGTGCTAGAATATAGTAATACTATATTATTCTAGTTTTACATAAAAAAATGTTTCTTGCGTCCTTTGGTCATTATACTAACCTAACCTAACCAACTGTTTCTGACTTTTGCCTTAATATTGTATTTTTGTTAGTACTATTACATATATAATGGCTAGTTAATGTGATTAATTCTGCGACATTTATCACTTTATCTAAATTGAGTAGCCCTTATACATAATGGCTAGTTATTATGTACAATATTCATATTTATCACTTTGGCTGTAACATATATATCAAATTTAAACAAAAAAAGGTAATAAGTAAGTAATGCATGGTATGCATAAAAAGGTAGGTATAAAAATATACAAATTAATCCACAGTAGTATAAAAATGTTAAGGGTAATGATAAAACACATTGATAACAAACATAAAAGTAATGATTCGTTGTCGTCATCGTATGAAACTAGTTTAAACTAGATTTTATTTTGTTGTGATAAAATTAAACCGTAGATTATCTGTAATCCAACATCCTTTTCCTTAATCGTAATTTTGGTTGCAACTTAATTGTTATTTAAATTATCTACAATTATTTCTTGAAATTCTTTTGATATAATTTATTACATGTTTTAATGTTTCAATTTAGCAAATAAAACATTATAATTATATTACCTTACATTGGGTGATCTGTAAATATTATTTCATTTTACCAACCTAACTATAACATGTAACTATAATAATGACTTTAAATATTTACATTTAATTTTCAAAAGAAGGAAACCTTGAAATTGAACCCTATACCAATTCGTCTGGCCAGCGTGCGGCCCTGTTACGACAAAATGCTGTAAACTTTGAAGTGCCAAGTTTTAGAAAACGCGGTTTTAAGTTTTAATATTCAACTCGTTACCAAATTACATCAAGTATAGATAGGCGTTTGATTTTTTTTTTAAATTATTGTTAATAGTGTTTGCTAACTTTCATTAGAACATAACATTATCAAATTTTGATTAGAAACCTCACAATTTAAGAAAAATTGATTTGTTACGATAACATGTATTGGCCAGTAAGCGACAGTATTGTCATATAACGATGCAACCTGAGCTTACCGCATTTTGTTGTGATAAGTATAGGAAGAATATAATAAGTTAGGATAAAATTTAAATATGAGCTTACTGGTGTTTCAAATTTAAATATTTCTGAAGTCTCATCTAAATCTTTAGTTATGTTAACATTGACTGTTAAATTATAATAAAAGTGGTGCCTGGACGTGGCCATAAATTTTAATAAATCTTTTAAATCATCTTTATTTTTTTGAGAAATACCTTTTGGTGTGTTCTTCTTAGTAGGCCAACAAACCCCTCAAAATGATAACACACAAAAAGTAGGGGGAGCGAAGAATCTCCGGGGGAGGTCAGGCTACCAAAACAACCGACCTTTGGCCCTGGCAATATACAACACACCACACTGCGTACCGATGAGAAGGTCGTAGAACTGGAGGAAGAATTGAGCAGGTTACGGTGGGATATCGTCGGCTTATCGGAAGTTCGGAGACAAGGGGAGAATTCGATAATCCTGAAGTCCGGTAACCTGCTATTTCCGGGGGGCGACCAACAGTTCCAGGGTGGTGTTGGGCTTTTCGTCCATAAATCGTAATCTTAAATAACGTGGTGAAGATCGAAAGTGTGTCTTCAAGGGCTACCCTTGAAGACACACTTTCGATCTTCACCACGTACCTTCTCGACAGAATTACCAAACGATATTCGTTGAAGGTAATGCTGGTATGTTGAAGGTATGAAAGCTGAGGTAGTATCGTAAACCAGTTTACGATCCCACATCAGCTCATGCCGACAATGAGGTGGAAGAAATGTATAAGGATATTTCCTAAGCCATACATACATACCTTTAATACCCATTACACCATTGTCATGGGGGACTTTAACGCGAAGCTGGGCTTTAGAAGTGGAAATGAGTTGAGAGTAGGTTTTTTGGGTATGGGCAAAGAAATCCACAGGGCCAAATGCTTGCGAACTTCATGGAGAGGGAGGGACTTATTATGATGAACCTCTTCTTCAAGAAGCGTAACTACCGTAAGTGGACCCAGCTTAGTCCTGATGGTGTCACAAAAACTGAGATAGACTTCATCATGTCGACAAAACAGTGATCAATTCGGTGAAAACTGGTAGTGATCACTGGATGGTGAGAGGCACAACCACTTCAATAGGCTCAGCGAGAGCGTGGGTTTGGATGAATATCACGAACGGTTTGTGGAAGCTCTCCGTACATTCGTTTCGGTGCATGAAAAACCCAGCACCGGAGAAGATCAAAAAAGATCTTCGACCACACTCTGTCGCTCCTGGAACAAAGGCCTAAGATGGCTCTGCTGTCTCCAGACGACGCTGAACAGTATAGGCGGCTCTATCGGCAGATCTCAAAGTCACTAACTAGCGACTTTCGGAATTTTAATATAGTTTGTATTAAAGAAACCATTGAGCGAAACAAGGACTCAAAAGTGTTTGCAAGAGCCAACTATCTAGGCTCAAGGTGGCTCACTTGGTGTGGCAGAATAATGTCATCAAAGCCTGAACTTCTAGAAGAGATTTGGAATTTTTTCGGGCAGTTATACACTCCAACACAACCACCTGGAAAAACGCCAAAGGCGTAGGAGAGAGAGGTGTGGTGGTACTGATCATGAAAAACGGCGATAGAACGCTCCTTCAGAATTACAGACACATCAGTCTTCTGAGACACGTCTACAAATGCCGATGTCATTGTGGTCATGGCCGAGACCGTGGAAGACCTAAACACAATGCTCGGGGACCTCAGAGTCTCTCAACAAGTGGGTCTTAAAATAAACATGGACAATACCAAGATCATGTCAAATGTTTGGGTGTTGCAATTGTCTGCGTATAAAACTACCCCTTTATAATCTCTACAGAGTTTTTTTTATGAATAAAACATACTGTTGCCTAGTCAAATGCTTTACGTCCAGATTCGTCTTCGTGCCACAATATAGTCGTCACCATTTTATTTCCTTTACCTATTCTGCCAAAGGTTTCATTAACCAAATTTAATTTTCTGCTAAAGAAGAAATCTTTATTACATAATATAATATATAATTTTGGCATGGTAATACATATCTACAGTAAATAAGCCAATTTCCAAACGTACCGAAAAACCGAAACCAAAAACCATTTGTAAGTTAAACTGTGTAATTAACTTCAAATCAATTATTTAGTAAGCTATCGTATATTATTTTGACAAAACGCGGCAACCCGAGTTTGCAGCGGTTTGTTGAAATAATAAGAGGTTCGCCGCTCGCTACGATTTCGGTAGAACACTGCAGTCTAGTATGCAGCGTTTTGTCAAGATTTTTAGTTAAAATTTTGGGTTGCAGTAAAATGTTATTAAGAATATTTCAGTTAGAAAAAGTGATATTAAAATTTTGATTGAACTAGTAGCAAGTTAACATGCAGCAGATTATTTTAAATCATGTTACGACAAAACGCTGTAACCCGGGTTGCAGTGTTTTGTCGTAACAGGGCCGCGTGGTATTAGTAGGCCAAGTATGCCTCCGTCACGGGAGGAGGCCCGTCCCTGCAGTGGGATATTAATGGGCTGTTATGATAATGAATTTTCAACTAATACATTAAACATGTAGAAAGAAACATTAAACAGTCTTTACTTTCGTTTTATTTAAAATTCTATGATGACAGATGGTTAGTGCTGTAAATTAACTTTCAAGTCTAAAGTTACTCTATTTTTCCTTTTTTCTTCATCGGCTATTAGATTTTTCCTTACAGTCTGTTTATCAATTTATTGCTTCCATAAGCAGTCCTATTTTTTCTAACAATCTCGGAGTGTTGATTCTATATTTTATGATTTGTAAATTTTTCAGAAAATTGGACGTCGATGATCAATTGATTGCAAAACGGCGTCTGGAAAATCTTGCTAGGAACGGTGGTCGTGAATTACCTTACGACAACTATCAGGAACTTGATGCGGTAAGTAAAATATAAGAATTATAAAGTTTGGAAGTCCTAAGCATTGAATAACATTTATCTAAAAATGCTTAACAGACGATGACAGATAAACATCGTAATGGATTAAACATTTATCTCCAGACAAATGAATAATTATGATGAAATAAGAATTTCATAATCTTTTGTGTTATTTATCTATCCATTTAATTTTGCTTTAATATTTAACCTATTCTCTGTCCCATGTATCATATAACTTAAGCGTGTGGTGTTATGTACTGTTAGTTTAAGTTGGTAAATAAATAAATAAATAAATAAATAAAAAGATATATGATACATACCCATTGTTTTACTATTGTGCCTACAGGCGGGACAGGCAACCTGTTAATACATTATAAAATATTTAATAATACTTTTAATTTTAGATTTACGCTTACTTAGAAGATATTGCTGCAAGATACCCTGAAGTAGCAACTTTGGAAATTGCTGGCACTTCCTTTGAAGGACGTCCAATCAAATACATCAAGGTTTCCACCACCAACTTTGAGGATCTTAGTAAGCCGGTAATATTCATCGATGGTGGTATTCATTCAAGAGAATGGATCTCACCTCCTGCTGTCACTTGGGCCATTAGAAAACTGGTTGAAGATAATACTGAACCAGATCTTCTTGAAGATTTTGATTGGATTCTGATGCCTGTTGTTAACCCCGATGGTTATGTTTTCTCCTTCAATTCTGTAAGTTGAAAAATAGTATACTATTTATTTTATTGTTTTGCATAATATTGTTTGATAAAATGTTGACCGTGTCTTGTACTGATATTTATGAAAATATTAAATATTTCTTACACATTCACACAACGCTTTCTAGTCCCAAACAAAGCAGAGCTTGTATATTATCAGAATAGGTTTTTTCTGTTTTAATTTATGACAAATTTAGGAAAAAATAAGTAGGACAAAATCTAAAGTTTTTAATTTTCTACTATTTCAGAATCGTTTTTGGCGCAAAACTCGGTCAACTGACACGCATCCTCTAAGCTATTTATGCCCTGGTGTTGATGGCAACCGTAACTTTGACTTTTTCTGGAACACCATTGGCACAAGTTCTAACCCTTGCTCAGACATCTACGCTGGAAACCGAGCCTTCTCTGAAGTTGAAACACAAGCGGTTCAAAACCTTCTTCATGAACATCTTGCAAGGATTACTTTATATCTAACGATTCATAGTTACGGCAGTATGATATTGTACCCTTGGGGTCATGATGGTTCTCTTTCGAACAACGCTCTAGCTCTTCATATCGTTGGCGTTGCTATGGCTGATGCTATTCATGATTCGTCTTTACCTTACTTCCCTCGCTACGAAGTTGGAAACTCCCTTCATGTCATCCAATACGCCATTGCTGGATCAGCTGAAGATTATGCTCATTATATCGGAATTCCTCTATCATACACGTATGAGCTGCCTGGTCTGCAAGGTGGTTTCGAAGGATTCCATTTAGACCCTAGATATATTGAACAGGTGGTCGATGAAACTTGGCAAGGTATCGCTGTGGGAGCGAGACGATCGGCATCTTTTTAAACAGGAGCATTTTAATAAATAAAAATATTTAAACAACAAAGTCTTTAATTTTTATTGTCATCTTTTAATAAAAAAAACAATTTAAATAAAACTGTTTACATTGACTGAATTAGAATACATAGCAATACATCTTATTATATCGTCTTACTCTCCGTGTGGTGACGGAGTAAGAATACAGTGTGTCACCACCCCATCTCATCCCATGGGTGTCGTAAAAACCGACTAAGGGAATATTCGTGAATATTATCTTTACGTAATAAAAAGAAGGACAACTTGAAATTAAACCCTATACCAATCCGTCTGGCCAGCGTGGTATTAGTAGGCCAAGTATCCCTCCGTTACGGGAGGAGGCCCGTCCCTGCAGTGGGACATTAATGGGCTGTTATGATGATATCGTCTTACCGCCGAGAGAGACAGAAGAAAAAAAATATATTTTTGACTGCCTGCTGCAAGTATAATGAGTATATATTTACCTTCCTATGTACCTAACCCCTAAATTTATTCGTCACTCTAAATACAAATCATAATGCTACAGTTTATTATAAAAAAAAACTTTAAGCATTGTTTTATCCCATATCGATAAACAAATTTTTTAATACCAAAAGTTGTCGATAAAACCCGTCACCGTGTTCCATCCCTTTAGATTCTAGCGAACGCGAATAGAATACTCAGAATTGGAAATTGATCCCGGTCTGCGTTGAAACTTTCGCGCCTCGAAGAGCGATGGTAAAATTCCAATTAAAAGCTCCAAGTTTACATGCACGACGACCTCTTTAAGGAATATGCAAATACTCATCATACTTTGAAATTCTTCAAACTTTGTAATAGTATTAAGTAACGGAATATTGATGCCGTATTTTGTGTTAGCTTATTTTATGTGGAGCCAGTTGAGAAATAAGTAATTTAAAGACCTCCTTTATTGAATTATATATTTATTCACTTCATAAAATTGTTTTAACTCTGTTAAGTTAAAGAATTATCAAAGGACTAGTTACTGTTGTTGGTAGTTAAGTACATACTGAATATATACATATATTTAGTAAGTACTACAACAGTAGAAAAATCTTGCATGCAGTGTATATGTTACGGGCAATTTGATAAGTCCGGGCACTATTAATAATGACCGGTCTGTATTAATAAAGCCCGACTCAATTGGGCAATGTGATTAATACAGCATAATTAATCACTTTTCCCGGCCATTATGAATAATGCCCGCCCTATCGTGGGCAAAGTAATAAAATAGGTGAACTGTAGTGTTTTTGTTTATTAAATGAAATTAAACTTACAAAATTTTCATGAAAAGATAACAAAAAATAAACAATTGGACATAGTAGTTCAAAAATAAACATTTTACTTAAATGTTTCTGGCACGTTGTGGTCGCCATACTAACCTAACCTAACCAACTGTTTCTGACTTTTGGCTTAATTTTAGGTTTTAGCTTTTTTTTAAGCTATCTCAAACACTAACTTATTACATGGACCACGGGCCGTCGGCCATCATTAATAAGGGCCGGTCAAAGTGATAAATTTATCACTTTGCCCATCGTTATTGGGCGTTATTAATAAAGACCGGTCCTTATTAATAATGCCTAGTTAATCACGTTGCCCGTAACATATACATTACAGATTTACAGATTACAGATTTTTTGTTAATTGTTAGGTATGTTTCTAACTACCATTTGTTACCTTTATTTCTTGACTGTAATCGCGTTTTTCATTATCAGGTTCTTTACTACCTTTTTTATAAAATTATTGATCGACGTTTGAAAATGTGCCTCAAAAGTATGAAGTGATGAGATTATTATTGATGATTCTAAAGTAAGGCCTGTTGAGGTATCGGAAATAACGTCTGGAGTAAACTGAGTGGCAGACAAAGTGGGGTTTGGAGCGGTGACTGGAAAAGAATCTAAATAGTCTTATATGTTGTCGGTAGCGGCCTCCGCGAGGATTCAAGGGCTGGTTGGACTCGGTTGGTTACTCCTTTCCTTTTGTACCACGTTGGCGGCTATCAGGCATACGGTCCACCTGATGAGCAGTTACCGTAGCCTATGGACGCCAGAGGAATCAAAGCACGTTGCCAACCATTCAAAGCCCTATTCCTACAAGTACCTAACCCTTTCCTTAAATTTTCAAAAGACAAAATACAATTAAATCGTCTAAGCCTGCCTGACGAAATTTCGATAAGGAATCAATATCCAATAATGACTTGAGATCAACCATTTATACGTATAATTGATTATACGGCATTGTTATTATAAAATTAGGGGTCCATTGAATAGTTGAATATGTACCAAAGTCCTATATAAATAAGCCGAAATCGAAAGTTTCGTTTAGAAATCAATTATTCATAACACTTGGGTCCTTGTCGAAGTTTCTATGTACCCAGTTGATATCTTCAGATTGAAGGAACTATCCTATGTACTTTGTTAAATAATTGGAATTTATAATATATACCTTTGGGAACTGGTTCAATGTAGGAATTTGTTTATGTCCTACTGCAAGGATGGAGGAAACAAAGTACATCCAAACACAGGTCTAGAGTTTGTAGATGGCGCAAAAAAAAGTTATGCGTGGGATCCGAGATATCTTGGGAACAGATGTCTGAGACTGGGATTATCATAACCTCAGCGAAAAAATGTCTACTACTTACGCGGTGTTCTGCATGAGCAATGAATGCGACGTGACGCAATGCGACGCGATGGCCTTTCAAATCATGTACAATTTTGCTTTGAAATTTTGTAAATTTGTAGTGACGCGTCTGGTCGCTCTTAAAACAAGCACGCATTAAGTCACGTCTCGTCTCAGACTGTCATATAGGACACAAGCAGGGTTCGCCGTTGCCGTTAATTTAATCGGCAAATGATTCTAAAGGGCCTTTACGTGGCTCACTAGCGCCGCCAATTGAAAAAAAAATCATAATTCGTTGAGAGTGCGTTATACAAATGCTGTATTGCCTTTTCTCAAGACTTTGTTATCAATATTTTACATTGTTTATCCCATTTGCGAATTATGATTTTTTTTCAATTGTCGGTGCAAGCCCGATAAAGGCTCCTAATTAAAAAAAAAATGTCTTGAAAATTTAACTAGAGGATAATCATACTTAAAACACTGGCTCGAGGGCTTCGTAGTCTCAATGTGACGCCTACACCGAACAATGGTTTGCGAAATCAATTAATGATTTTCTGAAGATTCGATGTTCTTTGTTAGTAAAGGTTCCCTAGTGTGGGAGTTGTCTTTTAAAATAATATTAATTATTGTAAGGATTCTTTGTTCGAATGAATGGCTTAATCTTAAGAGAAATGGGAGTAAGTTATTCCTTTTGTGAGCTTGAATTAATGTGATAGAAAATAATACAGTAGCTAGTGAAATTACAGGGCTCAAGGACATAACAATTAGTGTCTTGCGTTGGCGAGCGTAGCACAAAGGGATGGGACGACTTCTAAACTAGATATCGAAGCTTGTGTCTTACTTGAAGCTTGTGTACGTCGCGTCGCGTCGCCCACGTAGAACACCGGGTTAGGTACTACTACAGCACAAAGAACAGTCAAGCTAAAGACATATTTTGTGGATCAAACAAATACAGATTTAAGAGGGATTCAAAACCGCGATCTTAAAAAATTAGAAGCAGTTTTGAAAGTGGCACTACTGTTTCACTGTATTGTACTTAATACCTAACATTATATTTTTACCCTTTTTTTTAATATGTTCAAACATATTAAAAAAAAACAGTTTTTTTTTATATTATGTATTTTTTATGTGTATAATTCTTCTTCAAACACAATTGTAAAATATTGTTAATGAATAAATAAATCATGACAGCTATAAGTAGCAATTCATCAGTTAATGAAATAGCCGAAATAACCTTAAAATAGATGTGTCGTTTTGAGACAATAATGGGTAAAACGTGCCGGTACAACCTTACGCCCAATAGCGCCTTATTAATAAGCTATTTAAGGAACAACAAGTGTCAATATGGAATTTAAATAAACGGGGAAACTGTAATGTCTACTGCAGGAATGGGTTAGGTTAATAGACCACCATAATATCGAAAACTGGTACAATCACTAGTATCAGTTAAAAATACTATTTTTATAACTCTTGCCCTAGGGATCATGCCCTATGTCGCGGGGACTTTGCATACACCAATTTATCGGACACAAACAACATCCAGACTCAGGACAATAATTTGTGGATCACACAAAGAACTGTCATGCATGGAAACCAACCCGCGACCTCGGCGGTCATGCATGAGGTAGCGTGTTGGAATCCCATGCGAGACAATTTGCAAACTTAAGCGAATGGCAAATTATTGTCTCATGGCAATTTGGGTATAGGTACTTTGTGTCCATTTATTTCATCTCCGTGTCGTGACGGAGTAAGAATACAATATGTCACTATCCCATCTCATCCCATAGATGTCGTAAAAACCGAATAGGGACTATCCGTCAATATTATCTTTACGTAATAAAAACAAGGAAAACTTGAAATTAAACCCTATACCAACCCGTTTGACCAGCATGGTATTAGTAGGCCAAGTATCCCTCTGTCGCTGGAGGAAACCCGTCCCTGCAGTTGGACATTGGTGGGCTGTTATGACGATTAATTTCATGTCTGTAAAAGTCCCCGCGACCAATGTCTTGATTTCTAATGAAGCAATAACATAAAAGAAAAAAAACATACCTATCAAGACTTCATAACATCATAATAGAGATATCGAGTACAGTTAATCTAAAAGCTGGGAAATATATTTGCAACTGTGACGCTGCAAGACGCTTTCAAATGAGAAAATTTAATGAATTCCACCATCTTTTGATGTTGTAAAGTTACTGGATATGTCAAGCAAGATTAATTAAAGTTTGTCAAGACAAAGGAACTATTACAGTACTAAAAAAAACTAGGATTAGCCTCCTGATAGTATCACGTTTGCTACATGGATTAATACAGCTGTTTAATAATTTACCTACACATATAAAAGATGCCAGTTCACTGGATAGTTTCAAATCTCTGCTATACAAGCATATAACTGAAAGCAATCCTTTTAATGATTGAAGTTTGATACTTTCATATAATAATGTGTATACTTACTTATGTACTTTGGTGACAGTAACTTATAAGTTTACTAAATGAACAATGTTCTTATTTATTTATTTAAACTTTATGCACAAATTACAAAGTTGTACAATGGCGGGCTTAATGCCTTAAGGCATTTTCTTCCAGCCAACCTTAAGGTGATGCAGAGATAATAAGATTATGGTAGGTGCAATAAGGTGTACTTAATATGATTTTGATTTAAATTTCTAAATAAAAAAAATACATACTATACGATATAAAAGAATATATATATATAGAAGACCAAAAATATATAGATAATGAAGAAAAATTATTCCGCTAATGAGTCAGTGCACAATTGGCGAACCTTGGCTTTAAATGTAGCTCGAGTCGTGGTCGTCCTGATTTCAAGAGGGAGGGCGTTCCATAGAAGAATAGCTTGTACCATGAAAGAAGAGTGAACCAGAGCAGAAGTATGAGAAGGACATAGAAGGAGAAGATTGTTTGTAGACCGAAGGGTTTTGTTATGGCTAGAACAGAGGTATTGAAAATGAGGAGAGAGGTATGAAGGAGCATTAGGAGAAGTAAGCAGAGAGTAAAGTGTAGTAAGCGTGCGGATTGCCGAATCGTTAGCCACTTTAGATCCGTACGGTAAAGTGAGACATGATCATACTTCCGAAGATTAAAGACGAATCGAATGCAGTTATTTAGAAGGCGGTCCATTTTATTGAGCAGATCTGCATTCAGGTCGAGGTAGCACACATCGCCATAGTCGATAAGAGGGAAGATTAAGGACTGCGCAAGCATTGCTTTGGTTTTGTGAGGTAGAAAATTCCTAAGACGATTAAAAGAACGTAGGGTACCTGTAACCTTTTGACTAACGTACTTAACCTGTGCTTGCCAATCCAACGTAGAGTCAATGTGTATCCCCAAGTCTTTCACTTCTTTACCATAAGGTATGATGCAACCTTTAAATATGATAGGTGGTGTAGCAGTTAAATTTAACTTAGCTACCTGTCGAGAACTCCCTATTATTATGGCCTGACATTTCTCAGTGTTAACTGACAACCCAAAGTTTGAAGACCATTCTTGAAGGGCCAGAAGGTCACTGTTAATCGCATCTATTGCAATATCAAGGTGTTCCACCTTTGCTCGGGAATAAAGCTGCAAGTCGTCGGCATACAAATGATAGTCGCAAGAAAGTTCTTTGGTTAGGAAGTTAATAAATAAAGAAAACAATAAAGGAGATAATATACCGCCTTGAGGTACGCCAGCATTCAAACTGCACCAAGAGGAGGTAATGTCATCGATCCGAATTGACTGCTGACGACCTCGAAGATAAGAAGAAAACCAATCCAATGCAACAGGTGAAGCCTTGAGATGGGAGAGAATTGAGATAAGAATATCGTGATTAACAGTATTAAAAGCATTTGAGAAGTCTACAAGGACCAACACTGTTAACATAGCCTCCTCTATGCCCGACCTTACATCACCAGTCACTTTAAGATGCGCTGAGACAGTGCTGTGTCCAGGTCTGAAACCAGACTGAATTGGGGACAAAATCTTATTATTATTTACAAACCCGGCTAATTGTCTGTAGACCTCAGCTTCAAGTGCTTTGGACAAGAAAGGAAGAATGTTGATAGGGCGAAAGTGTGAAATAAGTGTTGGATTTGAGATTTTTGGAAGAGGAAGAACATAGGCTTGACGCCACTGATGTGGAAACTGACCAGAACAAAGAGAGTGATTAAATATGTGGAGAATAGCAGGAATATTCTTATGTAGTGGTGTGGAGTGGCTTTTGTCTTTTATAAGAATAAAATATGATTTAAACATTTTAGATTTGTATTAGTGTAAGAATAGCTACTTTTTCAGTCGAATTTTACAAAACCTTCAATATAAAATAGGGTAATGATATTAATTCATTTATTTTTATTAAATACTCAACTATGTAAATTAAAAAAAAAAGCTTTTTATGTCATTTATTATCACTATTTAGTTGGTTGCAGCTGATTTTCAGTTCAATCTTAATAATAAAGCTTTCCTATTTTCCTTAGTTGATGTTGATGATTTTTCCGCCAAATATCTAAAAATATTTAATTAAATAACAAAAAATGACTCTTCTAGCTAAATTAATATCTTAGTATCTCTTCTCACGGACCTCCAGGTAATTAACTACCAAGGATTTTAATGAAAATTATTATTGGTACCGTACTCAGTGCAAACTGTTTGCATTTTATAATGTCGTGATGAATAGAGGCTTACTATCTATTTTAATTAAATTATGATAGTTTGTTCTTTTTAATTAAAATATTTTGACTAAATTAGGTTTATATTGTATTGAAAGTGTCGATGAGTTGTTAAAGGAAATTAAAATTAAATTATGTGTATTAAATTATATTATGTAAGTTTAACAACTAGAAACACATTTTTTCCCCTCACACTTTCACACAACGCCATCTAATCCCAAACTAAGCAAAGCTTGTACTATGGGTACTAGACAACGGATAAACATACTTCAATCCTTTTTTTTTTGTAAAAAACTACTTATTATAGTTACATAGAAAACACCCAGACCAATCCAAACAATTATGTTCATGCACACAAAGATTTGCATTTAGCGGGAATCGAACCCGAGACCTCTGCGTTGCAGTCATGTTATATAACCACTACGCCACAGAGGTCGTCAAATTCACAGGAATAAAATTTTACGGCATAAAAGAAAGAACCAGCTCGTGTTTAAGCCTGTTTCTTTCCATCTTTCTTTTTTTTGTAGTATCAAGCACCCACGAACGTCACAAAATGAGTTCCAGTTTTGCAAGGTTCAATTTTGATCAATTTTGAAAAAGTTTCATCATAATCATCATAACAGCCCATTATAGTCCCACTGCAGGGACGGGCCTCCTCCCGTGACGGAGCGAGATTAAAAAGTTTACAATCATCAAAATTAAACAGACATACTGTACGTGCATGTCAATCATTTGTGCAGCACAGAAATATTTTTTTGCGTGGGATTTAACCACCAACACAGTCACATAATGTCTGTGTGTCAATTATGTCCGTGTGGTAACGGAGTAAGAATACAATATGTCACCACCCCATCTCATCCCATGGATGTCATAAAAACCGACTAAGAGACTAACTGTAAATATTATCTTTACGAAGTAAAAAGAAGGAAAACTTGAAATTAAACCCTACACCAATTCGTCTGGTCATCGTGGTATTAGTAGGCCAAGTATCCCTCCGTCACAGGAGGAAGCCCGTCCCTTTTGTGGGACTTTAATGGGCTGTTATGATGACAGTCACATGAGCCTACTTTTAAGTATTCAACTATCAAGACAAAATACAGGCAGAACCACACAAAAACTAATCGAACTTCCGAAAACAGAAGTAATACAAACTTATTGAATTCTCTTTAAGATATATAAAAGTAAGTGTTTTCAATATAACTTGAGCAGTTTCATTCATATGAGTTGAGTAAAGTATCGCATGCGATACGTTTTCTTTCAACTTACAGTGCCTATAGTTTTTGTTCGAGTTTTTTCTTGTAATACCTGGTTCCCGCGACTTCGTTTGCGCAGAATTTGTATTTCGAGTAGGTTAATAAATGGTTATTTTTTTTATATTTGACAGTAACATTGCAACTTTCTTCAATTATTATCACTACGCAATCTATAGAATGACATTCCCAATTGCATAACAAGCTTTACAGTTTAAGAATTAGTGATTGGAAGCTGTGAGCACCTAAAACGTATACGAGACAATACTCTACCTCGTTTGTACTTACGGGTCTTCTATTCTTATGTCATAATAGCCCATTAGTGTCCCACTGCAGGGACGGGCCTCCTCCCATGACGGAGGGATACTAGGCCTACTAATACCACGCTGGTCAGACGAATTGGTATAGGGTTTATAAGTATAATTAAAAGTTTTCCACAGATATCTTAGATTTTTGTGGAAGTTTTCCTTCTTTTTATTTCGTAAAGATAGATTAATATTCACGGATAGTCCCTTAGTCGGTTTTTACAACACCCATGGAAAGAGATGTATTTGATGATGATGTATGTGACATATTGTATTCTTACTCCGTCACCACACGGAGTTACTATTCTTATGTAATATCTTCTATCTCGTTTTGGAGTACTCAAATAATAACGCGCATACTATAGTATTTACCTATTCCTCACACATTCACACAACGCCATCTAATCCCAAACTAAGCTAAGCTTGTACTATGGGTACTAGACAACTGACAAAAATACATAAATACTTTTGTTTTTTTGTAAATACATACATACATATTACACATAGAAATCACCCCAGACCAATGCAAACAATCATGTTCATGCACACAAAGATTTGCATTGAGCGGGAATCTAACTCGAGACCTCTGCGTAGCAGTCATGTTATATAACCACTACGCCACAGAGGTCGAGTAATATAATAAATCAATCAAACTACAAAACTAGGCCCGGCTCAGAACAATTGTGAAGTAGTAAAACAAATAACAAATAAAACCGTCAATAGATATCTTTGCGTGATGTGTTTCTGTATTCAAAGGTAAAGGATCGCGGTGAGAATTTCAATCAGCACCTATCTTATCGACACTGACGGGGATATATGATTTCTCTTGATTTCCTTTATGTTCTAAGTCAAGAAAGCTAAGCGTTTTATCATAACAGCCCATTAATGTCCCACTGCAGAGACGGGCCTCCTCCCGTGGCGGAGGGATACTTGGCATACTAATACGACGCTGGCCAGACCGATTGGTATAGGGTTTAATTTCAAAGTTTCCTTTTAATTATTGCGTGAAGATAACATTCACGGATAGTCCCTTAGTGGGTTTTTACGACACCCATGGGATGAGATGTGGTGGTGACATATTGTATTCTTACTACGTCACCACACGGAGAGATCTAAGCGTTTGCGTATTCTAAATTTAAAAAACACTGTATTTACAAAATGTATGTTTATGGGGAGACCGCTCATAAGGTGGACCGACGACCTGGTTAAGACATCGGGAAACCGAAGGATGAGGTAGGCACAGGACTGCACAAAGTGGCAATACTTGCAGGAGCCTATGTGCAGCAGTGGACAAATAAATGATCTTGGTGTTCATAAATAAAGTATGTATCGAGTTTTTTTTGCATAACTGTTTACCTGTACTACTAATAATGCTAACTAGGGGTAGACTTAAATCTATTAAGCCCGATTTACACATCTACAAGTACAGTAGCAAGTTAAGTAGTAAATCCTATTTTTTGGCAAGTTAATTTGGCGAGACGCGAGAGAGGGGGCTACTTCGTACTTAACTTGCCAAAAAATAAGATGAAGATCTATTCAAATCATCTTAATTAACAACTTACTACTTAACTCGCTACTGTACTTGTCGATGTGTAAATCGGGCATTAGACCTAGTTCATAATCAGCTTTGAAGTAGCGCCCTATTTCCCTGTTTTGCCGAAGTTTCGTAATGCTTCGCAATAACGCCTACCCATATTATAACAGCAATGTTAAATAATGAGTAACATTACTATAAAAAGGTATAATAAAATCAGAAAGATAAAGACTTAAAAAAAATGATTAATTAACGCTCTTTAAATTTAAAAATAATTATTCACGGAGTAAGAATACAATATGTCACCACTCCATCTCATCCCATGGGTGTCGTAAATACCGACTAAGGGACTATCCGTCAATATTATCTTTACGAAATAAGTAAAAAGAAGGAAAACTTGAAATAAAACCTTATACCAATCCGTCAGGCCAGCGTGGTATTAGTACGCCAAGTATCCCTCCGTAACGGGAGGTGGCTGGTCCCTGCAGTGGGATAATAATAGGCTGTTTTGATGATTGATGACAATTGACCTTCAATTGAGCGACATGACGTTTTAATCACCATTACTCAAAAAAAAACATCCAGCGTTCATAATCCTTAAAGGTTCAATATAAAAACTTATACCTCTAAAAAATTTCAAACAACTTTTTATCAAAGTAAAAATTAATAAAGTCCTTTAAACTTTGTAACTTTGTACCACCACCTGCCAATTATTAAAGAATTTAAATGACGCCCGTTCAGTCAAATCTAATTCGGGGTGATCCCCAAAAATCCTTACAGAAATGGAGGCTCTACTCGATTCGCAGACGGCGTAATTGAACTGCTTAGAGAAATATTATTTTTAAGAGATATCCGTTGGTTTAATTTGAAATGGCCTGGTATTGAAACACTGAGAATATGGGGGCTAAAGTTTTACGTTTGAAAATATCGCCATCTTTTCGAGCGAGAAAATTTTCAGTGAAATGAAATTTTTGAACACTTTTGTTTTTAGATTTGAAATGGAATGTTTGAGGAGATTTAACGAACCCAAACTGAATGCGTGAGTGGACTAAAGAATATTTTCTTATAAATTTTAGTAAGTTGTAAGTTATTTAAAAGTTTTTTTATCCGAAGATAAGAACTTCTTCTAACTCCTAGTTGTAAAATTACGAACTATGAATACAAAATTATTTCTTACAACAACTTTCATTAAAATAAGAAGAGTGGGACACTATTAATGGTATAAAGGTTAACCTCAATCATGTTATAATAATACCTAATACCTATAATAATAATACCTTATTACCCAAGAATAGTGTAGTATCTTTCGTTGTTTTAAATGAAATAAATAATCCTCACACATTCACACATCGCCACATAGTCCTAAACTAAGCAAAGCTTGTACTATGGGTACTAGACAACGGATAAACATACTTATATACTTATTTTTTTTTTGTAAATACATACATATTATACATAGAAACACTCAGACCAATGCAAATAATCATGTTCATGCATACAAATATTTGCATTGAGCGGGAATCGAACCCCAGTCCTCTGCGTAGCAGCCATGTAATACCGACTGCGCCACAGAGGTCGTCGTTTTTCTGTATATAAATAAGTTATAAGTTTTGCTTTCTGTCTATATTTAATTGGCTACTAATATAAAATACTAGCCTATCTAAAACATTATAGTTTAGTATATTTTTAATGTAGGTAAACTTACATGAGCCTGCCATGGGCAGTGAGCAGTAAGCAGCGATTAGCTAAGGGACTTGCTTGTGACATACGGGTAGAAAAGTATTCCAACAAATGTTAGTTCAATTGGCATGTGTATGACAAATTTGGAGAAGTCCTATAGTTATCTTGCACGTCTCTGTTTCTGACCTTTGTCATAACGGGCAACACATTGGATAAAGGACTTAGAACTGCCCTTTTAAAGTTGCGATGTGGAATGAAACAAAGCACAAAATATACTAACAATGACGGAGAGGATACTTCTCCTACTACAAAACGAATGCAAAATGTTCTTCCGTCTTTGGTAATTTCTATAAGCTGGATTTTACGACAACCATGAGAAGAAATATGGTGGTAAAAGTTAAACCACATATTCCTTTTCCGTCACCACAAAGACAGTCACTTAAAATAATTTCATCTTATCATAACATTGGCTCACGCGCGCTCGCTGTGGCAAGACGTTCGGACATCATAACCGGTTTCTGAGCTATTTGCTATTGTATTCAACGCGGCTAATTGTTGTTTTGATCGTAATGTTTTATATACCTACTGAATATGGATAGTGATATGCAGTTAACGGACGATGAGCGAGATAGTGTAAATAATATTATAATCGAGGAGAATAGGTTGTTATCAACTAATAGTGTAGAAAATATGTTAGAAGAAATGCGAAGTAGGCGACCTGAAAAGAGGGCTCGGGATATGGATGGAGAGGAAATCTGGAAGGAGGTGGGAAGAAGAGGAAAGATTATGGCTCGCAGCCTTACAGAAGATAGTATGACTAGACTGCCTGAAGAACAAATAGAAATTAGTATAGTTTCAAGAAAGGAGAAACTACCTAAACAAATAGGGTTGGCGCGCATATTAAAAAGTGAGAATATATTAGATATTACTAGTATAAAATATATAAATGCGTATAAGGTTATATTGAGATGTAACAATAATGAATGTGCGGAGAAGTTAATAAGTTGCAAATACTTTATTGAAAAAGAGTATAAATGCCAAAAAACTTTCGAGGTGGGCGTGTCTTACGGGGTAATAAGAAATATTGATCAGGATTTAAGTGAAGAGGACATATTAAACCAACTACAGTGTGACATTCCCGTGATTAGTGCAAAACGTATGGCACGTCGCAATTTCGAAAATGGTCTTTTCGAAGACAGTGAAGCTGTTAAATTAGGTTTTAAGGGTTCATCATTGCCGTCACATATATATAGTTATGGATTGCGCATTACAGTAGATCCCTACATTTTTCCGGTCACACAATGCTCAAAGTGTTGGAAATTTGGTCATTTCTATAAAACTTGTTCAAAACACATGAATACTTGCCCAAAATGTAGTAAAGACCATGTGAATTGTGAAACAACAAATTTCAAATGTGCAAATTGTGGCGGGAAACATATGCCACTGTCAAAAACATGTCCAGTGTACCGTAAAGAACATAGACTACGGGAGTTGATGGCAGAATTTAATTGTACTTACAAAAGGGCATTGACAATGTACGTTCCACCTTCTCCAAAGCCAGTTCAAACAGAAATTTATGTTGACACAGAGGTTGTAGAAGTAGGGCAGACAAGCTCCCGTGGTAGTCCTACATATGCTGATATGGTAAGACGAGAAGAGTTACAGGAACGAGGCTTAAACTCTCATGTAGACTTTGTGCCGCATAAACCAATAAAGAAAAAGTCCAATAATAGACAGGAAAACCAGAGTGAGTTACTAAATGAAGGTGAAGTGAGTTACAATTATAAACAGCACAGCAATACAGAGAACTTAGAAGGAAAAGAACAAAAAGAGAAGAGTAAGGGAATCAATTTTAGTAATTTAAAAGAAGAAATAAAAAATGTTATTTTTATGAAAAGGATGAATTTTGGTGAGAAAATAAAGACATGCGGGCGTTTAATATGTGATTGGTTTATACATTTGTTGGGAAATTTGTTATCTGAGTGGCCTGTTCTGTACTCAATTGTTCAAAATGGATTATCAAACCTATTATAATATTAATGTAATACAATGGAACTGTCAGAGTATTTTACCTAAACGGACAGAACTAGAACAACTTTTATCACAAGAGAAAATACATATAGCAATTTTAAGTGAAACTTGGCTGGAATCTACTGATGAATTGAGATTAAGTGGATACCGGGTAGTACGACAAGACAGGCATGACGGCTATGGAGGAGTTGCAATAATCATCCATTCAAGCATTAAATTTCAACATTGTCACTTTCAAAGTGCTAATCCTGGGATACAGATAATCCAAATTAAGATTTTTAACTGCTCCACTATAGAAAACATTTTTTCACTTTATTGTCCATCTTCTGTTCAAACGTCACTAAACGATTGGAATCAAATTTTCAGTCGTTGTCAACATCGTACTCTGGTTGCTGGGGACTTTAATGGCCATCACACCACGTGGTCCTATAAGACCGATTCAAGGGGTGAACAAATTTTTGATACAATGTTGGATACCAATTATGTGACACTGAATGATGGTTCTCCAACCAGAATTAGACTAGTAAATAGATGTCTACAACGATCATCACCAGATATTACTGCAGTAACAAGCGACATTGCCTTGAGATTCCAATGGAATGTTACTAATGAAAGTCTTGGTAGTGACCACCTTGTCATTAAACTTACAACACTGTCATCTCCAACATTTACTTTTGATACAAAAAGGCATTATAAGAAAGCTGATTGGGCTCAGTATACCAGTACACTTCAGGACTCCCTATCAAACTTGACAGTAGCTGTAGTACCACGAGTTGCATATAATCAATTAATTAATGCAATTAACACTGCTGCAGATAAACACATACCTGTAGTGAAAACATGTCAAGACCCTTTACGATGTAATAAGTTTACTCCAAAACCTTACTGGAATACAGATACTACAAGAGCAGTAGCAGAGCGAAGACGTGCACTCTCTATCTTTAGAGGTAATCCTACCCCTCTTACTTAATCGTTCTTCAAACTAAAATTGCAACTGCACAACGAATAATCCGGCAAGCAAAACGAAAAGCCTGGCGCGAGTTTTGTAGTAGCGTTGATTTAGCTACATCTGCTAGTGAAATGTGGCGACGTATGAGATGGTTGAAGGGGTATCGTTTTACAAAAACTAATGTAGACGAGATTACAGCAAGTAACCTATTGCATAGCCTGGCACCAGATTATGTTAATCCTAGGCCTCCAATCTTTGTTTCGGCTAACCAAGAAATAGAAAAAGAGGTATCAGTTCGTGAGTTAAATCAAGCCATTAAAAACTCAGACACTTCACCAGGAGAGGATGGTATTTCATTTTCGATGATAAAAAACCTTCCTTACATTGGTAAGCAAATGTTGATAATATTATTTAACAAATCCTTAGAAACTGGTTTCGTGCCTGAGCAATGGAGAAATGTCAAACTGGTGCCTATACCTAAGGTAGACCAATCACAATCAAGCAATTCAGTTCGTCCTATAGCCTTGTTATCTTGTCTATGCAAAATTTTTCACACTATTGTTAAACATAGGTTAGAATGGTTTTTAGAAAGGGGTAATTTTTTCTCAGATAATACAGTTGGTTTCAGAAAAGCTCGATCGTGTCTAGATAACATTTATCAATTAGTGTCACAAATTCAATTAGGATTCGGTAATAACCTTATAACGTTAGGGTGTTTTCTAGATATCGAAAGTGCTTATAACAATGTGGATATAACAGTTTTGCTAAAAGCCTTGGACAAGATTGGAGTAGGTTCTAATATTTGTAATTACTTGTGGAATTTTTTAAGATCTAGGGAGTTAAATATGAATTGCGGTAACACTAAATTACAGAGAGTGACTGGTCGTGGTCTGGCACAGGGTGACCCTCTGTCTCCAATTTTGTTCAATGTTGTAACTATGCATATTTGCCATGAAATCGCCAATATCGGCATAACTCAGTATGCCGACGATTTCGTTTTATATGGTTCTTATAAATCTATAGGAGAGGGAATCTCGAGTTTACAATCGGCATTAAATAAATTTTGTGAGCTAGTTGAGGATATAGGCTTACACGTATCTGAGAAGAAAACTAAAATTTGCTTATTTAAAAAGGGTATTAATAGGCAAGATATCAATGTTTATCTTAATGGTACAAAAATCCAATTAGTAGACAGCGTCAAATACCTGGGTGTATGGTTTGATCGTTCATTAAAATGGGGTAGGCATATTAATGAAACCACTAGTAAAACCCTAAAATTTATAAATGTTCTCAAAATATTAGCAGGTGGGGACTGGGGTATCCACCCGAAACATTTACGGAGGTTATACATATCAATAATACGTAGTAGATTAGATTATGGGAGTTTCATTTATGATTCGAGTGTTAAGAGTCACCTAAGCAAACTCGATAAGGTACAAAATCAATGTATGCGTGTTATAGGGGGTTTAATTAAAAGCTCTCCAATTCATGTTATGCAGAATGAATTATGTCTCCAGCCCCTTTACATAAGAAGGTACTATCTAGGTAGTAAATTCTGGTTAAAAAATTTTAGTTTACAAAATGATAATATTATTATGAACTCTTTAAAGCAACTTTCTAATCAATGTAAAAATCCAGGATACTGGACGAGAAAGAAAACTCCACTATTGGTAGAAATTGATGAGTGGTTAAAAAATATTAACATTTATTCTTCTGCAAAGCTGGAAATGTTTCGGTTGGATACTTGGGTCCAAAATATGAATGTACATGATAACTTGTTATTTACTATAGAGGGCGCTGTTGGCTCTAAAAAAGAACTAGATAAATCATATTTTAAGGACAAATGTTGTGAATTATTAGTAAATAAGTACCAATATTTTTATAAAATTTACACTGATGGGTCGAAAGACAACACACAACATATTAGAGACCATAAGGGAGCTTATGTTTTCCAACAAAAACGTTGTTTTTCAATGGATTCCATCACATGTCGGCATTTATGGCAATGAAGAGGCGGACCGACTGGCAAAGACCGCAATAACAGACGGTATACCATACAGCGTTGTACCCTATTACACTGATGTAATACCTTTGGTCAAGGAACAGATGTATTTAAAATGGCAAGAGTATTTAAATAAAGAATCAACATCTAAAGGGGCGTGGTATAAAACAATAAGATCTAAGCCTTTTCATTGTCCGTGGTTTGAGACTAGTACTTTGGATAGGAGTACATTGATAACAGCGTTTAGAATTCGTTCCGGTCACATTCCACTAAACAAGTTTGCATTCTTGATGAAGAAAGTGACGTCTCCAAATTGTACTGAGTGTGACACTATAGAGGATATATATCATATTTTAGTGGAGTGTGTTCGAAATGAAACATTAAGACGAGAAACATTTAATACAATAAATGAGATGGCATTCAATGTCGGTAGCTGCAATACAATATTGTCTGATCCTGTTTCAAGCCCTGCTAAGGCTTTGTATAAATTAGTTAAGTTTGGCTTGAAAGTTAGATAAGTATTAAGTAAGTAGTAGTAAGTATAGTTATTAAGTGAAATGTAAATACGGTAGTATTGTAGCGTAGTATTACGAGGACGACATGGTCGCTTCGTTTTGTGAACCAAGTCCTTTTATTAAATAAAGATTTAAAAAAAAAAAAAAAAAAATCTTATCATAACAGCCCATTAATCTCCCACTGCAGGGACGGGCCTCCTCCAGTGACGGAGGTATATTTGGCCTACTAATACCACGCTGCATAAACGGATTGGTACAGGGTTTAACTTCAAGTTTTCCTTCTTTTTATTACGTAAAGATAATATTTACCCTTAGTCGGTTTTTACGAAACCTATGGGATAATATGGGGTTGTGAGACACTGTATTCTTACTCCGTCACCACACGGAGATATAAAATAATTAACCTTCCTGTAATTAAACTGTCAAAGAGGTTGGTTATTCTAAATGCAAGTGTGTATAAGATGGCGTGTAATGCATTTCACGGCACATAGTCACAGGGCATATTGTCTGTCGCGTAATTTTATTTACGTCGGCATAACTTACGCTATTCATTTTATATATTTTTTTATAATTATTGTATCGCAGTGCATCTTCAAAGATACAGTTACAGGTTAGGCAATATGAATTTAAAGATAAATTAAAAAACCTAATTATAAACCCCTTTAGATTTTTTTATTTATTTTTCCATTCTTATTTAGACCCTATTATAAACATTTAGAAGCAAAAAAATTGCTTATAAAAAAATCTTGCCAAGTAAAGGGTTACATTTTAAATCAAATTATTAAACTGTCAAAGAGGTTGTTTATTCTAAATGCAAGTGTGTATCACATGGCGTGTAATGCATTTCACGGCACATAGTCACAGGGCATGTCTGTCGCGTAATTTAATTTACGTCGGCATGCCTTTGGAGCACCCATGTTATTACTTACGCTGTATTCATTTTATATATTTTTTATAAATATAATTTTTGTTTGGATAAACTTTTAAAAAATTTTAACGAGCCATAAAAAGTTCTTAATTCGGTTGTTTTTTTTGTCTAAGAAGTTACATAATTATTTGGCTGATTTATTTTTGTTTTGATAAAATAATCTATGATTGAATGGCGACTACATATCGGAAGACACAGATAAGACTCCTCTCACGGTGGACCGCCGACGTAGTTAGGACGGCAGGTAACTGATGGATGAGGGAAGCATCAGACCGCGTTGGGTAGAAATATTTAGGGAAGGCCTAAGATAAGCAGTGGGCGTCAATTGGCTGATATGATGATAACGAGTTGGTTAAATGAACTAGCGCAGATTTACGTTAATATATTCTGAAACCAGCTTCTGGTTAACATTATAAATAAGTAAATGGTGAAGAATGTTCTGAACCACAACATAGACTTATTTCATTCACCTAACACCTATATAATTACCGCTAATGTAGATTAAAATTGTAAGCTAGCTTAAAACGTAACCGTTTTGGATATCTGCCAAGCCGCGAACATGCGTGCCAACGTAATACAATTCAGGTTTAATGTAATTTTTATTTAACGATCTAAATATTAGATAGTTTTAGTTTTAAACAGTATTTATTAAGGGTTTTTTTTATCATCTTTATATAGAAGAATTGTGCCTGTGTTATAGTGTTATAATTTAGATTTTCCTCACACATTCACACAACACCATTCTAGTCCCAAACTAAGCAGAGCTTGTACTATGGGTACTAGACAACGGATAAACATACATAAATACTTTTTTTTCTGTAAATATATACAATTATACATGCAACCAGACCAATGCAAACAATCATGTTCATGCGCACAGAGATTTGCATTGAGCGGGAATCGAACCCGAGACC
Source organism: Schrankia costaestrigalis (assembly GCA_905475405.1). Lineage (NCBI taxonomy): Eukaryota > Metazoa > Arthropoda > Insecta > Lepidoptera > Erebidae > Schrankia > Schrankia costaestrigalis. The sequence continues at coordinate 10,680,695 of FR997851.1, forward strand.
TCTGCGTAGCAGTCATGTTATATAACCACTACGCCACAAAAGTGGTCATAAAGATATAATGAGCATAAGGGATTTAGTATATGGTAAAGTTATGTAGTGACGAGCGGAGTGCAGACGCATTTTGAGCATCAGTTCACCGCGTTCCATTGCTTACTTCAAACCTGTAGTGCCTCTAACTAAGAAGGAAATTTGGATAACATACCCAACAACAACTGGGGTAGAAAGGGAATGGCGACTGGGAGGGCAGATCCTGGACGTATGATCTGTTCAGGGTGGTGGAAACCGATGGATGAGGAAACCACAAAAATACGTAATGTGTAAATGTTTGGAGGAGGCCTATGTCTAACACTGGACGTCATTAATAATTGGCTAACACGATGAGCACTGAGCATTTTTATCAGCAACAAACTTGATCTTATTTACCAAACAACTTCATAAGCCGTTTAATCGGACATAAAGTAAAATACGACGCCAGTTACGCTTTGAATTCAATACATATTTAAATATATTCAGTGAACCGAAATCTGATAAAATGTGTACTATCGACTCGGTGTCGTTGGCGGAAATTAAGGTATCTTTACACACCCCCAAATTGGTATAACCAGAGTCAAGACAGTTTGTTGAAAAGGTTTTTTCAAGTCTTTTACATGAAGGATGTTTCTTTAACATAAAAGGGTTTAGTTCGCTGTATTTTGCCTTTTTTGGTGGAAATTGAAGCTATGTTTTTTACTATGGTTTAAAGATTTTGGTATGACAGTGTGTTTCATAGATACTTAAGTGAGTTTTCCAGTCACCTATAAGAAATACCTCCTTCTGGAGTGAGGAGAAATTTGACCTAGTAATAACAAGGCAAGAGATATGATAATAAAATTCTTTCTCTGTATTCTACCTAATATGTTAGAGGGGTGCGTATAAAATGAAATTAAACCGAATAAGTAATAATTTAATTTTATTTTAAGTAAATATAATTTCTATAAAAAGAAAGAAAAAAAGAAGGATTTTTTTTGTTTTGTTGCACAAACGAAAAACATACAATAAAATGAATTTAAATATAAAACAATTGTACACAAAATAGGACCTAACTCAGCTAATTGCTGTAGCGTCATGCGTCATAGACACTACGACACTACAGCGCTGGTATTCTGTTGTTCTGGTGTCTTTAGCATATTATGTGCTCTGAAAATATTACAATTTATGTTAAATCAATAAATTGAAAGCAATCTACCAAAATGAAAGGAAACACATAAATCGTCTTGTGTTACAATAAAATTCTCCCGAAGCCGAATAAGGTTTCTTCAAGGGAGGCTTCAATGAAGAATTTCTGCCTTTTGGTAAAACTATGACAGTTTTTTTATTAGTATTCTTTTGTGCTCCTTATAATATTTTTTGTTTTATTTATAACAGTGTCCGTGTGGTGACGGAGTAAGAATACAATATGTCACCACCCCATGTCATCCCATGGGTGTCGTAAAAACCGACTAAGGGACTATCCGTAAATATTATCTTTACGTAATAAAAAGAAGGAAAACTTGAAATTAAACCCTATAACAATCCGTCTGGCCAACGTGGTTTTAGTAGGCCAAGTATTTCTTCGTTACGGGAGGAGGCCCGTTCCTGCAGTGGGACATTAATGGGGCGTAAAGATAATATTTACGGTTACTCCCTTTGTCGGTTCCCACGACACCCATGGGATGAGATGGGGTGGTGACATATTGTATTCTTACTCCGTCACCACACGGACAGATTCTCATTCATAATACTACATTTATTCACGCCTTATTCTTTGGGGATAAGCTGATACTACAAGTGCAGAGCGCCATCTAAAATAAAACAGTCACTAAAACACAAATTTTAAATAACTTGGGGTAGGAAAAGGGGTTATTTTTCATTACCTAGGATGAACTTACAAAAGAGTACCATTTTGAAGTTGTTAGAAAATCTCCACTTTGGAGTTACCCACTACAATGAGTTTGCGTGAGTAGGGTGTGCATAATATTCTTTAGTTTCTAACATTTAGCTTTGGTGTCAATATTTAATAAAAAATTGGAAGAGGCCTATGTCGAGCAGTGGACTACAATAGGCTAGTTGATTGATTGATTTAATAAAACTTTTAGTTAATACGTTACCTACTCCTCTCGTTCAATGACCCTAAATGTGACCTTAGACAACTTCTTGCCAATGGTAGCTTGTAGATTAAATGTATAGAGTATTGTTAAAGGACTAATAGATAAACATAGATAACTTGTGCCCTACAGTTTTGTTTTAGACATCATAAAAAACAAACAATTCAAACTATTAACAAAAATAATAAGCCTAATCTAATGATCAATTTGTAACGAGCGTACTTTCTTTTTAAAGGTCGGCAACGCATCTGTGATTCCTCTGGTTGGTGTCCATGGGCGGCGGTGATCACTTACCATCAGGTGACTAGCAGATTTTTAGGTTTCCATTTATTGCTCGGGCTTATCGTATGGTAGAATAATTAACAATTGCAAGTGCGACAGTATTGAAGGTTTACAGCCAAATTAATACTTAAAGAGACGTTCTTAGCGCGTCAGTGACCACTGTCCCTCATGTTACTTTTTATACTTAAGCAAAATTATTCCAAATTTCGTAAAGTAATAAAACTAACGTTTATTCAAGTATCATTGCATATAACCGACTAAATCATACAGCACTTAATAAACACTCCCGGAAAGGCATAAATCAAAAAACTGAAAAAGCAGCCCTACTTTTGTCCAGGAAACTATAAATTACTCAACCTCATGGTCACCCCACAAATCCCGTATACCGACAACTAGCGGAAATAACGACCTACGTGACTTCTTAGTTACAACTGTGTTACTCTAAAATAAACCTTGTGTTAGTAGAATAAGGTTGATTTTGCTTAGCTTTACCATATGAAGTTTAGAGTAAATTTGGTATTTGACTAGTCTTTGTCATAGAGTCTACTTGGTACAGCTTTGAGGTTAGACATTTCTTTGTATTATAGAAAGAAAATGTTTGTAAATAGAGTTGGTAGAGAATAATGGAGCTCATCGCGCTTAAGTAAATAGATGTGTAATGGAAAATAACTATATAAAATCAGCTTGTGAATGTCCCACTGCGAGGACGAGCCTCTGTTATGTATATAGGGATCCTTGGCATTCCGATGCCATACTAGCTAGGTTGACAACGAGATTTGCAACATTTTTTTATTCATTGCAAGAGATAATAATACATACATACATAAATTCACGCCTTATCCCGTCCGGGGTAGGTAGTGTTATCGGGTCCGTATAATAAATTATTATTATAATTTAAACTATCACATTTCATACTTATAAATAATAAAAGTAAGCGTGAATTGCTGACTTTCCACGAAGTACTTAAAAGTGTAACATGAACCATATTAGAATAAGTGCGAAAGTACAGGTAAGTAACTATAATAAAAATAAAAACCCAAGAAAATAATACTGAACAAAAATATTAGGTGGCAAAAATTTGCAATTTTTTTAAACTGGTACCAGGAAATAAAGCGTATAATTCATATAAGTATAGTTAATTCTTATTATTCATCGTGGAACCCACACATCCACAAACCCCACACTGGATGTATTGCATATAAATCTTGATAAAACATACACTGGAAAAAACTATTTATTCCCAATTAATAGTATGTTTATCAAACTTTAATCGCAAATCTAAACTCCAACACAAAACTCGGCTTCACTGCCTTCAAATCTAAACACAACAGATCAATACGTCAAAGATATTTATTCAAACCTAGAATTAGGCGCTGAAATCCAACCTAGATAATTTGCAGACTGCTTTCCAAGGCAAATATCGCTTCCAATGCAGAATGGCTGCCAGCTATGTGGCAATCTTGCGACAGAAGCGTGAAACTACCACCTCCATTTATATTATACGTACAACTGTAATAGGTGCAGTGTTTAGTATTCTGAGGCCTGCAGGGATAGCGATTTAAGAAAACTTGGGAACCAGCATTGTAGTAGTAATAAATAAATAACAAATATTCCTCACACTTTTACACATCGCTATCTAGTCCCAAACTAAGCAAAGCTTGTACTATGAGTACTAGACAACGGATAAACATACTTAAATACTTTTTTTTGTAAATACATACATATTATACATAGAAAACTCAGACCAATACAAACAATCATGTTCATGCACACAAAGATTTGCATTGAGCGGGAACCGACTCCGAGAGCTCTGCGTAGCAGCCATTTAATATACCGACTGCGCGACAGAGGTCGTCAGCAGTAATTATTCGGAGGCCTGCAGGGATAGCGATATAAGGAAATTTGGTTTACTACTATAATGCTGGTTGAAGTGGTACAGGATTTTATGACAAGATCGTTGTCGTAGAGTTAAATTTTCTTTAATCTACTTTTACAATACTTTGACGAGATTTAACTCCATTACCACACGAAACATAAACAATACAAAACTAATAAAAAATACTTAAAAATATATTTAAATCGTCGTCTTCTAGAATCCTTTGTTTCGAATTCAGAATTATTAAAAACTTGAATGAATTAATAAGATTCCACATTTTCTGGCCAGTTTACTGTCTCAATTACAATTGTTATTTTGTAACCTACAAAAAAGCCGTTTTTTTTCGAATGCGGAATTTATAAACCTATAAACGCTCATGGTTTATGAATTTCGCATTCGATAAAAAACTGCTTTTTTGTTTAAAATGCAATATTTATCTAATTGAAAAACATTTAAAGTGTTGAGAGTGTGTTATACAAGTACTTTACTGCCTTTTCTCAAGACTTTGTTACCTACATTTTGCATTATTGATCCTATTTGCGAATAAGGATTTTTTTTCTATTGCAGGCGCTAGTGAGCCACGTAAAGGCCCTTAAAATTAAATTAAATTTGATCAACAATCCATAATGCAAAAATAAAAATCCATAATACAAATTATAACATTAAATACTGCAGCCTAATTTATCGTGCGTTTAATAATCCTTATTTCTAAGCGTAGTGTTTAAGTGTGTAGGAGCGATAACGAGCCATACAGACCTATTGACTTCCTCAACGGAGCTGGTATACTACTTAGGGCGCCTTCAAATTTGCCGCTAAGTGTCGCGCGGAGGCAGCGCGACTGCAGCGCTGCGGTCGCGCTGTTTTGTAAATTCATAGAGATAAAAAACGCGCGACTGCAGCGCTACGCCCGCGCTGCGTCCCCGCATTCGTTCATCGATCGACTAGTGTTGTTTAGAATACTTTTTCTTTTTAATAGTAACACTAAGAGCAGTGTATTTTCCTCTAAGTCCATCGTAAAACTAAAACACAACACTACCATTCTCAAACCTAGCGACGGCAGCGCGACCGCAGCGCTGCAGTCGCGCTGCCTCCGCGCGACACTTAGCGGCAAATTTGAAGGCGCCCTTAATTCATGTTTTAACCGACTTCATAAAGGAGGTTATTAGCTTAGTTATAAAGAATATTTTTTTAACAGATTACCTGTGTCGCCTGTAGACACAACAGTAAAACAATGAGTATGTATCATATATGATACATGGGACAGGGAAAAGGTTAATTATGGTCATCTCAGACTAGATTCTCAAGGACTCTTTAATTTAGGAGTTTCGTTTCGTACGTTTGCAATGGGTTTGCTGTGCCTTTTGTCGAACGGCAAACGTACAGCACGGAACGCCTAAATTGAAAGAGCCCTACAAGTGTAAAGGTTTTAGTTTTACTTTTTAGTCAATTTTGTAAAGAAACGTGTGGAAAAATTATCTGTTTCCTGTAAAAGTTATGTTTCTTAGGGTGGTAAAAAATAATGAATTATGCCTGTTTTATATTAATTTATATATTTTTTTAATTGTACCGGTAGGGTACGGTGCAATGCGGTATGTAATAATTTGGTAAAAATTATACACATTTTTAAAAAACGTATTTATTAATAAAAAAATACAAAAAACATGACTGCACTTTACTTTTCTTTTTTGACTTATATGTTAATAATCATAACACACACTTTGACTTTAGTATATTTTTTACTGTCACAATACTAGTATTAAACCAATAATGTTTTAAGTTTTACCATAACGCTTTTCGAATAATCACATTCGACTTCCACAACACACATGAAAACTAAAACTATTAACAGTATCCGGTCGTAGTCGATGTGTTATATTTAAGGCCGGGTACTGAAAGTACAATTTGAATTTAAGAAATACTTTGAATATTTAATTCATTAAATGCATAAAGTTAAAAAAAATAACTAACATTGCTAATTATTTCCATATTAAAATACATGCTGACTTTATTTACACTAGAAGACTATTAATTAGTATTTAAATATAATACCTAAACTTTGTAAGAAATGATTCAGTCGTTCATATGCTTCTCTCTAAATTAAACTCTTTTTATAAAAAAAAAATCTTCTGCCTATGGATTGTTTACATTGGTTTCTACTTGTTGATCATTCACATTAGATGTTTTATTATCATTAGGACTAACAACTGTAGTCGATAATGGAGTCCCAAAGCTAAATGAACTGGAAGTACTATTGCCTAAGTTAAACATTTTCGGGGGTTGACTACTCGAACCGAAAGTAGCACCCGAGCCTTGTGCCCCAAACCCTGTAACAGAAGCTGGTTTTTGATTTGCAAGTCCAAACCCTCTACTTTGAGGTTGCGATGCAGTAGCTCCGAATAAACCTGCTCCTCCTGTATATTGGTTGTTGGGCATCCCAAATGGGATCTGTGGCTGAGTTTGCACAGGCGGTCTGAATGGTTTAAATATAACATTCTGGTTATTTCTCTGCTTGAATTGGTTCCTCGCCTTAAACTCCTTTTGAAACTCCATCTCTTCTTTTACAACATTAAGAGCCGTATCCAGTGTTGTACATTTCTTTAACCTCACAGTTCTTAATAGATCTTCAGATAAATTATATAAGAATACATTGAAAGCCATGTCTTCATAAATAATCTTCTTAGCTGATTTAAGACTTTCATCTGTTAGTAAATTTACTTTAGCTATTAATAATCTCTTTGCATTATGTATACGATGATAAAAATCTGTGTATGATTCACCGTGATATATAGTCATACCTTCTAATTCCATAGCAATGCACGCTTCTGTTCTGTTATCACCAAAATTTTGCACAAATAATTCTTTAAGACCATCCCATGTGTTATTATGTTCTCTTTCAGACACAATAACGGCAGCTTTACCAACCAGTCTACTTGTAATACAATGATACAAATAAGTTTCTTGAGCCGGATTATTCGCATCTCTAAAATTATTTATAACATATTCACATTTCGAAAGAAACAGTTTCAATAATTTCTCATCGCCATCGTATTGTGGAATAATACATTGTATTTCTAACGGTATTAATTGTATTTGATTCATATTCGCACTGTAAACACTGGTTGAACAAAACAAATAACTGTATTGCTTCGCTTCGTAAACAAAATACACGGTTAAACACTTGTTTTCGATTTATTTCGACACAGAACTGTCTAAAAATACACACTTTTATGTGTAAATAATGTTAGAATAACACTAAATTGTTTTTTGGTAAAGAATTGGTTGTTTTAATCTAGTTTGTTTGACGGCAAGGCATGTACTGTTGGTCGTTGAATGACTAAGTTTTTATTATTATGCCCGCCCGCACGTCTCGTGCTCCCCGATGACGTCATACCACGTACAGTTTTGACGTCGCCATCGAGGATTGGAATTGAACATCGATAAACCGGTTACCTACCGGCGGCAATGTTTTCGTTCTATTTTTCTTTATCTTATATTGATAGTTGATACAATTGTGAGGATATCACGATGTAATTTGTTCGTTTTATAACGAAATAGCTTGAAATGAAAAATCGCTAGTGTTTTGAAATTGTGAAAAATATTTTATTATTGTCTCTTTTAAAGAATGCTATCTAGTCCTAAGATAAGCTGGACGTGTTCCTACTATAGGTTCTAGACAACGGTTAACATACTAGTTAGTTAGTTATATTTTTTTTTTCTAGTTACTTATATTTTTTTTTGTAAATACATTCACATTATCCATATAAATTACTCAACCAAACCAATGCAAACTTACATGTTTATGCATACAAAGATTTGCATGAAGTAATAAAATCCGTGTGGTGACGGAGTAAGAATACAATATGTCACCACCCCATCTCATCCCATGGGTGTCGTAAAAACCGACTAAGGGACTATCCGTCAATATTATCTTTACGAAATAAAAAGAAGGAAAACTTGAAATTAAACCTTATACCAATCCGTCTGGCCAGTGTGGTATTAGTAGGCCAAGTATCCCTCCGTCATAGGAGGAGGCCCGTCCCTGCAGTGGGCCTTTAATGGGCTGTTATGATGCTAATGAAGTAATAAAATAATATAATATTAAAGTGTTTATAACATTTGTTGAGCAGTAATGACGTCACACGCCGGATGCAAGCGGTTACTCAATATGTCGCAACATGATACTGTTGCATGTTTGTTGCAACATATGCGGAATTAATACGTAATTTTAATATATAATGTAGTGAAAATTCAGCAGAAATTTAAATAATTTTATTGCTTTAATATTTATTTTTTTCCGTAATAATAATGTCACTTATCGTCCCTTATGTATCGTAAAAGGTGACTAAAGTAGTATCTTTAAATTTTGAAATGATTATGTAACATACTTATTAATAGCTAAACTTGCCAACCAACGTTTCATCGATGTTTTAATTTTACAACTAACGTTTAGCAAATTTTTGTATGACAAAGTTTCATTATGGTACAATTATAGTTTTTTAGTGTGTTCAAAGTACTTTAAAGAGTTAAATGACTATGATTGACCATTATCAAGGTCATACATACATTAATATTTACTTTGACGCGTCATTCAGGTAAAACCCATTGTTGTTCATTGTACCAATAAGATTATTATTATCAGTACTTATCTGCTTAAGTGTACCACTCTGAGCTTTTTCTATGAATATTGTATCTGTAAAAAAATATAATCTATACTATCTATTACTAATATTATAAAGAGGTTAAGTTTGTGAGTTTGTGACGTTGTAGGGTGTAATCTCTGGATCTACTGAACCGATTCTAAAAATTCTTTCTGTGTTGAATAGTCCATTTATCGAGAAGTGTCATAGGCTGCATATAGTATCACGCTATGACTAATATGAGTGGAGCAGTACAGAAATAAGTTTAAAAAAGGGACGCGTTTTTTCGCTGCCCAACGAAGTAGGCACGGGTCAGCTAGTCATTCATAAGTATGTTTTAGGTAGGCATTGTGAGTTTTTTTAAGACAACTCTACGGAACGTCGTACTAGGGTTCATGTTCTGTGTCATGGGGACTTTGCAAAGATCAATTTGATGGACACGAAATATCGTGAATCAGAACTATTATTTGTGTATCTGGTACTGCTTTACTAAAGGACGATCTAAACCATCAGCGTAAAGTATTAACTCTAAAACACCGGCTTCAATGATGTCTTTAATAATTTACCTAACTTACGGCCTAGGTGGTGGCTAGCGTGGACGAGGTCGCCCGTTCGAATCCCACGCTGGACAATCCTTTGAGTGATCCATAACTTAATGTCCTGAATTTGGATGTTCTTTGTGTCAGTTAAATAGATTTTTATGAAGTCACCGCGTGGGGACGGAGTAAGAATACAATATGTCACCACCCCATCTCATTCCATGGGTGTCGTAAAAACCGACTAAGGGACTAACCGAAATATTATTTTTACGAAATAAAAAGAAGGAAAACTTGAAATTAAACCCTATACCAATCCGTCTGGGCAGCGTGGTATTAGTAGGCCAAGTATCCCTCCATATCGTGGGAGGAGGCTCGGCCCTGCAGTGGGACATTAATGGGCTGTTATGATGATTATGAAGAGAGCTCAAATAGCTCACTTTTGACAACTTTCAGTCAAAAATAATAAGTATTTATAACTTAAATTTATAATTTAGTTAAATAACTGGTTTTGCTTTTGACTGTTACATAGATACGCTGAACTTAGTATTCAACATTGCAAAATAAAATACAATATTTCACAATATCAATTATTGAAAATAATATTTCACAAGTTTTCAGAATATTACTGAATCATTTCTTCTTTTGAATAATTATTTCATGAAACTCCAGAAAATTGCTTAACAAGATATTGTGTTGCGTAATATTGTGCAATGTTTCTTAGATTTGTTGCTCAATATTGCGTTAGAAATAAAGTGATAAGTAGATACCTACATATTTAAGATACCTAGAATGCATTTCTTCATGTGCAAGTAACATCTTTCTAATTTGAAGACTTACCTTATAACACCATAAACTTAAATTAGTACTTAAAATAAGTATGTCTCACTAGTTACCTCTAATAGCTGAGGTTACAATGCTCTTTTTATGAGAAACTAGCTAAAGCCCGTGGCTTCACCCGCGTTGTATATTATGCAGCTTAAATGTTATTCTACACCCTAAACTACCTATATACAAATTTCATCAAAATCCATTACGCAGTAACATTTTGACACTACTGCTTAGAGATCAGTTAAGTGGGGACAGTGATAGCACCGAATTTAACGATTAAAAAAACTGTCAATTGCGCATTAAAAAACTAAAAATTGATAAATAATTGCTTGACTACAAGCTTAACATAGAAATAAGTTACATACATGAAAAACTATAAATTTAAACAATGTAAGTAGGTACTAGCTTAAACGCCGTTTGCTGACGTCATGTAAAAAAATATATCATTTATTAAGTGTGTACTGAACCTAACTTAGAACCCCAATGGACTTTAATCCTTTGTAATAAACCACATTTTTGTGTGTTTCTATGAGTATTTAACCACAAAATAGTTTCCGGTCACTGTTTTGCGTGTTAAAAGGCAAATCTAGGGTTAAAACGTAGAGTTAAACGTCAGGGTTGGCAAAAATAATATTGTTTAAAATAAGCATTTATTTATACGACGACCTCAGTGGCGCAGTCGGTACATTACATGGCTGCTACGCAGAGGTCTCGGGTTCGATTCCCGCTCAATGCAAATCTTTGTGTTCATGAACATGATTGTTTGCAATGGTCTGAGTGTTTCTATGTATAATATTGTATGTATTTACAAAAAAAAAGTAATTAAGTATGTTTGTCCGTTTGTCTAGTACCCATAGTACAAGCTTTGCTTAGTTTGGGACTAGGTGGCGATGTGTGAATGTGTGAGGATTATTTATTTATTATTATTTATTTTGACAACCTCTGTAGCGTAGTAGTTATACTCTGTGGCCGCATATTTGGTCCTTAAGCCACACAGAGGTTTTGGCCTTAATTCCCGCTTAATTAAATCTTTGTGTGAATTAACGTAAATAATTGCATTGATTAAGTTTTACTGTGTTTAGGTTTAAGAAGTGTATTATTATTAAAACGAAAAAGATATAATAGTACCTTTATCCGTTATCTAGTACCCATTGTATAAGCTCTGGCTAATTTAGGAGTAGATGACGTTTTGTGAGGAAAAAAATATTCTTAAATGTTTCAGAGAAAAACGTCTTAATCATTGATTTTTCAGACATCAAAACAATCATTGCATCATAAAGTTGTTGTAGATAATCACAACAAAACTGAGATAAGCACAGCCCTACTTGAAATAGATTTCACAACACTTACTCACTTTTGTTGTTGTATAAATACTCTGTTGTTGAAGATTTAACCATCAGTCTAACGACAACATTTGAACGAAACACATCTCCTTCAAATTGGGTCATAATCGAATTACCTTCGTATCGAATCGAAATCGAATTACCTTTGAAGCTAACATACCTCCTTGGACTATCAGCAATATGAGAGGACACTGTGAGTACGAGTATATGGAGCTGGCACCCGGACCCCATCGTTTCGGACCATGGGGTCACGGACCAGGAGCTTTTGGACGGGGAAGACCACCTTTTGGTGGACCTCATTTCGACAGGTCTCATGGCCCACCTGCTTACGACCACAGTCCTGAAAGGCATCATCATGATCGCCATGCATCACCTGAATGCGGAAGCCATGGACATCATGGACCCTTTGGACGTCATGGACCGTTCGGAAGAGGACCTCCAAGATGCGAACTAAGAGAATCTCCTGACCGTTGTCATGGGCCTCCTCATCATGAACATAGAGGACCTTTCGGCTGGGGTCCACCTGGACGTAGTGGATCCTCTGGATGTCATGGATGTCCACATGACCATCGCGGACCTCCTGGATGTCGCCGCCATAGGTCTCCTGACCGTCACTGTGGGCCCCATCACCACGGACCACCAAGATGTGGTCGCCATGTAAGTCCCGAAGATTCACCAAGCTGCAGGAGACGCGGACCACCTCATCATGGAGGTGATCACGGTCACCATGGTTTTGGACCCTTCGGAAGAGGTTTCTTTGGATGGCCTGGTTTTGGTAGACCAGGGCCAGATAGATCTGAAAAACATAATTGTGAATACTGTGAGAAAAACCCTTGCTGCTCAGGAAATAAGGAAAATGAAGACAGTTGGAACGAAGGTGGAAGAAAGGGAAATAGACCTTGTGGACGTAAGGATAAGGAGCAGAATGCAAATGAAGATACGGTGTTTGTGCAGAGAATTGTTGTTGAACGAAGACCTAAGTCTGTTTAAAGTGATAATTAGTACCTGTTAGTAATATGTATGAAGAAATATAACAAAATGTGGTCGTTATTAATAATTAAAAGAATTGGGACTATTTTTGTGTTTATTGGGACTATTTTGGGTATTGGGACTATCGAAATTCTGTGCAGTGTCTGTGATAACTTATTCTTAGCACAGATGTAATTGCGAAATTCTTTAGTTTATTAACAAAAACCTAGTGATTTTGATCAAATTTTAAAGATGTTTGATGTGACTTTGTACCAAGAAAAACTAGTGTTTTTTTTTCTTTTTTTTAAGTAAAGTTTTTCTTGGTATAAAGACTTTAAAAAATATGGTTTCTAAGAATGGAATGAGGAACTAATTACCACGTTTTTGTTATTAGTTCAAAAGGGACAAACAATGGTCAGTGCTTTTTTTTTCTTCTTTTTTTTTATTGATCTTAGAAGAGATCTAAACATCATTGTGTGTCTCTTTCATATTTAATATATTTTTAATGATTTTGTTCTAATTTTGATAATTTATTTATTGTATCAAAACAATGTTGTAATCGTAGCAATTATCTGATAAACTTAATCTTTTATTATCGCGTCTGCTTGTATGACAAGTTTAATTTTGTATAATAACGCCATCTCACGGCTTACTTAAGAACTAATGTCTAAATTATTTGAATAAAAAATATATAAATTTTCTGTAAATTCACTTTCTGTTTTTTATTAAATGTATTTAATAATTGCACAACTAAAAAACTATGTATCTAACTATAGTGTGAGAGTTATCTTTGTTGAAAAATCTTTAGAACTATGTACTAAATTACTTTTAAACTAATTGGGCAGTTTAACACATAAGTTAGCACTAAAATGTGCTTTACCACCTAAAAACAAGAAATGTTAATTTCTTGGCTAAAGAATATGATAAAATTAAAAAGAAGAATACAAAATAAGAAAAAAGTATTTTGTTTTTCGGTAAAAGGATGCATAAGCAGATAAGCTTCTACTAGATTTTCAACAAGAAAATGTGAGCCAGAAGAATTATTGTAGTCAACAAAAGTATTGTATTGAATTCAGTAGTCTAAGTATTTTTTATACAAAAAAATAAAATATAAGTATTTAAAAACCAAAAATGTGTATCTTTTAATTCCTTAGAACCCATGAACATTATCCGTGTGGTGACGGAGTAAAGAATACAATATGTCACCCCCCTATCTTATCACATGGGTGTCGTAAAAAGTGAGTAAGGGACTATCCGTGAAAATTATCTTTACGAAATAAAAATAAGGAAAACTTGAAGTTAAACCCTATACTAATCCGTCTGGCCTGCGTATTAGTAGGCCAAGTATCCCTCCGTCACGGGAGGAGGCCTGTCCCTGCAGTGGGACATTAATGGGCTGTTATGATAACGATCTCTAATGTAAGGAAATTTTTACCAAGTCGCTTCAGCAAGTCATTTTTTTCTCATAAAATATGCCACTGTTCATTCTTACAAGTATTTCATCATAATCGTATCATAACAGCCCATTAATGTCCCACTGCAGGGACAGGGCTCCTCCCGTGACGGAGGGATACTTGGCTAACTAATACCACGCTGGCCAGACGGATTGGTATAGGGTTTAATTTCAAGTTTTCCTTCTTTTTATTTCGTAAAGCTAATATTTACGAATGGTCTCTTAGTTGGTTTTTACGACACCCATGGGATTAGATCCCCATCTATTGTATTCTTACTCCGTCACCACACGGACAAATACACATATTTATACAAGTATTTCACTTGCTAGGTAATCAAAGCCGCACCCTTTATCAAAGGCAGATAAACTAACCACTACACCATTTTATCGTCTATTACTATAAAATACAACGGACTACAATACCATTAAACATAACAAGATTCTAAAACACCCTGTATAAGCGCATTCAGTTATCTAACAACGTAATAACATAAGACTGATTTGCTAGCCTCTCACAACAAATATCATAAACACTCTGTATATACCGGCGTGCTAAGGTTTTGCACTTGTTTGCGATATATTATGCTAATTAATATCCTTGTTATGTGTGTATAAGTTTGTGACACACGGCTGAGTAGAATTACGAACATGTTTAGTAGATGAATCTATACTTAATATTATAAAGAGGTAAAGTTTGTGTGTTTGTGACGTTGTAGGGGGTAATCTCTGGATCTACTGAACCGATTTTAAAAATTCTTTCTGTGTTAAATAGTCCATTTATCGGGGAGTGTCATAGGCTATTTTATATCAAGGTATGACTTATAGGAGTAGAGCAGTAATGAAATATGTTTAAAACACGGACGCGTTTTGTACGCCGCCTAACGAAGTGGGCACGGGTCAGCTAGTGTAAAATAAAGTGAAAGATTCATTCACTTGTCAAATATCTTAATACACTTTAATTGCCTCGTTAGCGAATCCGAAGAGCATCAGGCTGCAGTCCACGAGGTCGCGTGGTCGCATTTTTAAACACAATATTGTGATGATGACGATGTGATTATGACGACCTCTGTGGCGTAGTGGTTATAACATGACTGCTACGCAGAGGTCTTGGGTTCGATTCCCGCTCGATGCAAATCTTTGTGTACATGAACAGGATTGTTTGCATTGGTCTGGGTGTTTTCTATGTATTATATGTATTTATTTACAAAAAATAAGTATTAGATTATGATTATCCGTTGTCTAGTTCCCATTGTACAAGCTTTGCTTAGTTTGGGACTAGATGGCGTTGTGTGAATGTGTGAGGAATATTTATGTTTATTTATGATGAACACTTAAACCAAATCATTACGGAGACATGAGTATGTATTGTGCTATTATGAAGAAAAATGATGATTACTTGGCAAATAATATGTCTTATAGCATGAATGCTAGTGGTTATTTTTGTAACCTAAGTAGGTGCATGTAGATATTTGACTTTAAATAATTCAACTACCACACCTGCTCCTAAGCTTTTTTCTTATCTTGTTTTTTAAATGGCGCATCATGCCCTTTGTCGCGGGGACTTATACACGCATACTTATTATGAACCTCAAGAACATGCAGGGTCAAGAAATAATTTAAAGGATCACAAAAATAATTACCCTGAGTGGGAATCAAACCCGAGACCTCGTAGTGTTTCATAGTGACTCGCCATCTTTATTTTATCAATATTTCTTGCTACCAACATGTTGGCTATACTTCACAACAGTAAGTGCATGTTAATAGTATGTAGACACTCGTTATCAGTAGGAAACACACGCAGAGTTACAACGCGTTACCGTTATTACTGCAGCAGGCATTACAACCATTGAGCTGTCCCTGACCTACTACTAAGTTTAGTTGCGATTATGACTGACTTGAACGATTTATGACTAGCATGGATATCAGCTGTTATGATTCATATATTTTGTAAATTTCAATGAAAACTTTAGTTTTAATTCCCTTCTAATCCTACAGGAATGTTTTATTTTTCTGTACTTAGTATTTGTAATCCTTGGCTAAACCAATATGGATAAAATTTAAATTTTATCCATATTGCTTTAGCCTTTAATGCGTGGAGAAGCAGGTAACAAACATACATAAATACTGACTTACTTCAGTTTTGTCGTATTGGGGAGAAGGAGAAAGAGTAATCACAAAATGTAGGACTATTCGGCAATGAAATGATTAGTAGCCTGCTTTTTAAATACCTTCTTTCAAGGTTTCTAAAAAAATTATTAAGTTGTACTTGGGAATTGAACCCGCGACCTGGTGCATGACAGCAGCATGATGAAATAAGAACACTGGTCCCAAAATTTAATTAAGTATTGCAATTATGCAAATGTAATAATTAAGTATTGCAATTATGTGATAAGTAAGCAAGATGAAACCTTCCAGTAAGTTCTACTGTTAGATTTACAAACGTAAGTGAGATAGTTATAATTAACTCAAGCTAGGGTTATCGTTATCTCGTCATCAGTACTAATAGATTAGTAATGAACTGCCTAATGATTCTGTTAGTTTAAATTTGCAGATTTTGAAGTTGTATTCCGTGTAGTGATGGAGTTCAAATACCAAATTATGATTAAAAAAAAAATTAATTGACGTCTTTTTTTATTATTTTTTTTAAACAACTAGGTGATGGATTTTTAAAACGTTAATTTAACTGTCGCAAAGATCATCCACACTGGAGCAATTGAGGTTGGAGTACTAAAAAACTGGTAAAATAATAAAAAATATGTAAATTTTTCTTCTTGTAAGGTTTTCAATAATGAAAACCATATAATGAAAAAGTTAAGAAACTCTATACATTGATTTATTAACACTAAATATTGAAACCCTTATTAACTACCAAGATATCGTATCAAGTTGATAAGTCTACTTCAAGTACAAACATCTTTAAAACAGTCTAGACATTCATACTAATTTTAATACACATCCTACCCTACTCCTACTAATATAATATTATAAATGTGAAAGTTTTTGATGGTTGTTTGTTACTCGTTCACGCAATAACTACTGAATGGATTTTGATGATAATAAATAAAAAAATAAATAAATAATAATAAATATTCACGGACATCTCTTCACAGCGCCATCTGTTCCCAAAGTAAGCTAGGCTTTAACCTGCTTGTGTTATGGGTAACAGAACAACGGATATTAATACTTATATACTTTTCTTTTTGTAAATACATAAATATTATACATAGAAACACTCAGACGAATGCAAATAATCATGTTCATGCACACAAATATGTATTTACATTGAGCGGGAATCGAACCCGAGACCTCTGTTTAGCAGTCATGTTGTATAACTACTACGCCACAGAGGCCGTCGTCAGGTGTAGAATAACATTTAAGCTACCTATACAAGGCAGGTGAAGCCGCGGGCATCAGTTAGTTTTGTATATTTGGACGATTATCACACTGTATTTCCTTATTTTTGAGATGCTTTACCTAATTTTTATGCAATTTCTATAACAGAATCCTTTGGAAACGTTTTTAATCAGCATGTCAATTCTTGTACCTTAAAATCGTTAAAAATTCGATTATGTTAACTTTTAGGTGTCAAATTGTCACACTCTAAATAAAACTTTAACACGATCACAAAAGATTACAAAATGCAATAGCAAAAACAAGACAATTTGACAACTAAAAGGTAACATAACCGAATTTTTAACGATTTTAAGGTACAAGAATTGACATGCAGTTTAGATCTTTAAGGAATTAAGGTATCTTCGCAATATAATAATCCAGCTTTCATCCAAAATCGTCAGCCATGATCTCATAATCAAGCATTAGTTAATAGTCTGATATGTAGCTGTCGCATCAGTACACAGTACCACTAATTGTATTGTACTATGAATAGTACATGCGTTAGTACATTATGTAAACTGTTAAGTTAATTAACTTGCTAAGTGATTGTGATTTCTATCTCGTGTTTAATGTTAATGGATAGCTTTAATTTAATTAAGTGTATGTTTAAAATTTGAAAACGAAATTTTACTAAGTAAGTACAAATTTAGAAAAAAAGAAATATAGGTAAATATTCCTCACACATTCACACAAAGCCATCTAGTCCCAAACTAAGCAGAGTTTGTACTATGTATACTACACAACGGATAAACATACAAAAATTCTTTCTTTTTTTTGTAAATACATACATTATTATACATAGAAAACAGCCAGACCAATGCAAACAATCATGTTCATGCACACAAAAATTTGCATTGAGCGGGAATCGAACCCGAGACCTCTGCGTAGCAGTCATGTTATATACCGACTACGCCTTAGAGGTCGTCATAAGAGAAAGAAAGATAGTAGGATTTTTTTTATACATAGGATAGGATTTGAACCTGTGACTTCGGAGAATACGCCTACTACCTTTGGCCGTTAGGCTACCCAAGTCCTTGTCTATTAAGCCATTGCTTATTACAGAGCCTTTAGCTCTCGTAATTTTCACCCAATTCGGTATGTAAAGTTGATTTAAAACTTCATGCAAGCCTTACAGAGCCTATTTACGACACTACCCGTATGCGTTTCATCGCCAATTCAACATTAATTAGTAGGGATTCGTCGTAATACCAACGCAACCACAAATTGAGTGGGGAGTAATTGGAACAGCATTTGAAAACAGCAAATTAGTATCACACTAGATTTTGTGTGAAAGGAGAATGAAACCTTCACTAAGAGTTTTGGGCCAAGATTGTACAGAAATGGCAGTATTATCAATTTATAGCTTCACACTTATTAGTCTCGTGCTAAATCTTTTGTTAGTTTTGGCAATCTGAAATCCAAGATAATTTTTTTTTGTAAAAGTAAGGTTATGTTACAAACTGCCAAAGTGTTAACCTTTTGAACGGCTGTGTGCGTGTTAAAAATAGTATTGCGCTGTTTATTTGGTCATCGATGACAGCGGTGCCGCTGCTGTAGAACGACAAGTATGAAAAAATAACCTTTTATTAAAGGTCCCCCTTTAAAAAAAGTATTTTTTCATACTTATTTATTTCAAACTATTTGTTATTTTGTACAATATATTTAATACAGCAAAATGACTATTGAACCTGTGTGCCTATGTCCAGGAATGAAGCAAATGCAATATATGATAAGCAGTCTAAAAACATTTAATTTGTTGTTGATTGGTGCTGGTGGGGAAAGGGTTAAAAATGCCTTAACACCAATGTTATACCAAAATGTATGTGATGTAAAATCACTGCTGTAGTCTGACGGTGTGCCTTGAGCCTACCCTGAACATGTTTTACTGTCTCGACACTAGAGATAACTTTACCTGGTTGGAGCGGGTGAACTTATATAACATAAAATGTACCTTTTACCAATAAACCTTATTTACCTTTTCTAAACTTATTACCTTTACCTTTGACAGTGCAAAAGCATACTCATGGCTGGATGTAAGGTACCTACCTAACAGGTTATGGACAGGATATAACAATTAGGAATGCCAAAATAAATAAATAAAAACAGTTTTCATCTTTAATTATAATTAGCACATAGTTTATGAAGGTTTATGGACAGGATATAACAATTAGGAATGACACAATAAATAAATAAAAACATTTTTCATCTTTAATTATAATTAGCACATAGTTTATGAAGTGTGTAGGTGGAGGGTGCAGGTGATCTTATTTCATAAATGACCAAATATTGATCATAGTGTGGTGTTTTAGAAATGAAATTTTTATATTGGTTGAGCCACAACTAGTAGGAATGAGGACTCTATAGCGGTTTGTTCTTGAATAAAGCACTTAATTTAAGTTACTATGGTCTCATGTAATAAGACAAAACAATAGTATAAGTTTATTTGTCCAAAAGAAAGTTACACTTTGTTTCTTATGTTGACTTACATAACTATTATAGCAACAGTATAAGGGAAAACTATTTATTAAGTATTATTAAATGTGGGCAGTGGTTTTCAAACTAAGCCGTAGCTAGTATCTTGAAAACCAGAGTTTTGGCATAAATGATGCTATGACAATACTACATAATTATTATAGTAAGCTCTGGTTATCTAATTCCAATTTCTTGTTGAGAAGACACCGTTTTTGTTTTCTGTAAGTTGTCATATTAAGTAGAAGTTAACAGATGAGAGACCAAATAGACCGGTCTATCTGCAGCCACCCAACAAGTATGATATATTTTACTAGTTAGTGGTATTTTAGATGCCTATAGTAAGTTAACAGAATGTAGTATCAGCTAATCTAATCAATTAAAAACAAATATTAATTTATTTACACATGGCTGGCTTAACACCTTTTTTTCTAGACAACCTTTAGGTAGAAAAAAAGGTGAAGAAGAAGTAGGTGCATTAAAGTTGAAATTGAAGAGAAATTGAAGAATATTATATAAATTGAACTCTTGAACTACTTGACCTTTTAACAGATTAATTAAAAAAAATATTATGAATTAACTCACATCCATTCTTTTAATCATGTACTTATAATAATTGTATGTTTAAGGTAAGCCATGTATAATAATACATCCTTGATCCATGGGTTGAATTAGTATAAAGAATATTACTGAATTATGTATGCTGCTATCCAAAGCGCATACAAACATCATGGTGACCCAGTGGTCTTTGATCTGTAGCTTCTAAACTTTTAGTTAAGATCCAGCTTACTTGACATATTATTATGTAAACATATCCTAAAAAGAAAATAACATCATTAAGCATAATGATTGTGACAAATTGTACTGAAGTAGCATTAAAACAAGTAATTAATGTATAATAGCAACTTACAGGCTGAGGCGCCAGGCACTGTTGAATAACAGACAAAATGACTTCATCCTAAAGGATTAATTTATTTATGTTATTTTTATATTACTGTGACTAGTTCCTATTCCACAGTTCACACAGCTATCCATAATTACTATTACAATGAATTTACTAACAGTCACAGATAGGCAATCACCAATAACCAGTATAAAAGCAAGGCTTGGTCAGGGTAGGCAGAGTCAGAATTAGTAGAAATATTCTAAACGCAACGGGAAATACAAGTTCCCAATACACAACGCACTGTTATCTTACTATATTATACATAATTAGGAGTACTATGGGTCCATAAGCATACCACTGGTTTTGGAAGGCTGCGGCTTGTGTCTGACATTGATGACGTCTATACGCGGAGGCACAGGACCGCACAAGGTAGCAATATTTGGCCTATGTCTAGCAGGTAGACGTTAATTGGCTGATATGGTGATGATGATGATGAGAATATGATAAACGGAGGTTACAACTTTCTATCATCTAG
Organism: Schrankia costaestrigalis; assembly: GCA_905475405.1. Lineage (NCBI taxonomy): Eukaryota > Metazoa > Arthropoda > Insecta > Lepidoptera > Erebidae > Schrankia > Schrankia costaestrigalis. Next base: position 10,702,028 of record FR997851.1, read on the forward strand.
ACCGCTTATTATATTTTGTAAACTACTAGCTGACCCGTGCCCACTTCGTTGGACGGCGAAAAAAACGCGTCCCTTTTTTAAACATATTTTATTACTGCTCCACTCCTATTAGTCACAGCGTGATTATATATAGTCTATGAGACTCCCCGATAAATGGACTATTCAACACAGAAATAATTTTTAAAATCGGTTCAGTAGATCCAGAGATTACCCCCTACAACGTCACAAACACACAAACTTTACCTCTTTATAATATTAGTATAGAACCTAGACTCAAGACAATATAGTACAAAAAAGTGTATAATTGTTTTGGGTGGGATTCCAGCCCGCAACCTTTTGCATGGCGCGCCCGCTGCGCCACTTGTGTCACAAACAGTAAACCTTTTAAAGTAATACCACCACATTAGATGGTAAAGAACAGTTAGCCGGAGAGCTGACAGGCATTTTTGAGTACATCCTTGAGGCACATTGAAAATATTATTGTTGATTAGTTGCGAATGTGTGCATGATGAAATGGCCGACCTGGCTGGGAGGTTGCGGGGCGTTAATGAGCTATGAATTTTTTAATTCGCAATTTTTCTCATGCAGAAAATGTTCTTGAGGCACTTTGAATCTTACAGCATTTTAAAGTCTGATGTTTAATTAAACGACATATAAATAAATAAAATAAAATAAAAATCATTTATTAATCACACAGGTGACAACGTTGCAATAAAAAACATGAACATTAAAAAAAAAAAAAAATAATAACAATGTGAGCACACGGAAAAATTACAAACAAAACAAAAAGAAATAAAAACTAAAATCTACAATAAAAAATTATATAATAAAGTAAAAATGGGCCAAGTCCCGCAGCGTCACACCCGTGCAAAAAAAAAAGGACCTCACTCAGCATAATGCTGCGGCAGGCAGTCATGCGTGACATGACTACCAGCTTAGCAGCGCTGGTTTTCAGTGAGACCCTTACATGTATAAATAAATAAATAAATACCCGAAGACGTGTGATGTGTTAAATGTGAAATTGTGAAGTCTGTGTAATTGAATAAAATATTTCGTAGTGTGGAAGTGTAAAATATATTATGTGGTGTGAAGTATATGAGGCAATACGTCCGAGCGCATGCAACACTGACAGCGCTGTCATCGCGTCATTGTCAATGTCATCGCACTCGCTCGGCGTCACTCGGCGTCCACCGCCATCTTAAATACCTTTGGTATTGGTAAACAAAGCGAAAGATGACAATGATGCAGAAAAAAGTTATTAGTGTAGTCATAATGAACTATAGTAGTGTGGTATTTGGTTACATAAACTTATACTGTGAAATGTATGATAATACGGAGAATAAAGAGTTGTAAAGAGTTGTGTAACGATGGCAAACCAGTGTGTGTGCGCAGTGAGTGAATACAATAGAATTAGATGCATATCATAATGCCAGGCGATTTGGTTGGGATTTAAATGGTGACAGGCGATTTAAAGTTATTTTTTTTTTTTGCGCAAAAAATGTATTTATTATATTTATTATAAATATATTTACTATAAATATTAATGAATTTTCAAAGAAATAATTATTAGTCAACATACTCATTTATAATTTTTTTCGACAAATAATAATTAATAATAATTCTAGAATTCATAATTTATTATTGAAAGAGCACTTTATAATTTGCTTAATAATAAATTGATATAGACATATTTACAAATGTTTAAGTATTTTCAAGGTTGTAAGGTCTCTTGTGTGAAAATTATCGTTTAATTCGTTCAGAAAAATATAAACATTCATAATAAATTCGTAATCGATCAGATGTCAACATTTATCGTATTGGGAACTTGAACTTGTAAATAACACAAACGACCAAAATTGTATACTTATATAACAATAATATAAGTACATAAATATATTAATAATATGCAGTATTATACGTACCTAATGAAAGCGAAGATACATCAGGTGTTTCAGGTATTTCAGGTGTTTTTTCGTCACAGTATTTCTTCATGACAGCCAAAAAATTCATATATAACACGAGGTATAGTAACCATCGTTCGAACTAATATTACATGGCAAAACAACATCGTTATATTTTAAACCATGCTTCTGTCTGATACGGAATATATCAATACTTTTCATCAAAGTTTTTTCAATTATTTTTCAACACTTTTTTTACAAAATACACAAATTTGATTTTTACCTGCCATAATTATACTACGTAATAATTGTTAATATTAATTATTATTAGGTAAAATGCAAAATAACACAAATTTAAATCACGCGTCGTTGCTATGCTATGAATGTAAACTTACTCTAATAAAAATAACTTTAAATCGCCTGTCACCATTTAAATCCCAACCAAATCGCCTGGCATTATGATATACCTATCGTTTAATTAAACATCAGACTTTAAAATGCTGTAAGATTCAAAGTGCCTCAAGAACATTTTCTGCATGAGAAAAATTGCGAATTAAAAAATTAATAGCTCATTAACGCCCCGCAACCTCCCAGCCAGGTCGGCCATTTCATCATCCACACATTCGCAACTAATCAACAATAATATTTTCAATGTGCCTCAAGGATGTACTCAAAAATGCCTGTCAGCTCTTGGGGTAAGTCTATATTACAAAATGGATGCCATAGAATAAAATTACTATTGTAAACTATTTTCCCTGGTTCAATTGCCTATAAAAAAATAAAGGTTCCATCCTATGCAACCATTCCCAACGTTTGTTTTTTCAATCCAGGTGGGCAATAATAAAGGGGAATCCAAATCGAATAGCTTCACGTTGCAGGAAGGGGTGGGAACTGGGAAATATTGCCCCAAGGAGCGACGTGACACGACGCGATGTCTAGTGGACAATAGGGATGGGAAAATGTTTGTCTTTTACGATATTTTATTTTTATATTTGACTATATAAAATCTGATAAGACATGAATAAAATCTAGGAATTAAGGAAAAGAATATGAAATTTTAAAAAATATGGTAGTGACGAAATAACTTTAACTTCGTTCCCATTTTCATTACATTTTTGTAAGTAAGTATTATCACATACATATTTATTATAACAACCCATGATGACCAAATGATTTGAACACAATAAAACATAACTAGAATATACAAATAAACAACTATTGTTTAATACATTCTAAGCTAATTATTTTGGCAAACGCAAATGATCGGCTAAGAGTACAGGGCGACATTTATTTATTTAAAAAAGAACCAAACACTACAGAAAAAAATTCGAGCTTGGGACAGAATTCGCAACTGTGCCTTCTCAGTTTTCCTCTAAAACGCCATAACCGGTAAAATAAAATATTTTATTTAAAATTAAATATAATATTTTAAAATATCGATACCAATTGTATCGATACTCATAACAACACTTAGTTAGAATGCCTGTATCACTACTACACGATGTTGTAGCCCAAGAAAATATGTCAACTACAACATTTCAATACAACATAAAATAACTACAAAATTTCTTATATTTATAACACGAAATCATATTTTGAATTTTCTCTCATACAATTGTCTACATTTTTCATGATAAGTACAGTTGTATCACTTTATATAGCTGAGGTAAGTTTATTGCTTGTCGTCTTGAGAACTGTGCAACAAATATTTTATAAAATACGTCCTTTGAGATGAATGAAGCTAGGAATATTGAATGAATGAATTCAACGACTAGATTCTCTTGATGTCGGAAGCATAAAATATTAAGAAAATAATAAGTAATAGGTGTTGTCTTTGTTTGTCAATCGACCCATCGCATCCTGTGGTAGCTAAAAAGCCGCTGAAAGGGAGCAACAACGCAGATAATATCTGTTTTTAAAACATGGAAAACTTGCACCCTATATCAACAATTCTGGCTAACTAGCTAGTAGTCGTTTTTCTCTGTTACCATTCACTTCGGGTCACAAAAGAAGATGCTTAATGCATGATAAAAAAAAACATGGTGACACATACGAAACCTGAATACCACACAAAATTACTTCCAACTTCTATTATCCATTTGATTGATAAAGTAAAAATACATTGAATCGTCACCCGAGTCATCCCAGGATGTGATCATGGAGTTAAGGTCTACTAATAATCCGCACTTTGTATGTCTACGAAATACGTAAGTATGTACTTATATTATAAAACAAAAATTTTATGTTCTCCGTGTGGTGACGGAGTAAGAATACAATATGTCACCATTCCATCTCATCCCATGGGTGTCGTAAAAACCAACTAATGGACTATCCGTGAATATTATCTTTACGAAATAAAAAGAAGGAAAATTTGAAATTAAACCCTATACCAATCCGTCTAGCCAGCGTGGTATTAGTAGGCCAAGTATCCCTCCGTCATGGGAGGAGGCCCGTCCCTGCAGTGGGACATTAATGGGCTGTTATGACGATGTCTACGAAAAAATAAAGAAAGAAAACTTTACATACAAACCGTGTGCCAATACATCTGGCATAGTGTGGCTGTCCTTAAAGTAGGTTATTAATGAGTAGCTATATCTCTTTTATCGATCTCTTTATTATTCCTTTATAAAATTTAATAATATGAAATGTAAACCTTTTGAACTTCAAATTGAAAACAGATTCCGAATCGTATTATTATGAAAAAGTGTGGAATTTCATTTTAAAATCTCTTCTGGAGACAGTTCGGAAATTTAATACGGTAGCCCGTATAAAATTAAATGATTATTGAAGTCCCTACTTCCTTTAATCTGGCACACCATAGCTTTATGCGATTTTGGGAATATATTAATTTACTTTTTCTTAGTACCGGAATCAGGGAAAATATTTCGTTCGGATGATGACTACGAGTATAATATGAAAATATGTATTTCATAATGTTGCCTTTGTTTTAATAAGGCTTTAGGGACGGCAAAGTTGCGATAGACTGATGACCTTATTAAGGTTGTCGGAGTCACAAGATCGTACGCGGTGGAAGCAATTGGAGGAGGCTTATGTCCAGCAGTAAAATATTGTTTTTCTTCCGCTCTAGGGATCATACCCTGTGTAGCGGGGACCAAAATCAGGACAATAATTTGCGGATCTCACACCTGTGTGTGAATCGAACCCACGACCTCGTGCACGCGCCACCGAGGCAGTTGATATTCTTTGTATCCGAGAAAGTGAAGTCTAATAATGAGCCCACTTTTTAACTGACTTCAAAAAAAGGAGGAGGTTCTCAATTCGATTGTATTTTTTTTTAACGTGTGGCTGTACTTACAAGCAACTCTCATCCCAAATTGTCCCTAGAGTGGGAGATTTATACGACATCTGTTTAGTACTACATGACACCCGCTCAGGGGTCTTAGGTCAGCGCCCAATGCAAATATTTGAGTGCATGTGGTTGAAACATTAATGCTTGTACACACAGCAACTAATCAACCTAGACACTCATGTACCTTAATACCTTGAAATAAGACACAATTTCAAATGAAAATGTTTAACTTGATGTGTTGCTGTGTGTACGTACGGTCTGGGTGTTTTGTATTTTTAATATAAGTGTTTAAATATAATATGTATAAATATAGAAGTGTATTTATACGATGTTTAGTATCAATATTACAAGCTCTGCTTAGTTCAGGACTAAGTATACCTTGGCGTTCATTATTACTCACTCATTATCTCAATGAAAACAACAGAACGAAACTAGACAAAAACCTTATTCAGCAAGATATTAGTAGACGGAATATCTGAAACATTATACCAGCCCTGTCTCTGCATTGGGACAATAAAGGCCAGTGTCAATGCCAGCATAGCTACATTCTTCATCGGTTGTATGTACTGACAATCATAACTACAAACACTGAAGAAAGTTTAGGTCTTGTTAACAGTTCTCTGATTGTCCCTAAATGCATCAGTTTGAAGATATCGTAAATTATGATCCGTCAGCTAAATGAAGCGATTAGGCGTTAGGGATTTGGTGTAACATAGTGTGTTATATTAGGATTAAGTAATTTTGATACTTATTTAAAACTAGGTCAGTAGTGTTCGGCGGTCGAAGTAAGTGCCGGTTTTAATCTCAAACAATGCAACAATTTGTTCAATCCACAACAGCTCCACTTGTTTGCTGCGGAATCAAAGCCGGACAGTCTGTCTAATATCGTCTCTGAAATCTCGAGAACTCCTGACTGTGCCGAACCGATAAATTAAAGAACTATCTTCCTAGTCTCATAAAAGTAGTGAAGTTTTTCTATGGGTTTCTATGGTTATTTTATATTCGTTATCCGATGCTCTTGTTCATTGATTGTATTCGTATTTTCTATCTTAGGTGTGGTACAATAATAATCAAAAATAATATCATAATTAGGTTACAAGGTAGCAAAAGTGCAATAGGCTTGATATTAAAGATGTCTTGTAAAAATAAAACAAAGATGTTAAATATTAACAATATTATAAATTACTGATGGATGTTGTTGTTCTTAATGACAAAGAAGTAATTACTTATCAAATATCAAAACTATTTCGTTGCAGTACATAACAGTCTGGCTGCAACGCGCCACATTTCTCGTGACATGCTACAGACGTCCTAACGGAATTAATTACAGTCCTCTAGCCTCTGTTATGGTAACTGACGACTACCCCATTAGCTCCTAAATACTACAAATAATATTATTTTAAAATAAAAACTATTTATACAATTGGCTTTAACGTGAAATATGATCATTTGTGAACTGTACTCGCGCTTTCCATCAGGTTCGATATAGTCACATTGCCGTGTTTTTGTATAAAAAAAAAATCATCATATCAGCCAATTGCCACCGTATTCGGACCTGTATAGTGCATAACATTCTTGATGAATTGACTAGTCTTCACCTAGAAGAAACCATAATTGAAGTATAATAACGATCCTTCAAATTGCGTAAAATATTATAATAAATAGAAAAATAATGGAGATTTTTTTTTTCATTTTTCGAGGCAGGATTCAAACGGCCACATGCGTTTTGAAAACATGTGACCGCTAGGTCATCTGCGATCTTTGTTATTCAAATTCGTTCTTGATTTTGACTAGATTCAAGAGCCGTTACTCTCAAAATGTCACACAAGCTAATAATATAATAATATACTTAAATACTTTTTTTTGTAAATACTTACATATTATATTTATATAGAAACACTCAGACCATTGCAAACAATCATGTTCATGCACACAAAGATTTGCATTGAGCGGGAGTTGAACCCGAGACCTCTGTGTAGCAGCCACTTTATATAACCACTACACCACAGAAGTCGTCAGCTAGACGAGTTGTTTAATAAAAAAATACTCAAAACACAGTCATTTCTAAGTTGGGCCTATAGAAAATTCAGGGAAATTTGAAATTTCTATGGCTTTCTAGCGTTGGAGTCATTTTTAAATTATAAAAATATTTAGTATATTTATTTTCGACATGGTAAAGTGACTGCCTAAGGAATGTGGCAATCTTTCGTAAATCAAATAAAATACAATTTATTTCTCTTTTACCATACAAATTCCAAGTAAATTATGTCATGTTATTTCCTTTGTTCTAAATAACAAGCAGTCGTTAAAGTTGTTTAAGCTCATCGTTTGATCCCAAAGCCTTAGGGTCGATTCTATGTAATCTTGTTCCTATTAAATATATTTGACATTACATGGTATTTTTAAATTATATTCTGTTATTTGTTTATCATTCACATCCGTGTGGTGGTGACGGAGTAAGAATACAATATTATGTCATCACCCCATCTCATCCCATGAGTATCGTAAAAACCGACTAAGGGACTATCCGTGAATAGTATCTTTATGAAATAAAAAGAAGGAAAACTTGAAATTAAACCCTATACCAATCCGTCTGGCCAGCATGGTATTAGTAGGCCAAGTAACCCTCCGTCACGGGAGGAGGCCCGTTCCTGCAGTGGGACATTAATGGGCTGTTACGATGATTTGTTCATCATATTAGAAGAAGGAAGAACAGGCTTTTTTAGTGACTGAGGTAAACATAGATAGCCAGATGGTTCATGCCAAGTACTTCACAACTCCGTCAATTATAAACCAATTTAAACAAAGCAAAACCTTTTTTTATTTCAAACAGTATAGGTACTTACATCCTGTTTGGTCACATAGAAATCTTATTCAAATAGGTTTAGTAATTTAGTTTTTATGTAATAACAATAGGTCTATAAACCTATGAAATTGCCATTTTATTTCTGAGTAGTCTTTAGACTCTATAATTATTCTTTTAAAACATTATTTTATATTGTTTGAATAGATTTGTTTTTTAGGAAGTATAGGATATTACCAACATCTAACAAAAGATAATAAATAAAAACAATTATTATTTGTATTATTAATAAGTCTGTGAACATGGGTCCAATTTAAAACAGTGGATTTTCTAATTTGTTTAATTGTAACTTCTTCCCTGATACTTTTTTTTCTTTGTTTTTAACACAAAAGTTAGCTTAAATGTGCGCTATTACTTATACCAAATTTCATTCTATTATGTTTAATAATTATTGAAAAATCTAAGAAAACGTTAGTATGAAAAATCTAACTTCTGATAAAATCTTCATACAAAACGGCAATTTCATATGACTGAGTAAAGTCAATTTAAACGAAACTACGTAAGTATTTTAATCAAGTTTTTAGTTAGAGTCGGTATGATAATATAATCAGAAAATTCTATTTATTTATGATTTTGTAGTAATAATAAAACACGGTACTTACTTCTTAGTGCTGATACTTCTTACTACGACATCATAACACGAATAATAATTATTTTTATATTCGTTGATAAGTAAATAAAGTCAAAAAGATGTTTTTTTTTCAGTTAATTAATTGAAAAATAAATACGTCGGATACAAACTAAATTAAATAATAAAATAAAAATCCGTAACTTAAAAAAATTACATAAAATAGCAATAAGAAATTTCCCGTACCGGGAATCGAACCCGAGCCTCCTGGGTGAAAGCCAGGTATCCTAGCCACTAGACCATACGGGAGTTGTCCAGGTTGTTGAAATACCTTAACTCAACCTAGTGTAAAATTACTATACTTGGCCATTACAAACGTGCGATCTGAGTCTATTATTTTAATTAGACCTCTCGCTCATACTAATGGCTAACGCAGAGTAGGACGGCATGGCAAAGTATTTTAATTTTTACTAATGGAAATTCAACCGTACCGTTACAGAAATACGACATAAATTGCTATGCTTTAAAATGATGCCGCGGCATTGAAAAATCCCTTTCCCTAGAAATATTATTATGTATATTTTTTATTGATTCAAAATCCCTTTCAATGCCGCGGCATCATTTTAAAGCATAGCAATTTATGTCGTATTTCTGTAACAGTACGGTTGAATTTCCATTAGTAAAAATTAAAATACTTTGCCATGCCGTCCTACTCTGCGTTAGCCATTACTAGGTATATCGGCATTGTCACATTCCTTTGGCGTAATGTTTTATGACTTCCGTTTGTAATGGCCCAAGTATAAATAAATATTCCTCGCACAACGCCATCTAGTCCCAAACTAACCAAAGCTTGTACTATGGGTACTAGACAACGGATAATCATACTTATTATAAATATTTATTTTTTGTAAATACCTATGTAATTTCAACCTTATGCCGAACGCCATGAGATACATTTTAATGTGATAATTTTCAAAACTTATGCTAAAATTATTCAGCTATTTTCGGTAATCGGATGTACTTTTCTTACTCATTGATTTGCTGTCTTTCTTTAAAAGCCAATCACATTATCAATGTCCCCATACTGTACATACTTACATATTACACATAGAAAACACCAAGACCACTGCAAACAATCATGTTGATGCACACAAAGATTTGCATTGAGCGGGAATCGAACCCGACACCTCTGCGAATCAGTCATGTTATATATCCACTAGGCCATCGAGGTCGTCGGTAATAAATAATATAATTAAAAATGTATAATTTAAGCAGTGAGGATGTAAAATAATCTAATTGCTATGTAAAAGAATAGGTTTAACATACAAAAACGATAAGATATTTAAATTTTTATTTCTCTTAATTAGTGTACAATAGTTAAATTATAATGTATTAAAAATGTATTTTCGGTTCAACCGGTATTTCCGTAACTTTTTTTGACCTAGAAATATTATTATGTATATTTTTTATTGATTTTAATTATTATGTATACTTACTCCATACTCAATAAGTTTATTGCAATGTAGTTACAGTTCTTACATAATACACAGTATATAAAGCATCATTATGGACCCTGTCGGGCGCAGCATACGCAGAAAAGAGGAAGACTATTATTTTAAATTAAGTACTTATAATTATTCTATATTAGCAAAATAGAATAATATTAAATAAAACTTATAATATAATTTAATTTTACACATACGAATTTAATGTCTTACTTTAAATAATGTTTTAATTCTAATATTTATAGTAGAATATTTTAACATTGTAATTAAAATTAAGATCAAAAGACTATTAAATACGCACGTGTAAGAATGTATTATAATTTGTTAGAAAATGCTTTAGTTGAAAATAAATTCACTTATCTATTTATTCATTCAATTGACTACTGTCGCCATCTATTGACATAAGAAACTAAACTAATTTTAACGTTATTAAAAAAATGAAGAGACTGTATTGATTACAGTATATTCAAAACACTTTTACTTGCATTTTTTTTCAATTTATACCATATTAAAAACATAGCTTCAAATTTAAAACATTCAAGTTTATTTCTCTTTAGTAACACAGTACTTCCACAAAACCGAGATAAGCATTGAAGTCTATAAAATGCACGCGTGCCCCGCATACAGGCACTGCACCGGCTTGAAATAATAACAGTGCTAGTACTACCATATTGTTAGTGTCGCCGAGAAGCGACTTAGCTAAAAGTGTTATCTGCCTAAATCAATTGTAGATTTGCTATATGGTTCATTTTGTAGGGCTCTGCGAGTGTGGTTGATTGAAAAAAGCTTCTACAGTGTTAAGGACTTTTTGGAAAAAAGTTTGTCTCGATTTTATAAATACAGAAACATTGTATGTTCGCTCTAATTATATTTGTTGTTATTGCTATTTTTTAGGGTTCCGTACCAGTTTTGAAAAAACGGAACCCTTATAGGATCACTTTGTTGTCCGTCCGTCCGTCTGTCCGTCCGTCCGTCCGTCCGTCTGTCTGTCAAGACCATTTATCTCAGGAACGCATGGAGGTATCAAGTTGAAATTCTTACCAAATACTAAGGCTTGTTGCCTCTTAGTGCCGTAAAAAAATCAAAGTGCTAATCCAACGCAATCAAGAGATATAGCCGTTTTTGTCGCAAATTTAGAGGGGTAAGGGCAAAAACCTACAGGGTACTTCCAGTCTACCTACAAACTTGAAATTTGGCATGAAGCAAGGTCTTATTGTACATGTAATAGGAAAATTCCGAAAACCTCAAATTTTTACTTCAATCATATTATATTTTGATTTCATTGAATTTTGGCGGGAAAGCTGAGTCACGTGACCTGTGACGTCATAGAATTTTGGTCACGTGACCCGTGACGTCATACAATTTTGACAGATGAGTCGTGACGTCACAGAATTTTGGAGGGAAAATATTTTTTGACAGTTGAGCCGTGACGTTTTTGAATTTTTGACAGATGAGTCGTGACGTCACAGAATTTTTGACAGATGATTCGTGACGTCACAGAATTTTGGCGGGAAAATATATTTTGACAGCTAAGCCGTGACGTTTTTGAATTTTTGACAGATGAGTCGTGACGTCACACCATTTTTGACAGATGATTCGTGACGTCATAGAATTTTGGCGGGAAAATATATTTTGACAGCTGAGCCGGGACGTTTTTGAATTTTTGACAGATGAGTCGTGACGTCACAGAATTTTTAACAGATGATTCGTGACGTCACAGAATTTTGGCGGGAAAATATATTTTGACAGCTGAGCCGTGACGTTTTTGAATTTTTAACAGATATGAGTCGTGACGTCACAGGATTTTTGACAGATGATTTGTGACGTCATATTATTTTGGCGGGAAAATATTTGAAACCTCTGTCACTTTTGACAGCTGTCAATTTTGACAGATAGGCGTGACGTCATAGAATTTTTGCCAGATGAGTCGTGACGTCACAGAATTTTGGCAGGAAAATATATTTTGACAGCTTAGTCGTGACGTCATTGAATTTTTGACAGATCAGTTTTGACGTCATAGTATTTTGGCGGGAAAATATTTATTGACAGCTTAGTCGTGACGTCATTGAATTTTGGCGGGAAAAATAGTATTTAAACAGCTGAATCCTGACGTTATCACAATTTGGCGGGAAAATAAATAGGTTTGTACGGAACCCTCGGTGCGCGAGTCAGACTCGCACTTGACCGGTTTTATTTTTCTTATTGTTACTACTTTGCTACTGTGCTGTGGTACTATGTTTAGATTAGTTCTGTCATTAATATTTGTATACCAATGCTTTTGGTGAAATGTGCCTAGAACTAAATATTGTATAACATCAATTTACAACCATGTTTCATACAAATAAATAAATCATTCATTCATTCATACGTGGGCGACGAAAGCGACACGACGCGATGCTACACGCGACAAGTATTCCATTTTTAGGGTTCCGTACCAGTTTTGAAAAAACGGAACCCTTATAGGATCACTTTGTTGTCCGTCCGTCCGTCTGTCCGTCCGTCCGTCCGTCCGTCTGTCTGTCAAGACCATTTATCTCAGGAACGCATGGAGGTATCAAGTTGAAATTTTTACCAAATACTAAGGCTTGTTGCCTCTTAGTGCCGTAAAAAAATCAAAGTGCTAATCCAACGCAATCAAGAGATATAGCCGTTTTTGTCGCAAATTTAGAGGGGTAAGGGCAAAAACCTACAGGGTACTTCCAGTCTACCTACAAACTTGAAATTTGGCATGAAGCAAGGTCTTATTGTACATGTAATAGGAAAATTCCGAAAACCTCAAATTTTTACTTCAATCATATTATATTTTGATTTCATTGAATTTTGGCGGGAAAGCTGAGTCACGTGACCTGTGACGTCATAGAATTTTGGTCACGTGACCCGTGACGTCATACAATTTTGACAGATGAGTCGTGACGTCACAGAATTTTGGAGGGAAAATATTTTTTGACAGTTGAGCCGTGACGTTTTTGAATTTTTGACAGATGAGTCGTGACGTCACAGAATTTTTGACAGATGATTCGTGACGTCACAGAATTTTGGCGGGAAAATATATTTTGACAGCTAAGCCGTGACGTTTTTGAATTTTTGACAGATGAGTCGTGACGTCACACCATTTTTGACAGATGATTCGTGACGTCATAGAATTTTGGCGGGAAAATATATTTTGACAGCTGAGCCGGGACGTTTTTGAATTTTTGACAGATGAGTCGTGACGTCACAGAATTTTTAACAGATGATTCGTGACGTCACAGAATTTTGGCGGGAAAATATATTTTGACAGCTGAGCCGTGACGTTTTTGAATTTTTAACAGATATGAGTCGTGACGTCACAGGATTTTTGACAGATGATTTGTGACGTCATATTATTTTGGCGGGAAAATATTTGAAACCTCTGTCACTTTTGACAGCTGTCAATTTTGACAGATAGGCGTGACGTCATAGAATTTTTGCCAGATGAGTCGTGACGTCACAGAATTTTGGCAGGAAAATATATTTTGACAGCTTAGTCGTGACGTCATTGAATTTTTGACAGATCAGTTTTGACGTCATAGTATTTTGGCGGGAAAATATTTATTGACAGCTTAGTCGTGACGTCATTGAATTTTGGCGGGAAAAATAGTATTTAAACAGCTGAATCCTGACGTTATCACAATTTGGCGGGAAAATAAATAGGTTTGTACGGAACCCTCGGTGCGCGAGTCAGACTCGCACTTGACCGGTTTTATTTTTAATACAATATACGTCAATATTATTATATTGAACCGATGGAAAGCGCGAGTACAGTCCACAAATGAAGCCAACGGATCGTAATCTAAAAATAACTTCAATCCATCGTCATCATCTTGCCGGTTTGGCCAAATGCTTCTTCACACTGCGTTTAAAGGACCTGTATTATGATTACGTCGCGTCTCTTCTCAGACTGCTACATAGGACACAATTGGGGGACGCCGCCGTTGATTTGATCGCGTACGTTGCTTTCGTCGAAAATGTTAACCAATTTACGTCCAGTGCTGGACATGCTTCCTTCGAACACTTTGCCCGATTCTATGACCATGACTAGACTAATGCAAACGTAAACTATACCAAACCAACCAAAAGATATAGAAAGTAACCTTTGCTTCGACTTACGTGATGGAAGGACCTTTTCCATTTACTTTTTACTCTCATTTCACACTTAATGACACTTCCAAAAACCACAGAACATCAAACAAATAAATAATTTAAAATAAAATCTTTTCCGGACCCCTAAAAAATGCAATTTTCACACAAATCACGTCTATGTTGTTATTTTAGGACCCCTGAGGTCTTTGGGACCATTAAGACTTGTTTACTTAGGGCCTGAATAGATTACAGACGAGATAATATTATGAAGATTGTACATAACTTGTTCTGAGTTTTTTATTTTTTTTTGTATTTAATATTACGTTTATATAAAAATGGGGTTCCGAAGGAATTTATTTTAGCAAGGTGTACTGTGGTAATGTTAGTTTTAGCTGGGACAGGGGATAGTGTTATGGTTTTTTTTTTGTGTATTTGGTAATTTATTGTTTAACTATTTTCAAACGTTAATCTCACGCCTCATTCCTTCCTATATGTATGTCTTAGTCGGACTTTATATCGTTAGTATGAGATGAGATGGAACGACGTATTATAAGTGCGTAAATAATCATAAAATATCGTCCGTCTAAATCAATCTCTACCAAAAAATAAGGAAAAGCAAAAGCAAAATAAATAGATCAGTTAAGAAACGTTTTGTCAAAAGCAAAACAAACTCAGATATAACATTAATCCATCATTTAAAACAACAACAAAGATAAATGGAACTCATTGTACCAGCCGTTAAAACAAACTCCATGAAAAACAAAAGAGCCAGAATTTCTTAAGACAAAATATTATCGAAAATTCTCGGATGAGTCGTTTTCAACCGACACTTATTTAATAGTCGATCGTTTCTCTGATCGCCCTTCATTTCCTTAGGCCGATGAGCTCATTTACCCTTGTACTTAAGGCATAGCGAACGCTTACGATTTTTACTTGTGAATAGATGAAAAATTTGGCAACGGGTTAAGATACAACTTCTTATCATCATCATCATTGCGCCTCGGCTCTGTCATGCCGTGAAATTTAAAATTTACTAATAAATAGCAGCCCATTAATGTCTCACTGCAGGGACGGGCCTCCTCCCATGTGACGGAGGGATACTTGGCCTACTAATACCACGCTGGCTAGACGGATTGGTATAGGGTTTAATTTCAAGTTTTTCTTCTAATTTAACCGAGCATTTTCCTAACAACCCTCCAGTATGTATGAACAGCGAAAAAGATCTTTATTCGTGCGAATTAAGAATGAAATTAAAAACCTCTTGTTCGTCATTTGAGTCAAGACTAGTACTTAACTATTTTATAGTAATGACTTACTAATTTTAGCCGACTGAACTATAGAGTTTCTGATCATGATTGATTTAACGCAATTGATTAAGAGTCAGTCTTTTAATTAGAAAATTATATGACGTATAGTTTGCCCTTCTAAGAATCTGAATAATTAGAAGTACATTGTAAAACCGAAAGCTATTAATTATTCTTACATCATAAGAAACGCTTGAAATTTTTAGTTAAATACTGTTTTAGAAGTAAATTAATCAAGTGAAAATTTAGTTTATTTCTAAAGTGTCAGTCACAGAAAGATAATTTTACTATTAAACTTTTTAATTGCAGTAAATACGTTTGTTTTAAGTTTGATTTAAATTTATAATTGTTTTTACTATTTCTAATTGCAACTAAAACAATTATATTGTAGTTATATCACGCGAGTTCTCCCGTTTTAATGAGAGGTTAATTTTTACCCGATTGCGCGATGCAAATGAGAGTATTGTGTTTATCAGCCTTTTTGGGACTGAAGACAATATGACCTATAGGTAGGACAGCAAAACTACTCAAATTAGTTGTTTATAATTAATAAACCTTTAAAATAAAAATATGAAAAAAATACCAATTAACATCTTTACATACCGAATTTTAAGCGTAAGTCGGAGAGCTCTTCAGTGAAAAAAGTCACAGTCAATCAAAGGACTAGTCTGGACTGGATGCGAAAAGCGTAAAAATGAGTGTTAGAAAAGTACTACAAAACACAAAAATAATGTTAGTTGGGAATCTTAAAATGTCTGACAATATGCGCAAAACCTTAAGTTACAATGATGAAGGCTCTACTTCAGAGAACAATTTTTTTCAGAAGGCAATTAAGTGTAAGGAGTAAGGAGAGATAAAGAAAATTGTTTTAAAGTATCTAGTTATATAACGGCTTAAGTGAGGGTAGTTTTAACTTAATTGTGCTTGTAAAAGGAATTATTTTTATACTACTACCTATACTTTATTTTTATAGTACACCGATCTAATATAACATGACTGCTACGCAAAGGTCTCGGGTTCGATTCCTGCTCAAGGCAAATCTTCGTGTGCATGAACATGATTATTTGCATTGGTCTGAGTGTTTTTTATGTATAATATGTATTTACAAATAAAATTAATTTTCACAAAAAAAAAGAACCGACTTCAAAGACAAAAATTGCACTAAAAAGTAATAAATAATTACTTGTATTTTGATTTTACAACAATAAATCAGCCATTATTTCTATTTAATTTTAATTTATAGAATAGGTTCTTTTCATTAAGTATTGTAAAAGTATTGTTAAGGATATTTCTTTAAGAGTCTGTAAATATATTTATTTGTAGATTGTTTAAAAGATAATCAAATTATTACAAATAATGTAATATTATTGTTATTTTTGGAGTCGGTGTCAGCCACGATCGTTATTATTAAGTATACCATTTTTTATTTCTGACTGAAAACTTAAACAAATATTATGGCGCCGTGTTATACACAGACTAATAATTACATAAAATTCACATTCGAAAATGAAACGGCCGTTTTCGTTTTAAATGCAATATTTATCTAATTAGAAACCATTTAAAGTGATGAGAGTGTGTTATACAAAACTTTATTGCCTATTCTAACGAACTTGTAGACAACATTTTGCATTATTGATCCTATTCGCGAATTATTTCTTTAAATCTAATCTATTTTAAGTTCTGGAAAGCTTTAATCAGTTATTAAATATAATATTAAAACGTTTAAATGTGATACTGGTATTTTAAAATATATTTATTTAAATATGATAAGAATAGTTGTTTAATATTTGTTTAATTTTTAAACTAATCCATACACAATCAACAAATATAATGTCGAAGTCATTTATAATCTGTAATTCATGGCCGTCATTCCGTTTGCTTAGGTATTATCGTACTTATTCCGTTGGCTGACACCGCCTCCAAAAATAACAATAATATTACATTATTTGTAATAATTTGATTATCTTTTAAACAATCTACAAATAAATATATTTACAGACTCTTAAAGAAATATCCTTAACAATACTTTTACAATACTTAATGAAAAGAACCTATTCTATAAATTAAAATTAAATAGAAATAATGGCTGATTTATTGTTGTAAAATCAAAATACAAGTAATTATTTATTACTTTTTAGTGCAATTTTTGTCTTTGAAGTCGGTTCTTTTTTTTTGTGAAAATTAATTTTATTTCTAAATTTTTAGTGAATTCCAATTCTATAAATCCGTGTGGTGACGGAGTGAAAACACAATATGTCACCACCTCATTTCATCCCATGGGTGTCGTAAAAACCGACTAAGGGACTATCCGTGAATAGAGATTGAGATATAAAAAGAAGGAAAACTTAAAATTAAACCCTATACCAATCCGCCTGGCCAGCGTGGTATTAGTAGGCCAAGTATTTCTCCGTCACAGAAGGAGGCCCGTCCCTGCAGTGGGACATTACTTTGTCGGAATATGGGTAGACCTACGAAACGCGCTGCTTATATGAGACAGCGCCGATTGAATGAAACAAACGAAGAAAGGGATAAACGCCTTTTAATGTAGGAAATCTACCTCCAATGTCATTTCAAAAGAGACTAGTGAACAACGGAGGACCTACATGCAAAAAGTTTTAAATAGGGAGAACATCGAAAAGCGTAGCCACCGTCTCGGCATGGTTAATTGGTAATAATAATTAAGTTAATTAAAATTAAAATAAATCAAATAAATATAATAATTATTATTATCAATTTGTTATATCTAAAGAATAAGTTTAAAATAAATTAAATGCAATTCAACAATTTTGTCTATTTATAATCCGTTATTAATTCCTATTTTAATTTAAAATAAGAATTTCATTCAAGTCTTAAACCACACCTGCGATTACATTCATAATGTTAAGTTTTCATCAATACAATTAAAATAAGCCCAAACACAAGGTAGCTGCTGTATGCCGTTGAGGAGTTTCTTCGACCCTCAGTCGTCTTTATCATGAGATCATGTTTGTGTAAAGTTGTGTAAAGTTTTCATCAATACGAATAAAATAAGCCCAAACACTCGGTAACTGCTATATACCGTTGAGGAGTTGCCTCGACCCTCAATCTTCTTCATCATCAGATCATGTTTGTGTAAAGTTTTGTAAAGTCTTCATCAATACAATTAAAATAAGCCCAAACACAAGGTAGCTGCAATATGCCGTTGAGGTGTTCCCTCGACTCACTCTGGTCTCCAGGATCTGACCAGTTCTTACTCTTGACTATTTGGTAGTGACGTCAGAGATGCACATGTATGACAAGATTTTACACAATGCGTCCCTACAATTTTCAAGAGATGCCCTCGATTTCTCTGGGATACCGTCATCCAGATCCAGATCTGGTGACAATGGGACCAAATGGGAAGCATACCCATACGAACAAAAAAAAAATTTTTCAAATCGGTCTAGCCGTTTTCGAGAAATCAGGTAACAAACACAAAAAAAAAAAAAAAAAATAAAAAAAAAAAAAAAAATACAACCGAATTGAGAACCTCCTCTTTTTTGAAGTCGGTTGAAAAAAAAGTATGTTTATCCGTTGTCTAGTACCCATAGTACAAGTTTTGCTTAGTTTTGGACTAGATGACGTTGTGTGAATGTTTGTTATTTATGATTATTATTTATTTATTTATTTTTCCGTAATATTTGCTTTATGTCACTAGAATTATCCATAGTATTCTTTATCTCAATTCCGCAATCACTCGATAGTTTGTATTTTATTTTTTCCTCGTATTGTTTTGTCTAGCTTTAACGAAAACATTATGATGTCATTTATTTGTATTATTATAATTACATTGTTATGCAGTAATTAATTAGGATATGGATAGCAAACAAGTTTACTCGGAACATGGAGTACACAGCAAAAGCTTTATGCTGTGTGAGAACCCTTTTGTCAGAATTCAAAGAAATTGCACCATTAATTATAAATAAATATTGTAAATATGATATAAAGGTTTATTAAATTATACAAAAAAAATTGTTAAACTATTTTTTTTCAACCTTTCTTTGTATCTAAACTCAGGACAATCATTTATGGATCGCTCAAATAATTGTCCTGCATGGGATTCAAACCCGCGACGCAGCCTATACCACCGAGCCAGACCTAATATTCATATCCTCATAACAGCCCATTAATGTCCCACTGCAAGGACGGGCCTCCTCCTATGATGGAGGGATACTTGGCCTACTAATACCACGCTGGCCAGACGGATGGGTATAAGGTTTAATTTAAAGTTTTCCTTCTTTTTATTTCGTAAAGATAATATTCACGGACGGATAGTCCCTTAGTCGGTTTTTAGGACACCCATGGGATGAGATAGGGTGGTGACATATTGTATTTTTACTCCGTCGCCACACGGACGACCTAATATTATAAACATACAAACTCTTTATTCCTTAAAATGTTTCTCAGAATAAATCCTCTACAGAGTGAAGAGTATTGAGAGCACCACAACGAGTATGTGCGAAACCGTTTGTAGTAGATAAGCGGTATCGGGAGAACATTTGCGGCATAGCTGATAATTTCCGTTGCACGATGGCGTCATTTACCCACAGAAGGCTTTAGGGTGCGGTGCCTTAAGTAGAGGGTATTTACACGTATAATCGAATTAACAATAATAAGTTTACATACATACATACATCCATAATAAACTCACGCCTTATTCCGGCCGGGGTAAGCAGAACCTAAGTAAGAGTAACCTTAGTTTAGATTTTAAATATGATACCTATGGGTTGCTTGTGGTGACGAAGTAAGAATACAATATATCACCATCCCGTCTCATTCGATGGGTACCGTACAACCGACTAAGGGACTATCCGTTAATATTATCTTTACGTTATAAAAAGAAGGAAAAGTTGAAATTAAAACCTATACCAATCCGTCTGGCTAGCGTGGTATTAGTAGGCCAAGTATCTTTCCGTCACTGGTGGAGGCCCGTCCCTGCAGTAGGGTACATTAATGGGGTGTTATGATGATGGGTTGCTTAAAAATACCTAAAGTTACTTGGAGATTCACATAAGCTGGTTATGACAGTCCATTAAGAGATGATTTTTACTTTCAATGACAAGATTTGTTAAGGCAATAAGGTCCGTTAGTTCAATTGATCAAAATGAGTCCTGTTCTCTGAGACGATAAAACGCCACTTGGACTGATTATCTTTGGTCACGTCTCACTAATCCATAAGTTAAACATTAATTTGCTCTGCTTGAGTTTCTTAAAAGACATTAGAAAAAAGATAATATAGAATAGAATAGAACATTTATTTTATAAATATACGTATAAAAGACATTATACTTAGATAATAAAAATAAACACAGAGTTCTGCTTTATTTTACCTAGTTAGTCATGCAAAATTGTACAAGATAAAGTTACAAAATAAAATAAAAAGTTCATTTTACAAATGATTTTTAAATAAGTATACAGAAGCAAAATTAATTAAACAAAAGTAGAATAAATGAATAAATAAAACGAAAATAATAATAGAAACTAATACTAATAAACTAAACTTAAACATTATTTATTTTAAAAACTGTTTGTATGTAAGGAATGTGTTAAGATAGATATTTGAAAAGATATAATATTACAGGAACTTTTATCTACACAGATGAAATTACTCTTAAAGCAGAGCCTTCAAACCCCCTAAATCATTTGCGCCATAACGCTGCAACTGTTACCAAACCCAAAGTCTTTAAACCAGCCACCCCTTTCAGAATCACTATACAAAACTCCACGCAAAACTAAACTCTATTCCCTTGTAATACAATACAAAATAAACATACTTATATGCATAAATAAATTTGTTAATATCTTCGAACTGACTTCTGCCATTACTGACTGGTGAAGTCATCTAAGCGCTTTATTTGAAAAAGATAGTAAGGAATGATAAAATCCTGGTTGAAATTCGATACAGTATCTGATTGGTAGAGTTATTTTTAATAGATTGGTATCAAGTGATTTGTGTCCCCATATTTCTTGATAATGGCACTTAGAAATGTGAGGTTTATGTACTTAGCTAGATTGTTATGTTGAGAAAAAGTAAATATTATTCAATTCCCGCTCAATGCAAATCTTTGTGTGCATGAACATGATTGTTTGCATTGGTCTGTGTGTTTTCTATGTAAACAAAATAATATTTGTGAAGGGATTCCCAAAAGAGCGATAGGAACCCAGCAGAGTTTCTTGTGGGTGTCTTCTCTGACATGGTCTTGTTCCGAACCCTCAGTAAACTTAGCCGTTAAGTTAGACGAGCATATGTGATTACTATAAAACGACTTTCACAAGCGGTATCGTTATATCTTACGTGAATAAATGATTTTTTGTTTGTTTGTTTGTGTATGTATTTACAAAAAAAAAGTATTTAAGTATGTTTATCCGTTGTCTAGTACCCATAATACAGCTTTGCTTAGTTTGGGACTAGATGGCGTTGTGTGAATGTGTGAGGAATATTTATTATTCTGGTTGAAGAAAATAACTCAGCGTGTTTTTCAGATTAAACTCTTATTGGTCTGGTTTATTCAGATTAATACTCCAGTCTTAATAACAAAAATAAGCTACAGTATTGTTTTTGTAATGTGTATTAACTGACAAAAAATATGAAAAACAATACTGGTGATTCTATTTTGTACATTTTAAAATAATGTTTTATACAATTGTAAGTGTCAAGTAAATATTTTAAAGACCTATAAAAACATAGAACCTTAAAAGGATACATTAGTATTTAATGTAAGCAGTATTATTCTGGAAAATGAGTAGATTTTAAGTGGTGGACTAATAGTGGGATACTCCTACGCCTTGATATCTCCTAAATTTTGAAGCAGCGCACGGTTAGCAACTAAATGAATTGCAATACGGAGGTTTCAATTGACGTGCTTATAGATGTTTTCTTAATTTTGCATACATCTTTTTGGAAATAATGTAAGCAATTTTTTATTTGGCAGATTTAATCCATCTTTATAACTTTTCTAGTTGTGCAACATTGAACATCTGCATGTCAATTCTCGTTCTTTAAAATTCGGTTAAGTTAACTTTAGTTGTCAAATTGTCACACTCTAAATAAAACTTTAACACGACCACAAAAGGTTACAATTACAATAGCAAAAAAACAAGACAATTTGACAACTAAAAGTTAACTTAACCGAATTTAATGTACGAGAATTGACATGCTGGTGTAAACATTTTGTTTGTTATATTTGCTTTTTCATTATAATATTGACGATACAAATAACAATTAAGTTTTAAAATAACATTATGCATATAGATTAAAACAGGCAGAAATCAGCTTTCGTTAAACCATTTTGAAAATATTTTTTTAATTTATTTAAAATTAAAACCGATTTCAGATCAATCAGCCTTTCAATCATATCCCTGAAATTGTTATTGTGTGTACAATGTAAATTACTTTTGTCCGCAAAGATGGTTATTTTAAAATATCCAATTGATTACTCATAAAGTGGGTTTTATTTTTATTAAGTGGACGTCCGCTGCTAAACATAGGCCTTCTCCAAATATTTCCACCCTTTGTGGTCCTGTGTGTGTGTTAAAGTGAACTTTGTATGAATGTAGACGAAACAAAGCAGGTTTGTATGAATTGTAGAATGTGTCAACATAAATATTGTTCTGATATCAGAATCTGTGGTCTCGTTATAACAGTCCATTAATGTCCCACTGCAGGGACGGACCTCTTACCGGGACGGAGGGCTACTTGGCTTACTAATACAACGCTGGCCAGGCGGATTGGTATATGGTTTAATTTAAAGTTTTCCTGATATTATTCACGGATAGTCCCTTAGTCGGTTTTTACGACACTCATGGGATGAGTTGGGGTGGTGACATATTGTATTCTTACTCCGTCACCACACGGAGAGTCACTACACCACATGGATGTCTGCGGTCTAACCTCAGGAAAACAAGGCATGATTTGTATGTTATAGGATTTTTATAAAACAGTGGTTGTGGGGTGGCAACGTAGACCTATAGAGGGGATCCTAAGCAATAGGCGTAAATAATAGTTTCTATTCTATAGGCGCAGATAGTTTTTTTTTCTTTTTGTTAAAAAAAAAAAACGAAAATTCATAATTAAGCAACAGCTCTGTCACCTAATAAATGGATACATTACACTAAAGATAAGCAACTTAACTGACAAGTAATTAATTTTAATTTAAATAAAATTTGTACAGACAAAAGAATATTATCTACGACAGTCATTTTTTGAAATAATTCTTATCTGCTTGAGACAATCTGTGATGACCTGTAACGTCATTTAGAAGCGTGATAAGTCGAAAGTTTTTCTTACATAGCGTTTTATGGACCTGCAACTTAATTTTTACTTTATTTTAATTTAATTTTTAATTAATCCAAAAGTGGTATTCTGGTCCTTGAACATTTCGTTAAAAATAAAGTTAAACATCAAGTTTGACGTTTTTTAATGAAGAACCTGTCACTATAAAAATTACAAGAATGCCGTTCTAAGCTTAGTTACAGTACGATTACATTACTGTAAAAATATTTTAAATTATTAATACAAGAATGCTAATTGTGTGAGAATTTGACAATTAAAAGTTAAATTAACCGAATTTTTAACGATTTTAAGGTACGAGAATTGACATGCTGTTTAAAAATAGTAAGTACCGCCACATCTCTTTGCCTTGTTCTTTAAATTTGAGATCTATTTTCTTCTATATAGACAGTACACTTACGTGTGTTTTGTTTAGTAAAATGTGTAGGATTTCAATAGAAAAAGTAACAAACAAAATTATCCCAGTTTATAAACGTATCAACTTTTACTTGTCGTTTTGTATCTTTATTGCGTGATATGGTAAATTACAGTAGGATTCAAAAGAATAAAGTTCATTATCATCAGTAATTTACTGTACAAAATCACATTAAATATATTTTGTTTTAATACTCGTGTCATATTTCAACCGCATATTTTATAATTCCAATCGTAATTCGTCAAGCTTTATTTCATAATTTATGTTTTTTTTGCTATCTGTACTCAACTAATCTACGGCTCATCCAATTCTAACATTTACGTTTTCACGCAATACGCCATCAAAGTAATTACGTTTGAAAAATAGCAATATTTAATACAATGTAATGCTTGAAAAGGTATCGTTTTGTGTTGGCGTATTAAAACAATATTTTTATAGGTTGCAAAGGTCTTTGTATATTTTGCAAAAAGGCCGTAGGGTTATAATTATTTTTGATATTTAAAATTATTACAGGATATTCTATGTAATATTGTTAATAAAGAACATTTATTTATTGAGAATTATGAGATATAATAAATCTATATTTATTAAAGGTAGCTCCAACACGTACCTACCTATTAACTATACATTTATTTCATTCCCCGTGTCATGCAAACATTTTTTAATTTTTTTTTTATTACCAATTTAAAAAGAATCAATAACAATGATGTTATGAAAAACTCAAATAAACCATTGTTTGACCTTATGCTAAGGAGTATTTAAATCGTAAGAGCATTAATTATTAAAATTCATGTAGGTAGGTACAGGTATACTATACATTCACAAATAGTTAGGTACACTGTTAAAAAGTTAAAAGTTTACATTTATTAACAAACTAAAAGCAATATTTTTCTTTAGACACTAGAACCAGGTTAATACATTAAATTGTTTACTTTTGTTTACTGCAAGTTTTCTATAAAATATATTTTTAAATTATTTCTAATAACATAATAAACATTTAGTGGCCACAGTGGCGCCAGTTACAGAGTATTTGTAGATCGCACTAATAATAATAATATTCTGAATAAAGAAATAATGTGTACAAAAATACCTTATCATTGAAAACACACACTGCATGTCAATTCTCGTTCCTAAAATTCGGTTGTTAACTTTTAGTTGTCAAATTGTCACACTCTAAATAAGACTTTAACAAGACCACAAAAGGTTACAATTGCAATAGCAAAAACATGACAACTAAAAGTTAACTTAACCGAATTTTAGGAACGAAAATTGACACGCTGATCAAAGTTATCGTTTTTTCTAGATTCACAAACTTAGATATTTTATCATGATAAGTCTTGAATTAATGCATTCCAATGTTCTCTATTAGTTGCTACGTCGCATTCGTATTGTAGATCCGTGTGGTGACGGAGTAAGAATACAATAATTATGTCACCACCCCATCTCATCCCATGGGTGTCGTAAAAACCGACTAACTTATTTTATTTTATTTATGAATAAATTTGATTTGATTTGATTTGACGGGACTATCCGTGAATTATCTTTACGAAATAAAAAGAAGGAAAACTCTAAATTAAACCCTATACCAATCCGTCTGGCCAGCGTGGTATTAGTAGGCCAAGTATCCCTCCGTCACGGGAGGAGGCCCGTCCCTGCAGTGGGACATTAATAGGCTGTTATTCTTCGTATTGTGGTCCTACATTGCTTCTACTGTTAGGTATAGCTAAAAGTGTTTATAATCTAAATCTTAACTCAATTTAAACTGCGTTTATCTTTGGCGAAATCTCATGACGTTTATCATTAGGTCTTGAGTTATAGCTTAGAGTTTTGAACCACAAGTTTGTTATGATTATATTATCATGTTTGGTGTCTGTTTTGGGCTGTCAGCGAGGTGTACGTTCTATGTATAAGTATTTACAAAAAAAAAAGTATTTAAGTATGTTTATTCGTTGTCTAGTACCCATAGTACAAGCTCTGCTTAGTTTGGGACTAGATGGCGTTGTTTTAAAGTGTGAGGTTATTTATTTTAAATGTGTATAAGTACTTGAATGATATGGATAAAATTTAAATGGTTTACAAATATAATATATACCTTTTTTACCCGACTGCGGCGAAGCCCAAAAGGGAGAGTGATGTGTTTTATTTATTTCCTTTCAAAAACATACTTACTTTGTCTACTAGTTGGGCTTTACATGCGTAGGCAATAGTTTAATATCAATAGATTTCTGTGTTGTGAAAGGATTCCTCAGTAATCATGGTTAATTTTAGCATTAACTAAACTTAACCCTATACCACCTGGCCAGCATAATATTAGGAAGACCAGTTTTTATTTTAGAGGTGAAGGAGCCCGGTCCCTAGAGTGGAAGAGTATTAGACAGCAGTTATGATCTAAAATGTCAGTTATATAGTAAGTTCCTAACTTGGCCCCCAGAGACCTAGTTAGTTACAAATTATAGAAACGTACAACTTTCAATGATAAATAGTTTAAGATGACCTATTAATTTGTTTTGTTAACTATTCGATACAGATTGTTGTAATTAACGGTTGGTTACAATCACGTAATATTGCGGTTTAGGTGTGATTTGGTTGGTGGTTAAAGCGAAACATTTTATTTAGAATATTTTTGGGTCAAACCAACTCCAAGAAATAGTATGTTGGAGTCATACATAAAGCCGGGGTGCCTCTTCTTTCAAAGGGATGGCTACTTGACCTTTTGACCCGATAGGTGCTAGCTCGGCAACAATATGATCTTAAGATCTTATCTTGTGGCAAATAAATATTTCTTTCTTTCTTTTTTTCTTTCTTTCTGTCTTAAGGCAGAGCGAGTGTTGGCGGAAAACTTGGCCAACTGATATCACGCCTAGCCAGAAGATTTTCCGTTTCTATCTATGATAGCTTACATCAATCAACCAACTAGCCTATTTCAGTCTACTGTTAGATATAGGCCTCTCCCAACACGCGGCACAAAGCACGGCCCAGGCCTTTCGCATCCAGTCCGACACAGAGACCTTTTTTGTCGTGATGTCAAGCTGACTGACACCATCCATCCAGTGCATATCCCGTGCATCCATCATATGCATAAGAATATTTATACTAAATGGGAATCGAAACCAGAACCTCAAAAAATCATACCATTAAAAAACAACCGACAGAAAACAGACCCACTTAAAAATACATCCCCTATTTACCTACCGCATACCCTAAATTATAATATTTTTATATAAAATAATAAATCTGCGTAGTACACTATCCGCGTATTAACCCTAACACATAGAACATGGCCGCGTTATTCAAGTAAAGCTTCCGCATTACTTTACCTAACTTGAGCTTAACTTACGTCATTATATGTTTACATTTACAAGATTTACATAATAATACGCGAATGTAATTATGTATGAGTATGTTATTATCTTTATGGTGCAATAATGGCTAAAGGCCCACTGCAGGGATAACTGGCTTGTAGAACAAAAGACTACGTAGTTTCAATAAATATCTACGAATGAAACTACTCATATTATTTTGATCTAACTTCACTTTCAAAGTTTGTTAGATTATTCATAAAGGTCCATTGCAGTGACAGGCCTCCTTAAGTGACGTATGGAAAGCCTACCAATGGTTGGTAACGGCAAAATTACAATTTAAAAACAAAAAACAGAACCCAGTTTAAAACAGTCCCAAGCAATATAAAAACGCTTACTTACCCTAGATTGCAATGTATTTTTATATTTAAAAACTGCGTAGTACAACATATCCTCATATTAAACCTAACACATAGAACATGGCCGCGTTATTCAAGTAAAGCTCCCGCATTACTTTACCTAACTTGAGCTTAACTTACGTCATTAAATGTTTACATTTACAAGATTTACATAATAATACGCGAAGGTTTCGTCTGCTTGAAAAACATTGTTGTGTGAGTCAATGTATGGTTTTCCTCTCCCCCCTGGATCGTGAAAGCGTACAGACGTGTATTCCGTGCTATTACAATTTACAAATTAGTTTTATTATATTTTGTCAACAAATAAACAAAGTTAATTAGTACCAGGTACTAGGCGCGCATAAGGTGGTAACGAGTGCATAGTGACTGTGGAGGTGAGATAGCAACACCAGCGACAGCTAGCGCGCGCGCAGTTACTACGGCAGCGCAAGCGTGTGACGCACTTCGTCGGTGGTTGCCACAACGCACAGGCGACAGCGACTAGCGGTTAACTTTTACGACTGCCCTAAGTTGTAATAATTACTAAACCTAAAAATACCCCTGTGCTGCAAGGTTAATATCCTTGAACGATGTATAAAACCCCTCCCAAAGTTAAGAACTCAGCTGAACCCCTAGAGCTTGAGAATAAGCTGATTAGGGTACCGCATTGTTCCTTACATTCTGAGTCGGACATAAGGAGACTTTATGAAGAGGAAGCTCTTCAACTTAACATGTCACAGAGAGGAAAACGCAAATACGCCTCAAGTGAGATTACTGGTAAAGAACTACATGACTTTAAAAATGAGTTAACAGTACTTATGAAAGAAATAATCAGTGCACAAAATTCTCGCCTAGATAAATTAGAAGGCTACATGATGGAGATAAAAAATCATTACACGGACATCAAGGCTACCACGTGTGAATTGGAAAAGACCATGACATTTGTTTCCGATCAATTAACATCATTGGAAAATAAAATAACTACCCTGGAAAAAGAACGAAACATAATCACAGGTAAACTGACAGAACTGGAAGAAAAAATGGAAGCATGTGACCGAAATCTGATTAAAACCTCCATAGAGATTCGTAATGTACCAAGAAGGGAGAAAGAGACTAAAACCATGCTTTTTGATATAGTGCACAGCCTGTCTAAAGTGTTAGATGTGAAGATGGACTCTAGCTGTGTTCGGGACATATCGCGACAGTCTACTAAGCAAGAAAACAAAACCTCTAACGTGACAATTGAATTCTCGAACACTCTCACAAAGTTCAACTTCCTGACTGCGGTTAAGGAGTACAACAAAAAGAACCCAACCAATAAATTAAGCTCTTTTCATATCGGTATGCCGAGCTCATTACAAACACCCATATATGTAGCTGAACAACTAACAACACGCACCAAGAGATTATTCTATATCGCTAGGAATTTCGCTAAGACACATCAGTATTGCTATTGCTGGACGTATCTTGATGAAAAAGGACCCGGACAGCCAACCGGTCCTAGTGAGAAGCGAACTTCAGCTGCAGCAACTGGTACCCAATTCTGCATGACTATGTAAACTTTATACTTTTTTCTTTTATTCTTTAATTATAGTTAGTAGTATTTATGTTTTAAGGTTTAATATTCCAACACTTGTCTTTATAACAACTATATTTGATCTGTTCGTATTATCGGGAGAAAACACATCCATATCTATTACATTACATAAATATCTTCACTTCCTACACATGCTAGGGCTACATAACACTTACCAACCTAAACACACAATCCAAACACAGTCACACACATCCACACATTTTATTACAAAAACCCATAATTTCTACCAAGTTACCCAACATCAAATTTATACTGTACTATGCGTTTTACTGCTACTCACATTTTTATTTCCAACGAGTGCAGACAAATTACTAGATTTTACTTATAAAGTCCACTGTGAATACTTATTATACTCCCAAATACCTGAAATCAATATTGGAACCCATAAAACTTTTACAAATGTATATACCGCTACCCTTCATAGATTACCTATTTATTTTAAAATTCGATAATTTTCAGGATCTACACAATGACTTAGATCAAATTTCAATCGCGCACTCATTGACATGCTCAATAGATGATTGCAAACGAATAGCCAGATCCCACGGAAAATCACTAGCACTACTCTGTCAGAACATTCGGAGTATCAATAAAAATTTTGATGGCCTACTCACTGTTCTGGAAAGAAGTGAGGTTTTATGGGATCTTATAGTCCTCACTGAATGCTGCTTACTAAAGGCTCCGCTGATACCATTTATACACGGCTACACATCAGTCAGGACTAATAAACTAAATACACAAAGTGAAGGCGTAGTGGTGTACTACAGGAATCATCTCAAAGTCTTGTCAACAGAGCCTGAACTACTAGACGCTAATTGTTTATGTCTTACAGTGAATAAAGATACTGTGGTCATTGCTATATATCGCCCACCAGCTAAGCAAAATACCTCGACCTTTTTAAACTCTTTAGATCTTCTACTTAAATCCTTTAAGGCGTTTAAAAACATTATATTAACAGGAGACATTAATATTGATATATCGGATTCGGGGGATGACCCCCGTTCATTTGAATACCTCAATATGGCAGCATACCACGGTATGTTGCCAGCGCATAATATCTGCACAAGGTATAACCTTTCATGTATTGATCACCTTCTGTTAAAAACTAAATTACCAGCTTTTTGTTATGTGGCTAACACCACTATTACCGATCACGACACAATTTTATTTTTTCTCCGTTGTAAAAAAATTTCTAACGATATTTCCTATAAGTTTAAAAATATCAAAATTATTAATTTTGAAGGTGTTCAATCAGATTTGGACACGACTGACTTTACCCCGCTTTATAAATACACAGATGTCAACGATGCTACAATTTTTTTTATTAACTCATTAAATTCAATAATAAATGTAAACTCTATTTTAAAAACTGTTCCAAATCGCAAAAGGCTAAATAACTCATGGATGACCCCTGGATTGTTAAAATGCTTACGAAATAGAGATAGGCTGTATTTAAAATTAAAAAATAATCCCAACAATGACGTATTAGAGCTGACTTTTAAAAGATATAAAAATTATTGTACCAACTTACTCAGGAAGACAAAAATTAATTATGGTAAAAACCAAGTAAATAACGCAAAAGGAAATACAAAAAAGATTTGGGAAACTATTAAAACCATTACGCACACTACTAAGATCACCACCCAACCCTCTGAGCTTTTGTCTGTATTAGATCCTGGAGGCTCGGTAAATAAAGTCAACTCCTACTTTGCTAACATAGGACGTACACTGGCCGAATCTGCGCCTAAGATAAACAATTTACAGTCAACTAACGATATCGCACGCCATCAGAGTACGTTTGCTCTATTAGAAACTGATGAAGTGGAACTAGAAGCTCTTATAATGAGTCTTAAAACTGAGTGTGCAGTGGGTAGTGACAATATTTCAGTAAAATTCCTTAAGATATTCAAAGACATCTTGGTCACACCTATTGTTTTCATATTTAATCTCGCGTTTACAACAGGAACATTCCCGGATGTATTTAAACTTGCAATAGTGCACCCAATCCATAAAGGAGGAAACAAGGACCAACCAAATAGCTACAGACCCATTTCGATACTGCCCACGCTCTCTAAGCTCTTAGAGAAAATATTGAACTCTAGGCTTATGAAATTTCTGACACATACGAAACAACTGTCACCACGCCAATACGGTTTTCGTGCCGGCCTATCTACAAATACAGCAGTTCTGGACCTCTCTACCGAAGTTATATCAAGGCTAGACAAAAAATTGAAGGTCGTGGGAATATTTCTTGATATTGCGAAGGCCTTTGACACAGTATCCATCCCTATCCTCACGGAGAAATTGGAATGGATCGGTGTCAGAGGAATTCAGTTGTCCCTTTTTAAAAGTTTCCTCACGAACAGAAGGCAAATTGTTAGGATTGGAGATTTCTATAGTAACGAGCTTCCTTTGACCCATGGAGTCCCACAAGGAAGTGTTCTGGGTCCCACGCTGTTCCTATTATATATTAACGATTTGTGCCAGTTACAATTACAAAATTCCACAGTATTTACCTATGCTGATGATACTGCAATCATATCTTACGGAAACACTTGGGAAACAGCCTTCGAATACGCTCAAACTAATCTGAATATTGTTACAAACTGGTGGGCTAATAATCAATTAACACTTAATGCAGGTAAGACTAACTATCTCACTTTCTCATTGACTGCATCAGGTAAGCCTACTGCTCTTTCATATTCCCTTATTGCACACTCCTGTTATACATCAGCTCAAAATAATTGTAATTGCACTATTCTCTCGCATGTGAACGCTATTAAATATCTAGGAGTACAAATAGATGATAGACTTTCTTTTCACCAGCATATAGATGTACTCACCTGCAGATTACGAAAGTTGATTTATGTTTTCAAAACCCTTGGTAATGTGGTTGATTCACAGGTCTTACGCACCACGTACCTTGCCCTTTGCCAATCTATCACGCAATATTGTATTGTGGCTTGGGGAGGGACAGACAAAACCTACCTTCTGAAATTGGAACGCGCGCAACGAGCTGTCTTAAAAGTTGGTTGGAGGTTACCATACCGTTTTCCAACAACTGACCTTTATATTAAGTGTAATGTTCTATCCGTTAGAAAGATCTTTATACTCAACTAGCTTTTCCCCGCGGCTTCGCTCGCGTTAAAAAGTATTATTATAAATTATGTTTAAAAAACCAGAACCCTTATGAGATCACTTTGTTGTCCCTCTGTCTGCCTGTATGTCAAAACCATTTTTCTAAGGAATGCGTGGAGTAGCTAAGTCGTAATGTCACAGAATTTTGGAAAGATGATTCGTGACGTCATAGAATTTTTGACAGTTGAGTCGTGACGTCATAGAAATTCTGACAGATGAGACGTGACATCATAGAATTTTGGCGTGAATTTTTTTTTGACAGCTACGTACGTCGTGACGTCGTAAAATTTTGGCAGGTTTTTTTTACAGCTAGCTAGATAGAAGTTTTGACAGATAAGACGTGACGTCATAGAATTTTGGCGGGAATTTTTTTGACAACTTCGTCGTAACGTCATAGAATTTTAACAGCTGAGTCGTGACTTCATAGATTTTTTGGCAGCTGAGACCGTGACGTCCTAATAGGGGCTGAATTAATCAAAATTCTATATTAGCGGACATCTTCATCATAGTAGCTCCAATCTTTAATTTCAGTTCAATCATTCGAAAATTTAAGAAGATTTATACAAACTTTCATTTACCCTTTTAGGGGTGGAATTTATCAAAATACTTTTTAAGGAGATGCCTACTTTATAGTAGCTATCTGCATGCAAAGTCTCAGCCTGATCGGTTTTAAACTGACAAAGATTCATACAAATTTTCATCCCCTTGGGGATAGAATTTTTAAAGTCGTTTCTAAGGAGATGCCTACGACATAGCAAGTATATGTATGCAAAGCCTCAGCCCAAACAGTTTGAATTTGAAAAAAATTCAAATTAACTTTCGTTCCCTATTTTATCCCTATAGGGCTTGAATTTAATAAAATCCTTCCTAAGCCTACGTCATAGTAACTATTAGAATGCAAAGCCTCAACCCGATCGGTTTAAAATTGACAAAGTTTAATACAAACTTTCGTCGCTTATTTTATCCTCTTGGGGGTACAAAATATCAAAATCCGTTCTTAGCCGATGCCTACGTCTTAGTAACTCTATGCATGCAAAGCCTCAGTCTGATCGGTTTGAATTTGACAGAATTTCAAACTAACTTTCGTTCCCTATTTTATCCCCATAGGGGATGAATTTAATAAAGTCATTTCTAAGGGGATGCCTACGTCATAGTAGCTAAATGCAAGCAAAGTCTCAGCCCGATCGGTTGGAAACTGACAAAGTTTCATACAAACTTTCGTCGCTTATTTTATCCCTTTGGGGGTAGAATTTATAAAATTCCTTTCTAAGGGGTTGCCAACGTCCTAGTAGCTATATGCATACAAAGTCTCAGCCCGATCGGTTTGAAACTGACTAAGTTTCATACAAACTTCCATCACCTATTTTATCCCCTTGGGGGTAGAATTTATAAAAGTACTTTCTAAGGGGGTGCCAACGTCATAGTAGTTATATTGTGGAGTGGGCACCGGAACTCGTCAGATGTTGTAGAAGTGGGGTAGTAAATGATACTATGATGACATGTTGAATGCTCCTTTAATTACATCTTACCACGATTTATATACTTAATATCTACGTGTCTTATAGCTATATTACTATCTTAATGTCTTATCTTAGTATCTTATGATAGTTATAGTACAACCGTAATCTATTCCTTGTTATCGGATGATGTATGTGACCAGCTCACACTACATCACCCTTCCAGAGAAAAAAAATAAAATTAAATCTAAGTTAATTTTATTGTTTTGATTATAACTATTATAATTAATTTTAACTATCATAATACAATTTGGTTCTATTTTTATGTACAGTTTCTATTTTATTTTTATACTTTATTTTTACATTTGGTGACTCATCTTTTATTACATAAAATGGTCCATTGTACACATTATCTAACTTACTTGCATTCTCATTTTTCAACAATATTAAATCACCTTCCTTATATGTTACAGGGTTACTATTTTTATCATAAACAATTTTCCTGGCCAATTTACTAGTTATCAAGTTTTCTCTAGCATCCGCTTGAGCTTTCTGTAAACGAAACTTAAACTCTAAAGGATAATCATCGAAATTATATATAGGTTCAACACTCCCATTATTTAAATTACTTGGTAAGTTGCATAATTTTCCGAACACTAACTCATATGGAGTATATTTAGTTACAGTATTTACTGTTGTGTTGTATGAAAAACACCAATAAGGGATCCAAGAACTCCATGATGACGAGTTGTTATTTGTCTGAATTCTTAAATACGCACCCAAAGTTTTATGAGCATTTTCTAGCGAACCAATACTTTCATGATGATACGACGTTGCTAATATTTTATTTATGCCTAAAATTTTGAATAATTCTACCATGACTTTGGAAATAAACTCACTTCCCCTATCTGTAGCAATGTTTTGCGGTATCCCATATCTCAAAATGAAATTTTCCCCTAACGCTTTTGCTACCTCATTGGTTGATTTGTTTTTTAAAGGATAAGCTTCCACAAATTTTGTTAACTCACACTGTAATGTTAAAATATATATATTTCCATTCGTATCCTTATCGAATGGTCCTACTATATCCAAGTAAATTTTCTCAAAAGCTGTTGACGCAGTCGTCGTAATTGTCATTGGTTCCCTAATATTTTTCTGAAATTTTTGTTTCTGACACTTATCACATTTTTGGACGTATTCTACTACATCTTTTTCGATACCTGGCCAGTAAAAAGATTTCTTTATATTATTAATCATCCTTCGTATCCCTGCATGACCACTAGTTGGTAATATATGAAAATCGTTCATGACTACCTTCTTTTCTTCCCTGTCCTCTATCCTACGTACATCTTTCACTATACATACTTTAAAGTTCTTTTGTAATGAACTATTGTTTTCCTTTAAATACCGTGCCATTCCTTTTATCAAATACTCGTTATCATTATTTTTTAACATAATAATATGTTCCAAGTTTTGTTCAAAACAAAACTTTACTATGTCTTTCAGCAACTCGTCTAGGGAAGAAGCTGATAAAGATTCATAGTTAATATAAACACTTAAGTGTTCTGGCACGTACATCAATTTATTTCGTGACTTAGACATAATTATTTTACAATTTTTGTCACGTATCAATTTTCCCCATTTATTTGCATTTATTCTGCGTAATTCCACATCATTCCCTTGTTTCTTCAGTACTTCTACTATTCTGGGATGCCCTATCCTAGAATCTATTATATTATCCTTCCGAATATCCTGTTCTTTACCCAATTCCTGCAACCGCCTATTCTGCATTCTCGTCATTACTGATATACTATTATTTCCCATATCTTTTAAATCTTTAATGGAGATTTAATTTTATAGATTGCTCATATATATTAGTTACAGTCAACTTATCTCCCGGTAAATGAAATATATCTGGATATTTCGCACAGATCTGTTCAATCATTAATCGTTCCTCATTGTTTAAATAGTCTAATTTTAAAATTGAAAATATTTCCTTAATACGTTCAACACTCTTACTTGACTCCGGAAAATGACAATAGCTATAATTCCTTAAGGGTTGAATATCTATATTTTTTAAAATACATTCAATTTCCTCGTCTTTTGTATTCAATATCCTAATAGGTATCATTCCATTTTTCGGTTTAGCTATTACGCTGGCCAAAAAAACCCCTTCCTGTAACTCTTGTTTTGATACCACACAATCTTCGGTTATGCTAACTGGAAAATATTTAATTACCTCGCAACGCGGCGGAATACTTAATACATAATCATAATATCTAAGTGGCATCGAAATAACTTGCCCTCGGTATTCCTTAAGAGTTAGTTTATTTTCTGAGAAATCTATAACGCCTTTATATTTTTGTAAAAAATCTTGACCTATTATGCCGACCGATTTACATGGTAATTCATTAAATACATAAAACTTATGCATAAACGAACACTGTTCGAAATTTAAATTTAAGTACACGTAACCTATCGCTTGTATTTTACCACCTACACCGTTAACTACTACCTTATCCTTAATAATATTGTAACATCCCGGGTAACATTCTAAAATTTCATTTTTTATGGCTGATATTGACGCACCCGTATCAATTAGCCATTCCGAGTGTAGGCCATTAAGAAAAAAATAAACCCAGTTTATACTATTATACGTTAATATATGTTTATCTTTATTCACGAAAAAACTGACTCGGCTCTATTTGTTGTTCCAATGTGTCAAGTTCATTATCGCCTGACGTATGTTCTACTTCTAAACATGCTACAGCTCGCCGACCTTGCTGACTCGGTTGTTCACGATAACCGCTACGTCCGCGAATTCCATTACCATGCCATCTCTTTGTATTATTAAACACGTACCTATCAGCTGTGTTTTGTTTTGCGCGATAATTTTGTTGGAAATTATTATTATTTCCACTACCTCTATTATTCCTGTAGACTCCATTTGTCCTGAACTGTCGTTGAAAAGTTAATACCTGTTAGGAATTACAACTTTCGTCTTCTGCTATCCTAATTGCATCTTTTAATGTTGTTATATTCTGTGCTGAAATGATAGTGCTTATACGTTGATTTCGAAGCCCGTCAGCGAATCTTTTTACTGCGTATTTTTCGTTTAATGGCCGTAACACTTTGTATGCTTCCTTATCGTTTCCTGCCTGCGCAATGGTTAAGTCTATCATATACTTTTCTATTTCTATCCCGAATTCTGTTATCGATTTATTACTTTGAGTAGCCCTAGAGAATTTATTTTGAATAGCTACGTCTGATTTTATTGTCAATAGATGTTTTTTCATGTCATTTACTAATTGTTCAACCGAATCGTACTCTCCTGATAACCGTATTTTAGCCCCTTGGTTTAACCGTGTTTTTAATACAAATTTTATTAATAATTTTTTTTCTTCCTCTTTAATCATTGAACTGTATAACTCAATAGAGTCTATAAGGTCTTGAGTGACATGTTCTTCTCCCGTTACTTTAGGCAATAGCCCCACGGCCGTCCTCAGAGAAAAACTCTCGGTACCCATTTCTGACGGTGTAATCTTATTTTCGAATTTTATAGTGTATAAATAAAGTTTCTCTATTTTATTAATTAATTCTACAATTTCTGTTGAAAATTTGCAACTCCCGAAATAATTGTTTTAAATTTATCGTATAAAGTTTGTATTTCGTTAATTTTTCCTTCAAAATTACTTCCTACCCTTCTACTGGGTCCTAGTTTAACAATATTTTCTCTTAAATTTTTTAATTGTACAAAAATTGTAGTTAATTCTACTTCCATAATTTAATAATAACCGATTATGATAAACTTATAGTCTTTAAACACATTCCGTACACAAACATAAAATAACACTGATTTTCACTCACGTTTCCTTCCTTCTTGTTATGCCTGCATCACTCGCTGGACATCCCTCTTATTTATTTCTCCTTGTATCCAGTTCATGTGGCACCTTCGGTAGAGATAACCCACTGCGCTCACAATAATAACCAAAAACACGCTGCCATGAACCAAACGACTGTACTTATGGCTGACAGTTGTTGTTGTGTTGCTGTTGCGTTGTTGGATCCACCAGAAGCTGTCTGAGCTATGATTACTTCCTCCTTCGAAGTAGAACCACCCATTTTAAAATAAATTTAATATTTGTACCTCTATTTTAGTTTTCCGCGTATCCATAACCTGTTCCGAATCTCATTCTGCTTTTCAAGACTTCTTACGGCAGGGTCGCCATGTGGAGTGGGCACCGGAACTCGTCAGATGTTGTAGAAGTGGGGTAGTAAATGATACTATGATGACATGTTGAATGCTCCTTTAATTACATCTTACCACGATTTATATACTTAATATCTACGTGTCTTATAGCTATATTACTATCTTAATGTCTTATCTTAGTATCTTATGATAGTTATAGTACAACCGTAATCTATTCCTTGTTATCGGATGATGTATGTGACCAGCTCACACTACAATATGCATGCAAAGTCTCAGCCTGATCGGTTTGAAACTGACAAAGTTTCATACTAACTTTCATCCCCTATTTTATCCCCTTGGGGGTAGAATTTATAAAAGTCCTTTATATGGGGTTGCCAACGTCTTAGTAGCTATATGCGTGCAAAGTCTCAGCCAGATCGGTTTGAAACTGACAAAGTTTCATACTAACTTTCATCCCCTATTTTATCCCCTTGGGGGAAGAATTCATCAAAATCCTTTCTTAGCGGATGCCTACGTCATAACATCTACCTGCATGCCAAATTTCAGCCAGATCTCTCCAGCGGTTTGGGCTGTGCGTTGATAGATCATTATGTCAGTCACCTTTGAGTTTTATATACATATATATGTAAGTGAACTAAAATCTACTGTAAGTATTTGTAAACCTTAAAAACTTTACATATTTTTAATTGTTTTAGTTAAGTAGTATTAATTATATTATTTTTAAAGAAGTACAAATTTTTAAATTATTATATTATATTAGTCTTTAAATTACTTTGTGTAACCACTCTTTATGAGAGAGCCTGGAGATTTGTCACACAGGTTTCGGACCTTTTACAAACTCCAGCTCTCACTAAGGTTAATGTCTATACAGTGTAAACTATCTACTTTAAGACTCAAACTATTGTACTTACTTACCTTTTTGAGAGAAATAAATGATTTATTTATTTATTTATTCTAATCAGCTTTGTAGTTATTAGTTAGTAGGCCCATTACAGGTCATAGGATAATACATATTGTATTCTTACTCGGTGTGGTAACGGAGTAAGAATACAATGTCACCACCCCATGTCATCCCATGGGTGTCGTAAAAACCGATTAAATAACTATGCGTGAATGTTATCTTTATGAAATAAAAAGAAGGAAAACTAGTAGGCCAAGTATCCCTCACTCATGGGAGGAGGCCCGTCCCTGCAGTGGAACATTAATGTGCTGTTATGATGAATAGTTTTTTTACATCAATAAAACTAAATTAAGATTACTCGTAGCTGAAAATAAGTTTATTCTATAAGATAAGCGTCTTCAGCAATGGTAAACTCTAAAAAAAATTAGGTCAAAAGCTTGAACATATTCTCAATATTTATGTGGGTCGAAATGACCCCATACGAGCGTCTGGCATAATGGTGATTTTATGGAATTTCATTCTTTAGTATGTGCCGAAATCTGTTGTTATCGTAGCCGATGTTTTTGGTTTTAAGGGGGAAAGTAACAATATTCATTTTTTATGATTTTTGTAAGTACTTGAATTTTCTATCGGCA
Source organism: Schrankia costaestrigalis (assembly GCA_905475405.1). NCBI lineage: Eukaryota > Metazoa > Arthropoda > Insecta > Lepidoptera > Erebidae > Schrankia > Schrankia costaestrigalis. The sequence continues at coordinate 10,741,938 of FR997851.1, forward strand.
TATTTTGTATCGGTTATAAAAGTGTAGGAAACATAACATTTGTAAATTGGTACATAAAATACGAGTACATGATCATAACTCTCCGTGTGGTGACGGAGTAAGAATTCAATATGTCACCACCGCATCTCATCCCACGTGTGTCGTAAAAACCGACTAAAGGACTATCCGTGAATATGATCTTTACGAAATAAAAAGAAGGAAAACTTGAAATTAAACCCTATACCAATCCGTCTGGCTAGAGTGGTATTAGTAGGCAAAGTATCCCTCCGTCACGGGAGGAGGCCCGTCCCTGCAGTGGGACATTAATGGGCTGTTATGATGATGATAAAATAATCTAAATATTTCATAACAGAAAATTTCCTCTTCAATTTCCCAATCACCAAAAATAACCCTGTGCTAGTAAACTGGGCTGACGATGAACCAATTAAAGCTAAAACGTCCGTTTAGCATTATGAGTACAAACGGACAGTGTAACGCGACTGCACCGGACACCGTCACTTTGTGCAACTGACACTGATTAATGTGAACTCAGCTTACGCTACGTATTATAAATTAATTGCGAACATACTGCGCTGACGAATTGTAAAGGCGTTTTTGATTTTGATATATTTTTGATAAATTTGTGTGGTGACGAAGTAAGAATACAATATGTCACCACCCCATCTCATCCCATGGGTGTCGTAGAAACCGACCTAAGGGACTATCTGTGAATATTACCTATAAATAGAAAGAAGGAAAAGTTGAAATTAAACCCTCTACCAATCCGTCTGGCCAGCGTGGTATTAGTAGGCCAAGTATCCCTCCGTCACGGGAGGAGGCCCGTCCCTGCAGTGGGACGTTAGTGGGCTGTTATGATGAAAAATAACCCTGTGCTAGTAAATTGCGCTGACGATGACCCAATTAAAGCTAAAACGTCCGTTTAGCTTTATGAGTACAAACGGACAGTGTAACGCGACTGCACCGGACACCGTCACTTTGTGCAACTGACACTGATTAATGTGAACTCAGCTTACGCTACGTATTATAAATTAATTGCGAACATACTGCGCTGACGAATTGTAAAGGCGTTTTTGATTTTGATATATTTTTGATAAATTTGTGTGGTGACGAAGTAAGAATACAATATGTCACCACCCCATCTCATCCCATGGGTGTCGTAGAAACCGACCTAAGGGACTATTGTGAATATTACCTATAAATAGAAAGAAGGAAAAGTTGAAATTAAACCCTCTACCAATCCGTCTGGCCAGCGTGGTATTAGTAGGCCAAGTATCCCTCCGTCACGGGAGGAGGCCCGTCCCTGCAGTGGGACATTAATGAGCTGTTATGATTATGATGAAATAATCTAAATATTTCAAAACAGAGAATTTCCTCTTCAATTTCCCAATCATCAAAAATAACCCTGTGCTAGTAAACTGCGCTCACGATGACCCAATTAAAGCTAAAACGTCCGTTTAGCGTTATGAGTACAAACGGACAGTGTAACGCGACTGCACCGGACACCGTCACTTTGTGCAACTGACACTGATTAATGGGAACTCAGCTTACGCTACGTATTATAAATTAATTGCGAACATACTGCGCTGACGAATTGTAAAGGCGTTTTTGTTTTTGATACTATTTTTGATAAATCCGTGTGGTGACGGAGTAAGAATACTTACAGTTTGTCACCATCGCCACCCCATCTCATCCCATGGGCGTCGTAGAAACCGACGAAGAGACTATCTGTGAATATTATCTTTACGAAATAAAAAGAAGAAAAACTTACAATTGTTATAGGCCAAACATCCCTTCGTCCCGGGAGGAGGCCCGTCCCTGCAGTGAGACATTAATGGGCTGTTATGATAATGATGATACTGCGCTGACGAATCGTAAAGGCGTTTTTGCTTATGATACTATTTTTGCCATTTTCATCATATCAGCCAATGGACTTCTACTGCCAGGACATAGGCGTCCTCGAATTTAATAATAAATAAATAAAAATAAATAATCTTCACACATTCACACAACGCCATCTAGTCCCAAACTAAGCAGAGCTTGTACTATGGTTACTAGACAACGGATAAACATACTTAAATAAATTTTTTTTGTAAATACATACATATTATACATAGAAAACACCCAGACCAATGCAAACAATAGTGTTCATGCACACAAAGATTTGCATTGAGTGGGAATCGAACCCGAGACCTCTGCGTAGCAGTTATGTAATATAACCACTACGCCACAGAGGTCGTCAAAATATAAATATAATATATAATAATGTGTGATCTATTAATTTTGTCTTTAGCTGGAGGATGCTCTTTAAGCATGTTAAAGTTTCCGCCACGTATTGGTCTATCCATACTGTGGGAGTTGTGTTTAAAAAACCAAACAAAATAAAACAAGAGTTTTCTTACTTACTGAAAGTTTGATTATAATAACGCCTGCAGGGTTCCATATTGTCTTAAAGTAGAATCAAAATACAGATTAATATGCAAACAACGATCAGTATGAAAGGTCGTAATTACAAATATTGTACATAAACTTTGTAAACAACAATATAATATTTCTAGATATATGTAATCTTTGTATAATATACCAGAGTGTTCATAAGATATAGAGACGCTCTTCGTGTGTACGCGTGGGGATGTAAAAGAACAAAATAAAATTCAAATTCCATCTCATCTTATGGTTTTTTTTTTCAAATTTCGAAGTAGATGCTAAGTACTGCTTGATTTACAAAAAGTTGAAAATATCGTTTTATAAAGACGGCACTTTGAATCCTCTGTAGTATGAAAGAAGAACAAAAAAGCCTAAAAATTACCCGATATTTTTCATTGAATTATCTGTACTATACTTTTCTTTAACGAAAAAAGCTACTACTTAAGTAGGCATCAAGTCCTGTGACGCGAGAACTTTTATTATCAAATTAACAGTCCAAAAAGGGGTCTTCCAGGGTCAAAAGAATTACTTGTAGTACCTATATCACATCAGACATTCATGAATTGTAGACTACGTGGACTTAAGTCGCATGCGGAACTGATGTGACTTCGGCACAGTTATTTAGCATTTCGGGTTATTCACATATAAACAAAAATTATTACAAATAATGTAACGTCTCCGCGTAGTGACGGAGTAAGAATACAATATGTCACCACCCCATCTCATACCATGGGTGTCGTAAAAACCGACTAAGGGACTATCCGTAAACATTATCTTTACAAAATAAAAAAAAGGAAAACTTGAAATTAAACCCTATACCAATCCGTCTGGCCAGCGTGGTATTAGTAGGGCAAGTATCCCTCCGTCATGGGAGAAGGCCCGTCCTTGCAGTGGGACATTAATGGGCTGTTATGATGAATGTAACGTCATCTCTACATATTAAATACCCATTGTACCGTTAACATTATATCAGTTGTTAATATTAACATCACGTTTAAAGCACATATATTTCTAAATTTACACGTTCTGAGTTACAAACTGAGTGAACTCAATTTACTTACCTTATTACAAGGCCGTCAAGGGGGTGAATTATTAAGGGGTCGAAATATTAAAGGGGCTCAAAAACACTTTATAAATGTAATGTGCATGTTACATTACTTCAAGTTTTAACTTACGTCTTGTAACTTCAAGTTATAAGTATCGATATGTTATTGGCAAAATTTAACGGCAAAATTTTCTGTGTAAAACTTTGCTTGTGAGTTTTACAAAGGCGTGTACTTGGCGAACAATATTGTTAGGTCGTTTATATAACTTCGGTTCTTTGGCTTATGTCTAGCTGGCGTGAACTGTATTTTATAATATCGTGGCTTCACAAAGTTTTTCTGTATACTCTTTGATAGCGTTTTGACTGTAGTTTAGTTATACTATTTTGGAATAAATAAATATTTCTCACAAATTCACACAACGCCATCTAGTCCCAAACTGGACACAAAGATTTACATTGAGCGGGAATCCAAGCCGAGACCTCTGCGTAGCAGTCATGTTATATAACCACTTCGCCACAGAGGTCGTCAAGTTTGGTCTTACTATTTTGGAATATCGTTTGAATTAGCATTGCCGCACCTGCTGAAAATGTGTCTATCCTAACACCCATTAAACCAGTCTATTATTGTTTTACTGCTAAAACGGTTTTCTCTAGAGACAGAGGGAAATTGGCCCTATTATTGCCACGCTAGTCTAGTTATAGGTTTTATGTCTTTTCTATATCTGATATCTTTCGGTAAGAAGACTTTTACGATAGCAATTGTTAGATGCGATAGCAGCACCATTTATTAGAATAAATCCTCCATTACACAGAGTATTATCATTATCATCATAAATGTCCATTAATGTCCCACTGCAAGGACGAGCCTCCTCCCGTGACAGAGGGATACTTGGCCTACTTACACCACGCTGGCCAGACGAATTGGTATAGGATTTAATTTAAAGTTTTCCATCTTTTTATTTCGTAAAGACAATATTCACGGATGATCCCTTGGTCGGTTTTTACGACACCCATGGGATGAGATGGGGTAGTGACATATTGTATTCTTTTTCAGTCACCACACGGATATTACTTAGAGTATACTTCTTTAATGTATAACGTTTTTTTCTATTAGTAATAATGATAGAAGAATCAAGTAGAATTTTGCTTAGTTAACCATCAGAGCTGTATATATTTAACCGGTATATCTCCACAAAGTACCAAATCTAAATTCGATACTACGCACAGTTGAAATAGTCGTGGAAAAACAAGATACATTTCAGATTGGACTACGCCGAGTGTGTCCATTTATTTATCGCATCAATCAGTCCAGTTCGACCTGACAGCGGCAATTGAATGTTTCCCCAAATTTTATTGAGATCATTGACCTTTCCAGCGAAGCAATTAAAATGTTAATAATTGAGAGTTCAGCATTTAAGCCTTTTTGTGGTTTGTTAAATGTAAACTATGTAGTAACGATGCGGTTTTACGAGTTCGTGGATTCGAAACTCATGTCCTACATAGTCCTACTATTGTTTTTAGGATCCAAAAATATTTTTTCTGACCCTGGCTATTCTTGCACAGTGTCGGTGCTTGTGTTCTTTATCTTCGTGTCCGTTAAATTTATGTTAATTAAGTAGCTGCAACACATTTGTCAATACTATTTAGAGATTATTGTGAAAAAACAAAATATAGATACAGAACCTTGATGCAATTTGCACTTGGCGATAATTGTCCATTCACGTCATGCCCATATTCTGTGATCAATGGGACCAGTATGATGAATGCCATGATATTTTTTGGCCTTAACGACACCCATGGGAAGAGATTTAGGGGTAGATCTCCAGAGGCATTTTTTATCGTGTCGGACTGGAGAAACCCATTTTGAAATCGATAAATGTTTTCATTACATTTTTTTATGTATACTTTGGTGTCTAATCTATGTGGTGCAGTGCTGAAATTATGAATTAGTTTATTAGAAATATTTAAAAAAAAATCATAAACCCTAAAATCCTGATTGCTCTGGGTTGACCTAACTCCCGATTGAATGAGAAAACATTGTGTAACTTTTTATTGAGAAGGTTCATATGTCCGATGTTATTTTATATTACATAACAAATAGTTAATCTTCATTGTAATATTTTTTTTAAAATTATATTAACAATATTTTTGGCACAATTTAAATTTATCGTCATGACCTGGCATTTTATCTCATCGCTCTGCGCTGGAGTAAAACATCGCGCTCATCCCTCGTTTTACGAAATAGAAACTCTATTCCCCTCCCCCGGAGTAGTGGCTGTAGTGGTCTAACCGCCGAGGAAGATACATTTGTGCCACGGTCCCCCACTACAACATTACGAGGGTAAGTTTATGATTTATCTGGGTTTGGTTCTCGAATTTGATGATTGATATGGCATGTTTTATAAATTAAATAGTAAGGTTGTAAATGTGCTTATTAAGTAAATTAAGTGATAGTAATGATGTTCTTTATGAGGCGTAAACACAACTTTCTACTGTTTTTATTTTGGGCTATATTAATGCTTTTATGACTTTTTTTGATCGCTATGGCTATGATTGCTCTGTCCAAAAGACCAGAGCGATGATATTTTGCAATAATTGTACGTTATAAAACTGCTTTAAGTAATAATACCAGATTGTTACAACGACAAATGTCACGACTCATCTGTCAAAAATTCTATAACGTCACGACTCCCCTGCAAAATATTTTCCCGCCAATATTCTATGACGTCACGACTCATCTGTCAAAATTCTATGACGTCACGTGTCACGTGACCAAAATTCTATGGCGTCACTAGTCACGTGACTCAGCTGTCAAAATTATTATGACTATGACGAAGTTATCAAAATATAATATGATAGAAGTCAAAATTTCAAGTTTTCGGAAGTTTTCCTTTACATGCACTATAAGACCTTGCTTCATGCCAAATTTCAAGTTTGTATGTAGACTGGAAGTACCCTGTAGCTTTTTGCCCTTTGCTCATCGAAAATTTGCGACATAAACGGCTATATGTCTTGATTTCGTTAGATTAGAAGTTTGTTTTTTTAACAGCACTAAAAGGAAACAGACCTTAGTCTTTGGTAAAAATTTCAGCTTGATACCTCTACGCGTTCCTGAGATAAACAGTCTTGATAGAGAAACGGACAACAAAGGGTTCCGTTTTTCCAAAATCGGTACGGACCCTTATAAAACCGGTCAAGTGCGAGTCTCACTCGCGCACCGAGGGTTTTGTACAAACCTATTTACGTTCTCGCCAAATTGTGATGACGTCAGGACTCAGCTGTCTAAATATTATTTTTCCCGCCTAAATTCTATGACGTCACGACTCATCTGTCAAAAATTCTGTGATTTCACGACACATCAGATGTGAATGTGAGAGTTTTTGACAGATTCTGTCAAAAATTCAATGATGTCACGACTCATCTGTCAATGATTCTGTAATGTCACGACACATCTGTCAAAAATTCAATGACGTCACGACTCAGCTGTCAAAAAATATTTTCCTGCCAAAATTATGTGACGTCACGACTTACTTATCTGTCAAAAATTCTATGACGTCACGTCTCATCACTAATAATATTTGTTAAAAATTTTAGCTTATCTCAGGAACGCGTGGCGGTCCACGCGTTCCTGAGATAAATGGTCTTGACAGACAGACAGACAGACAGACGGACAACGAAGTGATCCTATAAGGGTTCCGTTGTTTCAAAATCGGTACGCTGCCCTAAAAATGAACAAGTTTCCAACTGATGAGCTCTCAAAAAGCTCCAGATATATCCCCTAAACATAAAATCATAAAATCTTGTAACATGCAAGACTAAAAATGACTAAATAAATAATTTATTACCAATTTTATTATTTTTGTTTCACCATTTATGATCGCTCTAGCGCCTATCATGATTGCTCTGGACGCGAAAATGTTTGAACTTAAATATTTCCATAACTGTTTGTCAAAAATGAAGGCCAATAGTAAAAATGTAGTATTTTAATATCGTTATTTTCAATGAGATACTTAATTACCAAAAAATATCAAGATCTGAAAAGCACCAGAGCGATCACACGAATACGCCCGATTTGGAGATTGACCCTTAGACAGTTTTAACGCGGAAACACGTCCATCGCTACACAGAAAAACGTCTTAACGTACAATATTTAAAAAAACTATTTTGTGATTATCAGTAAATCACAACCAAATACTGCAAAACCTTATGTTTTTCATCAACGACCAAGTTTTCAAATCACATAGTCTTTTATAAGGTATTAATTTGTAAGAATGATAAAAAAATACGACCATATTTTTTAAAATTAAAAAACATTAAAGTTACTTTTTTAGGGGTTCACATTTTTGTGATGTTAATATAAAAGGTGTTAAAAGCCTTAAGTGTTTATAACTTTAGTTATAAAAATAAAAAGAGTAGGTGCCATTTGAAGCCCACTTAACTGTTGAGGAAAATTAATTTAAGAGCTCGCGGTAGAAATATTTAAAAAAGAATTATATTATGTCCAGCAGCAAATTTCTTTTGGCTGATGAAGACTGTAAAAATTGAGGTGACAAGTTTATTTCACAATCATAATAACAGCTCATTAATGTCCCACTGCAGGGACAGGCCTCTTCCAGTGACGGAGGGATACTTGGCCTACTAATACCACGCTGGCCAAACGGATTGGTATAGGGTTAATTTTAAGTTTTCCTTCTTTTCATTACGTAAAAAATACGACCATATTTTTTAAAATTAAAAAACATTAAAGTTACATTTTTACGGGTTCACATTTTTGTGATGTCAATACAAAAGGTGTTAAAAGCCTCAAGTGTTTATAACTTTAGTTATAAAATAAAATGAGTAGGTGCCATTTGAAGCCCACATAACTGTTGAGGAAAATTAATTTAAGAGCGCGAGGTAGAAATATTTAAAAGAGATATACTATGTTTAGCAGCAAATGTCTTTTGGCTGATGAAGACTGTGAAATTACGGTGACAAGTTTATTTTATTATTATCATAACAGCCCATTAATGTCCCACTGCAGGGACGGGCCTCCTCCCGTGGCGGAGGGATACTTGGCCTACTAATACCACGCTGGCCAGACGGCTTGGTATGCTGTGGAACATTGGTGGGCTGTAATTATGAAAATAAAGTTTACAAAATTAAACCATCCACAAAGACATAGGTACACATAAAAAAATCAAAACGATATTTTTTAGAAGAGAACCAGAGAAGTAATTAGACTGGCTGAATCGAATCCTCAGTTTCAATCGAGTCACACGAGGTAGATAATAATGGGCGCAATCTATGGTCAGTAAAATCTATAATATATTATTTTATTAGTATAAAATTTCTCTTTTAACTTTACAAACGAAACTAAAATAATGATAAACATACTTTACAACATATTGTGTTTTAAATATTTATTAAGTGAAGCATATGCAATGAATATATCAATTTAATTTATTAGTTAGTTAATTATTGCATTTGATGCATTTTGTGCAAAATATAATAAGGCATTTATTATTAAATTATATCGTTGACAATAGACCAGAACGCCGCCATTGTTATAAATGTAATTTATTAAATGTAAAATGACGTTGCACTAGAAATAAAATTAATTAGGCTTCAAATACAATGTTGTTTCCATTATTCGTATGTATATTTATTGTTAAAATGTATATTTTAGTTATGTGAGTAAGTATACAGTAATATATCTGACCAATGTAGTAGGCCTAGCTGTGCCCTGGTACTGCTGCCTGTCCATGAGCGGCGCTTACCACTCCATCAGGAGGGCCGTTAGCTCGTCTATCACTTAAGGTAAATAACATACAATGAAAATTATAACTTTTTTTTTTTTTGAATGATGAAAATGACAATTCTAATCCTATCTCTATGTATCATCATCATCATAACAGCCCATTAATGTCCCACTGCAGGGACGGCTCCTGTGACGGAGGGATACTTGTCCTACTAATACCACGCTGGCCAAACTGATTGGTATAGGGTTTAATTTCAAGTTTCCCTTCTTTTTATTTCGTTAAGATAACATTCACGAATAGTCCCTTAGTCGGTTTTTACGACACCCCTGGGATGAGATGGGGTAGTGAGATATTTTTCAGACACCACACGGAGAGTCCATATCTTTATGTCCACCTATGTATTTATTCTTTTTTAAAAAAAAAGCATTTAAGAAAACTATTTCACCATGACATTACTTATTACCCCAATTGTTTTTTTCACCCTGAATAACCCTAAATTCACATCAAAGCTACACCCAATATAATACACTTTGCTGTTTCTCTTCTAACACCGTACCACGAAAAACAAGAAACAACATACCTATTATGCATGTTACTGACAAAAAGTAAAATTCGACATTTATAAAAATGATACATTGTCATACATTGTGAACACTATTACTCTCGGTGCACCTAAAGTAGAAAGTATCGCTTTAAAAAATATGTTAATAAAAAAATAAGGACTACCATTATTTTGTTTAGCATTATCCCTATTCAAAAAGCGTCCTTTGCTATTTCTATTAATTAGTAGAAACTTTCAATGTTTCAGTTAAAACGATATTTCCTAAGAAGAAATATTTTTTGTATTTACTTACAAATAAAATTTACCTATAAAACTTAGGCAATCAGAAAATGTATTTGTAAAGAATCCTTAAGCTGAAAGTCTTTTATAATTATTGAGGAACTTTAGCGCAATTATGAAACGGTCTATATACTCGTAGTACTGTACTTACTGAATGCTCACCGATATTATTAGAATACATAAATGACGTAGTTGGTTAAGAATAATATTATGACAGTTACGCAAAGGTCTGTCTTGAGTTCGATTCTCGCTCAATAAAAATGTTTGTGTGCACATGGGTGTTTTCTATTAATTTACATCTCTTCTATTATACATTATGTTCATTCAAACCAATCTAGAACCATAACTTTTATTTGATTAAATTAATGTTTTTTACAAAACGACTTTAACTTACAAAACGAACTTTGTTTTACAACCTCATAGTTTATACTTTAACTGCAACACTCACAATAAATACAATAGCCTTTCCCCAAGCTTGTTCGTAAAATACCCAATATCTTCACGACACTAAATAAAGAGGGATATACTTACACAAGTAAAATATACACATTGTAAACACAACCTATTTATTATAATGGTAGGGAATAAGGTTAGGTAACTGAATTATGTCTCCAAATGTTAGGGATCGGATCAGAAGCTTAATATATTTTTTGTGTACAGTGTGTATAAAGATACTTATGCATTGTGAGGAAGTTCCGATCTCTGGAGCCCTAACCAGCAGTAGCTTGGTCCCTGTACCCGATGCTGGTGGGTCTACCTTTTTTTATATTTTTAAATTATTTTTAATTATTATTTTTATATCTATATTTAAAAATGTAAATTAATGTGAAAAATGTAAATAAAGATACTTATTTTATACTTTTTAAACATCTAAGGAATCTCTCGCTTGGCAGTTGGATCATAGGTCTGATGCAGAAGGCAGTACTGCTTGACACGGCACGCATTGTGAGGAGTTTCCTATCTCTGGAGCCCTAACCACCAGTAGCTTGGTCCCTCCCTGTACCCGATGCTGGTGGGTCTACCTTTTTTTATAAATGTTTTTATTTTTATATCTATATTTATTATAATAAAATGTGATAAATGTAGATACTTATACTATAAATAAAGATACTTACATGTATCAAGTTACTATTACGATTGGGTTAGGCAGACTATTATTCGCGGGCATTGCATCTAATCTTTACTAATCTGGTTTGAATCGTTTACATTTATACTTACATGTCTGTATATTTTTTTAAATAAATTGCTCTTAAAACAAGTTATTATCTTATTTGCATTTGAAGGTATCTTTCTTTATTTTAATTTTAAATACATATAGCTGTTACAGTTGTCTGTCTATAGCGTTGAAAATACCGAATTAAAAAATTTTTTGTTTTATACGAAAACAAGATTTTTGCAGATGTTTTTCAATAAATAAGTGAGAGTGTGAGTGAGGGAGCCTGTTCCAAAAAGTCAAAAACCTATTACTTATTATTAACTTATTAACCACACGCTTCTTAACGATCTTAAGAGCAAATGTGTCATTCGTTAAATTTCGGAAAATAATTTAATTTTGTGCAAAAAGCACAATACCATTTGTGTTCCTCGATACATACACAAGTTAAAAGAGAAAGCGATATTGTGTCATTTTATTTTTACTTTATAAAGTAGATTTTTTATAAAAAAAAATTGTTTCTTGTAAATAATACTTAATAATGTTAATGAAAATATTTTTTTTTATTTATTTGTAGCTCGCGTCGAGCGAGAAGGTTGTACAAGACTTCTATTGACCGGATTGGCGATTAGAACATACATAGGCAAATCAGAGAAAACTCGGGAGCATGGTAACTTATTCCGACATTACAGTATAGCTTATCATAATGGTAAAAAAGGTAAAAAAAACAACGAAACAGATAACATCATGTTGTTTAAATGCAATAACTTGAACATTACACAAAAGTAAAAGTTTAAGTAGTTTATATAAAAAAATGAAAAAATGTAAGTATAAAAATTGTAGAGTTGTAAATTCAAAATAGTTTATTGTTTTATTACACCTACTCTGAAAGAAAACATACCAAAAATTTGTCCATTTCCGTAATCATACTTCCAAAATCGCTGACAACGCAACCAAGCCCCAATCTTGTACGAAAACCGTTCGTATTGTACAGAATGGAAATGGAATTTCTTCTCGTAGACAGGTTGTCACATAAATTCAATTTCGCACGGCGGCTAAATGAAGACGTCTGGCATTCTTTCAAATTGGTGTCGTTACATGTTGATAGATATTGCTGCTAAGGAAAAACTTTGGGTTATTTTGTGTCAGAATATATCAGATGAGATCAAGCTCTAAGATATGTTGTGCGGGGCTAATCTGATACAAAGAAAAAAGTGACAAGTGACTGTTTTACATGGTTTTTCTTTGTTCGATTTCGTCGAAAGACACGTTTCGTCGAACCGTGCTGTGTTTCTATGAGTAGACGAAACGTGCTTTCTACATAATAATATAGTGACTTCAAGACAGCATGTTTCTCCGAACCATACAATGTTTTTAGTTCGGCAAAACGAGCTGTCGACGAATAGTTACCTCTATAAAGTGTAGTATGTAGTCGCATCGTTCCAGATCCTCTATTGTGGTGGACGTTGCGTATTTGAGTCTTGTTCAAGAAAGTTGTTTATACCGTTACATGTTGATAGATATTGCTGCTAAGGAAAAACTTTGGGTTATTTTGTGTCAGAATATATCAGATGAGATCAAGCTCTAAGATATGTTGTGCGGGGCTAATCTGATGCAAAGATAAAAGTGACAAGTTTTTTTTTTGTTATTTATTTCACATTTTAATGATAGGTATAATTAGGTAATTAAATAAAAGCATTACAAGAAACCACTAAGGTTTGTAAAGAATGCTAGATCTACATCAATTTTGATTTTAGGTAAGTACATAAGTGACTGTTTTAGATGGTTTTTCTTTGTTCGATTTCGTCGAACCGTGCTATGTTTCTATGATTCGACGATACGTGCTTTCTACACGTAGTGACTTCTAGACAGCATGTTTCTCCGAACCATACAATGTTTTTAGATTCAGCAAAACGAGCTGTCGACGAATAGTTATCTTTAAATAGTCTAGTAATAGTAATAGTCCCATCGTTCTAGACCCTCTATTGCGCTTGAGGTTGCGTATTCAAGTCTTGTTCAAGAAAGTTGTTTATGCAGTTACATGCTGATAAATATACGACCTCTGTGGCGCAGTCTGTATATAACATGGCTGCTACGCAGAGGTCTCGGGTTCGATTCCCGCTCAATGCAAATCTTTTTGTGCATGATTGTTGGCATTGGTCTGAAAATCACCTCTGTGTTACATTTTTTTTCCGTGTGAAAATCACGAATATTCTACAAATTAAGAACAATACAAATAGAATCTAAACTTAAAAAAATCATTAGAAGATTCTTCATCATCATCATATTTATCAGCCGACCGACGTCCACTGCTGGACATGGGCCCAAGTATTGCCACCTATATATCGGAAGAATGTACCTACAAAATAACGCTTTAAGCGCCGATTACACTACCCTACATGTAGTGCACTACATCTTGTAGGACACTACATGATGTAGGGCGGTCGGGACTCGCCAATCTCCGATATGTAGTGTCCTAACAGCCTACTTGTGATTATACTAGACAACATGTAGTGCCCTACATGTAGGGTAGTGTAATCGGGGCTTTACACCAACAGTCAATAGTAATACGGAACAATATAGTCAGCTTCCCTTATTACCATAATGTTTTACAAACTCACGTTATGTCTATACTAAAGCCTAAACTGTAGTTTTATCTCGCCATTTCTTTAGGCTTCCAAATAATTTGTCCCAAGGGAGAGATAATAAAGTCTTGTTTGAGTTTATCAAAGTTTATGGTGTTTGTGAACGAAACTAAGTTAGCTGTTATCAGTTCTTTCATTTGCTACGAGGAAGGAGCAATGGACTTCTTCCAGTGATGAGGAGTAAATTTATAACTAATACCACGTTGGCCTAACGGTGTGGTATAGTTTATTTTGAGTTTTACAACTGGTTTTTAAGTCTAATTCCGTGAGTGGCATAAAAAGTGATTAAGGGATATTAGTCAAGCTCCCTTAGGAGCAATTTACCAGATTCTCAATTTACCAGATTCGCAATTCACCAGATTCTCAACTCACCAGATTCGCAATTGACCAAGATTTGTACTATCAAACAGAAAATGCATTGCAGTATGATGAACTATAATATTATGCAAATTCAAAATATTACAATTATTATTAATTTTAATAATAAGTTTGTCGCTGTATAATATCAGCAAGCCGAAGCCTTTCTACAGTGTCAAGGCTTGACCTTGGCCCATCAGTTTTGAAGCCCGCAATCGCAGACCATAGCTCGGTCATGCAAGTATTTTCGCTATCCTGGCGTTTAATGGGTAAGCGAAGAACGCGCCCTTTATAAAGTTTTCAAAGGTGAAAAAAGCACCAGACTTCAGGTTAAAAAATACTCTTATTGGGTATTCAGATGTCCCACTGCAGGGACGGTATCTTCCCGTGACGGAGGGGTACTTGGCCTACTACACGACGCTAGCCAGACGGATTGGTATAGGGAAGGAAAACTTGAAATTATAGTTTTCCTTCTTTTTATTTTGTAAGTATAATATTGACGCATAGTCCCTTAGTCGCTTTTTACGACACCCGTGGGATGAGATGGGGTGGTGACTGTTAATTTAAAAAAAACGTATTTTTAAAGTCTATTTTAAAGAATTTATACTAGACATAACATCAAAATTTAATTTGTGTTTGATTATACTTCTGGTCAATTGCGAATCTGGTAAATTGAGAATCTGGTGAATTGCTCCTAAGGGGTCAAGCTTAAGCATCAACTCAGTGTATACATGCCACCCCTAAATAAACGAAGGAAAACTTTACAATAAATCCTAAACTAGTTACTCTGGCGTGGTATTGGTGAACCTTCTTCACTGGAAGAGGACCGACACTACAATGAAAGATTAATGTTCTATTATAATATAAAGTATTTCCGCGTGGTGACGGAGTAAGAATACAGTATGCCCCTACCCCATCTATATATTTATAGGTGTAATAAAAACCGACTAAGGGACTATTCGTAAATATTATCTTTACGAAATAAAAAGAAGGAAAACTTGAAATTAAACCCTATAACAATCCGTCTGGCCAGCGTGGTATTAGTAGGCCAAGTATCCCTCCGTCATGGGAGGAGGCCCGTCCCTGCAGTGGGACATTAATGGGCTGTTATGATGATAATATAAAAAACATACATAAATACATCCACCCAAACTTTCAACCATCTCTTTTAAAGCCAGATAAAAACAAAGTACCTATACATTACAACACGACATCACACAACCACAACAAGCAATAATATCATACCACTTATTACGACTTATATCATTCAGAAATGTTAATATTGCACAATAATGTCTGAAACGTCGGGCGCAACCGGACATTGATTAATGTTGCCTCGAATGTCTGTTGACAATTGTGTTTGCAATTAATTGAATAGCTATAGAGGAAGAAATATTTGTTATTGTTTGAATGCTTCGGTAGAAAGCAGTCAAGTATAAGACTGCCATGTGCAATGTTGTGGGTTCGAATCCTTCGTAAGATTTGTGTGAAACACAAATAATAGTCTTAATTTTGCATATTCATTGTGGTTGATGATTCGAAGTCTGTAAAAATGGAGTTGTATGTACAAAAAAAAATGCTATACTTATCTTGCTTTGCGTCCAACGCGTGCGTTGGAAATATCGATCTCGCGTATGGCAGCCACATACATAGGTACATAAGAGCTTTGCTACCGAGGCAGTATCATAAAGTTACTGTTAGCTTATGTCATCCCACTGCTGGGCGAGGGCTCCCCCTTTGATCTCTACGTGTCTTGATCATAAGCCAATGTATGGCAGTGTTTCTGTGCCCTGTTACTTACGTGGCCTGATTATTTGAGTTTTGGCACCACTCTGTGCCGATTCTAGTCCACATTTTGTCTGATGATATAACATTCTACTAATTCTACTTTATGAATGAAATTGGAGGTAATGAAATGGTAACCGCCTTACGCGTAGGATGAAAGCCTTCAGTGAGCCTTCCTACGCTTGATTTAACCTTATAACCAACTGTCGAGTGTAGGAGTATACTAATGTATAGGTACTCATTATTATTATATAATTAATCTCTTTATTTACATTAGTTCTCAATTAATTACATTTTGTAATATACTTAAATATTAAAATAAATACATTTAAAAATATAAAAAAAGGTAGAGTCACCAGCATCGGGTACAATAGGACCAAGCTACTGGAGGTTAGGGCTAAAATAATACAAAAACTAAAAACAAAATAGTTATAATGAATTGTTAGTAGAATTGTGTGATCCTAAGCTTAACATTTTGTTGATGTCAATCCAAGGTTATCGTACCGAGGACTGCCTTTTTTTATCGCTTGGGTAAAATACCAAAGCATCCCCTTCCGTTGGGGGGGATGGACAACTATCTAGTGCGGGAGAGGTCATTTTAAATAGAAAAAAAAAACGTATTTATCGTCTTAAAATAGGTACTACCACAATGACTACTTAACAAAGTACACAACTCATCTCACTCACTTAAGTACACATGTGTTCTTAAAAACAAAAACACACAAAACTCATAACAGCAACACACGAAACACAAAGTTAACGTAAAACATGTCGACGCATAACTTTAACATTTTGTTGGCGATTAACGAAAAATTAAACTGCTTGTATTTACATTGTCGTCTTCCCTCCACTCATTTACAGAATACTAATTAAATAAGTTTGTGCAAGGAAGCTCAAGACGTGGAACTTAGAAGATAATTGTATAGAGAAGGTGATTTTGAAATAAAAGCTTCAATACTTGGATATTACATAAGCTATTACTGCATCTTATTTAAAAAGTGGTACAAAACAGGGCTAAGTAAGCACTATTTTTACCCAATCAATATTCTAATCTCTGTTATCCGTGTGGTGACGGAATAAGAATACAATGTCACCACCCCATCTTATCCCATGGGTGTCGTAAAAACCGACTAAGGGACTATCCGTGAATATTAGCTTTACGAAATAAAAAGAAGGTAAACTTGAAATTAATCCCTACACCAATCTGTCTGGCCAGCGTGGTACAAGTAGGCCAAGTATCCCTCCGTCCCGGGAGGAGGCCCGTCCCTGCAGTAGGACATTAATGGGCTGTTATGATGAATATGCCTAGCAAAAAAGGTAACTTCATGTCAGTTAATTGATGTCCATTGCACATAACCCACCTCAAAGGTCTTCTGCTGCTAAAGATCCTGTACCTAAAACACATATAGGTACTGTCCGGATCTGAAGGCTGTGCTTCGCTGTAAAGTCGCGTCTCTTAGCGTGTTCTATAGGACTACGGACAGTGCTCTGATAGCCCTCCCTCACAAAAGGCCCACTCGTCGTGGACGTAGATGTCATACTCAAACGGTCTGTCAGTTCTGTTTTACTCTTAAATCTTCGGCCATACCTGACTTTGCCAACCATTGATTTGTGGCATCATCTTTCTCCGCATATGTATTTTCTCTACAATAAAGTAGAGGAAAATATATGTGACATAACATGTACACGTATTTAAATGTGAAACAGCATTTAAGTGTCCGCGAAAACATTTCGAAATGAAGGCAACGAATAGTAGTCATTACATAACTTTACTCTGTCACCATCAATTTTCTGGCCAAAAAATATTTCTTCAAGAACTGTAAATAAGTATAAATATAACAATAAACGTCAGTACTTGTCTAGACGGTCTCTTGTTAAAAAGTTTGATACATTACGACACAAAAACTCTATTATACAGGAATTTCCAAATACTTTGTAAGTACTTATTATAATACTTTTGCGAAATATTTTTTTTTATTTTTTTTTTTTATCTAAATTTAATTTGGGGTTTTTATCCATGAGGATACGTCAACCCCATCGTATCTTACACAATCTCAGTCTTTTTGAGAGGGCAAAATCTAATCGATGAAATATACTAGTTGGCAAAATCTTCTTGCAAGGTTCGATATTGGCTCTGCTAAAATAGTTTGAGCTAGTCCTACATCCATAATGTTCAGCTGAAATACTTTTGCGAAATATTAGCCCTAGAAATGTTGGGTTTTATATTACCTAACTTTTGCTGTATTATGTTACTGGATTTCGGTTAGCGGGACGTTCTTGTGCGTGTTTGATTGTTTGCGTGTCCGTAGGAGTGTGCTAGTGTCTTGGTATACGTACGTTTGTGTGTATGTGAAAGTGTTTGTGTAGGTTTTTGTGATAATGTGCGTATATGTAAGTTTTAGAGTATGTAAGTGCGTGATGTGTGCGTGTAACTCTTTTACATTAGATTGGATCAAGTGCCTAACACAATACAGTAACGGAATACACGTCAGTTACCTCTAGTAGAGATTTAGAATATTTAATTTTTATATAATACAATTCATTCGTGCTAAATTATTTTCGAAGTAAGTAATAAAGTTGATTTCGATTGAGCAATGATGCGTCTATAAACTTATTACTAATTGTTGTACAAGGCGTATATAGACGGCAATTATCCGTGTTGTGACGGAGTAAGGATACAATATGTCATGGGTCTTATCCCATGGGTGTCGTAAAAACCGGCTACGGGACTATCCGTGAGTATTATTTTTACAAAATAAAAAGAAGGAAATCTTGAAATTAAACCCTATACCAATCCGTCTGTGGTCAACTATCCCTCCGTTATGGATATGTTGTTATGATGATGATGAACAACTGTTTATAAAAATATACGACAATTTACGCAACGTTACCACAGTCATTCTATATATGAGTGACGGCTTTGTAATATGTCAATAAACTTTGTCATAAAAAGTGATTTCAGTGTGTTTTCCAATAAGCTGACAGCAGCAGTTAAACCTCTTAAAAGGTCTTCGGAAAGCTTGAGCTGACTCTTATTCAGTTAATCAGAGTCTATGAACCGCCATGTACTCCATACAGATATCCTAAGCTTCACATACACTCAGTTCCACCTAAAAGCACCTCGCTCTTGTTGAAAGATTTACCCGATTAGGTATAGTTAGTCTATCATCATTTACCGACAAAATATTTCCCTAAGAACAAACAAAGGTTAAAATAACAATTAATCATTCGTTTAATATTGTTGTAATTAATAAATGCCACCTCCATTCTTACTAAGTGTAACCCGGTCGGTTAAGGAAGGCATGAATTTTAAAGGAAAGATAAGGACGAATTATACCTTCCAAAATTGTACAGTATGCCTTTAAGTAATCAAATCAGCTTGTGTAAACATTTTCACCATTTATCTAAGAGTAAGTTTTAAGGTAATTAATTAAGTGTGAGTTATTTAGGTGTAGTGTGAAAAAAATGCAGTAAAATACACATTGATTTCCCGCGGTTTGTCCGCGACTTTAAAACCGACTAATTTTGTTAGCATTAATATCACAATATTAGTTTACACAACACAATTCCGTGTGGTGACGGAGTAAGAATACAATATGTCACCACCCCATCTCATTCCATGGGTGTCGTAAAATCCGACTAAGGAACTATCCGTGAATATTATCTTTACGAAATAAAAAGAAGGAAAACCTAAAATTAAACCCTATACCAATCCGTCCAAAAAAAGTAGGCCAAGTATCCCTCCGTCACAGGAGGAGGCCCGTCCCTGCAGTGGGACATTGATGAGCTGTTATGATGATTTAAATATAGTGTGGTAAAGTAATGGCAATAACACATTAATCATACGCAGTTTTATCCAAAATGCCACAAAACTAAATTTACGTCATGACCCATACGACATAGACCTCTTCCGAACGTTTTCACCCTATAGTATCACAATACTTAATTATTTAAGGGCCTTTACGCGGCTCACTAGCGCCGCCAATAGAAAAAAATCATAATTCGCAAATAGGATAAATAAAGTAAAATGTTGATAACAAAGTCTTGAGAAAAGCCAATAAAGTATTTGTATAACTCACTCTCGACGCTTTAAATGTTTTTCAATTAGTTAAATTTCGCATTCGAAAAAAAAACGGCCGTTTTTGTTTATAATGCAATATTTATTTAATTGAAAAGCATTTGAAGTGTTGACAGTGTGTTATACAAATACTTTATTGCCTTTTCTCAAGACTTTGTTATCAACATTTTACATTATTTATCCTATTTGCGAATTATGATTTTTTTTTCTATTGGCGGCGCTAGTGAGCCCTATAAACGCTCTTAAGCACTCTACTCCCGCAGTGTTTCTCTAGGTTAGGTTAGGTTCACAAATATCCGCTACAAAAAATATTAAAAAAGTTAGAGTAATGTCGTCTAATATAAAACAAATATCAAAAATAAAATTCCTTCAGGGTTTGTTTGCTATGATTTATCAAAAAAAACTGTTAACAAATTGAATCACGAGGTAGGCTTCAATTTAAAATCCTGTGCCGCTCAGAGACACTTTAACCGTTAGGTTTCCTAAGCCTATGTAGCTATGCAAATCTGTCCATTGCTATGCACAGATTGAGGGGCTGTGATACCCAATGTTTAGGTCTATCTTAGCGACTAGTAAAGTAGTCAAGTAAGTATGTAAACATACCACGAGTAAAGACTCCTTGAGTTTTAAATTTGGAAGTTGAAAACATAATTATAGTTCGTAGTTTTATAATAGCCTAGTTGAATAGGCCTCTTTCAAAATGAGGAAAACATAAGTTAAAATTCTTCTCTTCTGTCTGATCAAGTTTTCTTATCCCTTGGGGGAGTGCCTGTTCATACAGTAAAACATTTGTGCCCATATATCTAATAACCTGTTATTCAAGAGGTGACGAAAGAAAATATAAAATTTAATATAAATTTAACGAATTTACATTCTAAAATGTAAAATTTTTTTCGGAACAAATTGTTTTCGTAATGAAATTACTCCCCACATTATTATCCTAAAACGTTTGACGGAATCTGATTTCGGACGGAAGGGTCTACGTATGCCGAAAGCTAAAAAAGGACAAAAAAATATGAAGTCCCTTTTGATAATATATAATAATATTATTTGAGTATAAAATAATAACGAGTAAAAGTTGTGTTTCCTTAATACTACATAATAGACTAGTACAGAATACAATTACAGTTTTAGTGATTTAATTTTAAGTTTTTTTTCTATAGGGACTTCGGACTCGCTCTTCTATCGGTGCCAAGTCAATGGAGAGCCTTTAAAAGGTTTCTCAAGTGAAAAAAAGTAAAGAAGTTAACCTATATAATAATATATAATATTACTAGCTGATGCCCGCGGCTTCACCCGCTTGGTATAGTTAGCCTAAATGTTATTCTACACCCTAAACTACCTATATTCCAAATTTCATCAAAATCCGTTTAGTAGTTTTTAGTTGAAAGAGTAACAAACATCCATCCATCCTCACAAACTTTCGCATTCATAATATTAGTAGAAAGTAGAAACCTTTCTCTATTTGTGTATAGTTAGTTTCACTACTTCTGGTCACATTTATACTTTGTAATAATACTCGGTAAATCTGTACGATATTACGTAAGTTTAATGGCCACTCATAGTTTTATATACCTAATTATGCATGAGCTCTTTCTTATATTATTATGTCTATTGCTTGAGATTTTGTTAGTTATTTTATTTGTTCAAGAAGCGGAAGGAATAATATCTCTCTAGTTAAATAGTTTCCTCATTATGGTTACGGAAACTAAATCTAAGTTGTTACAATATTGGCCAGACAGATTGGTATAAGATTAGCTTTCAACTTTTCAATTTTTCAGTACATATCTAAATCTAATTAAAAAGGCAAGTACTTGTAATAAGAAGGAAAATTTACGTAAATACTTACGAAATGAGTTCGACTAGAAACAGTACCACTGGCCTTCCATGACCATATACCTAGACATTGACATAGTCATTTATTTATAATGAATTAACTAACAGAAGCTAGGCATGAAATGACTTCATTCACGTTAAATTAGCCATGATATTATTGAAGTCAATCATTGATTAATGCCTGTTTTGGCCTAGTCGATAGTTGTGAAATTAAAAGAGCGTGGACTGTATATAATAGTTTTAATCACAATATTTAATATAATTAGATTACAAAGAAATGCCCGCGTACAGGCTCCTATCAAGCTGTCAAGAAAAAAAGTGACGTTGCGCGGGCGCAGCCGTGCCCTCGCCCCCGGCCTCCGCCACAATCCCCTCGCTCGTCCGCGAGTGCCGGCTAAGTGCGCCGACATACTCCCCGGGTTGAAGTCTTCTTCTTCAATCAATTGGGAGGGGACAGATACAATTAAAAGATCTTCGTATGATCCCCCTCCTGGTCTTCAGCTCTGCCACCCTCGTGACTCCGTCTACGCCGGGATAGGTCCGCATGACCCGGCCCAGGGACCAGAGTAGTGGTGGCGCCGTCTTATCCTTGATTAGGACTAAGGATCCTGGATTCACCTCCCCTCTGGAATGAAACCATTTTGTCTTGGCCTGGAGCAGAGAAGTATATTCATTATGAAATCTGCTCCAAAAGTGCTGCCTGATGTACTGGATCCTCTTCCAGCGATCCAGCCTTGTGATGTTGGCGTCAGAGACCTGGGAGCAAGGCACCGACAAGAGTGGTCGTCCAATTAGGAAGTGAGAAGGAGTTAAAGCCAAAAAATCGTTTGGATCTGAAGAAAGAGGAGTGAGAGGACGCGAGTTTAAGACCGCCTCTATTTGAGTGAGACAAGTTGACATCTCCTCAAATGTAAAGTTAGTAAGACTAAGAAGTCTTTTTAAGTGATGCTTAGTTGATTTTACAGCAGCCTCAGCAAGAGAATTAAAATGAGGGCTATAAGCAGGAGTGAAACTAAATTCAATGCCCTCCTGCGCCATTTCAAATGCTACCTTTGATGAATTAAAGAGCTTGTACATTTCGTTAGACGCGCCTACAAAATTAGTCCCGTTATCGGACGTGATGCTTCGGGGTTTGCCTCGACGCGCCACGAACCGATGTAATGCCGCCATATACGCCTCAGTGGTAAGGTCTGTGACGAGCTCCAAATGTACGGCCTTCACTGCCGAGCAAACAAAGATGCACATATAACATTTAGACAACTTACAACCTCGTCCCTTGCGATCGGCTACCAATACTGGCCCAGCATAGTCTACGTAGCTATTAAGAAATGGGTATTCAAGATTGGTTCTTGACGAAGGCAGTTGACCCATAATCGGCTGTACATTTTGAGCCTTATATCTGAAGCATTTGAGACATTTATTAACTACGGATCTAGACAAGTTTCTACCACCTAGCGGCCAATAAGTCTGTCGAATGTGTGACAGCAGTAATTGTGGACCGGCATGTACAAGCTTTAAATGTTCCATTTGAAATATAATTTTAGTTAGAATGTGCTTACTACATAAAAGAATAGGGTGCTTAACATTGTAATCGTAGGGAGAGTTATCAAGCCTTCCCCCCACGCGGATGAGGTCATTCCCATTTAGAAAAGGTGACAAAGGAAGTAATCTACTTTTGCATGGTAATTTTTTATCAGCTTTTAAAAGGTTGTATGCCTCAGGGAACATTTGAAACTGTGAGAAACGAATAATTGTATTTAAAGAATTTTCTAATTCAATGAGTGAAAGATTACCACATAATTTATTTTTATTTTGTAAGTTGTAAATAAACCTTTGTACATAAGAAAAAATTCTATGAATTTTTGTTAAGCTAGAATACCTTAATAACAAGTCATGAATGATTGATGAATGTGAGGTAATGTGTGAATGATGAAAGCTAAATGAGTTATCACTACTTTTGTTATTTTTCATGAAATGAGTCACTACTTCCGGCAAGTCGTGTCTCCCAGTATTTGGCATTTTAGGCCACTCACTTTCACAACGTAATAAAAATGAGGGTCCGGACCACCAAAGCGAGGTGTCGTTTATTATGTTGGCCCCAAGACCACGGGAAACAAGATCAGCCGGGTTGTCTTTCGATGGTATGTAGCTCCAGGTATGACCGTGTGTGCTCTCCTGTATGTCATGAACTCTATTTCTCACAAATGGTTTTAACTGGTTAGAAGGAGTAGAGAGCCAAGCTAAAACAATGGTAGAGTCACACCAGAATCTACATCTACTAATGGGTATGGTGAGTGATTCTTGAACCTTAGTACACAATCTTGCACCCAACAAAGCTCCACAAAGTTCAAGCCTTGGTATAGTCGTTGGTTTAATAGGCGCTACACGGTTTCTAGAGACTAGAAGCCGGACCTCCCTGACTCCGACACTACTACATGATCTTATATAAGCGCAAGCGCCATAAGCCTTTTCAGATGCATCGCTAAAGACATGAATTTCGTTTTCAATAGAATCGTCATGCAGAACCCAACGAGGAATTTTTAATTTATTTAAAGATGTTATATTATTTTCGAACGTATACCAAAGATTACTTAATTCTAATGATACTGTGTCATCCCAGTCATACTTCTCCAGCCAAAGTCTCTGCATAAGAAGTTTGGCTTCGACAACGCACGGACCTACGAGGCCCAGAGGGTCGAAAATCTGGCTGATAACGGAAAGAACATGACGTTTAGTGACTTTATTTGAGCGTTTAATATTTATAGTATAAGTTAATGAATCAGAATCACAGTTCCAGTTAAGACCTAATGTTTTAGATTCAGAAACATTGCAACCCTGTTCAGAAAATTGTAAAGTATTATTATTTAATTCAGTATTATGAGCTATTTGATTTAAAATTTCCGTAGAATTTGATCGCCATTTACGTAGATTAAATTTTGCAGAAGATAACACCGACTGTACTCCTTTTGTGACTTCTACAGTCTCCGCTACGCTACTTTCGCCATGAAGATAGTCATCTACGTAGAAAGAACGACGTAGTGCATAATGAACACGACTATCCTTAACGTTATCAGCCAGACTTACCAAACACTTGGTCGCTAAATAGGGAGCAGATGCAGTCCCGTACGTGACTGTGTTAAGGGTGTAAGTCTGAAGCGGTTCTGAGGGATCAAATCGGAAAATAATTTTTTGAAGAGATCTTTGGGATGGACTAAGCTTAACGACCCTGTACATTTTCTCCACATCACCTGAGATCACATACTTATGCTGACGAAAACGTGTTAGTAAAGAAAACAGATCGTCTTGTACTACCGGTCCGACCATCTGTATGTCATTAAGAGACATTCCCGTACTAGTAGGGGCCGATGCATCGAAGACTACGCGTAGTTGAGTAGTGGTGCTAGAACTACGAATCACTCCATGATGTGGAATGTAATAGACAGCAACGCCAGGTGAATGAGAACAGTTCTTGTCCAAGCTCATGTGACCCAAGCCTTCATACTCTCTCATGAATTCATAATATTTACTTTGAAAGGAGGGATCACGCTTGAACCGTCGCTCTAGGGACAGAAATCGTGTCTTAGCACGTTCATACGAATTACCTAAAGAGCTAGGGTCTCCCTTCAAAGGCATTTTCACAACAAACTCACCGTTCTCATTGCGGACAGTGGTTTGTTTAAAATGATCTTCACACATTCTTTCTTCAAGAGAAAGAGAATGTTTAGGTAAGACATTGTCAAGCTCCCAGAATTGAGTTAAGTCGGGAGTGACGTTGGAATGATGACAGAAATGTGTCGATATATTAGAGAAATGCTTATGTGAAATGCTACCAGATACAAGCCATCCGAATTTTGTTTCACATAACTTAGGCAAATTTTTGCCTAATGCTATAGTATTGCTGCCTATGACACTCCAGAATACATCAGCACCTACCAGGACATCTATGACCGACGGAACGTTAAAGTTCGGGTCCGCTAATGTAAGACCTGACGGAATAGGTACATTATTAAAAGGTATGAACGATGACGGTAATAACTTTGTGATCTCAGGCAAAACATGGCACTCAATATCTAAAGTGAAGGCCCTGCATAAAGAATCCATTGCAAGGCGACAAGATTGTGTACTAGTAGATATATGATTGTTTATACCCGTTACCTTGGTGCTCGTACCGTATCGTGACAAACCTAGCTTTTCTGCCAAGCTTAGCGTTATAAAGTTCGCTGTACTGCCGTTGTCCAGTAGTAAGCGCGCCGTGTACTTCTTACCCGTAGTACTGGTTACGTTCGCCAAAGCTGTGGACAGGAATACATGGGAAGAAGTAGCAAGCTGCATAGAATTAGCTGAAAGCACAACGCCTGACGTAGATGGCGAAGTAATAGAAAATGAACCATTTGCAGAAGGCAATGGATTAGATAGTGGCTTGGTTTCGCTAAGCTCTAAGTGCAAAAGAGTATTGTGCTTTGTTTTGCAATATTTGCAATGTGAAAATTTACAGTACTTAGCAGAATGTCCAAAGCGTAAGCAATTGAGGCAAACATTAAACTCTTTTGCCTTTTCTAAGCGATTTTTAACAGTTAAGCTTCTAAAGGTTTCACATTTGTACAAAGTATGTACTTGGGAGCAAAGTGGACATTTAATAGAATTTTTATTAGTTAATTTATTTGTGTTTATTAAATCTGAATATACATTTTTCTTAGATTGAGTAATTTTAGAATTATAATTTTGTTGTTTTGTATTTATATGACTATTGTTTAAAGCGACAATAGTACTACTAGTTTGTGAGGAACTTATGTTAGACTCCACAGACTCCAACCAATCAGACTTCCTATTTAAAAAAGAACAAAATTGTGATAAATTAGGATCACCTGTAATATTATTATTCCTATATTCCTCCCAATCCCGACTAGAAGTTAAATCTAATTTCTTTGCCATTATAAAAATAATTATTGTGTCCCAATGCTGCGTAGGCTGATTTAAAATTGTTAACGCACGTATGTTTTTATTTGTGACGTCAACAAGATTTCTAATCGCGACACTGGATTCCTTTAATATTGACTCGACATCAAATAAAGCCTGTAAATGATTGTTGACAAGAAGACGGCTGTTGTTGTACCGCTCACATAACATTTTCCATGCGACCTTGTAATGATCGCCCTTAAAATCAATGTTTTTGATTAATAAGGCTGCAGCACCTTTTAATGAAGCACGCAGGTAGTGAAATTTGTCTATATCATTTATTCTTGAATTTTCATGAATTAACGACTCAAACGTGTCTCTAAACTCAAGCCAGCATTGGTAGTTTCCGTCAAAATGAGGCAGATCTATTTTTGGCAAGCGAACAAACGAATTAGAAATATGTGCACCTGAGTTAGCATGTGTCACGCCCGTACCAGACCCACCACCGGTGCCCGAAGAGCCGAGCAGGCTGCGCGTAAGTGCCACCAGAGAAAAGAACTGGCGGTCGAAGTCCTCCCGCTCATCTAATGCAGTCTCGTCATCGTCGGTAAGCAATTCGATGTGTGTCTGTAATTCATCAAATTCACAATGTAAGGCTTCAAATTTATTAAAACGCTCCTGCAGGTCTAAACGTTGCAATTCGGATAGTTCGGAGCTCTTAATTAAATTTAAATAGTTGTTGTAAATCGTAATTTTAGCTTTTATCGAGCTACGCTTCTTTAATAATGTTTTTAAAGAGTCAGACATTATAATCAATTTGTAAGTAGGTAGATATATATTGTAATATTATTATAGTAACTGATAAAAGAACTTGAAAAATGAACAATAGAAATGAACAATGAATTTAAATGACAATAAAACTATGAATAAGCGTCGTAGGTATTAGGTACCTATAGCAAAATGCACAGCTGTTCGTAGTAACGTAAACAAAAGGATTAACTCCGAGTCTCGAGTAGTAGGTAACTAACGGTAAATCAGCTGTATATTATAAGTTAGATATTTATTATTAATGAATAAACAAACACTGCTGTAAGGAAGCACTATTTTTCATTAACATTAGATATTTACAAGCGAAAAGAAATATGTAAGTACTTGCTCAAGAAAAGGAAGAAACGATTTTTGGCAAAAATAAATAAATTTGGAATTGACTAATTGGAAACAACTCACTCAGATCGATACTTATACTCCCTGGAATGACTTCTAGTTCTTGTTCTTGCAGGCACACGCTGGCACGGGAACGACTTCTTTGACCTCCAAAATGGCGATGGCCTTATGTGACGATGACTTTGCGTTTTAAATATTAGTAACGACGCGACTGGCACTAATATTACGGCGATAGGACCACTATGTTTTGGCCTAGTCGATAGTTGTGAAATTAAAAGAGCGTGGACTGTATATAATAGTTTTAATCACAATATTTAATATAATTAGATTACAAAGAAATGCCCGCGTACAGGCTCCTATCAAGCTGTCAAGAAAAAAAGTGACGTTGCGCGGGCGCAGCCGGGCCCTCGCCCCCGGCCTCCGCCACAATCCCCTCGCTCGTCCGCGAGTGCCGGCTAAGTGCGCCGACAATGCCTATATTAAATTTCACGGCATGACAGAGCCAGTCATAGACATTTGGTCTAGGTGTTTTCTATGTATGTATGTATTTACAAAAAAAAGGTGTTTAAGTATGTTTATCCGTTGTCTAGTACCCATAGTACAAGCTTGGCTTAGTTTGGGACTAGGTGGCGATGTGTGAATGTGTGAGGAATATTTATATATTTATAATGCTCATTGAATACTTGCAATATAAAGACGTGTCTAATAATTTTAAAAAATCCAAAAGACAGAGCCAAAACAATGTGAGT
This sequence comes from Schrankia costaestrigalis, assembly GCA_905475405.1. Classification (NCBI taxonomy): domain Eukaryota; kingdom Metazoa; phylum Arthropoda; class Insecta; order Lepidoptera; family Erebidae; genus Schrankia; species Schrankia costaestrigalis. Next base: position 10,770,652 of record FR997851.1, read on the forward strand.
GTTAGTGGTTAAAACCTTTGCCCAGCTGTGGGATGATAGCAGCCCACACTAACTAAAATTTACTTTTCAAAATAACTACGTTAAAATATTTACCTACTCCAAAACAGAGATTGTATAATATTTCATCCAAAGTAATTTTTTAATCCGCCATTTTCGAGCTCGCAGTAAATATTTTACATGAGCTAGATCGGCCTGTTCGAGTGCATTGCAAGCGGCGTGAGTCGAGTCAACATTAGCTTATGACTCGGGGTTAATGTGTGCGCTGGACCTCGATATAAACTCATTTTCGATAAATCTGCATTTAATTTTTTTGTTATACTCGTAATTAATTAATGAGAAGTTGTTTAAATTCATACATTTTCATAACCGGAACCGATGGGTAAGGGAGGCACAGGACCGCACAAGCTGGCAATACTTGAAGGAGGACTATGTCCAGCAGTGGATTGGCTGTTAAGATGACGATGATACATCTTCATAATATGCCCTTCGTCGGTTCCGAGTGCTACACACTTGCGCTTTTTGAAGGATGTCATTAATTATGTCCATGTAAGTTTTAATAAGACGTCCCCTAAAGACGCTACCATTGGTTGGTAATTTGATGAACAATAGTAACTTTTACATCAACGGATACAAAGAAATCCGGGTTCTAGACCATTGAAATATGTTTAACATACACATAATAATACATGCACATACATGACAGTAATTTGTGAATTATACAAATAATAATTACCCGCAACTTCGCGGACGGGAGCCGCAACTCCATTGTTGCAGATAATTTTATTTCACATTCTGATGACAAAGCACTGTAGTCTAAAAATTTCTGAGTAGTACTTTGATATGTGTTTAGATTATCTAAGGCTCGATTACATTTCGTGTCTAGCTTTCAATTACAATAGAAGGTGCAATATCCAGTACCAGGAAATTGTTAATGTAAAATATATTTTCCACGAAACAGAGTGAGCTATAAAAAGTTGTTTCCATTATAGTGTTTTAATCAAATACTGTTTGATTACTATAGGGATTTACCAGTAGTAGGTACACACAGCAACACATCAAGTTAAACATTATCATTTGAAATTGTGTCTTATTTCAAGGTATTAAGGTACATGAGTGTCTAGCTTGATTAGTTGCTGTGTGTACATAGATTTGTGTAATTATTTAATGCCGTGAGTTTCTGCAATCTTTTTTTCTTAATCAAATGGCCTCGGTGGCAAAGCAAGCATCGTGTAAACGGCTGCCTGGATGGATTCCCTTTTGAATGCCATGCACGACGATTCATGAATAATTGATCAATTATTTATGAATAATTCTTTTAATTCTTGAGCCTGAAACACTGGCCTTTATTGGCCTTGGACTAAAAATGTAAGTCAAAGAGCCAATGCAATGGGATGATAATATGCTAACTTTTTTGTGGTGGATAACGTCACGTTGCTGTCATTGTGACAAGGTTACAATTACACCGCGTGTGGGGATTAGACATACGTCACAAACATAATAAATGTCAAATTTGACAGTTTATTAAATAACCAGACACCGCCAAACGCTAATCATAGATCTAGTATCAGTTGAATTACATGCTGTTATATTTTGTTATCGTTTTCGCTTTATAACAGCCCAATTACATTTCACAGGAGAGTCAAACTTCGTCCACTAACGAGAAGTATCTTGGCCCACCAAAAGTACGCTTGAATTGGTATAGAGTTTTGTGTCAAGTTATCCTTCATTTGTTTTGTGAACTGTCCCTTAGTCAGCTTAGGATGCGATGAGGTGATGATAACAAGAACTCTTACTCTGTCACCACAAGATTTTAACGCGGTTTTTAATTCTAAAATAATTGTTACGTTTATTAATATAATCATTTTCACATTAAGTAAGTTAACAAAAAATAGCTATCACCATGATAACTAAGTTATAAAAACATATGATCGCATTTTCATATTGTATAAGTTTGAAACAAAACTGTTATTGAGCCGCAAGTACAAGCGGCATACAACTCTAGGACGTAACTTGTAACGATACTGTATAAAACGTATATTGTTACGTTTACGTACTAATGCTTGAGCCAAAAACATTGAGATATAAAACACGTTATCTTTATAGTACTTATACGAAGTACTGAGAAATAGTACTTTAAAAATAGGAGTGGATTTTCTGTTTGCTTATTTAAAAATAGAGGGATAATGTAAGCTGGATTTTTTATTATATTAAATAGTTCTTGGGGCGACATGTTCCTAAAGTGATCAAGCCCTTTTATCTATACTAATATTATAAAGAGGTAAAGTTTGTGTGATTATGTGTTTGTGACGTTATAGGGGGTTATCTCTGGATCTACTGAACCGATTTTAAAAATTCTTTCTGTGTTGAATAGACTATTTATCGGGGAGTGTCACAGGCTATATAATATCACGCTTTGCCTAATAGGAGTGGAGCAGTAATGAAATATGTTTAAAAAAGTAAGTAGTAAGTAGTAGGCACGGGTCAGGTAGTTTGGTAATAAAACGACACTAGGCAGATAAAATGTATAGGATTATGATATCTACTAAATTAATGCTTTTCTTCTATTTTTTGTTCGTTTAATTTTAGTAATTTTAGGCATTTATACGACAATTCGCGGAGTAATTCCAAGTGAGCTGGACTTTTGATACATCTTTATTACGGTGTTGTAATGAAAATGTGAACAATCGACATCAATAGCGTTCCGGTTACATCTGCAAACATCCTCGTTAGTCGGTTTTTACGACGTGGCATCATATATTATTACTACTATACTACAAATAATCACGCTTAGCACAAAAAAATCCAAATTACACTCTATTAGCTCTTATCAGCTTTGGGCAATAACGCTTATAAATAAGTATTTGAGTCGTAAACAGTTACCCCCTATTCTCCAATTCTTAGTCCACAAATTGCAACGCCTACTATGTTGCCAATTACATCGTCTACGACTGTACGTCTGTCTGATGTCATATAGACTTATTTTATTACCAGCTACATACAACAGTTACAAAAATGTTCAGTGTTGCCAAGTTCAGTGCTTACTGAACGTGATGTATAAGTGACTTTCAGAGCAATTATGTATGCAGTAGCTTGCTTGGTAGTATTTGATGCTTTATGCTTTTTTGCTTTTTAGTCTATCTCGGTCGAATATTTATTATAAATGCCTACGGCTACGCGGTACGTAAACATGGGATAGGGCTGCCCACCTCCAGCTTTTTGTTACATTTACCTACTTTTCCTCTCGTTACTACGGCAAAGTCGCGACTGTTCACTGCTCAAAGCCACCTCTATCGTGAGCGTGTAGGTATAACTCGCGGTTCGTCCGTTTAAGACAGTTAACATTTCTTACATGTTTTTTTACTGAAAAATAAAGGAATATGAAACTAGGTATTCTGATCAATTATTTGTAAAAGTTTTTTAGATAATCTGACGTTACATTAGTATTTTGTCATATCACTAAACATTTTCAGTAAGAAGACGTAATAATCAAGAGTATTTGACATTTACCGTGATTTCGTGATATCCCTAGGGATTTCGTGAAATCCCTAGTTTCCTCATTTCCCCGCGACACATATAAATCTGTCCATTCATTAGGGTTAGAAGGACATCATACTCCCCATTAGTTTTTATTTATGACACAAAATATATAACTAGGTAAGTATTATACTTTAGTTACACTGAAAAACACACAATAATACACACAATAATATAATATATCTACACTGTAAAATGACTTTGAAGGAAAATGCCTCAAATCAATATCTCTAAAGTGTTTTGACTAATTTGCAATACACCCGTATTGTTTCTTGTCTATGCAGCATAATGTCTCAAAAATTAAAACGATTAAAAAGGATAATACACAATACGCCTCGACCAAGACTCATAATTGATCGCTATCAAAAACGACGATAAATCAAAGCATCTCAACCTATAAAACCAGATAAATAGTTTAAAAATTATATAAGGAGGTTACAAGAACAACTACATACTTATCTACGCACGTAAAACGACACTATCCTTTTGGACTATCACTCTGCTTTAGCAAAATTACACAGCTACACTATATCTGGTCAAGCAACACAACCCTTTCTAGAAATATTAAAATATTAGTATAAGACATCCCACAGACAGAATTTATGTAAGCAGACGGTCACCAGTTGTTTCGATACTATTGTAATATTTAAGTGCTGACTAAAACAATTCAGAAACTGGATCCGTTCCAATTTGTCAGCTAAAATGAAATTAGTCTCAATATCTAAAGTAACAGACTGGCATTACTACTTTCAAACTGTCTACCAAATATTATTAATATAATATAATTTGTAGCTTTTTGTTAATTCTACGAATTGCGTAAATAAAACAGTGTTTGTGCGAAGTGCTAAGTTTTCTTCTCGAATTGTTGGTTTTTCAACAAAATGTGTTAGTTTAACGTAGCTCTAGCCAACAATTATGTGGCTTCTTTTACCAAGTAAATTATTTTTGAAAGGCTATAAGTAATTTGATCTTCTTTAAACTAGGTTTAAAAAGAGTCACTCACGGTCGTTTTCAAAAAGAGTAGGGCCCGCCTGTAATGGCGGGGATCGCCGGAGGGGGACTGGACGCAAAGGCTCTGCCGGTTTCTCAGGCCCCCTCCAAATAGGCAATCAAGGAGTGCCGCTGGGGACTACACTGGGGCTGAGGCTCCCAAGGGGTTGGGCCACCCCTTAACCCCCTGGGAGCCTCACATACCCCTCCCGCCCCCCTACGGAAGGGGATGCGTAGGCCCCAGCGAAAACAAAAAAAAAAGGTTTAATGAGGTTACTGTTACTGGTTCCAAGACTGCTTTTATATTGGTGACGTCGGTAAAAGTTTGATTACCACTTTCCAGCAGATAGGTTGCTAGCTTGTCTGCTACCTTATGGCAACAAACAAAAAACAAATACTTGTTCTTTAAGAAACGGCTACAAAACTTTCACCGCCAAAACTTTCTTGCTACGGGCTTTTAGGATTATTGCGGTGCAACAGCGATGGAAAACTAAACTTACTGACCAATGGTATTATTCTAAAAAGTAAATTTTTGCTTATTTTTCTTTTAATCCACTCATCTACCAGCCAATAGACGTCTACTGCTAGACATAAGTCCCCTTCAAATATTTCCATTACAGCAGCCCATTAATGTCCCACTGCAGGGACGGGCCTCCTCCCGTGACGAAGAGATACTTGACCTACTAATTCCACGCTGGCGAGACGGATTGGTACAGGGTTTAATTTTAAGTTTTCCTTCTTTTTACTTCGTAAAGATAATATTATTTACGGTTAGTTTTTAGTTAGTCGTTTTTAGTTAAGTAGTCGTTTTTAGTTAGTCCTTAGTCAGTTTTTACGAAACCAATGGGATGAGATAGGGTGGTGACATATTGTATTCTTACACCGTCACCACACGGACAAGGTTAAGTACGTAAAATTATTTACAATTTTTCATTGAAATTGTAAAACTGGCATTTCCTCAACTCTCAAATAAATATCATATGAACCTTACATCATATTTATAGACCTTACAAGCATGTAGAATATGACACATTGGTGAAAGCTAAAGAAAATGTGTTTTTGAAATCCCTTTTAAATTTTCCTCACGTACTTCCTGGAGACAAACAAGGAAAACTGTTGACGTGCTTAGAAAATCATCTTTGTCTACAATGTTGTTAACAACTGCCTAATCTTGGTACTAACAGCTTTTTTGAGGAAAAACAGCTGAATGGAATAAGGAATGATTTAAATGATGTACACATTGTTTTGTTTGTGAAAAGTGATGATTTTTTTATGGAATGTGGTAGAAGCAAAGACTTTAGAAAACATGTTTCAAACAGTATTATATTGGTTCGTATCCGTGTGGTGACGGAATAAGAATACAATATGTCACCACCTCATCTCATCCCATGGCTGTCGTAAAAACCTACTAAGGGACTATACGTGTATATAATCATTACGAAATAAAAAGAAGGAAAACTTGAAATTAAACCCTATACCAATCCGTCTGGCCAGCGTGGTATTAGTAAGCCAGGTATCCCTCCGTCACGGGAGGAGGCCCGTCACTGAAGTGGGATGTTATTGGGCTGTTAAGAAGAAAGAAGAAGTACTTAATAAATGAGTTTAACTAGATATTTATTTCAGTATTAAATAAAATAAGTACACATGACATGCAATTTATAATCCCATTAGTTGAAATCTAAGATATATTTATAGCTTATTTAAGTGACAAGATATATTAGAAAACGTAATAGCATATACCCTGGAGGCATCATTACTGTACTCTTACAGAATTTCTGATAAATGTGTATAACGAATTTATATTTTAGAAAAAAATAAAACTAGTACATTTATTTTATATTGAAGCCCCTAGGCTCTTGTCAGGCCTAATGGTACGTATCATTTTTGCTTCTTATTAATATAAAAAAGGTTATATGTTTAGTTTATTTAACTATTTTAAGCACGTGTAGGTACTTTTCTATTAAACTAAATCGTTGGCCAATTAAAAAACTTACAGTATCAGAGGTTTTCCAATAATAATATTATCGTAAGCCCCCCACAGAAAGAAAGAACAGACAGAAACGCAGGGTGGGGAGGCCCCCACATGATGGACCGACGACCTTCTTAGGACGGCGGAAAGCCTATGGATGAGGGAAGCACAGGACCGCACAAGGTGGCAATATGTGGAGGAGTCCTATGTCCAGTGGACGTCACTTGGTGGATATGATGATGATGATGATGAAGCCTCTCACTCATTCACACATCTTTTACTCTTAAACATAGCAGTAGAGTTTGTACTTCATAGTACGTGTTGTACGTTGTTGCACGTAACTTTACATTTTTTTTATATAGAATCGTATGACTTTATCAAACTTGCGAACACGCAAATACACTACTAGGAAACCACACTAAACATTTTACGCAAATACTTTGCGTGACAGGCAAATAGACTACATCATCTAGTCCTCGATTAAACTAAACCTATCCCCTACTTACAAAGGTACCACTATTTACTGTCCGAACAAGGCGTATCCTGAATCGCACCAAAGATATATCTTTGTGCTATTCAGGTTAAATCCGTGAATAGATGAGCGCACTTTGTATTTGGTGAACGCGTTAAACTGTTTCACTGTAGGCCTCGTTACTCATGTGAATATTGATGATTCTGTGTTTACGTTGCATCTTATGTGACTGTATGAGGGAATGCTAGACTACTTGATTTGTATACTGGTTTTAGGTTTAAGAAGCTGTTAAAAAAATAGATTTAACCTATCTGAAGCTAAAAATTAAAGTCTGTTTGTGAGATTGAATCAGTAACTTCTTTTTTTATGTTATGGGAAGCAAACGAGCCAGCAGATCACCTAATGGTAAAATTAAATGATCATCGCCGCCCATGGAAACCTGTAACACCAGAGGAATCACAGATGCCTTTTGTGGAACAAGCTCGCAGCGGCGATCTTATGTGACTGTATGAGGGAATGCTAGACTTCACTTGATTTTGTTTACAAGTGCTAGATAGCAGTTTTAAAAAAATGGCTGACGATCGTTGTAAATCTAAAAATTTAAGTTATTTTTGTAGCATCAAATCCGCATACAAATGTTTACCTACACAACACCAATGCTACTTAATAATGTGTCTGTATGTTCCGCGTATTCACCGAAGACTGGACAATTTTGATAAAACTTTTGCTCATATTTAGAAAAAGATATAAAAATTTTAACTACTTGAATTCCGTCTTATTGGGATTTCGACAATCTGCCAAAGCTATGTAAGCCTGCGAACTATTCCTCATTCGAAATTTAAATTCTTCTTATTTTCTCTGTCTCTCATTTCTCAACAATCTGCCAAAGCCATATGTTAGCCTATTTGTAGTTAACTATTCCACATTTCATATTCAAATTCTTCTTATTTTCTCTTTCTCTCATTTCTTTTTTTTTATATAATGGGAGGCAAACAAGCCAGCAGGTCACCTGATGGTAAGTGATCACCGCCGCCCATGGACTGTTATTCTTATTATTGTTATTATTCTTCTGTTCCAAATTCTCACTTATATGTATTTCAGTATCAAGTAAATCACATCTTTGCGGTTCGCCTTTAAAAAAAATCAAATATAACAAAAGTACTTTAAAAATAAACTTTTCAAAAGTCACTAAATGACGTACTAACATGAAAACTAAAAGTGTAAAACTTTATATAATACACAGGTGGGTGTAACAAAACGTTCAGAGTTCGATTCTCGCTCTAAAATCCCGGACCGTGGTGGCTTTAAACTTTTACAAAGGATTTAAAAGACTTGCGGGGATGTTGTCGGCGACACAAAGGCAGGAGTTTGAAAGAGATGTGTTTTACTGATAAATGTTAACTTAAGGTAGGTCGATGCCACTTACTATTGTATACTATATCTTAGTACATTATCTAATATCATAGTTATTTGTTTTATAATAGTTTTAAATGACTGCAGAAGAGGAGGAGTTATGAAGTCTGCTGGTTTTTTTTTAATAATTTTATTTACTTAGAACTCAGTAATTTCTTTGATTATTTCCTTATTTATGTTTTAAAGATTTGTCTAAGTTAATTGCATTGAAATCTATGTTTAAATAAAAATATTGAATCTTAATAAATAACATCCTCAAATGCAGTAAGAGTACGTTTTTTTAATTAGAAAATTGCATCATATAAACTAATAAGGTTTTAAGAATACACGACAACAACAACATTAACATATCCTGTGAATGTCATAAAGGTTGACTTAGGGTGGTTTTTGCTAACACAAAATAGTTTTTTTTAATGCCTAGTAAAAACTAAGCAGAGTTTGCAACTAGTCCGTAAAAAAACAACGGAATTAAAATCCGTCTTTTTTTGAGTGACGCGGTTAAAAAACAATATTTTGTTTAAGCCAGCTTAAATATAACTTTCCATTTACATCAATGTATTACTGAATATCAATGCAGTGAAATTCAGAGATTGAATGCAAAATAGATTTACATTTAAATTGTTTTACTGGCATTAAATGCCTCTGTGGTAAAGTAATTGTATATGCAACTGGTATGCACGGAGTCGTGGGTTCAAACCCAACGCAAGTTAAATAATTGTATGATCCATAAATGATTTTTTTGGATCTAGATGTACTTTGTGTTTGTTTAATGACGACCGCTGTGGTATAGTAGTTATATAAAATGACTGCTACGCAGAGGTCTCGGGTTTGATTCCCGCTCAATGCAAATCTTTGTGTGCATGAACATGATTGTTTGCATTGGTCTGAGTATTTCTATATTATATAATAATAAACGTATTTACAAAAAAAAATAGTATTTAAGTATGTTTATCCGTTGTCTAGTACCCATAGTACAAGCTCTGCTTAGTTTGGGACTAGATGACGTTGTGTGAATATGTGAGGATAATTCAATTTAATTTTATGTCTGCAAAGGTCCTCGCGATACAGGGTTTGAACTCTAGTGCGAAAGTTGTCGAGTTGTTGGACATTATAAAACTAGAAAACATATTAATACTTTAAAGTTTAAACGTGGGTGTTCTTTGTGTCCGTTAATTAATGTTTGTAAAAGGTCCCCGCGACACAGGGCATGATCCCTAGTGCGGGAGTTGTCTTAATTAAGGAAAAAAAAAAAAAAGTTTAAACTATTGTAGGTACTTACCTACTAATTATATACAACATTTTATTCTCCTAAGAAAAGTATTCAAAAATATTTAAACAAGCACTTAACACACAAACTAGCTAAGCCGAAGAGATAAAACCATGTTTTACATAACGTTTCACGAATGTGCCTTTTACAAAGAATCTCGCGACTTAAAATATTTTCTGGGGCATTGAGTGCTTTTGTAAGATTTTTACCTTAAAAACAATAATGTCTTTTCATATATTAGGTGCTTATTTCTAAGGTTTTTAAATGTTTAAACACCTTTAATTTATACTTTCGTTTTAGACTTGCTTAAAATAATAGTTTAATAAATAATGTTTGATGTCTAGGTAACTAATTTTTATTTAGTAGATTTTATATACCTAGAACCTTCCTGATCTCTAGTGCAAAGATAAAAAAAAAATGTATTATATTAGTCACAAACTATAGAGTGGCTATACTCTGTTACCATTACTTTGCGCCTCTGATCCCACGCTGTTTGCTAGATGTATACAGACTGAGCCCCAAAACCATGCGACAAATGCAAACCATTTGATAGAATTTTCCCATGAGTACAGTTGTCGCTAACCAGGCAGCTATTATTTGTCTTACCAACCTCAGAAGATACAAGAGAGCCTCTAGACTTTAGTCGTCTCTTATGACTCCCACGGGGATGGAAGGCGAGGCGAATTGCATTATAAAATTGTCGCTTTGTGACAATACTAGCTGACCCGTGCCCACTTCGTTGGGCGGCGTAAAAACGTTATATATTTAAAAAATAGTAATACAAATATATTTAAAAATGGAGGTTAACTCAATTTTTTAAATATATTTCATTACTGCTCCACTTCTATTAGTTATAGCGTGATATTATATTAGTCTATGACACTCCCCGATAAATGGACTATTCAAAACAGACAAAAATTAAAAAAATGTTTGGAAAGATCCAGAGATTACCCCCTACAACGTCACAAACACACAAACTTTACCTCTTTTTAATATTGATATAGAAGTGAAATTAATGAAAGTGATAAATGGGATTTTTTTTATTAGTACCTATCACCAACAAATTGTTAAAAAAACATTTACTACAACATAAAAATAAACATTCACTTCCCACATTTAGGGTAAACAAATATAGCGAATAATGTAAATGCTGGAAAAAACAAGTGGTAACATCTGTCTTATTTTTATGGCAACACAAGTGTTAGTTATATGAAGGCGACAATTTACGAGGTTTTTCCCCTCGTTGCTTTCGTTGGCTTGTGTACATTGAGGCGTGGGGAATTAACGCCTGAAGCAACTAGTTACTTGACTAAGAAACGTTTTATGGTTGCTTGTACTTTGATGGCATAGTGTTTTGTTTGATGGTGTTGAAGTATTAGTTATGGGAAGACTTGTACACCAATATACTTTGGAATGTAAAGTATTATTTAATTTTATTAGTTTAATACATGATTTTTCTCCGTGTGGTTAGTAAGAATACAATATGTCACCACCCCATATCATTCCATGGGTGTCGTAAAAACCGACTAAGGGACTATCCGTGGATATTATCTTTACGTAATAAAAAGAAGGAAAACTTGACATTTAACCCTATACCAATCCGTCTGGCCAGCGTGGTATTAGTAAGCCAAGTATCTCTCCGTCACGGGTGGAGGCCCGTCTCTGCAGTGGGGCATTAATGGGCTGTTATGATGATGATGACAAGTTATTATCCTAAGTCAGGATTTTCTTGTTCATTGTGTCCGTTAAATTGATGTTTGTAAAAGTCCCCGCGACACAGGGCATGGCCCGTAAGGGTCGTAGTAGATATATCAAAACGTAAACGGATCGTCATCGTATCAACTCGAGCCGTTCAGTATTATTTGTATAAAACTCCTTCTTGCAACGCACACTAATCGGAATCGTAACGTAATCGGATTTTTGACGTTTGACACCGAGAAAAACGGCAAGGCGGTTCCGATCCGTTTACGTTTTGATATATCTGCTACGACCTAACCCCCTTACTTATAAACGCTTCTTAAATTTAATCACTGTTTAGCGAGATTTTTATTACGAAAACCAACCTTATACCAAACAACGTAAGAGTTTAAGCTAATTAATCAATTGATTAAAATTTAAGTGGCGTTTATGAGTAAGGGGGTAAATGCGGGAAGTTGTCTCTTTAAAACTAAAAAAAAACAAGAAAGATCTGTTAAGATTATAACATTAACAGCAGAGTAAATTAAAACAGTAGGTTGTAAGTAACAAAGCGACTTACGAGTATATTGTTCTACGTCTGATTGCAACATCGTCAATCGTGTTTAATGCTTACGTACATATAGGGCTGGCACTTGCTTATAAACATCCTTCTTTTTTTTTAATATTTTAAGCACTCTTGATGAGGCATGTACATAACTAAGAGGAAGTCTGTAGAAAATAAGGCTGGACTACGTAAAGCCCGATTTACACATCGGCAAGTACAGTAGCAAGTAGTAGTATCCTATTTTTGGCGAGTTAAGTTGGCGAGACGCGAGAGAAGGGGCTACTTCGTACTTAACTCGCCAAAGAATAGGATGGAGATCTATTCAAATCAAATAAGAGAGAATATGAGAGAAAAGGGCGTGAGTGATGATAATAATGACGGCTAAAGAAGACAGCTGAAGAAGAGTATGAAAATATATAATTTTCATCGACCCCAAGTAAAAGGGATAAGGGCAGGCAATAAAGAAGAATGTCTATGCAAGATTTTAGGGTAGTTTGTAATTAAACACACCCTATTTTACTTTACAAAACCCAAAATCTGTTACATTGCTACATAACACGTACATTTAACGTAAAAATCTATTATACATTTACATATCATCATAACAGCCCATTAATGTCTCACAGCAGGGAAGGGCCTCATCCCGTGATTGAAGGATACTTGGCCTACTAATACCACGCTGGCCAGACGGATTGGTATAGGGTTTAATTTCAAGTTTTCCTTCTTTCTATTTCGTGAAGATAATAATCACGGATAGTTTCTTAGTCGGTTTTTACGACAGCTTTGGGATGAGATGGGATGGTAACATATTGTATTCTTACTCCGTCACCACACGGAGAGATGTAAATAACATTGCAAAAATATTTTAGCAGTAAAGTACCGACGCCAGGGTAAAATCAGTTTACAAGTTTTGGGTATGGACATTTAATTTGAACGCATGTTACTAGGATAGTAATGAATATAAATGTCAATGGATGGATGGAGAAGAAGACAGACTGACAGAAGAGTATGAAAGGATAAAACCATTTGTGCCAACCCCAAGTAAAATGGATAAGGGCAGACGAAGAAGAGTGATGTCTATGCTAGATTTTTGGCTAGTTTGTAATTATACACACCTATTTTTTCTTTTCTAAGCCAAAGAGCGTTACAATAGTAAATAATTCCACAAACAAATTTACCAGTACAGTAACATTTGCCACAGATAAATAATTGCTTCTTTTATATTAACCTACTAAGACTAGCGTCCCATTCAATACATATTTCAGTTTAAAGTTTAGTTTATCCAAGATCCTAAGACGAACGAAAGTTTAGCTCAGTAAAGTCAACATAATCTATCACTTAGGCGCTAAATGATAAATCGTTCTAAACTAAATAAAGTTTAAAACAGTAAGTAAAAGTAGTTTTAAAACGTAATGTATCATAATTTATTTCGACAGTAAATTCACAAAAGTAGAGTAAAAATTTTTTGGGTAAAACAAACTTTTGAAAAAAAGTTTTAAATAATGTAAAAGGTTCAGAAAAAAGGGATTTGTGAAAAGAGTTAAAGATAGAATATAAGCTTTTCGTAATGGCGTAAAGATTATCAAGTCATTAACATATATTTTACATTTTTTTAACTTGTGAATATTTAACCAAGTATTTAAGAAATTTGTTATTTTGTTGCTGATTAGTAGGTGTCGTTAGCATGAGACGCCCTAAAAACACTTACTTTGACGTCATTTGTGATTATAATATCATTAAGAAGAACCTTATATAAATAAAATTAAAGTGCCTGTCCATTGATTTACAAAAAACCCAAGATGCACATTTTCAAACAAAACTAACAGCCAAAAGTGTCACCAAATTATACATACGCAATAAATACGTATAGTAATATCGTAAACATATTTTTTTTTTCAAATTCAATCTTACACGCATGACATAAAGTTGTATTTAAAAAGTAATGCACAAAAAGCAATAAAATTTAATGATTGACGTTTGCCGGTAGAACAATGAATACTAATTTAAAAAAAGTGCACAATTTGAAATTGTGAGCCTATTTGTTGCGGACGGTTTTGGGAAGTGGAGTGTGTATCTTTGGTTTTTTGTAAATCAATGTGCCTGTCTGTAATATTAAACAAAATGTTGTTTTACTCATTGCATAATGACTATTATACTAAAAACATTTTTTTCTGTTTGTTTGTTTGTTCTGTATAAACCCTAAAACAGCTGCACCGATTTTGGTAGATTTCTGCAGCCAAAGTCGTGGCGTTAAGGCTGTAATTAATAAGAATCTTAAAATAAGAGGCTTTTTTTAAAAACCTGCTACTTAAATCCTTTTTTTGCGTTGATAAGCCCTAACAGAAAATCTTAATCCGTCAACATATTACATCAGCCCTTGAAGCGTTACAACGCATTTTATTACGCGTCGTAAGTGACGATCCGTCCTACCATTTTGTTACTAAGGTTTTTATTTTACTCCAAATAAGTATTTTTATTAGGATCACTACATTTTGTTGATCTTGGGAAACGGTTTGTTGTTTTTGTAATGGTGTATATAAGGTGTGTTTTGAAGATAAGTAGAAGTAAATAAATAAAAACTTAATAAGGCAGGCTTTCTGTAAGAAAAACAAAAGGGGGGATCAAGTGTCCCCAGGTTCCCCTACAGTCACAGAAAAATGGTGACCTGCTGGCTCGTTTTACTCCCATAATATAAAAAAATGATCGTTTGTGCGGCATCAAATCACAACTGATAATTATTTGTACGATCCACAAATAATTGTCTTGACCCTGATGAACGTCGTAACCGTTCTCTATTGTTGTATGGTTCGAGAGCTGCCCTTTTTTTCAAGAATCATTTTAATTTGTCTCCTTCGCCTGTCAATCATTTTAACCTGTCTAGCCAAAGGCTAGTACTGTATCTATTCTTGTCCGTGTGGTGACAGAGTAAGAATAAACATAAACATAAACATAAATCTTTTATTTGCATAAAACATGGTATACAAAGGTGTTTATTTATATATATATATATATAGCACTTACATGTTTTGCTAGTAGTCACGTAGCATACAAAAATTTTACAAAATAAAGCCAACAACAGACAAATTACAAAATACTTTTCATTACAAAGTAGTTAACAATGTCAATATTTTTTCTCCAAGAATTCTTTTACACTGTAGAAATTATAATTAGCAAGCCACTTATGTATTGTATTTTAAACACATTTTTACTTAATGTTTTGAGAATCTTAGGTAGCTTGTTGTAAATGGGTACACTCATTGCTAGACAATTTTTATTGTATTTTGTTAATCTTGGTAAATCATTAAGCACTAGTCTGTCTGGGTCTCGTCTGTTACGAGGATGAACATCATTTACTTTTGTAAATAATTTAATATTTTTACGCACAAACATACACATTTCATAAATGTAAAGTGATGGCAATGGTAACAAGCCAAGCTCTTTAAATTTTGGTCGACAGGATTCCTGTGGCTGAATTCCGCATATCGACCTTATGCATTTTTTTTGAGCAATAAATGCTCTATCTACATCGGTACTATTCCCCCATATAATTAGACCGTAGCGTAATAAGGATTCTACATAAGCCTTATATGACATAGCTGTTTTTATGTTAGTAACATTTTTTACTTGTTTGAGGGCATATACAAATTTATTAATTCTGGTACTAACACTATCTATATGTACCTTCCAGTTAATATGCTCATCAATTATTACACCTAAGAATTTCGTGTGTGATATTTCATTGATTTTATTTACACTAAGTTTTATGTCATTTTTGTAATTATATGTTTTATTAAATTGCACGTAAACAGATTTTCCTAAATTTATTTCTAAACTATTTATGTCAAGCCAATGAAGTAGTTTGTCAACTGAATTATTAATGTCTTGCTCATGGTCCTTAACTGTATTAACCTTATTATTTGATGTGACAATGATAGATATATCGTCGGCAAACAAAATACATTTGTGGTACGTTACATCTACGATATCATTAATGTACAGCAAAAATAATATTGGGCCTAGTACGCTGCCCTGAGGCACACCACACTTATTTACTATGTACTCTGATGAGTATGGTATGAGTATGGTATGAGATGTTTATCTTTATTAACATCGTTAACTATGACACATTGACGTCTGTTAGATAAGTATGATGTTATCCACTGCAACGCGGGTCCCCTTACTCCAATAGCATTCAGCTTGTTTAACAAAATTGTATGTGAAATATGATCAAAGTCTTTTGATAAGTCAAAAAAGAGACCTGTAGTGAAGTTATTACCGTTAATATTATTTAAAATGACTTCCATAAGAGAGTACATAGCTAAAGTTGTAGATTTTTGCTTTTGGAATCCATATTGGTCATTACTTATAATTTCATATTTTTTACAGAACTCTATCAATCTCTTATACATGCATTTCTCAAATATTTTAGATATTATAGGTATCAGCGTTATAGGTCTGTAATTCTTGATATCACACTTATCACCTTTTTTAAATAAAGGCTTAACTATTGATTGTTTTAGCGCTTCCGGAAAAATGCCATGTAAAAATGATATGTTAATTAAATAAGTTAAAATTAAGGATAGTTCGTTACTGCAAGCTTTTATAATGTTAGTGTTAATTTCATCATAACCCTCCGATGCTGTGTTATTAAGGGATGTGATTTCATTTTGTACTTCTTTTTCAGACATTGGGTACAGAAACATTGAGTTGACAGATGTATCTACTTTAGTATTCGGGTAAATGTTATTATCTGTTTTATTACATGAATTTACGTAATATTCATTAAATGTAATAATATTAAAATATTATTAATTTTTATTTGACTAATATTATTCCTAGGCATAGTATTAGTATTGATCTCACTTTTGATGACATTCCATGTGGCTTTACATTTGTTATCATTTGAACTGATGTATTTAATATTCGAGTTCTTTTTTGACATATAAATACATTTTTTTAGTAGAACCGAGTAATTATTGTAATTGTTTTTATTTGTCAGATTTTTATTTTTGTAATACTGATAACGCAGGCGCCTCTTAGTCTTACAACTTTGTCTTAGACCTTTACTTATCCATCTTTGTTTGTGTTTATTACGTAGATTTACTTTTATTTTTATCTTGGGAAAGCACAGATTATAGAAAAGACAGATTGTTTCGTGAAATTCGTTAAAAGCTGTGTTAGTGTCAGGCTTCATATTATATGTTTCCGACCACGAAAGTGCTTGTATACAATATGTCACCATCCCATTTCAGCCCATGGGTGTCGTAAAACCGACTAAGAGACTAACCGTAAATATTACGGAGTAAAAAGAAGGAAAACTTGAAATTAAACACTATACCAATCCCTCTGGGCAACGTGGTATACTAATAAAGTGGGATACTTGGGCCACTAGGCCCAAGTATCCCACTTTCGCGGGAGGAGGCCCGTCCCTGCAGTGTGACATTAATGGGCTATTATGAATCTATTCCTCAGTGATCTCTATTGCGAGAGCTGTACTTATTACAAAAATCACTTCAATTCATCGCTAAGACTTTGCCTATCTAGCCAAAGGCTTATCATATAACCTAAAATATATTATAACACAAAACTTAATAATTTCAATTCCTAAGGTAATCATTCAAGTATTTCAATTTCCATTACTAAAATGAATACCTTTCCAACAATATAGAAAGTTTTCACTCTTGTAACTTCCTTTAGAAACATTTTCTTTGAGAGATGGTACTTACTACATCAAATAGGATCTTACCGAATTCATGTGACGAGTTGTGAACGACCCGAAAACTCGGAACAAGTGTAAATGTGTAATGATGTTACCACACACGTGTGTAACGAATTTATTTAACGGATAAAGGTGAATAGGAATTACGTTAGTACACTTTATTTTTTAATGTTTAACTATTTTTTTGGCACTATGGTCCTCTAGACCATGGCAAGTTAGGGGACTTAAACAAACATCTATTTAACAGAGACAGAAAGAGCATTAAGGCGCATGTTGTCAATCATATTTTGTGAATTACACATTAGTTTCCGTGTGTTCGTTCAAATGTGCGGTTTTTGCACGACACTTTGATACGGCATAAAGGTGTCGTCAAACAACTACTGCGCCACTAAGCCAATAAACTAAAAATTGATAAATTTAAAGTTTTTGTTTCATGCTTGTGATAACTGACTTAGTTTACTTCCATGCCACCCACAGGAAAAAATACAAAAATGACATGTAATGATATTATTATTATCCCATTAATGACTTACATCAACGACAGGCGTTCAGTAACGAATAAAAACTTTCTACTAATACCACAACAATGTTACAAGTAATCATTAAAGCCCATTAAAGTCCCACTGCAGGGACGGGCCTATTCCCGTGACGAAGGGATACTTGGCCCACTAATACCACGCTGGCCAGACGGATTAGTATAGGGTTTAATTTCAAGTTTTTCTTCTTTTTATCTCGTACAGATAATATTCACGCATAGTTCCTTAGTCGTTTTTTACGACACCCATGGGATGAGATGGGGTGGTGACATATTGTATTCTTACTCCTTCACCACGCGGATTATAAGTAACAAAGTAAGCTTACATAAAATAAGCAAAACGAGAGTGTTAATTTTTTTTGTACCTACGATTGTAGAAGTAGCGTCAGTGTGTTAACGCCTTAAGAAATGTTGTATAACGATGACATACAACCTGTCCCAAGGCATTCACGTCAAGAAGACCTTTTCTATCTCTTGCAGGTACATCAGTTAATCTATATAGATGCTAGTTTCATCGTGATAATGACCAATTTATGTAGACACGCCTTGTCTTACAAATTACTATGTAACATAGGTCATCTTGTTTGTGAAGGTTTACGTTTTTTTTAAGACTTACGAGGTCTTAAATCTTGATGTTTTGAATAATGTCGTTTCTTATTACTAGTCCTTAAATTGAACTGCTTTGGAGACAAAGCGTTCGTGTATAAAACTGATGTACCCACGAGAGGTCTCGCGTTTATCTTCAATAATGTTAGGCTTAAGGCTGGATGAACTTAGTGTTCTTAAAGGTCTTGTCTGAAGGTCGCCATGTCATAGGGCAAGATTCCTAGTTAAGAATTGTTTTTTTAACAATCTCCATTATATAAGCTACCGTAAATATTATTATTACGAAATAAAAAGAAGGAAAACTTGAAACTAAACCCTATACCATTCCGTCTGGCCAGCGTGGTATTAGTAGGGCAAGTATCCCTCCGTCACGGGAGGAGGCCCGTCCCTGCAGTGGGACATTAATGGGCTGTTATGATGAAACTACCATGTAATATTAGTAGGCCAAGTATCCCTTTCGTCACAGGAGGGGTATTACGACGACGACGATAAAAAGAATAATATCTATGTTCCAAATAGTTTTCTGTACAAGAATACAGAAAACTATTTGGAATATAGAACTTGCCCTAATAATACAATAAAAGAATATTGTATTATTAGGGCAAGTTCTACCGTATACAACAAAACAAAACGTTTACTAGCTGATATTACGAAACGAACCAATCGAGCTTTAGATGTTGATTGAGCTAAATTGCTCGCTTGAATCCCAATATCAAAGGAAGAAAGGTTACTAAAATCAACAAAGTTGACATCCTTATTTTATTCGACGAAGAAGTTTTGTAAAAGTTAGTTTTATTAACAAAATCGATGGAGTTTTTTTTCGTTTTGTACCTTTGCTGTTTTACCTTTTACTTCTAAACAGTTTAATATATTGACATAAAGCGAACGTGATTATAGAGACGGTAAGACCAGTCAGGGTGTGGAGGATTGGCTAGAGAGAAAACATGGCTTTCTCTTTTGGTGAAGTACCCTACATCGGAAACTTACGAAGTATCTACTTCGAAACGTATCTTGTCGCTTAGGCCATGATTCTAGAGTCAGGTATCATAACTGCGGAGTTTACAAGGAGGATAAGAGGAGGATCTGAGGATCATCTTTGCAGAAAGTTAACTCTGTTGTCTTCTTTTGCTTTTTAAAAACATGAATGTCATCATCCTATATCGTCTAGTAGGTTACGAAAAGGCGGCTAAGGTTAACTACCTAAATCTAGTTTTCACGGAAAATAAAACTAGTCAAACCCTTAGGTAAATTGCTGCCAATATGATACTAATATTACCAAAAGTACTTTGACAAGATGTAATTAGTGTTATCAATACGGGAAGGCTGCGGTACTAATCTCCTAGACTTTCCGCAAAGAAGGAATCACGAGAAATTGCCGCATCGTTTGTTGAAATAGTTTTAAATTATATTCGGTCTGAATTACCTCCATTTTTCATTATCTCATAACATTACATAACATCTCACCCTATGGGTGTCGTAAAATCCGACTAAGGGACTAACCGTACCTAAATATTATACGAAGTAAAAAGAAAGAAAACTTGAAATTAAACCCTATACCAATCCGCCTGGTCAACGTGGTGTTAGTAGGCCAAGTGTCCCTCCGTCACGGGAAGAGGCCCGTCCCTGGAGTGGGACATTAATGGGCTGTTATGATTATAGACCGAATAACCTCCATTTTTCATTATATCATATCATTATACTGAACAAACAAAAGTAAACTCGTACAAAGCATAATGACTACTTAAAGTTCTTGTAACAATCTATTTCACAATCTACAAATACGTTGCTTTGAGAATATTTAAGCATTCTATGAAATAATACGAGTATTACTTATTTACTTACTTTTTTGTATTTCATTGGAAAAAGAACCTTATTTAAAAACAGAATAATTTTTATTATACCTGGAAAGGTTGGAAAATGGACTAGTATCTAGTACGTCCATTTTCTATTTATCATATTTGGACCATCATTTAGTTCCGCACTAGGGATCATTCCCTGTGTCGCGGGGACTTTTACAAACATCAATTTAACGGACACAAACAACATCCAGACTCATGATAATAATTTGCGGATCGCAAAAATAATTATCCTGCTTGGGAATCGAACTCGCGACCTCTTGCACGGTAGCCGTTTGCGCTACCATCGCGCTTCCAAGGCATTTAACATAGAGTTTGTCCAGCTTTTTGTAAGCAAATTCCGTGTGGTGATAGAGTAAATATCACCACCCCATTTCATCCCATGGGTGTAGTAAAAGCCCAAGCATTAGTGTGTTTGCGTCTGTTCCTGACAGATCTGATTTAAATATTTAATGAAGCTGCCATGATCGATGTCATCGTATGAAATGTACGGCCGATATGATATGATCGAATCGCTAAAAAGGAATAGGTATAAAACAATCTTTAAATTACATATTTTACATAATATAATATAAATATTCCTCACACATTCACACAACGCCATCTAGTCCCAAACTAAGCTGAGCTTGTACTATAGGTACAAGACAACGGATAAACATAATTAAATACTTTTTTTTGTAAATACATACGTATACATTATATTAGGTTGGGGAAAAAGTCTTTTCGTATTTTTGTATGAAAAGTCAAGACATTTTTTTCAAAGTTAATTTACATTTATTTACAATATATATGTACCGTTTTGTTGAACAACTTTCTGCCATTTTGTGGGCAGAGACATTATCCCGTTACTGTAGAAACTTTGGGACTTCTGATAAAAAAAACGGGACAAATAGTTTTGGTAGTCCTCTCTTGAGGTCAACCTTACAGAACCTAAAGAATTCTGAAGAGACCGAAACAGGTGAAAATCTGAAGGCGCAAGGTCAGGGCTATATGGTGGATGCACTAGGACCTCCCAGTCGAACTCTCTTAATTTTTGCTGAGTGGCTAAAGATGTGTGTGGTCTAGCGTTATCGTGATGAAAGACCACACCCTTCCTGTTGATCAATTCCGGCCGTTTTCTCTCGACTGCTTCCTTTAATCTCATCAGTTGCTGGCAGTAAAGATCAGAATCGATGGTTTTGCCGGGCGGTAAAAGCTCATAATGAACAATGCCCTTCCAATCCCACCATACACACAGCATCACCTTATTTCGTGTTAGGCCAGGTTTGGCCACAGTCTGTGAAGCCTGGCCAACTTTCGACCACGACCTTTTTCGCACGTTCTTGTCGTACGTGATCCACTTTTCATCGCCAGTTATCAATCTCTTCAAAAACGGCTCGGTTTCATTACGTCTCAATAATGAATCGCAAATGAGTACACGGTTCATTAAGTTTCTTTGAGTGAGCTCGTGTGGCACCCAAATATCGAGCTTTTTTGTATAACCAGCTTTCTTCAAATGGGTCAGAACTATTTTGTGGTCAATTCCCAGTTCTTCAGCTACATCGTAACTACTAATATGCCGATCTTGCTCCACTCTTCCAAAAATGGCGTCCATTTTATTCGTAACAGGGCGACCAGAGCGAGGTGCATCTTCAACATCAAAATTTCCGGACTGAAAACGTTTGAACCAAATTTGTGCTACTCTTACTGACACTGCATCAGGTCCATAAACATCACAAATTTTTTTCACTGCTTGAGTTGCATTTTTGCCTTTTTTATAATAAAATTTTAAAATGTATCGAATTTCTTCATTAGATTCACTCATTTTTACGGAGAGAAAAACAAATGAAAAATAGCGGGAAACAACTTTTTTTTATTTTTTTCTTTTTTTTATTTTTTTCTTTTCTTTATAATGTAACCTTTTTAATGTTACCAAAACCAGCCAGACACAAGTAGTACAGTCAAAGAAATATTATAATAAGTTTATACCTACGTTATGCGAAAAGACTTTTTCCCCGACCTATTACATAGAAATCTTTTAAACATGAAACTATTTTCAAAATAATATATTCAAAATTAATTCTAAATTAAAAAGTGGCTCTTGAAAACTTGTTAGTTGTTCAGCTAGCATGAAGCTCAAAGTAATTATAGGAAAAGTTTGTTTTAAAGTTAAAAGAAAACAATGTTGTATGAATAAAGGCTGCTTACGCTAGTACTATTTGCTTTGGCTACAGTTCTTGAGAAAACCTCTCTCTTGTATAATTTTGTTAGTATAATATTATAGTATTGTTCGTGTGTTTTTCAAGTCCATATCTGGGATAAAAAATTGAAAAAGTATTATAAAAATTTTAATAGAAGTTAAGCTACGTGTCGTCTCAAGTCAAGGTGGGAATAAAAAAATCTCACTTTTTTATGGGCTGTTATGTTTTTGCCTAGTTCATCTTTTAACTTACGGTTTACCTAGGCAAAGAGAAATTTGAAGAAACAAGTCGATTTTAAACTACTATTTTAAATAAATAACCGTAATTGATTTGAATTATAGTTTTTTTATATTTTTACATCTCTATTAATGGGATCACAGAAAAGCGATATTGAAATAAAAACTAATTATTTGTTTTTTCCGTCGTCCCATCGATGGGACTACCAATGGGACTACGGAAAACAACCGTAACCGTATTAGCATATTTATTTAGTCAGTCTATGTTAAAGACTCAGGTGACTTAGCGGTCAAATCTTTTAGTGCGAATACTCAGAAGATGCAGATTAGAATCCGGTCACTTGCTTAAATGATTGTTCAATGTCTTTTATCCTTTTCAACATTTATATCATAAAGCTTTAATTTACCTTTTATACCTTATAGTCAAGTACTTCAGAGTTTATAAGAAATATATAGGTATAGTAGTATCGATTTCTTATAAACTCTGAAGTACTTGAGACAGCATCTAAGCCGAACTGCAGACAATCTCAAGAGCTTTCCAGGGCAAAACAAAATCCTTTATTTAATATTCTTTGGACGATCAAAATCTATACTTAAGAGTATATAGGCGCTTTTCAGTAAGAATCCTTTTAGGTTTATTGCGCCTAGCCTGCTTAATTCACCTTCAAGAAGGTTGTACAATAAGTTACGTTTCGTACGTATAAAAATCATAGAAGTTATTGAAATTAAACATAAAATCGAAGATATATATTCTTAAGTATAAGATAATCTGACAGCTGACAGTTGCGTTGTTAACATCATCTGCTTAAAGTATTGAATCAAAAATTTGTTATAATTGCTTTCTACGCGTACAATAGTGCTAAATAAGTGAAATAGTTTCTAATAAGTGTAATTAATTTGTTAGTGTTAAAAAAACACAAACCCAAGTACCTACCTAGTGAAAAAATCCTTTAAAAAACAACTACACAAGAACAAGCTTAATAATAACATGTTTACTAAAAGACAATAACATTGACATTAATAATAGACGAATAACATAAGTGCTTATTTAACTGTGTTTCGTGAGGACTGTGCTCATAATTCATTTTTTATTTTTTCATTATACCGCCACCTAAATAAACTCTTGTCATTAGTACAACAAACCATAGACAATTGTCCTTCTTCCTTAGTGATGCGACCAAAATAAATTGACTATTGAATGAGTGAATTAAACTATTCAGTGCTGCCATACTCAAAATAGGGTTGCCATACTTAAAATAGTGTTGCCCTACTCAAAATAGTGTTGCACTACTCAAAATAGTGTTGCACTACTCAAAATAGTGTTGCCAATAACAACGAGTATTGCCGCGTATAAAATATTTCTTTTCGCGGTAGGGTAATTAGCCGCTGTTTTATTTTGGTCTCGAGCTCCTTGTGCTCGTTGCGAACTTTCAATTTCTGTCTTACCTGGGACTTGAACTATACGGCAAGATAGACTGGTGTTACGTTGCGAGCAATAACAATGAGTTGTAACGCATGTAAAAATGGTTTGAACACACAGGTATTCATGAAATGTCGATTATGTGTCGGTAAATTTCACTTAGAATGTCTAAATATAAATGATGAACAATATCAGGCATTCTCCAAGGAATACAAATTATCATGGATTTGCCCCCTGTGTGCTAATGTCACTCATCGTCAAAGATCAAAGGATAATACTCCAGTGCGTAATGTTAAACTATATTCACGTACTGATAATTGCATGGATATATCCTACGAAAACTCGGATAACACCAATATGGCTGTGGGTCTGCCTCTCTCGCCAGCTACGAAGGCCCCCTGTATTTCGTCTGGTAATAGGCCAAATGAAGTAACAATGGACAAAATTGGCGAGTTACTCGACATAAAACTCAGTGCTTCTTTATCTGTTTGCATGGAAAACTTCCGAGCGGCACTTAGAGAGGACATTCAAGCGATGGTTAAAGACGAAATAAACTCAGCGATAAAATCTATCAAGGACGATTTTACTGTTACCACAGATTTTATTTGCGCAGAGCAGTCCTCCATTAATAAGGAATTAGAAAGGAGCGATAAAAATGTCAAAAAATTAGAAGAACAAAATAATATACTCAAAAATGAGCTTGCTCGTTTGAATGGCAAGATATCTAGTATGGAAAAAATATCTCGTAGCTGCAACATCGAACTGCAAGCTGTTCCTGAACACAAAAATGAGAACGTTCTGAATTTATTTACCAAATTATGTGACGTCTTAAAGGTTTCGGTAGATCACGGCCAAGTAACAGCCTGTCGCAGGGTGGCAAAACTAAACCAATCCTCTACCAGACCTCGCAATATCATTGTGACATTATCAACGCCGCGTATAAGAGATTCAATTTTATCTGCATCACATCGATATAACAAAGCTCGCCCTGGTCTTGGTCTATCTTCGGCTGACCTTGAAATCGCTGGAGAAAACAATAGGATCTATATTACGGAGCATCTGTCTCCTGAGCAGAAACAGCTACATGCTGCTACAAGAGTACGAGCCAAGGAGTTAAAATATAAATTTGTGTGGATCAAGTACGGTCAAGTATACGTTCGCAAGGATGAGTCAGCAGGTGCAGTTCTAATAAAAAATATGGACTCTCTTAGTAAATTAAATTAGCTTGTAATTATTTTATTTTTTAATATAATATATTGCATGGATATTTGGCCTTCCAGTATTTCATAATGTATACTATATTCTATCAAAATTTGGGTAGAGCGAGATCAAAAGTTAAAGATATTTACTTAGGCTTGTTAATTAATGACTATGACATTGTATGTTTTACGGAAACCAACTTTGATTGTGGTGTTTACGATGGTGAATCTGTTGATCGGAGATACAATATTTTTAGAAGGGATCGTCAAAGCACATGTTCAGTTAAGGCAAGTGGTGGGGGCATTCTCATCGCTGCTAAAAAGCATCTTAATGTTATTCGTCGGTCAACCTGGGATTCTAGAATTGAGGATATTTGGATTACAGTTTTGCCGTGTAACTCTGATGATCAGTTATTAAACATTGGCCTCTGTTATTTACCGCCTGACTTACCTGCCGATGATATCGCTAACTTTTACGACAACTGTCAGAGGTTGATTCTTAACTGTACAAGCAGGGATACCTTTCTCTTACTTGGAGATTTTAACACCCCTAACTTAACTTGGTTGTTGCATAGTGACCCACTGTCTGTATCGCCTGCTAACCCACGAGATCAGAAAGCAATATTTTTGTCTGAGTTTATTGATACATGCAATTTGATACAATTTAATACTATTCCTAACAATAATAACCGTTATCTAGACCTTGTTCTCTCAAGCATGCCTGTGGTTAACGTGTCGAGGACTGATTTTCTGTGTAAAGTAGACAACCATCATTTAGCTTACTGCGTAGTTTTACCCTTGGTTTCATCAGA
This sequence comes from Schrankia costaestrigalis, assembly GCA_905475405.1. Taxonomy (NCBI): domain Eukaryota; kingdom Metazoa; phylum Arthropoda; class Insecta; order Lepidoptera; family Erebidae; genus Schrankia; species Schrankia costaestrigalis. Next base: position 10,797,102 of record FR997851.1, read on the forward strand.
TAAACCCCTTAAACCGGCGAATAACAAGCGTTTTAATTTTAAAAACTGTGACTATGTAAATGTAAAATCCGAACTGGGGCGTATTAACTGGGGTGAATTGTTGTCTTCTGAAGATGTTAATGACAGTGTTGACGAGTTTTATGACATCATTAACGAAATAATAGCGAAGCATACCCCGTTGGCCAAAATTAACTCTTTTAAATGTCCGTCATGGTTTAATAACTCCTTAATTCGCTGCCTTAGGGAAAAAGCAAAATATCACAAACGTTTTAAAAAATTCGGCAACCCCCGAGATTACGACACATTTGCTTTACTCCGCACAAGATGCAAGTCTCTTTTAGATAAATGTTATAAGACTTTGTTATCCTCTGTCGAAGAATCGCTGCCCCATGACTCTAAAACATTCTGGCGTTACGTCAATGACAAAAAGGGGGCTAGTACCATACCTCATTCCATGACTCATGGTAATAAATCAGCCTCAGATGGCAGAGAAATTTGTGATCTATTCTCTGAGTACTTTGGGTCGGTCTTCGATGCGCCTTGCTCTCAGCCATCTCGGTGGGATAATATGCCTAAAAGTTGTAACACCACTCTACATCCATTTGAAATTAGCCGACGGGATATCCTTCTTAGAGTGAAGGACCTGGATGAACGAAAAGGTGCAGGCCCAGACGGAATTCCTCCAATTTTTATCAAAAATTGTTCTGAGGAGTTGTCTGTTCCATTAGCCATATTGTTCAACAAATCCATCAATTCGGGAATTTTTCCCTCTCGCTGGAAAATCGCGCATATTATTCCCATCCATAAATCTGGTGACAGGGCATCGTGCTCCAACTATCGGCCTATTAGCATTCTGGGATGTATAGCAAAGCTCTTTGAAACCCTGGTTTATACTCAATTTTATAATCATTTAAATAAAAATATATCAAACAAGCAACACGGTTTTGTCAAAAAAAGGTCTACACTTAGTAATCTTCTCGAATACAAAAATTATCTTTGTAGTGCTTTTGCTTGTGGTGGTCAAGTGGATGCCATATACTTGGACTTTAGTAAGGCTTTCGACAAAGTGGATCACACACTGTTATGTCTTAAGCTTGAGTTTTATGGCATTCACGGGTGCTTGTTAAGATGGATCACATCTTACCTCGAAAACAGGAGCCAGATTGTGACGGTTAAGGGTTACTCTTCTACTCCTGTACCCGTTTCTTCCGGAGTTCCTCAAGGGTCACATCTTGGCCCTCTTTTCTTTATTGTGTTCATAAACGATCTTGTCGATAGATTGTCCTGCCCTGCATTACTTTATGCTGACGACTTAAAGCTCTTTAATAAAATAAACGATACCAAAGATAGTCTGGCTCTTCAGCGTGATCTCTATGCCGTTACGAACTGGTGCAGGTCAAACAAAATGACTCTAAATGCGGATAAGTGTTGCGTTATCTCTTTCACAAGGAAGAAGCATAAACTACTTCACACCTACGTAATACACAAGACAGTATTAAATACAAAAGAGGAAGTTAAAGATCTGGGGGTGTTATTTGATACGGAGTTAACCTTCCGTTCACATTACGATCTTGTTGTCAAGAAAAGCAATAAACTTTTGGGATTTGTGTTAAGATCTACTAAAGAGTTTAAAAACCCACAAAGTACCTTATGTCTCTATTTTAGCCTTGTCAGAAGTATTTTGGAATACTGCTGTCCAGTTTGGTCTCCTTACTATCAAATCCACATAAACAACATAGAGCGAGTACAAAGAAGATGTCTTAGGTTCCTTTGTCGTAAATTTAATTATGGACGTTTGGATTACTCCGAAAGACTAAGCAAATTCAAGGTTATATCTTTGCAGGCTCGCCGTCAGAGATATGATTTACTATATTTACATAAGTTAGTTCACTCAACTATTGATACACCTGCTTTACTATCTAGTCTCAACTTCAATATCTCACATAGAACGCGTAATCCTAATGTATTTGCAATTCAAGTATACAAGAACAATACATCATTTTATAATCCGATTGTTAGAATGTGCAGATCGTATAATGGTATTGCACGCTTGAATGCAGAGGTCGATGTTTTTAATGTCAAATTTTCAAGATACAAAAAGATCATTACAGATGCACTCAATTCTCAGAAGTTCCCGAGTAATTTTCAACCATAGTCATTATATTTCATTATATTTCATTATATTTCATGATTCTCTGTTGTGCGTGAAAGTATATGTAGTTGTAGTTTTGTTTTACTTTATTAGTTTACTCGCTTGAAAATGCATTGTTACATATTTACCTAACGGTTACACGTAACGATGCATTTTATTGCGTATTCGTTGTTAATACTATCATGTTGTGTACACTGCCTTAGGATTACTGTCTAGTCTATATAATAAAGCCGCACTTAAATATCTCATGTAAGGACTGTAATCTGTTTGTGTACCTATCATAAATAAATAAATAAATAAATAAATAAGTATAATTTCGTAAAATATAATAATAATAATTTTAAAACCCTATCTGAATTTATAAAATGAAATTAAAATAATATGGTATTGTCTTTAAGTAGCTTGGCCTTTTTTAATTGTAAGAGGGTTTTCTCTACAATATATATTGTTAACTGAAATATAAACTAAATCTTATATATTTGTATGGTATAAATATTATCTTTACGAAATAAAATCCGTCTGACCAGCGTGGTATTAGTAGGCCAAGTACCCCTTCGTCACAGGAGGAGGCCCGTCCCTGGAGTGGAACATTAATGGCTGTTATGAATATGGGATCGTCCGTAGTTACCTTGGCCTTTTTCATTTTAAGAGGGTTTTCTCTACAATGTATAGTGTTAACTGAAATATAAACTAAATCTTATATATTTGTATGGTAATAAACACGAGAAAGTAAACATTAATACTACGCATTGCATGCAGTCGAGCCATTCAACCGGGACGGATTTCGTTTATTTAAAAAATAATTTTCTTTTTGGATCTTATTTCTAGGGTTTCTTCGTGTGATGACGGAGTAAGAATACAATATGTCACCACCCCATCTCAGCCCATGGGTGTCGTAAAAACCGACTAAGGGACTATCCGTGAATATTATCTTTACCAAATTAAACCCTATACCAATCCGTCTGGCCAGCGTGGTATTAGTAGGCCAAGTATCCCTCAGTTACGGGAGGAGGCCCGTCCCTGAAGTGGGACATTAATGGGCTGTTATGATTGTAGGTTTATGATTGTACAACATGAATGTATGTCTATGGGTTTTAAATTTAGACATACATTCTATGTTTAAAAAGAAGTGAAGGTTTTTAATTTTAAAAACGTGGACCAATTTGTATAGAAAGCTAAGACTTGGGTATCCTTACTTGCTTAAGGCACTGTAATATGGTTAAATTATGCTTTTCTTCTCCCTTATGCCCGATTTACACATCGACAAGTATGAAGTAGCCCCCTCTATCACGTCTCGCCAACTTAACTTGCCAAAAAATAGGATACAATTCTATTTAAATCAACTTAATCAACAACTTACTACTTAACTCGGTACTGTACTTGTCGATGTGTAAATCAGGCTTTACACGCTGGACCAACGACTTAGTTAAGACAGCGGGACACCGATGGATGAGGGAGGCACAGGAAGCGCGGAAGGTGTAGATATTTGAAGAAGGCCTATGTCCAGCAGTAGACGTCCATTGGCTTTAGCCAATGGACGTCTACTAAAAGTATAGACTAAGTATAGACTAAAAGTATCATTCATCCATCTATCCTAAAGGATAGATACTTTTAGTCAAAATTGTTTTGAGGATTTTTTGTTACAATAAAGTCAAAGGCGTCTATCCATTTATGTTTGTTATTTCCTTGTCTATACAAGACATGACAATATAAAACATTTATCGCAAATGAAGGCATCGATAACGTTTTTCCTCGAAGCCAAAATTCTGCGATATACGTAGATGTGACAGCTTGGTAAATCTAATATTCTTCATTGTGCGTGCAACTTATATTGGGGTGCTTCGGAGCATAGTAAAAGATCGCAGAATGTACCAGTTGAGACGCGGCTGTCTCGCTTATCTTATGTCGCAGCATCCGTGATCGAGATAATTTTTAAGATTCGTGTAATAAAGCTTGATTTATGATCTCAACACCATGGAGGCTATTAAGGGGAATGTATTGAGTATGGGAAAAATGTTTAAGAAAAATAAAAAGGCTGAATGCAGATTGCTGAAATGGTTCCATTTGGTTTCAAGGAATTTTATTTTACAAGTCATTGAAAATTTTAATTTAAATTATATTTGATATTAATTTGAAACTGGCTGATCATTTCTTATCTTGAAGTTAATGTATTATGTTTAAATAGTTAGGAGTTTTACGACCTCTTTATTTTAGGAGTTATAGTTATCTTATATCTTTTTTAGTTTATCTGCTGTTTTCTCTTTCTATTTTTATTAACGTTACTTTGTATTTGTAACCTATGTCAATATACACACATCAAAAAAGTCTAAGCAACATGCATGATATTACAAATTTACCATTTATATTAATTTATTTTACCATTTATTTTAATTATAACGTTGTATTTTATTTTTAAAATAATATTTTTAGGGTTCTATGATGTAAAAATAACAGCTGTTTTCTTTATAAGTTCTTTTAATAACAGAAATTAACAATATTAGAATATACAGGTACATAAGAAACTAAACTTTTTTTTTACAAATTGAAATTTCTTAAGAAAATGAATTTATTGTGAAAGAATAGGACAATTTAATACAAAGTATGGCCTCCTCTGCTATTCAGAACTTGTCGGCAACGATTATTCATTGAATTAATGAGACTGTTTATGTCATCTTGCGGTATTCGCTCCCAATGGAATTGTAGCAAATCCTTCAGCTGTTGGGTTGTTGTCACTCCGTCCAAGTCCTTCAAAACACGTCTCTGGAGCATGTCCCATGCGTGCTCGATGGGGTTGAGGTCTGGCGATTGTGCAGGCCAGGGCAATACCTGGATGTTCTCCGTTGCCAAGTATTCACTGGTTCGCCGAGCTGTATGTGAACGCGCATTGTCATGCATTAACGTAAAATCGGAGCCAAAGGTTTGTGCAAATGGATGGACATAAGGTCTGAGAATATCCTCAACGTAATTTTCAGCGTTCATGTTTCCATTTACAAAAACGAGCTCAGTTCGCCTGTTCTTCATAATACCCGCCCATACCATAACTGTTGAGCCGCTGTATGGATGAACTTCCTGAACGCACCTGAGTCTTTCAGTATTTCCGGGTCGACGGTACACTCGCACCCTTCTTGTATCAGTCCTAAACCCGAATCGCGACTCATCGGAAAACATAATTTTATCCCATTGTTCCTGGGTCCATGTTATGCGTTCTCTACACCATTCATTTCGACGAGCGCGATTCCCGTGACGTATCGGTGGGCACCTGATAGGGCGTCGAGCTCGTAGGCCGTACTCATGCAGTCGATTTCGCACAGTTTGGGGACTTACATCAACACCACTTGAATTTTGTAGCCTCAAACTTATCTCTCGAGCGGTTAACATCGGCTGGCGTCTTGCAGTCAGTTGTATGTACCGGTCTTGCCGAGTGGTTGTACTCCTTTTACGGCCTGGATGCTGTTCAGCGGGTTCCCCTGTATTATTGTAGCGCTGCCAAAGACGACAAATAACACTTCTATGAATACCAAAATGTCGAGATACCTGAGATTGATTACTTCCCGCTTGCAACATCCCTACAGCTCTTTGCATTTCATCTGCCGTCAAATGACGTCGCTCCATGACGTAAAGAATATCTAACAATTCAATTTTGTCGCCAACTGTATTTAAATGGTTGGTAAAATTATAAAATCAAGACTAAAACGTAGCAATTAACATGCACTCAAATTCAAACAAATTCGCAGTCATTTGAATTTTATGAAAAAAAACAAAACATAATCGAAATTTTTTTACCTATACACTTGAAGTTTACTTACTTAAACACTTTGAGTGAGTATACTTAGAAATTAATTAATATAAATGGTAAATTTGTAATATCATGCATGTTGCTTAGACTTTTTTGATGTGTGTAATATCACAATAACAGATTATGAGAGGTTTTGTTAATCATCATAACAGCCCATTATTGCACCACTATTGGGACGGGCCTCCTCCCATGACGGAGGGATACTTGGCCTACTAATACCACGCTGGTCAGATGGATTGGTATAGGGTTTAATTTCAAGTTTTCCTTCTTTTTATTTCGTAAAGATAATGTAACGGATAGTCCCTTAGTCGGTTTTTACGACACCCATGGGATGAGATGGGGTGGTGACATATTGTATTTCTACTCCGTCACCACACATTTTATTATTATTCAGTGTTAAATTTATCAGTTATTTCAATTTCCAATAAACTGACCTCCTTCAGTGATTGGAGGCGACTTATCTCGCTAATACTACGAGGATCGGATGGATTAGTATAGGATTTTGTGTTATTTATCCTTTACTGTTTTTTTTTTCAATATTTTGTTAACGAATTTTATGACACTTCTGAAACCATTGTATTATTTTAAATAATATGTGTACATAGTTATATTTGAAATGCAAATTGATGGCTGTTTGTATAAAATAAAAATAATAATATGTTTTTTTTGGTATTTGTTTAATATTATTTACTATGTATTTAATATATTATTATATGTATTAAAAAAACAAAATTAAATAAGTAGGTATGCTTATGTGTCACCTGTCCTTTTAAGTTTCGAAATAGCGGTACAGTCAATAGATGAGTTTGGTTTAATTTTTTTTTAATTTTTACTCTGTAGATAAATTTTAAATACATCCCTGTATTTCTGATTCGTAGTTAAACCATTACAAGTCGTTGACCTTTAGAAACAATCACGCTATGTTTTGAGGTGATTACATGGCAAGTACTGATCTCAGATTAGCTTTAATGGGAAAGGGCGGGTTAGCAATTTAACCCCTCTAATAGGCGATGGAAAACTGTAAAAATATTATTTTTGTACGAAACATTAATGTTTAGTTTTGGTAAAAGTAGTTCCTTGTTCTAGTTGAAATTTAATGGTCTTTATTATTTTTTAAAGGAAAATACCTATTTTTCGTCCTTTTTAGTAGTTATACAGTGTCGGTATAAATATTCAATCAATCAACTAGCCTATTGAAGTCCATTGCTGGACATCGGCCTCTCCCAACACGCGCCACAGAACTCGGTCCTAACTAATAAAAAAAATATAAATATTATCTCATTCAAATGGTGTAGTAATGCCAAGCCAAGTACCTTATGGAAAGCTTGCAGACATTACCCCAATGAAAACAAAAGTTAGAAAACTTGACATCAAACCAATCTGTCTGGCATATATTACCAATAATATGGATACATAGAACTTCTAGATTCATCATACAAATTAACGATTGTCCTGCGTAGGAATCGACCTCGTGTTCGACAGCTCATATCGCGACCACCACCACATACGTATTTGTTAATTCATATTCATGCAAATTGCAGCTGCCCCTAGCAAATACAACTTACATCATCAACAGCCTGTTAATGTACCACTGGCCTGTTTACTCCCGTGAAATTTGGCCTACTTATGCCATGCTGTCAAGACCAATATATAAAGCCCGATTTACACATCGACAAGTACAGTAGCGAGTTAAGTAGTAAGTTGCTGATTAAGTTGATTTAAATAGATCTACATCTTATTTTTTGGCGAGTTAAGTTGACTAGACGCGAGAGAGAGGGCGAGGGGGCTTAAAAGACAACTAGGTATGCTGGACAAATTGTACGAAGACCTTTGTGGCATAGTTGTTATATTACATGACAGCTACGCAGAGTTCTCGGGTTCGATTCTTTGTATGCATAAACATATTATTTGCATTGGTTTGGGTGTTTTCTTTGACATGTAGGTATAGCATGAATGTATCTATTTACAAAAAAAAGGAATTGAAGTAGGTTTATCCGTTGTCTAGTACCCATAGTACAAGCTCTGCTTAGTTTTGGACTAGATGTCGTTTTATGAATGTAGGAGAAATATGTATATTAGCTACACTTACTCTATGAGAATAATATAACTAGCAAGTCATTTTTTAAACACAAAAGTTAAAGAAAAAAGCATATTTCTTTAAAGATTAAGTTAAAACTGAACATTGTAAGAATATTATGAAAACGTACATTATTCTTATGGCAGTTGACACTGGGACAAAGGCTGTCAGTCCAGCGAACGGTTACAGTTTTTCAAGCCTGAAATAAGGCTAGACTAAATACTTTATTGTAATTTTCTGACGTGGTCCGTTAAGACCACCTATTGTTAAGTAAGGGTCTGTATTTTGTATTATAAGGAACCTATTGAGATAAATTAACATAATTTTGATGGACAACAATAGAATAATTTCTTGGTGGATTAAACTTGTAAGGACGGTTGGCTATAAAAATGTTATTGTGTAGGTAGTTTAATAACAATTCCTATTATAACGCTCTACCAAATAGTTATTTTTTTAAATACAGAACAAAAAGTACCTGTCATGCAGATTTATAAGTTATGTTACAATTATTATCGATAGTTACTGTTATACTGTGAATTATCGATAGTGACGAAAGTACAGTATGAGGACATTGATAATATGATTGGTTTTTAAAGAAAGACAGACAACAATGAGGAAGCGAGAAAGTGAGATTATAATTTATTGATGATTTTGAAATTATATATTATGACGTTAACAATAAGTGCTATATTTTGTTGCACTGCAATGACTTTTTATCGAAGTGCAATGTTTCCGTCACCAGTGTCACTTAGTAAGACATGATGAAACATACAATGTCAAATAGAAGTAAGTAGGGATTCAATCTTTTATAATTTCAACCTTATGCCGATCGCCATAAGATACATTTTAATATGATAATTTTCAAAACTTATGCTAAAATTATTCAGCTATTTTCGGTAATCGGATGTACTTTTCTTACTCATTGATTTGCTGTCTTTCTTTAAAAGCCAATCACATTATCAATGTCCCCATACTGTACGTCATTTTATTAGCATGGATGTCAATTATCGTACCTTAAAATCGTTAAAAATTCGGTTAAGGTAACTTTTAGTTGTCAAATTGTCATACAATAGGAAGACATTTTGACAACTAAAAGTTAACTTAACCGAATTTTTAACGATTTTAAGGTACGAGAATTGACATGCTGCTTAGGAACATTTTCTATAAGCTGGAAGTGTAAAATATCAAATTCAAAACACCTCCTACACTACATAGTATATTATTATCATCATAACAGCCCATTAATGTCCCACTGCAGGGACGGGCCTCCTCCTGTGACGGAGGGATACTTGGCCATACATAGTATATAATGTATGTTTATTCTATATCCAGGTGGCGTTGTTTTATATTGTCGTATTATTTATTTGTATCCCACAATATTTATTCGTGTGGACCCCATCTCATCCCATGAGTGTCGTAAAAACCGACTAAGGGGCTATCCGTGAATATTATCTTTACGTAATAAAAAGAAGGAAAACTTGAAATTAAACCATGTACCCATCCGTCTGGCCAGCGTGGTATTAGTAGGCCTAGTACCTATCGCTTCTTCACGGGAGGAGGCCCGCCCCTGCAGCGGGACATTAATGGGTTGTTATGATGACACAATATCAAATTTAAAAATAAACTATCACTTTATTCTCCCATTGTAGTTAGTCTCATACTCAGTACGTAAGCTTAGTCTAACTTAAACTTGAACTTTAAACCAGACAAAGAACACAGTGTTGATGTTATAACTTAGTGTTTCCTAAGTCAGTGTGTAAAGTTATCGTGTACACAACTTGAAGTAAAGATGCTCACCTGAATGTTCGCATGTTACGTTTATATTACAAAGTTGAGTATTTTATTAGGACATTAGAAATCTATACACATTTTGACGACCTCTGTGGCATAGTCGTTACATTAAATGGCTGCTACGAAGTGGTTTCGAGTTCGATTCCCGCTCAATGCAAATATTTGTGTGCATGAACATGAGTGTTTGCATTTGTCTGTGTGTTTTCTTTGTATATTAAGTATCTATATACACCAAAAAAGGATTTAAGTATGTTTATCCGATGTCTAGTACACATAGTAAAAGCTCTGCTTAGTTTAAGGCTAGATGGCGTTGTGTTAGAGAAACATTATTTATTTTCAAAGATGCTCACCTGAATGTTCGCATGTTACGTTTATATTACATAGTTGAGTATTTTATTAGGACATTAGAACCCTATACACATTTTGACGACCTCTGTGGCATAGTCGTTATATTACATGGCTGCTACGAAGATGTTTCAGGATCGATTCCCGCTCAATGCAAATCTTTGTGTGCATGAACATGATTGTTTACATTTGTCTGTGTGTTTTCTTTGTATAATAATATGAAAGTATTTAAAAAAAGAGAGTATTTAAGTTTGTTTATCCGTTGTCTAGTATGTACCCATAGTAAAAGCTCTGCTTAGTTTGGGACTAGATGGCGATGTGTGAATGTGTGAGGATTATTTAAGTATTTATTATTTTAAACAATACATGCTGTAATACAGGAACATTAGTTTGAACTAACAAACCAGTACCATGACGACATTTGTAGCGTAGGTAGTAGTTATACTCAATGGGTACAACGCAGAGGTCTCGGGTTCGAGGTCAGATTATATAGAGACGAAGTTATAAAAAAGTACATTAGAAAGTTTATTATTTATCTCGTATCTATAGTAAAAGCTCCGAATAGTTCGAGCCTGATAGGCGTAGTGTGAATGTGTAAGGAACATTAAATATTCTCTTAGTCTTTTATTTTAGTCTTATTTACAATTAGCTGATGCCCGCGCCTTCACTTGTTGTTTTTATAAATACATACATATTATACATAGAAACACACAACCAATGCAAACAATCATGTTCATGCACACAAAGATTTGCACTGAGCGGGAATCGAACCCGAGACCTCTGCGTAGCAGTCATGTTATATAACCACTACGCCACAGAGGTCGTCAAATAAAAATAATAAAAACTATCTATGTAACAAAAGGCAATAGTTTCTGGTCACAGTTCATAAAATGTTTTAAAACACAACTAACAATGGACACGTATTCCGCTTTTACTAAAATTATAGTCTGTAGGTTAATAATTTGGCAAGAGACAATACATTTTGTTCGTTTCTGTTGTACGTTTTGGCAAGACCAACTGATATTAGGGTTTATTTATTGGGTGAAATGTATTTTATAGTTTTATTTTGATATATTGTCTCAGTTACAATTATGATCTTTGGTATTAAAAAAGAACCCTATTGAATCTCAGAACGCCATCTTTTTCCAAACTAAGCACATGTATTAAAATCAATAGAACAACGAATAAACATTTTTACATTATACCTACTTGTTTCTATATACTTTCAATATAGTTAACACCCAGAGCAATGAAAAGATTCATTATAATAATTATTAACTTACACAATCCCCAAATGTTTTATTGTCAAATGTCTTATAAGCCTATTGCATCCTTTTTATACAAATTGTAATTGTAAAAGTATGTCCATTGTCCAATCCTGGTCCAGTCCAACTAAGGTGCAGAAGTGTAGCTTAAAAATATAAAAAACCTTTAACTCTAAACTATTTTATTTAAATTATTTATTTATTATCCTTGTAGTGACGGAGTAAGAATACAATATGTCACCACCCCATCTGATCCCATGGGTGTCGTAGAAACCGACTAAGGGACGATCTGTGAATATTACCTTTACATAGAAAGAAGAAAAACTTAAAACCAAAAATTAAACCCTATACCGTCTTGGTATTGATAGGCCAAGTATCCTTCCGTCACGGGAGGAGGCCCGTTCCTGCTGTGGGACATTAATGGGCTGTTATGATGATGATCTACATTATATAAATACGTATTAAATATCCTATCTACTTACCTTAACCAAAAATACACTCAAATAAACGTTTTACATTTATTTTAAATCTGCCTTTCTATTTTCAATGCAGGTGCAAAATGATTCACAATTTTTGGGCTTTCACAAAATAAAATCGTTTCATAGAAATCAATTGCAAGTATCAACCTTTAGTTGCCGTTATTTCAAATATTTTACGAGTTTCAATACCACCTGCGTCCAATTTTCAAGCAATACGTAGAAACCAATACGCCGCAGTACGGGAATCACTATGTAGTCTATACTAATATTATAAAGAGGTAAAGTTTGCGTGTTTGTGACGTTGTAGGGGGTAATCTCTGGATTTACGGAACCGATTTTAAAAATTCTTTCTGTGTTGAATAGTCCATTTATCAGGGAGTGTCATAGGCTATATAGTATCACGCTATGACTCATAGGAGTGGAGTAGTAATGAAATATGCTTAAAAAAGAGACGCGTTTTTTTCGCCGCCCAACGAAGTGGGCACGGGTCTGGGGTCTGCTAGTATAAAATAAAGTCACTGTAGCTGTTTGTCCGTCCCTATGTATGCTTAAATAAAACTGACTTTAACTGCCTCGTTGTCGCAGTGGTACTTAGCGGAAAGCGGCTGACATGCACGATGTTGCGGGTTCGATGCTAACATGCATGAAGTCGCGGCTTCGATTCCTACGAAGAACAGTTCTTTGTGTGATTCTTAAATTATAGTCATAAGTCTGAATGTTCTTTGTGTCCGTTAAATTGATGTTTGTACAAGTTCTCGAGACAAAGGGCAAGATCTCTAATTGCAGGAGTAGTCTTTAATAAAAATTTATTAGGTAACGGATTTTGAAGCAGTTTTTTTAATAGATAGAATAATTCAAGAGGTACTTTTATATATTTAAATAACACAATGATGCATAACATTATTATTGTATCCGTGCAAAGCCAGGGCAGCTCGCTAGTTCTACATAAACAAAATTTCACAATTCACAAAATAGAAATTTACTTTGTACGTATCTCGCCGAAGCCTTTGGGATTGTATTCGTAACAATACAAAATTTCAGTACATCGTACATTGCTTGCTAGAGTTCAAACTATGTTTGGTTATTGAGTGTGTTCACAGCTTTAACGGTATATGTAAATCACTGATGAGTAAACTTCGACAGACATTTTGAACTAGTTATTTTTAGTTTTTGGTTAAAATTTTAGTAACGATGTATTGTTGGGTCCAGAGTTTCGTGATTTCAACGAAATCTGAAATGTATTTTAGTATCCATTTTATATTCCTCGGAGGGAATCATTGGTATCTGTATTAGAAATTTGACGTCTCTGCTATTGTATGCATACTTAGGATGATACTGGTTCGATTCTATGTAAAACAATTACTGTACTTAGCTCAAAGGTTGTTAATTAATTCTTTTGACGTAAATTTTATAAAAAATAAAAATGAATATTAAAAGTATGAATTCAAAATAGATGAAATCAATTCAATTAATTTCATTTAACTTAATACTTAGGATTTAAATATTAAGTTAAATGAATTATGAATAAATTTCCTATTAAAGCAACTTAATAGGAAATTTTGGGTTTCCTATTAAGTTGCTTTGTTACCTTTCACGACATTGTGTAAATATTTATTTATTTATTTATTTATTAACCAAATATACAACTACACACATCAAAAAAGTCTAAGCAACATGCATGATATTACAAATTTACCATTTATATTAATTTATTTTACCATTTATTTTAATTATAACGTTGTATTTTATTTTTAAAATAATATTTTTAGGGTTCTATGATGTAAAAATAACAGCTGTTTTCTTTATAAGTTCTTTTAATAACAGAAATTAACAATATTAGAATATACAGGTACATAAGAAACTAAACTTTTTTTTTACAAATTGAAATTTCTTAAGAAAATGAATTTATTGTGAAAGAATAGGACAATTTAATACAAAGTATGGCCTCCTCTGCTATTCAGAACTTGTCGGCAACGATTATTCATTAAATTAATGAGACTGTTTATGTCATCTTGCGGTATTCGCTCCCAATGGAATTGTAGCAAATCCTTCAGCTGTTGGGTTGTTGTCACTCCGTCCAAGTCCTTCAAAACACGTCTCTGGAGCATGTCCCATGCGTGCTCGATGGGGTTGAGGTCTGGCGATTGTGCAGGCCAGGGCAATACCTGGATGTTCTCCGTTGCCAAGTATTCACTGGTTCGCCGAGCTGTATGTGAACGCGCATTGTCATGCATTAACGTAAAATCGGAGCCAAAGGTTTGTGCAAATGGATGGACATAAGGTCTGAGAATATCCTCAACGTAATTTTCAGCGTTCATGTTTCCATTTACAAAAACGAGCTCAGTTCGCCTGTTCTTCATAATACCCGCCCATACCATAACTGTTGAGCCGCTGTATGGATGAACTTCCTGAACGCACCTGAGTCTTTCAGTATTTCCGGGTCGACGGTACACTCGCACCCTTCTTGTATCAGGCCTAAACCCGAATCGCGACTCATCGGAAAACATAATTTTATCCCATTGTTCCTGGGTCCATGTTATGCGTTCTCTACACCATTCATTTCGACGAGCGCGATTCCCGTGACGTATCGGTGGGCACCTGATAGGGCGTCGAGCTCGTAGGCCGTACTCATGCAGTCGATTTCGCACAGTTTGGGGACTTACATCAACACCACTTGAATTTTGTAGCCTCAAACTTATCTCTCGAGCGGTTAACATCGGCTGGCGTCTTGCAGTCAGTTGTATGTACCGGTCTTGCCGAGTGGTTGTACTCCTTTTACGGCCTGGATGCTGTTCAACGGGTTCCCCTGTATTATTGTAGCGCTGCCAAAGACGACAAATAACACTTCTATGAATACCAAAATGTCGAGATACCTGAGATTGATTACTTCCCGCTTGCAACATCCCTACAGCTCTTTGCATTTCATCTGCCGTCAAATGACGTCGCTCCATGACGTAAAGAATATCTAACAATTCAATTTTGTCGCCAACTGTATTTAAATGGTTGGTAAAATTATAAAATCAAGACTAAAACGTAGCAATTAACATGCACTTAATAGTTATGTAAATAAAAACCACTTTTAAAAAATATAATCTTTTATATTTCACTTAATTATCCATTACGTTGGGAAACAAAAAATAAAACATTATAACCTCAAGAAAATTATATCTATTCTCTCTATATTTAATAATATTTTCTACATTTTTAAAGGCATAAATAATCAAACAAATTAACATAAATAAATCAATTCTATAAACATTTTACAAGGAAATCATTTAATAGCATTTTTACATAGTAATTATACTTATCTTACTATTTCAATGGTGATCCACACACTTAATAGTTGCTAGGTATACTTTACAGAGCTCTGCACCGACCAACGTCTGAATTGAGAATGTCTCGAGTTGGCCGGAGCGACCGCTTTTATAGGCGGTAACAAACAAGTATGACTCATCGTCGATCGTACGATTCATAATTGTTTGTGCATTTTAAAATGTTACAATTTTAATATAAATCGATTTTATTTATCTAATTAAATTATAAATCAATTATTATTGTACATAATAACATGAAATACATGATTTAATAACAATTATATTAATTATAATCTAACACGGCCATACTGACAGTACTTCGTCCTCGAAGTAACATCATTGTAAAATAATTGATATAAGTACTAAAAAAAAAACAGAATACAACAATGTTTTCATGAGCCAGTTGAATCAATGCAACTTGTTTTCATTTCTTTGTATTTATATGGCGCCCCTCTCATTTTTACTGTCATTGAGAGAGACCAGCGCCAAGCAAACAAACGTAACAGCGATAATTTGCCAACTACATAGACATGCCAATCACATTCACCCGCTGCTAGTGAGATAAATGGCACCAAATAGAAGGCCGACCAGCGGTATCGCAAGATTACCTGCCAACTACATAGACATGGCAGTCACATTCACTCGCTGCTAGTGAGATAACTGACACCAAATAGAAGGCCGACCAGCGATAGGTACTTCTTACTAATGAAAACATTGTAAAATCTTAATAAAATAAATTATAACCTAAATGGCGTTTTCAACAGTGATGTTCTCATCTAACCACTCTCCTGGCCAAAATCGTAATTTTTCTTTAGTTTAATAATATTTCTCATTTGACCGTGACCTTTCAGAGAGTAGCGATCATTGGGAAGAATAGACAGTACTTCGTAAGGACCTTTAAATCTTGGTTTCAATTTATCATTACGTCTATGATCTTGGCTAACATAAACTAAATCACCTATATTGTAATTTTTATTATTTCGCCTAACTAAATCAAATCGTTGTTTAAACTTTTGTGCAACTGTTTGTAACCTTAGTTTGGCTGTTTCTCGATCAGCCTGTACATAAATATTAGGCTGCAAGTCTTCGTCATCAAGAACTTCGTTTAAATGTGATTGTACTATGGGTATATTTGCCTCGACGCCTATCAGTAATCGCAAAGGGGAGAAACCAGTTGACTTCTGTATTGTGGTATTTATCGACTGCTGCACTTTTGGCAGTACGTTCGGCCACTCTGACGGCTCATCACACATAGTGCTTAACATATCGACTACAGTTGAGACGTAACGTTCGACCTGACCATTGGCTCTAGGCGTACCAGTTGCTATCATGTGGTGTTCGATATTTAGTTCTCTAAAAAGAGATTGGATTTGATGTGAGCTGAAATTAGTACCTCGGTCAGTTATTACTAATGATGGTGTTCCAAATAATGTAACAGTCTCTCGAATGATTGGTATTAATTCTTGCGCAGTTAATGTCTTTAAGGGTTTTAATAAACAAAATTTAGTGAACCCATCAACTAACAATAAGATATGTTTAAATCCTTCCGTGGTTGCCGTGAAAGGCCCTGTACAGTCCAAATGTATAGTGTGGAAAGGTATAGAAATTTTACTGATCGGGTGTAACAATCCTTGTTTAGGACCAGAACATCCCTTTTTCTTTACGCAAGTTAAGCAATGTGAAATATACTTCTTAATAAAAGCTGTCATTGCAGGAAACCAAAAATATTGTCGAATTTTATGTGAAACTTTATCGAACCCCACATGACAGTTTTCATCGTGAAACAACTTTAAAATATTTAACCTGTATCCTTTTGGTACATACAATCTCGGCTCAGCATTAGGACTTATTTTATAATGCAACAAATTATTTTTGATTGAATATTGGTTAACATCTAAGTCACCAGCTAGCAATTTCGATAATAGGGTCTGTGTTTCAAGATCATTTGCTTGAGCGATTCCTAGCCAAGATTCAGGATTATTAGTATCGACTTCAATTAAATTAATTTGAAAACGTGAACGATGCGATTCTGGAGTAACGGAAACAGGATTGCGACTTAAAAAATCAACATGTCCGATAAATTTACCCTTTCTATATTGGATTTCAAATTGAAAATCTTGCATAAAAGTCCACCCAACGTGCTACTCTAGGTGATAAATCTTTTTTCGTCATAGTTTATTTTATTGCGTTACAATCAGTAATTATTGTAAATTTAATACCAAGAAGATATACTCGAAAATGTTTTAGGGCATTAAAGATGGCTAGTGTTTCTAGGTCATAAGAGCAATACTTGGATTCTGCAGGGCTTGTTCGTTTACTATAATAAGCAACTACTTTATTAACGTTATCTACTCTTTGTAATAATATTGCACCGTAACCTATAGCACTAGCATCGGTATGTAACTCCGTTGGACGTTGGGGATCAAAGACAGTCAAAAGGGGTTTTGAAGTAAGGTGATCAATAATATAATTTCGTGCCTCATTTTGCTCGGGACCCCATTGCCAAATTTGGTTGTTTTTAGTTAATTTTGTAATACAGGCAGTACGCGAGGCAAAATTTGGGATAAACTTCCTAAAATAACTGCATAGACCCATAAATTGTCGAACCTGCTTGATGTTAGTAGGTACCGGTGAATTAGCTAACGCATTTATTTTAGATTCGTCTGGCCTAATACCTTCACAAGATATTTGCCTACCCAAATATTCAATATGATCTACGAAAAATTTGCATTTCTTAAGGTTTATTGTAAAACCAGAGGAATTTAGTGCCGAAACTGTTTGCTCCAAATAATCTAAGCCTTGTTCGATTGTATTAAATGCAATTAAAATGTCATCAACGTATACTAATAAAAAAGGTAAATGACCTACTGCTTTAATTATGGCTCTTTAAAACACCGACGGGCCATTACAAATGCCAAAAGGCATTTTGATAAACTTGTAGTGTCCGTCTGGTGTTACAAAGGCCGTGTACTTAGAGGAGTTGCTCGAGACAGGGATTTGATAAAAGCCATTTTTCATATCAATTGCTATATACAATTTCGAATTCCCCAATTTATCAATATGATCCTCAATAAGAGGAAGAGGGTATCTATCTTTCTCTACTAATCTATTTAAAGCTCTATAATCTATACACATTCTGTCGCTTCCGTCTTTCTTTTTGACTAAAATCATTGGACTGGCAAAAGGTGAATTACTCTCTCTGATTATATTTTTGTTTAATAACTCTTGCACCATTTCTTTGACTTTTTGCCTCTCTATTGGGGCCAGCCGATAGGGCCTGTAGTAAATAACCTCATCTTTTTTTAATTTTATTTCTAATTTACCAGTTTTTACATAGCCAATATTGTCTAAGACAGACGGATACTTTTTAAAAATAGCTTTTATCTCATCCTGCAGTTTGTGATCTAAATGTTCTATTGTAGTGGAAAGTTCTATAAAATCAGAAGTATTATTTTGAATAAAATTAATACTATAATTTGATTTTGTGACATCGTTTTTTCGCACTAATCGGGAACCTAAATAGTCAGTGACAATTTCAATATCAGGGTATTGGATAGCATTTCTGCCAATCAATAGATCATAGTCAAAACTATCATTAGGTACAACAAAAATATCTAGTTCGATAATTATACAGTTCCTCAAATTTAACTGGAACTGTGAGTTTAGCAAATGCTTGTAAGTTACCTTTACCTATTCCGCAAAGAGTAGACTGACATGGACTAAAATGTACACCAAGACCCTTTGCTATAGACTTTTTTATTATGCTGCAATTTGACCCAGTATCAATAAGGGAATTAATTGGAATATTGTTAATATAAACTATCGTTAATGTTAATTCGAGTTGCCTAAAAAATTAGTTTGATTTTCTGGTTTAGATTGGTCATTTTTAGGTTTGTGCCAACAAAAGGAATCTAAATGCCCGGGTTTTTTGCAGTACGTACAAAATTTCCTTTTCGTCAAATCTTTACTGTTTGATGCTTGCTCTTGTAAATCAGAATTTTTTACAGGTTCACTAGTATGCGAATTATTCTTTGAGCATTGACGCTTAGTATGACCGAACTGCCCACAAGAGAAGCATTTTATGTCATTGGTTTTAGAATCTATCTTAAAACGTTTATTAGGATGCGAGTTAGAGTGGTCCTTACTGTTACTGTCTATTGGTCTTTTTTTTATTTTCGTATATGAAGTGAATAGGGATATTAACTCAGAGGTACTTTTAACATTGCTGTTGAATGAAGCCATTCTTACATTTATATCAGTTATACTACCACAAACTAACTCTATCATTTGACACTCTGTTAACGTAATTTTTGTATTTTTCAACAACCTAATCTTCTCTCGAGCATATTCACAATAAGAATCCGCAGTTTCCGATGTATACAACACTGCTTTTTGTAGTTTCTCTGCCAGATTCTTTTTCTCGGGGTAAAGGGATGTTAACTCTAAGCGTAAATTATTCCATGAACGACCTTCAGAGGGGTCCCATGTTTCGAACCATAATAAAGCTGACCCTTTAAGGGCCTTACCAGCTTTTGCGACGGTTGCGATGCCACTCCATCCGAATTCCTCAGCAAGTGCCTCGATGTTGTTGCACCATGATTCAACACCAAGGTCACTCGTAGCTGGGTCGAACACTGGAAGAGCGACGTCACTGTCTTTCTGGCGGGAGCCGGATACAGCATCCTTGATGGCCTTCAAAAGTTCTTTTAAAACAGGAAGATCCATCTGGAATTTAAAAAATCAATATTAAACAAACTGCTAAACTGAGGTATTTATCCCACTTCTGATAATAGTTATGTAAATAAAAACCACTTTTAAAAAATATAATCTTTTATATTTCACTTAATTATCCATTACGTTGGGAAACAAAAAATAAAACATTATAACCTCAAGAAAATTATATCTATTCTCTCTATATTTAATAATATTTTCTACATTTTTAAAGGCATAAATAATCAAACAAATTAACATAAATAAATCAATTCTATAAACATTTTACAAGGAAATCATTTAATAGCATTTTTACATAGTAATTATACTTATCTTACTATTTCAATGGTGATCCACACACTTAATAGTTGCTAGGTATACTTTACAGAGCTCTGCACCGACCAACGTCTGAATTGAGAATGTCTCGAGTTGGCCGGAGCGACCGCTTTTATAGGCGGTAACAAACAAGTATGACTCATCGTCGATCGTACGATTCATAATTGTTTGTGCATTTTAAAATGTTACAATTTTAATATAAATCGATTTTATTTATCTAATTAAATTATAAATCAATTATTATTGTACATAATAACATGAAATACATGATTTAATAACAATTATATTAATTATAATCTAACACACTCAAATTCAAACAAATTCGCAGTCATTTGAATTTTATGAAAAAAAACAAAACATAATCGAATTTTTTTTTTTACAACCAGCCAGTATGTCATCAATAACAAAAAAGTTTACTTACCTATACACTTTGAGTGAGTAAATACTTAGAAATTAATTAATATAAATGGTAAATTTGTAATATCATGCATGTTGCTTAGACTTTTTTGATGTGTGTATCTTTACAGGATCTTAGCCTAATGCGATAGAGTACAACAATTTTTCTTTTAAACTAACATTAACCTAACTTACATACTACACAATAAGTGACCTTTGTAAATTCGTTCAATGAGCACGAGAACAGATCTATCTTGGTTTATATAATATAATGTGAATAAAGTGAATAAATCTTTTATTTTTAGTTCATCGCTTCACAATCAAAACTATCTGCGTCAATGAGATAATAAAATACTAAACAAACCAGCAATGTACAGCAACACAGAGGAGATATCCATCATAGTAAGTAGGAATATTTCGTGATATCCTCTCGGGCATTGCTTACAAAGATACAATTACATCACATAACGGTACGCGTATGTAACTCATATATTATGTATGGTTTCTACTTGTTTCATGGAATATGATCCTTAATGCCTACCTTAAAATAAGTACACACATCAAAAAAGTCTAAGCAACATGCATGATATTACAAATTTACCATTTATATTAATTAATTTCTAAGTATTTACTCACTCAAAGTGTATAGGTAAGTAAACTTTTTTGTTATTGATGACATACTGGCTGGTTGTAAAAAAAAAATTTCGATTATGTTTTGTTTTTTTTCATAAAATTCAAATGACTGCGAATTTGTTTGAATTTGAGTGCATGTTAATTGCTACGTTTTAGTCTTGATTTTATAATTTTACCAACCATTTAAATACAGTTGGCGACAAAATTGAATTGTTAGATATTCTTTACGTCATGGAGCGACGTCATTTGACGGCAGATGAAATGCAAAGAGCTGTAGGGATGTTGCAAGCGGGAAGTAATCAATCTCAGGTATCTCGACATTTTGGTACCTATTCATAGAAGTGTTATTTGTCGTCTTTGGCAGCGCTACAATAATACAGGGGAACCCGCTGAACAGCATCCAGGCCGTAAAAGGAGTACAACCACTCGGCAAGACCGGTACATACAACTGACTGCAAGACGCCAGCCGATGTTAACCGCTCGAGAGATAAGTTTGAGGCTACAAAATTCAAGTGGTGTTGATGTAAGTCCCCAAACTGTGCGAAATCGACTGCATGAGTACGGCCTACGAGCTCGACGCCCTATCAGGTGCCCACCGATACGTCACGGGAATCGCGCTCGTCGAAATGAATGGTGTAGAGAACGCATAACATGGACCCAGGAACAATGGGATAAAATTATGTTTTCCGATGAGTCGCGATTCGGGTTTAGGCCTGATACAAGAAGGGTGCGAGTGTACCGTCGACCCGGAAATACTGAAAGACTCAGGTGCGTTCAGGAAGTTCATCCATACAGCGGCTCAACAGTTATGGTATGGGCGGGTATTATGAAGAACAGGCGAACCGAGCTCGTTTTTGTAAATGGAAACATGAACGCTGAAAATTACGTTGAGGATATTCTCAGTCCATCCATTTGCACAAACCTTTGGCTCCGATTTTACGTTAATGCATGACAATGCGCGTTCACATACAGCTCGGCGAACCAGTGAATACTTGGCAACGGAGAACATCCAGGTATTGCCCTGGCCTGCACAATCGCCAGACCTCAACCCCATCGAGCACGCATGGGACATGCTCCAGAGACGTGTTTTGAAGGACTTGGACGGAGTGACAACAACCCAACAGCTGAAGGATTTGCTACAATTCCATTGGGAGCGAATACCGCAAGATGACATAAACAGTCTCATTAATTCAATGAATAATCGTTGCCGACAAGTTCTGAATAGCAGAGGAGGCCATACTTTGTATTAAATTGTCCTATTCTTTCACAATAAATTCATTTTCTTAAGAAATTTCAATTTGTAAAAAAAAAGTTTAGTTTCTTATGTACCTGTATATTCTAATATTGTTAATTTCTGTTATTAAAAGAACTTATAAAGAAAACAGCTGTTATTTTTACATCATAGAACCCTAAAAATATTATTTTAAAAATAAAATACAACGTTATAATTAAAATAAATGGTAAAATAAATTAATATAAATGGTAAATTTGTAATATCATGCATGTTGCTTAGACTTTTTTGATGTGTGTATTTATAATTAAATAAAAACCTAAGAAGTATATATATATTTTTATCAACGCCAATTAGTTATGGGTACGCCAGGTTTTGTATACGGGTACAAACAGCATGTTTTTGTTACAGCTGCGACCGAACTCTGTGACCCCATCTCATCCCATCGGTGTCGTAAAAACCGCCTAAGGTACTAACTGTAAATATTATCTTTACGATGTAAAAAGAAGGAAAACTAGAAATTAAACCCTATACCAATCCGTCTGGCCAGCGTGGTATTAGTAGACCAAGTATCTATGATGATGATGACAGCATGTTTGACTTATCCGGAGATAGAACTCAGTAGTGGCGAGCTTTTGTGTCATCATCATATATGTATCAGCCTATAGACGCCCACTACTGGACATAGGCCTCCTCCAAAAGTTTCCACCCTGCGCGGTCCTGTGCCTCCCTCATCCATCGGCTTCCCGCCGTCCTAATCAGGTCGTCGGTCCATCGTGTGAGGGGTCTCCCCACCCTGCGCTTTCCGGTTTGCGGTCGCCATTCTAGAACTTTTCTGCCCCAACGGCCATCAGTTCTCCGCGCCATAATATATCATTTTACCATTTTACTATATGTAAAATGTATGTATGTAGAACAAAAAAGTGTACAGTCGAATTCTTTTTCATATGTTGCTACTGTCAACATATTTATATAAAGTTGGCTCTCCCAACGCACTATGTTTAAAAAGCTTAGTTTGAGACACTGTTATGACGTTGTGTGAATGTATAGAATAAAACTAAACGTATTTTGCAGAAAGCTGATACAGACTTAGACATTTGTCAGGGCACTAGCCTGGGACATGACGGAGGCTAAATTTGGTCGCTTTAAACGACGTCCAGACGAACGAATCTGGGAAAATCAACTAGCAAAAATATTCAGAGAATTACTATAAAATACAAACTAAAAATAAACCGTAGAATACACTTTATACAGATACTAGATTCGCTGCTTAAGCTGAAAAACCTGAGCTTATTTAAAGCACAACTTAAAAAAGCGTTGCCTTGGCTTTAATAGAAAACTTTAAAGTTCAGGCCAGGCCGTAACAATGGAAACTTATGTTTTATAAATGCTGTAGTCGGTGGAAGTTCAACGAAATATGCTAATGCTTTTGATAAAACGACAGAACGAAATTACAAGCGGTTTTATATGTAACAGTATTCTTATAAAGTTTATTGTTTTATTTTGTTCGCAGTTGTTAAGGACTTTGGAAACTAGGACGTGTGTTATGGCAGTTTTAGTTCCAGTTAATATTTTATCATAATAGCCTATCAATTTCTAACTGCAAATATAGAACTTTTCTATATGGATAACTAATAGTGGCGTTTGGTGTCAAGTTTTCTTTTTTTGTTTTTGCAGATATATTATTAACTGACATAATAAGTAACAGGTTGTTACTTATTATCTAAAAGAATAAAATATATAAAAGAACTCGACTGTCCTTTGAATTCGTAACATCACATTAATGTACCACTGCAATGATGTGCAATCCCTAAACTCTTATACCGACTAAAGTGCGTGACATCTGTCTAGGCGTTTATTTCAAGAGCGATTGCACAAGCATTTATCGGCTTTATCATAGTACAAAGATGTAGCTTTATCCAAACTAGACCGCGGCAGAAATGTGCCATGTCTGCTTATTGTGCTTAATACTTGGACATAACTTTGTGTACGTAAAGTTTACATTGCCAAATGTAATAAATATCGAAACTTATCTTAATTGGTAAATAACTTGGAGTTAGCAATGCATCGAGTTCCTTTCATCAATTAATGACAAGTTAAATGTACTAATATATATAAATATCTACAGTTTATCAAAAGTAACTCAGCTCAGTTGCTTGCAATTTGATAGGTGTATTGTAAATGACTTAGTAACTTAATAAATTAAAAGAGGAAGAAAAAATTACAAAATACTTATACATACCAACAGCATCACTTCTTGAGGTAGTCTACGATATCATCAGATACTTGTATATTGATGTATTGTCTATAGACACTAAAAAAGCATTAATCCTTTTCAAAATTAGGTAAAGTGAAGAAAACATTGGACAAATATGAAGTGTTTCAATAAAGATTTCTAATAAAAATCTTATTTCACATCCCATTCCCAAGCCTCATTGGCAATACGCCAATAGTAATCGTCATACCTAATACTCAATACGTTCAAATTGACATACCGTTCACTAAACATACATAGTTATCACTAAATAACCGATATTCTCGGCTCACTAAGTCCTTCTAAGCACAATAGAAGCTATAATCTATTGTAAACGGCGTTATGGCACTCGGTTCAATCTATCCTAAATCTTATAGTCCCTATTCCGGCGAGTGGCGCGTGAATGATTTGATTACAATAATCCCTTGTGTCGAATAGTGTTCAAGGATTTTAGTGAGGATTGGGAATGTAGTTCTCGGTATATATAACTTTATAATACTCTACTGTACTCACAACAAGTACGATGAAACTTGGTGGCGCGACGGTAGCGCAAGCGGCTTCCGTGCTCAAGGTTGTGGGTTCGATCCCCACGGAGGAAGTCTGTGTGTTTTTTGTTTCCGTTTATTGATGTTGCTGAACACATATGCTGTAAAATGTTAATAGTCAAGATTTGATTCTTGAATCTTAGCATTACATAATTAATTTATTTCTTTATGTACAAAGAAAATGTATTTAAGTATCCGTTGTCTAGTACCCATAGTACAAGCTTTGCTTAGTTTGGGACTAGATGGCGTTGTGTGAACGTGTGAGAGATATTTATTTATTTATTTTCTATGTGGCTTCCATAACCGTTATTGTGTTTAGAGTTTAGATATTTCCTATCGTGACAGTGACTGGAAAATGTGATCCAAATATAAATAGGTTTATAGAGCTCTCGAAGTAACACGTCAATATTAATTTCTACTATTCAGTCTGGTTGTCTGTCATTGATGTCTGCTGACGTGCAATATCAAAATACCGATCGAGGTTTATTATTTTACCTTGCCAAAATATGAGATTTGAAATAACCATTGCGAGAATGTATCTCTGATCAACTAAAAGTCAGGTTAAAAGTAGTTGAGAGAGTAAAAATTGACTAAGGAAGTATCCGTGAATATTTTTTTTACGAAATAAAAAGGAGGAAAACTCCAAATTTATAACAAACCGTTTGGCCAGTGTGGTATTAGTAGGCCAAGTATCCCTTCATCACGGAAGGAGGCCCGTCCCTACCGTGGGACATTAATAAAGTATTATGAAGATAATGATGATGATTTTTTTTGGGAATTTCAGTTTGCTAATTGATCTTGCCTCTGATTGACGTTTACTGATTTTGCTAGTTAGTCAAAAATTAAATTGAGAATAGAGTTGAGAATGTCTAAATTTAAATTCTTCCTTTCAGTTGCAGCAAGAACTGTGCTTGTACAGACAACATGTACTTTGTACATTCCTGATATTCAACTATGGTAATGTGTGCTACTTCGACTTGAATGCAGATCATTTAAATAAACTTGAACGCCCATTGCACAATTGCATTCTAAACGTTCTTTAAAATACTCTTAACATATTCGCACATCGCCGATTAGGCTCAAAGTAGTACAATCGATGAACACACTTAATTTTATTTATTGCTTGTGTGGTGACGGAGTAAGAATACACTATGTCATCACTCCATCTCATCCCATGGGTAAAAACCGACTAAGGGACTATTCGTAAAAATTATATTAACGAAATAAAAAGAAGGAAAACTTGAAATTAAACCCTATACCAATCAGTCTGGCCAGCGTGGTATTAGTAGGCTAAGTATCCCTCCGTCACGGGAGGAGGCCCGTCCCTGCAATGGGAAATCAACGGGCTGTTATGATGACTTAATTTTATTATTAAAATAACAAAACAATATACGTCAATACAAAAACACGCAGATCAATAAATACATTAACTGGTTATCAAATCTAAGACCTTTGCGTAGCAGCTTTAATCCATGCACCACTAAGTCAAAGAGAATTTAGAAGAGATAATATAATATAAGAATATATCTTTATATCAATCTTCATATTTATTTTTTCTTACCCAGAGTGTGATGTGTTCGCGGATGAATAATGTAAGTGTAAGTAATGAAATCATTTAAGTATACCGTATTTATCCTTACTTGATTTATTTAGTAAACAAACACCACATATTGCAAATTCACTAGTTTTTACATCAATCGCACACTTTGATATGGATGAAAATTTCTGGAAAGTAGCATTAAACGTTTATGCAATAGAAAACACGTAAATCACTTTGATTTATCCACTATCTTTCGTAAATTTTAAATAAATGTATTTTTTTCCAACATAAAATTTCACAGATAAAATTATTTTTACGATTTGACATTTGTAGATTATAGAATTTTGTCCTTGATTCCTATACATTTTTCAAAGATTAAAGACTAAAGTCTTTAGTCTGTGGTTGACACGACGCCATATATGTTTACGTTTTAGAGCAAGTCTGTTTAAATAGACAGTAGTATGTTTAGTGTTTTGTGAGAAAGTGTATGAAAGGGTGCCCCTGTCCACTGTTCCATGTTAATTTAAGATTATTAATTCTAAGTTAATTAATGTAATTGGCCTGTACCGCTTTAGTTAACTTTAAATAAATGAATTAAATAAATCAGCCAATGGACGTCCAGTGCTGAACATAGGCCATACACATATCAAGGAGATATCAGGAGTATAGACGTACACATATCGAGAATTTCAGCAACTGTCAGATACAGTTAGTCGCGTTACTCATTGGAATTGCTATGTAGCGTATAATGGATAATTTGCCGTAGTAATTACTGATGGCATTAATAGGTATATTGCAGAGAAAATATTTTAGCTTACCTTTCATGTCCTACAGCAGGGCAGATAATTGCCAGGGTGTCGTAAAAACCGACTAATGGACTATCCGTGAATATTATCTTTACGAAATAAAAAGAAGGAAAACTTGAAATTAAACCCTATACCAATCCGTCTGGCCAGCGTGGTATTACTAGGCCCGTCCCTGCAGTGGGGCATTAATGGGCTGTTATGATGACAACCAAAGGACAACATGGGTTGGTTACAAAAGCACTTAAACACATAAAAATAGTACAGTATACCAATATAGATCTTACCAACGTAGTTTTCATAGTCCCTGCAGTACAACATTAATGGCCTCTTATAAGATAAGACTACAACATTTTCTTCACAAAGTTAATTGCATTTTATTATTTAAATAAGCTCAAACGTTAAACTGCTACAAAAAAGTTAGTTTATTTAATCAACACCTTTTTACTACGAATGGACATAAAAGACAATTTTATTTTGTAGTTGCACTTCGAACTTGCTGCAAATGCAATTTACAACAACTCATATAATTCAACTTTGCCTGATAAACAGCTAGACAGTTTGAATGCAGTAGAAATACTTCAAGTGCTTAATTTTGAAATCGACTGTACAAGGTTTACTTTGTAAAAATGTTATTGCACTATTTATGTGACTTTTTTCACTAATTACTATTAGTGGACTTAGGTTTTGAATTCGGTTGTGCTTTATTAATATCTGCTACCGCTTTTAAAAAAATCATTTATTCATAACAGCCCATTAATGTCCCACTGCAGGGACTGGCCTCCTCCTGTGACGGAAGGGTACTTGGCCTACTAATACTACGCTGGCCAGACGGATTGGTATAGGATTTAATTTCAAATTTTCCTTATTTTTATTTCGTAAAGAAAATATTTAAGAATAGTCCCTTAGTCGATTTTTACGACACCCGTGGGATGAGATGGGGTGATGACATAATGAATTCTTACTCCGTCACCACACGGATATCCTACAATTACAAAATACTTAAACGGTTTTCACTTACGTATCATCGAGTCTGGAGATCGGCACATATACATCACCCAGAAATGTGATCCTTTGTCTTTATTCCTGGAATGTATTAATGCTTTCTAACAGGTTTCATACAAAAAATTTAGTGTATGTAATTTATATTCTCTTATTAAGACCACAATAAAAGACTATTAATTATGAACCAAGTAATTATTTACGTTTGTTTGAACTTTTCACACAACGTCATCTAGTCCCAAACTAAGCAGATCTTGTACTATGGGTACTAGACAACGGATAAACATACTTAAATACTTTTTATTTGTTGTAAATACATACATATTATACATAGAAACACCCATACCAATGCAAACAATCATGTTCATGCAGACAAAGATTTGCATTGATCGGGAATCGAACCAGAGACCTCTGCGTAGCAGTCATGTTATATAACCGCTACGCCAAAGAGGTCGTAAAAAATGACTCTAATAAAGTCAGTACTGAATGTTTTTCCAAGTTAGTTTACGTTTCCGTCAACCGATACTCTAAGCTTGTAATGTAGTCTACAATACGACTATCACTATATGAAATAGAAACTCCTTGGAACTTCAGAAAGTAGTTGAAGATATGTCGAACGACGTCATTTGATACCGTCGCCTATTCTTAGGTTAGAATGCGCATGCATAATACATCGAGAAAGATTATAGAGAAGACTCCATTTACTGCGAAGTCTTGGGTATTGGAGAATAAGATGCTCTTGTAAAAACGTGTTCCAAGAAATTGGAATCTGCTTTTAAATTGTAAATTTGACTAAACGATTGCAGTTAGTGACCTGACGCTCTACTAAATCTAGTGACTAAAGTGAACGTCTAATAGCATGAGTTTCTTATAGAACAAAAGATTAGAATAGATATTAATTTATTTATACACCAACTTGTTAACTACATAGTCATCATAACAGCCCACCAATCTCCCACTGCAGGGACGGGCTTCCTCCTGTGATGGAGGTTTAATACTTATACCACGCTGGCCAAACGGATTGATATAAGGTTTAATTTCAAGTTTTCATTATTTTTATTTTGTTAAGACAATATTCACGAATAGTTTCTTAGTCGGTTTTTACGACACCCATGGGATGAGATGGGGTGGTGACATATTGTATTCTTACTCAGTCACCACACGGAGAACCACCAAACCAAATAGTAAGTAGGTATACAAAATATTTTTGCGGGACATAACATTTTGTGCCTAGTGTCAGAGTTAAAAAAAAAGGTCATCAGCTTAGCATGTTCTAGATTTGCACCCAGCGCTGATTTTCTGTTGGCAATCCATGACTATGCCTATGCCCATTAACGTTTCAGTATACGAGCGAACTTGCGTCATATTATGGGGTGATACTTGGCTACCACGGTGGCCAGACTTTTTGATATCGGCATTTGTTTTACATTTTTGTTCTTCCTTTTCGCAAAAAGGAAGAACCACACCACAGTGGTCTTGACGACCTCTGTGGCGAAGTCAGTATATTATATGACTGCTTCGCAAAGGTTTGGGTTCGATTCCCGCTCAATGCAAATCTTTGCGTGCATGAATATGATTGTTTGAATTGGTCTGAGTATTTTCTATGTATTTTGTAAGTATTTACAAAAAAAAAGTATTTTAGTATGTTTATTCGTTGTCTAGTACCCATAGTACAAGCTTTGCTTATTTTGTGACTAGATGGCGTTGTGTGAATGTGTGATGAATATTTATTCATTTATTAAATGACTAAGTTGACAACTTGCTTTGTTATATACGACAGACAGAAATGATTCAACGTACTTTTCTGTTTGGTTTGACCCTGTATCCACCTAATTGGATCTCTGATCTTCAAACATCTATAAGAAAGACACAACAAAATATTTCTTAAAGTATTTCAGCTAAACTATAATACCATTTATCCCGATATCTCAGGTACTTTTCATTGTCCGAAACTCTAAATTGTTACCGTCTCAAATGTCTCCAAGTGTAATTTATCGTTAAACTACCCTCATATAGTTTCTTTATTGACTCAGTAAAATGGACCATAAACGTTATCAGTTTTTTCTTGAAATGGATTTATTAAATTATAAGTTCGTTGTGGGAAATTCTATTTTCAATTAGTAGTTAATGTGTATTATTTAAATCAATTTCTCTGTGTGGTGACGGAGTAAGAATACAATATGTCACCACCCCATCTCATCCCATGGGTGTCGTAGAAACCGACTAAGGGACCATCCGTGAACATTAACTTTACGAAATAAAAAGATGGAAAACTTGAAATGAAACGATTTTCCCATTTGTTTAATTGTAACTTCTTCCCTGATACTGTTTTTTCCTTGTTTTATACACAATAGTTAGCTTAAATGTGCGCCATTACTTATACCAAATTTCATTATATTATGTTTGACAATTATTGAATAAATCTAAGAAAACGTGAGTATGAAAAATCTAACTTCTGATAAAATCTTCATAAAAAACGGCAATTTCATAGGTAAAGACCTAATGCATAAAACTCAGAAATGCCTCTCCACTCGTCATCTTCAAAAGTTGTTAAGTTCTAAGTGTGTGTCTGGAGGGTTGTAGTCTATAGATCCTATAAAATAGCGATCTTATAAAAAAGTTTAAATAAATTAACTATGTCTTTATTCCTGGACTGTATTGATGCTTTCTATCAGGTGCCATACAAAAAATGTAGTTTATCTAATTTATATTCTCTGATTAAGACCACATTAAAAGACTGTACATCATGAATCGAGTAATTACTTACGTTTGTTTGAACTTTTCTTAAATAATAAATAATCCTCACACATTCACACAACGTCATCTAGTCCCAAACTAAGCAGAGTACTATGGGTACTAGACAACGGATAAACATACTTAAATACTTTTTTTATTGTAAATACATACATATTATACATAAAAACACCCAGACCAATGCAAACAATCATATTCATGCACACAAAGATTAAAATTTGCATTGATCGGGAATCGAACCCGAGACCTCTGCCTAGCAGTCATGTTATATAACCGCTACGCCAAAGAGGTCGTCAAAAATGACTCTAATAAAGCCAGTACTCAATGTTTTTCCAAGTTAACCGATCAACCGATACTCTAAGCTCGGAACATAGTCTACAATACGACTATTACTATATGAAATAGAAACTCCTTGGAACTTCAGAAAGTAGTTGAAGATATTATGTCGAACGACGTCATTTGATACCGTCGGATATTCTTAGGTTAGAATGCGCATGCATAATACATCGAGAAAGATTATATTCTAGAGAAGACTCCATTTACTGCGGAGTCTTGGGTATTGGAGAATAAGATGCTCTTGTAAAAACGTGTTCGAAGAAATTGGAATCTGCTTTTAAATTGTAAATTTGACTAAACGATTGCAGTTAGTGACCTGACGCTCTACTAAATCTAGTGACTAAAGTGAACGTCTAATTGGCCAGCTTGAGTTTCTTATAGAACAGATGGTTAGAATAGATATTAACTTATTTTGGAAGTTAGTGAGTTAATTAAAAAAGGTCATCAGCTCAGCAAGTCCTTGATTTCCACCCAGCGCTGATTTTCTGTTGGCCATCCATGTATGCCCATTAAAGTTTCAGTATACGAGCTAACTTTTTTTTTATGTAATAGGAAGCAAACGAGCCCGTAGGTCACCTGATGGTAAGCGATCACCGCCACCCATGGACACCCGCATCACCAGAGGAATCACAGATGCGTTGTCGACCTTTTAAAAGAGAGTACGCTCGTTTCTTGCAGCTTTTCTTGTAGCTCCCAACTTGCTTCTTATTATTATGGCGTGATACTTGTACCACTGTGGCCAGACTTTTTGATATCGGATTTTGTGTAACATTATTGTTCTTCCTTTTCGCAAATGAATAAGTTGACAACTTGGTTTGTAATATACGACAAACAGAAATGGTTCAACGTACTTTACTGTTTGGTTTGACCTGTTTTCACCTAATTGTATCTCTGATCTTCAAACATCGATAAGAAAGACACAACAAAATATTTCTTAAAGTATTTCAGCTAAACTATAATACTATTTATCCCGATATCTCAGGTACTTTTCATTGTCCGAAACTCTAAATTGTTACCGTCTCAAATGTCTCCAAGTGTAATTTATCGTTAAACTACCCTCATATAGTTTCTTTATTGACTCAGTAAAATGGACCATAAACGTTATCAGTTTTTTCTTGAAATGGATTTATTAAATTATAAGTTCGTTGTGGGAAATTCTATTTTCAATTAGTAGTTAATGTGTATTATTTAAATCAATTTCTCTGTGTGGTGACGGAGTAAGAATACAATATGTCACCACACCATCTCATCCCATGGGTGTCGTAGAAACCGACTAAGGGACCATCCGTGAACATTAACTTTACGAAATAAAAAGATGGAAAACTTGAAATGAAACCCTATTCCAATCCGTCTGGCCAGCGTGGTATTAGAAGGCCAAGTATTCCTCCGTCACTGGAGGAGGCCCGTACCTGCAGTGGGACATTAATGGGCTGTTATAATTGATTGATGTGTATAATTGATTTATATCAATTTATAACAGAGCAGGTAATAAAGTGACTGATACAAAATTCGTCACTCCAAGGCTATATTAACAGGGACTTCAAGTTTTTTTTTAATTTATGAAGGCAACTCGTTTATGAAAGAAGGTCGATGCTAGTGGCTTCAATTCATGAATGAACTATTGCAATCGAAACTTTAGGATTTTTGTCCAATATGATTATAGAATGGTAATCAGGAGAATCGCGTGGGCAATGCTTAGCTTAACGGGCTAGAAGCATTAGGAGGGTTTGACGGCTTTTTGAAGGCCGTTTAACCTCAGCTAAGATAAGATTTAAAAAGCTCTTTAAGATTTAAAAAAAAACCTAAGCAAATTACCTGACATCAGTTCTTTACTATAAGTATTATTAGTGAATTTATTAATATTTGTAAATTTTATAAATATGTATGTGTATGTATATAATTATTTATATTTTATTTAGCATTATACTTCATAGTTAAATAAGTATAATATGTATAAAATAGGTTACTAATGCGAGTGTAGTGTTTATTTTGAGAATCATACATTCTGCGAATTGTACATTTTGAGAATTGTACGTTATGCGTATCGTGTACATTTTGCGATTTGTGCATTATGCTCCGAAGGGATATATCCCTTCTTGTCAGTATTATGCATACCGTAATTGTCATACATAACAGATAAAATACTTTGTATTTTTTTCTTCTCTATAAATGTTTTTAATATATGATATAGTAGTGCTTTGAAATAAATAAATAAATAAGTGTTTGAGTCTTTAGAACAGAGTAACAATCAGGCAATACAGCATGGGCACACTCACAGATATCGGTACACCAGTTAAACAATTGTAATGCAACAACACAGCTTATTTCATCACACAATCCCATTCTAAAACGCCTTCAAATCAGACCACGTACGTGATTTAGTCCAAACGACCTAATATCAATGAGCGATGCATTCAATTCAGCTCAGTTTGCTGACGCAGCAATGTGAACTGCATGAGATGATACAGTTAGTTTCCACTTGGATACTCGTGTTTGTAAGTTACGTTATTTAGGTCTAATACTTGTTGGAGATTTAGTTGCAATTACGCTGGTTATCCGTGTGGTGACGGAGTAAGAGTACAATATGTCACCACCCCATTTCATCCCATGGGTGTTGTGAAAACCGACTAAGGGACTATCTGTGAATATTACCTTTAAGTATAAAGAAGGAAAACTTGAAAGTAAACCCTATACCAATCCGTCTGGCAAGCATGGTATTAGTAGGCCAAGTATCCCTCCGTCACAAGAGGAGGCCCGTCCCTGCAGTGGGACATTAATGGTCTGTTAAGATGATACCCTTCAAAACACGAAGACCCTTAAAAGAAATCTCACCGAGAGCGGCCAAACATGGCTTATGTTACTTAACCACCGTTATCATAAATCAACTAGCTGTAAAATCTCAACATTAAAACTAATAAACAGTATTCACTAAATATTTCACTAATTTCAAAAACACATTGCTAAAATTCATTATTCGTCGCCTTACGGAAACCCAAAATGGAAACCACGCAGGTAATCCTATCCTAAAGTGCCTTTCAACGTCCGGTCTACGGGTTTCCACAAGCCATAAATATCTTATTCACTCGGAAAGTCAGATTCGTAACCCTTGATATTGGTCACCGCAACTCTACAAGCTTTTGTCAATCGCTTGTTTAAAGCTTGGGCAAATTTAATGGAGTGCTTTTTGAGTATGTAATTTTGGTATTGATGGTGGTAAATCTAATTAAGTCAACGCCAAGTGAATTTTTTATGAGGAGCAAAAACTACTAAAATCAAACACTTGCTGATTTTTTTAACCATCATGTCAATTCTCGTTCCTAAAATTCGGTTAAGTTAACTTTTAGTTGTCATGTTTTTGCTGTTGCAATTGTTATCTTTTGTAGTCGTGTTAAAGTTTTATTTAGAGTGTGACAATTTGACAACTAAAAAGTAACTTAACCGAATTTTTAGGTACGAGAATTGACATGCTTATTAAAATGTAGAAAGGATGAACAACACTGGGTGCTGTCAGTGTCAGGAGCATGTCAGAGTTGACCCCACTCAAACCACACGGTTCATCTCAGCTGTCATGTGCCAAGGACTACATACCCTAGGGAATCTAGGATATAATTTCACGAACATTAAATTCGAGGACTTAGAAATTATTATCCTGTGTGGGATTTACAAGAACCATAAACCTAAGCCTCGTACACCGCCGTAGTAAAATATTTTATTTTGATAATTGTATATTTATACTTAGATTTTTTAATCAAAATAAACCGAGAATAGAAAGGAAAAACTTTCTACTCAAAACAAGATCTTCCCATTATTAAACCATCAAAAACTTCCTTACACGAGATCATAAATGTTTTCCTAAATGAAACATACGAAGATGATCTAAATTTAGTTACAATATAAGCCAAGGCAAGCTTCTAACCCGATGCATAGTAATGACAAACAAACAAAATTGAACATCACAATGAAATTATACACAAACAGAGAGGTTCGTGTACTGTATTAAGAAATTTTCGTTTTGTATGTGAACTTAACGCTCAATGATGTACAGAAAATGAAGAAATATACCTTGTATTTAAGGTGTCTGATGTTTCATGGTTATCCATACAATTTACAAAAGAACTAACTAAGTATGTGACTTACAAAATAATAGGTCTTTACCTATGAAATAGCCGTTTTATTTCTTCGCAGTCTATAAAGTCTTTATTCTTTTAAAACAGATATTGTTTAGATATTACTAACATCTAACAAAAGATAATAAATAAAAATAATTATTATTTGTATTATTAATAAGCCTGTGAATATGGGTCCAATTTCAAACAGCGGATTTTCCCATTTGTTTAATTGTAACTTCTTCCCTGATACTGTTTTATTCTTGTTTTATACACAATAGTTAGCTTAAATGTGCGCCATTACTTATACCAAATTTCATTATATTATGTTTGACAATTATTGAATAAATCTAAGAAAACGTGAGTATGAAAAATCTAACTTCTGATAAAATCTTCATAAAAAACGGCAATTTCATAGGTAAAGACCTAATGCATAAAACTCAGAAATGCCTCTCCACTCGTCATCTTCAAAAGTTGTTAAGTTCTAAGTGTGTGTCTGGAGGGTTGTAGTCTATAGATCCTATAAAATAGCGATCTTATAAAAAAGTTTAAATAAATTAACTATGTCTTTATTCCTGGACTGTATTGATGCTTTCTATCAGGTGCCATACAAAAAATGTAGTTTATCTAATTTATATTCTCTGATTAAGACCACATTAAAAGACTGTACATCATGAATCAAGTAATTACTTACGTTTGTTTGAACTTTTCTTAAATAATAAATAATCCTCACACATTCACACAACGTCATCTAGTCCCAAACTAAGCAGAGTACTATGGGTACTAGACAACGGATAAACATACTTAAATACTTTTTTATTGTAAATACATACATATTATATGTACATAAAAACACCCAGACCAATGCAAACAATCATATTCATGCACACAAAGATTAAAATTTGCATTGATCGGGAATCGAACCCGAGACCTCTGCCTAGCAGTCATGTTATATAACCGCTACGCCAAAGAGGTCGTCAAAAATGACTCTAATAAAGCCAGTACTCAATGTTTTTCCAAGTTAACCGATCAACCGATACTCTAAGCTCGTAACATAGTCTACAATACGACTATCACTATATAAAATAGAAACTCCTTGGAACTTCAGAAAGTAGTTGAAGATATGTCGAACGACGTCATTTGATACCGTCGGATATTCTTAGGTTAGAATGCGCATGCATAATACATCGAGAAAGATTATATTCTAGAGAAGACTCCATTTACTGCGGAGTCTTGGGTATTGGAGAATAAGATGCTCTTGTAAAAACGTGTTCCAAGAAATTGGAATCTGCTTTTAAATTGTAAATTTGACTAAACGATTGCAGTTAGTGACCTGACGCTCTACTAAATCTAGTGACTAAAGTGAACGTCTAATAGCATGAGTTTCTTATAGAACAAAAGATTAGAATAGATATTAATTTATTTTGGAAGTTAGTGAGTTAAAAAAGGTCATCAGCTCAGCAAGTCCTTGATTTCCACCCAGCGCTGATTTTCTGTTGGCCATCCATGTATGCCCATTAAAGTTTCAGTATACGAGCTAACTTTTTTTTATGTAATAGGAAGCAAACGAGCCAGTAGGTCACCTGATGGTAAGCGATCACCGCCACCCACGGACACCCGCATCACCAGAGGAATCACAGATGCGTTGTCGACCTTTTAAAAGGGAGTACGCTCGTTTCTTGCAGCTTTTCTTGTAGCTCCCAACTTGCTTCTTATTATTATGGCGTGATACTCGTACCACGGTGGCCAGACTTTTTGATATCGGATTTTGTGTAACATTATTGTTCTTCCTTTTCGCAAATGAATAAGTTGACAGCTTGGTTTGTTATATACGACAAACAGAAATGGTTCAACGTACTTTACTGTTTGGTTTGACCTGTTTTCACCTAATTGTATCTCTGATCTTCAAACATCGATACCAAAGACACAACAAAATATTTCTTAAAGTATTTCTGCTAAACTATAATACCATTTATCCCGATATCTCAGGTACTTTTCAGTGTCTGAAACTCTAAATTGTTCCCGTCTCAAATGTCTCCAAGTGTAATTTATCGTTAAACTACCCTCATATAGTTTATTTATTGACTCAGTAAAATGGACCATAAACGTTATCAGTTTTTCTTGAAATGAATTTATTAAATTATAAGTTCGTTGTGCGAAATTCTATTTTCAATTACTTTTTAATGTGTATAATTTAAATGACGACCTGGTTTGGACGGCGCGGGAAATCGATAGTTAAGGGTGGCACAGGACTGCTCAAGGTGGGAATATTTAGAGGAGACCTATGTTCAACAGTGGATATTGTATGGAGTATATTTCATCAACTATCTCATACTAAAACGCCTTCAAATCAGAGCACGTACGTGATTTAGTCCAAACGAACTAATATCAATTCAGCTCAGTTTGCTGACGCAGCAATGAGAACCGCATGAGATAATACAGTCAGTTTACGCTTCGATACTCGTGTTTGTTAAATTGTTTGGGTTCAATGCTTGTTTGCGATTTAGTTGCAATCACGATGGATAAGCAACGTGCATCGGTAGGGTATTACATAGATGGGAGATCGCTCAGTGGTATTGGTTGGCAGTGGCTAAACAGGTCAAGAGTTGTTTAAACCCCCTAAAAAGGCCTCTAATGT
Source organism: Schrankia costaestrigalis (assembly GCA_905475405.1). NCBI lineage: Eukaryota > Metazoa > Arthropoda > Insecta > Lepidoptera > Erebidae > Schrankia > Schrankia costaestrigalis. Next base: position 10,835,605 of record FR997851.1, read on the forward strand.
GGAACGACTGTGTCACTACGACGACAACTCGGACCGACTTTTCACGTGCCCTTCAAAGCAAGGAAACACTCAGTAGAAATACTATCGAGCGGTCATCTATTTATATAAAAATCTTGACGATGCTTTACAAGTGATTTGTATGCACACTAGTAATTCCAACTAGCTGTGCCTCAATTCTAAAACTAATAAACAGTATTCACTAAATATTTCACTAATTTCAAAAACACATTGCTTAAATTCATTATTCGTCGCCTTACGGAAACCCAAAATGGAAACCACGCAGGTAATCCTATCCCAAAGTGCCTTTCAACGTCCGGTCTACGGGTTTCCACAAGCCATAAATATCTTATTCACTCGGAAAGTCAGATTCGTAACCCTTGATATTGGTCACCGCAACTCTACAAGCTTGTGAAATCGCTTGAAAGCTTTGGGAAATTTAATGGAGTATGCTTTTTGTGTATGTAATTTTGGTGTTGGTGGTGGTAAATCTAATTAAGTACAGAGAATATTATTATCATCATCATCATAACAGCCCATTAATGTCCCACTGCAGGGAAGGGCCTCCTCCTGCGACGGAGGGATACTTGGCCTACTAATACCACGCTGGCCAGACGGATTGGTATAGGGTTTAACTTCAAGTTTTCCTTCTTTCTATGTAAAGGTAATATTTACAGATAGTCCTTTAGTCGGTTTCTTTAACACCCATGGGATGAGATAGAGTGGTGACATATTGTCTTACTCCGTCACCACAAAGATAATATAATCGCCATTTTTTCTAGTACTTTAAGTACAAAAAACTTCAGAAATAGATCGCTTTAAGGTTTTTTTAAAATATTGAAATGTAGAAAGGACTTCACAATAATAAAATATATCATTTTCAAAAAATACTTTTTTTAAAGTATTGAAATTCTGGAAGGACTTTACACACACTGCTGCTGTCAGTGTCAAGATCATGTCAGAGTTGACCCGACTCAAACCATACGGTTCATCTCAGCTGTCATGTGCCACGGACTACAGTACTCCAGGGAATCTACCTAGAATATAATTTCACGAAAGGCACAATGGTTATCCTGTGTGGGATTTATAAGAACTATTTTATTTATTTCATTTTGATAGATTTACTCATCATAACTCTGCTCATTAATGTCCCACTGCAGGGACGGGCCTCCTCCCGTTACGGAGGGATACTTGGCCATACAAATACTACGCTGGCCAAACGGATTGGTATAGGGTTTAATTTCAAGTTTTCCTTCTTTTTATTTTGTTAAAGATAACATTCACGGATAGTCCCTTAGTCGGTTTTTACGACACCCATGGGTTATCCCATCTTATGATGGGGTGGTGACATATTGTATTCTTACTCCGACACCACACGGATATATAGATTAACTAACATTTGTTTAAACAAACCAAAAATCCCTCAAACCAACTCGAAACAAGATGCAAATCTTCATATTTCTAAGCGGTTCTAATAATTAAACCATCAAAAACTTCCTCACATGAGATCATGATTATTTTCCTAAAAGAAACACAAAGATGATCTAAATTTAGTTACAATATAAGCCAAGGCAATCGTCTAACCCGATGCATAGTAATGACAAACAAACAAAATTGAACATCACAATGAAATTATACACAAACAGAGAGCCTCGTGTACTGTATTAAGAAATTTTCATTTGTATGTGAACTTAACGCTCAATGATGTACAGAAAATGAAGAAATAAACCTTGTATTTAAGGTGTCTGATGTTTCATGGTTATCCATACAGAAGAACTACATAAATATATGTTTTATGAAGAATACAAAACTCAGCAATCCCTTGTCATCGTCAAAAGTTGTTAAGTTATAAGTGTGTTTAGAGGGTTGTAGTCTATCATCATACCAGCACCATTAATGCCCCACTGCAGGGACGGGCCTCCTCCCATGACGGAGGGATACTTGGCCTACTAATACCACGCTGACCAGATGGATTGGTATATGGTTTAATTTCAAGTTTTCCTGCTTTCTATTTTGTAAATATAATATTAACAGATAGTCCCTTAATCGGTTCCTACAACACCCATGGGATGAGATGGGGTGGTGACATATTGTATTCTTACTCCGTCACCACACGGAGAAATATATAATTGTAGTCTATAGTCTATAGATCCTATACAATAGCGATCTTAAACAAAAGTGTAAATAAATTAAATACGTTTTTTTAATAAACATTTTAAAAATACAGTTTTATTTATTAAATAGATATTGTTGGTTTGTCATTGTGACGTAGTGGGTAGTTTAGGGAGATAAATGCAAACAACTCAGTACGACAATGTAGTATTATTCAGTTAAAAGTTTAGTACATACAATGTTATTAGTTTGTCACTATATATTTAGAAATCGCTACGTTAACACAAATATAGGTATAAGCTAATTTAGTACATACAATGTTATTAGTTTGTCACTATATATTTAGAAATCACTACGTTAACACAAATATAGTTTAAGCAAGCCGGTCTAATCAGAAGGATTTTGAGAGGATTCGATTACAAAGCACGAGGTTCGAAGGCTGCCCTATAGAAAGGCAAACACTTAGCTTCAGTCAGCAAGCCGGAACAAAAGGGAAGGGGCCGCGCCCCGCGTCTTCTTATATAATGGCCGCTGTGTAGGCCCCTCCACGACGCGCTCGCGCCATTGACGTGTAGCGAAGTGGAGCGCGCGAAGATGGACGCGCGAAGCGGGACGCGTGAGGCACGTCACATACCCCCCCCGCTAGACCAGAATTTTTCCTAGGGAAAATTCGGCTGCTAGCAGGGGGGCGACAGGCTGTTCAGGCACCAACACCCTGCAGGAGCGGTAGATGAGATCAGCTCCGCGGGAGGTACCTGAAACAGCCAAAAGAAAAGGGCAGTACATCCTATTTTAAAAAAAAAATTAGGGTTAGTAGTTAGTATAGTCGTGTGACGAGTCAGCGCTGTACGGATATTTTAATAAAAAGGGAAGAGAGAAAGAGAGTTTTCAAGTAGGTATACTATGCAGATTAGATTCATTGAAATACGGAACCTATATTGTAAACAAAAGAACAGCTGTAGGCTGTCGCCGTGTTATAGAAAAAAAATATAGTCAATTAAATCACAAGGAACAGGTTAACAACCTTCGAACAAAAGATCGTTCGAGCGAGGCCGCATTCCAATGGTTCAACTTAATACCTAATATTTTAATTAAAATGTTTATTTTAGAACGTAAACAACCTTAATATAATTCAATAAAACATATCAACTTAGTGAGCAGTTTCGCCGTCAATTACTTAATGAAATAAAGAGTTTCAGGCATCGAACCTGTGATCAAGTTCGAAAAACCTCTCTTTTTACCACTGTACCATGGGGTAAAAAAAAATATTTTCTTTTAATCAGCTCGATGAACACCGAGTAACAAAAACAACAAGTTAAAATACAACACGCCACAGCGCAGTCTCGGGCTCGAATCCGAAACCTTGCGTAATTTGTAGATAAAAATACAAAGTCTCGGGTTCGAATCCGAAACCTTTGTAATTTGTAGATAAAAATACAAATCGATAATATTATTACACCGAGGTGTGAAGGATAAAAGTCGATAAGCGACATGCACGAGAGTGCGAGTAATACGACGATGCCTAAACAAAATAATAACAACTATATGTAGGTAAAATCTATTTATGTTTATTTCAGATATCATTCTTTATAATTTATATTTTTAATATCTTTGATATGCCATTCACCCAGCGGTTTACCTGACATATCGGATAGTTTATAGACCAAAGGCGACTTTTTAGATGTGATTTTACACTTTATAAACTTAGGGGCCAACTTCTTACAAAAATATTTATCCTTATCGCTAAGATAAAAAGTACGTCTCCATACAACATCGCCCACCTGGAATTCCACCGGCTTACGACGGAGATTATAAGATTGACAATTACGCTGGTGAGCCGACAGCAAGGCTGCCTGTACCTTCTCAAAGATTGAAGATAAGTAGCCGAGTGATTCAGCGTAAGAGTCTCGCGGCTCATGGACCATATTGGGGTCAGAGTCAATATGGCGTGAGCCGCAATTTACAAGCTCCCGACCGTAAACAAGAAACGACGGCGAGAAACCTGTCACTTCGTTCACCGCAGAATTAATTGCAAATTGAATCTTTGGTATAAGTGTGTCCCAGACACGGTGATCATTATCTATGAAGGTTGAAACGGCCGTGATTATAGTTTTATTATAACGTTCCACAGAATTTACATGAGGAGTATATAAAGGCGTGTAGTGCAAGTTTGGAATTTTATATTTAGTTAATAAGTTTTTAAAAGTTGAACTAATGAATTGCTTGCCGTTATCGAGTATGACCGTAGAAGGAATACCATGAACTAAGAAAACGTTTTCCTCCAGTATTCTGGTAATAACCTCGGCTGTTGCACGTTTAATGGGAAAAAGTAAACAATATTTCGAGAAACAACAAGAAACGACAAAAATGAAAGTATTTTGCTTCCTCGTTGGAGGCAATGGACCGACTAAATCGATGCTAATTACCTGGAAGGGTTTGGAAACCGACTTAGGACCACCCATGTGACCCAAGGTTAAATGTGTCTGGTGTTTATGGGCAATGCAAGCTTCGCAAGAATTTACCGCCTTGACCACGTCACTATACATACCTGGCCAATAATAATTAAGATCTAGACGTTTATAAGTTTTAAAAATGCCAAGATGACCAGCCGTGGGCAACGAATGATTCTGAGATATAACCAACGCTCTCTCCTCGGACGGTACAATCTCCTTCCATTGAAATTCTCTAGTGAGAGGATTGAGACTTCTCTTAAAACGATAAAGTTTGTTATCAATTACCTGATAATCAACAAAGGAAGTAGGAGTTTTTAAACAACCGTTATATATTTTTAAATACCACGGATCGTTAGTAGAAACGTTATTAGATTTATTTTGCGTTTCTATACACATAATATTTTTAGAACGAGACAACAAATCCGGCACAACATTGTCAGAACCACGACGGTGCCTTATTTCGAAATTATAAGCAGAAAGACGAACACCCCACCTAGCCAACCGGCCGGTTGGGTTATTAAGCTTTAGGAACCATTGGAGCGCTGCGTGGTCACTATATACTATGAGGGGTTTACCGTTATCTACATAGCAACGCCAATGCTCAATGGCTGAAAGCACTGCGAGCGCCTCGCGCTCGGTAGCACTATAATTTCTCTCTTGGTCCGATAGCGACTTGCTATAGTAAGCAATGACCCTCTCCTCCCCATTCAAGATCTGGCAAAGTACCGCGCCTATGCCATAGTCACTGGCATCAGCGTGTATCTCAAATGGTTGAGTATAATCTGGACAAGATAAGACAGAAGGGGAAATCAAATGATTTTTCAAATTAACGAAAGCCTGATCGGCCTCTGGTGACCAAGAAAAAGGAGGAGACTTCTTTCCACTAGAAGTTAATTTATTAAGAGGAGTAGCCAAAGTACTAAAGTTAGGTATGAACCTCCTATACCACGACGCCGCTCCCAAGAAACGACGCACCTCCTTTCTATTAGTGGGCACAGGATAATTTGCAATAGAATCAACCTTATCGGGATCGGGATGAAGGCCCTTAGAATCGACAACATAACGAGTCGTGTCATCGGAATGTAGTTCCGTGACGTCCACAGTTTTTCTATCAACCAACACAGATTCTAATTCGACAGGAAACAAATCAAAACTCCTCCAAAAGTCCATACCGAGTATCAAGGAACTCTTTATGTCTGGCACTATGTGAGTGACAATATGATTAATTTTATTACCAAATTCAAAAGGAAGTACCACACTGCCAAGAGAAGAATATCTATCACCACCAGCGGTGGTAAATTCTAATGATTTTTTTGAATCAATATTTAACTTGTTTAAAAAATAATTATGACAGTTGTTACCTAGAATTGTAAAACACGAACCAGTATCAAGAAGACCCACTGTACTTTTACCGTTCACTGTTACAGAAATATATGGCGTAATAGTTTGTTTTGAAATATCGATTGAGGAAAGTTTGTTACTGTTGCAGAAGTATAATGAATTGGAATGCAACAAGTCTTGCCATTTATTATTATTATACAATTTACTCTTTATTGTATTATTAAAAATTTTATTTTTCTTTCCCCAACCGTTACTAATTAGTTTTTTGAATTATTAATAATTGGACCATTGCACTTCGGACAGTCTATTGCGCGGTAGCCCTTTAGGCCACATTTAAAACAAATCAAGTAACGCGGCTGCCGGCAAGTTTTCAAGGAATGCGAATCAGAACGACACCGAGGACAATACTGCCTGGGAGTATTAGATACCGCACTAACTTGGGGTTCCGCAGATAAGTTAAAAGAAGTTGAAGGCTCATTTTTAAAATTTTTATGAAAGTTTTTAAACCTATTAGGTTGGTAAGAACCAGTATACTTTTTATTACTATTATTATTATTATAAGCGAATTCAGGAGCTAAAGTGTTAGAAGTAACCGTAGGAGGCTCAGAGAAATCCCTACTACGACTATTATATTTTTCAAAATTACGACAGACACTAACCAACGAAGGAATATCAGTAATAGTTGTAGTCAAGAGACAGTTGGTATAACAAGGCCTAATATTGTTTAATAAAATTTCCAGTTTCTCACCATCTGGAACTGGATTGTCAAGGCGAGAAAACAACCCCTGCATTTTCGCTACATACAGGGTTATGTTCTCACCTTGACCTTGAGAGCGCAGTCTTATTTCAGACATTAATTTGAAATCATAGTTATGTGGGCTAAAATCCTGCTTCAATGACCCACACAACTCACTCCATGAATTTACATTGTTCCTAACGGAACGATACCAATGAAGGGCATCGTCCGAAAATATCTCATACGCGAAGGATAAGATCTTCGAGTCAGGAATGCCCCTAGACGAAATAAATTCATTCATTCTCTCTATGAAACCGCGCACACACGTTTTACCCGAGTACTTAAACTTGCCTAACTCCGAAAAAAGTTTACGGTCATAATTTAATGACTCGGAGGTAGGTGCAACACCGCCTGGTTGCTGTACTGCTGTCTTTGCGACGCTCGTGCCACTAATAGAGGAAGGTGACAAGGCTTTAAATAAGTTAAAGATGGAGTTGAACTCCTGCCAAATGGATTCATAACTTTCCCTGTCACTAAATTCAACACGCTGTAACCTATGATACACGTGGTGCAAGATGGATTCCGTCCTAGCGAACATCCTACTATTAAAGTCTACTTGCAATAGTTTTAAATTATTATTAGCTCGCGACAAGGACAATTCACTTTGCGATATATCCGCGGCGGGCTCGTAACACGACTCCGAAATGTCCTCCGACGGATAAAGAGGAAATAATTTTACTAATTGCTTCCGCAACTCGTCTACCGTATCTGACTTATCGCCCTTTCGTACAAGGACCTCATATTGTAGTTCAGTCTTGTTTAAATGGTGGTAGTTAATCGCGTACGACATTTTATTTAAGAAAAGAAAAAATAATACACGGCAAAACTGCAGAAGCAATCAATGTAAACAACGAACAATAGAATTAAATGTGAATTATGTGTTCCGTTCAGTAGGTATCGTCTACGAAGTCAATTAAATATCTTGTTATGATATTTTTTAAAAGGACAACGCGGTCACGCCACGTGCGCTGACCGGTTGTTTATTTAACGTACAAGGTAGTTAAATTAAATAAAAAAGTAGATAATTCGCTTGCAGAAACGAAAGGAAAGTTTAAACTCTTTTTAACACAAAAGAAAGAACAAGAACAGTACCAACCTTGAACGGAACACTTTTTTTTCACGACACACAGAAAAGAAAAAAAAAATATGGGCGTGCTCACCAAACCTCGTGCTTTTGCCTTAATACGTTGGACGCCACTGTGACGTAGTGGGTAGTTTAGGGAGATAAATGCAAACAACTCAGTACGACAATGTAGTATTATTCAGTTAAAAGTTTAGTACATACAATGTTATTAGTTTGTCACTATATATTTAGAAATCGCTACGTTAACACAAATATAGGTATAAGCTAATTTAGTACATACAATGTTATTAGTTTGTCACTATATATTTAGAAATCACTACGTTAACACAAATATAGTTTAAGCAAGCCGGTCTAATCAGAAGGATTTTGAGAGGATTCGATTACAAAGCACGAGGTTCGAAGGCTGCCCTATAGAAAGTTGAAATCATAGTTTCTATATTTAATAATTACAGTATTTAAACTTATTTGTGATAGGGAAATAGATCTCCTTAAAGTTGATAATTAATATGCTGTTGCCAAGTTAGGAGAACAAGGTGGGGTTGACGTAATAGCGGATTTTAAGAAACGGTTTAACAAAATATTTAATTTAAAATTTTGTGTACTTTAATAGACTTAAGTCGTGTAGTGACAAATCAATATTGTATGACAAATCAATATGTGGTGACGAAGTAAGAATACAATGTCACCACCCCGTCTCATCCCATGGGTGTCATAAAAACCGACTAAGGGACAATCCATGAATATTATCTTTAGGGGATAAAAAGAAAGAAAACTTGAAATTAAACCTTGTACCAATCTGTCTGCCCAGCTTGGTTTTAGTAGGCCAACTATCTCTACGCCACAGGAGGAGGAGGCTCGTCCCTGCAGTGGGACATAAATGGGCTGTTATGATGAAAATACCAACAACTTTTGTACCAAGAATAAAATAAGCAGATATTTCTAGCGTTACATAATAAATAAATAATCCCCTGCTATACAAGTGACCACACCCTAAGATAACATAGTACAAACTGGCGACAATCTCCGGAGAACGCCGGATGTGCCAACACGAGGACTTGAAACGACATGAAATATGAAAACTACACAATTCAGATTTCAGTTTAGCTCTTCACTATAACTATTTTCTGGCGTCACCACCTATATCTTATATCATAAATAATTAATTTGCAATGAGAATTTATGGGCTGTAATTAAATCATATTATAGGTAAGGTAAAAAAAAGTCGACTACTGAATATACCTTTACCGTTGTAAATCGCCTGTGTTATGACGGACTAAAAATACAATATGTCACCACACCCCATCTCATCCCATGGGTGTCGCAAAAACCGACTAAGTGTAATAATCCGTGAATACTATATTTACGAAATAAAAAGAAGGAAAACTTGAAATTAAACCAAATATGCCAATCTGTCTGGCCAGCGTGGTATTAGCAGGCCAAGTATCCCTCCGTCACGGGAGGAGGCCCGTCTTTAATGGGCTGTTATGATGAATCTACGTTATTTATCTATCTCTCTGGACAGTAAATTCCTTTTACTATTATTCTGTAATTTGATAATAATCTATGCGTAAATCTTTTTCCATACATAATGTATCCCATAACAAGTTTTCCCAGTCTCGTTAGTTCTTTATAAATAATTTTAATATAATTCTTTCTTTCTTTCTTTCTTTCGTTAGTCTGGCGCACACCCAAAATCCAGGTGGAAACAATCACTATAATCCTGATTGGAAAGTGCACAATTAAACCAACTTAGTCGTGCAACGAACTTAAATTCACTTAAGCCGAATATATTTAAGTAAATTTCAGCGTAACTTGAGTCGGTTTTGAGCAAAATGATATTGTTTAAGTTCTAACAAGTATGCATTTGATGTTTCTAACTGCAAGTTTGGATTGAGATGTCTTTGAATGTGAATAGAATATTGTATCAATTATTTGGTTCAGCTTCATCACAACATAGTATAAAACAAAGTCGGTGTCGCTGTATGTGTGTCCCTATCATCATACCAGCCCATTAATGTCCTACGGCAGGGACGGGCCTTCTCCAGTGACGAAGGGATACTTGGCTTACTAATACCACGCTAGCCAGACGGATTTGTATAGGGTTTAATTTCAAGTTTTCTTTTTTTTATTTCGTAAAGAATATTATCTTTAACGGATAGTCCCTTAGTCGGTTTTTACGACACTTATGGGATGAGATGGGGTGGTGACATATTGTATTCTTACTCCGTCACCACACTGAGAAATTATCTAGTTCAAACTAACTAAAAAAAAAAACGGTAGGTACATAAGTATACAGATAATTAAATTAACAATACATAATGAATGAAAATAAGTATGTTTCTGTCTTCATCATCATTTTTTTTTTATTCTGTATTAAAAAAAAAAAGACAACTCCCGCACTAGGGATCATGCCCTGTGTCGCGGGGACCTTTTACAAACATCAATTAACGGACACAAAGAACACCCAGACCAGGACAATAATTTGTGGATCTCACAAATTATTGTCCTGCGTGGGAATCGAACCCACAACTCTTGCACGGCAGCCGCTTGCGCTACCGTCGCGCCACCGAGGTCGTCAATATCATTATCAGCAAATCTAAGTCCACTGTTGGACACAGGCCTCCCCCAAGTATTGCCACCTTGTGCGGTCCTGTGCCTTTCTCATCCATTGGTCCTAACTAGTTTCTGTCTGCATTAATGACCTTTGTACAGGGAAAGGGAAGATAACATTGTATGTTTTTGGTACATTTCAATTCAGAAAAAATGTATTTGCCTTACACATTAACCCCCTTACTTATAAACGCGTCTTAAATTTAATCACTGTTTAGCGAGATTTTTATTAGCAAAACCAACCATAGACTAAACAATACCGTAATAATTTAAGCAAATCAATTGACTGAAATTTAAGAGGCGTTTATGAGTAAGGGGGATAATGTCCTACACGGGATTTAAATCTTCTACCTCGTGCAAGCATACTTTCATCGCCATCGTTTGCCGTGATAGTAAATCTTAATTTACTTATCAACAAAACTTTTAGACACTAAAAATTAAAAGTTTCAAGCGAAAATTCTAGACTTAACAAATTTACTTGTCTACTACAGCAGATAATTAAATCTTAAATTAATCTTGAAGAAATGATAGCTCCCTAAAGGGAACTTTTAAAAGGCAATTTTTTCCACAAAAGTGAAGTGAATTATTTTTAAATTGTCAATCAGTAAAATTTTTAATGGTTACGTTAATTAAAAACTTTGGATGACTGTCCCATAGTATAAATATATACAGTATTTCGACTTCATAGAAACGGACGAAACGCGAGTTATACCTACACGCTCACTATAGCGGTGGCTTTGGGGAGCGAACAGTCGCGACTGAGCCGCAGTAACGAGCGGGAAAGTAGGTAAATGTAATTAAAAAGCTTGAGGTGGGCAGCCCTATCGCATGTTTACGTACCGCGCAACCGTATAATAAATATTAATCGCATTTATAATAAATATTCGGCCGAGATAGACTACTGGTTGTGCTGTGACTGTAAATAAATATCTTGGCTATTTTATTTGGCCTTTTTGCCACCTCGTAAAACTTTACGGGGTTGAATATAAATTACTTTCTTAAGATTTTCACCATTTTACAACCACGTTTTTAATTATATTAGACCATAACATTACACCGCTTACGTAGTAATTGTTTTAATTGGCTATTTCGGTGCAACATTTTTATATTTAGGTCAAAACAGTAAGGCGTGGTTCATATCAGAGTAATAACATAATAATTACCGGGAAAGAAGCTTATTTACTACGCTAGTGCAAAAGGCGTCACATCAATACACATACCTACTTTCGAATATTTACTTAATAATACTTTTGTATTATACTTTAATTCACACATTGTCAATCATACCTACGTAAAATAACCAGACCAAATATGCAAACAATCACGTGCACGCACTAAATTATTAATTGCGTAACACCAATATTGTAACCACTAAGCCAAGAGGGACTCCTTATAAAAAATTATATGCGTCGGTTATCACTCAATGTAAAAACTGTAAACCTATAATATATTTGTGTAATCCTTGTCTTAATACTAAATACTAGTATTTTATTAAGGACGTGCGTCTGAATGTCGAAGTCCAATGACCGTTGACTAATAAATTAACAAGGATTAATTAACTAAAGCGCAAATCTTTTTAAACTTTTTAAATAAAATGTTTTTAGTAAAAAAAAATTAATTAAAATACTGACTAATCAGGACTTTGATACAGATTATAGTAATGACATTAACATAAATAATGATAAATTATTTAGTGTTTTAGTCCCAAACTAATCAAAGATACAACGGATTATGTATTTTTTTGTAACTGCAATTATTAATCATAAAAAATACCAGAGCAATGGAAATATGCATGCTACATACATATGTACATACATACATAAACTCACGCCTTATCCCGGCCGGGGTAGGCAGAGACGACAGAACGCCACTTGTCATTGTTCAGGTACAAAAAGAATTGAAGTAAACGTTTATCAAACCCAAGACTTCTGCGTAGCATTCATAGACCATAATATTAACTACTATGCCACTGAGCTTCATATCATCCTGATCTTCAGCAAAATAGTGTAAAGGCATCACAGTTTTTTAATGACCCACTGATTTCAACATACATACATAAACTCACGCCTTATACCGTCCGGGGTAGGCAGAGACGACAGAACGCCACTTGTCACGATCCTGGCAAACAGATTGGGCCTTGTCCACATTCATTAAGCGAGTCATACATGCACTGATTTCAATTCTACTAATATTATAAATTCGAAAGTTTGTGAGGATGGATGGATGTTTGTTACTCTTTCACGCAAAAACTACTAAACGGATTTTGATGAAATTTGGAATATAGGTAGTTTAGGGTGTGGAATAACATTTAGGCTAACTATACCATGCGGGTGAAGCCGCGGGCATCAGCTAGCAAATCATAAATAAAACCACATTATGCCCAATAATATTCGTGTGGTGACGGAGTAAGAATACATTATGTCATCATCCCATCTCATCCCATGGGTGTCGTAAAAACCGACTGAGGAAACCTTGAAATTAAACCCTATACCAATCCGTCTGGCCAGCGTGGTATTAGTAGGCCAAGTAACCCTCCGTCACGGGAGGAAGCCCGTCCCTGCAGTGGGACATTAATGGGCTGTTATGATGATGCCCAATAATATGGGAATATTGGCAAGCACGATAATAATATTATGTAGATTTATTTTGGTATGCTTCTTGAATACCTAGATACCTACTCAAAAACTTTTAGACATTCACACGTAGTGAGTTCGTAAATCTTAAATGCAAACAATGCTAATCTTCTTATTAGTCACGTAGCCACCCATCTAAGCTTATTCTAAATAGCTTAACTTTAAAACACTAGGTGGTTAATTCTACAATAATGTGATAATTTACTATTTTTTGTAGAATTTTTTACTTAAAATATTTTTTTTGCTGTAGGTAATAGATTTATTATAGAAGTTTATCATATAATATGAGAATCCTTTTTATTATCAGGTTTTTAAATGTATTTTAAGTAGTAGTAGTAACCTTTGTATTTTAAGAATTTTAGATTTTTTACTTAATTTTGTAGAATAACCCTTGTTTTAAGTTAAATATCAGTATGAAGAATCTTCACAGTCTAAAGCACAATGCATATTCTAAAAGTTGCAAACAAATTTGGATGCTAAACAACTTTGATAGTAATAACAAAACTTATACTAATCAGTACTTGAAGTTATTTCTAAACTTTGGTCTAACAACCTTAATTACGAGTTTAATTAATTTTAAAATATTAAAGACTGTAAGGCCTGTTTAAACCTTATCCCTTTCAACTAAATACCGTAACATTTTCTCACTAGTGTTCAGAAGCTAACACAGCACTATTATTGACCTAAAAGATGTCTTTTTTTTATGTAATAGAAGGCAAACGAGCCAGCAGGTCACCTGATGGTAAGTGATCACCGCTGCCCATGGACACCCGCAACACCAGAGGAATCACAGATGCGTTGCCGACCTTTTAAAAGGGAGTACGCTCGTTTCTTGAAGATCCCCAAGTCGTAACGGTCCGGAAATATCGTCGCAGCGAGCTTGTTCCACAAAACAGTTGTTCGCGGTAGGAAGTTTCGCGAAAATCGCACAGTGGATGACTAACAACCATCAAGGTGATGACGATGGTAAGACAGTCGATTGCGAGTGGTTCTGTGGAGGAATTCAGCTGCGGGCAATGTCTGGAACAACTCTTCAGAGCACTCCCCGTGATAGATGCGGTAGAGAATGCAAAGAGACCCTTCATCCCTCCGCAATGGCAAAGAATCGAGCCGACTAGAGAGCATCTGATCGTCAACAACTCGAGCCGTTCTTCGTTGTATGCGGTCAAATGGAAGGAGTTGATACTGGGGTGCTCCAGCCCAGAGATGGGTACAGTATTTCATATGGGGCCGAACTTGAGCCTTGTAGAGTTGTAGGCGATGGTTCGGCGTAAAATACTGACCTGCTCTATTGAGCACACCCAGCTTTTGCGAAGCTAATTTAGCTTTACTTTCCAAATTATCGCGAAACTGAACTTCGCTCGAAATGCTGACACCCAGGATTTCAAAAGACGGCTTGGCAACAATAGGAGCCTTCGAAGTCAATACTTACGACGAAGGGAGATTTTTTTGAGAAAACGTCTTGTTGAAGACCTACCACCTGGTGACTATCAGTGAAGTTTATTTCTCTCAGGTTATCCTGATATCTTATTAAGTGCACAAGGATAAAACTGAAATAAAATTATAACCACTAATCCACTGAACTCCGTTTCGTGTGGTGACGGAGTAAGAATACAATATATCACCACCCCATCTCATCCCATAGGTGTCGTAAAAATCGACTAAGGGACTATCCGTCACTATTAGGTATCTTTACAAAATAAAAACTAAACAAACTAAAAACTTGAAATTAAACCCTATACCAATAAAAAGAAGGAAAACTTAAAATTAAACCAATCCGTATGGCCAGCGTGGTATTAGTAGGCCAAGTATCCATTCGTCACGGGAGGAGGCCCGTCCCTGCAGTAGGACATTAATGGGCTGTTATGATGAATCCACTGAACCAGTAAGAATCCTATAAAATTATATTAAAATCCACGTAAAAAATATAACAATCTACTTATACAAAATGTCATTTTAATCTACTTAAAAATGAAAATCGCGGCTCATTCAAACTTGCAGATCAGCAGTGGTTTTATAGCCTCTATTACGGAAACCATTACGATTTCCTGAGTAGATAGACAACAAAAGATTTTATAATGTTACCATTAACATCTATTTAGTGGTTGAAATATCTCTTCAAATATTTTGATATTTTGAGAATTATTTTATTAATGAAAGAAATAATTATTTTATTTAAGAAATAAATAATTATTCTATTTAAGAAAGAAAGAATTATTTTATTAAAAAAAGAAAGAAAATTCATAGAAAAAAAAACATTAAACACAGGTTTAGAAACTATAGATTTTTAGGATAAGCATACAAGCTCTGTCTACAACTAAATTTTTTAGTTTTACCTGTGTAGGATGTGTATGGACAGGCCGGTGTAATCCTACCTTGGGTTTTAGAAAAGAGGCATTGCCAAAGAGCCAAACTGCCAAAACGTTAGCGTAATGACACTTTTACCAAAAAATAGCATTAGAGGAAACAACAAAAAAAAAAGGTTCTAAATTTTTCCTTTGCTTTTCGGTTTATTTAGATTACTATACCTATTATTCCTAGGATAAAAAGTGGCTAAGGGTAGATTTCTAGCAAATGAGAGAAAACTGTCAAAAAATATGTTATCATGTTGTCAACATGGTATTTTATGCTAAGTTTTCTTTCTACATGTCAAAGATAATCCTTCAGCAGCTAATTTATGTAAAAAAAAATATAATAAACATTTTAAGTAACCTAAAAAAACATCCTGTATACAACAATTAAAATAAATCTCAACGCACAAGGTAGACAGATGTTGTGAGGACGTCGACGCGTCGGACAAACATCTATCATCATTACAGCACTGCTCTAAATCAACACCACATTTAAAAAGCCTCTGTATCTAAAAGCTTTCACAATTTAAACCACAAAAAAGGCGATGACAGAAATGATAATAAATTTGTACGTGTTTTAAACGATATGATGAGGTAACAAAAATGATAATATTTCTCACGCATTCACACAACGCCATCTAGTCCCAAATTAAGCAGACCTTGTACTATAGATACTAGACAACAGATAAACATACTTAGATACAGTTTTTTTGTAAATACAATATTATATATTATATAATGCAAACAAATATGATCATGCACACAAAGGTTTGCATCAACGGGGAATCGAACCCGAGACGTCTGCGTGGCCGTTGTAATATAACGATTACGCCACAAAGGTCGTCAAACTTAAATAATTATGATATCATTATCATCCATGATTATCATTCTTGATTCATTATCAATGGTTTATTCAGAATACAATATGTCACCACCCCATCTCATCCCATGGGTGTCGTTAAAACCGACTAAGGGAATAACCGTAACTACTATCTTTACAAAATAAAAAGAAGGAAAACTTGAAATTAAACCCTATACCAAACCGTCTGGCCAGTGTGGTATTAGTAGGTCAAGTAACCCTCCGTCACGGGAGGAGGCCCGTCCCTGCAGTGGGACATTAATGGGCTGTTATGATTCAGAATAACGTTAATTCAGAAGAGAAACAGCAGATTATAACGTGCCAGCTAAATTAGAATTAACGCACGGTATTCCTTTGAACAAATTGTTTCATTAATTTTCTTACTGGTCGGTGTTTCTGTCAAATTATCTTTAATTCGTGTGTTTAAGGTTTATTTACTTTACTGCTTTCTAGTCCTGACCTAATTCCGGTGGTTAATGATTTATAAGCAGTATTAAAGAGAAATAATTTGGTCTAAATTCCGTGGTAATTTGATGAATCTCAATAATCCATGAGATTGAAGAAGCATTTTTCACAGAAAAATCGTGTTTCTATTTATAACTGCCTCAACATTTAAAAAGTGGTGTTAAAGAAAAAGAAAATTTAAGAATGGAAATTTTAAATGATTTTATTATATTTTAACCTATTCCCTGTCCCATGTATCATATATGATACATACCCATTGTTTTACTATTATATCTACAGGCGGGACAGGTATTTATATTTTTGTAAATTTTTTGTTTCATTTTATTTATATCTAACTAGCGGGCCGTCCCGGCTTCGCACGGGCATTATTTTTCCGCTTTTCTGTTCAAATTTTTCCTAAATTTTCTTTGCTATAAACCTCGCGGAGCCCAAGACCTTTTCAACGAATGCAAAATCATGGAAATCGGTTTGTGCGTTCTGGAGTTATAGCGTCAGGAAGGAAAATCCGACTTATTATTATACAGGGTGGCTCCTTCAAAGGATGACTTCTTTGAATGAGCCACCCTTACCCAGCCGGGAATCGAACCCGGTTGTTTTGCAAAAATAAACTTTTACTTTTTCTATTTAAATACCGATTCTGTAGGTCATAAGCAGTAAATAATTCTAAGAAACATTATGTCTAAAATGAATAAAATGCATTATTTTCACATACTTTAATTTATCATAGTAGGTGTTCAAAGTGGACACCGTTTTTTTTCAATACAATATTCAACACGTTTAGGTAATGATCATGTCATTGCATTTTGTATCTTTATGTGGTGAATTGGCGTTAAAATTGATTTTATGGCTGACCTAAATGGTCTTCAAAGTTATCATAGCTTGTTTTGTACACTTCATCCTTAACGTAATCCCACAAGAAATAGTCTAGAGGCGTTAAATCGGGCGACCTCGAACGACGCACGGTGGCCTCATCGAACACCTACTATTATAAATGTAAGTATGTAAAAACAATGCATTTTATTACTTTTAGACATAATGTTTTATAGAGTTATTTACTGCTTATGACCTACAGAATCGGCTTTTAAATAAAAAAAAAGTATACGTTTATTTTTGGAAAACAACCGGGTTCGATTCCCGGCTGGGTACAGTATCTTTTTCAAATGTATGAATGCAGTTTTTCTTTTTATCAAAATCGGTGACATAGTTCCTAAGATCAGACTTTCCCATACTGACCCCTTTGAATGAGCCACCCTGTATAGTAGATTTTTAAACCGCGAAAACAGAACTAGTTTTTTTATAATGTTAACTTAATAGTTAACATTAAAAAAAAACTAGTTCTTGTTTATGGATCATGTACCTAATAAAATAGACACCAGTCGCAACCACCGCCCTACCGAATCCAATAGTAATACAACATATTACATCAAAATGATAAGGCTTTCAATCTCAGAGCTTCTCCAATACGTTTAATGACCAGGGATTGAAATTAGGATCTGTCTAATTTCTTTCTCCTTCACCGAGAACATAGCCATCTGTCTATAACAGGATATTCTCGACAATAAGCACTAGACGATTTAATAGCCTAGCACTTACTGCTATTAACACTAATATCATTAATTCAATCGTGGTACCAAACCATTTAGTGACAAACACAAACCATGCTATCTAACAACACAGTGCGTTCATTAAAGGCAATCTAATAGACGATATGTTATACCAACATAGGTTAATTACAGTGCGGACATAAATGTGATTCATGGGTTTAATATGACAGATAGGGGGTTGCCAGAGTAGTAAATTTTCCTTGGAAAAGTGGGTGTTTTATTCGTAAATGTTAACGCTGTTTGAGTATAAGCATCCCTTTGTAGATTTTCTCACTGCGTAGAGAAAAAATTGTCCTTTAGATAACATGTTGGTTATCATATCATAACAACCCATTAATGTCCCACTGCAGGGACGGGCCTCCTCCCGTGACGGAGGGATACTTGGCATACTAATACCACACTGGCCAGATGGATTGGTACATAGCCTTTTCTTTCAAGTTTTCCTTCTTTTTATTTCGTAAGATAATATTTACGGTTAGTCCCTTAGTAGGTTTTTACGACACCCATGGGATGAGATGGTGTGGTGACACATTGTATTCTTACTCCGTCACCACACGGACAACATGTTGGTTAACTACGTTTAAATCGGGTCAGAACTAACCATTATTGCCATTTACGAAAAACTCGGAATGTCGTTTGGATAAAGACAGCTGTTTTATAGTCTATCATCATAGAAAATAATAAAATCGACAAACAAGGATATGGATGAAAAATACTATGAATTGTACCATGGTATTTTTGTTTTTATTTGTGCCTTAGTTTGCTCGGTCTTTGAAGATATTGTATAAACCTTTTCTGGTCCTTTCCCATAGCAAACAAGGTAAATATTCCTATGATTCCTTTATCATTACAGGACTTATAAACTGTTATAAATATTTTCTATAAAAAAAAATATCGCAACAAAAAAGGTTATTAATTTCAAATAACCAAGGATATTTATTTCAAAAGCTTGTAACACCTATTAACGCAGTAGGTACCTATTACATTTCGCCAGACCCCTCGGTCCACCTTTGTTGGCCCGGTAATTAGACCGTGGAATATAATGGTGATGACTAGGTATTTTTTACGCGCATCAAATTTTCATACGACAATGTTTATATTCTCACCCTCATAAACAATATCAATATTAGTTTTATGTAATGGTAGGAGGATGACTTGTGGTTGTTTTTGAACCTTTTTTTGTGCTGAGAAAAGACTAATGAGTTTATGACCATCAGTTGGTTGTTGGTTTTCTTACCAGGCCTTAGGTAATATTGCAGAAATAAGTCTCCACTAATTAAAAAGAAAAAAAAGGCCTACTAATACCCCGCTGCTGGCTAGATGGATTGGTATTGGTTTCTACTTTCTGTTTTATAAGTCGAAGTGAACAACTACTTGACATGTTACCTAATTATAAGGATTTTTTTTATTCTTACTCCATTTTTCTCTTATCTTTGTTATCGTTCTTATCGCAGAAGCCTTAACCACCTTTAGCCTGGTCCTTACCATTATGACAGCCCATTAATGTCCCACTGCAGGGACGGATTTCCTTCTGTGATGAAGGGATACTTGGCCTTCTAATACCACTCTGGCCAGATGGATTGGTATAGAGTTTAATTTCAAGTTTTCCTTCGTTTTACTTCGTAAAGATAGTATTTACGGTTAGTCCCTTAGTCGGTTTTTACGACACCATTGGGATGAGATGTGGTGGTGACATATTGTATTCTTACTCCGTCACCACCTACTCGGTCCTTATACCCGATGCTGTTTATCTACCATCAACTATTACGATAAATAGTAATACTAATAATAACATAATAAAGAGTGGCTTAACAATTTATAAATAAACAATGTCATTGACAGTTGAAATAAAATGTGTTGTCGTTGATGTTAATTACATACTTAATTTAATTAGCGCTTTACTGAAAATGCTCATTCAATACTGAATAATTACAATTAGGTGTATTTTCGTCAGCTGATCTCAGTGAATAATATAATATTAATGAGAGATCAACTTTCGACTATGATTATAATTAATATTTACTGTTTTATTTATTATTTTTCCGATGGATGAGGGAGGGACAAGACCGCACAAGGTGGTCATACTTGGAGGAGGCCTATATCCAGTAGTGGACTTCGATTGGCTGATATGATCATGATGATTTTAATTTTGCTTGTATTTTTTTTGTTAAATTCTGGCTCTGTCATTTTGCAAACGTCACGTTAAGAAAAGCGATAGTACAAAGGAAACTTTATTAAAAACTAGCATTTCTGTGCAGCTCTAACCGCTTTGATATCATTTTCGGGTTAAAGAGTATCCTTTTATGTAAATACATGTATCAGCTACCTTCATACAAAATTTCATCCAAATCAGTCCAGCCCTTTCACCGTGTTTGAGTAACAATCATTCATCCATACTTACAAACGTTTTAGTGAGCATTTTTGCGCGTGTTTTTGTATGTGTGTAAATAAAAACACAACATTATCAACGACGGTTTGGTGTGGGTTTTTGGGACTAGATGGCGTTGTGTGAATGTGTGAGAAATATTATGAGAAACATATTTATTATCTTTACGAAATAAAAAGAAGGAAAACTTGAAATTAAACCCTGTACCACTACGTCTGGCCAGAGTGGTATTTAGGCCGAGTATACCTCCATTACGAGAAAAGGCCCGTCCCTCAGTGGGACATTAATGGGCTGTTATGATAATAATTGTATAGAAACAAACATCAGATTGACTTCTTTACCAAACTGTTTTTTACTTGAGTGCACACTAATAGCCAATTAACTAAGACCTTATAAAAAATTAAAAACTTTATAAGGCTTAGAGGAGGAAACCAATTTGCTCTGCGGCTTTATTTTATTGTACCCAACAGATAGGAAATCTGATACAAGCTAATTTATTTATATTACGTATAAAATAATTACATAATATAAAGCTTAGGTATAATAAGACATTTTCAAAACAAATGAATTAGAATTTGAAGCTTGATGACAGCTTATAGTTGTTGATTAAGTTGATTTGAATAGATTCTATTTTATGGCGAGTTAAGTACGAAGTGGACCCTTCTTTCGCGTCTCGCCAACTTAACTCGCCAAAAAATAGAATGGAGATCTATTTAAATCAACTTAATCAACACCTTACTACTTAACTCACTACTGTACTTGTCGATGTGTAAACCGGGCTTTAGAATCCTGCTTATTCTTAGCTAGCTCCTTAGGTGCCATTAATCGCTTCGTTTCCATATCAGCCTATAGGCCAGCAGTGAGCGTCTGGTCTGTGCGGTTTTGTGCCTCCACCATCCATCGGCTTCGTTTACTGCTAAGTTATCTAGATGGTGCTGTCTTAGTTGAGTGAAAATTACGACAGTTTCTTAGCTGTTATGCACAGCATTGTCAATAACGAGATCGGGTCCTTATTTCGAGCAATAACGAGATAAGGATCCGAATGATCTAAACAGGCATCAGTATGCTAGTTCGGGTTCTGTCTCGACCTTAAAAAAAATCACTCTCTATTGGTGTCATGTTTATAGTAGCCCATTATAATTTCTCGAGTCTCCGTGTGGTTTCGGAGTAAGAATACAGTGTCACCAACCCTCTCATCCCATGGGTGTCGTAAAACTGACTAAGGGACTATCCGTGAATATTATCTTTACGTAATTAAAAGAAGGAAAAGTTGAAATTAAACCCGATACCAATCCGTTTGGCCAGCGTGGTATTAGTAGGACTAGGATCCCTCCGTCACTGGAGGAGGCCCGTCCCTGCAGTGGGACATTAATGGGCTGTTATGATGATTATACCTTTACTGCTATCTTCTACGGTAGGTAAAGAAGTGGCTGTAAGAAGCTAACTTGATACTGTGGTTTGGTGTAATCCGTTCGGAAACTATCGACAATTGTCCCACAGACTATTTTAACCGCAGAGTTTAAGCGGTAGAATCATGTTTTTATAAAATATCGCGCGTTGTAGAACGAATTTTTTTTTGGTACTTTTATACAATATGACGTAAGTCCCGCCATTTTGTCAGTGGATAAATCATACCAATTGTCGTTCAAGTGTCTAGAAAGATTGGTAAAGATTTATAGGTCCAGTTTTTTCTTTTTTGTGTTGGTAGAGATAATTAGATGGCTTTTCATTATTAACTTTCATGACACGCAGGTTTTAGCAATAAAGTGGTTCATAAGATTAAAGAATAAACTTGAAACAAAACCCTGTACCAATCCGTTTGGCCAGCGTGGTATTAGTAGGCCAAGTATCACTCGGAGGCCCGTCCCTGCAGTGGGACATTAATGGGCTGTTATGATGATTATACCTTTACTGCTATCTTCTACGGTAGGTAAAGAAGTGGCTGTAAGAAGCTAACTTGATACTGTGGTTTGGTGTAATCCGTTCGGAAACTATCGACAATTGTCCCACAGACTTTTTTAACCGCAGAGTTTAAGCGGTAGAATCATGTTTTTATAAAATACCGCGCGTTGTAGAACGAATTTTTTTTTGGTACTTTTATACCATATGACGTAAGTCCCGCCATTTCGTCAGTGGATAAATCATACCAATTGTCGTTCAAGTGGCTAGAAAGATTGGTAAAGATTTATAGGTCCAGTTTTTTCTTTTTTGTGTTGGTAGAGATAATTAGCTGGCTTTTCATTATTAACTTTCATGACACGCAGGTTTTAGCAATAAAGTGGTTCATAAGATTAAAGAATAAACTTGAAACAAAACCCTGTACCAATCCGTTTGGCCAGCGTGGTATTAGTAGGCCAAGTATCACTCCGTCACGGAGGAGGCCCGTCCCTGCACTGGGACATTAATGGGCTGTTATGATGATGATAGGATTACCAGTACCAAGGTTTGCATTTCTCGAGCCAACTCTTTATGTACATTGTCTTCTGTACTTATTTCTGTTTTTGGGTATCATCATCATCATCAGCCAATCGAGGCCCTCTGCTGGACATAGGCCTCCTCCAAGTATTGTCACCTTGTGTGGTCCTGTGCCTCCCTCATCCATCGGATTTTGGGAATAAGTAATGAAAATGCGGATATTTTTATTTCAAATTGTATTTATTTTTCTCATTACATAATAAACCATTCATGCCACACTATTGGTCCGTCCATATAGCCACGTTGTACCTTATATACTTCGTTCACATTATATATTATTTTCAAATTATCTAATATTTACATTTTTACATTCACTAGATAATTAAACTTTCTTTTATCTAGCGTAGAATTTAGACAGGTACAGACTGACAAAATATATTTTCTTAAATGTACATTATAAATGAATACATGAAACTAAATTATACAATTTATTTTATTTTTCCCAAATTATAATTTATTTACATAACATAATTAAATAAATAAAAACTTTATAACCTTAATCAAATTTTCACGCAATGTATATACCTATTATACAATAGATATTTTCATAAATATTATTACATTGATGACTTTACTCTTGAAATTCTTAACTAGCTGTTCATCCAGAGTCACTCACCTTATTAAAAACTATCAAATGTTTTTATTTCTTGTTTTAGTAACACGTTTCATAGACACCTACCCCCTTACTCATAAACGCCTCTTAAATTTAATCACTGTTTAGCGAGATTATTATTACGAAAACCAACCTTATGCTAAACAAAACCGTAAGAATTTAAGCTAACCAATTGACTAAAATTTAATAGGCGTTTATAAGTAAGGGGGTTAGCTCTTATCTGTTTTATAGAAGTATAGACACAAATAGATCTAGAAATAAAATAACTACATAAATAACAATATTAAATCTAATTAAAAGTGTAATTTTAATAATAATACATCAGTCTGTAACTGTCTAAATCCTTTTTATACATTACACGCCTTTGAACAAATTTATCTATTTAAATTTTTATAATAGATATGTTAGAAAAATTGAACTATCAATACTTTTTATACAAGTTAATCAATTTATATACAAACTACTTTTAAAGTTATACATGGCCAGATCATAATGATATAATTATATAATTCTAATAAAACATTGTGAACTCTAAGGAATCGCTGTTGTATTGCTTTTTGACAAAGTTCTTCAAATAAACATGAACAATAAAATATTTTATAATTTGGTATATAAAAATTAATGCATGTTTCATGAATAATACAAAAAAAAATCGAAAAGTTTTCAGTAATTAAGTAATTTTGTAACAGACACAATACACATAAACACATTAGGTTTTAAAGTATTTTTGTCAATAATGCTAGTATTGTCAATAAACAAGCAATAAAGGATTTTGTCAAATTTAATTTGTGACGTGGTCAAAATAAATCACATAATAATATTATGTCGATCAAGTCAATCGATGGTCAATGCTTTCATATACGGTTTGCGTTCTTTCTTCCTGGTCAGTCAGATCAGAATACAAAATGTAAACCAGACATTTTGTAGACAAAATATCATTTGATTCCTTACAATTTTAGGAAAAAAATAAGCTTTTATAACCAACCCATTATCCGTCATGTACAGAAACAACATTCATCATCTGCAAAGGTAGCTAAACAATAAATAAACAGCCTTACGAGTTCACATGTTTCTGAGAAAACGCAACAAAAGGAAAGAATTATTAATGTTGCGATTCAGTTATAATTCTCATAAGCACCAACAATGAATACTTGTATTTAATTATTTTTATATACAATATACATTTTTTTGTTCTAAACTTTCGATTGTTTAAGATTCATATAAGTAAATATTATTAGTTTAAAATTACAGAGGATTTAAAAACTAAAGGTACTCATGGCAACAAATCAAGGTAAACGTTTTGTTGGAAAATGTGTTTTATTACGATAAATTAAGGTCTAGATTGATGTGTTGCTGTGTGTATCAAATTTGTTGTTGTAAAATGCAACTATGTTTATTAAATTGTATGGTAACAAAACTTGTTATGTATTTAAATTAATAATAAATATGTTAAACAATAAATTGATAAGTAAAGCTGAAGACAACATACTGAATAGATCAGACATTGACAAAATTAGGTATCAATAGTTTCCTATAAGACTTGTCTATACTAAATGCGTTCTGTGATCTACAAGCAAAACAAAGCAAATATTGCAGACTGACCGTATCGATACGAGCTAAGTACGCCACTATACCAAAAATGTTCTACTGTGGCAATGACTGATTGGACTGAACGATAACGTTAATCATTTAATGCATTTCACTTTGACTTAACTGCAAAACACAGAACGCAGTCAGTGCAAGAAAATTTGAAACTATGTGACATAATTTAGTAGATTAATAAGAAAAAACTTAAATATAATAATATACAAAGTAATTAAAATATATAAAACACACGACGACATAAATATCAATCACCATTTAATAATATATTTTAAATGTTCGTAATTATAATCGAGAAGTAGCCCATTATACTTCTCGTAATTACAAAATCATAAATTTTAATGTATAAAACTGACGAGAAACGTAAAGGCTCGTTCAATCCAAACATTGACATTCCAGAATCCACACGCGAGCCGTATTTGTACGTTAATATTGAAATTCAATTTGTTATGTCGTGTTTTTCAATTAAAAACGACGAAATTTTTCATGTAATAAAACAAAATGGAGATGTGAATGTATTTGCGGATGATGTAAAACGATATTTCTGTTGATCCTTGAAATTACGAAATATTGCTTGCAGTTTACATAAACTTTTTAACTTTCTCGATTTATAACAAACAAGGATAAATTAAAATAAATTTTGTATTGTATTCTTCATTTTATATAATTATTTTTGAAGAGTGTTTCTGGTCTCTAACATTTGGTATTTTCTTAGTAAGTTCAGAGGTATTTAAACCAAGACAATAGTATACAAAACCAGAATAACCTAATAACCAAAATATTTATAGATCACATAAGTTTGCTTTCGAAGATACTTGTTTCAGGGTATAAAACATAATGTTAATAAATAGTATAAAACAAATTAACTTATATAAAATAAAACTATATATTTCTATTTCGTTATTATTTAGGTATACTGTAAATATAAATGCCATTAAAATCTTATAACGTATTTATAAAATTAACATTAAGATGATTTAATTCAAATATATTATTTTTCATTTCGTTTAAAACTACTATAGTTTCTAAAAGATAAATCTAATAAAATATAATAATATTATCAAAGTCATTATGAAGACAAAAATTATGAATAAAAAGCAGGTAAAAATGAATGTCACTGTTTTAAAAAATATGCTGCACATTGCGACAGTCATAACAGCAATCACTGTATTATTATCAATGCTCAATATTTATCAATATGCTACGCAAGCATTTACAATTCAATTTCCAACACCAAATAAAAACAACATTAAAACTTATTATAATATAAAACAAATTGATTAAAAATATAACGAGCATAAAATTTAATTATTATATCTTTTTGATGCTTTCAACGATCAAAATTACGTACAATAATGCGAGAAACTGAGTTTTAAACCAGAAAACTATCAGCTAAATGCTTATGGTCACATTACAGCTGTAATACAAGCCTTATAACGATGGTCATTGTGACGACCGGGCTTTAAAGACCCGTAATAATGTTCAAACTTTTATGTATCACTTGGTGTATTATAGGATAATTACATGTAAACGAATTTTGACGTCATAATAACTGACAATAATGTACAGTTTTATTTGATGTTAGGGTAAAGTGAGAGATATTAAAAGTTATTGAAATTTTTCTCACATTACACGATAACAGTATCGTGTAATGTGGCTAACTGTGTATCGTGTAATGTGAAAAATTATTGTTCTCAAAGGATGGTCTTGTACCTTATAAGCACACATTATTTTTCTAATATTTTGTAGTGATGCTTCTAAACTTTACAGATCAAGCAACAGAACTACATGTTGCTTTTGAAATAGAAAGATCTGATGAGTAATCAGAAATTATATCTTCCCTCTTAATGTAAAATAAAGCATTCATGAAATAGACAAATACAGCATGTACATTGCTGTATTCTCAACTTAATTCGCTGATATTAGCTAATTGGTATTTTAAACTTATTATCAAGATTTCACTATACAATTTCTAAATAGGGTTGAACCCCTGTTTAGAAATCCAATAGAAAACGTAGTAAACAGCACATAAATTATGGAAATGATAATAATATAATTGTTACGTAGACAGTATTGTTTCAAATAACGTTTTAAGTAACAAATAGGACAGCGTAACTGTATTCTAATAGCTATACTATCGATTCAAAGTAGTTACGACATAATGTTTGGTTTGTAAAACTTCTTGTGCCTTAATTTTATATATTCTTTTATAAAGTTCATCTTTTTTTTGGATTGGCAATATAGCCGTATTAAGGATATATTAGAACAATCGCTCAATCGTTTGGTACAGTACAAAGTAGATGCATTGGAAGTAAATTATAATTTCCGTTCGATTAGTTCGGATAGTATAAATAATCTTTTAGTTTGCAAAAAAAATAATAAGTAAAATAAAAAAATCATAAGCTAACAACATAATAATTGAAAAAAGTAATTAAAATTATATTTATCTTATAGAAACTATTATGTTACTATCACCAGTACTAGGATTCTAAACCTGAGTAGCATTCTCAGCAGGATTCATTATAAACTGTTCTTTCACGTCACAATTAATCTTCTTTTTAGGCTTAGGCGGAGGCTTTGGAGCAGTCCTTCTACCTACAGTACCACTAACAACGTTTACAGAATATCCTGATCTAAGATCACGATTTCTCAATATCCCATCATTATCCGCCAAAGTTACCTTCAAAGGCCTCTGTTCAGCTCTAATCTGACTTGCAGTCATAGTTTGCAATGACAAAAGCTGGTTATGGATGTTCGGCGAACTCAAACTATTTCTTGGTATAGTTGCATGAGGTGTTCCTGGTGCAGGAGACGGTGCTGGCTCTTCATCATCTTGGTAAGGCATTTTGGTAATTCCCAAATCAATTTCGCTTTTATTCAAGCTGTAGTAATTCCCACTAGAGTTAAAAAACCTCATGTTAAATGCATCGCAGTAGGGTATGACGCCATTCATTGATTGGACTGAAGGACGCATATTAGACGTACTATCAGGAACCATTCTTGGTCTTCTGGGAAGAGTAACGTAACCTTTCGAATTCATCATAGGTATGGAACCCTGGAGGTGAGATGCTTGTAGTCTACCATAAAGAGCTGAATTCATCGGAGCGGGTTCGTATTCCGGAGATTTGATTGGACTAACTGTGTTGTGAGATGTTCCACCTGCTGGGGAAATGATATCTCCTCTAGGAGGAAATGAGAGTAAGTCCGGAGGGTAGGCCTGATGCTCTTGAGCGAGCCGCTCCATAAGTAACGCTTCTTGTGAAATTCGTGGTGGTTCAGCTTCATTATGGCGGCTATTGTCTTCTGTAGAAGCTGTTGACAAAAAAAAAAATTTAATTAATTATTAGTATACCATTCCTGTTTTGTCTCCGTGTGGTGACGGAGTAAGAATACAATATGTCACCACCCCATCTCATCCCATTGGTGTCGTAAAAACCGAATAATGGACTATAGGTGATTAATATCTTTACACAATAAAAAGAAGGAAAACTTGAAATTTAAACCCTTTACCAATCCGTCTGGCCAGCGTGGTATTAGTAGGCCAAGTATCCCTCCGTCACGGGAGGAGGCCCGTCCCTGCTGTAGGTCATTAAAGGGCTGTTATGATGATACCATTTTTATTTCGACTATTGGTTTTCATAATCATTCTTTATTCAAACAACAAAATAAACAGGTCACCGTTACAAGTACAAAAATTTCAGGTAAATGTCTCTCTGGAATCACAATACGCACCGAATCGCTTACAAGTTTGAGCAAAACTTTTTACTTTACTTTAGAGAATAATAATATTGTTCATGGGGTCCTTGTGAATGATTAATGAATATAGAAAATGTCACTTTTCCTTATCACCAAAAAAGTATTGTGACAATTAGAAAACACTGCCAGCTGCATTTGTGCATGATGTTAAGCATCCATGCTGCTGTATTTAGTTCCTTTTTTTTCCCAAAAAAAAACAATTTAAATATTTGACACTATCTGTAAATAACGATAAATGCTCATTATACTAACATCGATGTTTCTGACCGTTGAAACTCAGGCATGTAAGCCCACATCTTGGGTCAGAGCATCAATATCAAAAATTGTAAAAAAAATATGCAAATAAAGAATTTATTTATTTATCGATAAGAAACCAAACATCAAAACTCGATTGGAATATTTTTCGTACCAGATCCAGCTACCTAAGCTTTGTAACCTCAAAAATAAATCAAACACGTCGACATTTTAAATCCATGTCTTTGACGAAATGTAAAATACCGGACGTTTATGATGACCATTGTCTCTTGACAATGTCGTAACATTTCATATTATTACGTTACTCCGGTGTTTTGGGGCTATTATGACGATATTTTGGTCCGAAATGCCTCGTACGGCATGTTCGCATGAATATTTAACTTGAATACGAAGCTTCCTGTCGTTTCTTGATATTTATGGCAGAGAAGCAGGAAAATAAAGATGAGCTCTTCTGTTTTGAAATCTGTTTGTATGAAACAGTGAAAGAATTGAATTTGTAATGTTGGTATTTGTTTCGAGCGCGTTTTGTTTCGTGAATAATACATGCTTTTATTGTTGGATGGTTTTTTGCTTTTACAAACTGTTGCTCGATAACGTATTGCTTTTAAAACAATGTGGAACAGAAAAATGTTATGAGTGTAAATGAAAGTGCTTTATCAGACTTATTTAATCCTTACTAGATGGTATAATGCATTGGGATGATTTGGATGTAACTGCTAGATGTCTGAGTTTTGATTTCCGCACAATGTATGTACCTACTAGATTACAATACTGTTTAAAAAGCTAATTACTCAACTTTTAGTCTCAAAAAAATATCGGTAAGATTTCATAACAAGATTTTGCCGTCGTAGCTCAATCAAATCTTTTGCATTCTAGTTACTTCTAGTTAACTTATTTCTAGTTAACTTGCAATCATCTATCAAACTCCGATTTAAATCAGACTACTTTAAAATATTGCTACAAAGAAATTGAACGCTAAGAGATTAAATATTAAAGTTACGTACATACACCTATTGCCTTTGCAGATATTCTCCAAGGAATACACTGAAGTGTAACAGCTACAGTTCATTGATTTTAAATAAAAGGTTGCAAATAAATGTAAAGAATAAGCTGGAAAGAATGTGTTTAGTGTAAGCTGATGGAGTAGTTTTTGCCCTTGCGTTATCGTAATACATAGTTATCTAAATAGTGTTAAAACAGTAACTCCTTTCCTTATTTCCTGTATTGATTAAATTCTTGAAGTGAGACATTATGGGTGTTATTATGAAACTTCTTTATACCTAACCCTATTTATGTTACGTTTATTTTTTTTGGTTAGTATTTTCGGTAGGTAAGTAAGTTGTTCTGCTAAACAGAACTATAGAAAATGCAGATAAAAGCCAAATTACTAATTTACTAAAAGCTAAGCAACATTGCTAAGTATCCAAAATTACAAAGAATCCAACAATTTAAAGTATCCAAATATTCCTTTTAGTCATTTTAATGGGTTTTGTAATAGAACAACCAACAATTAAGTAATATGAAATTATTTAATTCCCCATTAAACAACAATTTTGATTCCAAAATATAAACATCAAAGTGACTTGGAACAAGGTATTCGTTTGAATATTATCTTGAAGAAAGTTTATTTGAAATAATTTGATCTGTCAAAAGGTTTATTTATATAAATGTTGAAGATACAATGCGAGGGGCAATAACTGTGTTTACTTTTAAGGTATAATAACAGAAGTATTTTGTAATTGTGAATACTACTTGTTTACATAAATAAAAAATCAATAATTCGTTAAAAATTAAGGAATAAAAGGTGTTACATGACCAAGGTTGTACACCAAATACTAACTATTTTGTTTTTGAAAAGTGGCAAAGTAAGAAGCCAACCCTGATAGGAAGTGCCGTTGTTCTTAAATGTCTGCAATGTCGGAGCATAGCCAAGCTGCAGTCTATCTTAGACAGAATTTGTATTCCACTTTGGTTTATAGAGTTCGTGGATAAGAACATAATTGGTATAGGGGTGGTGACTAGAACTAGAAATGATAATAAAGATTTGCCGATCAATTTAAGGTAAATTTCAATTACAACCAAATTCGATCATCAATTGCCATTTGATAACTAACCTTACATCTATATAAATTAAGTTTACATTGATCTCAATATCAGATCAATGCTATTCGATTTTCCTTACGTATCTACTGTGGTTTCCAACCAGTTTGTTTATTCACTATTGTTATCTGAACGTGAAGTTTGTTCAGGTGTTCTCTTCCTTATGTTTCCTTCATTGTAGAACATCTGTTGACGACTAACTTGTATTCGGTCGATTGTGGGGTTATAGCATTTGAAACATGGACTAAGAATATCTTGAAACTTTGCGCAACTCGCTATGTGTTAGATTGTGATTATAAATATCAATAAAAACAAACTTACTAAAATATTACTACACGTATTAAACCTGTTTAGTTCAGTCCCACTGCAGAGATGCCCTTTTATGGACAGCAGAATAACTGAACTTAAAAATGACTGTTTTTGTAATTGAACTTTAAGATGTCATCATAATCATCATCATAACAGCCCATTAATGTCCTACTGCAGGGACGGGCCTCCTCCCGTAAAGGAATCCCTCCTTTACGGGAGGAGGCCCGCCCCTGCAGTAGGTATTTGGCCTACTAAAACCACGCTGGCCAGACGGATTGGGATAGGTTTAATTTCAAGTTTTCCATCTTTTTATTTCGTACAGATAACATTTACGGATAGTCCCTTAGTCGGTTTTTACGACACCCATGGAATGAGATGGGGTGGTACCATATCGTATTCTTACTCCGTCACCACACGGACAGTTCTTTATGATGTGATGTTATTATAATCATGTAACTTCCTAGCTTAGTATTTAAACATTATTATGCATGCGGCAGGTTTACCAAAAAAAATATGCGCTACAAACGAAATTATTACTCTCTACGGACTTTTTCAGCCTACATAAAATTTTCAAACAATATTTTGAACTCATTTATTAGCGGTTTGGTGTGAATTCAGTATTTATTTACCAAATGTAGACTAATGTTTATTTCATCAAATACCGGCAAAGAGTATTGGTGTTAATTTGTTTGTATAATTAATATTTTGTTAGGATATCGATAATTTGTTTACAAATTAAAATTGTAAATAATTTAATTGATTTCGTAATGGTCGTATTGTTAATCACTGTTTGCTTTTGTTGAAATATGAAGTGGTTAATTATATATTTTGTTAAATGACGTCGCAAATAACTGTATTGAGACTGGTGTACAAAATAAATAATTTGTATTTGTAACTACTAAATCATCATCATCATTATCTCAGCCAATTGACGTCAACTGCTGGCTAGGCTTCCTCCAAATATTGCCACCTTGTGCGGTCGAAATGGTATCTAGGCATGGTGGTCATGAAATGATTTTATATTCTTACATATAAAATCATTTCATATATATTACACAGTTCGACTAACAAGTGTACAAAGCGGACGTGTTACAGAAATTTTTAATAAAATTTTATTTAGCCAACAGAGCAATTTGAACTCTCTCATCAGTAGTTAAAATTGAAAATTAAGTGACCGACTAATAGTATTATACGCCTCTATAGTTTCCGTAAGGGTATTGAGCAAGCAGGACGGCAACCGATCATCAGTCACAACATCGCTCCCCACCAAGACGCGAACATGAACTTACTGCATTCACCTACTAGAAGTGACACACGTATGGAGCGTAGTGGTTCCCAACCAAACCTCTCAACTGAAAATGTGCCTTCAAATACATTTCGAAATAAACGAAAACATTGCGCTGAAGACAGTACGGAACAACTTGCTGAAATTCAAAAAAAAATTACCGAGATGATGGAACTATTATCTTCGTCTATTACCACTCAAAAAGAAACTACGAACCAAATACAAAGAGATATTGCAACAATAAAAAACGAAATTTTGGATGTTAAAGACAACATGAACGAAACAAAGAAACAACTTACTACTTTGGCTACGGACCAGAAGAACATCAAAACTGAGGTACAAAATTTATCTAACACGATTCAAAATGCTGAAACAAAAATTAAATGTTTGGAGTCTGATGTTAAAAAAATACATGCTTGTTCTAATACAGTAAATATAAATGAACACTTTGATATACTTACCGAGCTTAATGATCAAAACATACGTAAAAAGAACGTACTTATATCAGGAATCAAAGAACTCCAATCCTCTAACCACAATGAACGCGCTACGTATGACAAAAACGAAGTACTAAATATTATAAAAATGCTATCTGATAACTGCCCAGAACCTAAGAAAACTATACGCGTTGGCAAATACAAACAGAACGAAAATCGTGCTATTAAGGTTTATTTTGAGTCAGAAGAAACTGTAATAAAAATACTAAAAAACAGAAGCAATATAAAAACATCTCAAATAAAAATTTTTGCGGACAAGACACCATATCAGCAAAAACAACTTCGTGAACTCAAGGAAGAGTTAAAAACACGCACAGAACATGGAGAAGAAAACTTACGCATCAAGTTTATAAAAAACGTACCTAAAATAATTTCATCGACACCAAAAAACTAGAACAACCTAACAATACATCTGACACTATTAGCACCACTTACCAAGTTAGCAACACCTATGATAATCTTTTAACCAATAAAAAATGCCTCAAATGTCTGTATGCTAACACGAGAAGCATTGTAAAGCCAGGAAAGTTTGATGAGCTCAAATGCATCTTAAAATCCTTCACATCCCTCATACATCTGATCATACTGACAGAAACATGGATAAAATCAGACGACGAGGCCAAGCGACTTGTTCTTCCTGAATACACCCATTATTATCAGTATAGAAAGGACGCTACTGGCGGCGGGGTGTCGATATATGTCCATGATGGCTTAAAACACCTCTTTATAGAAGGAGTTGAAGAAGATCAAAACCATTATTTATGGATTCATGTAGAAAAGTTTAGTGTTGACATTGGTGCGGTTTATAGACCAGGACGTACTAACGTAAATGACTTTCTGAATGTCTTTTCCTCTCAAATAAACCAAAGAAAAAGAGCTATTATATTTGGTGATTTTAACCTAGATCTGTTACGTAAGGACAAGACTATACAATCTTACAAAGATACACTACATGAGAATGGTTTTACTATAGTTAACAAAATAAGTTCAAAGTATTGTACACGAGAAACTTCAAAAACCAAGTCATTACTGGATCATGTCCTAACAAACGTTCATAATAACAAATTTCATCTTGGCATTATAGATTCCTCAATGTCTGATCATAAACAAATCTACCTTGAAGTAAAACAATACCGGCCAGAAAATATACAGAAAGTTTATTACCAAGCAGTAGACTTCAATCAGCTGTACGATAATGTCGATAAAGCAACTACAAACCAGAATTTTCAATATGAAATATTCGAAGAAAAATTATTACATAATATAAATCAAAGCAAAGTAAAGAAGACTAAAGTAATAAATAAACCAAAACAGGAATGGATAAATAAAGACATTTTACACAAAATCAACAAAAAGAACGCGCTCTGGCAAGAACATAAGAAAAATCCAGATAATATTATTATAAAAAACAAATTTACAAAGGAAAGGAATATGGTTGCTAATGAGATCAAACGACTGAAGAAGGAATACTATCATAAGATTTTTATAGAAAACAAGCAAAAGCCTGCAAAGATATGGAAATTAATAAATAGTTTGGTATGTAATAGAAGCCGGCAAACATGGATGCCAAAGAAACTGGTAGTATTTGACAACATAATAACAGACGCCCAGGGGTTGTGTGAGTGTTTTAACGATTTCTTTTCTAATGTCGGTCTTCAACTTGCCCAAGCTATACCACAAATTAATCAACACAATAAAAAGTATACTAATGCGGCTTTAGACATAAACTCAACAAATACAACTGGCCTATATACCATTAAACCAGCTACAAAAAGCGAAATCTTAAAAATTATAGACAATATTGATTCAAATACGAGCTCTGGCATTGATCAAATTAATATAAAATCAATTAAATCGATCAAACACTTAATAGTAGATGAATTAACAAACTGTTTAAACAATTCTCTAGAACAAGGTATATTTCCCAACAGTCTTAAAATAGCTAAGGTTACTCCCATTTACAAATCCGGAACCAAATCAGACCCCAACAATTACCGCCCTGTATCTGTACTTCCGGCCACATCTAAAGTTTATGAAAAAATACTTTACAATAGATTAGAAACGTACCTAAATTCTATAGACTTCTTATACGTTAAGCAATACGGCTTTAGGCCTAAGTCAAACACTCTTTCTGCTACCGTAGATCTTGTCACTAAACTACGTAATAATATAGATGAAAAAAAAAGTTGCTGTAGGTGTATTTATAGACTTGAGAAAAGCTTTCGACACTGTTTGTCATGATATACTTTTAAACAAATTAAGTGATATAGGGATAGGCGGACGAGCCCATATGATATTTAAATCATATCTTTTAAATCGGTCTCAGGTAGTTAAGTTGGGGGACTTCATTAGTAAGCAACAACCTGTATCTTTTGGAGTACCACAGGGGTCTATTTTGGGGCCACTACTCTTCTTAATATATGTTAACAACATTAGTAAACTAGAGCTAAAAGGTGACCTATCATTATACGCAGATGACACTACTTTGTTTTATTTTGGCTGTAACATTCACTCTATTATACAGGATGCTCAACACGACTTAGATTTATTATCCGACTGGTTTCAAGCCAACCTACTAACAATCAATGTTGCTAAAACCCACTTTGTGTTATTTACTGCAAAAAATAAAAAAATACCAGATTTCACTGCATTAAAGATTAACGGGGAAATTGTTAGTAGAACAAATACTGAAAAATATTTGGGTCTTACCATGGATGACAAACTCACATGGGTAGACCATATAAACAGGGTAAAACAAAAAATAATATCTCTCACAGGTGCACTTCGAGGTTTCAATAGTTGTCTTCCCTCTAAGGCGTGCTATATTGTCTATAACTCCCTTATAAAGCCTCATATTGATTACTTAATCGAAATATGGGGATCAGCAGCTCAAACAAACCTAAGTACTGTTCAGATAGCTCAAAACAAACTAATAAAGACGTTATTTGGCTATAATTTTCGGACTCCTACAACACAAATTTATAAAGAAACAAATATACTAAACATTTCACAGACATACACATATAACTCATGCATACTGGTGCGGAAAATACTCAACAGAGACTTACACACTAATTTAACTTTTACTAAAAAAAGTACAGTACAAACTAAAACACTCAGAAGCGCTAATAACTTAATACTGCGCCCGCCAAGAACAAACTACGGGAAAAAGAATATTACTTACGAAAGTGCACAACTGTACAACAATTTACCATCAGATGTTAAAACTGCTAAAACACTTAAAACATTCAAAAAATTATTAAAATCACATGTACAGAACACCTGATAATGTATAAATAATATGTATATGTAGGTATATGTATGTGTGTATATATATATGTATGTATATATGTGTATATGTGTGTGTGTGTGTGTGTGTATGTGTATTATGTATGTGTGTGTGTGTGTGTGTGTGTGGATGTGTGTTATGTATATTATATATTGAATACAAACATATAACAAGAAGTATGGTGTGCAGAGTGTGAGTATTGTATTATAATTCATGTTTATTTACAAGTTGCGTAGGCATGTTAAAGTGTAAAGTATTTAATTTTGTTACATTTACTAATATAAATGAAATTACTATAGTATTATATACCTTTACTTAAGTCATACTGGCTTCTAGGTGAACACACACCTCTTTGAACAAAAAAAAAATATATATATGAATAAAAATCAACAAACAAAAATAAAAAACAAATTAAATATTAATGTCACTCATGTCGCATCTAGTGAATCATATCTGTGTTTCAATATTTTGTTTAATGGTTGTGTGGGTACCTAAA
The DNA here is from genome assembly GCA_905475405.1 of Schrankia costaestrigalis. Taxonomy (NCBI): domain Eukaryota; kingdom Metazoa; phylum Arthropoda; class Insecta; order Lepidoptera; family Erebidae; genus Schrankia; species Schrankia costaestrigalis. Next base: position 10,872,973 of record FR997851.1, read on the forward strand.
AATAGTTGTGGTATGTGTTCAAGTTGCTCTGCAGAACAAGACATTGTATAATTACCTACATTTAAAAAAGGATATTAGTTATAAGTACATTTTGTTTTTATTACGCTTAATATTTAAGTTAATGATTCTTAAGTAAGTGAATTGTAAAATTCTTTTTAAGAATAAAGAGATATTAAACCTTATTACCAGTCTGGCCAAATGTTTCTTCAAACCACGGTTAAATGACCTGATGTTATAAGAAGTTGAACTGTTTCACAATTTAATGGGTCACTATAAGAAGGAATTACTAAACATTTATGTGCGAGACTCGAATAAACCTATGTAGCTATGATGTGATTTTGGCTAGAAACCCTCATGGTATTCTATAAGCCAATATAGGAATTTTCGGCTCGAATTATTATGATTAAGTAAGGGGAAGAAGGAGACTAAACTGATCGAATAAATCTTCAGAACAATCTCCGTGGTTTGTGCGACACAACAGGTTATTAATTTAACAGTTCACGCCGAGTGTCCACACCTAAATTCTTTGGTTATCTGTCCATGGGGACTTATGTCACCAAAAAACTTTTGTTCTCCTTATTTGCGACAAATACATTATTCAGTAGTTAATAGTTCAAAATGAAACTGTAAGAATTGTGAAACTAAATCTTGTCTGTTAAGGCAAAATATTGATACAGTTCAATATTCTGGTTTTTCATAAGTTATTTAGCCGAATAAAATAACTTAACTTTCAGGACATTTTATTATGATTGACTATGAATTCAAACATATTACCTTCTTTTCCTGTCCAAAGAATCTATTACCAAAGATTAGAATATCATAGTATAATTGTTACTGAGAAGGAAAACTTGAAATAAATTTTATACTTATCTAAAACCTAGCCAATAAAGTATTAGTACATCTAGTTTTTTACTTTATTCGTTTAGAAGGACTATCAATTCTGCGAATGTCAATCGCAAAATGTTGCATTAAGATTCAATTCACAGTGCAGAATAAATCAAACTGGATTGTTGAAAACTATGTGAGTCACTTCCTCAGCTTAAAAGGAACAAGTTTTTATATTAATAATAAAGTAGTATTTTGATATTCTTACCTAAAACGGATTCGCTGTCTAATAATGTTCTGTTGAGCTCTGACATTTCTGTAGCCTCGCTTGTAAAGGACGGTGGGGCTTCATATTTCCTTGGAGGTTTTGATACCGGGTTGACTTCTATTTTCAAACCCTTTTCTGTCTCAGATACTACTGAGCCTTCAATTAATATCTCTCCATTCGACGCACGAGTGTCGTTTTTAATCAGTCTTTTAATTTCAACATTTTGCGTTGTAAAGTAACAAATCACGAGTGCAACACCAAAAATCATAACTATTGCAGTTAGGCAACCTACTAAGATTGCAAAAGAATCAGTATCCATACCAACTATAGTCCCAACACCACCATATCTCGAAAGAATAAGCGTCAAAGTCTTTTCATCTCGACCACCAGGGTTCTCAGCAACACAAGTATAATTCCCTCTATCACTGTAACGTGCATAAATTATTGATAAATTCACCCACCGAATCAAATCCATTGTATTCTCAACTACACTGTATCTGATTTCTCCAAAAGCTTTCATCTCTATAGTTTTACCGTTAAAGCGCCAAACAACTTCAGGTGGGGGATTTCCCACAACTTTGCAAGTCAAAGTCACGTTCTCATCGTAACTTTTGACTGTTGAGTCTGGCACCGGTTCGAGAATTGTCGGCCGGCAAGCAAAATCAGACGAATCTAATTCATTCCAAAGTTTTCCTTCAATCGACGCTGGTTCTGAACATGCAGTCGGTGGAGTATATAAATTATGACTGATGACCCAATCTCTAAAAGATTGAAGGTTGCAATCGCATCGCCAAGGATTATTATGTAAGTCCAAGCCTGATAAGTTTCTCAATCCCATCAAAGTTTCCGGCTTCATATGATTCAGGTTATTGCCATTGAATCGCAATATTTTTAGTTGCGGCAAGTTCACGAATGCTTTCGTTCCTATACGATGTATTCGATTGTTGCTCGCCTCTACTTTCTGCAAATACTTTAAGTTTCGGAATATTCCGTCCTCCAACTTATCGATAAAGTTGTTGCTTAAGTTTATTAATCTTAGTTTCTCTGTGCCTTTGAACGTATCTGGGTGGAGTGATTGAATTTTGTTTTTGGATAAATCTAGTTCAATCATGATGGCTAAAGTAACAAATGCACTTTTGTGAATCACTTCAATTTGACACTCTTTTAGGAACAGTTTCTTTAAGTTGCTGAGTCCTACTTTCTTAAACCCTTCCTGGTGTAGTTGATGTAGATTATTGTTTGTCAGATCCAATATTTGAATGTCACTACTTAGATTAGCTGGAATAGTTTTTAAACTTGAGTTTATACAAATGGCAGCTTTGTTACCAGATTGCCATCTACAATCGCAAGGTCTCTGACACTCAGTAGTAAAATCAGCTACCGTACTGGCGAAAAGGGTGAGTGATATACACGCAAAATTCATCCATGTCGTCCAATATTTATGAGCCATTTTGCAATGATGTTGGTCATTTCTTCGTGCCGTTGCATACCTGAATCGTGCTCGTCAACCGACGCATTGGTGTTCTGTAACAATGAGAAAAATGAAGTTTAAGTGAAAGCCTTTTATATTCATGCCAATTCAATTTTGTTGAACAATAGCCTTTTCTTTTACAAAAGGAAAGCTCATAACGTAATAAACTACTCGTACAAATCTTGGTAGTGTTAATGGATGGCCTCAAACGTTAAGAGAGAAGCGTTTTGAAATATATATTATTATACAAAAGCTCATCATGATTTAGACATATTATTATTAATATCATATCAGAATGCACACTGCATTGCTACAACTTTTCGTTGCACAGTACATCTGCTTATATTCTTTCATAGTGAACATTTGAAACACCGTATAAATTAGTATTAAGTGGTCTGCCCACTAATTTTTGTGTTAATTCTATGGTTGTCGTAAAAGTCAATCTGGGGAAAGTTCACAGATATTCTACTAAATAGGAGACATAAAATATTATACTGATAAATGATGTTTACTGAAATAGGTATTGAATACTTAACGAATAGAAAGTAAATCACAATATATTCTAAATATATTCCTCACACATTCACACATCGCCATCTAGTCCCAAACTAAGCAAAGCTTGTAATATGAGTACTAGACATTATTATTAGACAATCAATCAATTTAGCCTATCACAGTCCACTGTTGGACATAGGCCACGCGCCACAGAACACGGTAAACAACAAGTATAACATTTTTTTTCTTAATAACAAACTCTCTTATACCAATTTAATGATCACAATTTCCACGTAAAACGCAATGTTGTAGTATAAGTACAACCTTGGACCACATTCTTAGTTTCGCGAAAGAAAAACGACTTGAGTACGTGATGCCGTGCTGCAAGATAAAACGTGGCGGTTAAAGCTGAAACGTTGCTTCTAAGATAAAATATTTAGTATATTTTACTTTTAATTAGCTGTTTAGGTGTGGTGATGGAGTAAAACTCACCATGTCGTTAATTCATTATTCAGGTGGTCGTAAAAGTAAACTAACTAGAAACTAAGAGATGAATATTGTGTAAAATTATACAAATGAATAAAAGTTGATAAAACACAAAACCTCTGTGTAGTAGCGGAGTAAGTAATACTTAACACTTTCCCAGTGCAGTGTACCATATATGGTACACGTGCATTGTTTTACTATTGTGTCTGCTGGCGGCACTGTGAAAAGGTTAATACTTGGTGGCACAGTTTCCTCACATTCCACAAGTGAGGTATATTTGAACTAAGGAAAATTTCTCAAATAAAATAAATAAATAATCCTCACACATTCACACATCGCCACCTTGTCCCAAACTAAGCAAAGCTTGTACCAAGGGTACTAGACAACGGGTAAACATACTTAAATACACATATGAGCGGGTATCGAACCGAGACCTCTGCGTAGCAGTCGTATTGTATACCGACTGCGCCACAGAGGTCGTCAAAAAATATTATCTATCTTGCGAAAATAACAAAATGAAAACACGCAACGAACTGACGAAAAACACTTTACCAAGTCTTGGACGTGTTTCTTATTGCCAAAGCACGTCCTTGCTGTAGGACAATAATAGGTTAAGCTGTTATAAATAATGTAATTTTAATACTTCATAATACTTTTTATATTTACGAACTTTACAAAAGTAAGTAGATCAAAATAAACATTTCAAAGAATCAAAGGCATATTTTTCAACATTTGTTTTTCACAACAACGTGAAAACAAATACTCGCCAACTTGTAAGTGTTGCCCGATCACGCGAACGCGAACGAACGCGGAAAACTTATCCGCCTAATATTACGATTGTTGGCCTTATTATAACTTTTTCACTTCAACCTATAAGAGCTTTCATGTTTTTCGAAAGGGAAGGAGTACTCAAAAATACTTATAAAGATACTTTTCATTAGTATTTGGATGAATCAAAAGTTTGTGTTTGTGTAAATATTTTTGTTTGGGTGAGGTGCAGTGCGCAACGAATTTATATTTTGTATGCTTTATGATTGGGCTTTAGTACCGAGCATTCTTGGCATTAATTACCTTTAGCTAGGTACTATTAACCGCGCACCGGAAGGCGCAGGGTGGGGAGACCCCTCACACGTTGGACAGACGACCTGGTTAGGACGGCGGGAAGTCGATGGATGAGGGAGGCACAGGACCGCGCAGGGTGGAAACGTTTGGAGGAGGCCTATGTCCAGCAGTTGGCGTCTATAGGCTGATATGATGATGATGATGATGATGAGGTACTATTAATACTGCTAGAATGCTAAAGGTAGGTACCTAGTGTTTAAGACAATCGAGCTTTTCGAAACAAGAAATCAATTATTATTCTAAATATGTTTTATTATTCTAAATATGTTTTTTATAATGTAATCATTTTTAATATTTAGTATGGGGAAAGCCACAACCAAGCCTTTATTATATGAACTTCTTTACTACAGCCTTTATCTTTAATACAGGAGGAGGTCTCACCCAGCAGTGATACTCTATATTGCTTCTAAAATTACACAATCATCATAACAGGGGGGCCTCCTCCCGAGACGGAGGGATACTTGGCCTACTAATATTACGCTGGCCAGACGGATTGGTATTGGGCTTAATTTCAAGTTTTCCTTCTTTTTATTACGTAAACATAATATTGAATAATAATATTCACGGATAGTCCCTTAGTCGGTTTTTACGACACCCATGGGATGAAATGGCACCCCATTTCATCCCATGGGTGACACACTGTATTCTTACTCCATCACCACACGGATACGGAGATTACACAATAAAACCTTTTAAAGCAACATTTTTCAAAAAAGCTTTTCGATAAACCTCCAATACACATTCGAAGAATACAAAACTATTTTATAGCAACATCATAACAAAACGATAAAACTGCTACTACAAAACGGTATATAACTTTTGTATCAAAACTATATTTCCATTTGGTTTCGTATCGCGTGACAAATCTGACTGCCTCGTGATAAAACCAGCATTACGGTCGTAGATCAGGTGAATTTTATATCACGCCCTCTGTGATACGTTTACCATAAGTTAGCTTAAAATAGGATAATCTTTTAAGATGTTTTTGGGATATTTATGGAGTGTATGTGTTTTATTATTAATTAAACGTCTAGCTTATATTTTGGTTATTTAGAAAGACAACTCTCGCACTAGGGATCATGCCCTGTGTCGCGCGGACTTTTACAAACATCAATTAACGGACACAAAGAACACCCAGACTCACAAATTATTGTCCTGCGTGGGGATCGAACCCAAAACCTCGTGCACGGTAGCCGCTTGCGCTGCCGTCGCGCCACCGAGGTCGTCGCGCATATAGCTTTAGTAGACTACTATTTTTTTCTTCTGCGTCAAGAAAAGGGAAACAATGCAACCCCGACCGACAAATCTGACTGCCTCGTGATAAAAACGGCATTACGGTTGTAGATCAGGTGAATTTTATATCACGCCCTCTGTGGTACGTTTACCATGAGTTATATAAGATGAGGATAATTTTTTTAAGATGTTTCTGTGTTATATTTATGGACCATATGTATGTGTTTCATTATCAACTAGCTGACCCGTGCCCACTTTGTTGGACGGACAAAAAAACGCTTTCGTTTTTTAAACATATTTCATTACTGCTCCACTCCTATTAGAGATAGCGTGATACTATGTAGCCTATGACACTCCCCGATAAATGGACTATTCATTCAACACAGATTTTTTTTTTAAATCTGTTCAGTAGATCCAGAGATTACCCCCTACAACGTCACAAACATACAAACACACAAACTATACCTCTTTATAAAATTAGTATAGATTAAACATCTAGCTTATAATATAGCTTTAGTAGACTCCTTTTTTTTTCTTCTATGTCCAGGAAAGGGGAACAGTGCTACCCCGAACTTAACGCAAGCAAAGCCGAGGGCAAAAGCTAGTATGCTAATAAATCTTCGTCTTAAAAAGAATAAGGTATTAGGTTAAAACGCATTTTACAGATAAATAATTATATTTTGTCAGAGGTAATGGAACGCTTTACTTCTATGACCTACTTTTTATAAAGGCTATTTTAAACGTATTGTTCAATGTTGTGTAATCATATTAATTAACAGACTAATCATATTAAATTAATTACTATTTATCATAATACCTATTAAACACTAAGCTTCAAAATAATATCAAAAACGAAATTGTACATTTCATTGTTCATAATTATTAATTCAAAACTGTTAATTAATATCAAATTAATTTTATTGTTCTGAATAACTGTTTCGCTATCACGCCACTATCATATTGCAGTGCAATTAACGGAATTTAGTTGAATACAGAAAATATTACTTCAGTTAATCTGTTATTTAGTATTTAAATTTTAACAGCATACTAGAGCAGAGGTATTAAATGCGTAATTATTTCGTTGAAATTCATTTTTAATCCGACGTCATCATAACAGCCTATTAATGTCCCACTGCAGGGACTATACTATACATGGCCTACTTATACCACGCTGGCCAGACGGGTTGGTAAAAGATTTAATTTCAAGTTTTCCTTCTTTTTATTTCGTAATGATAATATTCACGGATAGTCCCTTAGTCTGTTTTTACGACACCCATGGGATGAGATGGGGTGTTGACATATTGTATTCTTACTCCGTCACCACACGGAGAATCCGACAAAGCGCTCAGGATTACCCGGTTAAAGTGGCAGTAGTTAGGGCACATAGCAAGAAGACCTGACAGTTATTGGGGCAGAAAAGTTCTCAAATGGCAACCCCTTATCTGAAGACCCAGAATGGACCTTCACTCGATGGACCAGTGACTTAGTTAAGCTTCATGTTCATGATCATGATCATGATCGCACAATTATGTGATATTTGAAGGAGGCCTAGCAGTGGACGACCATTGGCTTATGGATGGACACTTTTTAATTTCTATTAGTCAAGTTTTCAAATTAGTCGTGTTTTTAGGTTTAGAAAAATTTTGTTTTGAAATTGAATCTGGTAAGAAATACCCTTTTTCTAAATACCATCGTCAGTCCTATGCTGTCATTCGTAAAAAAAATTCATTTATGAAAAAGTGCCTAGAACCTAACTACATTTCTCAAATAGACGATAAAAAGATACGGCAAAAATAGTTACTTTCTATGAAAGGACTAGCCTATATCTTTTAAATACTGAGGGATTTCATAGACTTTCTTCATATAAAGCATATTTCAGAGTTATTATTTTTGTTTTTCAAGAAAAGGACATTTTCTTTTGAAAACAAACGAGATCTTAAAAGGATTTTTGAAAAAATATCATCTTTTTCATATAATCCGCTATGGTGTAATATGTATACAACTTTGAAATTAGCATTTTAAGCCTTATTTCGAGAACTAAATCTTATGATAAAGTTATTTTAAACTAGCAGACCCGTGCCCACTTCGTCGGGCGGCGAAAAAAACGCGTTCTTTTTTTAAATATATTTCATTAATGCTTCACACCTATTAGTCATAGCGTGATACTATATAGCCTATGACACTCCCCGATAAATGGACTATTTAACACAGAAAGAATTTTTAAAATTGGTTTAGTAGATCCAGAGATTACCCCTACAACGTCACAAACACACAAACTTTACCTCTTTATAATATTAGTATAGATAAGATTTTAAAATTAGAAATACACGTAATCTCACAATCGGAGACACCCTATCTCGAGAACTGTTATGGACACGCGTGTCATCTGAAAAACCATTTCCCCATTCAGGCGGTAGAAAGCGTCTGTACCGTAATGTCTTATTTTGCTTTGTTCGTTATTGGCCCTAAAATTTTCTGTATTATGTCTTTTTATGCGAGACATAACATTACGTAGCTCGGTGAATATGCTGTCATTTTCTGTAGGTACGTTATTTGAATATTTATCTTAATATGAATTGTTTAGTGTTCGACTTGAGAGAAGTAATTAAGATAATTCGATATATTTTAAGTGTCCGTGTGGTAAAGGAGTAAGAATACAAAATGTCACCACCCCATCTCATCCCATGGGTGTCGTAAAAATCGACTAAGGGACTATTCGTGAATATTATCTTTACGAAATAAAAAGAAGGAAAACTTGAAATTAAACCCTATACAATCCGTCTGGATTGTACAGACGGATTGTATAGGGATTGTATAGGGATACTTTGCCTGCTAATGCAGGCAAAGTATCCCTCCGTCACGGGAGGAGGGCCGTCCTTGCAGTAGGACATTAATGGGCTGTTATGATGATATCTTTTAAAGGACTTACAGCTGTTGGAGTAGAAAAGTTTTGGAATGGTGGAAGACGTAAGACCGACTTCTTAGTTAGGACGTGGACGGGGCGCTGGATAGAAATATATAATAAATATTATGACGACCTCTGTGCCGTAGTGGTTATTTACAATACTGCTACGCAGAGGTCTCGGGTTCGATTCCCGCTCAATGCAAATCTTTGTGTGCATGAACATGATTGTTTGCATTGGTCTAAGTGTTTTCTATATGTATGTATTTACATTAAAAAAATTTAAGTATGTTTATCCATTGTCTAATACCCATAGTACAAGGTTTGCTTAGTTTGGGACTATGTGGCGATGTGTGAATGTGTGAGGATTATTATTTATTATTCATCAAGTATACTGTGCTATATTTTTTTTCTCTGTAAAGTAAGTTCCCACGAAGCTCAGGCTTAGGTATTTAAAAAGGCTGATTAGCTTATACAGCGGAACTAAATTCAGTACGTGGGCATTTTATACAAAAATAAGGTACCTATAAAACGTTTGTTTTACTAAAGGTTTTTAGTATTAACTAAAAGGGTATATTACTTTGTACAAGAATTGGTTAGACGATGGCCTTTTGAAAACCTTTTAGAAGTTAAACTCAGTTTCCCGAGTCTTTTTTAACAAATTTATGGTCGAAAAAAAATTCGAGGACATAATTAAGCCGGTTTAACCGTAAAAAATTCTGTACTCTTTCATAACAGCCTATTAATGTCCCACTGCAGGGATGGGCCTCCTCTCGTGATAGAGGGGTACTTGGCCTTTTAATACCTAGCTGGCCAAGCGGATTGGTATAGGACTTAATTTCAAGTTTTCATTCTTTCTATATAAAGGTAATATTCACTGATAGTCCCTTAGTCGGTTTCCACGACACCCATGGGATGAGATGGGGTGATGACATATTGTATTCTTACTCCGTTACCACACTCTATACCATAATAAAAATAATTAATTTAGCTTTATTAAAATAAGATTAGAAATGTGTCCTTAGAAGTTATCTTAAAAAATATTAGTCTATATTTAGGAGACCCATATGCAATGCACTCTACTAATAGTTAAAAGCGGATCATTGAGGTTTCGATATATTTGTATACGTTATAAATATCTAACACGCCTGTCTTGGGACCGATTTGACAGGTCTCTAACAAGTACCTCAGTATAGAAGCCAGTTTAGATACACTGCCATTCTTAATAAAAGGTAAACTGGTCCTATGTCTAATACGAAGATTTTAGGATACAGTAACTTTTAAAAAAAGTATTGTTACGACTTAACTATGTCCTAACGCATGTATTATGGATAAAAATACTTTTAAAAGAAGAATAAAAACCGGTCAAGTGCGAGTCTTACTCGCGCACCGAGGGTTCCGTACATACCATTTTATTTTTCCGCTAAAATTCTATGACGTCACGACTCATCTGACAAAACTCTTATGACGCCATGACTTAGTTGTTTAAAATTCTATAACATCAAGCGTCATTTGCCAAATAAAAATATCTTGTCTAAATTCTATAACGTCACCACAGATTATTATTAAAAAATTAAGCTAAAATTCTATAACGTCACGCCTCGTCTGTCAAAAATTATATGACCACGTCTCACCTATGAAAGAATGATAATATGTCTAAAGTTATATGACTGTAATAGGACTTTCTATATGGTTTTCCGTCAATTATTCGTTTTTTTCTTATTTTGCCCTAAAACAATCTTTTAACTTAAAAGAAAATTTAAAAAAAGAATTGGCTAAATTAGTTCAGTCAGAAATAAATACTCCTGTATTGAATAGGATAGTCGTATACTTTATTACCACTCAAAACATTAACAGTACGTACAAGATCATGCTATTTCTAAAGTTGATATAATTATATAATAATATTATTTCTTTATTAAAGTAATTTAGAGTACATACATACAGTTTAAACTTAGAATGACTCAAAAATGACAAAACAATTCGAACATAAAGTTACTTAATATGTAAGAAAGCTTTCCTAATTATTGCGAAGATCCAGAGAGATCTAAATGGTGGATACAATTGTATACTCCGCAGTTTACCTAACTAGAATACAATGCAATTTTTTTGCGAGTAGTTGGTTGCTTGGAACCATTACTACTTTACATGGGGTGTGGTGGGGCGGATGGCCTTCAAAATTATAAAATACATTGAAATAATATGATCGACCTAATATAAATTCACAGGTAACAAAACATTAGTCAGATTTAGACGGACGACACAAGGCCAACTATCAAAGTTTGGGTAAAACTATTGTTGGCTAAAACTTAAGAGACTGGGCTTCTCGGTAATTTAAGGACGTGTCTTCTAAGCCTTATATTTCTGTAAATAGTAATGCAAAACCTCTGCTTCTGCTATTGCCTGTTTCGCGTCTTGGTACCAGGCATCCATGATTGGAGAATATCTATTTATGAGAGTTGTCCTGGTTTTTGTACTTGGAGTGGATATTGGCAATGGTATTAGGGGTCCATATGGTCGATTAAGAGTTACTTCCGTGGCTGACCATTGAATCAGGATAAGCTTCTTTATGTATGACTGGGGAGAAATCGACGGTATCCTGATTGAAGGTGTTGAAATTTTTGTCATATGTAATTCAAAATCATCTGTCACGTTATCAATGAAGTGTCATGTAAATTGGGGCAGAATCAGAATCATACCAGCATCTTGTGTAAATGCGTCATCTAACAACGTGCGATTATTGCTTCTAGTAAGATAAGCAATTTAATTACTATCGTTCAGTGACAAAGTATAACTGTTTGCTCCACAGTTCATATAATTAATAACTTATAATGTCCATCAGCTAAAGTAATAAATACATTCTCTTATTGAAATTTATTCCCCTTCTGTTTTTAGCGACAATATATATATCTCAATCAATATTGATCACGATACTGAACTTGGCACAAGTATCGACATTATGCTGAGCCTTTAATTGCCGCTATATTAACGAAGACAATCGGTCTAGCACGTGCAATGATTGCGTAGGACCCTATATTTATGTTCTAAATTCAATTTTAATTTGTGGCAATTGGAGCAGTTGCTGCTTACGATGACTGGTGTCTCACATCCATAGCATGTAAATTTGGGTGCATATTCGAAGATAAATAATATTTTTCTTATTATTTTTTCAAAGTTTGTTCCATAATATGTCCTGATAATTTACAATACTTTCATCTGTTTTTCTTTATATCTTTTTTAAAAATACCAGTCGTACCAAATTATTTCTGTTTAGATAGAGTTTTTTCTACTCCCTGAGTCTCTTTACTGACCATTTTGGTTGTGATTTAGTGGTCCTGGATTTTCTTCCTATTTTAAAAATAGTTCCTAAAGCACGTCGTCTAGATGTTTGAAGTATTTATAGGTACTACTCGTGTCAGGTTTTAGTTAATAAATTCTTCTACGAGTATATTGATGAAGATAGCTTTATACCTTATTACCTTTTAAAAAATTAACAGTACGTAACAAGATTAGGCTATAACTAAAATTACTTAATATACTATGAAACCTTCCCTATCTACTGCGGAGATACAAAGAGATCCTGCTGGTAAATACAATTGTATACACATGCAATATTATTGTCAAAATTATACAAATTCACTGGTAACGAAACCATAGTCAGATTCAGAGGAATGACACAACGATAAAACAAGATAATTATCAAATTCTAGATGTTACACTGTTAAAACTTTACCTAATTAGAAGTCGACAAATACAATATTCAAGTAATATCTCAAATAAACACTGACGGGTGCTCGGTTAAAGCTCTTGATGTAGTTTCTAATGCACCAAGTCTGCAAGCTGCTAAAAAAGTCTTGCAGTCCGTAAATGCTTTAGCTACAATGCAGACCTACGGTCTTCCTAAGAACTTGTGTAAATAATTATGGCAACAGTTAAATCAATTAATTGTCAATGATATTATAACTAAGTATTTTACTTAATATAATACCTATGCCTCCCATTGGAAGTTGTTTATTTCATGCAATAGCTTACTCTATTTACAATACTTTAAATTTTAAACAAATGCAATTACTAAGAATCCTAATACTTAGTGAATTATATTTATAACCATTGGGACGAGTTTCATTTGTATCCTTTCTCTTCACGAGATCAGTACAAAGTGACGATGCTCCAATCCGGTAGTTATGGCGGTACTTCCAAGTTGAAGGCAGCAGGATTTTTGTATCCAGCGAGGTTCGAAGTGTATGATCATAATACGGGTATTTTAAGGGGTATATTTGGCCGAGAGGGATACGCAATAAAGCGTTTACTTTTCTCAGGCAATTTATCAAGCGGTCATTATGATTTTTGTTCGCCAATAAGGTCCGAAGGATTACTCTATAAAATAAACAACAATATGCAGGAAAACTTGGATTTAAAAAAAAAAGATTCAAAGGTTGGTCGGCCAAAACGTAATAAAGGTGGTCGCCCTAAAGAGTCTGAAAAGTGGAACTCTGAAGAAGTACTTAAAGATAAACAGGAATACAAACAAACTAATATATACTAAACAAAATATCATACGGCAACGGACCTCGAGGAATCTCAAGATCAACATCAGCAAATCAATAGTGAACTCGTAATTCCTGCTTATTTAATGTACTCTATGACAAATACACCTAAGTCAACTTCGTCATTATCCATGTCGTTAACATCTAAACTAGCTACTAAGTCTGATACACTTTCTCAAAAAAATATATCTTTTCTCGAAAAAGAAAAGCAATGGAAGACCTAAGAAATTATAATAAAGATAAAAAACGTGTATCGAGAAGCAAACAAGACGTTAAAATTAAAGAGAGAATAAGAAACACACTTGTAAAGGGATTACAAAGGTCACAGGAATCAATAAAAAAACGTAGCATTGTACGTGCTCAAGACACGGCTGCACATCGTGTGTTACGAGAGGACCCAGTTTACAAAGCAAATGAACAAACTCGTAACACGGCTGCACATCGTGTGTTACGAGAGGACCCTGTTTACAAAGCAAATGAACAAACTCGTAACACGGCTGCACATCATGTGTTACGAGAGGACCCTGTTTACAAAGCAAATGAACAAACTCGTAACACGGCTGCACATCATGTGTTACGAGAGGACCCTGTTTACAAAGCAAATGAACAAACTCGTAACACCTCTGCACATCATGTGTTACGAGAGGACCCTGTTTACAAAGCAAATGAACAAACTCGTAACACGGCTGCACATCATGTGTTACGAGAGGACCCTGTTTACAAAGCAAATGAACAAACTCGTAACACGGCTGCACATCATGTGTTACGAGAGGACCCTGTTTACAAAGCAAATGAACAAACTCGTAACACGGCTGCACATCGTGTGTTACGAGAGGACCCAGTTTACAAAGCAAATGAACAAACTCGTAACACGGCTGCACATCATGTGTTACGAGAGGACCCTGTTTACAAAGCAAATGAACAAACTCGTAACACGGCTGCACATCGTGTGTTACGAGAGGACCCAGTTTACAAAGCAAATGAACAAACTCGTAACACGGCTGCACATCATGTGTTACGAGAGGACCCTGTTTACAAAGCAAATGAACAAACTCGTAACACGGCTGCACATCGTGTGATACGAGAGGACCCAGTTTACAAAGCAAATGAACAAACTCGTAACACGGCTGCACATCATGTGTTACGAGAGGACCCTGTTTACAAAGCAAATGAACAAACTCGTAACACGGCTGCACATCATGTGTTACGAGAGGACCCTGTTTACAAAGCAAATGAACAAACTCGTAACACGGCTGCACATCGTGTGTTACGAGAGGACCCTGTTTACAAAGCAAATGAACAAACTCGTAACACGGCTGCACATCATGTGTTACGAGAGGACCCTGTTTACAAAGCAAATGAACAAACTCGTAACACGGCTGCACATCGTGTGTTACGAGAGGACCCTGTTTACAAAGCAAATGAACAAACTCGTAACACCTCTGCACATCATGTGTTACGAGAGGACCCTGTTTACAAAGCAAATGAACAAACTCGTAACACGGCTGCACATCATGTGTTACGAGAGGACCCTGTTTACAAAGCAAATGAACAAACTCGTAACACGGCTGCACATCATGTGTTACGAGAGGACCCTGTTTATAAAGCAAATGAACAAACTCGTAACACGGCTGCACATCGCGTGTTACGAGATGACCCTGTATACATAGAACTTGAACAAGATCGTGATACCTCTGCACATCGTGTGTTAAGAGAGAACCCTGTTTACAGAGAAAATGAACAAATTCGTAACACGGCTGCACATCGCATGTTACGAGATGACCCTGTTTACAAAGCAAATGAACAAACTCGTAACACCTCTGCACATCGCGTGTTACGAAATGACCCTGTATACAGAGAACTTGAACAAGATCGTGATACCTCTGCACATCGTGTGTTACGAGAGAACCCTGTTTACAGAGAAAATGAACAAATTCGTAACACGGCTGCACATCGCGTGTTACGAGATGACCCTGTATACATAGAACTTGAACAAGATCGTGATACCTCTGCACATCGCGTGTTACGAGAGGACCCTGTTTACAAAGCAAATGAACAAATTCGTAACACCTCTGCACATCGCGTGTTACGAAATGACCCTGTTTACAAAGCAAATGAACAAACTCGTAACACCTCTGCACATCGCGTGTTACGAAATGACCCTGTATACAGAGAACTTGAACAAGATCGTGATACCTCTGCACATCGCGTGTTACGAGAGGACCCTGTTTACAAAGCAAATGCACAAACTCGTAACACGGCTGCACATCGTATGCTACGAGAGGATCCAATTTACAGAGATGAAGAGCAAATTCGTAATACAATTGAACATCAATTAAATAGGCAGGATTTAGATTATATTGAACGTGAGAAAGAGAGGCGTAATTTTAGAAAAAATACTTATCTTCATGATTGGATAGCTGTACGTCAAATATTTTTTGATAATATTGCAGATGGTCACACGAATACTTGTTACTGCTGCGGTCGTTTATGGCACAAAAATTCGCTTACAATTATGAGAAAAGATCAGTTAGCTAAAACATTTTCGGATCAAAACCTAAATGATTTATTTCCAATCAACACTTCTGGACATTAGAATACCGACATTAGTCTTGCAAAGCTTTGCAGATCAATGATCTCGGGATTATTAAAGGTATCATACAAAGTAATATCTTTCAAAAATTTTATGACGTCATAACTCATCTGTCAAAAATTATATTAAGTCACGACTCATCTGTCAAAAATTTTATGACATCACGACTCATCTGACAAAAATTCTATGACATCACGACTCACCTTTCCTAATGATATTTTAGGTATAAAAGTATCCTAAATCTTGCCCAGAAATAAGAACTATTACTGTAGCAAGTTTCATTAAAATCTCTTCAGTATTTTGCTTTAGGAATAAAAAGTAACCTACAATTTGCCCAGGAATAAGAACTATTACTGATTACTGTACCAAGTTTTATTAAAATCCCTTTAGTAGTTTTTGATTCATGCGTGCATATACAGACAGACAGGCATCTTTACTGATTTGTTATTTGTACAGTTTAGGACATATTTTATCTATTTTATAATTCAACTCTTAGACTCACACTAGTCTTGTACAACTTTGCAGATGAACGATCTTGGTATCATTAGATTTGGTATTATAAAAAGTAATATAAATATAATATAATATGATCCTGGTTTCATGCAGCATGCAAAAGATTGTATTAGAAGTGTTCCTCAAAAGACTTGGGGATGCTTTTATTATTCTGATGACGTACCATAAACAGAGTAATAACAATTTTATGATAATTCTACAATCGATAGGGTTATTAAAATAGAAGACAAGAGGGTGGTTAAATCACAGTGTTTATTAGTTCATTTTGAGTATCTGTTGAATTACGATTTTTTTTTTTTTTTTTTTTATTTCATAAAATTTATTACAAATTGTTTGAAATCGTCGTTTACTTAAAATTGAAGCTACGATTAAAATTATAGATCGACACAGACAAACGCTACAGCACTAAAAAAGCCGCGTTGTATTGTCAAATGTAAATTAAAGGAGAAAATAAAACCAATCTACTACTCGAATCTACTTGTCTGTCTGTGTTGATCCATAAATTCCAGTTTCCAAATGGTAGGGCCAATGAGAAGAAATCTGGCAAAGAAACTCATGGCAACTCTTTTAAAATTCAGTTGTGTTTACATTTTTTTTTTTACATAAATCAAATACCCAATCAAAATATTTGACAGTACCAGACAGGATAATACACCATTTATACATCATAAAAAATAATAATTAGAGAAAAGAAAAACAGAAGACAAGCATGAGAACAAGGAAGACAGAAAAAAAAGGGTAGAAAGGATACAATAAGAATATAAAAATAAATAAGAACTTAGAGATAAAACAATTAGCACAAGTAGCACACATAAATAAAAAAAGTGCATAAACTTGCATTATTTGAGACAGCCTGGGGAACAGAAGCAGTTAATCCCAAGCCTTTTTGTCTTTCGTGTAGTCTAGGATAGTATAATATCCCTTTACGATAAGTTTTTGTTTGACTACATTCTTAAATTTATTAAAACTTAGATCTTGAATATCTTTCGGAATTTTATTATAAAATCGGACACATTGACCCTGAAATGAACTATGTATTTTTTGGAGCCTAGAATACGGATGAATAAGTCTATCTTTATTTCTAGTATTTATACTATGGACATCACTTCTTTTGACAAATTGGTCTTTATTTTTATGAACATAAATTATGTTTTCATAAATGTATTGACTTGCTACAGTTAATATATTGATTTCTTTAAATTTTTCTTGAAGTGATTGTCTCCTACCTAAATTATAAATTGCACGAATAGCTCTCTTCTGCAGCACAAAGACAGAATGAATGTCGGCAGCCCTTATTCGCTATATGGCAGATTCTGTATTGGACAGATTCGCGATTAGGCATATTCGCTACTGGACAGATTCTCTAATGGACAGAATCGCTGTTTGGCAGATTCGCTATATGGCTGAAATTGTACAGTAGAGCACACAATTTATATATCTTATATCGTATGTTCGTTTCACAACCACCCGAACATGTTGTTCGGAGAAGTATCTAGAGAAGTAGGTACTTAATAGAAACTATTTCTATGCATAGATAAGAACTCCTTGAAAACCTTTTGACAATCAGGCCACTCTTATGCTACATACTTTATTGTTTTACATGTCAATTAGACACATTTATGAAAATTGAAGTTTATAAATAGTATTTTAAGAACATAGTTTAACTATTTTTAATTAATTACTGTTAGATTATAAAAAAAACGATGGAGCTTGCTGGTCCTAGCAAAGGCGGTGTTAGATTTATTTTGAGTGAAAGAGGAAAACCCGTGTTGTTACATGCCGGACATAGATACAATTTTGTGAAGAAGAACAAATCCGGCAACACAAACTGGCGGTGTTTTAATAAGGAAGTTTGTAATACTTCTATCACAATAGATGAACAAAATTGTATTGTCAAGGAGGCCAGTCATATGCATAATCCCAACGAAATCAGAAATACGGTGGATTACATAAAAGATGAATGTAAAAAGTTAGTGTGTAAAAATTTTGAACCTGTACCTAAGCTATTTGAAGATTTTATCGACACTGTTAACTGTGGCTTAGCTGATGAAAATATACCAACATTTACAGAAGTTAAAGATGTGTTGTACAAGGCCAGGTATGATTATCTGAAAATGAATAATAAGAGTTGCAAAAGTCTAAAGAACCTAAAACTACCACATAGTTTGGTAGGTGATTTTTTTTTATTTGATTATGGCATCGAGGATAAAATTATAATTTTTGGAACAGCCTTAGCAAAAGAGCACCTAAGAAAACACCATTTCTTTTACGGCGACGGTACATTTAGAATATGCCCAAAGCCGTTTTACCAAGTGTATAGTTTACACATTAATATATCTAAAGACGAAAATGTTGTAAATTTTGTTCCTGTGCTTTATATTCTACTGGCAAACAAGAGTCAAGCTATATACGAAAGACTTTTTACCATATTAAAGACACATTTTGCGGTTACCATAGAGCAATACAAATGTGATTTTGAGTTGGCTGTTATTCAAGCCGTGAAAGCAGTTTACCCTAACGTTAAAGTCACTGGCTGTTATTTTCATTATTGGAAAGCCTTATGTAAAATGAGCAAAAAACTTGGTTTCAATAAGTCAGAACACGGAATGTATATTACGCAACTTCACATGCAATTACCTTTACTCCCGCCGATTATGATTCCCGAAGGCATATTAGGTATTAACGAGGTAGCACATGATTGCGAAGGATATGACAAGTTTAACGAATACTTCTCAAGAACATGGATGGGAACATATACTGAAAATGTCTTTGCATGCTATAAAGAAAATTTTAGAACAAATAACACTGTTGAAGGGTGGCATTTGAGGCTGAAGAACAGGTTTCCAATCAAGCCACAACTTTACCATTTCATTGACCTATTGAAAAAAGAATCGCGATTTCAGGATGTTAAGTTAAAAAAAGGTCTAGTTTATTGCAACGAAGCGGCGTAACTCGAATTTGTTAAAAAAAAATAAACAGATAAACATAGTTGTTCAAGCAGCCTTAAATACCGAAATAAGCGTGTTAGAATGTCTGAAGCGATTATGCAAAATAAATTGCATGATATGACCGATATATATATATATTTGTTGATTGTTTGTTGAATAGATATATATTTGTTCTGGCATGATATGACCGATGATTTAAAGTTTCTGTTTTTTTTTCTATAGGTACTTAAATTGAATAAAAAATCTCACATTAACTTTACTTTTATTAACTGTACTTCTGCCGAATTATAATTCTGACCAATTCAGATTCTGTCCAATAGAGAATCTGTCCAGTAGCGAATCTGCCTAATCGCGAATCTGTCCAATACATAATCTGCCATATAGCGAATAAGGGGATAAAACATGTCCCCATAGTAAAATACCATATGACATTATGCTGTGAAAATAACTAAAATATACTAATCTAGCAGTTTCTATGTCTGTCAGTTCTCGAATTTTCCTAACGGCATAAGCTGCAGAACTTAGTCTCTTTACCAATGTCCTAATATGTGGGCCCCACTGAAGCTTAGAGTCTAGTGTTATACCAAGAAATTTTGTAGTGTCCACAAGGTCTACCTGATCCTCCTTAACTCTTATCGTGGTTTTTCCTTCCCTTACATTCGGGGTTATAAATCTAACACATTTGGTTTTGCGGCTATTAAGGAGCAAGTTATTAATATCAAACCAACGGACCACTTTAGAGATAGCCAAGTTCACTTCGTCAGTGCTAGTCTGTTGTCGTTTCACTTTAAATAAAAGCGAAGTGTCATCGGCAAACAAAACTATCTCATGTTGATCTTTAACTAGATGTGGTAAATCATTTATATAGATGAGAAACAAAAGGGGTCCAAGATTGATTAATATTTTGACAAAAATGAACGCGTGACCAATGTAACGTAAACATGTCTTGACTGGATGAAACTTCTGATCAACCAGCCGTAAAATGTGACCCAAACACAAAGACAGACTATTTTTTTTTTTTTTTGGTCTTTGGGGTAAAATGCCTACGCATCCCCTCCGGTCGGGGGACGGGAGGGGTATGTGGGGCTCCTAGGGGTGTGACCCCCCAGTGCACCCACTTAAAGTCCCCAGCGGCACTCCTTCATCGCCTTACTTGGAGGGGGCCTGGGAAACCGGCAGAGCCTTTGCGTCCAGTCCCCCTCCGGCGATCCCCGCCGTTACAGGCGGGCCCTTTCTGCTTGAGAACGGCCGTGAGTGCTCCAGCCGTTCTCACCCACATGGTGGTGGTGAGTCGTGCAATAGGATGGAAGGTGCCCCCGCATCTATCA
The DNA here is from genome assembly GCA_905475405.1 of Schrankia costaestrigalis. Classification (NCBI taxonomy): domain Eukaryota; kingdom Metazoa; phylum Arthropoda; class Insecta; order Lepidoptera; family Erebidae; genus Schrankia; species Schrankia costaestrigalis. The sequence continues at coordinate 10,893,704 of FR997851.1, forward strand.
CCCCTGCTCACCACCGGGATGGAGGAAGTTGCGGTACATCCGCCTTCTCCTGCCTTCTCGCCTCCTCCGATGTGGCGGCGCGAGAGGGTCTTCTTCCCGCGCGCGCTCAGCCGCCTCCTTCTGCGATATAACAAGTTCGCAGAAGGAGGCAACCGCCCCCCAGGCCTCCTCGCTCCCCAGCATAGCTTTAACTAAGCCCGGGAGCGAGAGGTCCGCCCCAACTACCCCCCCACCAGGTTGAGACGCGGCCCCGACCACAACGGGCACACCTCCAGGGACAAAGACAGACTCTGTCTTATCTTTGAAGCTAATTTCTTCCCAAATAGCCTACGAACCTCCACCATGTATGACCTTTTCTTGTAATGCAACATGGTGCAAAGCGTTCTCTATCTTTTCTGTAGACCTTAGTTCTTCCGTCGTTACCATACAGTGTAATTTTACAATCATCATTTAGGCAAGCACGTGAAAAGTTAAGATTGCGCGGCATTGAAAAATCCCTTTCAATGCCGCGGCATCATTTTAAAGCATAGCAATTTATGTCGTATTTCTGTAACAGTACGGTTGAATTTCCATTAGTAAAAATTAAAATACTTTGCCATGCCGTCCCGGTATGCGTTATCTATTATGCGTGAAATCGTATTAAGCGTGATCGTATTAACCGGGTTCTACTGTATTTGATTTTTGTTATGCAGGTTTAAAAAAAAACACTTCAAGAAATGCTACGAATTCAAATCTGTTGGTGGGGGCGATTTTGCATTGTCATTTAATGATTTACATTTTTTAGAAATCTATTACAAAAATTCTTTCAAATATTAAATTTAAACCAAATCTGAAAATGGTGACTGAAAAGAGAATGAATAATACCACATTGAACATTGAAGTTCGAAAAAACGTTATCTATAGTTGTACTATTTCGTGTAGTGCTAGTGTTTATTAGCGGAAACATGTTTTTAGATGAAAAATATGTGGAAATCCCATTTTGGGGATTCATTCTAAAATTGATATTGAAGTCTCCCACAACAATCAGACGAGAATGTGAAGTATATATATTGAGGTTGTCGCATATAATTGCATTTATGCATTCTATTGCAACATTAATTGGACATTGTGGTGATCTATATACAGTTATCACTCTCACATTAAACATTTCAAAATGCAAGCATTCACAATGGCCGTTTGCAGCGCCTGGGTTATTTAAACAATATATTTTACAAGATCCATCTTTCACGGCATCCTTATGTTTGCGACCTACATACGCGATAGATCCCCAACCTGGATTTGCATTAGATATAGCTGGTCCATCTACTCTGCACAGCTCATAAAACTCATCAAGTTCGAAAGTGTCTTTACAACACCCCCAAGTTTCAACAAACAATGCTGCATGGGAGGAATGTATAATAGGATCTTTAATGATGTCTAAAAAATGTTTGCGCAATGATTGCACGTTATGAAATACAATTTGAACTTCATTATCATCTGGTGTTTGTAAAAATTTAAAATAGGGTACTAATTTGTTTTGCTCTAGTCTTTTCATTTCTATACTTACAGGACTAGATTCTAATATTTCAGAAGGAGGCTTAAATGTATCTAAATTCCCAACCAAAAACATTCCAGACGATGACGTAGCTCTAGAACAAGCTACATATAACATTGATCTTTTTACATTTTTAGACATATGAACCACAACCTTTTCCAAAGTTGCACCTTGTGACTTGTGAATTGTAATACCTTCTGCTGGTACTATTGGAAACTGAGTTCGTTGCACTACAAGATTTGAAGATTTCCACCTTTTTATAGTATACGTGACTGCATCTAATGGCGTCCAATACGAATTGATATACTCACGATGTTTCCGAGAAGTAACTTGATATTTACTTCTTGTAGCTATTCCCGTACTTTTATCAAACAAAACCCAAATACGTAAAGGCCGCTTTTCACTTGTCTTTTTGTGTCGACCGTAATCTATAGCCTTCAATATTCCGGTAGTACCATTCACAAGGCCATCCGTAGTGTCAATATTTACAGTTACCATATAACGTGCACTTACTCGTAAAAACAAGTTCTTAGGAAGACCGTAGGTCTGCATTGTAGCTAAAGCATTCACGGACTGCAAGGCTTTTTTAGCTGCTTGCGGATTTGGGGCTCCAGAAACCACATCAAGAGCTTTAACTGAGCACCCTTCAGTTTTCATTTGAGATATTACTTGATTATTGTATTTGTCGACTTCATTGTTGGTGGCAAATAAATGTATTGCTCCAACTGTCTCAATCGGTAAAGTATTAACAGTGTAAAATCTAGAATTTATTAACTCAATATCCATAGGAGTCATCCGACCGACAGCCATATTGTTTAAGGCTGTTACGAATGCCAGATCATCTTTTTGCCGCATTATTTTAGTCATCCTAAAGAGACAGAAAGGTTCCCACAACGGAGCGCCAGCAAGGAGTGCCATCGGGTTTCGACTACTGTTTGGCTGAAAAACCCAATTGTCTCCTACAGGAGGTAATTGATTGAAGTCCCCGACGCTTATGATAGATATACCAGCAAATGGCTCATCTGTGTGAAATATTTGCTGCAACCTTCTATTAATTTGGTTTAGAGTTCTACTCCCAAGCATAGATATTTCATCTAAAATAATCAGTCTTACTTTTGCAAATTTACAGGCTAGGGTGTTTGCGGTGCTTGCTGATAATACGGGCATTGTTTGGCCACACTGGGATACTGGAAGTCCAAACGTACTGTGTATAGTTTGACCACCAATTCCAAAAGCGGCTTTTCCCGTGTAAGCACAAAGCAAAATTTTAGCATCATCAGGATTTGTACCCGGCACTCTATTAAACATATGCATTAAATATTGATACAAACCCTTAATCAACAAACTTTTTCCAACACCAGCTCCACCACTAACAAAATAATAAAAAGGTGGTGGTGATTCTTGAGTGAAAATATGTCCTACATGTAACAAAAAATGTCTTTGATCAGAATTAAATATTCTAACTAAGCTTAATATATCGTCTTCACACAATACATCTGGTTGGGCAATCACTCCTCCTATTAAGTCCGATTGATTTCCATGTAAGTGAATACAATGATCTGGGTCACCTTCTTGTGTTTCTAATTCGTAATCATCCAAAGGACGAGCTTTTTCTTTTATACTATCCTCATCCTCTTCATCTTTTTCTACATTACGAACTGCCTCCAATAACACGTCAAACTCATCTGGCCCCCCCAACCGATTAAATTGCAGACTTTCTGAACGAATTTCTTCACTAAGGTCAATAAATTTCTGTTCAAGGTTTATATTGTCATCGACCAATTCACTAATTTCATCTCTCCAGTTTGTGTATAACATTAGCTGCTCCCTAAAAAAATTGTCAGGATCTTGTGCTTTATTATATCTTCGGAAACGAATGACCCTTGCATTTTTTCTTTTTCGCACGTATCCATCGTTATTTAACAGCTTAATCCAATTTCCTATACATTCATTGTCAGTGCTTTCACCCTCATGTGTACTCGAAATTTTTGTTGAAAAAGTGTAATACGCAGCAAAATAAGCTAAACTCATGGTTTCAAATGTTTGGTTGTTCGGCCGATTTTTATAATGATCCAGTAAATTTTTTTTAAATATGTTTGTGGACGATGGATCCAAGGATTGCAAATCTATTAATGATTTCAAAATACCCACTCGATCATTGGGGTGTCCTGTGTTTATGTAAATATCGCTCTCAGAAGCTTGTGACATTGGAAGTCCCGCCAGACAGTAAATTGCTTCTTGGGCGGAAATTTCTGAAGAATTCAGGAATACTTTCGAAATAGCACGTAGAGAGTCTCTTATGCTACTGTTGCCATTTTTGACATCTTCCACGGCTGCTCTTAGTAAATTTGACATGCCTCGATCAGCTTTGTTAATATAATCGACAATATAAACGGAACAGGCAAATGGATCAAGTATAAATTGGCAATCCATATTAGCTCGTTGTAATTCTAAAATTTTTTTGCAAAATGGATTTACCATAACGTCTTTTGGTCGTCTCTGTAGATATATTTTTGGTCGTTTAAGAGTTGATCTAACTGCACATACGTATTTTTCTATATTTAATCCTGTTGTTACTAAGTATTCCTCAAATGTTAAATGTGATGGAATACAAACCAAGTCATCTTTCAACTTTTTAGATACTTCTTTCAATTCTTTTAGGCATGGATGATCTTCTTCCAGGGGTGTCAGAAGACGTGTCTTATCCATTGGAAAAAAAGGTATTCCAAACCTACATGGACGACTTGGCTTGGGATGACATGTATGTGTGTGTTTGTGAGTTTGAATTTTAACTAAGTCTTCATCTAATTCTTCACTATTGCAGGATATAATATGGTCAACAAACATTATAACCTTTTCATTTGATGATTGATCTCCAGGAATAAAGATAGGCGCATTTTCTATCCACAACATCATATGAGCATGAGGAGAACCTCTGTTTTGGAATTCTACTCGATGGTATTGATGGTTTATTTTATGTTCACCAAATGGTCCAACTGGAGACAGCCATGTTTTTTTTAATTCTTTTAAACGTGTTTCAAAGAAAGTAGCACATATAAATGGGTCGGACTGTATGAGGCGCACCTTTTCTGCGTATGGAATATTTTGCGATTCCTCAAGAGACACTTCCTCTTTGTCAACTGTGATTTTAAGCTGCTTTATTAAATGATACCATTGCGTTTCAGCTGCAGATATCGTCATAAACAGTGTTGGGACACCAAACTGCCGAACCATTGCTAACAATTTTTTCTTTTCTTCTTCCCAATGGGCTGGGGAATTCCTTACACTAGTAAGAATTTTATATCCATCGTCATGCTGAATAAGGTTTTGTATGTACTCGTCATTGAGAAGATTGTTTACTAAAATAGGAGCGCCATTGATAGTTTTTTTTCGAAGACAAGTAGCTATGTGTCCACCTATTTGGCTCATCTGTTGTTTTTTTAACAAAGTAAACAAATAATCTGGCCGCATAGCCCTTCTATCATGCCGACTTATTTCAGATTTCATTATCTCTGAAGTACTTAATTTTATTTTAAACTGCCTTTTAATTCCACCATGAATCTTAATGAAAGCTAATTCTTCAAGAAAGTCGTCGTACAGTAGTGATAGTGGTTGTTTACCCTCACCGGGTGCCATTGTTATGACATCTAGCTCATTATCAAGTAAAGTTTCAGCATTACCGGGATTTACTGGTTCATCTATTAACTCACCAAGTTCACACGTGCATTCATTGTTGTCTCTTTGATAATCATCAGCTTCAATTTCGTCGCTATATACCCAGTTATCATCATATGTAATTTTTAATTGTTTAAATAAGTCTGTCTGTACTAAATATTTTGCTGCTTCTCTCACTATTGCAGGACGAATACGCTCTTGACGACCGTGTTTATAGCACATTTTTCGCTTCAAAACAAGTGTTATTATATGATTATCAGATACATGCCGTGGTAACGCCGAGACCATAGTGTTTACATTGACTGGAACGTTTATAACATTCCCTACCAATCCATGTTGAAAACCGAGACCTTGACCTCGTCTAACTATTTTAAGGAATATATGTCGTGGTGATACTATACGTTCTTCAAGTGGAGTTAGTTGTTCCAGAACATCTGGGATTACAGGAAAACTTAAACCATTGTACATTGCTAGCCGCGGTATTTTGCCTTCTTTTAGATATTTTTGACACGTGTGACAAAATGAATAACAGTCACCAGAAGTGTTGATTGGAAATAAATCATTTAGGTTTTGATCCGAAAATGTTTTAGCTAACTGATCTTTTCTCATAATTGTAAGCGAATTTTTGTGCCATAAACGACCGCAGCAGTAACAAGTATTCGTGTGACCATCTGCAATATTATCAAAAAATATTTGACGTACAGCCATCCAATCATGAAGATAAGTATTTTTTCTAAAATTACGCCTCTCTTTCTCACGTTCAATATAATCTAAATCCTGCCTATTTAATTGATGTTCAATTGTATTACGAATTTGCTCTTCATCTCTGTAAATTGGATCCTCTCGTATCATTTGATGTGCAGCCGTGTTACGAGTTTGTTCATTTGCTTTGTAAACAGGGTCATCTCGTAACATGCGATGTGCAGCCGTGTTACGAATTTGTTCATTTTCTCTGTAAACCGGGTTCTCTCGTAACACACGATGTGCAGAGGTATCACGATCTTGTTCAAGTTCTCTGTATACAGGGTCATTTCGTAACACGCGATGTGCAGAGGTGTTACGAGTTTGTTCATTTGCTTTGTAAGCAGGGTCATCTCGTAACGTGCGATGTGCAGCCGTGTTACGAGTTTGTTCATTTGCTTTGTAAACTGGGTCCTCTCGTAACACACGATGTGCAGCCGTGTTACGAGTTTGTTCATTTGCTTTGTAAACAGGGTCCTCTCGTAACACATGATGTGCAGCCATGTTACGAGTTTGTTCATTTGCTTTGTAAACAGGGTCCTCTCGTAACACATGATGTGCAGCCGTGTTACGAGTTTGTTCATTTGCTTTGTAAACTGGGTCCTCTCGTAACACACGATGTGCAGCCGTGTCTTGAGCACGTCCAATGCTACGTTTTTTTATTGATTCCTGTGACCTTTGTAATCTCTTTACAAGTTTGTTTCTTATTCTCTCTTTAATTTTAACGTCTTCTTTGCTTCTCGATACACGTTTTTTATCTTTATTATAATTTCTTAGGTCTTCCATCGCTTTTCTTTTTCGAGAAAAAGATATATTTTTTTGAGAAAGTGTATCAGACTTAGTAGCTAGTTTAGATGTTAACGACATGGATAATGACGAAGTTGACTTAGGTGTATTTGTCATGGAGTACATTAAATAAGCAGGAATTACGAATTCACTATTGATTTGCTGATGTTGACCTTGAGATTCCTCGAGGTCCGTTGCCGTATGATACGCTACAACTGGACTATTAATTGTAGGATTAGTTTGTTTGTATTCCTGTTTATCTTTAAGTACTTCTTCAGAGTTGCACTTTTCAGACTCTTTAGGGCGACCACCTTTATTACGTTTTGGCCGACCAACCTTTGAATCTTTTTTTTTTAAATCCAAGTTTTCCTGCATATTGTTGTTTATTTTATAGAGTAATCCTTCGGACCTTATTGGCGAACAAAAATCATAATGACCGTTTGATAAATTGCCTGAGAAAAGTAAACGCTTTATTGCGTATCCCTCTCTGCCAAATATACCCCTTAAAATACCCGAATTATGATCATACACTTCGAACCTCGCTGGATACAAAAATCCTGCTGCCTTCAACTCGGCAGTACCGCCATAACTACCGGATTGGAGCATCGTCACTTTGTACTGATCTCGTGAAGAGAAAGGATCTCCCCGGGCATCGCTTGTATACAAATGAAACTCGTCCCAATGGTTATAAATATAATTCACTATTGTGGTTCTTAGTAATTGCGTTTGTTCAAAATTTATAGTATTGTAAATAGAGTAAGCTATTGCATGAAATAAGCAACTTCCATCGGGAGGCATAGGTATTATATTATGTAAAATAGTTAAATCGTTTACAATTAATTCAACTGTTGCCATTATTATCTTATTTAATTTTTTTTTTCTAGTTACAAGTAACTATAATTTTATATTATAGTTTTTTTAAATATATTTAAAGTTGTTACTAATATAATTTATCTTTAGCAAGACTGTGTAAGAAACTTGGTACTGATATCGTTCTTATTACTGGGCTGGTTACAAGATACTTACTTTTCTACCTAAAATATAAATATTAAAGGTGAGTCACTTTTTCAACTCAAAACAATCACAACAAACAACAACACAAACAATGACAGCTGTAAATTACAGATTGTATGACAGTTTGACACACAGCTGTTGATTGTTTATAGATTGAAAAAAAAAGGATGTATAATTTTAAGTATTTTACAAATATTATTTTAATTTTTTTTTTTATACATATTTGGAACGTCGTTCACGAGAAAAATGTACAAAGGTTCACCATCCACACCAGTCCCATTGAGATCGGACCATCGGCTTTAGAGATTAGCCGGAGCAAACAGAACGACAGACAGACAGGCAAAAATTTTAACATTGTGATTTTCTTCATTGGTATTGATACCTACGCAATTAGTTAAAAACCAGGAATTTCATGTTACAAACAGACACTCTAATTTTATATAAATGTATAGATAAATATATATATTTTATAAAATATACTGTTTATTATTAGTTCTAAGACGTCATTATCACTATCACTATCTACAGCTAAATAAATTAATCGTCTGAAATAGACGCAAAGGCCCATGATGATGATGATGATCTACAGCTATCATAAATCTATGACGTCACAAATATTCTGTCAAAATTCTATGACGTCACGACGTAACTGTCAAAAAAAATTATACCGCCAAAATTCAATGACGTCACGTCCTGTCAAAAATTCTATGACGTCACGAATCATTTGTCAAAATTTTATGACGACTTGAATCATCTTTCAAAATTCTATGACGTCACTCCTATCTGTCAAAATTGACAGCTGTCAAAAGTGACAGCTGTCAAAGTGACATTGGTTTCAAATATTTTCCCGCCAAAATAATATGACGTCACAAATCATTTGTCAAAAATCCTGTGACGTCACGACTCATATCTGTTAAAAATTCAAAAACGTCACGGCTCAGCTGTCAAAATATATTTTCCCGCCAAAATTCTGTGACGTCACAACTCATCTGTTAAAAATTCTGTGACGTCACGACTCATCTGTCAAAAATTCAAAAACGTCACTTCTCAGCTGTCAAAATATATTTTCCCGCCAAAATTCTGTGACGTCACGAATCATCTGTTAAAAATTCTATGACGTCACGGGTCACGTGACCAAAATTCAAAAACGTCACGGCTTAGCTGTCAAAATATATTTACCTGCCAAAATTCTGTGACGTCACGAATCATCTGTCAAAAATTCTGTGACGTCACGACTCATCTGTCAAAAATTCAAAAACGTCACGGCTCAACTGTCAAAAAATATTTTCCCGCCAAAATTCTGTGACGTCACGACTCATCTGTCAAAATTCTATGACGTCACGGGTCACGTGACCAAAATTCTATGACGTCACAGGTCACGTGACTCAGCTTTCCCGCCAAAATTCTATGAAATCAAAATATAATATGATTGAAGTAAAAATTTAAGGTTTTCGGAATTTTCCCATTACATGTACAACAAGACCTTGCTTCATGCCAAATTTCAAGTTTGTATGTAGACTGGAAGTACCCTGTAGGTTTTTGCCTTTACCCCTCTAAATTTTCGACAAAAACGGCAATATCTCTTGATTGCGGTGGATTAGCAGTTTGATTTTTTTACGGCACTAAGAGGCAACAAGTCTTATTATTTGGTGAAAATTTCAGCTTGATACCTTCACGCGTTCCTGAGATAAATGGTCTTGACAGACAGACGGACGGACGGACGGACGGACAGACGGACGGACGGACAACTAAGTGATCCTATAAGGGTTCCGTTTTTTCAAAACTGGTACGGAACCCTAAAAAACACTTCTGCACTAACTACCGATTGTGCTCTGAGTCGCAGACATATAATACAGATATGAAAATAAAGGACGCTTCTGCATTCACGATCCCGTTAGTACTGAAGCAGATATTGGAGCAGGACTGAGGCAATTAATTAGAGGTTATTCAATCTTGTACCTCAACCTGCTTTTCATAACAAGGATACTGGCTTTTGATACTCTAAAGGCGCCTTCAAATTTGCCGCTAAGTGCCGCGCGGAGGCAGCACGTCTGCAGCGCTGCAGTTTGAAAATGGTAGTGTTGTGTTTTAGTTTTACGATGGAGTCAGACGAAAAAACACTGCTCATAATGTTACTATAGAAAAGAAAAAGTATTCTGAACAACACTAGTCGTTTGATGAACGGATGCACGGACGCAGCGCGGGCATAGCGCTACAAACGCGCGTTTTTTATCTCTACGAATTTACAAAGCAGCGCGACCTCAGCGCTGCAGACGCGCTGCCTCTGCGCGGCACTTAGCGCCAAATTTGAAGGCGCCCTAATACTGATTCCAAGTAAAAAATCATATGTCTCAAACATAGGACACGATTATCATATTCAGCGAAAGGACACCCACATTGACTTCCTCGAAACGCAGTCGCAAATACAACACGCAGTAAAAAATAAAGTTCTCAGACATAAATATACCACAAATACCAACATCATTATCATCATATATTATCAATCAATTGCCGTTCCTAACATAGACTTCGCCCAAATATTTCGCCTTTAAGCGGTCCGATGCCTCTTCCATCGGCTACCCGTCTAACCCTACATACTGCAAAAATAAATAAAATCCACATACGGCCAATAATTCCGAGTACCTTTCAAATCCAATAACCACTTAACATATCTCAGAAACTGTTATTATACCAATTGGCTTTCTAACATCTTCAAAGAGGAGAGAAATATATCGGTTATTACTATGCCATTACTTAACGATCTCTAGTAATAGTGAGCCTCATTTTGGAAGAAGATATATGGGATAATATATCCTGTTTTATACGTAACGGCTTATGGTTAAAGTGATATTAGAGTTTACTAAGTATAATACCAAGGTCCTAACAACGGATTGATGTCTTAATGCAGGGATGGAGGGAAAGCTTTATTTTATTTTATTTTCTTTGAGATAACAAACAATTGCGTAATGTGCATAATTCTAGTACAGTATTAATAGGTATACAAAAAGGTAATCACGCAACCAGCACCGTTATCTACAACATAAGATATTAACATTTAAATAAAATAATTAACAAGTAACTATTTACCTACCGCAAGATAGTAATACAGAGATCAAAAGAAAAAATAAAAAATTTAACAAAACATAATATCCAAAACAGTTCAGGTATATATAGTTCATAAGTTATTCATGAAACAAATTTATATTACAGTAATTTTAAGATTAAACTACACACATCAAAAAAGTCTAAGCAACATGCATGATATTACAAATTTACCATTTATATTAATTAATTTCTAAGTATTTACTCACTCAAAGTGTATAGGTAAGTAAACTTTTTGTTGTAAAAAAAAAATTTCGATTATGTTTTGTTTTTTTTCATAAAATTCAAATGACTGCGAATTTGTTTGAATTTGAGTGCATGTTAATTGCTACGTTTTAGTCTTGATTTTATAATTTTACCAACCATTTAAATACAGTTGGCGACAAAATTGAATTGTTAGATATTCTTTACGTCATGGAGCGACGTCATTTGACGGCAGATGAAATGCAAAGAGCTGTAGGGATGTTGCAAGCGGGAAGTAATCAATCTCAGGTATCTCGACATTTTGGTATTCATAGAAGTGTTATTTGTCGTCTTTGGCAGCGCTACAATAATACAGGGGAACCCGCTGAACAGCATCCAGGCCGTAAAAGGAGTACAACCACTCGGCAAGACCGGTACATACAACTGACTGCAAGACGCCAGCCGATGTTAACCGCTCGAGAGATAAGTTTGAGGCTACAAAATTCAAGTGGTGTTGATGTAAGTCCCCAAACTGTGCGAAATCGACTGCATGAGTACGGCCTACGAGCTCGACGCCCTATCAGGTGCCCACCGATACGACACGGGAATCGCGCTCGTCGAAATGAATGGTGTAGAGAACGCATAACATGGACCCAGGAACAATGGGATAAAATTATGTTTTCCGATGATTTTAGGCCTTTCGGGTTTAGGCCTGATACAAGAAGGGTGCGAGTGTACCGTCGACCCGGAAATACTGAAAGACTCAGGTGCGTTCAGGAAGTTCATCCATACAGCGGCTCAACAGTTATGGTATGGGCGGGTATTATGAAGAACAGGCGAACTGAGCTCGTTTTTGTAAATGGAAACATGAACGCTGAAAATTACGTTGAGGATATTCTCAGACCTTATGTCCATCCATTTGCACAAACCTTTGGCTCCGATTTTACGTTAATGCATGACAATGCGCGTTCACATACAGCTCGGCGAACCAGTGAATACTTGGCAACGGAGAACATCCAGGTATTGCCCTGGCCTGCACAATCGCCAAGACCTCAACCCCATCGAGCACGCATGGGACATGCTCCAGAGACGTGTTTTGAAGGACTTGGACGGAGTGACAACAACCCAACAGCTGAAGGATTTGCTACAATTCCATTGGGAGCGAATACCGCAAGATGACATAAACAGTCTCATTAATTCAATGAATAATCGTTGCCGACAAGTTCTGAATAGCAGAGGAGGCCATACTTTGTATTAAATTGTCCTATTCTTTCACAATAAATTCATTTTCTTAAGAAATTTCAATTTGTAAAAAAAAAGTTTAGTTTCTTATGTACCTGTATATTCTAATATTGTTAATTTCTGTTATTAAAAGAACTTATAAAGAAAACAGCTGTTATTTTTACATCATAGAACCCTAAAAATATTATTATAAAAATAAAATACAACGTTATAATTAAAATAAATGGTAAAATAAATTAATATAAATGGTAAATTTGTAATATCATGCATGTTGCTTAGACTTTTTTGATGTGTGTATATTGTTCATTATTTGCTTTTTGTATTGGAATGTAGACAGTGCGAATATATCAATATTAGTGAAATTATTGTTATAACTTTGCTTATTAATACAAAATACAGAAGGGCTGATAAAGGGTTTTATTTCCAGTTTTAAAACCTTTGTTGTTGTATAATGACGGTCAGACAGCTTTTTGTTCAACTGACTGTGCTTAGGAAGCATAAGATGCTAGTTTTTGATGCAAGTATGTCAAAGCGTCGTCGACACTGGAAAGTCTGTCCAACTCTTAGAGCACGTACATCGACTGCCCAACGCCATTTTCTCATTCTTAGTAATCATCTCTACAACGAAATAAATAAGAAATGTAACATTTATTCCTTACCGAAAGCTCAGTGTAAAGTTGTAGTTAATGAGTGGCTTCAAAAATTGGACTACGATGAGACAGAATGCCTAATAAAAATATCAATACTCTAAAAAAAAAAAAAAAAAAAAGAAGAAAAAAAAATATATATCGCGACTGGAAAACGAAAATGTCTAATCTCCACTTTGCCTACTTTTCAGGAGAGAAGATTTAAGTTTTATTTTTTCAAAAAAAAAACATAACTTTAATAATAATTGACACACATTCATAAAATTTACAGTGTAGATTCATTTATTTGTTTTCTATTATCCAAGTTATTTTCCGTCTACTTCTTTAGAAGATAGTGTCGCTTTAGACAGAATTTATTCAAATGTTGGTCAGGTGAAAATCGCTGAAGTGCTCGAATACTATATATTTTAAAGATAAATAAACGCTAATTGCTAATATTTTGCCTAAAATGATGAAAGTAAAAGGATTAACATAACATTATATTCGACTTCAAAATCATTTCAGATGGCTAACAGTTAATCTTCTTAATATGAAAATAATCCTCAATTTACTAATATGTTAGTATCAAATCGGAAACAGCTCATGTAAAATGCTAAAATAAAATAAAAATGTAAATAACTCAAAAAATTCTCTCTAAGTTCCTTTAATTAAAAGGGTATGTAGAAAAATTTTAATTATAACTTAAATAATTAAAATTCAAATTATTTATTTGAGGTAAATAATTACAAAACAAAATTTTAAAAAGTGTATCGGCTTGAGCCCGTCCTTATAAATAAGATCGCCACTAACCAACGTCGAAATGTGGATAATTAATACACGTAGTTACTTAACTTAAGACCAAACTAAACAATTTAGCAACATATCTAGTCAGTCTCATCACTTTGTACTAGTGTATGTACCTACAAATAATTAAAATTGAAAACCATAATTAAGTAACTTTTATTTAAAATACAGAAAACGTCTAAAAACAGTAATAAAAATTTAAACAAAAAGTTCTTTATGTAAACTAATCTGAATCAGAATCTTCAATATCACTTTCTGGCAATGCCTCAATAACACTATTGTGATACCGCAAATTTTTGTATTATTTCTGGTATTGTCTTGTTTGTGCATAACTTGAGCAAATCGTTGTATTTCGGTTTTAATATTGCTAAACAGGACTTGTACAATTGTTTAGGTTTTTTGCTTCTGGGTGTGATCGTTACAAATTCATTTTCAGCACCAACAGCAAACTCAGTTTCAGCACCAACAGCCATAGAGTACTTCAGTTGCGCTTTGTCTGATTTTTAATATAGCAATTCTGATTTTACAATAACAATAGCCTTTTCTGGTTACTGACTCATAGAAAGTTAAGTTACACAGTCAGCTTTCTTCTATAATATACAACACGCCCCTCGTGGTGGGTGTTTAGTACTTTCTGCAAGTCAAAAGTAACACATAAAATTGATTTGTCTTGCTCGTGAACACTTTGGTGTATCTTAAATCTGGCGTATGTCTCCTCTTTATCTTGTAGGTGCAGTTTCTTCTCTTCAGCCATGGAATCACCTGTGGTGTTCTCATATTTCATGCATTTTTGGCATTTGTCCTTCCGGGGGACATGAAAGCCAATATTGAAATTTCTATTTATGTAAACTCTTTATTTATATGGAAAAGTATCGTAAAATTGCTAACATTAATGAAAATGTAAAGATAAAAAATGTTAAAATGTTAATGCTTGGAAAGATATATTACTAAATTGCCAAAAATCTATATTTTACAGAAGCTTAAGGTTAGAAATTTTGTCTAACCTCCATTATCATTTCATATTCCGTCAGCTGGTTTTTCTAATAAGCCATGTTAATTATTTTTATTGCACAGCGAGTTTGCTAACAAACCATAAATTACAGTAACTACAGAAAGCCTATAATGCTAATTATTTTATATTCAACAAAATAAATTATAGTAAAATTGCTTACTGTTGACAAATGCGTAAACAAGTGAAATCAAAAATGTGTAAACAGTCATGATTACTAAAAAGGTAAAAATTGTGTCGCTTAAGACAGATCGATTGCAGTAAAATAGCGATTTTTTGGTTTGCTAAAGCACCAAAAAAGTGCTCGGATCGCTGTCTAACCTAGACAGATCGACGAAGAAAAATTAGCTGATTACAAATATGTATATAACTCAATTTCATGAAAATGGTCGTTTAGACCGTATAGATGTTTAAATATATATAAAAGTACTTTTTATATATTAAGTAACATGCGGTCGTAGAAATTCACTAACCAAAACGTACTTTCAAACAAAACAAGCACACACAAACTACACACATAAACACACACACACACACACGCACACACTCACTCACATACACACTCACACACACGTAACACGTAACACTAGGCTTAGCCATGGCAACTCTGATTCTTGATTAACATGCATTGTATCTTGGATTTTGTATCTTTGTATGGAATGTAAATCTATTCGAGGAACACTTTCTGAAACTTTCGTGCTTTTTATCCACAGCACAATAATCATAATGTAAATACAATCACGAGACATAATGGAGAGCACTGACACTCACAACACAAGTTGAATCTTACTGTGGGTGTTAGAGTTCAATTAATCTACTTAGAAGCAAATTTTGTAATTTTTATGAATAAGTTAGTTTTAGTGGATAAGTAATGTAAACTCTTTTCTGAAATAAAAAATGTTTCTGAAATAAAATCTCACTAAACTGTGTTTATAATATTAGCAAAATTTCTCTAAGTCGGCTTTTACGACACCTCCAGGTGGATATGTGGTTGCAGCGCCGTATATTTTTATAAGTTCAAAAGTCAGTAAAAGCAATTTAAGCATAATGATGATGTTATTCTAACATTATCCGTGTAGTGACAGAGAAAAGACCATGTTTATACTTTGTATAACTTAGTCTCTTTTTATGACAGCCTGAGAATGTCATAAGGTTAAGTGACAATATTATGTAAGTCGTTGTTTATATCAAAGATTTCCTGAAACAAAATCTGACAAAGACTGAAGTTTGTCCAATAAATTTATTAAGGCAAGCTCTGCTTTATTCTGTGAAAATATTTTTATCGTCAAAATTTTTCATGTTGCTATTTTTCGGACACTTAATTATTTATGGTTTATGAGCGGTGATTCATTTAAAATGGACCAAAATGAGCGATGAATTCCAAAATAAATTTTGACTGATTGATATATAAATTGGCGATTGAATGTAAAAAGGTGAAACGTATTCGGCCTTATTACAAAATACGGTCTAACTATAAAACACGGTTTATTACGTCACAAAACCACTGTTTTTGAAATTTGTTATTACAAAATCAGTTTTAACACTAAACCATGGCGTAATGTCAGGTTTAAAGATAAACCTACTCGACCCCTAGTTTAAACTATAGACCATGGTCTAAATACATACAGTTCTGTCAAAGTTGTTGTTTTGAGGTTAGCGTTGCTATTGGTAATGTCTTAATATTATAATATTGTTGACTTGTTTCAAAATGGATATCGACATGGTACATTTAATCTATATTGCAGATATTGAACTTTTAGAAAGACGACGACCCAGTAGTCAGCTTGTTCGTGTTGATACTTTTATAGAATTATCAAAAGATTTTAGAAAAAAATATAGATTTACAAAATCTAGTACTAAAAATATTTTGGAGTTATTGGTAGATAATATCACACGACCCTCGGGGATGTACTTTGTCCCCTGAAATTCAAGGTTTGCGCATTACAAAGCTGGGCCACAACAACACCTACAAATAAAACAACTAAAAACCTACTTAGTCGGTTGAGAAAAGAGCAAACTTTAAACTACTTAAAACGTATTTTTGTTTTACCTACAACGATTACCATACCACATACAAACTATTTTCATATTGTTGACATCTTCCTCTTATTTCAAATGATGCCCGAATAGGTACCTAATGACGATAATACCTACTTTATTTTGTTCCGTTCTACGTCTTATATTTAACATTGCGAGTTATGAAAATGCTTATTATTTCAGGGCCCTAGAAAAATAAATGTTAATCATTAATAACAAATGTTATATATTTATACTAAATATATAAAATATTATCATTTCATTGCTGATATGTAATTAAATTCACCATTTTTTTAGCAATAAGCTTTCCCTCGAGTAGTACGGAACGTTATAATCGAATGATGTAATGAATGATCAAGCAATATTTTGGATAATCTGTGACTATTTATTTAAGATAGGGTCTAATTGCTGTTTTATGAAAGCCACGGTTTATTTAAGTTTTCTAATAAGGTGACATTTAGACTGCAGTTTAAAAATTAAGCCTGTGCTAGCTGAACCTGGTTTAAACTGAGTTTTATTTAGTTTTTTGTAATAAGACGGATTATGTATTTTTTTAAGAATATTTTCGCACTAGGGGACATGCCGTGTAATTTCGAACTTTTACAGACCTCAACTTTAGAACGTCTAAACTCAGAATAATTATTTGTGGGTCACACAAACTATTGCCCTGTGAAGAATTCAAACCCGCGTCCGCTGCACCAGCGGAGGCGGTAACCATTTTTTTATTCACACAAATAATTGTTTCCCCACGATTAATTCACGAGACCATTTGCATGGCAATATTCTATGAAACCTCTGCAGTATCAAATCGGTTCCTTGACTGACAATAACCTTACTTTGTAAGCCATATATATCCAATCACTGTTAATCTGACGTTTCATAGCCATTTCCGCGTAACGTCTAAAACTTTACTAATTTTCCCTGATAAAAATTAATATAAGAAATATTTAATAAGAAAAGGTTCCATCCTTTTATACTGTTACATGCCGCCCTTAAAACGTCCTTCCTTTATACAATAATTGTTTTCTAATACAAAAGTTACTTTAATAAATAATGGTACTTACAAAATGTCTGATTAAAAGTTTTTTATCAGCCTTTAGACTGAGTTATGTTTTATCGTCGACTCGTGAAATATTTTGTCCTGTACCCTGACAATTAAATCTGTTGAGGGGCGAATTTAATTTTAATCTTGAATAGATTTTCGCTCAAAGTTCGACCGAAATTCCAAGTTAGCTAAGTTACTTTTAATTATTGGTCTCCCATTTTCGCTCACGGAGTCTATTTAGGAGCAGAGGTAAACAAAAGCCATCTGTCTCCTGATTACCGCAGTCAATTATTTTAAATTGCTTGAATATTTTAGTAAGATTGCTGTATAAGATTGGGATAATGTAAGGAAGAGTCTAGGAGAAAATTGTTTACTAACCTTCCGTCCGTCGCGTGGGGTCTTTAAAAGCCCGAACATTACAAACATGGATATTTTACAATTAAAATGCGATTGTATCTAACCCGTGTTTTATGTACCTTACTAAAACGAGTCATGGTTGGTGAGGACCGCGGCTTACTTCAGCTTGCGCGCAAATCCTGCGAGATGCGGACGTGTTTTGAACGTGCAGGGCGTTGAAAGACCCCACGCGACGATCGGCGTAAGTAAAATGAAACGTATTATTTCTTTAATTTTATTTGTAATTGTGTATTATTAATGTATTTTTTATTGTTTTAGATCAGTTTATTATATTGTATACCAGTGAAAATGAGTGAGTCGCAAAATCGACGCATTTTACGGTCATATCCTAAAAAATACAAGGCAGTATTGCTACTTTCAACAATGCACTACGATGGTGTTGTAGATAACACTCCTGATAAGAAAACTCCAGAAATTATCTCATTTTATAACAAAAAAGAAGTGGGAGTGGATGTTGTCGACAAACCCATTGGCACTTATTCTACTGCTCGTGTTTGTTATCACTGGCCACTGAGGCTTCTCTTTACATTTCTTGATCTAAATGAAGACTGATTTTGATCCCTAAAAGTTTATATGTTATTTTGTATTTCTAATATAACTTTTATGTTTTAAAGTTGGTTAATTACATAAGATGCCAAAAGTGATAATAAAAAGTAACTACCTGTATGGTTTATTTTTTATTTTAATTTTTTATAAATGTGATCACACAAATAAATTTTTATTATGTGTACTTTAAGATTGTAAGTTTAATAAGACAATATATGAAAATACTATGATTTATTCGATTTGTTTTATTGTAATTTAATTAGTAAGTCATAATAAAGTCTAATGTCATGTACTTGCAATGCCCTATTTTAAGTAGCTGCCAATTAATCAGTGGGGTTTTCAAAGACCCCACGCGACGAACGACGTAACTAAAATCGCGCGACGGACCGAGGGCTAATGTACTATCTAACTAAAATGTTACTATAACATAGGGTCATGTAACATACCTACGGACATTTTTGACTAATACCACTTTGAACTTTTATATCTCTGTCAATAATTAAGGTACTTAAGTGGCAAATACTTTATTTTTTAAGGCATACAATCTGCAACAACTGAGTTTTATAAAGTGAAGCATAAGTGTTGCTAGATGTTTTTAATATATATTTTTCTAAAAGTGACCATTTTGTCCTAAGGTACGTTACATGTATGTACCTTGGGACACATCATTGTGTACCTTGGGACAAAATAAAAAAAAACGTATTAAGTCAAGAGCAGTCTTGTAATCAGCTCAGAAAATGTTTTACTTAACCTTTAACTGGTGACATGCGGTCTCACAGGCCGAGCGGCGTCAGTGATTCGTCATTACACCCCCTTCCCCGTGCTTCATTTGTTTATACTCCCGAGTACCTTCAAGTTTAGTCTCATTTACGACATAGAGGAAGAAAGTTGCGTCGCACGGACCCAAATAGGTAAGTTACATTGATTTAAAGTTCGGCAGCGGCCTCTCAGGCACGATGTCACCACTCACGTAACTAAATGTAAAAATTTTCATTATTTGCTTTCTTCTTATTTTTACAGTTAGGGCGCCTTCAAATTTGCCGCTAAGTGTCGCGCGGAGGCAGCGCGACTGCAGCGCTGCGGTCGCGCTGTTTTGTAAATTCATAGAGATAAAAAACGCGCGACTGCAGCGCTACGCCCGCGCTGCGTCCCCGCATTCGTTCATCGATCGACTAGTGTTGTTTAGAATACTTTTTCTTTTTAATAGTAACACTAAGAGCAGTGTATTTTCGTCTGAGTCCATCGTAAAACTAAAACACAACACTACCATTCTCAAATCTAGCGACGGCAGCGCGACGGCAGCGCGACCGCAGCGCTGCAGTCGCGCTGCCTCCACGCGACACTTAGCGGCAAATTTGAAGGCGCCCTTATTACTACAACATGGACAACTGTGAACATTAAAAAAAGAGGGGCAGGGAGTCGGGAGTAGTGCCAAGCACTAGAACACAATATTAAATTGAGGAATGGTTGGTACAGGAAGATTTAAGTGGTTCGGAAGCCGAAAACGTTCCCGAAAATTTACACCCGGAGCAAAGTGATCATAACTCGAAAACGGAACCAAGTAATTCTAAAGATGACGATCCAGTAAGACACCACACTGTGAGCCAGAAGTCAACTTAGGACAAGCGGTCTTCCGGAAGTAATAGTGGAGATGAACCTCTACTAAGATGACATAAGTTTGGCCACTGTCAATTTTGTCAATTCTATTTTTTTATTTCAGTTCAATTTTTTTTTTAGTTAATTACTATCTAATCTTTATAATATAAAGTGTTTTTTAATTAAAATGTTGGATTTTTATTTTTTTATTACTAATTATTGATCTCATCTATGTTTGGTTGATTAAAAATATTACTTATAGCTGTGATGCCTAGTTCCTTATAAAAGTTATATTTAGAGTAAACTCATTTGTTTTATTTTAATCAGTAATAGTTGATTATACTATTTTTAAATACTATAATAAGCTACCATACTTAATTTCCATGTTATAGACCAAACACTGCAGCGGCTTCTCAGACCGCACGTCACCAGTTACGTTACATAATAACCATGTCACCAGTTAAAGGTTAACAATCTAATCTGAGGTATCAAGTAGGAACATTTAAACTAAATATCAACTATATAAATCTATTTTGCGGCTTTAACTATGTTAAATAATTCTTCAACCCAAATTCTTTGCTATTTTTTTTATTTTTCCTCCTTCTTTTACTTTATTTACTGCTAGTCTCAGGCGTTCAAGACTAACTGCATCTCTCTTTTAAGAAGGGTTACAAGGACTATTAAACATTGCCCATAGTTACAAACATTGATTGTTCCTTGGCACGCGTCCCAAGGTACAAACAAAATCATGTCCCAAGGTACAAACATAGCAATAATTTAATTAAATAGTTTTATCTTGAATTTTAGACTAGGAACTTGTTCCACTATTAATCATGTTGTAGAAAGAAAGTAACAATTGACATTATCGTTTTATATTTTTGTCAATTATCTGATCTCATTACAAACATAATACACGTCAAAAAACTGTAAAAAACTTACTTTTGGCTCCAAAAAACTTTAAGATGTCCTCACAACTCGCTCGATGCCGGAATGATCACATAACTCACTAGTTTTGCCAAGCGATGAAAATAATATCCATAATAATATGATAGAATTGAATGTCTTCAATGTTGCTAGTTTTTGAGATAAAATCAATGTCCCAAGGTAAAAGCGTCCCAAGGTACGTCCCATAACCATACTGTTTTATCTATGTAATACTAGTTAAATTGAAGTATCTATTAGTAAGATATATTTCACAGTTTTGTTTTACAAACTTTCTACAAATGAAAGAATACCAATGCCTAAAGTCAAATTAAAAAAAAATCATATGTCTGTTTGTTCCGGGAAATTGCCGTAAGTAGTTTTAAGGTTGTGCAAAAAAAATCAAAAGCATTAAATAATTTTTTTGAAGAATTTTAATATTATATAGAAAATCTAGGGCCTAGAAAAACCAAGAATTTATATGACAAGGGAAAGACAACTGAATAAAACACCATTGACCTTATTAGTGCATTATTTGATATTCTATATCAAGCTGTTCTCCGAAAGCCCGTTAAACTAACATAAAGGACCTTCACACAATCTAGGTGTAGTCCACAGTCATAACAAAGAGAATATCCTGATACCTACATTTATCTCCACACTAACTACGATTAGCTTTGTGAACTGAGGTCACAAGGTGAAGAACACTTGGAGAAATTCTTTGGTTTGCTTCGTTTGGTTCTCAGAGTAAAATGGTTTAATCTTCCTATTCTATTATAATCTGTTGAATAAGACAATTCTTGCGCTAGGAAACATGCCCTGTTGCGTGTTGCGCGAAATTTCATCAATTACACACGGAACAAACATCAATTTAACAGATACAAAATCAACAAACTCAGGATAAAAAATTGTGATTTGGGCAAAAAATTGTAATACGTGAGAATCGAACCCGCGACCTCGTACACTGAAGCTCCTACCGCGATCGCCACGCAATCGAAGCAATCTAACTTTTTTCAGTAAGTAATACGATGGTAAACTGAGAAGTAGTTAAGATCATCATAACAGCTCATTAATGTCCCACTGCGGAACTTCCATGACAGAGGGATACTTGGCTTACTAATATCACGCTGGCCAGACAGACTGGTATAGGGTTTAATTTCAAGTTTTCCTTATTTTTATTCCGTAAAGATAATATTCACGGATAGTACCTTAGTTGGTTTTTACGACACCCATGGGATGAGATGGGTTGGTGACATATTGTATTCTTACTCCGTCACCACACGGAGATTATAAAATATTCATAAAATAACAAAGAAAGTAAAACATAACCTGTAGCTACTCATTACCTAAACGTAAGTTTAAACTAGAAATATTTGAACACAAACTTAGTAGGTACGATACTTCTCATATACGCTAGACTGCAGCAAAGTTTCTCGAGACTGCATCTGCATTTCTTATTTCAAAAGTGGAACTAAATTGGATCTCGATTTGCAGTTTTAACTGCAGTCTACCGACTGGGTGAACTTTATTTCGCGCTTCTTGCATGTGAAAGTAATAATTGTTTTTCCATAATAAGTAGATAGTTTTTACATAATATTTTAAGTTATATATTAGGTCTTTACCTATGAAATTGCCGTTTTATTTCTGCGCAGTCTTTAGACGCTATATTCTTTTAAAATACATATTGTTTAAATATTTTTTGTTATTCAGAAAATATAGGATATTACTAACATCTAACAAAAGATAATAATATTGTGATAAATTTTATGAAATAAAGCATTTTAAATTTGAAAAAAACTTTGAAAATTGTACCCTAATTTCCCAACTAGAATGTTTACAATTTAAGGAAAAAAAACGAGCTACTGCTTAAGACACCCGTAGATTCGTTCAGTTGCTCAATGATCATCCCAAATTACTTTCCATTAGATAAAATACACACATTTCCAACCCTTCAAAAATAATTCAAGCTACAGTACCATGGTATATAGGTCTCGTTATAACCCAAATAGGCGTAATAATCGACCTCAAACGCATATTCCCTCGACTCACGTGTGAACTGTATCAATTAAGATTAATTGCATCACGCGATACTGTGTGTGTTTTTTATCGTAATTTTGTGTTTGTTTATAAAATTAATGGTTTGTTTTTTCTGTGTTTGAGTTTGGCTAATGAATTTAAATAATAATATGTAACTGTGACTACGTAGTTAAACATACACGCACAACTATGCAAATAGTGCCCCGTCTTATAAACGAACTACCTTCAGATCTACGAATTAAAATATCAAAAAAGAATTACAAAACCGTTCTTAAAAGACATTTCCTTGATAATATTGAGAATATCACAAATTATTGATGTGCTTGCCCAAACTAAACTAACTTAACCAATTACTTAAACTAATTATACAAAATGTACCGTTTTTAAATGCTAAATTATTTACTTTGTCTTATTTTAAAATTACAAAGTAGACTTTCAGGACTCGATGTATTTAGCATAAGGACAAACCTCTGTGGTTTATTTATGTTATTTGTAAATATATAATGCCGTCAAGGCAGTTTTTTTTTATCCTTTATAATATGATAATAAAGGATAAAAAAAAAACTGCCTTGACGGCAAATTGGTACTCAATACTCAATATCTTTATTGCACTCCATAAGTTACAAAAAGGTGTTATGTATAATATCACAAATACAATATGGACCCTGTTGGGTATGGCACTTTAGAAGAAAGGAGGATGCTAGATTTTAATAATATATCAAATTAGTAAACTTAGTTGTAAATATGTAATCATTTTATAAAAAATGTGTAATGTTTATTCCAATAAGTGGATATTGTCTGTATATTCTAGGTATTCTTTAGTACTATAATAGTTCTGTTTATTAGTATTTGTTTTAACTTTATATGGTAGTTTTGGAAATGCCGTAGGTCTAGTCCCACGTAAGATATATTTTTTACCGTCTGTAAAAAGTCACCGGACACAAAAAATGTTCTGATGATGGTAACAAATACGAGTATAGTGCCTTAAATGAGAGGAAAGTATTTGTTTATACTAATAGACAGGATAGTACGGGGGATTCACTGTATCTCGGTCGTACAAATATTTCATCGGCAAACGTCAATGAGAACCGGAACAAACTTGTGTCTGATATCGAAAACATGCTTAGTCATGTTTCGGATTGGGGTCGGCTAAATCTAGTCCGATTCAACCCCTTAAAGACACAGGTTTGCGCGTTTACCGCTAAAAAATCTCCCTTCGTCGTAAGTATTAACTTCGAAGGCTCCTCTTGTTGCCAAGCCGTCTATTAAAATCCTGGGTGTCAGCATTTCGAGCGAAGTTCAGTTTCGCGAACATTTGGAAGGCAAAGCTAAATTAGCTTCGCAAAAGCTGGGTGTGCTCAATAGAGCAGGCCAGTATTTTACGCCGAACCATCGCCTACAACTCTACAAGGCTCAGGTTTGGCCACATATGGAATACTGTTCCCATCTCTGGGCTGGAACACCCCAGTATCAACTCCTTTCATTTGACCGCATACAACGAAGAGCGGCTCGAGTTGTTGACGATCAGGTGCTCTCTAGTCGGCTCGATTCTTTGGCTTTGCGGAGAGATGTAGGGTCGCTTTGCATTCTTTACCGCATCTATCACGGGGAGTGCTCTGAGGAGTTGTTCCGGACTGAATTTCTCCACAGAACCACTCGCAATGGCAAGATGGTAAGACAGTCGTCTTACCATCTTCATCACCTTGATGGTTGGCGGTCATCCACTGTGCTATTTTCGCGAAACTTTCTACCGCGAACAAATGTTTTGTGGAACAAGCTCGCTGCGACGATATTTCCGGACCGTTACGACTTGGGGAGCTTCAAGAAACGAGCGTACTCCCTTTTAAAAGGTCCGCAACGCATCTGTGATTCCTCTGGTGTTGCGGGTGTCCATGGGCGGCGGTGATCACTTACCATCAGGTGACTTGCTGGCTCGTTTGCCTTCTATCACATAAATAAAAAAATAAAAAATATAAAGAGGTAAAGTTTGTGTGTTTGTGACGTTGTAGGGGGTAATCTCTGGATCTAATGAACCGATTTTAAAAATTATTTCTGTGTTGAATAGTCCATTTGTTTGGGAGTATCTTAAGCTATATAGTATCACGCTATGACTAATAGGAGAGGAGCAGTAATGAAATATGTTCAAAAAAGTGACACGTTTTTTTCGCGGCCTAACGATGTGGGCACGGGTCAGCTAGTTTTAAATAAATTTATTGCAAATTCTACTAAGTGTCATGCTCGCTGCTTTTTGGTTGATCGTACTGTAGACATAATATGCCTACAGTACGATAATATTATTATAGAAGTGACCGTTAAGGAACAATGAAAAAAGTGCGATTAATCCCTTAAAAAAGTAAATTCCCTTCCGCTAAAACAAGCTGTTCAAAGTACTTTAAAAACACGTATAAAACTACACATGCAGTAAAATTTTCATTTAAAAAATGTACAAAAAGTAGGTCTTTACTGTTTGACCTAATTACCAAGTCAACATTACGTTAGGTACGCGCTAACCTAACGCAGTCTTGGAGCTTGCATGCATGTATGCTACAATAAGCTGATTATGTTCTAGACATAATGTATTATATGCGTTTCTAGACACCTACATGCTTGTATGATAAGGCTTTTTACTAGCAATATAACCTCAACGTAAGCCAATGTTTTTAGAAAACGGTATTTTTATTTCAGTTTATTTTTATGCTCAGTGTGATAAAATGTCAAAAACAGAAAATGACGGCAGAAAATATTATTATAATAGTCTCGCAGTAGGCGACTAAAGGATTGCAGCTGCCGTGACTAATCAGATATAATATTTTTACATTTGATGCCGAAATATAAATCAAGCAGCTTGATATTTAAAGGCAAAATTTAACGCCATTTTTTGCTCATCTGCAGAGAGACTTTGAAGGACTGGTTCAATATCATTAACAGCAAACACATTAATAATCTTAGATTATTGCTATGAATATAAAATATTCTATATAAAATGTATGTATTCACAAAAAAAAGTATTGTAAAGTATGTTTATGCGTTGTCTAGTAACCATAGTACAAGCTTTGCTTTGTTTGGGACTAGATGGCGTTGTGTGAATGTGTGAGGAATATTTATTACTATTTCATTTATTTATAATATTCGAAAAAACAACGAAAAGGTACTCAGGTCTCAAATTTCAAATTTATACTTAGGAATAAAGTTTAAAATTAAAACTAAAAAAGCAAAGTCAACAGTTAATAGACACAAATATTCAATTTAATATACCTTTAGCCTTGACACGAATCATGACAGCAAAAGTCGCGGCGCTTTAACCACATTCACAGTAATTATAAACAATTATATGAAATGGGAGTGACACGAGATGCCTTATGGAGTTTTCACATGGTATGTGTTACGCATTACTTGAAACTTAGGGCGTAATAGCTTTGCTACAGTTTCTGTTTCAAGAGAAGTCACGCTTTTGGGAAAATGGGTCAGTCTATGGGTTCTAGTGTTAACCGACTCCAAAAACGAAGAAGTTTCTTAATACGGCAGTATTTTTTTTATAATTTTTTTGCTTCATAACTTCCTCATTTATGAACCAATTGGAATAAACCTTATTTTATTTGAAAGAGTATACATCCACATTGGTCCCATAGAAATTTTATCAAAATAGGTGCAGTAATTTAGTTCTTATTTAAACAATTACATGAAATGGGAGCGACACGCCATGCCTTATGGAGTTTTCACATGGTATGTGTTACGCATTACTTGAAACTTAGGGCGTAATAGCTATGTTTTGGGAAAGTAGGTTAGATTCAATTATTAACCGGCTCCAAAAAAGGAGCAGGAAAGTTTTGAAAATGTGGGGTAGATTAAACCGACTCCAAAAACGAAGGAGTTTCCCAACTTAGCTTTATTTTTTTCTTAATGTTTGTTATCTTCATAACTCCCTTAATCATAAACCTATTTTAAAAAAAAACATTATTTTATGTGGAAGAGTATACAATTCTAGATTGGTCTTACCAAAATCTTAATCTTAATCTTCTGCTTGTACTTATCAAAATCGGTTCAGTAATTTAGTTTTATATAAGCAATTATATGAAATGGGAGCGACACGCCATGCCTGTGGAGTTTTCACATGGTATGTGTTACGCATAGCTTTGGGCGTAATAGTTATGTTTTAGCTTCGGGAGAAGACACGGTTTTGTGTAAAGTGGGTGAAATTCTATTTATGCAGGATGTGCTATACTCGTAGTAAAGCGCATTTACTTATAAAAAGGTTTAATTAAATAAACCCAAAAAAAACGCTTTGTTTTACATGTTTTTTTTGTGTTTATTTTAGTAACAAATTAACCAATTTTAAAATAGGTAAATTTAATAATAAATAAAATTAGTGAACCTTTTTTCTGGGAGTATATTATTATACTTTCAACTTAAAAAGAAATATTTTCAATTCATATTGACGAAAATACAGCCGAATTGAGAACCTCCTCCTATTTTGGAGTCGGGTAAAATATGTACAAAATGTAGGCTTCTCGACTGTTTGACCTAATTACGCATAACTTTAGGCGTAGGGCGTAATAGCAATACGTAATGGAATGGTAACTAATAAAAATTGTTTACACAATACACGCCTATGGTGACATGACTGAGACACAGTACAACCAGTAGTCTATCTCGGCCGAATATATATTATAAATACCGGTTGCGCGGTGCGTAAACATGCGATGTGGGCTGCCCACCTCCAGCTTTTTAATTACATTTATCTACTTTCCCGCTCGTTACTGCGGCACAGTCGCGACTGTTCACTCCGCAAAGCCTCCGTTATCGTGAGCGTGTAGGTATAACTCGCGTTTCGTCCGTTTCTATGAAGTCGAAATACTGTACATATTTGTACTATGACTGAGATTTGAGGATAGTTGCGTAGAAACTTGTATGTGCCACGTGACGGTAATACGTATTATTGTAAGTAAAGAGATGCGATGTTAACGGGGACTGCGTTTTGATTTCGAGTTAATTTTGATTGCTATTAATCAGAAATAAGGGCCACGAGTGTAAGTCATAGAAAAAGTCAAGTCAAGAATAAAGAGTCACTCAAGACTTAAGACCGTGCTCCAAAGATTTTTTGTTGAAATTGAAAAAGAGGGCTCAAATAAATAAATAATAAATATTCCTCACATATTTACACAACACTATCTAGTCCCAAACTAAGCAAAGTCTGAAAGTGCATTTCTTGCCTATTTTTTTAGTGTCTGCTATGATTGACAGTGAAACATTATGTGATAATTTTGAACATTGTTTACATTTATAAAAAAACCCGAGACATGATAAAAGCATGGAAATGTATGTAAAACAAATATATTTGAGGTAGCATACACACCATCAAATTTGCATAAAGATTTTAAACGTTTTAAATGTTGTA
This sequence comes from Schrankia costaestrigalis, assembly GCA_905475405.1. Taxonomy (NCBI): domain Eukaryota; kingdom Metazoa; phylum Arthropoda; class Insecta; order Lepidoptera; family Erebidae; genus Schrankia; species Schrankia costaestrigalis. The sequence goes on from FR997851.1 coordinate 10,922,414, forward strand.
AGGTAGCTAAATCACGTTTTCTGAGTTCAAGAATTAAAAACAGTAATGATAAGATTAAGACCATATGGAATATTATCAATAGTGAGACAGGCAAAGTAGTCAACCGCGACATTGAGTACAACTTAAACATCAATAACTCAACAATCACATCAGATGTAGAAGTCGCCACTGCTTTTGAACAATTTTTCACAGATATTCCAATTACTACTACTCAATCTTTGAACTCTTCACCTATAAACGCAGAATTAATTTTAAAGGATAACGTACCGATTTTCAACAATGATTTTGAATTTGAACATGTTACTCCTTTTGATATAATTAAAGCTTTTAATACCATTAATGTAAAAAAGACAGCAGATTTATGGGATAATTCTGTAGTTATTACTAAGCATATTATTTACTCAGTTGCAACGCATTTAGCTCTTATATTTAATTATTCGATAGATAGTGGTGTGTTTCCTGATTTAATGAAATCCAGCAAAATTGTTCCTTTATATAAATCTGGCTGTACATCAGACCCAACTAACTTTAGACCGATTTCAGTACTGCCAACTTTCAGTAAAATTTTTGAAAAACTTATTGCAGACCAACTGCAAACATATTTAAATAGATACAGAATTTTACATATTAAACAATTTGGTTTTACAAGGGGTCGCTCCACAACCGATGCTGGTGTGGAGCTTGTAAAACATATATATGACGCCTGGGAGAAGTCTTACGATGCTTTAGGTATTTTCTGTGACTTGTCCAAGGCTTTCGACTGTGTCGATCATGATACACTTTTACGGAAACTACATCACTATGGTTTAGGTAAACTTGGATTAGATCTTTTCACGTCTTACTTAAATAACAGAATACAAAGAGTTAATATTAATGGAAAATTATCTCCAGGATCTGTCGTAAAAATGGGCGTTCCGCAAGGTTCCATACTTGGACCCCTTTTGTTTCTCATCTATATAAATGATTTACCACATCTAGTTAAAGATCAACATGAGATAGTTTTGTTTGCCGATGACACTTCGCTTTTATTTAAAGTGAAACGACAACAGACTAGCACTGACGAAGTGAACTTGGCTATCTCTAAAGTTGTTCGTTGGTTTGACATTAATAACTTGCTCCTTAATAGCCGCAAAACCAAATGTGTTAGATTTATAACGCCGAATGTACAAGAAGTAAAATCCACAATAAGAGTTAAGGAGGATCAGGTAGACCTTGTGGACACTACAAAATTTCTTGGTATAACACTAGACTCTAAGCTTCAGTGGGGCCCACATGTTAGGACATTGGTAAAGAGACTAAGTTCTGCAGCTTATGCCGTTAGGAAAATTCGAGAACTGACAGACATAGAAACTGCTAGATTAGTATATTTTAGTTATTTTCACAGCATAATGTCATACGGTATTTTACTATGGGGACATGCTGCCGACATTCATTCTATCTTTGTGCTGCAGAAGAGAGCTATTCGTGCAATTTATAATTTAGGTAGGAGACAATCACTTCAAGAAAAATTTAAAGAAATCAATATATTAACTGTAGCAAGTCAATACATTTATGAAAACATAATTTATGTTCATAAAAATAAAGACCAATTTGTCAAAAGAAGTGATGTCCATAGTATAAATACTAGAAATAAAGATAGACTTATTCATCCGTATTCTAGGCTCCAAAAAATACATAGTTCATTTCAGGGTCAATGTGTCCGATTTTATAATAAAATTCCGAAAGATATTCAAGATCTAAGTTTTAATAAATTTAAGAATGTAGTCAAACAAAAATTTATCGTAAAGGGATATTATACTATCCTAGACTACACGAAAGACAAAAAGGCTTGGGATTAACTGCTTCTGTTCCCCAGGCTGTCTCAAATAATGCAAGTTTATGCACTTTTTTTTATTTATGTGTGCTACTTGTGCTAATTGTTTTATCTCTAAGTTCTTATTGTATTATTGTATCCTTTCTATCTTTTTTTCTGTCTTCCTTGTTCTCATGCTTGTCTTCTATTTTTCTTTTCTTTGATTATTATTTTTTATGATGTATAAATGGTGTATTATCCTGTCTGGTACTGTCAAATATTTTCATTGGATATATGATTTATGTAAAAAAAAAATGTAAACACAACTGAATTTTAAAAGAGTTGCCATGAGTTTCTTTGCCAGATTTCTTCTCATTGGCCCTACCATTTGGAAACTGGAATTTATAGATCAACACAGACAGACAATTAGATTCGAGTAGTAGATTGGTTTTATTTTTCTCCTTTAATTTACATTTGACAATACAACGCGGCTTTTTTAGTGCTGTAGCGTTTGTCTGTGTCGATCTATAATTTTAATTGTAGCTTCAATTTTAAGTAAACGACGATTTCAAACAATTTGTAATAAATTTTATGAAATAAAGTATTTTGAAATTTGAAATTTGAATTTGAAACATGATACAAAATCAATTATTAAAACCTAATAAAACAATTTACATTCCGAACGAAAAATTCATATTGGTGGCAACATCAATCACTGTCAAAGAATTATTTTATCAATGGCACAACACTATATTCGTACAGTTCAAATTTGGAATTTGGAACGTTCGAACGTTGCCTGACAATCAATCAATTTAATCAGAATGTAGTTTTTTTTTTATTAGTTATTTAAGTTATTTTGTTTAGTACGAGTATTAGTTATTTATAGACAAGCATTTATAATTAAAAAGACAATTTATACTGAAGTCGATATAAAACCTTATTCATCATAACAGCTCATTAATGTCCCACTTCAGGGACGGGCCTCCTCCCGTGACGGAGGGTTACTTGGCCTACTAATACCACGCTTGCCACACGGATTGGTATAGGGTTTAATGTCAAGTTTTCCTTCTTTTTATTTCGTAAAGATAGTAGTTACGGTTATTCCCTTAGTCGGTATTTACGACACCCATGGGATGAGATGGGGTGGTGACATATTGTATTCTTACTCCGTCACCACACGGATATATATAAAACCTTATTATGTAGACTGAAATAAAATCTAGAATCAGCTTTGTACTTAAAGTGAATGTACAAATGTACAATGTTTGATGATTTTAAAGACGTGTTATAACTGCAAGAAGCTTTCCTTTTATACTTTTAAAAATACAACTCCCGCACTAGGGATCATGTCCTGTGTCACGGGGACAGTCACAAACATCAATTGAACGGACACAAATAACATCCAGACACAGGACAAAAATTTGTAAATCACTCAAAGAATTTTATCCTGTGTGGGAATCGAACCGAGGCCGTCAGCTAAGTAAGTCAAACAGTTATTACAAGAGTTATTTCATTATGAAAACAGTATAACATACTAATATCCAGACTGCAGCGGAACTAATTTGATAAAAGACTTTAAAATTATCTATTTTCGTTTACGTAGAGATTATATTTGAGAACTTTCCCTTTTTTGGTTTTTACGACACACATGGAATAGTATAATGACACTAGTGAAATGATAATATAGAAAAAAAGAAAATGACAGCTATTGAAACGTTACTTTAAATTAGTACCAAATGAAAAGGAATAGAGTAAATATATAGTCTGAAAAACGTTGAGATAGATAAGAAACCTTATAAAGAAAGAAAGATCAATTTTGTAATAATTGGAATTAAGTATTTTTATGAACTTACCAAAATTTAATTACGGGTTCTCTTAGATCACGATGTTGAAACATAATATCTGAAACAAAATTGAAATAAAATTAGTTAAAATTATATTGGCAATTATCTTTTCATTTAAATCTAGAGGAAAATTTATTTATTCATTTATTTTATGGGTCTCTAACAAAGGCAATACACACTAAAAATCGACTATAAATATAAAAATAAGTCGGGTTTTCCTTCCTGACGCTATAACTCCAAAACGCACGAACCGATTTCCACGGTTTTGCATTCGTTGGAAAGGTCTCGGGCTCCGTGAGGTTTACAGCAAAGAAAAATCAGGAGAAATTTGAACAGAAAAACTGGAAAATAATGCCCGTGCGAAGCCGGGACGGGCCGCTAGTTAATTTATAAAACTACAGGAACATTGCGTGCATTCCTTCAATAATAGGAAACCACAGCATGCGAATAAAAAAAAAACAAACTAAAATAATGACAACCTCTAAATAAGAAACAAACATTGTAAATATAAATTAAAAAATTAAATGAATATGAGAAATCTATGAGAAATTAATTAGTAAGTAATATTAATTTGTTATATTATTTTGAATTTCTTTTTAAATTATTTATTTAACTAGGAGTTCACAAATTCTAATAAAATTATATAACAAACTACATTTATCTATTTAAATCAGAAACTAGTTTTCATCTTTATTTGAATTACAATACAAATTAGGAAATTAAAACTACTTTTTTTTAAATTCTATGAGCATGGTCTGAACTACACTTCTCATCAAAAAAATCGAAACAGTTGCAAGTTTGTGTTTTATAAGGATTATCTGAAAAATGTGTATATTAAGGAATATGTGTTATATGTCATTTAATAGGGAATTTAATGAGGTTTTCAAATAATGATGTTAATGTTCTAAATTCAAATTAAATTTTCATAGATTTCGTATTTTGTTTAACAAGTAGTTTTTACCCTGTACGTAGTTTGATGGAAATTGATAAAATTAGGCACGTAAATGAAATAAAAAGCTAGGAAACGTTTATTTAATAACTCGGATACCATTCCCGACTTCTCAATACTGCATCTGTACGGTTTTTCATCGATCGGGTGAGAGTCACGATCAAAAATAGTGGCGCTCTATTCCATTCCTCTTGGATTGCATTTTAAAGCTGGCTAAGAGTTTTGAGGCATGATCTTTTACACTAATTCGTCTTTTTTATTCATCCCATAGATGTTTAATCGGATTCATGTCCGGGCTTCTTGCTGGCCAATCAATAATAGAGGTATCGACTTCAGTAACATAATCTCTTACGACGCTCGCGGTGTTTGTCCTAGCATCCTCGTCCATAAATGTTAAACTGAGGTCAAATAAATGTGCATAGGGCATCACAAGAGATTCAAGATACTGTTCGATGTACCTATGACTGTTAAAAAAGGGCAGACGGGACCCAACACAAAGACAAACTCAGTCTTGTCGTTGCCACGAATTTCTCCTCAAACAGTCCATGAACCGCCACCATGGATGGCCTTTTCTTTTAATCCTGCATGGTGCAAAGCGTTCTCCATCACTTCTGTAGACCGTAGTCCTTCCATCGTTACCATACAATACAATTTTGCACTCATCAGAAAGGAGGAACTTGCTCCACTAGATGTATAACCAATTTAGGTAATTACGTAAAAAGTTAAGGCGCGCTTTTCGATGATCTGCAGGTAGTTCCTCCCTATTTGCTGGCTTGTACGGTACAAGTCCACGTTTCTTCAACCTTCTTCTAATTGTAGAGTCACTTACAGCCACCATAGGTTCATCATGAAGCTGCTGCTGCGGTTGAAAGACATTAAGGCGTAGACTTTGTAAGAAAGGTGTTACTATAAATCGATCTACTTGGTCAGAAGTTACCCGTTTTCTGCCCGATCTCTAACGGTGCGTGAACAAACCAGTCTCTTGATAGCGTTTGCAGATTCTATGAAAAGATGAGAGGCTAAGATGCACTATTTCAGCCGTAATAACCTGACTAAGTCCAGAATTTAGCAATGCCACCACTTGGCGGTTTTTGTGGGTAAACATCGCATGGACGCAGTAATAAGGGGAGCGAGGAACTCTGGGTGCGCGATACGGGTTATTAAATAAACGTCTTCTAACTTTTTTTTCATTTACGTGCCTAATTTTATCATTTTCCGTCAAACTACGTACAGGGCAAATACGACTTGTTAAACAAAATACGAAATCTATGAAAATTAAAATTTGAATTTAGAACATTAACATCATTATTTGAAAACCTCATTAAATTCCCTATTAAATGACATATAACACATATTCCTTAATATACAAATTATTCAGATAATCCTTATAAAACACAAACTTGCAACTGTTTCGATTTTTTTGATGAGAAGTGTATAATTATCTACTAAATCATCATCATAACAGCCCATTAATATTCCACTGCAGGGACGGGCCTCCTCCTGTGACGGAGAGGTAATTGGCCCTTATACCCAGACGGATTGATATAGGGTTTGATTTCAAGTTTTCCTTCTTTTTATTTCGTAAAGATAATATTCAGGGATAGTCCCTTAGTCGGTTTTTACCATGAGTCGGTTGATATCCATTGGATGAGATGGGGCTGTGACATATTGTATTCTTACTCCGTCACCACACGGAAACGGAGAAGGGATACTTCGTATAATAAGTAATTATACTTACGTGAAATTAAGTATCACATATTTATACTATAATACATTGATGATCACTATAATTATAACTATTGATATAATTTTAACTAGGAAAAAACACTTTTAATCAAATCTATCACAGGTCTTTATTTTATCACAGTGTCTCTATAACAAGCAGAGAGGGCACGATCACTTCTAATACTAGATTAGACTAACAGAACTAAAAACAATACAACGTGACAAATACATTGTTTATTACCTTACACAATTTGGTTACTAAATTGTTTCATCATTGTCTGACTTCATTTAGTGCAGAGCTTAAAACTTATAGAGATGTCATAGCCATAAAACACTCATGGCCACAGAGGCAAAGGTATTCTGATGGTGGGGTTTTTTTTTCTTATTGTGTTTTTGTGTATGCTCGTGTAATTTGTTTAAATAAATGTTTTCTTTCTTTCTTTATTCTTTCTTTCATAGCTCAAAGTACCAGGTGTCGTTTTATGACAGGGTAAGACTAAATCATCATCATCGTAGCAATGGACATCCAATGGTTGACGTAGGCCTTTGTCAAGTCTAGATGCTGTAAACGATGGCTTAGAAACATCAGCACACCAAGTTCCCTAAAACTATGACTAAACCAATGCCTTGGTACTTGTTGTGTGAGGTAGACACATCAGAAACTCTCATGTTAAAAAAATTGAAATATCTTAGGGGTCCAGCAGTAGCTAATATCTTTTGGCTGATATTAAATTCAGTTTAGAAAGAAATATGTCATTTCTAAAACTTTTATTCTCAATCCTTGATTAACTCTAAGAGTTATATTTGATTGAATAGAGATGTTGACAAACAGTATTCTAGTTTCAATGTCTAGACATTACATAGATACTAAACAACAAAATATATTTGACATCACTTCATACAATGTATCATCATAACAGCCCATTTATGTCCCACTGCAGGGACGGGCCTCCTTCTGTGACGTAGGGATACTTGGCCTACTAATACCATGCTAGCCAGATGACCGACTATGGGACTATCCGTAAATAATATATTTATTTATTTATTTATTTATTTATTTATTTATTTTTTTTACAAAATAAAAAGAAGGAAAACTTGAAATAAAACCCTATACCAATCCGTCTGGCCAGCGTGGTATTAGTAGGCCAACTACTCCTCTGTCCCGGGAGGAGGCCCGTCCCTGCAGTGTGACATTAAAGGGCTGTAACGATGAAGCTTATGAACCTTACACAAGAAATTATCTTCAAAAGCATCAAAAATTCTTAAACAAAATTACGCATCCGTATATTCGCGTATATTTTTAGCGTAATGCGAATGAAGTACTAAAATATTTGTACGTTGGCGAAAATTTTCAACAGATTAGGGACAATCCAGGGATTATAACGAGTCACACAAAAAGGCTTACAGTGGTAGCTAAAACGGCAGAAGGCTGTTAAAAATTTAACAATAGATAGTGGTGGCTTTGTGTTGTACGAGTATAAAGCGAAAATTGTGGATGTAACGTTGATGTTTGATATCTAGATGTGGCATTGGATTTACGGTGAAAATCTTACACTTCACGATAATACACGAAACAATAAGTAGCATACGTATATTGTAGCAAAATTACGTATTGTAAAAAAAAATGTAGCTTTAAGCAGTATCTTGTTTTTAAACGTTGTAAATATTTTAGAGACTGGCATGTCAGAAGCACAATAGACCTGTCTAACGACTAAAATAAGGGAAGGCAGCTGCAAAACTCTGATCCTCAATCAATTGGTGACCTTGGTTAGCCTCGAAATTATAGTGTGTTTGGTTTGCCCATACGCAAAACAGAGAAGCACTCAAGATTTGTTACACTACAAACATGTGTAGGCTTAAAGCAGAGCTCTTAAAATAAACTTGCAGCCCTTATGAATTGTGCATAAGAATTCTACTATAGATGACATTGTATCTGGTCAGTAAAATTTGATTACAATAGTTTTCTACAGCGAACTAGAAGAACTTCTACAAAAATTAAAAAGGGGTGACAATTTTTATAAAATTAGTTTAACATATTTTTTGTTATTACTGCTTGTAAATACTAATACTGTCTTAACAACACAAAGGAGTGTTGTACAAACAAGTCATATCTAGTACACTATATCCTCGTACTTGTAAAACTGTAGAGCTGTTTCATTTTAGTAGTCATTGTAATTTCGCGTCGACACGGCACTGCCCGGGATTCCACCAACTTTCGCTTTGACAGACGTTTTGATGGCTTGCTGTTATAATATATTATTATTTTCTGTTTGAGGTTACAGTTTTTGTTACCATAATTGTTATGGTAATGAGTTTTTATAAATTTACAGTCCAGTGTTTTAAATATTTCATAACGCCATCTAGGCTATCACAGCCCAATGCAATCACTGATTCGCAATGATAAACAAAGACGGCGAAACCATTGCATAGATAGGTGACTGCTCAATGGTATTATATCTGAGCGTCTACATGCTTCGAAGGGAACGTAAGAACTCGGTCCTGGCTGAAGTCGTTACACCACGTCAGAAGCGTATGGGCTGCTTGAACAACTCTAGACATCGGGTTGGACAAGATCAATCAAATCGCATGACAGTTCTTTGATTAAATTTATTGTCCAGAGCATGGATATTCTTTTTGTGCGACAAATTGATATTTAAAAAGTCCCCCCCGCTACACAGGGCATGATAGCATTACCGCGACCAACAAAAGCTTTTTCTTTTCCCAAGCTGTACTTAACCTTTCAATCAATCAAATCAATCAATCAAATCAATCAATCAAATCAATCAATCAAATCAATCAATCAAATCAATCAATCAACTAGCCTATTGCAGTCCACTGCTGGACATAGGCCTCTCCCAACACGCGCCACAGAACTCGGTCCTGCGCCTTCCGCATCCAGTCCAGTCACGAGCAATAATATGTACACATTTTCGCATTTTGTAAACCAGTTATCTAAAGTTCTGCCAATCCAAAATTGAAAATTCGAAGATTAATTCAAACTGTACGGAACCTCTTCTAAATTACGAATTCATTTTGATATTGTAATGTCTAGATAAACGTGCAGATAGTTTAGAAAATTTGAAAATGTGTACATATTATTGCTCGTGACTGTACCTAACCTTTAATTGTACCAAATTACACTTAAATATATTCAGTGGTTTTGCTGCCATAGACTTGTAATACAGTCTATTTATCAAAGGTGTCAGCATCTCTACACTTAATGCTGTTGAAATTGTCAATTGAATGTGAAGAAGAAATAAAGATATACCATCACTTTCTCTTTACTTTTCTTTCCTTCTTTACTGAGTTACTCTATAGTGTCACTTCCTTTTTTCAGAAGAAATTTTATAGATACCAGCTAATATCTAGAGAAGTAGTTAAGGGACAGATGGACTTCCATCAAAATCCCTTCTCATTTTACTCTAATGCTGTGGTAATTTTGTGTGTCAGCTTTTCCCACATCTAAATATTAACAAATTTGCATCTATACTTTCTTTAGTGTTTTTTCTTATCTACACATTAAAGTCTAGTACTGTATCAGTCCAACATCCCACCTATCTTCACACCATCATCATAACCCATTAATGTCCCACTGCTGGGACGGGCCTCCTCCCATGACGGAGGGATACTTAGCCTACTAATACCACGCTGGCTAGACGGATTGTTATAGGGTTTAATTTCAAGTTTTCCTTCTTTTTATTTCTTAAAGATAATATTCACGTGTAGTCCCTTAGTCGGTTTTTACGACAGCCATGGGATGAGATGGGGTGATGACATATTGTATTCTTACTCCGTCACCACACGGAGTGTAAAAAGAAAAAATAGATACACATACATTTTCTCCTCCAGGGTATTACAGGGATTAAGAATAGTCCCTTAAGCTGAATAGATTGGTGTTTCGACGTCTAATATCGTATATATTGTTGAACTGAACGCCAATAATAATAAATTAGCTTTCATTCATCAGCAGTTTCATTATCGTCTCGTGTATACTTAGGATATAACTAATCTTGTTATATCTTACGAGATGAATGAGCTTTTTGTTGCCTTGGTAGAGGTCAAGTTTATAAAAAGTAATAAAGACTAAAAAAGTATAAAAGTATGTAAATTTTTATTAAAAAAAAGATTGGTATTAATAACATGTTTAAACAATGGGTAATTCACAGAAATTACATAGTTTAAAATAGTTTAAAAAATGTACAGAGAGACAATGGCGCATATATTTAAACTCGAGGTAGGGCATAATTTTACTAGACAGAAACAAAAAAAAAGATCGAGGAAGGTCCATCCGTTTAGGAGGTATGAGCTTTTAATTATATTTTTTTTACCTCTTTCTGTAGTAAAGCCTTTTAGAACGAGTAGAGGTAACAATTATAGAGTTAAGAAAGAATAAAATGTCACATACCTTTTCTTTTTCACGATATTACAGGGATTAAGAATACTCCCGCCCTTAACCTGCATTCATCAGCAGATTCATTATCGTCTCGTGTATACTTAGGGTATAACTAATCTTGTTATATCTTGCGAGATAAACGAGCTTTTTGTTGCCTTAGTAGAGGTCAAGTTTATAAAAAATATTAATATATAGCTAAAACATAAAAGTTTAGTTTTCTTAATAATAGCGGAACGTTGGTAAGCTCAATATTATACAGTTTCGTTAGATTGGATACATTTTTTTTTCACATTCACACTACGCCATCTACTCTCAAACTAAGTAGAGCTTGTACTATGGGTACAAGAAAAACACTCAGACCAATGCAAACAATCATCTTCATGCACACAAGGATTTGCATTGAGCGAAAATCGAACCCGAGACCTCTGAGTAGCAGTCATGTTATATAACCACTACGCCACAGAGATTTTTTTAAATAAAACATAAAGTAGGTAGTTTTACAGGAGTAGCTTAACAACTTCTTTTAGATAGTCAGTGGCTTGGCTGACGTAACTAGCCTGCTCGTAAGTCATCATTCAGCCTTAATTTTTTAAATTTCCAATTAATCTTAATTCTAAATAAACAACTATAAGGGCGCCTTCAAATTTGCCGCTAAGTGTCGCGCGGAGGCAGCGCGACTGCAGCGCTGCGGTCGCGCTGTTTTGTAAATTCATAGAGATAAAAAACGCGCGACTGCAGCGCGACTGCAGCGCTACGCCCGCGCTGCGTCTCCGCATTCGTTCATCGATCGACTAGTGTTGTTTAGAATACTTTTTCTTTTTAATAGTAACACTACGAGCAGTGTATTTTCGTCTGAGTCCATCGTAAAACTAAAACACAACACTACCATTCTCAAACCTAGCGACGGCAGCGCGACCGCAGCGCTGCAGTCGCGCTGCCTCCGCGCGACACTTAGCGGCAAATTTGAAGGCGCCCTAACAGTGCCGATGGCGCCGTAAGATTACAAAATGTTACCATCTCGCCTTATTCGAAATAATAAAACAAAAGAATATTAATAAGCTAGCTGACCCGTGCCCACTTCGTTGGGCGGCGAAAAAAACGTGTCTGCTTTTTAAACATGTTTCATTACTGTTACTCTTCTATTAGTCATAGCGTGATACTATAATTATAGCCTATGACACTCCCCGATAAACGGACTATTAAACAAAGAAATAATTTTTAATATCGGTTTAGTAGATCCAGAGATTACAACGTCACAAACACACAAAGTTTACCTCTTTATAATATTAGTATAGATAAAAAAATCAAAACGATTGTAGAACTCAGATCACTTAAATAAAAATGATTTAAATAAATAATTTATATTAAACGTCTAGCTTACTGCAGCATTATTAGTTTTCATGACCTACTAACCCAAAGATGTCTATTATACAAAATACAATATTTTGCCACAGTAATTGTTCTGTTGCTTTTGACATACTGCCTTTGAGCAATTTATAAATAGATTGTCAATATAATAAATAAACTATGCTTATAATTTGTTGAATGATACTTCTTTTTCGTTTGACTTCTTAAAGATGAAGAGGTTAACCAGTTGTATTTTTTTATTTATTTATTTTATTAAGGTGATTCTAACAGGTAGCAATCAAACATGATTATTATAAATATAATGGCAGATGATTTGTACAGATTGATACCCTAGCGCAATCACACAGCATACTATTAGTTATACAATTATTAGTTAGCTAAAGAGATAAGTTGAACAAACGGTTACAATGGTCATACAAAAAGCCAAACAAAACAGTCATACAAGACAAAAATAGAAAAAAAGGCTTGAAACCTCAAAACTTAGTCATATTTGGAATAATTTGGAAAAAAACCTTTACTTATTGGAAATAGTACAGACATATTTCTATGTTGGTATTTAGTTTGTCGCGACTCGGCAAAGGTACTGCAGGACACCCCCAGCTAGGTGGACCGACGACCTCATAAAGGTCTCTGGGTCGGACTGGATGCGGAAGGCGCAGGACCGAGTTCTGTGGCGCGTGTTGGGAGAAAATGTCCAACAGTGGACAGCAATAGGCCAGTTGATTGATTGTTTAGTTTGTATTAAAATGAGTTTCGTCTCTCACAGGCAATTGTAATATTTTAAATGTGGGCCTAGCATAATTCTCCTAAAGAAGTGAAACTAACGTTAGTTTAATTTTTTTAAATTTTATTGTTCAATTCCACATCCTTTGCTTATCATTGCTTGGTAGCTTACAGCCTACCCTTCTTAAAGTGTCACTACTAAGCTCGCTTACCATCAGAGTAATCGTTAAAAATAAACTAAGCCATCGTTAAATCGCACGTCACAAACAAAAGGGTATTATTTCGAAAACGTTGTTTTGAGATATCGCGTATTGAAGTTTTAAAAAATCATAGATTCGGAACTACTTACTCAAATATTTAAAATTATCCCTAGATTTAAAAGTACACTATCCTTCTTTATGCTGGTTAAGTTTAGTTTGTGTATCTATAACAGTTTTTTTTATATTAATAGTTTTATGGGAACAGAAAAAGATGATACCCTTTAAGCAGTTCAAATAGCTATTAAGTTTAACTTGCTACTCTCTAGCTTAACCAAAATTTACCAAATTATTTCGATAACCAGTTGTAATTAATATTGATACTATATTAAGCAGCACAGAAATTATCTTTTGCCTACATGGCTAAGGGATTATAATTCTTCTTCTTCTTCGTTTCGACGGCAATAAGTCTAATTTCAAATATATTTTATATGTGTTTTGCCCAAAAACCAGCGACAGCAACAGCATTATCGTTGGCACTCTTTAGGTCTTCTGGTGTGCAGGTGGCAGGGCACATTGGGCATGATAGGAAGTGTTCCATGTCCTGGACGAGAGAACCGCACCCACATCCACTATAGGAGGGGTTCAGATAACCCCATTTAGTCCGGTTAGAGTTACAGCGGCCTACTTGGGTACGTAGCCTATTGAGCGACCTCCAGATCGGCCACTGCTCCTCGAAACCAGGTGGAAGATGTTCGGCGGGTGGAATGAAGTCCGCCGGTGGTGCAAAGTTTGAGGCCCACCCGTCCAGTCTAGCCTTACTGGGGTCACCGCACAGTGCACGTGTGTGTCGCAAAAAACTCTTACGACTTTTGAGGCGTGCCCTGGGTATATTGTGCGAGTAAAGTGGATGACGAGGGTCGGTCTCTTATTTTTCCTTTCACTTTCGCAAATGACCTGACGGCGAACACCAGGTCGAGCAATGGCGGCCAATGAGTATAATTTGACCAATGGGGTAGGTTTCAAGCAGCCAGTTATTATACGGCATGTTTCATTCAGGGCAGAGTCGACCATACCTGCGTGAGCCGAACGGTGCCATACCGCGGACGCATACTCTCCTGCCGTGTAGGACAATGCCAGACCCGTAGTCCTGACAACATGTGGGGCTGCCCCCCAAGACGCAGAAGTTAGGCGTTTGACCAAGTTGTTTCTGATTGCATCTAGAAAATCTAGAAATTCTATTTGTTTTAGTATCATAATTAGTTATAATAAAAAAGAAACTCAATATGAAAGAAACATAATTTAACAACATTATGTAGGTACCTACAGTAACAAAACTATCAAATTAAACCAAATGTGATACTTTAGGGACATACGTTAGATCCCTGTTGTCACTGTCAGCAAATGGGTCTTCGTAGAAGTATTGAAGTGGGCCATGAAAGAGAAAGTTGTACCTGGGAAGTATGTGAAGTTAATTCGTGCTATGTAAAGACAGTCCAGTTATACGTCCGATCGTCTTGCAACTCCAACCAGTTCAGTGTGGCGGTAGGCTTGCACCAAGGGTCGGCTTTAAGTCCTTACCTCTTACTGATTATGGACGCCTTGACGGCGGGCATACAGGAAATGGCACCCTGGTGCAGTGTTTGCCGATTACATTGTTCTGGTTGGGGAGGATGGACCTAAGATCCAGAGCAGATTAGAGCGTTGGCAGTCCTGAAGCCATAGCGCTTAACGGCATGCGCCTTCTAGTCTTCTCTGTCTTCCGGTATCTCGGTTCTTTCATTCAAAGCGATGGCGAAGTAGATCGGGCGATCAAAAACCGAGTTAACATAGGATGGATGAAATGGCAGCAGGTCATTGCTTCACGGGAACCATCTGTGACCCCCACAGTCCCCTTAATTTAAGGGGAAGATCTATAAAACTATGATTACACCTGCCGTCCTGTATGGATCAGAGAGTTGGCCAGAAAAGGGATGAATGAAAGACAATCTGTGTGGTGTTACGAGAGTAGATAGAGTAAGAAATGAGTATGTAAGAAGATTTGAAAGTGGCACCGGGCGGTGGCAGAAAAATTACGTGGCAGCCGGCTGTCATGGTATGGGCATGTTATGCGGAGGAATGAGAGTCATGTAGTGAGGAAGGTGCTGAACATGTGTGTGGATGGATATAGGGGAAGAGGACGACCAAAGAAACGATGGATGGATTGTGTGAAAAGCTATATGGCTGCGAAGAGTGTTACTAGTGAGATGACGTCCGATAGGACAGTATGGATGAAAAAAACATGCTGCGCCGACCCCAAATAAAATTGGAATAAGGGCAGGGAAATGATGATGATGAGCAAATGGGTCTTTGTTTTCTTCATTTTAAGAACTGTCCGGTGTACTTAGGCGATTGCTGATTGCTTTCATTATTAAACCAGCCTTCCTACTTCGCTTCATTGTTTTGATTTTAACTAAAATTTAAAAATGAAAAAATATAATAACAACTTAAAAGGTAGTATTTTACTTGAAACTTGCAACCATAAACTACAATTAACAAGATGTACAGAATTATCTCAAGCAAATCGGGAGCTATAAAGTATTATTTTAATATTATTTCGTTAAAATTACCAAATTATATTATGTTGAACAGACAAGACAGTATTATTTAAAATAAAACATGAAACTAGTATCAATTTTAACAAGCAATAAGGTATTAACTTTACATAATATTGTTTAGAATACTCACAATTTTATAGATTGATTCGATATTGACGACTGGACGGGTTGTAACTCAGAAAGATACGTGCGACGGCCACGAACGATGCCCGGCTACTGAATCAACTAAGATGCGACTGTCTTATCTATCTCGAAAATAGGGTGCATAAATAGTCAAGAAAGAATTGTATCGTTATATTTCAAAAAGTATTTGGAATTTAAATACTATTTTCTTACCAATTTATAGAGAAAAAAATTAGGTTTCCGAATTCAAAATAAAAAAAAAACAGTTTTTCAGACTTAATACCCTTTTATTTATAGCGTGCGAAATTTTCATCAACGTAAGCTCCTGTGGTATTACGTGATTACGTTTACGGCCTAAAGTAGACAAAATCTGAGTTTTATAACAGGTTTATACTTTCAAAATACCTTCAAAGCTTCTGTGAAATCCGCTTAGCGACACTTTATATAATTTTCTCTTTGGCTAAATATTGTTGTGCCTATATGTTTTGATTGACTATAAAAGATACCTCCGTGTGGTGACGGAGTAAGAATACAATATGTCACCACCCCATCTCATCCCATGGGTGTCGTAAAAACCGACTAAGGGACTATGACTGTGAATATTATGTTTACGAAATAAAAAAAAGGAAAACTTGAAATTAAACCCTAAACCAATCCGTCAGGCCAGCGTGGTATTAGTAGGCCAAGTATCCCTAATCACGGGAGGAGACCCGTCCTTGCAGTGTGACATTAATGGGCTGTTATGATTAATAAAAGTTTGAAACTACAATGGTGTTGTGTGAATATCTGTAGAATATAATTATTGTTATTATTTTAGTAGTAAATGTCCTCTATAACAAACCAAGTTATACGCACTTAAACCGTTCATAATAGTTAGTGCAATAGTCTTAATAGTGTACTAGTTGTCTCAGTTTAAACCAGTTAACAGAGATATTGGTGTAAGCCTGGATTACACTGACTAACGTTACGTCTAATAGCCACAGAATTAAGCTGCTACCAATCATTATTACTTACTGTTCATAATGTGAAAAGATAAGTTACTACTTACTTTAAAGTGGGTTTTAATTGAACACAATTACAAAATGCCATCTAGATCTAAACTAAGCAAGACTGTTGGTAAATATACTTTAATTGAACATTTGAAATACATGGAAAGCATCTAAACCAATCCAAACATTTATTTTCATGCACGCTGATATTTTTATCAAGCAGGAAACAAACCTCAGACATAGCAACCATAGCCTACAACTAATGCACCACAGAGGTTAAATAAATGAAGTTCTCAATCAAAACGTAGCTCTACGTTATGATGTCAGATTTTATGTGAATGTGTAAGAAATATTATAGTATTATTTCAGTAGTAAATGTCTACAACAAACCAAGTTATACGTACTTAAACCGTTCATATTAGTTAGTGCAATAGTCTCAATAGTGTACTAGTTGTCTCAGTTTAAACCAGTTAAAAGAGATATTGGTGTAAGCCTGGATTACACTGACTAACTAATAGCTACAGTATTAAGGTCGTCGTACATTACACCGATATGATTACTGTACATATAAAACAAAAATGTTAGGTCTAAAATGGTTCTTAACGGGTAGTCTAGTTTAAAATGGGTTTAAATGTTTTAATTTTTAAATAGACATAGTTTGGAGACAGAGCCTGCTTGATTTTACTATTCATTTTGTCTTATGATAATATTATTTTAACAGCCCATTAATGTCTCACTGCAGGGACGGGCCTCCTCCCGTGACGGAGGGATACTTGGCCTACTAATACCACGCTGGCCAGACGGGTTGGTATAGGATTTACTTTCAAGTTTTCCTTCTTTATACGTAAAGGTAATATTCACAGATAGTCCCTTAGTCGGTTTTCACAACACCCATGGGATGGGATGTGGTGGTGACATATTGTATTCTTACTCCGTCACCATACGGATAACCACATGATGATATAAACTCTAGAAAAAAAAAAAGAGAAATCTTGAAACAGGTGTTTAATGTCGCTCTAAGAAGGAAACTTAAGCCTTTAGATACCACGCTAGCTACAGGGGCAAAAATAAAAGAAAGAAGTCTAAAATGCAATGTTTGTTTTGGCGTTTTCAAGTTCGTTTTTACGGCAGCCAAAGCCCGATTTACACATCGACAAGTATAGTTGCAAGTTAAGTAGTAAGTTGTTGATTAAGTTGATTTGAATAGATCTTCATCTTATTTTTTTGGCGAGTTAAGTTAGCGAGACGCTAGAGAGGGGGCTTAACTCGCCAAAAAATAGGATGGAGATCTATTCAAATCAACTTAATCAACAACTTACTACTTAACTCTACTACTGTACTTTTTGATGTGTAAATCGGGCTTTAGGGATGAGAGAGGGTGGTGAATGATATCGATTTTACTAGTCTGTCGCCACGCACATATGGTGGTGTAAACTGCACCCAAAAAAGTTAAATGATTTTCAGTCAATTAATAAATTATTATATACTTCCGCAAAGAAAGGCTTTCCTTAAAACAGAATAATTACACAATTATCATATTTCAAAAGTAATTATTTAGAAACTTTTCATAGGTACACACAGCAACACATCAAGTTAAACATTTTCATTTGAAATTGTGTCTTATTTTAAGGTATTAAGGTACATGACGATCTGATTAGGACGGCGGGAAGCCGATGGATGAGGGAGGCACAGGACCTCGCAGGGTGGAAACTTTTGGAGGAGGCCTATGTCCAGCAGTGAGCGTCTATAGGCTGATATGATGATGATGATGAAGGTACATGAGTGTCTAGCTTGATTAGTTGCTGTGTGTACATTACGGTACAACGCATTCTTCCATTTCGTAATTATTATGAATTATTAAATTTAATTACAAATAATCGGGTTATATTATCGAATTAAAAGTTCGTATATAAGTTGAAAATTGTAGTTTTCGTCGTAATTTATAGAAAGTATTCGTTTAATAATTCTGTTAAAAGTCATGCCTTATTTATTCCTGAATTATAGAAATAACTTGCAGACAAAACTTCATAGAAGGTGTTAAACCTACATTTTCTGAGTATTTCTATGACATACATAAACTCACGCCTTATCCCGTCCGAGGTAGGCAGAGACGACAGAACGCCACTTGTCACGATCCTGGCAAACAGATTCGGCCTCGTCCACATTCATTAAGCAAATCATATATGCGCGTCGGTTACGAGTGCTCTTTATTTGGCCCTTCTCCAATATGCAACCTATCTGGTCAACATATGTTTTCTATGACATCTTGTATAATACTCCACTTTTTTGTGTAGATTATGAGGTAATGATCCTTCATGTTGAATTCGCAAGCACCTTCAACGCGACCAATATTAATGCTTTTAATGTTGCAATCGAATTGCGGCTTGCATAATAAATATGCTTTACTAACTTGCTGGTCCACGCGATTTCGTCTAGTGGTAAACATTATAAACAGGTACAGTATCTTTAAAAATAATAGTCTTTGTATTTTAGTGATGTATAAATAAATAAATTAATAGATATTCCTCACACATTCACACAACACCATCTAGTCCCAAACTAAGCTTGTGCTATGGGTACTAGACAACTGATAAACATACTTAAATACTTTAAGCAATACCACTGTAAAATTTCATTAAAATCCATTTACTTAGTACTTTTTACGTGGAAGATTAAACTAAACACGCTTATAATATTAGTAGGGTAAGAATTAGCGTTTGCAAAATAATGTGATGTCAAATAATACAAATTTATCCTTGTCAGTAACACAGTACAACCAGTAGTCTATCTCGGCCGAATATTTATTATAAATGCCTACGGCTCACTGTAGATCGCCTTCATAGAAACCGTTGGACGTGTAGTGAAAGTACTGAATGTCGATATACCTGCATCTAATATGTGTTTCACAGAGAAGACACTCCAAACTTTTGGGTTATTATAGTTTCAACCCCTAAAACTCTTGTGCATAGTATATACTAAGCTCGAAAGATTAAATTTTAAACTCTTCTCAAAATGACCTCAGTCTTTGTAAATAATATTTGTAATGTTTGTGATGTTTTGAAGAAATAGGTTTTACAAAAACTGATTCATTACAGTATATTAATGTTTACGCGTCAATATTTTTTTGAAAAAGTATTATATGTTGCCATTACGGGCTTGTTTAAAAAAGTAATAGAAACGTTTAATAAAATTAGTCTTATAATTTAAACCCGGGGAAACCCCGGGCTAAAAATACCTACAGTTAATAGTTAAAAATACTTTAATTATTTCCCTAGAACATTATAGGTCCACATTCTTCCCCGTTTTCTTAAAAAACTAAAAATAAGTTTAACGCCTGTTCAATTTCTGAGCGCAAGTCGCTACTTGCAGTGTTAAAAATTTATCAGGCACTAACTAACTATTAAGGCGAAAACAACCCGACTCGTGGCTACCCCGTTTTGTCATCCCAGGGTGACCACGAGGAATTTCAATACCACTATATGGCTGGTGGTAACCCTGCTAGTGAAGGGAATAATGATTAGTTGTGAAGGATAAAAATATTAGGTTGGGGTGAAAGTTTTTCGCATTTTTGTATGAAAGGTTTTCTTTTAGTTTATTTACATTTATTTACAATAATGTACCGTATTGTTCAATATCTTATGCCATTTTGTGGGCAGAGGCATAATCCCGTTACTGTAATAATGTTTGAACTTCTGATAAAAATGCTTAATGCTAACTTTACAGAACCGAAAGAATTCTGAAGAGACCAAAACAGTTGAAAATCTGAATGTGCAAGGTCAGGGCTTTATGGTGGATGCACTATAACCTCGTAGCCAAACTCTCTTAATTCTTGCTGAGTGGCCAAAGATGTGTGTGGTGACCATTATATAAGTAGGTATTTATTTACCAAGGTGTTTACTACATATATATACAGGGTGTAATCGTTAAGTGTGCACAGGCGATTATTCTGAAACTATGAGAGATAACAAAAAATTTAAAACTGATAACGAAAGTACTTTATCTAATGAGTAAAATGAAATCAATAACTTTTTAAAAATCAAACGAGAAGTATCCAAAATTTTGACATTAAATACTCCCATACATTTTGTATGAGATTAGTAGAAAGGTTTTAGAAAATTTTGTATTCAAAGTAGATGTTCGAAATGTCGTCCTTGTTGTGCGATACAATGACGAGCTCTATGTGGACTCGTGAAATCGAAATACTGTATATATTTGTACTATGCAAGTAATTAAATCATTACAGTAATGACCACAATATTGATAATAATGTGTTCTAAAACATCTCGAGATTGCTTGTCTACGGGATTAAAAGCTTTGTAATTAATTAAATTGACCTTTTACCCTCGGAATAATTACGTAGGTTACTGACAGTCTTAGCGTCGACACCGTATCAACTCGAGCCGTTCAGTATTATTTGTATGAAACTCCTTACTGCAACGCACACTAATCAGATACTTAACGTAATCGGAATTTTGACGTTTGACACCGAGGAAAAAGGCGAGGCGTGGCCGATCCGTTTACGTTACGTTATATGTGCTACGACCCTTAACCGTAAATGTGTGTTTTCAGAAAGTCGTTTGTGTGTATGTTGTATGTATTGTGTGATGTGTGTGGTAGAAATTTGATCTAGGTAAAGGTCACATTTGTCGAATTAAATGTCATGTCAAGATCCTTACTATATTTCTTTATTTATTTCACATTTTAATGATGATACGAGTAGGTTATTAAATAAGATCATTACAAGAAACCACTACGGCTTGTAAAGATATTATATTCTGCTCTATTCAATTACTTATTTAATCGCTCACGATAGAACAGAATAAATGTTGATATTTTGGTCATTTTTTATTTAGTAAAAATGTTTTTATCCAGGCTTCCTCGAACGTAAAGCCCCTGTGGAGAGAGCCAGAGCAAAGCAATTACAAAAATTAGAATCAAAAAAGACTCGAAACAATCATAGTATTATATTCACAGCACAAATAATTATCAAGCACAGGGTTTGTATACGACCTTACCACACTACACGTCTTCTAAAGCGCCGATTACACTTGACTACATGTAGTCTCCTACATAAGGACGTCCTAACTTTTTAGTGTTAGGACGTTCTGTTTACAATGTCCTACATGTTATTACACTAGACTACATGTAGTCTCCTACTTGCTGTAGTTGACTACATGTAGTCTAGTGTAATCGGCGCTTAAGACATCTAAACAGATTTTCTACCACTTCTAAATGGGTGCCAACCCTAAAAAAACCTTTTTTACATCGACTCATCACTTTACACTTCATAAAATTATTCAAACACTTCAACTTTAAATTAAAGGAGGCACTAATCCAATAGGTTAAAGTACTCGGCAACTTTCCTTTTACAACTTTTTGAAAAACGAACAAAAAAAATCGATTTTCTATTAAAAAGCAATTTGCTGATTAAACTTTTTTATTATTTTTTTTTCTTTATATTTTTTTCGTTAAAAACTTTTTGAGAGGAAAGTTCTACTTACATAGATCAGCTCTGGATTTTAGATTAGTGCCCAGTTTTAGAGATTAATGTCCTCTTTGAACTTTTTAGATATTTTGTACTCAAACTTATCTTACAAAGGAAGTCAAGGTGTTTTAACAATTTTTATAACCACTACCTTATATACATATAACCACTACGCCACCGAGGTCATCAAATAAGTTATCTATATACTGGAAATAGGGCATAAAAGGAGTGCTTTAACAAGAATATTTAAAACTGTTACTTCGAATTAAGGTGTAGAAAGTAATTTTACCAAGCTCAGATATTTTGACGACTTTATAAAACAAGTAGTTAGTTGATTGATGATGGAAACACAGGACCGCAAATATCCACTCTAAAACTTTATTAGACCAAACCAAATACGCATAAACCAATATCCCATCAGTGTTAAACAGGAAGGAGGTATTACGCCGACTAATCCAACACATTCTTCTAAACCCACGCTTTCTCCTACATAGCGAATATTTTACAACTTATATAATACCTAGCTGACCCGTGCCCACTTCGTTGGACGGTGGAAAAACATATTTCAAACATAAAACATTTTTTAAACATATTTCATTACTGCTCTACTCCTATTAGTCATAGCGTGATATTATTTAGCCTATGACACTCCCCGATCAATTGTCTATTCAATGCAGAAAGAATTTTTTAAATCGGTTCAGTAGATCCAGAGATTACCCCCTACAAAGTCACAAACACACAAACTCACAAACTTTACCTCTTTATAATATTAGTATAGATAATTTATTTATTTTTTATTTATTTACTTATAAGGAACATTTAACAGCTATACCTTAACATAATAACAAAATACAGACCTTATAGATAAAGTAAACGTATAACCCACACCAATGTTCGCAGATTAATACACGAACACTACAAATATACGAAATAACTCTCAATATCTCCGAATGCAGCTATAAATTCGTTGCAGTAAGGCGGCAAGCTAAAGATGTTAATTTCTGTCGGATATCGCAGTGACGAGATGACTGATGAACGTGCCATGCAATTAAAGCTTTTTTAAATCAATTTATTAACAATGAAATTTTTTTTATCAATTAAACTTTAAATTGCTATGCATGTAAGATTTGCTTGCACACATCATTCTTCACGCTGCTGTTGGTAATTGTAACAAAGTCAAATTATTATTTTTGAAAAGAGTGGCCTGAGTTTCTTGGCCACATTCTTCTCAGAGCTCTACTATAGTCGTCTGCGAAAGTGGTAGTAGTTTGGCAGACATTTTTCTCTATACTATTCTACTACATGTATAACGATTTGCATGTGTTACTTTGTAACCTAAGTGAATAAAGCTATTTGACTTTGACTTTGATGCCATTCAAACATTTCCAGAGGTCAGTCTATAATGTAGCAGAAGCTGAAATCTAGAAACGGAGTTAGAATTTCAATCAGTGTTATTACTCTTTGCCATCGAAAACTTGGGCCAAGATTTTACTAAGAAAATTCAAAAAGCGAAACTATTTCTCAATGGATAAAATATAAGATTTATTATTATACTTTATGGCTTAAAAGTGTAAAAGTTTCTTATAAACGTTTTAGTGTTATTCCGGGAAGAAAAGTTTATTATACTGTGACGCCATTCTGCTAGAGTTTTATGCTTACATACTCAATTGAAATATATTTATTTGAAATGTTTATATAAATTCATTCTGTTGTGTTGATATAGATTTATTTTAAGTCTTTAGTCGTATTACCCACACTCAAAAGTTGAAGATTATGATTCCTATAAATATTGTTCTCTTCGTTCTTGGGTATAGTCTCGTTTAAGTTTAGTGTAAAAAAGCATGAAAAGTGAAAGTGATAGAGTATTCAAAGTCATTCTTTATTACAATCCGATGTCTTTTTAGGGGTTAAAAACAAATTGTCAGCTTGAGACTAGGCCTAGTAATATGACCAGCCCCGAATCGTCAAGCAGAATATTGAGGTTAATAGCATACCAAGTTAACCAAATTTCCCCTTTATATCATAATCATGCAACGCGCTTGTTTTAAAGTTATGAAAATGTCGCGTCATTAAAACATATACCTAACTCCAAACATCATAACTTAACCAAAAAAACAAGAAATATTCTTCATATTTCACACGAGATCGCCTAAAAAAAATATGCACGAGCACCACATTTCACGCAAGCAAATCCCGGATAAATCTGTCATACGCTGAATGACCCTGCGACCTCTTATCCTGGATAAATAATGGTTACCGTCGAAAGCAGATCTTTCACCTTCAAATAAAAATATACCCCAGATATGAGTTATTACTACTACTGTCAGACCTTTGAATAGAATATTTAAATAACCTAATTATTATAAGGTTTAAAAACGAATTGTATTTTACATACGTAGGTATGTGTGGATGGAGTAAAAATACAATATGGAAAATTTGTTTGTTTGTTTGGAAAGTTTGTTTAACTTCTGTTTCTGTTATAATACATTATAATATTTGTGAATACTTAAGTTTTTACACTATATAATAATAATAATAATCCTCACACATTTACACATCGCTACCTAGTCCCAAACTAAGCAAAGCTTGTACTATGGGTACTAGACAACGGATAAACATACTTAAATACTTTTTTTGTAAATACATACATATAGAAACACTCAGACAATTGCGAACAATTATGTCCATGCACACAAAGATTTGCATTGAGTGGGAATTGAACCCGAGACCTCTGCGTAGCAGCCATGTAATATACCGACTGCGCCACAGAAGTCGTCATATATAACATCTAGATTCAAACTAAGCAAAGCCTGTTCTACTAGGGTACGAGAAAACTGGTAATATTCTTAATTGCTTTTTTCCTTTGGTGTTTAGACAATTCCTTACTTGTGTCATTACTTTTTTTTTGCAAAAAACTTAGTAAATTAACCCTGTCCCATGTATCATATATGATACATACCCATTGTTTTTCTATTGTGTCTACAGGCGGGACAGACAATCTGTTAAATTATTTTTATTTGAGTTGTCTATACACATTTACTACTTGTCAATTGGACGTTATTATTTTCGCACTCTTAAACAGACAAAATAAATTATTAACACAACTATAGAAAAAATAGGCTCTGGTAAAGTCTACCTATGCATAATTAAGAACTGGAAACACTTACAAAAGCACCTGTAGTCACTGAGACCCAACAGATCAGTTAAATGTGAAATCCCTAGTAAACAACCTATTCTAAAGCTAGACATAAGGTTTACACGTCTAAAGACTACCACTCCAATTCGTTACCTTAAACAACGCAATCCATTTACACAACGACGTGAAGACAAGCTTCTTGTGACAATTCTATCAAGTGCCATAGTCTCTGGAAGTCCTAAATAATTAAATGACATTGTGTAAGTGCTTCAACAAGTTGAAGTCGATTTTTTAACAAGTTCTTGATGTACCACACTGGTCAATTTATCAGTACCGATGACCTCTGTGGCGTAGGGGTTATATAGCATGACTGCTACGCAGAGGTCTCAGGTTCGATTCCCGCTCAATGCAAATATTTGTGTGCATGAACATGATTATTTGCATTGGTCTGAGTGTTCCTATGTATAATATGTAAGTATTTACAAAAAAAAATATCTAAGTATGTTTATCCGTTGTTCTGTTACCCATTACACAAGCAGGTTAAGCCTAGCTTACTTTGGGAACAGATGGCGCTGTGTAGAGATGTCCGTGAACATTTATTTATTTATTTAATTCTATAGAAAACACTGTATGTTATTACAGTGTTAATTGATAGCACTACTGAACGCACTGCTTTATTGGAAGTGGTGACGTCAATTCAATTGACACGTAAATCTTGTTTAACGGATTGAAATGGATAGTCACGAATAATAATAATAATAACGTATAAGATTTAACTTAAGCCCGATTTACACATCGACAAGTACAGTAGCGAGTTAAGTAGTCAGTTCGATACTGTACTTGTCGATGTGTAAATCGGGCTTTAGTTTGAGACTGATCTTTAACTGAATTGTACACTGTACCTGTCAATTGTAAAATTGTATCTAGTTATACTTATTATTTTGTACAAAATAATCATTAGAGTTAAAATAAGCTAGTATTTTAAATCAAATATTGATACAATCTCTGTTTGCCAGCCCTGAAAATACTGGTACTTTCATTTACATGAATTAGTGAAAAATACTTGAAATACTTAAAATTTATAAATAACAACAAAAGTTATTCACAGGAAAACCATAGGTAACACGCACTTTTTCTTCTACAAAAAAAAATCTTAGTCTTTTTTACACCTACATCACCAAACAAACCTTTTTATAAAAGGTAACAAATAAAATTCTATTTTCTCACCACAAAATAATCACAGAGAAAAACCAATTCATTGTTTTGGTTAAAGTAAAGAAAAAAAATAAAACGAAGTGTCCAATGCTAAACTCGGTAGGTCACTATAAATCACGTTGACCAGCCCGGGATTCGAACCGACAATAAATTTATCAGCTGACAATTACTCTGGTAATGTTAAATGTTCTGATTTTAGGTGTATTGATGGCTGTAATTTAGTTAAGGGGATGGCTTAGTCTTGATAGAAAAGAAAATATATTTATTTGAGAAAATGGTAATGAGTTTTCTTGTGATAGCGACTGATTGTGTACAGTTTACTAGTAGGTAATGTAATCAACGTCTTCTAGAATCACTATTCATACTAATCATAACAGCCCATTAATGTCCCACTGAAGGGATGGGCCTCCTCCCGTGACGGAGGGATACTTGGCCTACTAATACAACGCTGGCCAGACGGATTGGTATAGGGTTTAATTTCAACTCTTCCTTCTTTTTATTTCGTATAGATAATTCTCGGATTGTCCCTTAGTCGGTTTTTACGACAGCCATGGGATGTGATGGGGTGGTGACATATTGTATTCTTACTCCGTCACCACACGGAAAGTGTGTACAGTTTACTAGTAGTTATTGTGATTAACGTATTCTAGCGTCATATCTGATTGGGATACCATCATCCAGCGACGTAGGTAAAGTTTGCTTGCTTATACCATGCTCGCCAGACACATTGGTATAGGTATTTACAACTCGTTTTCCTTCAAAACTAAGTTTTCATAGAGGTGATTTTAGCAAAATTTTTCTTTGGCGATTATTTGGGACACGTAATAACAAGAATTAGGAAGTATGAAAAATTATGTTTTTAGCCAAAGTAATAATCTAAATGAACTCAAATAAAAAGAAACAGGATTGGAACCTGATTTTCTGACTAAGCGCCTCAGGCGATTTTATGGCCTAGCGGTCGACTAGGCCACAAAGATCTTTCATATTGGTAAGTAAGATCGAGTACTATTCTTAGACCCAAATTATCTTCACATAATAAATACACACCTCAACAAAGTCTAGGGATATTTTTACGATATTTTGTATTAAGTTGTGAAACTCAAAAACAAATGGTTTGTTTTTAATTCTTTTGATGAAAACTTACTTTGTTAACCTTTTTCAACCATTCTAAATTTGAATTTGAAAAATAAAATTAAAAATAAAAGATTTACGCGGCTTGAACGTAGTCAAGTTCGAAAATTTCCTTTACCAACAGTAAGTTTTGACTGCTTTTTTGTGTAAAATTTAAGTTTTATAACAATTTAAACGTTTATTTCGAATGATTAATATTGTGTGCATCAAGCAGCGGCGCCATTTCATCATAGATGAACTGTTAAGAGCAGTAGGCATGCTCCTAGCTGCGGGTACTAAGCGTGGTATTGCTGAAGAGATTGGAACAATACAAAATATGAAATCAAGGTTATGGTCACGTTATCATGCTACTGGTGAAGTGGCTGAAAGATACCACAGCAAAAAGTCTATCACCACTCAAAGACATGATCGATTTTTGCAAGTTCCCGCGAAAAGACAGCCAAATGTTACTACCATGCAGCCGGCTTAGAGGCTCCCAGCTCTTGGTGGAGCCTCTTGCGGGTAACCAAACTGTCAGAAGAAGTCGGCATGAAGCCCACCTTTATGCTCGCATACCGCTTTGAACTCTAGTAATACGTTGAGCAAATCGCGCACGTTGACTAGAGTAAGGTCGTGAACATTTGCTCTGCAAAGATAACCTGTTATCTGTAGTGGTGTTTACACATGAGTCCTGGTTCGGTTTCCACTCGGATTCACGTAGAGGACGTGCTTGGCGAGTTCCTGGTTGTGATAGCCGTCTACAACATCCTCAGAAAAACTATTCATACAACGATAGAACAATTTATGATTTGGACGGGAATTTGTGTCGGTCTAAGAACAGAGCGCGTTTTGATCAGAAACACCATGACGGCTGAAAAATAACTTAACGAGGTGCTAGAATTAATAATCTACCCCCGTAGACTACAATTGGGGCAAATGTTTAAGCTCATGGACGATAACACCAGTTCGCATAAAGCGAGAGTGATGACGAGCTGGTTGCAGGAGCACGACATATCAATTTTATGCTGAACCACTCAATCGCCTAACCTCAAAACCATTAAATACGCATAGGACATGTTCAAAAGAAGGGCTTTGCTAAATTTTCCTGCATAAACTTGCGATGGAAGAGCAACTTTTTTTGTATCCTAGTCGGACCTGTAACATTATACCGCATCAAGACCTGGATAACTTAATCCAAGCACGAAAAACCGTTGCAGGACCGTTATTTACGGTTTTTTTAATGTACTGACTACTGATTACTCACAGAACAGTTAAAAACAGATTAATTTTCGATTATTTTCACTTTTGCTTAAGAAACAAATTCATTGTTAGTTTTACTAATTTTCCAATTTTTTTATTTATTTGAATAAAAAATTATTTACGCAAAAATAATACTTTTATTTAATTTTGGATTGTAGCCTGATAAATTACCTTTATAAAAATATAAACATGTTGTATGTTATCTTCAATAATTTTGGAGTTAATTGAGTAAATACCAAATATCCCTAGACTTTGTTGAGGTGTGTAAGTGAAACAACAAAATTACATGTATTCAGGTCCCATTTACGTAAACGTTTTTTATACATTATTACCGGCCCCTTAACCCACAGTAACACTTTAGTTTTATGAGTTCCGTACACGTTATTACTCGTTTTATTTGTATGTTTTCTTATTTGAATGGTTTTAGATAAATATAAATTATTTATTTTTGTACGCTGTAGTGGAAATTGGTTACGAGTTGACACAAAAGTTGTCAATCGTGCTTACTAACCTTTTTTTATCGAGAAGCTAAGTTATGGAAACGGGGTGGTTTGAAAAAGTGAAGTGTAACTAACTCATTTTATTTCGAATGTGTCATAAAAGGTGACTTAGAAAAGAAAGAGACTCGAAGACAAAATAATTATTTTAAACTTGTAGTGTATTTTTGAACTTATACGTTACTATACATAACAAATAAGTTACTATTACAAAAACCTACCTGACAGCTTAAAAATAACCAACTGATACCATTTGAATTGGATGCCAAAAGTCCGTCATTCTGTTTTTTTGCTTTTTGATTAATATAATGTTACTCTCTCCGTATACATAAGTATAAATGACCCTCCTAAAACTAAAATTATTTAAGTCCTTCAGGCTGCAAGGCAATAAGATAAACCCCCACCCCCTCTTCTGGTGCAGTCGGTTAAAACAGCACTAGCCCTAAACCAAACAATACTTTTTCAAAACAAACAAAATCAACCCATCTAGTAATAACCTTATAACATCTACATCACATTATATTCTGTAGATTAAAAAGCAATTATGTAAAGTTAATAACCCAAAGATACAGTTAGAATCCACACAGTGGGCTAAATTGTCACATAATAGAATATTCAAATGCCCAGAACGGTAACGGGCAATTTAAACTTTAATGCTTTTTAAAACTTTTGTTCATTAATTGCTTTGAATGGTGAACTAGAGAAATATATTGCTTGGATTGAAGTCACTTAGTGCCGGGTTAATGCATTTTTGTTGAGTTTTTTTCCGAAAATACTTTACAATTTATTAGGTAAAATTAAATGAGATGTTTGCCTGTACATAATAATATGCGCTGCTGTTTTATGTATTGCACATATTATTATTTTCTCTACTTATTAATGTACTATCTGCCAAATATAAGTCGTGCATAATCGAGATGATATAGTGGTAATATTTTGTAAAATCGCAAAACAACCGAGAAAAACACTTATTTAGTCCAGAGGGAAGTTTGAAGTTCCCATTTATGTCTTTCTTCTTTTCTTCTAGATAATACCTTACGTACAACAGCACTCAAGTAAACAAGCAAATAAATTGCTCAGCTCTAGCAGACCAACATTTTTCATCATCATAACAGCCCATTAATGTCCCACTCCAGAGACGGGCCTCCTCTCGTGACAGAGGGATACTTGGTCTACTAAGACGGATTGGTATGGGGATTAATTTCAAGTTTTCCTTCTTTTTACTTCGTAAAGATAACATTTACGGTTAGTCCCGGTTAGTCGGTTTTTACGACACCCATGGGATGAGATGGGGTGGTGACATATTGTATTCTTACTCCTTCACCACACGGACGAAATTTTTCATGTTTTATTCAAATAAGATAATACTTCGCTACCGTTCTATAACAAATCAAATTTACAAAATAAGCTATACCTAGAATATTTTACTAAAAACAAGCTTGATATTCAAAAGATTTTCGAAATAAAATAAATTTTCCGCTTGAAGCAACACTAAGACGGTTCTCAACAACCACGTTTCAAAATTAAATGATAATCTCGTTAGTTTTCAAAGCATTTTCGAAATAAATTTTGCAAGAAAATAACTACTTCTCTTTTAACTCAATGAGAGATTTGATCTCAGCTGAATTCGAGTCAGCGCGATAAAGTATTCGGAAGATATTTTATCTTTTTTCAACATGCAAATAATTTTTTTTTCTTTCTTCTGTGTCCAGGAAAGGGGAACAGTGCTGCCCCGAATTTAACGCGAGCAAGGTCGCGGGAAAAAGCTAGTATTTTTATAAGTAGACAAGAAAAAAATAAATTACAATTTTTATAATATACGAGGGCGGAGTGATAAGTCTGGTAAAAATTAAATAAGAAGTGATATTTATTTAAAAAATATTATTTATTTTTCAACATAGTTTCCTTCTAACTCAATGCACTTCATCCAGCGTGCCTATAACTTTTCGATCCCCTCCATATAATAAGACTTAGGTAAACCTTCGAAATAGGCGTTGGTTTCATGCATGATTTCTTTTTTGGAGCTAAATCTTTTTCCACCAAGCCATTTTTTTAAATTCGGAAACAGAAAATAATCGCAAGGGGCTAAATCTGGCGAATATGGTGAATGAGCAAGCAGCTCATAGCGTAACTCACGAAATTTGGCCATGACAATCGCGCAGGTGTGCACTCTTGCGTTGTCTTGGTGAAAGAGGATTTTCTTCTTTGCCAAATGCGGTCGTTTTTCAACTAAAATGTTGTGATATTGATTTAATAAATCGGCATAATAAGCACCATTAATTGTTTTACCTTTCTCTAAATAGTCAATATGGATAACTCCACGGGCATCCCAGAAAACTGTCGCCATAACCTTATTGGCCGATAAAACTGCTTTGGCCTTCTTCGGAGCTGGTTCACCCTTAGCAATCCACTGTTTCGATTGTAGTTCGGTTTCGGGTGTATAGTGGTGGATCCATGTTTTGTCTACTGTTATAAAACGTCGCGAAAATTCCGTCTTATTCCGTCGGAACAATGCCAAACCTGCTACCGAAGTGGTCACACGCACTTGTTTTTGATCAACATTCAGTAAACGCGGCACCCATCTCGCGGAGAGCTTCCTCATACTTAAATGTTGGTGTAAGATATTGCGCACATGTTCGTCTGAGATGCGTACTACCTCAACTATATCGCGCACATTTACTCTTCGGTC
Source organism: Schrankia costaestrigalis (assembly GCA_905475405.1). Classification (NCBI taxonomy): domain Eukaryota; kingdom Metazoa; phylum Arthropoda; class Insecta; order Lepidoptera; family Erebidae; genus Schrankia; species Schrankia costaestrigalis. Next base: position 10,954,506 of record FR997851.1, read on the forward strand.
TTTTAACACTATGTCATGGATTTTAGCGATCCTTTCTGGAGTAATGACCTCAAGCGGGCTTCCTGGACGTTCGGCATCGCTTGTGCTTGTACGACCACATTTAAAGTCAGTAAACCACTTATGAACCATTTTAATAGACGGAGCGGAGTCCCGTAATATTTGTCAAGCTTTTGTTTTGTTTCCGTAATAGTTTTTTTTCTCAAAAAGTAATGTTTTATTAACACACGAAATTCACTTTTCTCCATCTTTGCGAAAATCCTATCAACTGTATTTCTTTAATGGCTGTAAAAAAAAATAACCGGCGGTCCTGGCTGAAATATTTAATTTAGTCCTCTAAAAGAGTGTTTAACATGGAGGTTTCATGCAATTTGCGATAACCTTATTCCAAACTATTTTTTTACCAGACTTATAACTCCGCCCAGGTAACGTACCTTTAAATATACACTGCTGACTACGTATTTGTCTTAGTAGGCCATGTATCCCTCCATTACGGGAGGAGGCCCGTCCCTGCAGTGAGACATTAATGGGCTAGTATGATGTTATAACAATGTATCTTTATTATTTAAATAAACGATTGCTCTTCGTGTTCTTTTGTCACGAAGGCTTTTACAAACATTAATCTTAACAAATAAAAAAAAAAAATATATATTTAAATATATAAAACAAAAAAAAATAAAAGAGATTTTAAAAAACTGTTACTAATTAAATAAATAAATAAAATAATAATAACGGACCTAGGGAATTAACCAAAAAAAATTTTTTTCTGTATTAACAAGAACAAGTAAGAACTTGGGATAGGAACTCGCGACCTCAAGCATAGCAGCCGCAAACCCAACCACTGCACCACCGTAAAAATAATGGACTACATTAGCAGTTAAAATTGCTATCATAAAACTAACTGCATTTTCCACCCGTTTCGTATTTTGGTGTAAATCATGCACAGTTAAAGTTTTCAACTTAATACACGAACTAAGTTTTCGTTCGTTCAAATGAATCTCATTAGGAATAACTTTAAGTAGTAACTTATACAGTTTTTACATTTATATAAATACAGCGGCTTTATTATGCTTGATTTTAAACTTTTAGATTATCTAGTGTAGGTAAGGTAAGTTACTGTATTATTAATAGTGTAAGTAATTAAGTATCACAGTATCACACGGAGATACTTTATGACGACTTGGTGACGGAGTAAGAATACAGTGTGTCACCACCCCATCTTATCCTATGGCTGTCGTACAAACCGACTAAGGGACTATCCGTGAATATTATCTTTTCGAAATAAAAAGAAGGAAAACTTGAAATTAAACCCTATACATCCGCCTGGCCAGCGTGGTATTAGTAGGTTAACTAACTACTTTGTTACTAACCATTATGGATGCTACTTGTCCGAAATAAAAGATTATATTTTTTATTTTATTTTTATTTAATGTCCGACTACAAGGACAAAGCTCCTCCTTAACTACTAACTAGTCGACATAATTTCACGTCAGCACTTTCGTTAAAACATGAAGTTACAATTAATTGCATGCCGTATTAAAAGTTGATGATTGCACCGAATTCACAATTCACCGCGTTTCCCTAATTGGCACTGTGCCAACTAAATTATCCTAGGGATTTGGGTTTTTACAGTGTACTGTAGACTATCTACGAGTATTGACATGTGTATTTCTATAGGAGTCATGAAATAATTACACAATGTAAGAGTACGCTAGTACTAATAAATAAATTTTCCTCACACATTCACACAACGCTACCTAGTCCCCAACTAAGCAAAGTTGTACTATGGATACTAGACAACGGATGAACATACTTAAATCCTTTTTTTTGTAAATACATACATATTATTATACATAGAAAACACTCAGACCAAAGCATAAGGAGGAATTTGGCTTATTACTACGTAGGTACTACACGCAAGTAAATAATTTATTTTTTAGCCCTGACAATAATGGAATGCGAATAGATTACGCAGAAAAGCATATAAGGCGGAGTTGTAGGATTGCTAAATAATTCTCCCTGTATACTTTTAAATAGCATTAAATACAAAAAATCTGTAAAATAATGTTTCGAAAAGTAAAACATCTTGGAAGCTGATTCCAACCTATCTGGCTAGCTTGGTATATCTAGCCCAGGTTTTCTTACAAACATGCTAAATGCCCAAAATAACAGCCTTTATTTTAACGCTCACAAAACAATATTATGATGACAAACTTACGTGTCTAAGTTAACCAATTTCTGAATAACACAATTTTATTAATATCTAGAACAACACGTGCTTACGTAGGTAAATGCAAATTATTTTCATCTCGTGACATCAAATTCTAGGCATGTACTTAATATCGTCGTAGGTGTATTGGTATAATATAAACTAAGGCTAAGCCCACATGGTTTCGACGTTTCTCAAGCGTGTGAGCTGCGGCGACGCTGCAAGCGCGCTGCGTTCGCGTCGCGGTCTTACCTCTTTTCAACCGCTATCCACGCTGCCCGGGTTTTATTTCGTCTCAGTCACAGCATGGTGTCTAAAAAAATTTTATTGCAGGGGGTTAAATGTCATGTGAGCGTCATATTATGTTGTCTATACGTATGTTTATTTTACATTATATCACAACTTATTGACGTAAATTAAAGTCTACTTAGTCTAAGCTAAGAGTTAAAGTTTAACAAACTTTACCACCGCTTCCAAGGCGCTGGTAGGTCCAAAAGAAGCGGCGCAACAAACTCCACTTCTAAATTTTCTAGATGTCAATTTAATATAAATTGATGTCTCAAGGAATACCGACGTCAAATATGAAGGAGGCCTAAGGCTAGAAAGAAGCCTTGTAAGATCAAGTACCTTAATCCTACCGCAAAAGGTCATATTTATAATAGGTATATAAGGTAAAATAATCTGATACCATGTTATCGTTTTACTTAACCTTGCGGTTCTCTGCCCTTGTGGAATCGATTACAGATCGTGCTAACATAATATGGGTATTTAAAACGCCAATAGAATCTACATATTTTTATTATGTAAGAAAATTGTAACATTGGGACAAGCGAGATATTATTATTTTAATTAACTTATATTTCTTGTGTGGTGACGGAGTAAGAATACAATATGTCACCACCCCATCTCATCCCATGGGTGTCGTAAAAACCGACTAAGGGACTTTCCGTGAATATTATCTTTTCGAAAGGAAAACTTGAAACTAAATACCTATACTAATCCGTCTGGCCAGCGTGGTATTAGTAGGCCAAGTATACCTCCGTCACGAGAGGAGGCCCGCCCCTGCAGTGTTCTTCTAATGGCATACTCCATATCAATTGTTTAGTAATATTACAGTTCAATATTGTCAGCATAAAAATCCTTGCAACAGTGCAAGGCAATCAGCAGATAAATGGCTTCACTTGACTTCAATACTACTTAAGGCTGAGGTTAATTACCGTTGCTTATTATATTATTATGTCTTAGTTACAATGTTCTCTCATAGCGGCCTATTATTGCCCCACTGCAAGCATAAGTCTTTTTTTGTGACAGAAGGAAACTTAGCCTTCTAATATAATTTATAATAATAATCTGTACTTACATAGTATAAAATAAACTCGCTTTGTCTGTCCCTTTGTATGCTTAAATCTTTAAAACTATGCAACGGATTTTAATGCAGTTTTTTTAATAGATAGAGTGATTCAAGAGTGCAGTTTACATGCTATAGTACAGGAACCCATATTTATTTAAAGATTTCTAACCCGCGACCATGCACTGCAGCCCCATACATGACAAATGCGCCTCCGAGGCACTTTCTTTTATTCGTATTTTGTTCATGATAAGAATAAAACGCCATGATGACTCAGGCTATTATTAATTCATCGCCATAAAGAAAACTTTTTATCAGCTTTAACTATTACATAATTGTGCCGATCAAAATATCCTTTTGTAAGCCAAATAATAACAAAACTTTTACCCGATCGAAAGTAATAACAATTCGGTTATTATTTCAAACAATGAGGTTATTGAGGGACCTGTATTGCGTCATGGACCTTCGCTCACAAAAATGGATATTCATTAAATGAAAAAGGCGAAAAAAATGGATATTGGTAGATTGTTACTACAAAGTCCTTGTGTGTAATGCCTACAAATATTCCTCACACATTTACACAACGCCATCTAGTCCCAAACTAAGCAAAAGCTTGTACTATAGGTACTAGACAACGGATAAACTTACTTAAATCCTTTTTTTTTAAATACATACATATTATACATAGAAACACTCAGACCAATGCAAATAATCATGTTCATGCACAAAAAGATTTGCATGGAGCGGGAATCGAACCGGAGACCTCTGCGTAGCAGCCATGTACCGACTGCGCCACAGATATCATCAATGTAACGTCGCTTAAGTAACGCCATTTACTTTTGATCGCTATGTTTGTATCGTTTGATGTATTTTGTGGTGTATGAGACAGTCTTGGAACGAGACTGTATTAAGTAATTCATTATCGTCATTATAACAGCCCATTAATGTCCCACTGCAGGGACGGGCCTCCTCCCGTGACGGAGGGATACTTGGCCTACTAATACCACGCTGGCCAGACGGATTGGTATAGGGTTTAATTTCAAGTTTTCCTTCTTTTTACTTCGTAAAGATAATATTCACGGATAGTCCCTTAGTCGGTTTTTACGACATCCATGGGATGAGATGGGGTGGCATATTATATTCTTACTCCGTCACCACACGGACAATATCATATATCCATCATATAGCAATATCCATACATCCATCCATATCAGCCTATAGACGCCCACTGCCGGACATAGACGTCTTCCAACCGTTTCCACCCTGCGCGACCTTGTGCAATGTACTTCCCACAATTATCAGAATATTCAATAGTCTTATAAATAACTTTTAACGTGTAAAAATCATTCTATCCAAATGATGTTAGTAAATATTTCCGAGTATCACCACATTTATTACAATTATATTCTAGAAAATCTCTCAGGAAAATATAGAGGTATCTTCATTAGGAATATCATTATATTGAGTAAAGACACATGCATTTGGCTAAATGCATCCACATTTACTTTACTTTGATATATGTGTCGACAACTTTAACTGTGACATACGGTCATGAAAAGTTAGTATTTTAATGACAAGACTATTTAATTTAGTATTCTGTATCACTAGTGACTCATACTGTATCACTAGTGACTCCTAATGAATAATGAGCGCAAAATAGTCGTTTTGAAAACTAGCTTGAGGCACAAGCTAAAATCACACGCGGGATGATTTAATTAATCTTGTAATTCACAGATGATTTTCTTGAGTGTGGATGCCTTTTTTCGTGTTCGTTAAATATCTAAGAGTTCCAAAACAACATTTTTTGAGAGAGATGGATTCTGACACAATGTCATCTTTCATTATCTAACTCTGCCTGTCAACATACGGAAAAATAGCAGCAGATAAATAAATGAATTCCCAAGTTTTTGTTACTAATAAAAACACGTGAGGTAGCAAAGTTTGTGCGAAAAATTCTATCACATTAAATATTAAATGGCAGTCCGGGCGATTGGAAAAGTTTTCGGTCGATCGAAAATGCTTTGCCCTTTACCTCTGACCATGAAATTTACTTATTGCAGACACGTTTTATCTTCGAGAAAATATTTCATGGGTGTCGTGGCAAAATAGTTCATTTTATGAGCAAAACTTCTGCGAAAATATTGTCGCTAAACACAGCTTGGAAATCATGTTGACTATCTTCGATAAAAGTTTTGGTATACTTATTATAAAGGTGATAAATAACTTGGCAATTTTTGTAATCTTCTTACCTTATGCGCTAAAAATGTGTCAGAATACCGAATGATGCAAGCATGATAAGTCTTCTTAAGCCAACAGCCAACAAACAATACAAAGCAAAAACAGCGACAAGTAAAATATAACATAAGCCCTCATTGCGGGTAGGTATTTCAAATTTCAAATTGCTTTATTTCATAAAATTTATCACAAATTGTTGGAAATCGTCGTTTACAATTTACTAGCAAGAAAGAAAGAAAATAAACTTTATTTGACACAGTAAACACTATAATATACAAAAAGAATACTGGTTCAAGGTTCAAGTACCTATGCAACAAGACCATCTTCCTTCTCTATAGAAACATAGGCTGATCAAGATTCGCAATAATCTCTTACTTGCAAAAACTTTCACGAAGCTAAACGCCGGCCAAGAAGTTCACGAAATTTATAGATACAGAATTTCTTCATGCTTTGTTTTGGGTTTTTTATTTATGTTGACTTTATTTTTTCCTTTTTATCGTAAATTTTTCATCTAAGATTTTATTTCTGATTGAAAAATTCTCGAAACATATATATGTACCTGACAGACAACTTATCCGTGAGTCTCATATACGTTTGCAAAAATAAAGTGCGACGTGTAAATCCAACGACACAGTTCCACTACAGTCTGTATCACTAGATTCAACGTCATATTTATGCCGAAAGTTATTTCGTGCCAAAACATTCTAGCGATAGTGAAATATGCGCATTCACTTTTGTAAAAACGTTCTATGTTCTGTGTTGAATAAAAACTTTGACGTACTTGTCCTTTTGTATTTGTGGTCGTCATCAACGGTTTTTGTTGTGTTTCGTTTTATCGGTCGTGGTGAAAATATTTTTTGATAAGTTTTATAAATTTTGCTTTCTTTCTTGTTATGAAATTGCGAATATTGATTTTGAAGAACAGGGTGACGATGTGTGAATATGCAAGCTATCATCATTATTAATATCTTTATGCAAACTTCAAAAGTGTATAAATAAGTATTCCTATATTTATGCTGAGTTTTTCACTCTCTCTTAGATATTGATAAAAAATATCGCTTTAATAAAAATACAAGATCAACAACAAAAATGAAAAATTAATTATTCGTTTAAAACTAAAAAACTTGTTTCAATATCAATCAAGCAGTTACAGCCTTATAAGATCACAACGATATACTATGGTTAACAATGTATATCCGCTCAATTTATTTTGTCACCCAGCCTAATAGGTGGAACTAATCGAATGGCGCCTCAATCTTCAAAATAGATAGCTTTTTAAGCTACAGCAGAGATCACTATAGAGAAGATATCTCTTTCTCTCTCAGGCAAAAAAGGTCCGCTGCTGGACAAAGTCCTCCACAGGCTAGCATCCCTCCTTTAACAAAACTTTAATTTTTTATTTTTTTTAAACTTTAACTTTAACAAACAGTTATAAAATTCATAGTAGGTGTTTATCTATGAAATTGGTGTTTTTTTTTCTGCGCAGTCTTTAGCCTCTATTTCTATTTAAAATAGGTATGGATTTCTTGAATTATTTTTAAGGATGTATATTTCAGTTCTGTGGCGCGTGTTGGGAGAATCCTATGTCCAGCAGTGGACTGCGATAGACTAGTTGATTGATTAAAAAAAGACTAGTTGATTGATTAAAAAAAGACTAGTTGATTGATTAAAAAAAGACTAGTTGATTGATTAAAAAAAGACTAGTTGATTGATTAAAAAAAGACTAGTTGATTGATTAAAAAAAGACTAGTTGATTGATTAAAAAAAGACTAGTTGATTGATTAAAAAAAGACTAGTTGATTAATAAATATTCCACAAATTAGAAATACTGTCTACTACAAAAGTACATATATTACTGCCATTAGGGTGTATAACCATTTACCTGTAGCTATTAAGGAACAAAATAATACTTTACTATTTAAGAACCATTTAAAAACATGGCTTTTATTAGTAATGAGTTCTATAATTTAAAGGAATTTTTTGAAAAAAATAACATTTAGTTAAATAAGTTTTTGTTTAATATGTGTAGTTTTAAGATATTATATTGCTATAATTTGCATATCCGATGGGATAGACTGTTGAAACTAATTACTGTATTTATACACTAACACCTGATGTACACAGTTTTGCAATAAATAAATCTTTATCTTTATAATAGGAAATTACCAACAACGACCTACCTAATCATTATCTTTAAGATCATCACCCTCTCTAAGAGTTCCGTCGTTCCGAAAAGCATTACAGTTAGTCAGCTAAAAATAAAAACCAATACACAAAAATCTGACTATCTAATAAAGTAATTGTACCTCCTGAAGCTTTTCGCTCAAGTGACGTAGATAGCATCTTATGAATATTTTAATAACAAAATTCGTCTTGTACCAGTTGACCTTTTTAAGTTTCATGCCCGACGGTTAAACCTGGTTAGGTAGGAAGCTAGCTTAATGTCCTTGACAAAACATTTAATATTTTGCCCTCCGTTGAGGTTTTTACTCGAGCCTCCAAATAGGCTTCCATGAATTAATGAACTTCCTTTAGTTAAATAAGATTCTGTACCATGTAAAGATGTTGATGTAAAATATATTTTGCTATGTAATCGGACTCTTAATAGCTTATACTGATTTCTAAATCAGTATGAGATATACTCCGTGTGGTGACGAAGGAAGAATACAATATGTCATCACCCCATCTCATCCGTGTCGTAAAAACCGACTAAAGGACTATCCGTGAATATTAACTTTACGAAATAAAAAAAGTTTTTTTTTTAATGAAACCCTATACCAATCCGTCTGGCCAGCGTGGTATTAGTAGGCCAAGTATCCCTCCGTCCCTGCAGTGGACATTAATAGGCTGTTATGATGATGAGATATTAAGCGGAAAGGTTTTACATTTACCCAGCTGTGAAATATTTCTTGAAAAGAGTAACAAGCAATAATCAAATTAATGATTCTGTTAGTACAGTTTTAACTTAGACTTTTGGTCTGTCATGCATTGACGTCAAAAACTTAGTAAGTTATGATTGTTTTGATAAAACTGAGATATTTTAAATAAATGATAGTAGACGAAATCCGTCGAATTGCATATTTATTTTTTGGGAGTTTTCATGCCTTGTGTCATTGGGGCTTTAATTAATACTCTGTGTTAACAGCTACAATTTAATAGACACAGTCAATTGTGTTTCTAAGAGTTCACGGACACGTCTTCAAATCCTAGACGGGAAACAATTTTCCTGCGTAGGATTTGCCAACGTGTCTTCAAAATAAATACTTATCTATACTAATATTATAAAGAGGTAAAGTTTGTGTCTTTGTGTGATTGTGTGTTTGTGACGTTGTAGGAGGTAATCTTTGGATCTAATGTACCGATTTTAAAAATTCTTTCTGTGTTGATTTGTCCATAGGTATATCGGGTAAGTTATAGGCTATATAGTATCACGCTACGACTAATAAGAGTGGAGCAGTAATGAAATATAGTTAAAAAACGGACCCGTTTTTTTCGCCGTTTAACGAACTGGGCACGGGTCAGCTAGTCTAATGGTAGCCATACACGATCCTTCCTATCGTCCAATCGGCATGACACTGCAGGCATGATCCAATCTGCCGTTCGTCCACATTGGGCATACACGATCCTTCTTATCGTCCAATCGGCATGAACTACCGATTGGATCAGTCATACTTTAAACTACATTTTAGCTCACGGTGGCCATACACGATCCTTCCTATCGTCCAATCGGCATGATACTGCAGGCTTGATCCAATCTCAATCAAAAGAAACGAAATTCGATCCTGCCATCCATTCTAACTGTCCTTCCGATCCACTCCCACACACGGTCAATTCTAACTGATCCAATCGGTAGCGTCAAGCCGATTGGACGATAGGAAGGATCGTGTATGGCTACCATTATATAAATAAATAAATAAAATTTTTATTTTTCCTTCACAATATAAAACTTACATCGAAACTTACATCTATATAAGTGTTTATGAAGAACTGGTGCCTGAAATGGGTTTGAAGGAACCTGTGATACAGGTCACCAGGCAATATATTATTTTATAGTAATAGCATCGCTTACTTAACAATATCGCCTTAAATGCAAAAAGTGATATTTAAGTACAAACGTATAATGCAAGGCTGACGAATTCATTCATTATTTTGCATAACAAAACACAACAAGTAAGAAACGAAGTAGGAACAATAACGCTTTTTCCTTTTGAACCGCAGGGTCCCTCGTAATTGGAGGAACTGGAAGTTCCATTAACTGTACCATCTCCAGCGAAAATTTTAAAAGAAAAAAGAGGCTTAACAACGTAGAAAGAATTTATACTGTTAATTGATTTAACTATGCATTGGTACAATGTAAAAGTTTAATAATTTATTGAGTTTTTCTGCGATAGGAATGAAATTTGTTGAGAGTCACTTGAAAAATTCTTTTATTCTCCTACAGCACAATAAAAGTGCATAATTTTTATCACTTAATCAGATTTAAAAGAAAGAAAATGAAAGAAGAAGAAAAATGTCTTGGCTCCGAAACGTTAGACAATGGACCGGTATCGCCAACGTAGAATAACTGTTTCGTCTGGCGAGGGATGGGAAGAGATATGCAGAGCTGACGGCCAACCTCCAGTAGTGGAGAGGCACTGAAAGAAGAAGAAGAATCAGATTTGTTCTGTTTGCTTAATAATGCGTTCGACATTATTTAATTTGTCTGTTACTCCATCTGTAATGTTTCAGTCAAATCTAAGTTTGCTGAAGTAAAACACTCTGATCAGGCGCCCATTTTTAGACTATTACAACCTGCAGTTAAGTTTACAGTGACAGACTCAAACTGTGCAACATTGTCTTCTAAATCACTGTTTCCATGTTAAGAAAGAAAAATGTTTATTTCCAAAGAATTATCGCAGTCAGTAACAATATTTTTGTGTCATTATTGTTCGTACAAATACATTTTCAAAAAATAAGTCAATTGACCCATAAACCTTGTTTACCAAAGAAACAGAAACCTCTCTAGCAAACAATTAAGAAGGAAATACTTTCAAAAGAAAACATTTCCAGCTACCCCATTATTCGAGCCCACGCAACAAAATTAAGTCGTTTCTGAAAAGTGTAGAAGTCGGAAAAATTTCTTAAGACTTCACAAAAATAAGATTGAAATTAACACGAAAAGTTTACAAATACCCTTTTTTTGCTTTTTTTACTCGTTTTGAACGTTAAATGAGTTGTGGCTTTTCGTTTATCCTTAAATATAAAACAAGGAGCTGCTACGTAATTATGTACAATTTCTTCGAGTTTCAAAGCTAATTCAAGTGTAAAAGAATTTAGCTTTTTACTGGAATGGTTCTTACGGCGTAAGTATTTTTGGAATCTCCGTGTGGTGACGAATTAAGAATACAATGTCACCACATCATCCCATGAGCGCCGTAAAAACCGACTAAGCGACTATCCGGGAATATTATCTTTACGTAATATAAAGAAGGGAAACTTGAAATTAAACCCTATACCAATCCGTCTGGTCAGCGTGGTATTAGTAGGCCAAGTACCCCTCCGTCACGGGAAGAGGCCGTAGCATCGCAACGTTTGAAGAAGGCGTTGTCCAGCTGTGGACTTTATTTGATAAGATAGTGATTACACCAGAGCTCGTTTTTTTTATCAAAATGTGTGATCGTTATTTGTGGTTTGTACCCAAATATGTGGTGCTCAAATTTCTGCGAAGATGATTACAAAACATTGCATGTATGTATTTCTAAAGAATCATGTTTGTTAGACTTTGTGAAATAATAACTTAGATAGTAATTTAAATTTTGATTAAAATTTATTTCCATTCATCCATATCAGCCTATGGACGTCCACTGCTGGACAAAGACCTCCTCTAAAAGTTTCCACTCTGCGCGGTCTTGTGCCTCCCTCATCCATCGCCTTCCCGCGTCCTAACCAGGTCGTCGGTCCACCGTGTGAAGGGTCTCCCCACGCCTTCCGGTGCGCGGTCGCCATTCCAGAACTTTTCTGCCCCAACGGCTATCAGTTCTCCGGTCAAAATTTATTTATTCATTCATAATCAAAAAAGTCTTAAACTAGTGTGAAATTAAATTAAATTCATTCTTTTAACAAAGCTAAGATAAAATTTAAAAAACGTTATTTTCTAGCATGCGAACACATTAAACAAATTCGGTTTAAAAAACTGAATGCACATGAGCTACGGATGCAGCTCATAATTTTCAAAGTAAACCATTGTCAAAGCTAGCGACAATTTATTTGTTCTAAAATGTGTCAACTATAATAAACAACTATAATATCCGTGTGGTGACGGAGTAAGAATACAATATGTCACCACCCCATCTCATCCCATGGGTGTCGTAAAACCGACTAAAGGAATAACCGTAACTACTATCTTTACGAAATTACCCCTATACCAATCCGTCTGGCCAGCGTGGTATTAGTAGACCAAGTATCCCTCCATCACGGAAGGAGGCCCGTCCCTGCAATGGGACATTAATGGGCTGTTATGATGATAATAAACAAGATTTTTGTAGTGACGATAAAATGGACGTCCATTTTGAGAGCAAAATTGTTTGGTCCCGATACGATAGCTATTATCAAGATTGTTGTGAAACTATTGGGAGTTTTGTTGGTCAGAACTGGAAAATTGTTTTATAAGAATTTTTGTGAGCATCAAGATGGCGGGATCAAGTCTCCAATTCAAAATATAGCACCTGAAGGCTTTTGTACTACATATGTACTAATTGTACCCTAAAGCACACATTTGTACCTCTTAGGGTTAAGGTAGTATGCCTAAACTTACCTGGACCCGCTACTTTGATGTCAAAGTGGCTGGACCTTCTGCAGCGCTGCTCAGAGACTGGAAATTCACACACGAAGGATTAGTACTGTATATGTACATATATGTACTCAATTTCCAATACAATTGTAAGTGCCAAATAAAAGTTATGCGATTTAAACATTGGTCCCGCCACTTTGTTATTCTATGTTATAGCTGAAAACATATGAAAATCGTTAGATCTTGAGTAAAATCAAATGTGTTTGTTTAGTACGACCTAAGTACAAACACATATATAATTTTCATATGTATAATATAAGTACTTTAAAAGTTATCTATCTTTCATCGTTATATTTGAAATGAACACTTTTATGCAGAAATGAAACAACAAAAATATTATTATGTATTTATATTATCTAACTTCAATTATAACTGCTACTTTTTGTGTTATAATGATTAAACTAACTTAAATGTAAAAATAAAGTTTAATAAGACTTATTATTGTACATATATTAAGCAATTAGGCACTATGTATGTTGGACTCTTCGTAACTTTCGTCTTTAAGTCATCGTAACACTCCCAGTTACCAATTAAACGAGAAATATGAGCACGATAATGCCCGATGCCGCTAGATGTAGGAGGAGCTATGAACTCTATTACAGATAAAATAGTATAGTATTTTCCCTTTAAGTTAATTTTTCTAGGAATTTCAAATATGTTTGTTTTTTTCAAATCGTTAAGTCCAAAAAATATAGTAGATGATAGTGAGTAAGATATTGTTTTACTTCCATTACATCCTGAGACACGGCATGATAATATTTGATTTTGAATCATTTCTTCAGCTGATTTTTAGGATTTGGAAAAAAAATAACATAAAAAAAATTAAATTGTTTTATAATATTAGTGCATAAACCTCTCCAATTCTATGAAAATAACGAGATTCGGAAATAAAATAACGATGAATGAAAGATATTTTTAAAGTACTTAGATTATACATATGAAATTTATATATGTTTTTGTACTCAGGTCGTACTAAACATACACATTTGATTTTACTCAAGATCTAACGATTTTCATATGTTTTCAGCTATAACATAAAACATCAAAGTGGCGGGACCAATGTTTAAATCGCATAACTTTTATTTGGCACTTACAATTGTATTGGAAATTGAGTACATATATGTACATATACAGTACTAAACCTTCGTGTGTGAATTTCCAGTCTCTGAGCAGCGCTGCAGAAGGTCCAGCCACTTTGACATCAAAGTAGCGGGTCCAGATAAGTTTAGGCATACTACCTTAACCCTAAGAGGTACAAATGTGTGCTTTAGGGTACAATTAGTACATATGTAGTACAAAAGCCTTCAGGTGCTATATTTTGAATTGGAGACTTGATCCCGCCATCTTGATGCTCACGAATTTTTGCGGAAATTTCGTTTTAAACAAAGGAAATGGTTGAGTTTAATTGTGTTTGAAGAGCTTTGATAGCTATTGAGGGGTTTATACTTGGAAGGGATTAACTGCAATTTGTATTTGTGTTTTAGCAAATAAATATTATTGTATACAATACAATAAATCTCTGTAGATGATACGTTCGGTCGTTAAAAATGTTTTAAAATAATATTTATTTATAGATTAACTTGTCCCTGTGTTAAAGGAGTAAGAATACATCACATCATATGGGTGTTGTTAAAACCGACTGAGGGACTAACCGTAAATATTATATTTACGAAGTAAAAAGAATGAAAACTTGAAATTTAACCCTATACCAAACCGTCTGGCCAGCCTGGTATTAGTAAGTCAAGTATCCCTCCATTACAGGAGGAGATCCTTCCCTGCAGTGGGACATTAATAGGCTGTTATGATGAATGTGGTTTTGCTGATGTATTTGGCCAACTCGGGCTATTGCATTCCATAGGTAGGTACTATGTTGATTTTAGGTATAGAGTACATTTTATACTACATACATATATACTACTACTGTGCCATCAAAGCAGTCACAAGCTAGGAAAAATATTAATACGACCTTCAAATAATCATTTGAAGGTCGTATTAATATTTGTGGGATGAGTCCCACAAGACATTAGATTTAAAACCACAAAAAAACCACAGTCGTGAATAACACTATTAAAGCACAAAACATAAGAAACAATGAAAGTTATTAAAGTTAGCTGTGAATAAACTAAGCTTGCGTAATATTTATGAGCGTTGAAGCTTAGTTTGTTGTCCCACTGTACGCTGTGCCTTATGATTCATAGTGACACTCGACCACAAAATAAAAAGTTTTATAAAAACTAAAGAGAAGCTTACATTGAAATATGTTTATGGATTTTGCTTGTGAATTACACTGGAGAGAATTTTTAATGGTAAAGCATGATAGAAGGGGAGGTCACCTGATGGTAAGCTGATGTACACTTTACATCATCATATCAGCCCATTAATGTCCCACTGCAGGGACGGGCCTCCTCCCATGACGGACAGATACTTGGCCTACTAATACCACACTGGCCAGACGGATTGGTATAGGGTTTAATTTCAAGCTTTCTTTCTTTTTATTATTTACGTAAAGATAATATTCAGCGATTGCCCCTTAGTCGGTTTCTACGACACCCATGGGATGAGATGGGGTGTTGACATATTGTATTCTTACTCCGTCACCACACGGATAAGAGTATATAGATATAGAACGTGTATAAGTATCATTATAATTTGTAGATCGCTCAAATTATTATCTTGGATGTGATTTTAATCCACGACCTCGGGTAACGACACGGCAACCGCAAGCAAAACCGCTTTGCCTTGGTGGTATTTTTATCCTTAATAAGTCAGCGCAGAAACACAGAATTTTCATCATAACAACCCATTTATGTCCCACTTCTGGGATGGGCCTCCTCCCGTGACGGAGGGATACTTGCTCTACTAATATCACGCTGGCCAAACGGATTGGTATAAGGTTTAATTTCAAGTTTTCCTTCTTTTTATTACGTAAAGATAATATTTACCGATAGTCCCTTAGTCGGTTTTTTGAGATAGGGCGGTGATTATACCCTGTATTCTTACTCCGTCACCACACGGAGGTATAAAAGTACACGATTAATTTTCCTATAAAATCAAACTACAAAATGACTAACTTCTGAAATAGCAAACATCAAACAATTCCCTATTTAGACTCGGTCAAAAATCAATGAACTCTAACGTCTAAAACAAATTTATATTAGCAAAGTTGTTATATCAAAGTTTTCTCAAAATTGACGAAGGCTAGACCTTTAGTGAACATTCTGAATAATAACAACAGTTCTTGACTTACCAAACAATCTTGATATTAATACACGAACATACTTTGAAGACTCCAAGAAACATTTCTGGGGTAATCTTCTCGATCACATAATAATTTATTCGCGAATGCAAAACTTTCTTAATAAGGCTAACAAAGTTGATTATTGTAGGCTGAACTTGACTATAAATTTGTTTTGTGATTCTTGGCGTTTTTGTTTTAAGGAAAACTTCTTTTGGAAATATATTTTAAATTTCTTTCCTCTCGATTTTGTTATTTTATTGATGTAAATGAGAATTGTTTTGATTATAACTTTTAAACTATCGCGTTTTATGCTTATTAATGTTAAATGTAAACGAAAGATTAATGCTATTTACCTATATTTTTGATGATTAACATTGATTTGACGACCTTTGTGGCGTAGTCGGTATATTACATGGCTGCTACGCATAGGTCTCGGGTTCGATTCCCTCGCAAATCTTTGTCTGCATGAACATGATAGTTTGCATTGGTCTGAGTGTTTTCTATGTATAATATTTATGTATGTATTTACAAAAAAAAGTATTGAAGTTTATCCGTTGTCTAGTACCCATAGTACAAGCTTTGCTTAGTTTGGGACTAGGTGGCGATGTGTGAGGATTATTTTTTTATTATTTATATTTTTGTTTATAATTTATCTGTCATTTCACATTCGCAAGAATAATATATGAAAACCATAACAAGTGTAAGCTTAAGCCTATCAGCATCTTATAATGCTTTTTCAGCCTTGACACATGAATATTAGTTTTGGGTTTCAAAATAAAAAAACAGTAAGTAATAATTATTTAAATTTTTGCTTGAGTAGACGTCATCAACTAACAAATTTATGACCAAAGTAATTACAACAGACAACACAGTTATTCTTCTAAAACTTAAGAATTTACTTAGAAGAATACATTACGAAAATATAACATCAAATTAGGCAGAAACCACAGAATGAAAATGTAAGAATTAAAACGGAAAATTCAAGGAAAATATTTTAGTAAGTATAATACTTAATTGGTGCTCTCGGCTTGCGCAGTGAGTAATTAAGATATTATCTAAAACATCACCTAAATAATAATACCGACCGCCATCTTGGAAAACTGAACTTTCTATTTATAAGTTAATTGTTAAGGTTTATGTTGGAAATACAAACATTTAATTTGCAGACCTCTCTGGCGTGTAAATGGCAATAATACATGAGTGCTACGCTGAAGTTTCAGCATATCAATTCTTGTACCTTAAAATCGTTAAAAATTCGGTTAAGTTAATTTTTAGTTGTCAAATTGTCACACAATAGGTAAGACAATTTGTCAACTAAAAGTTAACTTAACCGAAGTTTTAACGATTATAAGGTACGAGAATTGACATTTTAATATGCAAAAAGGTTAAATTGCCTCTTTAATATGCAAAGCTATGTACATCAAGATGACTATTTTCATTGTTCGTAGTACCTATGTGTGTTTTCTACATAATCAATCAATAAAAAGGCTGTTATCTAGTCGTAAGGACAAACAGTTTTTAACTTTTTAACTAATATTTTACGATGGTTTTACGTTGAGGTTAAGTTTGAATAATTGTCGTTGTTTATTTGGCCTATGGTTTTGACAGTTCCACCTTTTGTATGTACCAAAATAAAAACAACTTATAAACAATTTAACTCTTGAACAATATATTAAAATGGCCGCACGTGCCATCATAGCCCAATATTAATATAGGTAAACGGAAAATTATTTAATTCAACGAGGCCAGTTGTCTTATAATCAAAATATTAAAGGTAGCCTTCCTGAATCCCAAAAGGCCTTTAGTAACTTAAATACAAAATGGGGTATCTTACAAATGTTATGGTGTAAAATTCCTTATGTTTATGGCGAAAGGAAATGAAAATTGATGCGTTTGTTACCGTTCATTTTGATTAGATGTACAATCAAACACAAAAGTCGATCATAATATGGACATCATCATCATCATATCAAACAATTTAAGTGAACTGCTAGACACAGGCCTCTTATGCTGTCATTGTTGATAATAACATTTCTTTAAGCTAATAAATAACAAAAAAGTAGGACTTGACATTTCATACTAATACGGTACAAAATAACTGATAAATACATCCCATCCTAGTAGTAGAAACAGCTGATTAAAGAAAAACCTTTTACAATGTAAAAAAAAACTTTACGGAAAACAGTATCCCAATTACCACGAGTCGAGCTCCATTTCAAGCCAAAGCCAAGCTCAAGCCAAAGTTCTAATATAATAATGAATAATTTTTCTTCATTATCTATATATTTGCCTTCTATATCTATATATATATATATATATATATATATATATATATATATATATATATATATATATCTCTATATATACAGTATGTAAAGTGAGACATAGGCAATACTTTAGGGCGTGATAGATAACGTTATTTAATGAAGGAAAAAAAATACAAAATAAATAAACATTAAATTACTACATAGTAAACGACGTGCAAAGCTTAGCTATGAATTTCACTAATCATGGACACCGCGCGGACGCAGCGACCGATCGGTTCGCCAGCTGAGTTAAATACATACCTACGACGCGCGGCGCGGGTCAATGCACCGAGTCTTGAACAATATTTTAGCGCAGCGGGAACGTGTCCACACTTAGTTAAGTTTTGGTATTTTTTCGTCAAAAATTAAGTACCTAATTTTATTACATAATTCGGATCAGAATCACGTACAGAGTCACCTCCTAAATTATTGCCGTTGACTCAAAAAACACCCTGTATAAAAGGAGAAACTGACTGACTGACTGACATATCAACGCACAGCCTAAACGGCTAATCATAGGCACTTGAAATTTGGAAGGGACGTAGCTTAGGTACCGTAAAAGTGCACTAAGAAAGGAATTCCCGAAATTCCTACGGGAACGGGAATCAGGGGGAAAATCCTTTTGTATGAAAAATCTAAACCACTTAAGTTAGACGCTTGAAAATTTGGCATGCAGGTACCTTAGTAGATTTAAAGCTAAGTTCCAATAGGATAGTGCAAAATTCCCACGGGGACGGGAGTTAGGGGAAAAAACCATTTGTATGAAAAAATCTTAACCGCTTAAGTTAGACGCTTAAAATTAGGCATTCAGGTACCTTAGTAAATTTAAAGCTTAGTTGCAACAGGATATTACAAAATTCCCTCGGGAACGGGAGTTGGCAGGAAAAAACATTTGTATGAAAAAAATCTAAACCGCTTAAGTTAGACGCTTAAAATTAGGCATTCAGGTATTTTAGTAAATTTAAAGCATATTTGCAACAGGATGTTGCAAAATTGTCTCGGGAACGGAAGTTGGCAGGAAAAAACATTTGTATAAAAAATCTAAACTGCTTAAGTTAGACGCTTGAAATTAGGCATGCAGGTACCTTAGCAAAATTTAAAGCGTAATTGCAACAGGATGTTGCAAATTCCCTCGGGAACGGGAGTTGGCAGAAAAAAACATTTGTATAAAAAATCTAAACTGCTTAAGTTAGACGCTTAAAATTTGGCATGCAGGTACCTTAGCAAAATTTAAAGCGTAATTGCAACAGGATGTTGCAAAATTCCTTCGGGAAGGGGAGTTGGCAGGAAAAAAACATTTGTATGAAAAAAATCTAAGCCGCTTAAGTTATACGCTTGAAATTAGGCATTCAGGTATTTTAGTAAATTTAAAGCATATTTGCAACAGGATGTTGAAAAATTCCCTCGGGAACGGGAGTTGGCAGGAAAAAACATTTGTATAAAAAATCTAAACTGCTTAAGTTAGACGCTTGAAATTAGGCATGCAGGTACCTTAGCAAAATTTAAAGCGTAATTGCAACAGGATGTTGCAAAATTCCCTCGGGAACGAGAGTTAGCGAAAAAAAAACATTTGTATAAAAAATCTAAACCGCTTAAGCTAGACGCTTAAAATTAGGCATTCAGGTACCTCAGTAAATTTAAAGCTTAGTTGCAACAGGATATTGCAAAATTCCCTCGGGAACGGGAGTTATCAAAATAACATTTGTATGAAAAAATATAAACAGTGCCAACCAAGAAACAGTGCGGCCGCGGCGGCGGCGATTGTGAGGCGGCGATAGCAGTGGGGAGGCGCCGAGGAGGGGAAAAATACCCAAATGAGCAACCGGAACGCGGTAGACGCATGAGGGCAGACGTCGTTGATGGTAGAGTCAAATATTGAATTTTACAGGCGAACTTTTCACTATTCTTGGGCAATTTTTTAGGCGGACGTTTCACGGCCCTTGAATCTAATATTCTAATGTATATTACTAGCTATTACCCGCGGCTTCGCCCGCGAAGGCTTATTACTATTTAATCCATTACGTCTCGATAATCAACATTAAGGGCCATACTGCATTCTGCGTATACCTATAAAAATATTGCCAATTTCAAGGAGTTACTAGATGTAAACCGGCTACTTAAATCCTTTGCCCATAACTTTTAATAAAGGCAAAAGAAGAGCAAAGGAAATTGCAAGCGCTTGAACTGATAAGTGAGAATTCCCTTAATGCCTATCGATCTTGAGGAGCTTCTAGGTTTTAAAAATGTCTCACCCTTTGCCCCTTCGGAGAATGTGATGGCATGAAAGTTGATATTATTATGGTGCCATTACACAAGCTAGGCGGGTCCAAGTTATACATCAGTAAAACAGGCAGAGCTAAAGAGCTATCTTGATGGAATGAGTGAAAAAATATTCATGAAAAAATAATAGTGCAAGTTCAAGCTGGGGTGTGGACCGATGTGTCGATGGATATACACGGTGATGAGATCTGATGACGGGACTACCTACACTGTTGACTCCTTAAATTCTCTTAAACGACCATGAAAACCCTTCCACAAGCTAGGGATCAAGGTTGCTGTGCCTGTCCTACTGATGTGTAACTAGACCCGCCTGGATTTTGTAATGTCACCAGATTATGTAAAATCTTTCAGGCCATCACTTTCTCCAAGAGAGACATTTTAAGAACCTAGAAGCTCCTCAAGACCGGTAGGCATTTAGGGAGTTCTTACTTTACCAGTTCAAGCGCTTGCAATTTCCTTTGCTTTTCTTTTAACTTTAGTAAAAGTTATGGGCAAAGGATTTAAGTAGCCGGTTTACATCTAGACACTCCTTGCAATTGGCAAATTTTTTATAGGTATACGCAGAATGAAGTATGTCCTATAACGTTGTTTACCGAGACGTAATGCATTAAATAGTCATAAGCCTTCGCGGGCGAAGCTGCGGGCAACAGCTAGTATATATATATATATATACATAGTCTGGCCATAAATACTGTTACAATTAAAAATAAGAAAGATATTACATTTGAATTTGGAATCTGTCATTTTTATACGATTGTTCATTGTATTTTCTAATTTTGGCGCCAAACATTGTACAATATTTTGCTATATTAAAATGGAGTGGGGTGATAAAGAAAACCGAATCGCTGTGATTGCATTACACAAAGTTGGTATGGAGCCGAATGTAATTTTTAAAACTCTCCATACGCTTGGTATTAGTCAAATGTTTGTGTACCGGGCTATTAATAGGTACAATGAGACCTTCTCTGTTTGTGACAGAAAAAGATCTGGCCGTCCACGTAGTGTTCGTACGAAAATGGTGGTCAAAGCAGTAAGGGAAAGAATTCGAAGAAATCCTGTCCGAAAGCAAAAGATTTTATCTCGGGAGATGAAGATAGCACCCAGAACCATGTCACGCATTTTAAAAGATGACTTAGGACTTGCAGCCTATAAGAGACGCACTGGTCATTTTTTAACTGATAATTTAAAAAAGAATAGGGTGGTAAAATCGAAGCAACTACTGAAGCGGTACGCAAAGGGAGGTCACAGAAAAATTTTGTTTACGGATGAGAAAATCTTTACAGTTGAGCAACATTTTAACAAACAAAATGACCGTATTTATGCTCAAAGCTCTAAGGAAGCTTCCCAATTAGTCGACAGAGTGCAACGTGGGCATTATCCGACTTCAGTGATGGTTTGGTGGGGTGTTAGCTATGAAGGAGTGACTGAGCCATATTTTTGTGAAAAAGGTATCAAAACATCGGCACAAGTGTATCAAGATACCATTCTTGAGAAGGTAGTTAAACCCCTTAACAACACCATGTTCAATAACCAAGTATGGTCCTTCCAACAAGACTCAGCGCCGGGTCATAAAGCTCGGTCCACGCAGTCTTGGTTGGAAATGAACGTTTCGGACTTCATCAGAGCTGAAGACTGGCCGTCGTCTAGTCCCGATCTTAATCCGCTGGATTATGATTTATGGTCAGTTTTAGAGAGTATGGCTTGCTCTAAACGCCATGATAATTTGGAGTCCCTAAAACAATCCATACGATTGGCAGTGAAGAATTTTCCCATGGAAAGAGTGCGTGCTTCTATTGATAACTGGCCTCAACGTTTAAAGGACTGTGTTGCAGCCAATGGAGACCACTTCGAATAAGCTTTTTATATTTTGAATTGTTTTATATTTATGTATTAAACTAACACACTGTAAAAGTAATAAATATTATTTGCAATAAAAAAAAATGTTTTTTCTTCGTAACAATATTTATGGCTAGACTAGGTATATATATATATACATATATTGTGTTATATTGTATAGTACGTATTTTTATTTAAAATTCATATTAAGTACACCTTATTGCACCTACCATCTTATTATCTCTGCATCACCCTAAGGTTGGCTGGAAGAAAATGCCTTAAAGCATTAAGACCGCCCTTGTACAACTTTGTAATTTGTGCATAAAGTTTAAATAAATTAATAACTAATATACCACAATTGGAGGTCTGGCCCTTCAAGTAACCTTAAAGTAATCTTATGATAGAATTTGTACATAAGAAATTAGAAAATAATAAGAAATCAAAGTTCATTCTGTACAAAACTTTTGTAATATTAAAATTACTAATAAACTTTTGTACATAACTGTACGTAAGATATTTTGAAATTCCTTAAGGATATTTTGAACGCTCTTGCTATTGATAATGTTCCTTAAATAGGTCAGTGTTGTACAATTATTACAGTAAGAAATTTGTTTGAGAGAAAATATCTATTTTGTTGTTCTGAATGGACTTGGCCCGTTTGTTCCTAAGCTTTTATTGTTCGTTTAGCTGTTCTTGACTAATTTACTAAATGTACTTTGTTTATGAGGCCATACTAAGCTCCATAATATCGAAAAATAATGTGATTAAAAGACTCAGTTTGTAGCCTTAAACAAAACCTTTAACTAGTGTGGTTTTCAAAAGCCAGGTTCCTTTTATGCTAGTTATAAAAAAGGTGGATCCGTATCTTCAGTAGAACAATAATATTAAAGGCGTGTATAGCATGGTGTTTTTCAATAATGACATTTGAAGTAATTTAGACTTCGTTTCAAGTTTTCCTCTTACAAGCCAAGTTAAACCCTATTTCTGCAGTGGATAAAAAAGCTTTTTACTAGGGCTGTTTAAATCCATCTTACAATCAACTAATGTTGATGAAACTTCTATTCGATCAACTAGAAAAGATTACTGGGGATTACTTTATTTGGTTACATAATGTATTCTTAATTCCAACACCAAAATGTCCGAAAATAAGCTCGATCAAAATATCTATATGCACTTCAATCTTACCCTTAAGCCTCGAAGTAAACCGATACAATTTAATGGGTGTCTCCAAGAATAATCAGCCACCAACTTAACAAAAAAAGGTCTTAATATGTATTTCAACAAACAACCAAATTAGACCTTCTCACATTAAACATAAGATACAAAATTGTAAATATACTTTCTTATGATTCAGAAGAAATACTTTTTCTGAAAATAAATATTGTATAGGCTTTACTTAGCGGATATCTGTTATCCTTCCTCATTCGCAGCTTATCGTTGACGACGACTGGGTAGATAAAACATGTGTTGACATAAATTGTTTATGGTCGAATCGTATTAAGCCATTGTAGTACGTTTTATCGACAATAAAGTTAAATCTGTGTTGCTAAGTAAAGTGCAAGAGGGTGTACTCTATAAATTAAGAGCCCCGTTCCTTGTTTTGTTTATACCGTATAATAAAAAAGTATTTTTTTTTGTATTTTAAAAACACCTGAATTCTGATATGAATTGATAAAGATTCATATTACAAGTATTTGAGATAAATATAGTTTTGTAAAACTAATTTTATAAGTCCCATATCCCATTATCATCATCTCAGCCAATTGACGTCCACTGCAGGATGTAGGCCTCCTCCAAATATTGCCTCCTTGTGCAGTCCTGTGCCTCCCTCATCTATCGGCTTCCCGCCGTCTTACCGAGGTCGTCGGTCTACCGTGTGAGGGGTCATCCTGCGTTTTGCGGTACGCGGAAACAAATAATACTAATCCATATTATACTGATATACTCGTAAATACAACTCCAGCACTCTCTAGTCCTCAGTCATAGTACTTTTCATCCTACAAGAATTTGACACAGAGTAGTCATGTTCAGGCTTAAGCTTACAATTTGTGGATTACACAAAATTAACGTGCGTGGGATTAAAAAACCTCGTGTAAGAACGCTTGGCCATCGAAATAAAAACGCCTTGTAATTTCATTGTTATTGAAAAGTAAAACATTTATATTGTAATGCCGAAACTCCGTGTGGTGACGGAGTAAATTTCAATATGGCACTACCCCATCTCATCCAATGGGTGTCGTAAAAACCAACTAAGGTATGGAAGGGAATGTTATCTTTAACGAAATAAAAATACTTGAAATTAAACCCTATATTAATCCGTCTGGCCAGCGTGGTATTAGAAATAGGCCAAATATCCCTCCGTCACGAGAAAAGGCCCATCCCGGCAGTGGGACATTAATGGGCTGTTATGATTGAATGCCGAAAGTTCTATACACATACCAACTCACTGCTCTACTAAAAAATCTTAGCAACTTCAGGTACTTCTCTTCACAGAAGGTTTGATAAAAGTGTTTTGTGTTTTATGAGGCTGTCAGTCATATAACACTTTTTTATCGTAACAAATATAATCTGGAACTTTATGGTACGGGAGGTAACTGATTTTATGACATAAAATATATAGGAAATCACTTTTTTTGAGGTGACATTCCGTGACGTCATAAGTTCGTTTTGTTAGATTCTACTTCAGATTGGTTAGCTAAAAAGTGGCTACAGGCTGATGGCATCTTATTTTACAAAGAAAGTGCTTTGAAGTGGCAGTTACGGTATGCATGTATGAACACGGAGCGGCCGCCTCTCAAATACCACGAAGTACAAAATATTTGTGCGATTCACATATTATTCTTACGTGTTTTTGTGTCCTTTGAATTGATTTTTGTAGAGCTTCTTGCCCCTATTCTTGCTTTACTTTGATACAAGTGTTATAATAATCATTGTGAGTAACAAGGCCTAGGCCTTAAAAAAGAGCTTGTACTAATGGTACTAGACAACTGAAAACATTCTAGACACTACCATTTGACTATTGATTTGCAATACTAATTTATTATATCTTTATATTTACGAAATAAAAAGAAGAAAAACTTGAAATTAAACCCTATACCAATCCGTCTGGCCAGCGTGGTATTAGCAAGCCAAGTAACCCTCCGTCACGGGAGGAGGCCCGTCCCTGCAGTGGGACATTAATGGGCTGTTACGATGATACTTATTTAACCACAGTACTACTGAGTCATTTCGGGCAGAAAATAAACATTTTATTCATGCCGTAGGTACCCATTTGTACTTAGTGTAGGCATAAAGTAAGAAGTGATAGAACATTTATGCATTATGAGTTTCAATAAAATGTAGCGGCATGAGGTTCTCAAAATTTATACGTGGATTTCTGTAGGTATGTAAATGTGTCTTTAAGGTGACGTTCGCAGAGTACCAGAAGACTTAGCAGCTATTATTATTTTTACTCATGGCCACAGAGGCAAAGGTATTTTATTGTATTATGTTTGTTTTTTTTCTTATTGTTTTTGTGTGTACCTGCTTCTGTGTAATTTGTTTGAATAAATGTTTTCTTCCTTTCTTTTTTTCTTTCTTTCTATTATTTTAACAAAAAAAAAAGGCAAACTTGTAATGTCATTGTTATCATAACAGCCCAATAATGTCCCACTGCAGGGACGGGACTCGTCCCGCGACGGAGGGATACTTGGCCTACTAATACCACGCTGGCCAGACAGATTGGTATAGGGTTTAATTTCAAGTTTTCCTTCTTTCTATGTAAAGGTAATATTTACAGATAGTCCCTTAGTCGGTTTCTACGACACCCATGCGATGAGATGGGGTGGTGACATATTGTATTCTTACTCGTTCACCGAAGTTATTGTACAAATGTCTTGAATGCAGACGCTTTTTTTATTAATGTTTTTAAAAGTAACCGCTATACAGTGCCTAATCTCTAGTGGAACACTCTTTCTAAGAATTACAATTTACAAAATAAACCAACACAGCCCTATCCAAAACTCTTCAGCATCAAGCTAAAAATTTCGCCCCATTTAATTTCTTCAATGACAAGAAGTACAAATTGTAATCTCCGTTGTCGAAAAATATTTGCAGTGTCGACGAATTTCCTGTCTTTTTCTTTGTCTTTTATATTTGCGACAAAGAATTGTGAGATAATGAATAATAAATTTACATTCCTACGGACACGCTTAAAGGCCTACGCAGACCGGGACGGCATGGCAAGGGATTTAAATTTTTACTAAGGGACATTCAATCGTACTATTACAAAAATGCGACATAAATTGCTATGCTTTAAAATGAAAAATGCCGTGCGATATCCCTTTCAATGCCACGGCATCCTTTTAAAGCATAGCAATTTATGTCGTATTTCTGTAACAGTACGGTTGAATTTCCATTAGTAAAAATTCAAATCCCTTGCCATGCCGTCCCGGTCTGCGTAGGCCTTTAAAGTATTTTGAGCGTGGCTTAAAAGATTTAAGAAGGGATCTAGTTACTGGAACAAAATATTGTGTTATCAACAATAATCTACGGTGCTTTACACTTTAAGCTGTGGTCTGTTAAGTAAGGATTTTAGGTAATCTTAATTTGTTTTATATTTCTTTGAAACTTAATCATAATTAACACAAGGATGAAAGTTGGGTGTATTCCTTTGGATAGATCTGTTTGATGGAAAAAAAATGTACGGCATGGTCACATTGTTTTAATTTTATTTTACTTCCATTTTTTTTTCTTGTGTTTTGTTTTGTGTTTTATTTTCCCTGTTGTCTGTAATGTATTGTTTTGTATGTAATATTGTTAAGTTGTTAAGTGTGCGTATCGTCCGTGTCGCCATTCTTGGGGCCCTTCATAATATCAGCGCTATGGGCAACCATAGCACTGTGCTGAGATACAATAATAATAACATTAATAATAATATTTATAATACCCTTTTTGGTCTCACAAAGTAGGTACCTATTTTAGTTTAAGTCACAAAGTAGGTACCTATTTTAGTTTAAGTAATTATAATGTATCGACATACGCTGTGTGGGAACTGAATTAAATATATTTTAGGACTCCCACATACTTCTCGATTAACATGAAATTCTTTTACTTGTACAGTTATGGTATTTAAAGGTCCGCCACCTTAAGGCCTATTTTCGTGTGCTTATGCAGTATGAGCGATACTCTGCTTTACCAATTGAATATGACATAATATTGCAGTCAATGGTCGCCTGTCACTAGTAGGGATGACAATACAATATAGGTTACCTAGGATACAAAATTAGTCCTTCGTGAATGCTCGTGAATCGGAAGTAATATTTATTATTATTTTATATTACTTATTTAATATTCAAGTTTTATATTCTGTGGCTATAGGTATAATAAATTATTATTTAAACAGTAATAAACAAACAGTAATGGACATTGACAATGAAACAGAGGATATCACAGCAAATTAAAAGTTTGTAATGACTAAACAGGCCTGTTGGCAGAATTATCGATTATTTTAGGAGCCATTATAAAAAAATAGAACAGAACAGACTAAATAGTTTATTAAAAAGGTTTGATGTTGACATGTAACTAGACGTAGACCAAAGGTGAAAATGAATTTGACCCTTATTATCATACTGTGTGAGTATAGTTTTATGTGTTTTGTCTATACAATGCTTTAGTTTCAAAAGGTACTAAGAGTTTTAGGCTTTACAAACGAATGAAAAAGAAAACTGGCGGACGTTTTCGGTCACCCACTGTACATAAATACCAAATCAGATTATTCTAAATCTTCTAAGAGAAAAAACTTTACAAACAAATGAATCAACATGCTCGTGTAAGCAAGGAGTTTTTTTATTTTTATACAAAAAGTGGCCCACTTAAAAAGGAGGTTGTATTGTCCCTAATCTACTGAAGAGGTTGATCCCAATTTCAATGATGTCCCATTGTAGATGCCTACTACTTATGTAATTATTATATGTTTGACATTTTTTGAGTGGGTGCTGTAGGATGGAAGGAAAGAGTTCAGCTATTGGGTGTTTTCTATGTATAATACGAGTATGTATGTACAGTAGAACCCGGTTAATACGATCACGCTTAATACGATTTCACGCATAATACGCCTTTTTACGCCGGTCCCTGCAATTTGAGACATATTTTCATACATTTCTTAACGCTTAATACGATTCGTCATCCTGTTTAATACGCCCGCGCTCAGGCCCTACAACCGCACTCGAAGCCAGCCGTGGGGCCCTTTTAAAGTTGTTTTAAGAAAGCCGGTTCTTGAAATGACGTGGTTGACGTCATGCTGAAAGAAGAACTGGGGTGCTTCTTCCTGAGATACCAGGATTCAGGAAAACCCTGCAGTATCTCGGGATACTGCAGGGTGTATCTCGGGATACTGCAGGGTGGCTAAATATTCAGGCTGGATATCCTTCCATTGATGACAATGTAGCACGAACGAAATTCAATCAATATCTTATTGAGGATGTGAATAACACACAAAACTAGGCCCCTATGCCTAACTGATAATGATGAGGACGAAGATGAGTCAGGCATTATCGGCTATTAATGATTTAATGAATGAATAAGTTGCTTCTTTGGATGAAAGTGATGACGCGGTGCAAAAGTTGAAAATCCTGTAATTGCTATTGCATCAAAATCTTTCTGTCAAACCAAAATAAGTGATTATTTTTAATAATGTATTGAATGTAGGGACATAATTTCAAATAATAAGAACAAAAAACATAATAAATGTAGCACTTTTTTTTTTCCTATCCCGCTTAATACGCTTTCCCGCTTAAGACGCGTTTTTGGTGGGGTCCCTGGAAAATCGTCTTAAGCGGGTTATACTGTATTTACAAAAAAAGTATTTATGTATGTTTATCCATTGTCTAGTGCCCATAGTACAAGCTCTGCTTAGTTTGGAACTAGATGGCGTTATGTGAGGAATATTGATTATTATTACCTATATTTATTTGTTAGTTAGCATAAGCTGAACTGATAAATACGTGACACATTTACCTAGAACTAGTATACACGACGACCTCTGTGGCATAGTGGTTATATAACATGGCTGCTACGCAGAGGACTCGGGTTCGATTCCCGCTCAATGCAAATCTTTGTGTGCATGAACATGATTGTTTGCATTATTTATATTTATGTTTCTACGTGTAAAATCTACAAAAAAAAAAGGTAATTATGTATGTTTATACGTTTTCTAGTGCCCATAGTACAAGCTCTGCTTAGTGTGGGACTAGATGGCGTTGTGTGAATGTGTGAGGATTATTTATTATTTATTTATTTTATATTTTTATTCCTACTGTAAAAGACAGGGCTGTAGGGCTTAACAATTTTTGAAAGGATATAGGAAAGATATTAAAATTAAGCTAGGCAGCAACTTAGCTATGCTATAACGTGGTGACGTCAATGACTCAAGATATGATGTGGGATTTGAAAACGCCCTATTTTGTAAATAATAATTATTTACAAAATGGGGCGTCACTATTTTTGAAAATAGTCTATTCTTACAAGTTTTATGAATTTTTAAACATACAAGACAAAAACTGTTCTCCTGAAAAGTTGACATTTTCGATATATATCAGTTTTCACAGGACACACAGAATTTAAACATAAAGCCGAAGTACCAATATTACGGACAAAAAAGGCTATTGCTTAGACAATCCGTTACAGATTGCACAAAATATTTAAAAGAACTTTTACAAAAAGTAATACACAATGCGAATCAAAGTCAAGCAATGTCACATTGCAAATTTATGCTGATACGACAAAACGATTAGAATTCACCCCTGTCACATCACATCACCCGCATATGTCACTCAATTCCATATCTCATTTACAAATCGAAGAGTTTAGCTAAGCGTGCTTATTGCTTATACCAATCATAAACGATGTCATAATGGGGTCATGATTGTGACATGTCAAATAAAATATTATTTAATTCATCAAATCATTATTTCAATACCTACTCAATACGTTTATTGCACCATAACGTAGTTACAGTTCTTACATAATACACAGTATATAAAGCATCATTATGGACTCTGTCGGGCACAGCATACGCAGGAGAGAGGATACTATTATTTTGAATTACTTTTAATTATTCTATATTAGCAAAAAGGCTCTGTGAAGGGATCTACTATATTGACCATTAGGAATTTTTTTATTACATTAAGGCGATAGACGAGGAAGTAGCCTACCTGGTGGTAAGTGGTAATCTCTATTCAGGGATTACAGCAGTGCCAGGACACAGGCAGAGAATAATATGACCATAACTCTAGCTAAAGAGTTGGAAACTCGAGCGACGATTGGTAGTAATTTAACAAACAGTATAAATATAAATTGAAGTATTAGGTAAGCAGACGATTTCGCGCGATATTTTGAGAAAACTCATGTCCAGCCTATTACCTATATTACACATTTTTTAATTACTGGGTAAATATATAATAATAATATCATATTAGCAAAAGTCTAAGTAGTGTTCACTAGTATCAAAAACTAATACTCCTTTAGAGATGAGGCAATGCAGGTAGTAACAAAAATCGTTAAAACCAAAATGGTTGTAGAAACTCTGTTTATAACATTTCTTTGAGAATCTCTGTAGGTAATTATATCGATGTAGTTAGTAAACTTACAGTTTTATTAGAAAGGTCCGAGAATAGGGTGAATTTTTATCACTTTCTTTCTTTTATATGTGCACCACTCAAAGTATTATTTGAAGGAGCCATTATCTTGATTTATTTATGGGTTTTATGTTAAAATATAATAATATAAGTTATACGTCTTTACCTAATATCCTTAGTACAAGAATGTTCAATTTTAATTATCTAGTTCTAAAAAAAAACTTTTTTTAAGTCATTTTTCTAAAATAAATTTAAAAAAAAAGTCATTTTATGGCACAGCTAGAAAATTGGTTGATAATAATATCAATTTATTAATGGAAGTATATGTAACATTTACCATTAAGAAACTCGCAAGTTCTTTAATGCAATTCGTCTAGAGTACTTCCCAACAAATGCAAGTATAAAAATGTCCTTCGAACTTAAATTTTAAACGTCATATTACGCAAAACAACAAGAAACAATAAAATGTAAAGAAACAGCTCACTCCATTACTTATAAGTAGTTTTCAAAAGCGTTGAGTTTATTAACAGTAAATGATGGCAAGCAAATTGGTTTAAACGACCTTCGCTTTAGTTATTAGTGGAACGTTGTTCATTTGTTGACTTTAGAACGTTTACGCAAAGCCTTCGACGCGGGGTAGCAAGACTAAAATAGTATTTCCTTTTTAGAGCTTAACCGAATTGGAAAATAGTTGAAAGAGGAATTCTGTCGCCAGACTAAGGCTGACTGTTCATTATTGTACGTAGCGAGACGGCATAGTAAAGAGGCTATTATACTAGCAATAAAGTTTACTACTACCTGTCCTAGATGGCGTTGTTAGGCAAATTAAATATTGAGAAACATCAATCTCTTTTTAAATCAACGAGCAAAACAATAAATATGACAAGAAATAGCTCACTCCATTATTTATAAGTAGTTTTCAAAAGCGTTGAGTTTATTAACAGTAAATGATGGCAAGCAAATTGGTTTAAACGACCTTCGCTTTAGTTAATAGTGGAAGGCGTTCATTTGTTGACTGTAGAACGTTTACGCAAAGCCTTCGACG
Source organism: Schrankia costaestrigalis (assembly GCA_905475405.1). NCBI lineage: Eukaryota > Metazoa > Arthropoda > Insecta > Lepidoptera > Erebidae > Schrankia > Schrankia costaestrigalis. The sequence continues at coordinate 10,986,444 of FR997851.1, forward strand.
CGGGGTAGCAAGACTAAAATAGTATTTCCTTTTTAGAGCTTAAACGAATTGGGAAATAGTTGAAAGAGGAATTCTGTCGCCAGACTAAGGCTGACTGTTCATTATTGTACGTAGCGAGACGGCATAGTAAAGAGGCTATTATACTAGCAATAAAGTTTACTACTACCTGTCCTAGATGGCGTTGTTAGGCAAATTAAATATTGAGAAACATCAATCTCTTTTTAAATCAACGAGCAAAACAATAAATATGACAAGAAATAGCTCACTCCATTATTTATAAGTAGTTTTCAAAAGCGTTGAGTTTATTAACAGTAAATGATGGCAAGCAAATTGGTTTAAACGACCTTCGCTTTAGTTAATAGTGGAAGGCGTTCATTTGTTGACTGTAGAACGTTTACGCAAAGCCTTCGACGCGGGGTAGCAAGACTAAAATAGTATTTCCTTTTTAGAGCTTAAACGAATTGGGAAATAGTTGAAAGAGGAATTCTGTCGCCAGACTAAGGCTGACTGTTCATTATTGTACGCAGCTAGACAATTTAGTAAAGCGGGGCTATTTTTCTGTAAAACAAATAGCGTGGTCTGGAGCATGATATTTTTGGGAATCGTCGCCTTACTAGAAATAGTCTCTTTGCGAATCAATTAACAAATTTTAAGAGCGAGGCAAGAGCTTGGTTGACATGGTTAACAAAGAAGAAAAGACAATGGTCCTTATTCTATCAGAATTTTTTTTCCTAATTTGTTCATTTACAGAAAATACCCCTATAAAGAACCCTTAAAGCGTTATAAATAGGTTTAGTTTTCTTCTATCCCTGAGGTATGATGATTGAGACTTACGACAGGATAAAAATACAGAGTAGCATAGAATTACAGGTGAAGTGGTATGTTAGCCTAACAGATTGGTAAAAGGTTTTCCTTCTTTTGTATGTAAGGGCTCTTTCAATTAAGCCGCTTTGTGCCGTGCGGAGCCCTAAGATAATACGTACAGTAATACATCATAGGTCATACTTAGGTCCGATTTAGTACAAATTTACTATTAAACAATTCGTTCCGCTTCAATAAACTCACAGCCTCACAGGGAAAATAAAAAGAAACGGCGCCATACTGGGTTTACTCTAAGCTGTTAACGACACCTTTTAGTAAGTTTGTAGTTTTTTCTAGTATTATTTTCACTAGTTTAGTTCTGTGACTTGACTTTGTAATAAGATGGTTATGCTAGACCTGAATGCTGAGTGACCATGAATATTACAAGGATGGGTCTTCTACCCAGTTCGATAGAAAGATGATGGAATGACGCTGGGGCTTTTACAGATTTTTTTTTATTTACTTTTTTTTATAACAACTAAACTAAGGAACAAGCCCTGCATCACGGGGATTTTGTTTTTTAGGAAATTAACGAATATCTCAAAATAATAATCGTAATTTATGCTTTCAAAACATCAATTATAGATTCCAAAAAAAAATCTATTAATTATATTTAAAATTAATTTACTTCAAAAAGAAAAGTTGAAAAAAACCGATTTCAGTCACTGGTAGATAGCAACACACTTTTACATAATTATATATTTTGTATAGACGCACCGCAGACTTATAGCAGGTGGCGACCACTATCTACAAATACAAAATGTATGAAAAAGTGTGTTAAGTGGCTGTCGTTGGCCACCGGTGGCTGTAATCGGTGGCCTGTTTGCGCCTGGCCTTAGAGTATCATCAAAAATCTATTGCGGTTGATATAATTCAGTCGATGTTCGTTCTCACGTGGGAGGGCGCTGTATACATTATTCTCCATCAACACATCCACGGCATTCACTCATGTGACTGTCATTTGTGATGGTTTAGTATTTCATCATTTTTCATTCATTTTAAAACCAACCGGAACCATAGTCAAAGCATTACCAGTCGCATTGTCAATAGATATGTCAAAAATTATGCATGGTTATACGAAACTAATAAATATACTTATTTAAATACTGTTTTTTTTTGTAAATAGGTACATACAATTATATACATAGAAAACACACAGATCAATGGCAATTACGTTTAAGCTCACAAATGTTTGACTTATTACCACGTCCTCGTTATAAATAAATAAATAATCCTCACACATTCACACAACGTCACCTAGTCCCAAACTAAGCAGAGCTTGTACTATTGGTACTAGACAACGGATAAACATACTTAAATACTTTTTTTGTAAATACATACATACTATACATAGAAACACTCAGACCAATGCAAACAATCATGCTTATGCACACAAAGATTTGCATTGTCCGGGAATTGAATCCGAGACCTCTGCGTAGCAGTCATGTTATATAACCACTACGCCACAAAGGTCGTCAATATGTAATTTTGTACAAACTCTCGGCAATCTTAGTTTAATCTGTAATTACTTAGCTGCAGTACAAACTTAGTTTGCAAGTAGCATAGGTGTTAATGGGAGCCAATATCGATTCTAATGTAAAGTTTCAAAACGATTTTGTCAAAGTCAAAAAAACCTTTACATAAATAATCCTCACACATTCACACAACGTCCTAGTCCCAAACCAAGCAGAGCTTGTACTATGGGGACGAGACAACGGATAAGCATACATAAATAATTTTTTTGTTGTTGTAAATACATACATATTAGGCATAGAAACACTCAGACCAATGCCAACAATCATGTTCATGCACACAAAGATTTGCATTGACCAGGAATTGAACCCGAGACCTCTGCGTAGCAGTCATGTTATATAACCACTACACCACAAAGGTCATCAATATGTAATTTTGTACAAACTCACGGCAATCTTAGTTTAATCTGTAATTACTTAGCTGCAGTATAAACTTAGTTTGCAAGTAGCATAGGTGTTAATGGGAGCCAATATCGATTCTAATGTAAAGTTTCAAAACGATTTTGTCGAAGTTAATTCTAGTATCGATGAAAGTAGGTTACAGTTACTATTTACATTGTGAAAGTTAGATTAGTTTTATATAATAATACAATTGTAGTTTTATTGGAATATATACTAAATGTCCTGAAGGTTTTTCTTGGCTTGTTTTTTTTTTTGTATTTAGAAATACCTTTCTATTTCCAATTCGCCTACGCAAACCATTGTTATTTCAATAAAAAGTAGGCAGCTTTATAAATCGGCTCGGTATTTTTTGTCACTCTTTTAGTCATTGAGTTGTGCCTACTGTAAAGACTTTCTTCAGCTACAAAGTGTAACTTGGGCAACTATAATACTCGCAATTAGAAGATACCCATAAAGTATGGATTGTTTTCTGTGTTACTCTCCTATCAAGGAGAATTCTGTTGAACATGCCATCAAGCTGTATTTGACCAAATGGGTAGACAAGGTTAGAAAACAATTAATATTTGTATACCATTGAAGGCTAGACATAGCGCTCTAAAAATAAATTGTAACATCATATTTTCCCTATGTTCTACAAATAAAAAAATAATTTCATGTTATTTTATTTCAAGCAGGTAGGTTGCATATTGGAGAAGCGCCAAATAAAGAGCACTCGTAACCGACGCGCATGTATGACTCGCTTATTGAATGTGGACGAGGCCGAATCTGTTTGCCAGGATCGTGACAAGTGGCGTTCTGTCGTCTCTGCCTACCCCGGCCGGGATAAGGCGTGAGTTTATGTATGTATGTATGTTTATTTCAAGCGTATTTCATATAATCTATAAGTTCTTACTATTAGTGGTTAAGTTCAAGGAAAAGCTAATCATTAAGTACTAGATCTAACCCAATGTAAGCTGATTCGCGTATGCGGGTACTGAAATTTATATTGACCCCGTGCTATCAATTGCGTTATCATTGTCTATTTATCAAACTAAGGGACGAATAGTACAAGATTGCCAAAGAAATTTACAGTGCAGTACACAGTTACAGTAAAGTGGTATAAGAACTAATCTTTGCATTCCATGGATTCTCCGTGCTAGTGCCGAGTTTATCGCGTGATAGAGAACGGAACACTTGCATAACAAAAATAAAAGATTTTTATTTTTTTTATTTTATTTATTATAACAGCGTCTAGGACTTACGACCTAGATGTAGGTTTAAGGGGGTTAAGTATCATCATAGATCATAATATAAGAGAACCATATCATCATCATCATAACAGCCCATTAATGTCCCACTGAAGGGACGGGCCTCCTACCATGAAGGAGGGATACTTGGCCTACTAATACCACGCTGGCCAGAAAGATTAGTATAGGGTTTAATTTCAAGTTTTCCTTGTTTTTATTTCGTAAAGATAATATTCACGGATAGTCCCTTAGTCGGTTTTTACGACACCCATAGGATGAGATGGGGTGGTGACATATTGTATTCTTACTCTGTCACCACAAGGAGCCATTTACGCAAAAATTGTCCTAATTTTTCCTGCAATCCTCGTCACCCTACACCCAGGTATGCATATGAACGTTGTCAGTTGAAATTGACATGCTGATCCCGGCGGATCTCAATAAAGCAGTCAATTCCTCTTACATCTGACGGAAGCGACCACAATACAAATTGTTTATTCTGTACTATAAGCCAGAAAATTGAATTCTTGTAATCATAGAAAGCAAATATTTTGTGTGCGTGAATGTGGCTGTTTAATTTGGTTGGGATGTGTGAATTTTACAGTATGAATTATTTTCTATTTAAAAAGATGACTTCAGAGTGTTAATACCGATGTTATTATTAATAAAGCTTCTAATTATTATTAAAGCATTTTAAGCAATGTCGTTAAGGTAAATAAATTTTAGAAGTTTTATATTTTTATATTATAATACCAAATAATATTTATAAAATAACTGACTTTTTGGGTATGAAACTGTTTAATAATAATAATTTCTTGAGAAACCATGAAACTTGCTAAATCAGGATAAAACTATATTCAAAGAAACAACGAATAAGACAATCGAAGTAAAAACTCAATTGTATTCAAAATCGAAAAAATTAACAACAAAAAAACAACTGAAATGAAAATCGATTAAAAATAATCCAGCTATCCCATTCTAACCACATTTAGAAAAGCATTAAAGTAAGAATATTTATTTATTTATTTTTTATTTAGGTTAATATGTTAGTATTCAAGATCATTTCCACGTACAATCTAGTGTTCAGCGGTGACACAGAATCACGTACACTAGTATATCGAGCACGTGCAGAATTACCTGCACACTACGTGAACTAACCGTTAATAATTGTTTTACTTACTTGTGGACTAGAAAAACAAAAATTAAAAAAAAAACTACAATTTTTTTTTTAATTTTTCTTTTTTTTGGAAATGACAACTTTTACACTAAAGATCAAGCCATATATTACTTAATAATTAATTACTACGTAACAGATATTTTACATAGAAAAAAATTGGCAATACCTATAGCTAAAATAGCGAATATCTCATTGTTTTAATTACTTCTAGAATGTCCACATTTTTTATTTTATTTGCCTGCTAATTGTAACCTTATTTTACATTGACATACAGTTAATTCTAAGGTTTGTACGGGACTTATTAATTTCAGATTTGAAATAAAACAAGTACATTGTTATCACAAAAAAACCTGCAAAAATATGGCACCAAAAATATACCATTTTGTTTAGTGTTACTCTTCAAAAATACCAAACTAGGAACATACATATTTGAAGCTTATAATCCTCACGCGTCGTTCAGTTTGCAGACCGGGCCAAACATTGCGATTTCATATATAATTACTTACTATTATTTTCGAAAAAGATCCGTGTGGTGACGGAGTAAGAATACAATATATCACCCCATCTCATCCCATGGGTGTCGTAAAAACCGACTAAGGGACTATCCCATCAATGTTATATTTACAAAATAAATGAAGGAAAACTTGAAATTAAGCCCTATACTAATCCGTTTGTCCAGCGTGGTAGTAGTAGGGCAAGTATCCCTCCATTACAGGAGGAGGCCCGTCCCTGCAGTGGGACATTAATCGGCTGTTATGATGATTTTCGAAAAATATCTCTTCTTCTGGGGCAATCGCAAACCGGGTTAAAATTGTAACTTTAAAACAAATCCATACTAATATTATAAATGGGAAAGTGTGTCTGTTTGTTTTTCTTTCACGGCAAAACGGAGCGACAAATTAACGTTATTTTTTAAGTGAAGTTAGTTGAAGGGATGGAGAGTAACATAGGCTAACATAGGTTGTTTTTCATATGTGTCCAGGAAAGAAGAACAGTGCTACCCCGAATTTAACGCGAGCGAAGCCGCGGGCAAAAGCTAGTATCTTATAATCAATTTAACCTATTGTTGTTATAACCTTTTTGATGTTACGAAGTTATTAATAGCATATACCTACCCGTTATTCTAATTTCGTTGAACCAATAACGTTCAATTTCAAAATTTTCTTTTTATTATTCTTGCGGTTATTTTTGGCATTAATGACGTAACGAGAAATATGGTTTACCGGTTTTAATATTTACCCAAAGTCTTTAAAACAAAATCTGGCCTATTAGCAGCAATAGATCAGATTGGTGAGTATTAGAAATGGTAATAGATCCGTTAGAATGCTGTGCAATGATAAAATCAATATAACCATTTCTTAAAACTACAATTTTGTCAAAGACATTTTTGTTAAACTTGAAAGTTTAATCTATACTAATATTATAAAAAGGTAAACTTTGTGTGTTTGTGACGTCGTAGGGGGTAATCTCTGGATCTACTAAACCGATTTTAATTTTTTTTCTGTATTAAATAGTCCATTTATTGGAAAGTGTCATAGGCTATATAGTATCACGCTATGAGTACTAGGAGTGGAGCAGTAATGAATTTTTTTTTTAAAAAGGGACGCGTTTTTTTCGCCAACCACGGGTCAGCTAGTAAATTAGAAAAAAAAATTTTTTTGAAAATTCATTCAACGCCATCTAGTCCCAGAACATCTAATATTAGACCACACAGTACCTTACGAATACAATGCATTTGTTAATGAACGAAAATAAATGTATTTTTTAAAAATATATTCCTTAACCCTTCATCATAAACTCAACATACAAACAATTATCAAAGAAAACATTTCATTCCAGCAATCAACAATCCAACGCACTCATTCATCGACGTACAAAAGAACCTAACCCCACATTCTCAATTTTCTGTCTCCGGCACATCCCGAGTAAAAAACTGATACAAATGAGAGAAGAAAATTACCGGCTTACAAGGGTAAATGTATTGGAAAAGTATTCCGTGTGACCCCCTGCCTATAGACGAGACGTACGAACAAACATATGTGTGTATTTACCCTTTATAATAGGTATGGGGCCATGAGATCAGCGGGAATGTTTATTTATTTTGCCTTTATTTGGCAGTTGTTTTTGTTTTGTTAATAGCAGTGTGAATTGCCTTTATATAAGGCCAGGGAAATTCTCTTCTTATTATGAGAATTAAAATACACATTAATAGAAAGTGTATATTAATTACAAATTAATACATTTCTAATGAAATAGCGTCTAGGGCTCTTACATTTTATTTGCTCAGTCATGTCAGCTACTTGAAACATTAAAGTTATTTCGATAGATAATATAATACGCTCATCGCTATGCTTATAGCGGCACGATCGTGGTGTGGTTGTAATGGTTGTCTTAGGCTCATAGCAATAACGTAAAGTAAACGGATCGGCACCGCCTCGCCTATTTCTTTGGTATCAAACGTCGAAAATCCGATTACGTTACATTTCCGATTAGTGTACGTTGCAGTAAGGAGTTTCATATAAAGAATACTGAACGGCTTGAGTTGATACGGTGACGATCCGTTTACGTTATATGTGCTATGAGCCTTAGCCACAAGTCAGTTTTAATAGACTTTGCCAATCACTCCGTCAGTTCAAACAAATTCCTTAGAAGCTAAGCTCGCTACTTCTCTGGCCACAATCAGTATTGGTTCCACATTCTCGTATCTTGTACACTGTGTTCAGTTGTAGCGAATGTAAGTTAAGTCTAGGCATTACAATTTAAAATGTCAATAAGATCTATGCGTTACAAGTGACCATTAATATCTGAACATGAAAACAAATTGACTGTTTGACTCATTTAAACTATGAATGTTTAGATATTAAGTCACTTATGCGTGTAGAACTTATTGACATTTTAAATTGTTCAGATGTATTTGATCACTTTGTCTGCAAGCAAAAGCGATCAGTTATCTACCCAGAATTTATTCAGGATTAAATTCCTAGAAAATGTATAGTGCCTTGCGCGAATTTAAATTTTTTGTTGTTTTTGATTTATAGTAGGACTTATAAGTCAAAAACAACAAATTGAGGCCAGCCCCAAACAAAAGCAAAGTACAGCCTTAAAAAACATTTTCATTGTAGCAATAACAAAATAACTGTTAACAACCAAACTATGGAGAAACAAACAAACTCAAAAGAATAGCAAAAACTTGTTTTGTAATTTCTACGAAAGGAAAAATTAAAAGCGGGTAAGTTATAGTCGATATAATGTTCTATTGGTTCCGTACCTTTTTCTTTTCAAAGACAACTTCCGTGCTAAAGAGACCTACAACTTGGTAAAGGTTTTGAACGAAACATAATTAAATAAATGAAAAATTCACGGACATCTCTACACAGCGACATCTGTTCCCAAAGTATGCTAGGCTTAACCAGCTTGTTAGGGTAACATAACAACGGATATTAATTTTTTTGCAAATACATACATTATTATACATAGAAACACTCAGACCAATGCAAACAATCATGTTCATGCACACAAATATTTGCATTGAGTGGGAATCGAACCCGAGACCTCTGCGTAGCAGTCATGTTATATAACCACTGCGCCACAGAGGTCGTATATTCAAAGATCATCAATTTTTTACGTTCATTATTTAATTGCAAAGGTTTTCTTGTAAGCAAACCCCTATATTCTGAACAAACAAAATGAAACAAAACTCTAGAATGTGATAATCGTTTCATTTTTCGTACTATTGTTTGTTTGAACCGTTTTATATTTGTGACGGAAATATCGCTACCTATTTGTAGTAAAGGGTTAGCAAGCAATCTTCGACTTACTGTTGTCCTAAGATTAGGTTTATATTTGATTGGTTTTGTAATGGTAAATATAATTTATTGGTTCTGTTATTGTGAGATGGTCATCTTCATGCGATTTAGAAGCTTTGATACAGTGATGATTATAAATATTAGTAGATAGGAATTGGTCAAAAGTATTAGGGACCCTGCTTTGTAGCTCCTTTAGGAGCCAAAATGGGTGTTGTAAAAGCCGACTAAGAAAAATATTGCAGATATTATTATAATATCACCAAAAGAAAACAGAAAAGAATAGGATAACAGGACATGTAGCACTAACTGAAAAACTTTTATTACTAAAATATTCCTTTTCTTTTTCTCGATCTTTACTGCCAAATTATTCTTAAAGCTCATCGCACCATATCCATAAAAATATTATTACGAAAATAATAAAATTATTTAATACTTACATAAAATAATAATTAACTGCAACAACACTAGATAAACCACAAATAAAAAAAAAACAATGATTACCTACATAAGTATAATGTTTTTTTTTTTAAGTTCACTTCTGGGCAAATGTCGCTAAGTCAAGTTTTCAAGCGACCTTGTCTTTAACGAAAAAACAAATATAAATACATGTTATTATTATTTATTATAAAATAATAATATTCTATTACTTACAATGCACACGATTGAGTACAAGGTGAAACATAAACTGGTGAGAAATCTAGGCGTCTACGCAGAACAAGTGCCATCGCACTCGCACTTATGGCGTTTGACTATATTTGTCTCGCTCAGTTAATCTGTTATTATATTACATGTATAGGTGTCTTCGTTATAAATATTATTTGCTGCTAGGGTTACAGGCTCCGCAGGGTGGAGTGAGTGAGTGACTTTAAAACTTTCGCAATTCATTTTATTATTATTTATTTATTGATTTATTATTTTATTTTATTTTATTTTATTTTATTTTATTTTATTCGGAAAACAAACAGTTATTTACATCTATATACAAGAACTAATTATATAACATAAAACCAGTTACATGTTTTCACATATGCATTACAAATTGAATACGAGAAATAAAAGTACACGATAAAAAGTCTTAAAACGATTTACATGGAGCTTACTTACAAACTAATATGAAAATATACTATAAATTATAACTAAATACTACTTGAACATTATACAAAAATTATACAAGTATACCTGTAGATATTACTGAAGGTTAATTGGAGAGAAACCACTTGCTAGCAATCGTACGTCTATATATTGAGGTACTTGAATTAAATATGTCCAGTTCGTTTCTCGGGTCCTCTACCTTATTAATGGAATTAGCAGATCTTATAAAGAAGGAACCGCTTCTATATTTCGTCGTGCTTTGGGGAACATAAAGTGGGTAGGGAATACGCACAGATCTGGTGGGAACTCGGACGTGTATATTCTCAAGTAGGTGAGGCGAGTCAATTCTAGATTGAGCTATACCCACCAGTAAAGTTATATCGGCTATTTTCCTTCGCTCACAGAGGGGTAGCAAGTGGTGTCTTTTACATCTCGCCTCGTAGCTTGTATCATAGGTTCTACATTTAAATTGTAGATATCTAATAAATTTACGTTGAACAATTTCCAACCTCGCTATATGAACATCGTACTGCGGGTTCCATATCTGTGAGCAGTATTCAAGGACGCTACGAACATAAGCACAGTATAATATTTTTATGGGTTTGATGCTACTGAATTGGGAGCAAGTTCTCATTACAAAGCCTAGAATTTTATTGGCCTTGGTGACTATATGATCAACGTGTTTCTCATAAGTTAGCTTCGAATCGAGGATTACACCCAAGTCGCGAATCTCACTAACTCGTTTTAGTTTCGTCCCTTTCAATGAGTAATCGAATTGTACTATATTGGGTTTACGGGAGAAAGTTATTGCAAAACATTTCGATGCGTTAAGTTCCAGTTGGTTGCTTAGACAGTAACTCTCAAAGCGCTGAAGATCTTGTTGTAACAATAGACAATCTGAATAATTAGTAACATTTATGTAAATTTTCATGTCATCGGCAAACAAAAGAAATTGTGAATGCAAAAAACAAGAACTAATATCGTTAATAAATATGTTAAACAAAAGCGGTCCTAGGAGGGATCCTTGAGGAACGCCAGAAGGAACGCTTAGCCATCTAGATACACAACCGTTCACCGCAACTGCTTGGGACCTGTTCTCAATGTAGGAGCGAAACCATCTGAACAAGTTGCCATGTATTCCAGCGCTCAACAGTTTTTGATAAAGTATTTGGTGATCGATGCGATCGAAGGCTTTACTATAATCGGTGTAGATAGAGTCAACCTGCCCACCCGCTTCCATATTGGATGTTGTAAAGTCGGTAAAAGTTAGTAGATTGGTAGTGGTTGACTTGTTTTTCATAAATCCGTGTTGTTGTGGAATAAAAAACTGGCGTAAAGTACTGTAAACTTGGGTGTATACAATACGTTCTAATAGCTTTGCAAAAATACATAATTTAGATATAGGCCTATAATTAGCAATGTCACTCCTATCACCCTTTTTGTGAATAGGGGTGATAAATGCGGATTTCCAAATATTTGGCACTATGCTTTCCTCTATAGAACGCCTGTATAGAATGAGGAGTGGCTTAGCCAATGATTCCGCACAGTTAACGATAAACAGAGGCGGTACATTGTCAAGGCCAGCGCCTTTAGAAGTGTCTACTGTTTGGAGTAACTTTAAAACTGTACTGGGAAGTATTTCAATATCTCCTATCGTATAGGAGAAGTTCAGGCTCCTATCACTACTGGTGCAGGGGGAAGACAGACTTAATACGGCGGGGGCTTGAAAAGTTGACTGGAAATATAAGGCAAAAGTATTACAAATTGCATCGTTTGTATCTACTACTGAGCTTCCAAGAATCATAGTAGAAGGCAGCGAATTAGAGCCCTTTTTGATACCGTTAACGAATTTCCAGAACATTTTAGGATTAACGGTAATAGAGTTCTCAGTGTTGGCTATATAATCTCTGTAACACTGGTCTTCAATTCGTTTGGCTCTCTGTCTTAGAAGATTAAATTCAAAAAGGTCATTGGAATTACCATATGTTTTATATTTCTTTCTGCATTTATCTTTTTCTTTTAGAATTTTTTTAAGGCTGGCACTATACCATGGCGGGAATGAAGAGGGAAAGATGGTCTTATGGGGGATGAATTTGTCAATTAACTCGTATAAGTATGTATAAAACCTTTCTACCGCTGCTTCCAATGATGTGCCAGACAGGTAATCGTTCCATGACACCGTTGAGAAATCTGATTGAATGGCGTCGTAGTCACCGCGCTCGTAATAATACTTGGTTCTAGGACTGGATTTAAGGGGCTCAAAATTGATGTTATTAATTGTGATGTAGAGTGCTTTATGGTGGGCATCTTCCTGGACAAGGGGAGTCTCACATGCTTTAACCGACAGTTCACTGTTGCTCAATATCAGATCTAACAATCTATTATTTATATTTCGACACGAATTAAATTGATTTAAGTCACATACGGCAACAGTATCGAAGAAAGAGACCTGTGCCCCGCCAAGAACGCCCCTAGGTAATAAACGATTGCCACTAGGGCACCAATCTACGTTACTCATATTAAAATCACCCATAACTAGAAAAACATCATTTGGGTGCGAGTTGACGATTGATGACAAATTATTTGTAAAGTTAATTAGTTGATTATTGTACGTATTACCATTCTTTTGTGAGCATAAGTATATCGTACACATATGTATTACAGTTTTATTAACTGCTGTCACAGTGACCCAAATATCTTCAGCCGATGAGCTCCAGTCCTGTCTACGTACAGACTTTAACTCACGGCGCACAGCAAATAGAACACCGCCGCCGTACTTCTCACCAGTGAGATTGTAATTTCTGTCGCGACGATAGACCAGATACCTGTCATCAAACAACTCACCGTCACCTATACTATCAGGTAGCCAAGTTTCCGTCAAGGAAATTACGTCATAAGCGTTTAGAAGCACGTTACGCTTAAAAATATGGGATTTGGTCCGTAGACCCCTTGTATTTTGGTATATGACGCTAATAGGAGCCATTTATAAATATAAAAATACAAAAGCCATATACGACACAGAATAAATGAGTTAGTATAACGGTAAAAACTGGACATAACACAAAATTAATTAATAGTTTTAATATTGACGGATACGCAAATACGACCCACAGTACGACACACGCAAGGTTGAAAACTGTAGACAAGCGAGGAGCTAAAATGATATAAAATACAAGCAAACAAACAAAGCAAAGTACAATACAGTTAACAAAACAACATAAACACACAAGAATTTCATTAAAATCTAATGTAAGCGGAGAAGTGCAACAAAGTAACGACTCGAGTTTAGCCTCATTATTGGCTGCAACATAATTTAAGATAAAATGTAAGCATAACAAGTAACAACAACAATACATTATAATGATAAATCCAAGTACATCAATAAAATTAGACGATCTAATAAACAATGAAGAGGTATGTATAAATATCTTGAGCAAACAAAATTGTAAACATGATGAGTATAAGTAGTTGAATGGGATTCTCAAACTGTGCACTGTAGTTACATATAAATTTATGCTATCTTTAAGAGATCTTTTTCTGTCCTTATAAAAAACGTAGGCGATGTATCAGTTTTTCTTGCCATTATCTTGCAATGTTTCACCCAGATATATTTGAAGTCCCTCTCCCTGGCCAGAGCTTTGGCCTTGGTTAGTAATATTTTATTTCCAGGTGTAAGATGGTCATTTACGAAGAAATTCGAGGAACCCTGAAAACCCAGCTGCGATAAGGTATTAAGTTGTTTATTTTTTCGAGATAATGCAATAAATTCCTCCTTAAGGTAGCGGTTGTTAAACGCTACGATTATTCCTTTATCAACCTTACTGTTACGGGTAGGTACTCGGGCCAAATAGTTGATATCTTGCTTCTTTATAACCATTTCAGACAATCTACCTATTTTATCGACTATTTCATAGAGATTTTCGGTCTTCTTCTCTGGTATGCCTCGAATTTCAACATTGTTGGCTCTAGCCCATTGGTCTTTGACTTGTAAGTCATCTGTTAGTCTCTCTACCTCACCTCTCAACACCGACACTTCACCTTTTACCTTCTCCACCTCTGCCAGTCTATGCTCTAGCTTAGTAACTTTGTCGGTGAAAGTATTCACAAGATGATGAGCCATCTCAACCGAATCCTTCAGGTTGTTCAGATCTTCCTTTATCGACTTCATATCAGCTATTAGAGTCGACAAAGGTGCAAGTTGGAAAACGATCTTATTTAGCTGCTCTTGCATCATGTCCAATTGACTGGGTTGCGGAGAAGTCATAGCGGGAGAAGGAGAGGGGATGCATTTACATTTGCGGCAGCGCCAGTTGTTCCTCCTTTCCTCACCAAGCTTCCGGAAGCCTGATTTAGTGACTCCAGCACACATGTAGTCATAGTGACATTTGCAGACACTGCAAACAGGTCCCTCGATGACATCAGAATCGCAACCCGCGCAGGTATACATAGCGTTGAAATATTCAAAATCACTCGATTTGTGATGTCGAGCAAATAGGCAAATGCTCACTAGTGATGTCGAAAGACGAATGCGTATGTATAAAAATTAAAAATAACAAAATCACAAAATATGGCGGTATAGACTTGTTGTTGATCTATTCCTTTCCAATATATTGCGAATGGAGCAATGGTTTCCAATTTGACAGTTGACAGTTCACTTGTCTTGTTTGTAATTTATTATAGTGAGCTTCCGTTAAAATATATTTGATCACCCTTTGATTATCGATTAATATTGTTTTAAATAATAACGGCCAGAACGGAATAAACAGAATATGCTTAATTATGCGATGTATAGCTGAATAACAGGAACATAAATATGTGACTTGCCAAAACTGAGGTTATATCTTGATGACAGCGTTCCCTTGGTAAGTTTCAAGCACTATATTCCACAAAAACTTTATTTAGGTCACAGTGAAAGCGATATACGTCTACTTAGCTCTTTGTTTACACCGGATGTGAGAAGTAGCGTGTAGTATTATCATAATAATACTACACGCTACTTCTACTACACGCGTATAGATTTTAGGTAAACACTTAAAATATTTACCTTAATCCGCTCGATGTTTCGGCCAGGTTACACCGGTGAGTCTACTCGTGATCATGGCTGGTGTAACCTGACCGAAACATCGAGCGGCTCAAGGTAAATATTTTAAGTATTATTATAATACGAGTAACAAAGATATTCGTATTTTGAAAATGTAAAATTCTAAGAACGAAGCAATTGACTTGGATTTTTATATTACGTGTCCAATAGCTATGACAAATAATTTATTTATCCTTTTACCTATCATATGAAAATTCAGAGTATAAACTATTGTAGTAGTTCATCGTAGAGCTACATACGTCTACGAAGTACTACGAAGTGCTACGAACTTTTATATTGCAAGTTTTAAATGTGATGTTTAAAGAAAGTTGGAAATATCTGATCGTTTGAGTATTTCTTTAAAGATAAATATTTATTTTTGACAAAAAAAAATTTTCCTCTAGGAAAAATTATGAGAATTATTGGGAAAGTATAGGAAAGTTTAGTTTTACCTGGATAAATAATCTAAGTACAGTTTGTTTAGTTTAGTTAGATGTAATTAAATTTACTATATGTATAGTCGCGCAAGTCGCAGAAAAAAAATAAACGACTTCGGGGATTACACTCCCAATTAAACTCAAGCGTCACCAGCCTGGATTTACAAACAGAAATAAAAAAAAATGTCAAAAAACCACACACGAAATCTTAGAAACAACTCCAGTGAAACGCAAAATCATAAAAGAAAAAAATGAAACCGGGAATCGAAACCTATCTTTAGAAACTAACAAAAAAGTAACTCAGAAGAACAAGTTATGTGTGATCAGTGGGTACAAAAATAAAGCAGCCTTGTCGACTATGCAAGACTATTTTTCAAATTACTTTGATTATTGTCACTACGTTAAGACGAATAGTACCACGGAACAGTTATTAAATGGCATGGAAAAAAAACTGGAAGGCTTCACCCTCAATGACTACTGCATTGTTTTTATTGGTGAAAACGACATAAAAAATGATCACGCTATTGAAGTAATAAATACCATTAGAAATTCATTAATAAACATAACTTATACGAATATTGTTTTATGTGTTCCTACTTACATAAGAGACGCTCCAATACATAACTACAAAGCAGAATTGTTTGGTAGTCTACTGGATTTAGATGTACAGAACCATAAGTACGCCTACTTGTTTGACAGCAACAGTGGACTCTCATGGGACATGTTCTCTACCACAACCGGCAGAATAAATAGATACGGAATACGAAATCTCTTTTCACGAATTTTGAAGAATATATTGATAGATTTGCGCATATTCGGACAAAATAACTTAGACGTCCGACATGTATCTCACTGCAGCTCACCTAACACAAAATACCAGGAATTTCCTGATTTTTTTCGTGAATAAAAAAATGTGCGTGCTACATCAAAACATAGCAGGAATAATTAGTAAATCTGATTTTTTATCAATATGTCTCGAAGAACTAAAAAGTAAAAATATAAATGTAGAAATAGTATGCGTCACAGAGCATTTTATGATGGCCGGATATTAATCTTTCCTGCACATACAAAACTATTCATTAGCCGCATCTTACAGCAGAAGTAATAGTAAGAGAGGAGGAGCGTGCATACTCGTAAAAAACGGATACCAGTGGTGTGAAATACCCGAGATAAAGAAACTGTCTATCTCAGGCCTATGTGAGTGCTGTGCTATAGAACTTATTAGTTATAAGATAGTTATAGTATGTATCTATAGGGTCCTTAAAGCAGAGAATTTAAACACTTTTTTTTATCAAATTAGAGGCTATATTGCATTTTCTTATTAAGCGCTCCTACAAGAATGTAATCCTTGCAGGAGATTATAATATAGACATTTTGAAACATAATAATGTAACATTTGACTTTGAAAATCTTCTACTAAATTATAATTTGACATTAGCTTTGAAACAACCTACTATAGTGTATTCAGGGAGACGAGTTAGTATAGCGCCTTCTTTATCGCACATTATCATACAAATGACAAGGACAAAAAATACTGTTCTAGGGTCGGTGGGCGTTAACAAATCCTTAGAAATGTAAATGTGCGTTCACACTGCGCTTCTTAAAAGATCGCTTAGTTTATTACTGCGGCTTCGTCTGTCGTATAAATTGAGAGACATTAATTTGATAGATTTTTTTATGGGTATCTGATGGATATGAAGGAAAGAAATAAATTCGAGGATTTAATTCGCAATGATACGGCGGCAGTCTCAATACAGTTTTGGTTTGTGATTTTGACATTTCGTCTATAATGCAAGCGTCGTATGGTCGGTCTATGATTTTTAACGATGTTTAATAATTCACGTTTTAACATTTCAGCGTTATAGCTAATATTTTTTTCTCGTAACCAATTACAATTATCCTGTTTTTTAAATTGGGCCGTTGGGATTCCCTCTATTTTTCTAGAGTGATAAGAAGCGTTATCCATGACTATCACAGAATTATCATCTAGCTTATTTAAAACTTCTCTAAACCAATTTTCAAATTCTTCGGCATTCATCTCCTTGTGATAATCGCCTTGTTTCTTCGACTCAAACATATTTAGACCACCTTCCATCCTCCATCCTCATCCTCACTCTCAACGAGAATATAAAAATGTTATAAAACACGTGTTTCAACAATGAGAATATAACAATAACTTAATGATAATAATAACAATGGATGTAGCGCACCAGTTTAATATACCAAAATTGGGAAATAGTATTTTACTATGGTAATGCTCATTTATGACAAAAGAACAATAAACGGGTCATTAGCACACCTGCGATGCTTAAAATTTACCATGGACCATTTATTAAAAAAAAATGCACACCTGAAGGTGTTTTCAAGCCAGTCGTTAGTTCATTAATAAATTATAAAATCCAATACACCAGCCGATTCACAAGTCGAGCATACAGTCACAAGTATGAGCACGTCTGCACAGCACGGGAAGTATGAGTAGACTAAAAAGTACTCGTACTGTGTACACCGCCTTAGCGTTTATCACTGACCAATCGCAATTAAAAAATTGTGTGAGTGAGATAGTGCTCTACTAACTCGTCTCCGTGAATACACTATAGATTAGTAAGCGGTTCCTGTATCGATAATTTTGCACATAATTTTTCAAAATCGTGTAGGGCGGAAGTGCTGGATCTAGCTCCTTCTGACCATACCGCGCAACTGATTACATTGCCCCTACGTCAGTTAAATATAGCAGTGTGGAAGAAACAGGTTCGTGATTTTTGTGCTGAGAATATTTTGAAATTTAAAAATTGTCTTAGTACTTACTCATTTTCGAATGTTTTTCTGGAGTGTGATCCAAATGTAGCCTATGATTGTTTTATAGAAGACTTTAAAATGTTTTACGATCTTTGTTTTCCTTATAAAACTATTAAGGTACATGTGAAGGGGAAGGTAAAGTGGCTATCACGTGAATCAAAAAATGTAGTAAAAAGAAAAAGCTTTTATTATTGAAATTTAGACTAAAACCTTCGCAAGCAAATAAAATTAACTATAAAAATTATTCAAAACTATTTAGAAAAATAATTAAACTCACTCAACGAGCCCAAAATGACCACAAAATAAAAACATCAGATAACAAATGCAAAACGACTTGGAAAATTATAAATGATACCAGAATGAACGTCCCACGAGACCCTATCACTCAAATTAAAGTAGATGATAATAATAACTTAACTAATCCGAAAACAATCGCCAACACTTTAAATAATTATTTCATTGATAAAATTCAGCCCATCTCAAACCGCGGTCAAAATGTGACCTCAAAAATCGAAAATACTATTGACTCTATCTTTATTACTCCAAGCATACCCAACGACATACATAGGATTATAAATGGACTAAAAAATACTAATAGTATAGGATATGATAGCATCTCAACAAAAATAATTAAAATAGTCAATATTTACATCTGCCCACAGTTAAGTTATACATTAAACCTATGTTATGTATTAAACCTTCAGTCTGTCGGGAAATATACCAGTACTGATGACTGGTATATTTCCCGACAGACTGAAGACTGCCATAATAAAACCCTTGTACAAAAAAGGCGATAAATACCAAATGGAATCCTACAGGCCGATTGCTCTGCTTCCAGTTATCTCTAAAATTTTTGAAAAGTACATTTATGGCAAGATTAATAATTATCTGGAAACTAAGAACATACTGTGTTTAGAACAGAAAGGATTTAGACAAATTAAAAACATCAATTTGGCCATATATGACTTCTACAAAACAATTATTAATAATGTAGATAAAAGGATCCCTGTTTGCTCTATATTCTGTGATATGACACAGGCTTTTGACTATGTGGATCACTCCATACTATTAAAAAAGCTAGAGTCGTATGGTGTAAGAGGCAATATTTTAAGCTTGATAAAATCTTATCTTTCTGGCAGATCACAAATGACCAGTATCTCCAGAGTAAACAAAAATAAAGTGGAAATGGTATATGTGTCTGAATCGCGATCAGTAATGTACGGTGTGCCCCAAGGGGGGGTATTATCTCCGTTACTATTTAACATGTACATAAATGATCTGCCTAAATGGGTAAACCAACCTATGTCTCTTTTTGCCGATGACAGTACTGTCACTATCCAATATAGATCAGTAGAATGATATCAAGTAGATATAAATGAAACTCTAGCATCAATTATACGTTGGCTGGATAATAATAATTTAAAAATAAACCTGACTAAAACCCAAATCATGCACTACAGCCAAAGACCCCAACCATGGAATTTAGATGTTAGCTACAAGGGTCATACTATAGAAGCAGTTAACTCTGTTAAATTCTTAGGCATAACTATCGACACGCGGCTAAACTGGAAAGACCATATCAAAGAAATGTGTAGAAAAGTTAGTAAGTCGGCTTACGCGCTTTACAAAATAACTAAGATAGTTAACATAGATGCGGTCCTTTCTGCATATCACAGCCTATCAGCATCACTATTACGGTATGGGATAATATTTTGGGGGAACTCTACAAACAGTGAAATGGCATTCAAAGCGCAGAAACGTTGCATTCGAGCTATGTTTTCTCTGCAACAAACAGATAGTTGTAGGCCATATTTTATTAGACATAAAATACTAACGCTTCCATCGTTATACATCTATGAAGTAGCATTATTTGTACATAGTAATCCTCATTTATTTCTGCGTTTGTGTGATGTTGTGAAACGAAACAGACGAAATAATGGTGTTTTGTGTTTACAAAGTGCAAAAACAAGGCTAATGTCAAAGAGTCTATTGGGAATAGCTCCTAAAATCTATAATAAATTACCAAATAAATTAAAACTGTCCAATTTGATTAATTTTAAGAATGAATTAAGGAATGTATTAGAAAACAAATGTTATTATAGTATAGAAGACTTTTTAAATGATAAGAATATTTATTAATAATTTATTAGTCAGTTAGTTTGTTTTATTACGAAAATTTTTATTATCATCTTGCAGCCTATGAAAGTGCTTTCTACATGAAAGAGGATGTTGACATCCACGCAGTCGAATAACAAATGCTTATCCTGATTCTGGATGTTTTTAGTGTCTATGTATCTTTGCAAACTAAGTAAAAATAAAATAGGTATCCTAGAATTACTAAAAAAAAAAATGTCAACGAAATTAAAAATACCCACACAAACTTCAGCCTATTTTCAAAAAATATGTAGTATATTAATTAAACTAGTAGGTACTTCTGTTGTAATTTGGGGGTATAAATTACCCCGTGGCTAGGTAAGGGTCACTTGAGCAGCTGTAACACGGTATTAAAATCTTGCTAATTACAACGTGTTGCAGATTGCCTACAACTGCACGTTTTACTTTAGTGTGTGGTACATACTTTGGGCAGAAGCGGGGTCTACTCTAGACCTAACAACGACGATCATAAAGAAAATCACGCAAATTATTTCATACCACGGCCAGCGTGGTACATGAGGCAGCATCCACTCTTCATATATAAAAGAAGGCTAGCTCTCCATAGATAGAAGTGGCCAACATTCTCGAAAACAATTAAAATAGAATACTGACAAAATAGTTAAATGGCAGGTTAAAAGATTATTTCTATTTGGCCGTAACAAAAATGGCTAAATTGAAAAAAAAATTAGCTAATAGTCCCAGGAAAGAAATTAATTTATGTCAAAGTCCCTGAGATAGAGATTTAAGGTGTGCTAAAATTCACGGTGTTTCTCACTCTACGTTAAAAATCAGAACGGAAATTGATAGAGAGATATTTTTTTTATGGAAACGAACTAACCTGTGCGCCACCGCCAGGTCCTCAAGTTGCCCAGAGGTATACGACGACGTTAAGTTTTTTGAAGACCATTACAATAAACGCATAAACCCAGTAACTGAGATAAATAGAGGTGCATTAATAATTTATAAAAAAATCAACTTCACCTTGAGAATTAATGCCTATTATCACATAAGCAATGCCCTTAACATGGATAACCCGCAATAAAATTCCACATTGCTTCTATGCAACCCTTTTCGAAATAAATCCTTGTAAACAAAAAAATCTCCGTGTGGTGACGGAGTAAAAATACAATATGTCACCACCCCATCTCATCCCATGGGTGTCGTAAAAACCGACTAAGGGACTATCATCTTAACAAAATAAAAAGAAGAAAAACTTGAAATTGAACCCTGTACCAATCCATCGAGCCAGCGTGTTACTAATAGCCCAAATATCCCTCCGTCACGGAAGGAGGCGCGTTCCTGCAGGGGGACATTAATGGGCTGTTATAATAAAACAAAAAAAAAGTATTGCTTTAATTGGTATAGAAATAAATGAGTTAAGCGGTGACTAATTACATAAAAATACAACCAAATTAAGAACCTCCTCCTCGTTTTGTAAGTAGTAAAATTACTGAAGTAAAAATATCAAACCCAGAATATATTATTACAATAAGTTCTAAATTGTATTAAAATCATGACTCTGCTCTAATTAAAGGCTTCTAGGGTATACTTAAAGGCTATTCTTGTTAACGAAATTATTTTGAACTTTTGCTTGACGTCATGTAGTAATTAATATTTAATGTTTTATGATTATTCATAATCAGTTTTAATATAAGAATGGCTTACTTATAAAGTTAACCATTGACATTTTATACTAATAATATAATGTATTTTATAAGAATAGTTTAATTAAAGTATTTGTGGAGGGCAACAGCCATAACGAGGTTTTGGTTTGAATAACAGGACAATTATTTGTTTGTTCCACAGATAATTTTCTTTAACCTAGATTCTTTATACCCGTAAAATAACTCTCTCGGTAGCAAGTGGTCGTATACGCGACTACAGTTCATCCGTCTAGCCAGCGTGGTATTAGTAGGCCAAGTATCCCTCCGTCACGGGAGGTGACCCGTCCCTGCAGTGGTACATTGATAGGCTGTTATGATGTATCTTAAAAAATAAGCCGCTAACGCTTATGCCTTGTACCATTCCATACAGTGGCCCGACTATTTCGCGTCTACTCAATTGTGGCTCAACTGGGTCAAGCCGCGTCGAGTCGATTTTTGCCATTTAATTAGAGCAGAGCCGACGGGAATTCACCAAAGCACTTTTTTACCACTAATTTCTTACATCATTCATGTATGAATGTTTTGGTGTATGGAGAATGTTTGATTGTGAAAGAAAATAAAGCGCCGATTACACTACCCTACATGTAGGGCCCTACATCATGTAGGGCACTACATGATGTAGGGAGGTCGGGACTTGCCAATCTCCGATATGTAGTGTCCTAACAGCCTACATGTGATTACACTAGACCAAGTAGTAGTGCCCTACAAAGATGTAGGGCCCTACATGTAGGGTAGTGTAATCGGCGCTTAAGGGGAAAAACAATTCAATCGCAATTCCATACAAACAAAGAAAGTTAATTCCTCCTTCATTAGATAATAAATAGTCAAAACTATAGATGATATCGTTTTGTCTTGTTATTATCTAGTCTTATTGATTAATAAAACAGTAAAAAAAATATTCATTTACAAGTTATGAGGCTTCAAAGTTCATAATTCTATGCACATTTTATGACAACTTTTAGCGTATTAAAATAGGATTAAACGTTTATAAAGGTAAATATATTTTGGGACTAGGAATAGATTATTTATTCGAAAATTCAAATAATTTTATATTGACTAGATACATTCTAAAGTTTGTACGCAATTACCTTTTTCCCAAAACCATTTTAGGAAATTTTACCGTGCTCGTTTCCGCCATCGACATCTTGCATCTCGCCTCCACTTTCTGCACCTCTCGGGTTGGCGGAGGGGAGGTACGACAGCGAGCCGCCCGTCGTCGAATGTTACCGAATATTTTTTTTTAAACTTCAATAAACTTTAATTTATGTCATTTATGACAATTACGTATCGCTTGTAAGAAGTTTCGTAATTTTTTTTATCAAAGAGATCCAATTATTATCAGATGCATAACCAGTTAAATAAAATACCTACATCAGTGACATTCTTGACTAAAATCAACTGTCAAAATTCACCTATTATTACAATAGTCAATAGAGCATAGCTAAGGCTGTCACATTGCACAAACTGTATTTTTTTTTGTAATTCATTTTGTATTTTTTTTTTATATTTACGTGACTCACCCCCGCCCCGGTATCTGAATGACTGATCAAGTATCATTTCTTGTCAACTATCATTTCCAGATTTTATGATAGTTATTTTTAATAAAAATAATCAAGAGTTAGAACTGGTCAGATCCTGGAGACCACCGAGAGTCGAGGGAACACCTCAACGGCATATAGCAGCTACCTTGTGTTTGGGCTTATTTTAATTGTATCGATGAAAACTTTACACAACTTTACACAAACATGATCTGATGATGAAGACGACTGAGGGTCGAGAAAACTTTTCAACGGTATATAGCAGCTACCTAGTGTTTGGGCTTATTTTATTCGTATTAATGAAAACTTTACACAAACATGATCTTATGATGAAGACAACTGCAGAAATTTATTTAATACTAATCTTAGAAATTGTAATCAGCATGGTTTTTAACCGACTCCTGTTGAAGTCGGTTTTTTAATTAGAAAATTATATGATTTTTCTTCTTTTTTTTTAAATCCATCTAAAATTAACTTCATGTACTGTATGTGAAGTAAGATATTATTGTGTACTGTATGGAACCCCTATTAACGATGCACGGTCTAAAAAACTGCCTCAAGAATAAACAGTTTAACTTAAAAAAAATAATTATAATGTTTTACGGTGTCATACCTACACCACTTACAAGATAAATTGATGTCTCGCTTGGTGTGTCTTCCGCAACAAAACTTACAATAAAATATTTTTTAAAAACCTATTTTAGTTTTCTTTATTTACTCCTGATTTATTACTTTTTGAGTAACTACCTACAGCTAGTATTACTTAGTGTCAACCCTAACAATCAAGAAGAACAATATTTATATTTTGAACGACATTTTGATTTGTAATAAATACAATCGAGCGCGTGTGCGTGTGCATGTTTCTTACTGCTTTTCTATGAGTTGTTCTCTTTCTCACGCGACGTTTGGTGAAACATCAATGTTTTAGGCTTCGCCGACAGCTGAGTTGGTTTTGACAGAATGAGCCTTCATAAGTAAAACGAACAACTTGTTTTGGTAAGGAGGCTTAATACCAAAGAGTACTGCTTCTATTCATTTAAATCCACTTGTGATGATGAATTAAGAGCATATAACATACGTAAACTTACGCTTTTCTTTCATTGGGTTAAGCAGAGGTCATCATAACAGGCCATCCCACTGCAGGGACGGTTCTCCTCCCGCGACGGGGGTATACTTGGCCTACTAATACCACGCTGGCCAGACGGATTGGTATAGGGTTTAATTTCCAGTTTTCCTTTTTTATATTTCGTCTCAGATTTTTCACGGATAGTCCACTTGTCGGTTTTAACGACACCCATGGGATGAGATGAGGTGGTGTCAAAAACGTGACGGGAATTGACCAAAGCACGTTTTTAACACTAATTTCTTACCTCATTCATATATGAATGTTTTGGTGTATGGAGAATGTTTGAGTGTGAAGAAAATAGATAAAATGAACTATTTGGCTATTTGGCAAGGAGGCTTAATACCAAAGAGTACTGCTTCTATTTATTTAAATTCACTTAAAATGATGAATTATACCCCTTCCAGCGTAAGTTTAGCTTTTGACAGTTCATGTCCATGAAGTTTCGTAATACTTCCGCTTATTTTTCAAACAAATTATATTGTATTTCATGGACGTACCCATGTTTTTTTCAGTTACCATGGTTACTTAGTGATGGATACTCATAACGATTACCACCATTATGAAACAAATTACAAATAATCGGTAGAAATAAATGCTATGAATAAACCTGATCTCTTCATAATACGTTTATAAAATATATTTTAGATTAGCTATAACCCGCGAATGTGTCACGATAAATTATGTATTTTAAATAATACCTAAGTATCTATAATTTTATCATTTTAAGCTATAGGCTAATTCTCTTAACATAGAAGAAAGAAACAATAATAAAATGATAATGTAAGTTGATGTAAGGATCCAAATGTGTAAAATAAAGTAATTTGAAAAATCGCGAAATCGCTAACAATCGAATGGCATTACATTCGAGATACTGCTGAACGTCACTAGCGTCAATCTGTCAAATGTTGTTAAATATAATGGAAGGGGTATAAGAGCATATAACATAACATAACTCCGTGTGGGGACGGAGTAAGAATACAGTATCTCACCACCCCATCTCATCCTATGGGTGTCGTAAAAACCGAGTAAGGGAATAACCGTAACTACTATTTTTACGAAATAAAAAGAAGGAAAACTTGAAAATAACCCCTATACCAATCCGTCTGGCCAGCGTGGTATAATATATATATAAGGCCAAATACCCCTCCGTCACAGGAAGAGGCCCGTCCCAGCAGTGGGACATTAATGGACTGTTATGATGATGATTGATATGTCTAGCAATGAACGTCCGTTGGCTGATGGATGGATTGTACCTACTTCAAAAGAGGTCTACAAAAAAAATTAGGTATTTTTTTAATGATAAAAACTAAAGAGATATGATATAAACGATATAGTACACATTAAAAAAGTAACTTATAACTACCTGTACTCGTATCCTTCATCCCGAGGCTGTATTATAATATATATGAAAAGGTTTTTTATTTTTCTTTGTTATCTTTACGTACAGTATTCCAAAGGCGTTAAAAGCATTTTTTTTTTCTTTTCCTTTCTGATACTCTGTTTTTATAAAAGATGGTTTAATGTTGGAAAAGTGTATGACTTATATTAGTTGGTGCTTGTAATATTGGATTGGTTTTGTTTTGAGACTATCCGTGAATATTATTATCTTAACGTAATAAAAAGAAGGAAACCTTGAAATTAAACCCTATAGCAATCCTTCTGGCCAGCGTGGTATTAGCAGGCCAAGTATCCCTCCATTACAGGGGGAGATCCGTCCCTGCAATGGGCTGGTATGATAATGACATCAACCAATATACTACAACATATTTATCAATTTTCCAATCATGAATTAAGATCTCCATCTCTCTAATAATATAACTCCATTAAGTTTTAATACAGTCCACTAGCGTAAGGCGCACAATCGACTATCGACTTGTTTATACACCGGCGACCGATTTCCCAAAAGGCCTTATAATAGAACAAGATAAACTCCTTGCTACGTGACCTGAATGTTGTAGGTTCGAAGTCGACATATTGCTTGTAGAAGTGCAAGCGTGTACTATCTTTATTGTATTGGATTGTATGATAGGTATAGTGAAAGACATTGATGTGGAAATCTGATCAAAAATGTGCAGAATCACAAGTAGCAAGTAAGCTATATAGCAAGTTGTCTTTAGCAAAAAAAGGCTTGTTATTTTAGCAACAGTGGCGTGGCTAATTAAGATTAAATAAATAAATAATCCTCACACATTCACACATCGCCACCTAGTCCCAAACTAAGCAAAGCTTCTACTATGGGTACTAGACAACGGATAAACATACTTAAATACTTTTTTTTTGTAAATACCTACATATTCTTTATTTTTTCTCTATTATACATAGAAAACACTCAGACCAATGCAAACAATCATGTTCATGAACACAAAGCTTTGCATTGAGCGGGAATCGAACCCGAGATCTCTGCGTAGCAGTCATGTTATATAACCAAAATAATTTTGTCATATCGTGAATGTCATAAAGAAAATTAGAAAATGATACTCTTGTTCATAGTAAACTCCAGAAATATTAGTGTTTTTAAGTAATAACTTTTTGTATTTTAAATTCATTTCAGTTTCAAATATTAGTTTATTTCTCAATTATTGTCCGTGTGGTGACGGAGTAAGAATACAATATGTCACCACCCCATCTCAATCCATGGGTGTCGTAAAAACCGACTAAGGGACTATCCGTGAATATTATCTTTACGAAATAAAAAGAAGGAAAACTTGAAATTAAACCCTATACCAATCCGTCTGGCCAACATAAAAAAACAACATTCCAAGTTTTTGTTTATTGTTTTTATAAATACATCTCAGTTTCAAACGTTTACAAAGTATATTTCTCAACACATAACAAAGCCACGTCAAACACACAGTCCTATCTAAATCGTATTAGAACTAAACTGTATTCACATCGCACAAGGTTACTCGTAAATGAGCTCTGGCCACTGTCAATCATTGTCACTGTGTGTCGTGGCACGGAAATAGATAAGAATAAGAATAAGAATTATATAATTGCATAAATATGGTGCATTACAAAGGTGTTACAAATAATTTTTTTTCCTGCATATTCTGCCATATATGGCGTGCAAATGTTAAAGATCATTAAATACTAGTTTATAAATTACATTCAAATAAATCATAACAATAAAACCGACACATAATTTATAATACAATACAATTCAATTCAATTAATTTAGATGGACTTGCGCAGAATAACTGAATAGTTGAGAATAGAAAACTTACAGTTTTGTTCTAAGTTAATGGCAAGCTTGGTTACGTGGATACGAAATATAGTTTTTCATAAAATTCCAATCATAATATTTATTTTCCCCATTATCATTTATGTTAACAACGCTTGTTATAACTTTCATTTGCCATAATGTATGTTTCCATAATAGCAAGTGTCTTAATTATTAGTTACTATAAGTAAATATCTCACTTTTGTTATACTTTTTTTACTTTGCGATCTCTGTCTATGTAACTATAAATTTTTAAATTACTTTTTTTGTTTTTATAAATCCATCTCAGTTTCAAACGTTTACAAAGTACATTTCTCAACACATAACAAAGCCACGTCAAACACACAGTCCTATCTAAATCTTATTAGAACTAAACTGTATTCACGTCGCACAAGGTAACTCGTAAATGAGCTCTGGCCACTGTCAATCATTGTCACTGTGTGCACGGAAATAGACGAACTTGCGCAGAATAACTAAATATTTGAGAGTAGAAAACTTACAGTTTCTAGCTACTTAACTTTAAAATAAATATTGTATTTTTATTAAATGTGATAAATATAAAACATTGATACTTGCATATTTATAATAGTATTTAGTTGCAAAATATTGGTTCTATTTGTAAAAAAACCGGTTTTCTCTCAATTGCATTGTTGTTATTTAAAACAATATAAATATTTTTATTTAATAAAACATAATAATATCCTGTAAATGTAAGTAAATTATTATCTTTCTGTCATAAGCATCAAAATTCAAGTATTTACTTAATTATTTTTGTAAAGCAATTTTAGTATCAAACCTTTACATAATATTTACAAAATATATTTAATTTTCTCAACACATAACAAAGCCTCGTCAAACACACAGTCCTATCTAAATCGTATTAGAACTAAACTGTATTCACGAGACACAAGGTTACTCGTAAATGAGGTCTGGCCACTGTCAATCATTGTCACTGTGTGTCGTGGCACGGAAATAAACGAACTTGCGCAGAATAACTAAATATTTGAGAGTAGAAAACTAACAGTTTTGTTTTGAGGTAATCATAACTAACGTAGGTTCGGAATGTTAAAAATATATTCAGAATTTGGAATGCTATATGTGAAAACTTGTAATTGACCTTATTTCTACTATCTTCATGTTTACTTTAAAATTAGTTGTAAGTTTGTCAAAATGTTTTAATTACATTTACCTACTTTCCCGCTCGTTACTGCGGCACAGTTGCGACTGTTCACTACCCAAAGCCGGCGCTATCGTGAGCGTGTAGGTATAACTCGCGTTTTGTCCGTTTCTATAAAGTCGAAATACTGTAAATATTTGTACTATGGTATTGTTACATCTAAGTGCCAACGCCTACAAAGAAATAAATTTATATTAATTAAATAAAAACTTACCGTTTTGAATAAGCCAGAGGCAAAACTATGTATTTCTCTTTTGAATCGAAAGTACCTGTAAACAAAATAAATATATTAAAATATTAATACGTTTATAAACAAGTATTTAACAAAAGAAACAGGATATCATTCAGATTTATAATTTTTTGCCGAATAATCTGCACGAGCAGCTATCTTCATCGAAGGAGGGAAACTTAAAACGTAAATATATATCGCATACAAACTATCCACTGTCCGTGTCTGTCAGCTACTATTAGTTAGCCTTCCGACATTCTCGAGGCTTTAAATAGTATTTGCATTTTGTTTTCTAGATCCTTCAAGACATTGACAACAGTACTTCCCTTATATAAATAAATAGAATAACACGCTAAAGTCTGAAGTAGCTACTTAAAAACTTTATCCTCAAAATTAACCACGAAAGTATAAATTAAACCGTCTTTAAAACTTAAAGTATAACTTAGAGTAAAACATTATTAAAAACAAGCTAACTCAATTATATAATGCCAAGATAAAATAATATAATTAATAACCAAACTTTACCACAATTTCGTTGGACAGGCAAAATGTACCAGGGACATTATTTTCAGATTTTTCTTATCTCGACACCATTAATCAGATATTTAATTTCCTTGAAGATCCGTTCGGTAACGGAGCTAAATTGCTGCTGTAATTATTGATTGATTTATATCTTAAATTAAGCTCGTCAATTTAAACGAAAATCAATAATTTCCTTCCTGTAATCAAGTAGGAAGCTAGGAAATTTGATTATAATCGGGATATATTTAAAGGGTATTGATCCTTACTTGATTAACTTTGTAAACAAACACTACATACTGCAAATTAACTAGTTTTTACATTAATCGCACACTTTTATATGGATGAAAATTTTTGGAACGTAGCATTAAACGTTTTCATGTCCTATGGACATTACGTCTTTTGGTAATTCTTCTGAGCAAATTTGTACTGAGGATTCGATCAAGTCAGCTACATTTTCTAAACCAAGTTGGCCTCTTCCAACACACGCCACAGAACATGGTCCTCTGCTTTCCCCTGTTTTATTGTTTTGTATTTTTTTTGTGTGTATTAATTTGTTGTGTGTGTTCTTTATGGCCAATAAACGTTTTTTTCTTCCTTCCTTTCTTTCTCCTTTTTTCTTTCCGCATCAATCTTTCCAGACGTCTACAGCTGCTAGACATAAACTTAACGTTAACAAGCCATTTTCAAAATATACCACGTTATATCACAGTATGAACATTAAACCACTTTCTGTTATATAAGTTACTAACATAAATAATATAGTTATAATGTCCCACAAGGACGGGCCTCCTCCCGTGACGGAGGGATACTTGGCCTACCACGCTGGCCAGACGAATTGGTATAGGTTTTAAATTCAAGTTTTCCTTTTTTTTATTTTATAAAGATGATATTCACGGATAGTCTCTTATTAGGTTTTTACGACACCCATGGGATGAGATGGGATGGTGACATATTGTATTCTTACTCCGTCACCACACTGAGAATTCAAAATGGACCACGTTATATCACAGTCTATGAACATTAAACCACTTTCTGTTATATAAGTTACGAACATAAATAATATCTGTTAATACTATACTCTCAATAAATATGTGGTTTGATAAATTGCGGCTCATAACTATAAGGTCTGTTTATACTGGAGTTTTGATTTTATATAACGTTAGATTAAAATTAGTTTATATGTATTTTCTATTAAAATACAACTACACTATGGATCGAACCATATGTAGCGAGGAAATACAATCAACGGGCTTAAAGTTAAGTAAAAGGTCAAGACAATTAACAATCTGTTGATCACATAAACAATTGTCTAGCACGGGGATTGACCGAAGGAAGTCACATGAAGACGAGTGGTAAACAAAAAACACCGCCTAAGTATTATTTACTTACCGAAAAAACGAGCGTCCTTTAAACAATCTATGATTGCTAATATCGTTTCTTTTATCTGTAATTTTTTCTTAGTCAATTTATCCGACACCTATTAGATTAGATGAGGTGGTTAATTCTTTGTCTTTCTTTTAAAGAAAGAAAGAAAAATAAAGATTTTATTTATATTCAACAAAACTACTCACAATGTAAACAAGACCTTATCTTTTAGCGGTTTTATGTTATTTTGAATTATAGTTTACTAGCGACCGACCGTAATACCGTCCGCATAGTTTTATTAAATAGAAGTAGATAGTTGAACGCTATTTTAAACAGCTGTTCTAAGTAAATCAAAGTCAAAGTTCAAAGCATGACTTCGTTCACATATTTTTGGTTTAGGGGTCTAAATACCGTGTTTTAAGTTTGGGAAAATACAATACGCACTTATTAAACTTATTGCTTACTAGTTTCCGCCCGCGGCTTCGCTCGCGTGGTGTTTTGATAAAGTAGCTTATGTTCTTTTTCAGATTTCAGACTATCCATATTATTATATCCATTTACAATTTGGTTTTACAATTTAAGTATCCCTTAGATATTTAGAATGTAAGTATTTCATAATATGTGCGTGCGTATGTGTGTGTACATATACATAATGTAATGTAAATATGTATATGTGAGAATCACAAAGACTTTCTGTCTCGTATGGCTATGAAGGGTTAGGATTCCCTGCCTAAAACACGGGGTCCTTGAAGTATTCAACAAAGTGGATTAAATAAAATTGACTATTTGGCGAAATAACAATTTAAATTACTAGATAAAATTTGTATAGATAATAATTGTGTGATGTGACCAAATGCAATCAACAAATCTCAAGATTAAATGTTATTGGTGTCTATTAAAATAGCCGTATTTTCACACATAACATTCTTCACAAAACGTGTTTAAAATCATTTTTTTCTTGCTGACAACAAACCTTTTTCTTTTTAGTTAGTAACATAATTTCCTTACCAAAAAAACACGTTATAAAAAAAAACATTTATTTTCAGACCATTGATCCATAGTGTTAATAACAATATAACTTATAGACTATGTTAGTATACCTATTATAAGACACAGACACAAAATTGACACAAAAGTAACCTAAAACATTAAACATTAACATTAAAACATCAACATTAAACATTAAAACATCAACATTAAACATTAACATCCCTGACAGACAGGCTCAGCGAGCCTCCATGACATGTAGTTCAGTGAATCTGCCAGCCAGGGCTAAATCGGGTCGTTCAGCCACCATCCTCAGGACTCTGTTCGAGCTCTGTCGCACTCTGTTTACCAGTGAGGCAATCTTTTTTCGCATTACTGCATAAAAGTCATCTACACTGGCATCGGCAAACATACCCGATGCGCTACAGTATAATAAACAATCTTACAATTACAAAAACAGCAACTAAAAATACCAATTGTGTACTAAAATCTTCATAAATAGGTCAGATTTGTACCTTTAGTAGACTAATTAAAATATATCAAAACTAATTAAGCTAACACTTCTACTGAATCAAAGCAAAATCAACCTTAAAACTGACAAACGAAGAAACATTTTCGCGTAAATATTATTAGTATATAAAATATTTATTTGCTATTCATTATTGAATGGGCCAATTAAAACAAGTAGACGGCTGAAACTGGCTGTTAAGTCAATTTAAATAGCGTTTTAATTAATAGGGACTTTATTTATTACTTGTATGGTTTCTATAATATTGTATGTATAAGATCAATAAGATTTATCAAAAGATAATTACATTTTACAATATTTCTGTTTTTGTAATTGAGGAGTATATTGTCCGTTATCTTCCTCCCAAATCATGGTTTGCAAGGGTGCACCCTTTCATACTTTACGAGTATAAATGGGTGACCATTGAGTTGTTTACAGAGCACTCTCCGTTTGGTGACGGAGTAAGAATACAATATGTCACCAGTCCATCTCATCCCATGGGTGTCGTAAAAAGCGACTAAGGGACTATCCGTAAATATTATCTTTACGAAATAAAAAGAAGGAAAATTTAAAATAAACCCTATACCAATTCGTTTGGCCGGGCATGGTATTAGTAGGCCAAGTATACCTTCGTCACGGGAGGAGGCCCGTCCCTGCAGTGGGACATTAGTGGGCTGTTCTCTGCTGTAGGAATGAAAGAGGGAGAGAAAGATTGCTTTATGGCGTTTAAACAGGCAACACAAGTCTAGACTTGTGTTTATATACCGTCGAGAAGGTACACCACAAACAGCTTCTAAACGACAAACAAATATTAATTATAAGGTTTCCAAAAATTAAAAATTGCTCGAGGAGTTTTTGCTTCCAATATGATATAAAAATTGATAATTAATTAATTTAATTAATTCCTGAAGAGAAATTTAGTATGATAAAATTGAAACACATTATAATAATCTTTATTAAAAATGTCTGTCAATGATATTGTCTTACAGAATATTGTATGTTAAACTAATTAATATGTATATCCGTGTGGTGACGGAGTAAGAATACAATATGTCAACACCCCATCTCATCCCATGTGTGTCGTAAAAACCGACTAAGGGAATAACCGTAACTACTATCTTTACGAAATAAAAAGAAGGAAAACTTGAAATTAAACCCTATACCAATCCGTCTGGACAGCGTGGTATGAGTAGGCCAAGTAACCCTGCGTCACGGGAGGAGGCCCGTCCCTGCAGTGGGACATTATTGGGCTGTTATGATGAAACTAATTAATACTAATTGGATGTGTAATAGGTTTCTTTGAAAATAGATAAGAGTATTGTAATGTTCAATTACTCTCAGCATCCTTTGATAGTTAAATCGGGCTTAACTTAAACAACACTTTCATAATGATAAGTAATGTGGTAATGATAATACTCCAGTGATTGACAACATTTTGATTTTGACAACAAATTGACACAAGGATAACAGTCAGATCAAACTTTGGGTTGAGGTTAACAAATTTAAATGAC
Source organism: Schrankia costaestrigalis (assembly GCA_905475405.1). Lineage (NCBI taxonomy): Eukaryota > Metazoa > Arthropoda > Insecta > Lepidoptera > Erebidae > Schrankia > Schrankia costaestrigalis. The sequence goes on from FR997851.1 coordinate 11,020,851, forward strand.
ATGTCTTATAAATATTAGTAACCTTGGCTGGTAACTCTAATCAAACAGAAAGGCAACACAATATGTCACCACCCCATCTCATCCCATGGGTGCCGTAGGGACCGACTAAGGGACTATCTGTGAATATTACCTTTACATAGAAAGAAGGAAAACTTTAAATTAAACCCTTTACTAATCCGTCTGGCCAGCGTGGTATTAGAAGGCCAAGTATCCCTCCGTCACGGAAGGAGACCCGTCTCTTCAGTGGAACGTTAATGAGGTGTTTTGATGAGATATCACTAAGTATTAAAGACCCAATTATTATAGAAAGGAGGAAACACATGCTCCATAATTGTCCCTTCACTCCACGTTTTACTGTACCACAGAACCATCACTGGTCATTGCTCGCTAAATAAACACTTTCACACCATAGGCATAACAGATAGCCCCCTATGCAGGGCATGCATGGAGGTAGGGGAAACGTTGTCTCATACGTGCTAATTGAGTGCACGGGTGTCGCAGATATACGAAGAAAAACACTAGGAGCCCCGAAATCAATCACAGAATGTCTAAACAAGATCAGATACCTCATACGCTTCTGGAGGGAGGTGGGCTGGCTGGAATGACGAGTGCCCTCACGTACAATGGTCCACCTCAAGGACTAAGTGCGGAAACCGACCCCAAATAACTTACAACTTAGAACTGTACCACAGAAAAGAATTGCCAAACTTTTTTGTTTGTGACAACAATAATTGTCTTACTGTGGCAAGTTTTACGTAAGGTTTTTATAAGACAAGGAGAAAGTGACATCATTGAAGATACTTTTAGTAGAGACAGGACACCTTAACCTTGCATAAAGTTGTTTACAAAACATACAAAGTTTGAACATCATAAAAATATAACAATATTTATTTTATTTCATTACGTCCACAATAAACCACACATTGCCCCGTCAACACAATCAAAGAAAACCAAATACCAATAACACACATAGCTAAGGGTGTTATATATCGACATCCCTATCTAAATATGATCACATAGGAAGGGTGAGGGTACAATCGGTGACCGTATTGCTGTCTCAACATGAAACCTCACTTAAAGGTACGAGGTATAAATATGTTTTTATTATAGATAAACCCTTTCTTTGGATAAGGGATGGTTCTCTGTAAAGACAGGTTTGTAGATAGACAGGTGGCTAGTTTTTAATAAGTACTCGAAATTACAGGAATTACAGTATTGAGAAAGTAGTAGAAAGTACAGTATTGAGCAAGAAATAAAATCGAGATGTTCATGACCGATTTTCCATTGTTAAAATGTTCACGGACATCTGTACACAGCGCCATCTGTTCTCAAAGTAAGCTAGGCTTAAACCTGCTTGTGTTATGTGTAACAGGACAACGGATAAACATACTTAAATACTTATTTTTTTGTAAATACATACATATTTACATAGAAAACACTCAGACCAATGCAAACAGTCATGTTCATGCACACAAAGATTTGCATTGAGCGGGAATCGAACCCGAGACCTCTGCGTAGCAGCCATGTAATATACCGACTACGCCACAGAGGTCGTCAATTAACATAATACATTCTTACTTCTTAATAAATCTCGTCAGTTGTTAAAATCCTTAATGAAACACTCTTTAAGTAATGTTTAACTCGTACCCTAAGGTACTTATTTAACGACGAACAAACTTAGCTTGATACTAAGTTCTAGCAAACTTGTGCAAGCAAAGCCTCAGGTGATTTACTAACAAATATGAAAATTAATTACTTGAATAACTTGTGCGGTGGCGTATGCGTTGATATTTTTTGTACTTATTACATAATCCATACTTATATATGGGAAATTGTGTCTTTCTTTCACCGTAAAACGGAGGGACGAATTGACGTGATTTTTTAAGTGGAGATAGTTGAAGGGATGGAGAGTAACACAGGCTACTTTTTATTTCTGTATCCAGGAAAAGGAAACAGTGCTACCCCGAATTTAACGCGGGTGAAGTTGCGGGCAAAAGCTAGTAGATGATATTCTGTACTGATAGCTAAATATATAATACATAAAAATTACTCACACCAATGCAAACAATCATGTTCATGCACACAAAGATTTTCATTGAGCGGGAATCGAGCCCGAGACCTCTGCGTAGCAGCCATGTAATATACCGACTGCGCCACAGAGGTCGTCAAATAATGTTCTGGCTAGACCGGAAAGGTAAGCATGAGCATATTATGCTTCTTCTACGTTTGAAGGATCCAATATCATACGATAGAGGGAATACATGAGCCGAAAGTCTGTTTTGACTTTTGCAATTGGAAAGTTTACTTATACTTGTCAAAGCATTGCAATAAATAAAGTATATTAAAGTATTTACTTTACTTATTTTATTTCAAACAGCATTTTACTTTTGTTTTAACGAATGTTAAAAATAAATAATGGAAAATAAAAACTTAATTAATTTTGACAGTTTTTTTTTTGTATAATATAAACGTTTTGCACGTGTGGTGACTGGTGACGGATTAAGAATATAATATTATTATGTCACCACCACATCTCATCCCATGGGTGTCGTGAAAACCAACTAAGGGACTATTCATGAATATTATCTTAACGAAATAAAAAGAAGGAAAACTTGAAATTAAACCGTATATCAATCCGTCTGGCCAGCGTGGTATTAGTAGGCCAAGTATCCCTCCGTCACGGGAGGAGGCCCGTCCCTGCAGTGGAAAATTAATGGGCTGTATTAGTGTAAGTATAAAAACCTATATTCCCTGTATAAAAACCTAGTATTTGTTTATAACCAATAACCATTTAATTACCACGTAAAAGTAAACACAGTATAAGTAGATTAAAACATTTGGCGTGTGTTGATAAGAATCTAGATTAAAAGCACTTAGGTATGCTAAGTTTGAGTTAGATATTGATCTGTATTTAGAAACAAAATTGACTTACTATACTAACAACTAAATGTATTTGTAGCTATATTTAAATTTAAATTATACCTGTAATAATATCCTCAAATTATTGTTACCAATATTTATTACTGGACGCGTATAGTCCAGAGACGCGGATTCGAGTCCCGCCTCGAGTACCAATTTTTTTCATTGTCTTTCTTCTTTTCGGATTTTTCTAGTTATTTCCAAGCTTTATAGGTAAAAGATTAAATTATGTTATTCAATCTTTATCATTTCGAGTTTGTCGTAAAACGCAAGATACCCTCTTACTAGGCTGAGTGGCTGTCGCGGTCCATGCAGTGGGACATTCATGAGTTGCTACATTAATGCAAAACTTAACCGCACAAAGGTAGGAATTGCTTTTGCATTGGTATAACAAAACTGCAAAAACTTTTTTTTAACAAACACCTAACGCACCAACGCATATGGTTTGCTTTAAACCAACTCAAAACGAAATTGTTAGCGCATGTCCTCAAAAAAAAACCGACACATTTTTCGCAAAGAACTTCGCTGTTTGTCAACAAGGTACCACTTACGTATACAAAAATGTTAAAAGCGTTATAACCGTTGTCCAGGACCGCTAGCATTAGCATGTTCGCGAAAACGTGTAGACCAGCTGCATGCATTTACGACTTAGAGCCCTAATACACCACGTTTATTTTACGCGTGTAGAACGCTCAGAAAACGCTAGACTGAAGTCATGTTGTTGCCCTAATAACGAAATAACGCGTAATTGATGTGCTAATTAATACTTTTCTTATTAAAAAACGGTCTAGAATTATATATATATATATATATTACCGATTTCGTTTACATTGACTTTTTATAGCAATTACAATTTTATTTTTGATTAAAATCTAAATTACTAAACCTTTATTAATAAAATTTCTATGCGACCAATCAGGATGTATAATCTTTCAAATAAAATAAAATGGTTTTAAAATCAATTTATAATTAAGGTAGTTATGAAGTGACAAATATTAAAAAAAATTACAGGCGTTGAGACAGCGGCGTAGTAGACGGCCTGATTAATAAAAAAAATCAAAACACTCCAGCCATTTTCGACAAATCAGGTAACAACCAAAAAAAAATACAATTAAATTGAGAACCACTTCCTTATTTTGAAGTCGGTTAAAAAGGCGCGTCGGCAGCGCATTTTTAAACGTGATGTGAAAAGGCTCTAAATTGTGTGTGCATGGAGGTAGTCAACACATCTACACAATATGGTTTGAGAACCATGTTTGACAAGCCTGTATCATAATTTCTCTAGAGATATACATTTTTTTTCGTGTTCCTCTTTAAAATTGGGAAGGGTTGAAGGTCCCTGATGAATGTACCAAATATAAAATTTACCTTTGGTTTGATGTTTAATTCTGTTTGAAGTTTCAAAAATGTATGTTAAAATAGATCAGCTGAAAGCCACATTGGATTTTTTGCAAAAAAGGGTAAATGAAAAAAAGTTTATTCTAAAATTGTCTTCTGTTTAGCGGTTTTAAATTTTAAAGTCTTGATCATAAAACCCATATTTTCTATTAGAAGCAGAAGGGAATGTATTTTTATATTTTAATCTGTTTTTTTAAACCGATAGCAAAACCAGGAGAAAGTTTTTTTGTTATCTCAGAATGAGTGGGATATTAATTACGTCGCCGTCGCGACCAGACGTGCCTAAGTGAAATTACTAAATTAACAATAAACAAAGTGCCCTAGTTTAAATTACGTGATATGAATTGCTGAATTGCATTTGTTCGTATTATAATATAATGGCTTTTAAGTAACTACCAAGACATTTTTGAGTTTTATGTGAACATGGAAAGCCCCTTTAATAAAAGCGGGTTAACCCAACGCTCGCCTCCGCCAACGCCTACGCCCCAGGTACAAGATAAAGGTAACCTTCACGTTATACCTACATCAGAACTGCAAAATTGGATGGGCTCTATAGAACGCAGCCTAAATGAAATCTGCCATATTGCCACTGAAGGGAAGCTAAATTCCGACCAGAAGTTGAAGGTTAGTGGGCACTGTAGGAAGGTAATGCATGATGTTGGACAAGTGGCGCTCCAATACCAGTCGTTAAAACAAAAGGCCATACAGACGCATTTCGCTCTACAAAACCTGCAGGATCAGCATGACCTAGCCGCTTCTCTCGCAGAAATGAAGCAGTCTATTGACGACTCAGCTCAAAAAATTAAGCCCAGCACTTCCTTCGCCGATATGGTTAAAAAAGGCACTAACAACTTCATCCGCCCAAGCCCCCTCAGCTCTGTGGCAATATATCCCAAGGACAACTCTAGGACTAGCGAGGAAACCAAGAACATTGTTCAAAAAATAATTAGCCCTGAAAGCATGAAGCTGAAGGTCAGAGGGGTACGCAATACCAGAAACGGCGGAGTGATTATCAGCACTGAATCCAAAACTGATCTGGAAAAAGTGAGGCAAACAGTCCAAGAGTCTTCATCAGCCCTTACAGTAGACGAGCCCTTTAGGAGGAAGCCCCGTATTATAGTAATCGGAGTACCCGCCGATATGAACGATAGTGAAGTGCTCAAATGTATTTTCGAACAAAACATATCGGAGAAAATCCCTTCCATGCAACATCAAGAATTTTTGGACGCAGTGAGACTAAGCCATAAGTCTGGAAAGAAAAATACAGAGCATTGCAATTTTGTAATAGAAGTGACGCCCAACATCCGAAAGGCTCTTATTACACAGGACAGAGTATTCATAAATTGGACGTCCTGTCCAGTTCGGGACTTTACTCTAGTAACTAGATGTTTTAAGTGCCAGCAGTATGGTCATGCAGCTAAGTATTGCAAAAGCTCGACCTCTACTTGTGGACATTGCGGAGAAGAGGGACATTCGGCTCAGGATTGTCTTAAAAAGACGAACCCGCCCGTATGCGCTACATGTCTACGTTTTAATAAGCCGAGCAATCACGTGACTGGAGACGTCGACTGTCCGGCCAGAAAAGCAGCTGAACAGAGATACATAAATTCAACGGATTATGAAGGCGCCTAAGAGCGCCACACACGCTGCATAACTCTAGAACAAATGGATAATCTTTTACTTACCGAATTAGATACTATCTTTGTGCCGGAATCGACGGTTTGCGAGGTTGAAGACTGCAGGCAGTATCTCTCAAGGTATCATAAACCACTAACTATACTAACCCAAAATATTCGTAGCATATATAAAAATTTTGACAGCTTCGGCATTTTTCAAAGTAGATTAAACATTAATTGCGACATAATAGTCTTCACGGAATGTTGGCTATCAAACAGACTACAAAGCGGACTCCCGCCATTAGCAGGTTACAACTCACACTATAGCACTTTAAACCACAATCAAAATGATGGTTTAGGCGTTTATGTGAAGAAATCATTAAACTTCTCGGTCGACGAACCCGCTATCCAGGGTGGTAACTGTTTAATTCTCAAATTCGGAACAGATACAGTAATTATAGCCGTGTATAGGTCGCCCTCTTATAGAAATTTAGACCCCTTCAATTTTAGTTTAAACCAAATATTACAATCTTTATCTAGCTATAAGAATATCATAGTAACTGGCGATATTAACATAAATATAAACTCTGAATTTAGTGACGTAGGAACCCAAAACTACCTAAATTTATGCTCATTCCATGGTCTCGTCGCGGGACATAGCCTACCGACTCACCAAAGCGGTTCTTGCCTTGATCACATGATGATTAAATCAAAATACAAATTTATTACCCTTGTAACAAATTCCACAATAACTGACCACCACGCTGTCCTACTAACTCTAAATTTAATGCTACCTAAGCTAAATCGCACCGTGACAACATCAGTACTTAACACAAACAAACTCGAACTAGATTTGCGTCATATAGACCTTAACCCAGTTTACAATTCTGCTGACGCGGATTTGTCACTAACATACTTAATAACAAATGTTCAAACCGCAATATTGCAAAATACAACAACAAGTAAAATTAAAAACAAATTTAATAATTTTAAGCCTTGGATTACTCCAGGACTTATTCGGTGTATGCGACACAGGGATAAGCTGCATCAGAAGGCTAGACGTTTTCCGAACGATATCAACCTACAATTAATTTATAAACGGTACAGGAATTTTTGCAATAATCTCCTAAAAAGATTAAAAATGAATTTTGATAGAGACGAATTACAGCGTGCGGGTAATAACAGCAAGAAAATTTGGAAACACATTAAAAATGTCACTTACTCCTCAAACCAGTGCGAATCTGTTTCGACTTTATTACTTACTAATACTACTCCGCTTTTATCCGTTAACACAATAAATAACTATTTTGTAAATATTGGGAAAAACCTCGCACAACAGGCCCAAAACAAAATCTCTAGCACAGCACCCTCCCGTCCTCAAAGCACTCATAACTGTCACAATTTCAAAAGCTTTGTAATGCTGGACACAGACGAAAACGAAGTATCTCAAATTATTTCAGGACTAAAAGACGACTGCGCAACCGGCTGGGATAATATTAGTACTAAGATTCTTAAACGATTTCGCAATATTCTAGTCCCTCCTTTGACCCATATTTTTAGAAAATGTCTCTCTGAAGGATGTTTCCCTAAATGCCTAAAAAAGGCAATAGTAATACCTATCTATAAATCTGGAAACAGGGAATCACTAACAAATTACAGACCGATATCGTTACTTTCTTCAATATCTAAAATACTAGAAAAAATTATAAATAGTAGATTAGTAAAATATCTCGAAAAAAATTGTTTACTTTCGGCAAATCAATTTGGTTTTAGAGCTAAATTATCCACAGCCGACGCGGTGCACGACTTGACAAACTACATTACAGAAGAACTGGGCAGAGGGAACCAATCCTTGGGAATATTCCTTGATATTGCCAAAGCTTTCGATACTCTGTCTAATTCGTTACTTCTGACTAAATTAGAAACACTTGGTATCAGAGGCACGCAGTTGAAAATCCTCGCGGACTACCTAAATGATCGGTACCAATGTGTAAAAATAGACAACGTTACTAGCGACTATCAAAGAGTTCCCAATTTTGGAGTCCCTCAGGGTAGTTTATTAGCACCAACCCTCTTCCTTATTTATATTAACGACCTCTGTAATTTAAACATAAAAAACTGTAAAATAGTATCGTATGCCGACGACACAGCCTTAATTTTTTTTGGACAAAACAAACAAGAACTATTCGACAACGCACAGTTAGGCTTTAATTCTGTGAACAACTGGCTTGTCAGCAATTTACTGACGTTAAACACTGACAAGACAAAATATATTCACTTCACAATGCGGAAGTCCTCTATTAACACTCATAGCACTAATCTACACGCGCACCACTGTAATACTATCACTCCAGGCTATGCTTGTAACTGTCCAACTATCTTACGCACTAACACTATAAAATATCTCGGGATCACAATCGACGACACCCTTTCTTTCAGACAACATATAGAGGGGTTGTCAAAGAGGTTAAGAAAACTAATATTTATCTTTAAAAAAATACGAATAATAGCAGATCCAAAACTGATTTTGCAAGTTTACTCTGCTCTTTGTCAATCCTTAATATTTTACTGCATTACTTCATGGGGCGGAGCTTTAAAAACAATATTGATACCACTCGAACGGGCCCAGAGAGCAGTGTTAAAAGTAGCACATTTCCATCCCTTTCTATTTCCCACCGACCTTTTATACAAATCCTGCAACGTGTTGACGGTTCGCCAACTATTCATCATGCGATTAGTACTAAAACAGCACACTCAGCTTCCATACAATAATATCGTAACTAACAAAAGACGGAGAGATATAGTCTGCATCTCACAATCAGCCTCTAAACACACTTATATTAGAAGATTTTATGTATTTTTAGGCCCATACCTGTACAACAAATTAAATAAAAAAACATGTATTTATAATTTAAATTACTTTAATTGTAAAAATAAACTATACTCATTTTTACATAATTTAACGTATGACCAGACAGAGACTCTGCTAGCTGTATGTAAATAAATTTTATTATCACGTAGTTTTGTAAGTCTATATGTATAACTGTAATTTATTGTTTATAATTCATTTTGCCTAGTTAAGCACTTAATATTATAATCTAATCTCCACAGTACCTGAAATACAGGTTTTACCTAGTTCAGGTAACTAAAATAAATGTGAACTAATTATGTAAAATTCATATACCATGTAAATTCTAGCCCATAAGTTTCCTGAATAAACATTATCTTATCTTATCTTATCTTAGTGATTTCTTGCCCTATTTAAAAGCGTTTTGATTTTTGTTGATTTGAAAGTGTTTCCTCCCATTAGGATTCCATTCCATTCCGATGTCTCCATAGCTTTGCTTAGTTTGGGACTAGATGGCGTTGTGTGAATGTGTGAAGAATATATTTATTTTAACTTATTATTATATTACTGAAATTTTACCCAAATTAGTTTAGACATTTTGGTTCTTAATTAAGGTAACTTTGATAGAATCATCTATCAATCTATGTAAACCAAATCGTAGATATTACATTTTATTTAATCTAAATTAGGTAATAAAAATCAACCCCACATACATAACTCAAATAACTTGCGAGTAACTCTACTAAACAATTCATAAATCTTTACCAAATTTCAAATCTTCCCCAATCCCTATTTCCATCTCACAAATCAACGCCGAATCCCTATGTCACAACTTATTCAATGAAAACTGATCATTGAATAATAATCCAATCACTTTTGATCAAATGCATGTTACATAGCATTTCAGCGCTTTGTGATCGGATTTAAAGTCGTTATGGATTCCCAGAAAGCTTCAAACATTTGATTATTGAAATCTATTTAGTTATCGGGTATGCTTAATCATTTATTTTAATTAACTGCTTTTAGGTATTATAAATACAAGCTTTTGTTCAAACTTATTCAAGTTTTGGTTGCTTGGAATCTTCGAGTGGGGTTCCGTTTATTCGCGTGGCAGCGAGTTTGTTAGCACTAATTATATAATTATTAAATTCATTTTGCTTTATTTCATTAGGGTGGCAAGCAAGAACAACGGTCATCCTCATGCATATATCAAGGCTCTTCTTGATGCTCGTTCCGGCTCAACAGACGAGCGGACATCGAGATATCCGTCAAGCTGCCTTTCCCGACGCTCATCCCGAATTTATTCTTTACTAGTTACTTCTTCCGCCTAATTTGGATAATTTACACAACATCTTTAAAACTTGAAGCCCATGTGTTATGCTGATGCGCTATAATTATTGTAAAGTTTTATTAAAATCTAAATGGTAGTTTTTCGTAAAAAGGTAATGAACAACTATTCTTAACTATCGTGTTTTTAATATTAATAGGATTCATAGTCTGATAGAATAACGTTGTAGGCGAACTAAAATATAAAGCTGTTTCATAAAAAGAAACTTTTATTATGTCCCTTCACACGACGTATGAGAAGCTTCAATGTTTGCTGAGCAAATATTAGCTATCCACAAACTCACCTTAAGAGTTCCGTTCCGAAAGTAACTTATTTGTGCGGTTGATATAAGTCAAAGTCAAAGTCAAATAGCTTTATTCACTTAGGTTACAAAGTAACACATGCAAATCGTTATACATGTAGTAGAATAGTATAGAGAAAAATGTCTGCCAAACTACTACCACTTTCGCAGACGACTATAGTAGAGCTCTGAGAAGAATGTGGCCAAGAAACTCAGGCCACTCTTTTCAAAATAATAATTTGACTTTGTTACAATTACCAACAGCAGCGTGAAGAATGATGTGTGCAAGCAAATCTTACATGCATAGCAATTTAAAGTTTAATTGATAAAAAAAATTTCATTGTTAATAAATTGATTTAAAAAAGCTTTAATTGCATGGCACGTTCATCAGTCATCTCGTCACTGCGATATCCGACAGAAATTAACACACAAGCATTTGTGTCGTCAAGTTGATTTTGTTAATCTTTAAGTAGTTGAGAATGGAATAGAATACCATTTAGATAATATAATTAAATACATTTACAAATGCAAGTGAAGTATTTCTATCGTTACAATAACAAATAAAACTGTAAAAGAAAGTAATAAGGTAGTAACATAACATCCGCACAACTACCTAGGTTAAGCCACAATCTACACCATGGAACAAGCAACATGAAATCACGATAATTGAAATCTAAGCCCATGAGTTTTTGTCATTAATATAATCGTTTATTGTATAATAGCCTTTCGATAATAGCTGATTTTTTACAAATGCTTTAAAGTTTAGTAAAGGTAGATCCATTACATGCTTAGGCAGTTTATTGAATAAACGTATACCGAGTCCCGCAAAAGTGTTATGTACCTTATGTAGGCGATGTTGTGGACCTATCAACTTATGCCTATTCCTCGTACCAATGCTATGAATGTCGCCATTTCTATCATACTGTTCAATATTTTGCTTAATATATATTATATTAGCATATATATATTGTGAAGCAACTGTTAAAATACCTATTTCCTTAAAACGATCTCTCAATGAAACATTCGATTCAAGATTGTAAATAGCTCGAACTGCACGCTTCTGAAGAATAAAAATAGATTCGATGTCTGCAGCCCTACCCCACAAAAGAACACCATAGGACATTAAGCTGTGAAAGTAACTAAAGTATACCAATCTTGCTGTCTCTATATTCGTTAGCTGCCTCACTTTTTTAACTGCATAAGCAGCTGAACTTAGTTTTCCTGCTAGAGCTAATATATGAGCACCCCATTGCAGCTTACTATCCAACGTTATTCCCAAAAATACAGTAGTGTCTACAAAACGAAGGACCTCACCGTTTAAAATCAGATTATTACTAAGGCTTTTAACATTGGGCATAGAGAATTATAAGCATTTTGTTTTGGCAGCATTTAAAAGCAAATTGTTAGCAGTAAACCAGTTCAGGACTTGTGCGAGAGATTCGTTAACTTCATCTAAATTAGTTTGCTTACGGTTTACTTTGAAAACGAGTGAAGTATCATCTGCAAATAAAACAATGTCGCACAAACCCTGAGCAAGAAACGGCAAGTCATTGACATAAACTAAAAATAGAAACGGACCTAGAATGGATCCTTGAGGCACGCCCATACTTGGCGGAAGACCAGAGGACCTACTACCATTTACTTCGACATACTGAACCCTATTGCTTAAATACGAAGATAATAAATCAAGAGAAGCATCCCTAATTCCATAATGTCTAAGCTTGCACAGAAGTGTCCCATGATCAACGCAGTCAAAAGCTTTAGAAAGATCACAGAAGACGCCTATTGCATCCATAGAATTTTCCCAAGCATCATAGATATATTTCAGAAGAGAAACACCCGCATCAATCGTTGAGCTACCCTTCCTAAAACCGTATTGCTGCCTATGAAAAATATTATTTAAATGAAAGTGACTCTCCAATTGGCATAAGATAATTTTCTCATAGATTTTACTAATCACAGGTAGTATTGAAATTGGTCTAAAGTTACCAGGGTCGCTTTTTGATCCATTCTTGAACAAAGGAATAATCTTACTGTGTTTCATTAGATAAGGAAATACACCTATGGCAATACACTTATTAAATATAATAGATAAATGTGGAGATATATTAAATATAATACCCTGAAGAAGCTTGACAGACATACCCCATAAATCAGCAGATTTCTTGGAATTGAGACTTTTGAAAGCTTTTATGATATCATTATGGTTAATAGACCTAAAACTGAAGCGGTTCTTACATTCAATTACTTTATCTTTTAGTAAAAATTCTGCTTGGTTTGGAGAGGAATTTAAGGAGGTTGTTGTATGAATAGGAACATTGATAAAGAAATTATTAAAAGCATGTGCAATGTCAGCATTATTGGTGAGAACCTTATCTTGAGTTTTTAGTACATAATTAGTATCACGAATTTTCATCCGGCCGGTCTCTGCATTAATAATGTCCCATGTACTTTTAATTTTGTTGTTTGATTCCTTTATCTTATTACTCAAATAAGAAGACTTTGCTATGGCACAAGCCCTCTTAAAAGTTTTCGAGTAGTTCCTGACATATTGAATGAAATCTGGTTGAGTATTATATTGTTTCATACCATACAATTCATACAAGCGAGCTCTACTTTTATATATACCTGTTGTTGCCCAATCACAGAATTTAGTTTTAGAGTTACTAACAAAAGTCTTAGTTTTAAAAATATTATCATATTCAAGCTTGATAATGTCTAATAAATCTTTATAAATATCATCTGGGCTATACTGATTAAGATTAATTCTAGTCACTTTGGTTGCAACATTATCACTAAATTGATTCAGGCGGTTTATGGTAATTGGCCTGCATGTGATTTTGTTCTCTGTGGGAGTAGTAATAGATGGAAATACTACCCTTTGCCCACAGTGGTCAGATGTTAAATCACTTAAGATATCCTTATTAACATATTCACAGTTGCAAAATACATTATCTAAGCATGTAGCAGAATGAGATGTAATCCTAGTGGCTTCTTTAAATAAAAACTGTAAATTATAAGACTGAAACAAACAAATTAATCTAGCACTAGTTGAAGATTTTTCAAGTAGATTTACATTAAAGTCCCCGCATACTATAATAAATTTATTTCCTGAGCATAGTCTTTCTAACAATTTCTCCACAACACCCTCGAATAGACTATAATCACTCTGCGGTGGTCGGTACACACAAGCTACGACATGTTGCTCAAGCTCCACACAAGAGATTTCGACTGTGCGCTCGATAGAAAGATTTGCTATGTCTTTTCTTTCTTTAAATTCAACTTTATTACTTATAAATATTAGAGAGCCACCGCGTATAGCCTTCTTTCTTACAAACGCACTTGCCAATGTAAAGTGTGCATTATTAAATAATAATTCATGTGACTGTAACCAATGCTCGGTAACACAAAAGATTTGTACATTATGTTTGTTTAAAAACAGTTCTATTTCTAGTTCTTTGCCAGATAGACCTTGTATGTTTTGATGAACTAAACAAAGATTAAGGCTACCCTTTGTCTTATCTAATAGTTTAAACTATTAGATGGTTTAATAAATGTATTAGTAGTGGACCTACTATCTCCTACCAAACTAATGAGTACTCTATTAGTACTTGTACCTATACCTATATTAAATGCTAATAAATTAGCAAGTTGTTTTCTATAATAAAAAGAAAGATACATGGTATCTTTTGTTAAGTAAAAACTGTTCCTAATAAAAATATTAGAGTCAAAAAATAAAATGTCACAGTAGTGACGTGTACTATTATATAATAGTAAATTTAATTTACCTATATGCCTATTTTGTTCTTGAGTAAGTGTATAAGAATATGGGAATGCACCCATAATAAATTTGCAACCTACTGATGCCTGGATTTGTAATACCAGTTCTACTAATATAATTACATCCTTCTTGGTAATAGAAAGGCCATTTCCAAGTAATATGACAACTGTAGACTCTTCGTTAAGTTGTAACTTTTTCAGATTATTCATTATAATACTTAAACTAGCTCCAGGTGAACAAACATTAACAACAGGGCAATCTATGTAAGTCTTAATTAAACTACCCAAACCAACACCCAGTTTGTCCGAGACAATAAATGTATTTTTACTTTTACATAATTTTGAAGACTTTGTTAACATTTTAGTAGTTTTAGAACACCCTGTTTGTATATTAGGTGAGTGTTCAGAACCACCATTGCTGGTACATTGCATACTGTGATTATTACTAATAAGAGAATTGACTTTCTCTAAATTTTCTTTGCCAATTCTTGCTATTTCATCATATTTGGAAATATAATCATTAGTTATTTGTTGATTTTCTAATGTAATCCTATGTAGCTCTGCTTGTGAACTGTTTAGTTTTGTGTTTAGTTCACTAACCTGTAAATCATATTGAATCTGGTTACTTATTAATTTGCTATGGCACTTTTCTAAGTCCAGCATTGATATATTAATTTGCCTACTAAGGTCAACATTAGTAGCCTGCAGTTCCTTTACTTTATGGGACTTGTTAAGAGCAGATTTGAGTTGTTTAACCAATTTATTTAACTTATAATATTTTTTACTTTTCCTTCTGGAATCAAATTTTACTGTGCACCTATTTACCTTTGTTACATCACCTAGGAGCACTGAAAAATGATTCTGAGTGGCAGTACTATTTAGTGTCTGTATTTTTTCTTCTAGATAAATGATTTTGCTATGCGCTTTATTCAGATCTTTCTCTAACTGTGTATTGCGACTCAGAACCTCCTCATACATAATGTTGCAATCAGCAAAGGAAGCAACTTCTTCAGCAAATCGATCCCGCTGATCTAACACATCCATATATTGGACATCTAATTCGGCAAGTTGATCCTTTAATTCAGCTACTTTACGATTGACATTGAGAATTTCCTCTTCACTGTCACTGCGTTCCTTTAGTAGCTGACTGTTTTCCTCCATGTATTTCTTTAATTCCATCAATGCAGTCTTCAATTTGTTTTCTGTATCTTTTGCTGTAGCCCTGCGGGTCATGGTGTATGAACTCATTGTAAACTACAGCAAAAAAAACCTAAAAATATAAAGAATAAAATGAAATAAGCAATCTATAGAATAAGAGGAAAAAAGTTAAAGGACTAGGAGGGAAGTTAGAAAATAAAATTTATATAAAAAGTATGTAGGGTAGGTATTAGAATATGGAAACTAAAATTTATAAAGATAGGGATAATATTATAAGAGGTTATAGTTTGAAAAAATACTTAAGTAAGTAAATACTATGTAAAATTGCTATTTTACTTATCTTATACTTTAAATGGGAACTATTATAATCATTATAAGTATGATTCTGTCAAAAGGAAAACTTTTATGCAACAATTATGGACAAAATAAATTATAAATCCTAAAGATATTATACTATTAAGTACATAGATGTACAATAAATGAGGTGCTTGTGAGTTTCATAAGAGTGTCTTATTGTATGGGCTGGCGTCTTAGTCTTCGATTTTACTTCCACAAGTTGTCAAGTAAAAGGAGACAGAAACTATGCCGATGAGTGATGGACGAAGCTCATATATGCAGATGAGCAGAGTTAAACGTGTTGTGGAGTGTATAAGTATACAAAACGATACGTAAATACTCCCTGGGATTTTCAAATCAAAATCCGTTTGTATGAAATCCAAACACTGTTCAGCAAGCTCCTTTTGTCATTTATAACACTTATATTGTAATCTTAGATGATTATATTTTGATTTTGTGGTTAAATTTAAGTAAAATTTATAACAATTATAATATAATTATATTAAAACAAAACTTTTAATTTGAAGAGCAAAATTTTTCACGTCTGACGTTTACAAAGCCAGTGTTGCCCTATAAATGTGACATACTATGAATTTTATACATATGACTTGGTTAAACTTTTTTCATTTTAAAGTAATATCGTGTGGGGATGAAGTGGTAACTTGGTATCACCAACCCATTTAATTTCATTGATCGAGCGTGGCGAGAGCACTCTACCACTTTTTGGCACGCGCGTGTATATGGGTCTATACTGCCCCGTAAAAGTTTTGGGCAAATGTTGTCCAAGCTATTTTGAGACATTGGTTGGTCCGATACACCATTGGAGATAAATCTCGGTCTAAATACGAGCCCAAAAATAAGAAACAATGAAAAATTATTTGTAATTACCGAGAAATTATTAGTCAAAGTTCAAAAAAATTACTCCCACGCTTGAGCAATTTTCAGCAGTGGGACAGGCCTCCTTCCGAGCAAAATATTTTTTTCTAGAGATAGAAAAACTATTAAAAAAATCTGTACCAATTTGTCTGGCTAACATGGTATTAATAAATTAAGTAAACAATTAATGAGGTGTTATAATTACGCTACAATATTCTCTCAAACTGCATTTTACATACGAATAATAAACGAAGACTTTAGCGCATTCATTAATATAAATCGAGATCGTGGAAACTTTGTCAAAATTTCAATTATTGAAGTTGTAATCCAATTTAAGTTTGTGAGTTATGGCGGGACAGATATTAGATATATTAACGGATTAAGAGTTATAATATATTGTAGGTATGTTATTGTATTGACTGCCTCTGTGACATAGGGGTCGCCAATGCTGCTGTTGAGCACGAGATCGCGGGTTTAAATCCCTTGACATTATCATCATCATCATCATAACAGCCCATTAATGTCGCACTGCAGGGACGGGCCTCCTCCCATGACGGAGGGATACTTGGCCTCCTAATTCCACGCTGGCCAGACGAGTTGGTATAGGGTTTAATTTCAAGTTTATCCTTCTTTTTAGTTATAAGATTTTTATTTAGAAATAAAATAAAATAAAAAATAAAATCTAAAGCCTGCAAAATCTTAAACAGAAGAAAAATGATAAAAATTAAGATATATTTCTGGAGGAAATTTAGAAACATTTCTTAAACATATGCATTTTCCTGTTTATTCAAACAATTACTTACTAAATTAAACCTACGGCTGACTTGGTCATAAATCCGAAAAGAAGAAAGACAATGGAAAAAATTGGTACTCGATGCGGGACTCGAACCCGCGTCTCTGGACTATACGCGTCCAGCGCCATGACCACTAGGCCATATAAATACCATACAAATATAAAATATAATGTAATTTAATACAAAAACTTAAACCATTACGTGTACTCTTCAATTGCAACATTGAAAGTTTACGGCTGTCGCGCCTAGATGGCGATGTACAGTTGAGTTCTAAGTTGCGGCCCGGTGCCGTATAAAGCAATGGTTAAATTTGGTAGTCGAAACGGTTACTCGGTTGGCCTAGTGGTCATGGCGCTGGACGCGTATAGTCCAGAGACGCGGGTTCGAGTCCCGCATCGAGTACCAATTTTTTCCATTGTCTTTCTTCTTTTCGGATTTTTCTAGTTATACCTAAGCTTTATAGGTAAAAATATAATGTAATTGGTCATAAATGACCACAAGCCTCTAAATAAAAAAAGATAATAAAAAAACCTACGGTTTTAATTCCACAATGGTTAAAACCAAAGCATTTCCGTCACTTCTGCCACATTTACGTAAGTTTGTTCTCAGTTTCAGTAAAGAGGACTTAGTAAATTGTATTTGCTTATTGCTCCTGCATTATTAACTTGACGTCTATCTCTTAGTAACATCTCTGGGGGAAGACAACGCGGTGATTTGTTTGTTAATCCCTACTAGTGTTATTAATTTGATAGTTTAGTATATTATATAATTATATAGGTATTATTCAAAAAGTACATGGTGGTGTTTAGATAATTAGGCCCCATTCGCACGAGCGCTTTTTACCGCCCGTTAGAAAAACATCGAAATAGAACAAATGCTGCAAATTATGTTCCTCGGCGTTGGAAATAGAACACAATTTCCAACGTCGAGCGATAAAAAAGCTTCGCGTTAAAAAAAGCGCTGGCGGAAAAAAGGAACATAGGAATGCATTTGCTCTATTCCGACGCTTTTTTAACGCGAGTTAAAAAAGCGCTCGTGCAAATGGGGCCTTAGGTTAACCAAAGTTTCGTTAGTTGTTATTTAAATTGATCATTACGTCACGGAAATCTTACTCTTTGCATGTACTAAGAATATAAAAATTAAAAATAAATATTCCTCACACTTTCACACAACGTCATCTAGTCTCAAACTAAGCAGAGCTATTACTATGGGTACTAGACAACGGATAAACATACTTTTGTTTTGTAAATACACACATATTATTCCTAGAAAACACCCAGTCAAATGCAAACAATCATGTTGATGCACACAAAGATTTGCATTGAGCGGGAATCGAACCCGAGACGTCTGCGTAGCAGTCATTTTTAATAACCACTACACCAAAGAGGTCGTCAAAACATAGCTTATGAAATAATTAAATACTAGTGCAACGGGCCAGACGTTATACTATTGGATTCGATTTAAGATTACCTTTTTCATCTCTACACGTGTGTTTATAATTATTATTCTTCTTTTAAATTTTTTAAAGTCGCGGTGGGCAGGGCACATAGCGCGGAGAACTGATAGCCGTTGGGGCAGAAAAGTTCTGGAATGGCGACCGCGCACCGGAAGGCGTAGGGTGGGGAGACCCCTCACACGGTGGACCGACGACCTGGTTAGGACGGCGGGAAGCCGATGGATGAGGGAGGCACAAGACCGCGCAGAGTGGAAACTTTTGGAGGAGGCCTATGTCTAGCAGTGGACGTCCATAGGCTGATATAGATATCCATCCATGGACTAAAATCTCAAAGAGATACTAAAAGACTTAACTACACAACATTTTCGATCACAAGTAACTCCATTCACATAATATGCCACATAGTTCTATTTGTGAACTAATTGACACTTGAGCGAACAAACAAGGAACATTGTACACGTCCCTTAGGATACACGGAAATAGTTTAGTACATAGTTCAATATAGACACAGATTCACACATCAATATATTGATTGGAATGGAACTAATTTTAACATTACATTGTACTGAGATCATCATAACAGCCCAATTATGTCCCACTACAGGTAAGGGAGGAGGTCCCGTGACGAAGGGCTACTCGGATACCACGCTGGCCAGACGGATTGGTATAGGGTTTAATTTCAACTTTTTACTTCGAAAGATAATATACACGGTTAGTCCCTTAGCCGGTTTTTACGACACCCATGGGATGAGATGGGGAGATATATAAATAAATATAATCCTCACATATTCACACATCGCCATCTAGCCACAAACTAAGGAAATCTTGTACTATGTGTACTAGACAACGGATAAACATACTTTAATACTTTTTTTATTGAAAATACATACATTACACATAGAAAACACCCGACCGATGCAAATAATAGTGTGCAATGCACACAAAGATTTGCATTGAGCGGGAATCGAACCCGAGACCTCTGCGTAGCAGTCATGTTATATACCGACTACGCCACATGTCAACGTGTTCAAAACTATATTTTAATTTGGTAAAAGGTTGTAGTTTCTTACTAAAGTTCTTTACCCGGTTATGATTCAATAGGGTCTATTTAGTTCTGTATTTCTTTCTGTCAGTTAGAAAAGTGAATCTTGTTGATATTTAAATAGGTCATCAAATATATTATTATTAATTTTACCTTCTCTTGGCGGTGGTCTAGACAGGGTTAAAAGAAATACGCTGCATATTTTCGGTAAATTCGACAAAACGGGAAAGTTGTCACAAAAGTAAATACTCGTTTTAGTAAGTAAATGATTGCCCTCTGATGAAATCCATCGGTGTCACCGTCTTAATAAGGTCGTCGGTCCACCGTGTGAGGTGTCTCCCCTGGTAGTCCCTTTCTTCTCCAAATATCGATCGTCCGAAAATCATAATCCCGAACAAGTTTACTATAATCATCACTTTCCATAATGTTCGAGTGTACGAAATCGTATATTACCTAAACGTCTTTACTTATAATACTTGTGTGTCATAAAATGGGGTACTATAATTATTAGATATTCTAATTTTTCTTGCTATAAAATCACATGTCCTAATATAAAATTAAGGCAAAAGTCAGAAACAGTTGGTTAGGTTAGGTTAGTATCGTGACCACAACGCCAGAAACTCTTTTTTTATTGTTAAACTAGAATTGAGTATATAAGTTATTTTAATATTATAGAATGTGATGTTTATAGCAAAGAAAATTAGGTCATGTTATATTTAGGGATTTAGGTTTTCGGACAAGTGATATTATGAGATATGAATCTAGGGCTAGTTACCATTCGGACACATGATGATTCGGACAAAAAGTGTTATGACACGCTACATTATGGATATAAAAATTATGAGACAAAATAGAGAACCGTCTCCCCTACTTTGCAATAGCTTCCACAAAAACAACAATTAGTAAGTATACATTAATTAAATCGTTCATTTTGAAAGTAAATATTAACAATATGAACTTAAATTAGGTAGTTTGTACTAATATTTACCTCATCAGTATTTTGGCATATTAGTTCTGTTATTTCAACAATTAACCGGACAATTTGAACTATTATATCAATTATTCATAGATATTTCCCAAAGGATTTCCTTTATTATTTGAAACAATAATATTGTTAGCCTTTATGTTTTTCGTACTAATTTCTCATTTGACTGCCTCTATAATGTAGTGTGTAGGAATCTAGAGTATATTGATAATTTTAGTATCATTCCGTCAATTTAATTTAAGGCACACAAAAATGTTTAATGAAAAGTATGTGATGTGGGGCCTGGGGCTCTAAAATACAAGACTAGGCTTAGTTTAGACCCTAGATCTTCCACAATTTACACTTTCACACTAGAAAACCAAGTTATCATCTGTATTAATATTGTATACCTACTGTGTTGTTTACTTTAAGAAGTCCGCTTCTGAAGGACACTTATGCAGATTTTGAAAAGCATTTTTAGGGACTTATTCGTCGTAGCTAGGTTTAGGTTCATACTTTCTTGATAAACAAACAATCTAAGGCAATAAAACGCTTCGTACAACTAAATAAACAGACCTTTAGATTTATGATATTAGTATAAATATATTTAATTAATACATAGAAAACATTCAGATCAATGCCAAAATAAATTCATAAGATTTGTATTAAGTGTAAAACAAAAACAAACCCGCGGCTGCATAGCAACCAAGTCCTCCACTACGTAATCACATATCATAACAGCCTATTAATATCCCACTGCAGGGACGAGTCCCCTCCCGTGAGGGAGGGATACTTGGCCTACTAATACAACGCTAGCCAGACGGATTGGTTTTATTTAAGATTTCCTTCTTTTTATTTCGTAAAAATAACATTCACCGATAGTCCTTTAGTCGATTTTTACGACACCCATAGGATGAGATGGGGTGGTGACATATTGTATTCTTACTCCGTCACCACACTTAATCACAGAAAAACACATATTTATTAATAATAAATTAATGAACATCCGCAACAAAATCAAAACATACTACTGCTATAATATTATAAGCAGTTTTGATATTAAATTCTAGGGTCTTGACTGAATAAATACTTAAGATCGGCATAGGACTTAACACGCATTTTGTTATTAAAGTTTTATTGCTAGGGTTTGAGAGTATCAAGATATAAGTTTAATATTTAGTGCCTTAGGCGCGGGACACACAGAACAGACATAAGACACGGACCCGTCGCAGTCGCGACGCCCGTTTAATCTACTTTCATACAAAATGTATGCAGCCGTCGCGACGTAAAACATACTGAAAAGTCGGGACGTGCCGACTACGACGTTACACGTCCGCTCTCTATTGGATGGCGCGATGTCTGCAACAGGTCCGCGGCGCGTCTTTGTCTTACGTCTGTTCTGTGTGTCCCGGGCCTTAGGAAGTAGTTTATAGTATCGTCGACCGAATAACTTTACACTTCAGAACTAGGTACTTCATTATTTAGGATAAGACTGTGAGGTTACGGTGTACGAATACAGAGTTTCGGCACGTTATCTCATTCTATTAGTGTTTAGAAACATAACTGGCCTAAATGAGAAAACTAATTGTAATTTAGTTACATATAGGTCATGGTACAGTTTAACTTTAAAGGACCACCAGGGCTACGGTGGGTCTGAAACGATTAGTGTCACAACACTATTAGTATCGTTTACTTTCGAAAGACCCACGATACCCCTGGTGGTATTGTCAGGGGTATCGTAGGTCCGTAGGGTAAAAACTTCAGATAAAACCTGGTAGGTACAAATAACGTCTATTTAAAAATAATATAATAAAATACCGGTACAGTTACTTGGGTGTAATATGTGACAACGAAAAGTGAAACTACGAATACCACGACCCCGTAAGTTTACTACAACGAATCACGTAACAACGAATGCACGCCACCTCGAATATGGCGATGAACTTGACAATATGATATCATACCAATTCGATGCGTGTTTAATAACACGGTATCAATGTATAGGCTATTATAAAGGCTTTTATTTGCTATGACATAAAAATAATATTCCATATTTTATTGTACCTATCGATTATAATAACTAACAAAAACCTTTGGATGATTTTGAGTTGTTATCTGATTATAATAATTAAAAAATACTACAAATCATTTTGAATTGTTAACTGATTATAATAATTAAAAAATACTACAGATCATTTTGAATTGTTATCTGATTATAATAATTACAAAATACTACAGATGATTTTGAATTGTTATCTGATTATAATAATTACAAAATACTACAGATGATTTTGAATTGTTATCTGATTATAATAATTACAAAATACTACAGATGATTTTGAGTTGTTATCTGATTATAATAATTAAAAAATACTACAGATCATTTTGAATTGTTAACTGATTATAATAATTAAAAAATACTACAGTACATTTTGAATTGTTAACTGAAAGTATTACGTAAAAATAAAAAACGAAACGAAAATTATATATACCTACGTAATTGCATTTTTAGGGTTGAGGAAATAAAGAGGTGATGTTTATATTAATCTTAGTATTTTATTCCTATCCTAACCTTTTTACCAGCGTAGCCATTTAAAAAGAAGCCTAAAGTAAGACGTTAGGCTTTCCAAAGTCTAGACTATCTCCGTATCAAATTTCCTCACACTCGGATCAATGGTATAGGCTTGAAAGAGAACACATACACGCTAACCCACATATCCTCACAAACTTGAAGTTGGCGAATGGGGAAGTTGGTGAAATGGGAAGTTGGTGAAATGGGAAGTTGGTGAAATGGGAAGCTGAAGAATTGGGATGTTGTCGAATTGGGAAGTTGGTAAAGTGGGAAATACTATTGGTGGGTTGGCTAAATGGGAAGTTGTCTAATTGAGACAGTTGTCCAGATGATCCTAAAGGATATTAATGTCCGTGTGGTGACGGAGTAAGAATACAATATGTCACTACCCCATCTCATACCATGGGTATCGTAAAAACCGACAAAGGGACTATCTGTGAATATTACTTTTACATAAAAAGAAGGAAAACTTGAAATTAAACCCTATACCAATCTGTCTGGCCAGCGTGGTATTAGTAGGCCAAGTATCCCTCCGTCACGGGAGAAGGCCTGTCCCTGCAATGGGACGCTAATGGGCTGTTATGATGATATTAATGGGTTGTTATGATAAATATTACGATAGATGAAAACTAAAAGTTTGAGTAACTATATCTACTTAACATTGCTAGCCTACCTTTTATGATTGTAGTAGGCCCTACATTTAAACATTCAATGACTGGTAAGGTATAAATAATCTAATCCCAAACTAAGCAAAGCTTGTACTATGGGTACTAGACAACGGTTAAACATACTTTTTTTTTGCAAATACATACAATTATACAATGCAAACAATCATGTTCATGCACACAAAGATTTGCATTGAGCGGGAATCGAACCCGAGACCTCTGCGAGCGCCTGTTTTCCTGTGTACCCTTTCAGGGGTAGGTATACACATGAAAACAGGCAGGAATGATAACCATCATCTAAAAAATAATTATAAACAAGCTAAAGTAAAGACTTGAACACAGCTAGCATAAATTGTATCCATAAAAGCTGTATCACAGTCACTAACAACAGTGCCAATTATTGGTTGCTAGGCAACGAAGTATCAACTGAAGTGCAAAGCAATTGAAAATGTACTAGAAAACACAGATACACATAAGTAATGGTGGCACTGGCACGGCGAGGATGTTGAAAATATATGCGTTCTCCTGTTATGACAAAGATATAGGGAATATTAATATTCTAAGCTATACATTATGCTAACATTATGCTCTTCCTGTGGTGACGGAGTAAGAATACAATATGTCATCACCCCATATCATCCTATGGGTGTCGTAAAAAACGACTAAGGGACTAATTGTAAATATTATCTTCACGAAATAAATAGAAGGATAACTTGAAATTAACCCTATACCAATCCATCTGTCCAGCCTGGTGTTAGTAGGCCAAGTGTCCCTCCGTCATGGGAGGAGGCCCGTCCCTGCAGTGGGACATTAATTGGCTGTTATGCTTAACCCTTGTATCATAAGTATTTTCATTATTTTACTATTGTGTCTACTGGCGAGACAGGGAGGACATGTAAAGATTATTCTATTATGAATATACTCCAGGCAGCAAATTGAAACACACATTTTAATAAATTACAAATTATACATTCCATCCATCATCTAATTGATTTCCACTGCTGGACGTAGGTCCAAATACCATCACCTTGCGTCGTTCTGTGCCTCCCTCATCCATATTATTTATTATTTATTTTATTTTTATTATTTATTAAAAAAACACCAGGCTTATACTTGTATGTATGTGTATATTTGTATTATTACATTTTTTTATTTCATACCTAGTTATTAAATTAAGCATATATTTTTATTATTTTTAACAGAACTCATTTTATATATACCTATAAAAACTGAAAATTGAAAAAAAAATTAAAAATATATAAACTAATTTGTCTTGATTTGATAAAAATTTAAAAATATCAAGTATTACGATTATAATATATGAAAGTAGTAAGATTTGTTTCTGATTCGGCATCTTCCGAATTGGTCATTTTACAAATTCATCACTTTTCAAACTCGTCATCTTCCAAATACAACAGAAATAAAAAGAAGAATAAGACCGTCTCTTAATTTTAGAAACACAAAAACAAAATACTGGAATTTATCATGTCTCATCCAGTATTGTATCATCTATGACAGTTGCATGTAACCCTACTCCATGCATACATACAGCTTTTAATCGAAGCTGAATACTTTTATTTTTTAATCCTTGTTGCCTGGTTTTGACCTAACGCCTTACTTTTTAACGGATATCCCCAAAAAGCTAGTAGGGTAAGGTTGCGATCATTGGACTAGCGCTTTGTTTGGACCACTTCAATATTTCGCGATCTATTCATATTTGAACCCGATATTTGCATCGAAACGATAGCTTTACAACCCCCTACACCGCCCTGCAACTGCCAATACCGCAGCAGGCAGCATGAGGGATGGACGTCCTTCGCTTTGTTTCTCGGACCTCGAATATAATTTTTACGCGGCAAATAATAGCATGTAAGTACTGTTATATTAATTATTTTCATGTGATTTTTTTTACTAGTTTAGTAAACTAATTAAGAATACTTACTATCGTTTATTTTTGTTGAGTAACGTGCTACTTTTTTTAAAATAAATATTTTAGTGGATGTTAGTGAGTTTCTATCAATGGACTGGCACGATGCTCTTTCATTGAACCGGTCCAATCATGGCAACTTCTATAATGTGTATTATTTCAAACAACAAATCTTTTTATTTTAGCATGGCAAAGAAGAGGAAAAAGAGGAGGATAGAGAGTCGAGTATGAAACTAGCTTAGGGAAAAAAGAAGTTGGATTGATTGAGGTAATCAGAATGTTTCGAGTGTCCAAAGCGACGTTAAAGAGAAGATTTGACGAACCTGAAATATTTTTGTGATTTTGCATGCCAAATAAAGAAATATAATTAGAATCGACTAATTAATGTAGTTATCTTTTTATTTTCGAAAATAAAAGAATCTTGATAAAAATTACATTATACTTTATTAATTATTTTACATGCACCTTGAATGGACCAGGCACCTATAGTGCTCTAAGTCCAATTATAGCAACTGAGTGGTCCGATAAAAGAGACGGTGGTTCAAACAAGGAAACCATCACAAAGTTTTATTTTGTTCTTTTGTGTCTATATACATAATAAAATTAACCTAATTATGTTAATTACCAATAATTGGATATACAGATCACTCGTTTACACAGATTTTGTTTTATTTCACCCTCTATTTTAGATACCAGGTCTGTTGAAAATTAAGTGGTCCAATAGTCGCAACCTTACCCTACCCGGTGCCATGAAAAATGTAGCTTGCAACTCGTGTATTTGATTAAAAGTGCTACTATTTTGGGAAACGTTTGTACACTGTTTGTAAGTGTTTTTATGGCTTGGATTTTTAATGATTTGTAAAAAACAAATTTATTTATTTATTTAATAAGCAGGCAGGCAGTTGAAACAACTGATAGCGCCTGTATCTGGTTTTTCATTTTTGGTGCTCATCTAATTTATTCTTAAAAGTGTTAGTAGATGTGGCCGAGATTACACTTTCCG
The DNA here is from genome assembly GCA_905475405.1 of Schrankia costaestrigalis. Taxonomy (NCBI): domain Eukaryota; kingdom Metazoa; phylum Arthropoda; class Insecta; order Lepidoptera; family Erebidae; genus Schrankia; species Schrankia costaestrigalis. The sequence goes on from FR997851.1 coordinate 11,047,833, forward strand.
GTAGGTAGATTTCACTTTATTTAAGCGTGATTTTGTAGAATTTAAGACAATTATCATGCATAGCAGAGAACACTAAGCAGAAAACTAGTACAGAGCGTTGTAATTCAGTACCAATATAATAATTTACTTATACTAATATAAACCTTTAATTGTGTGTATGGGCACACAAAACGATGCAAGTGATCGAGAGTGAGATACTAAACATAAGAACTATTAAATCATAACTGCCCATTAACGTCCTACTGCAGGGACGGAGGGACACTTGGCCTACTAATACCACGGTCGCGAGACGGATTGGCATGGGGTTTGATTTCAAGGTTTCCTGCTTTTTATGTCGTAAGGATAATACTTACGGAGAGTCCCTTAGTCGGTTTTTACGACACCTATGGGATGAGATGGGGTGGTGATTCTTACTCCGTCACCAGACCGATATTACCACCTATTAAATAAAATTATAATAATATTAACGATAAATATTTAAGCCTTAACCTTACCAGAGTTTGAAATTTTCACAAATAACAAATAGATAGAAATTTAAATTCTGTCTAGTGGTGCAATTTTTTTTCCACAGTCATTTCGTTCTTTTTCATTGTATTTTATTCATTTTCTACTAATTTATACCGTATACTTTACAGCTAATTTAGTATTCCATCTCCACACTTGTATGTTGATTGTGTTCGTTAAATTTACTCATCCATCTATAGTTTGTCAGTTTGTAGTTGGTACAGTCAACAACAAAGTTGATTAACACCATTTAATATTATAAAACTTTCAATACTAAAATATTTTAATAGTAAGTGTTGATGAGATAAGGAGATAGTCTTATTATTAGTAAAAAAAAACACTTAACACAATTTTTCTTAAATCACACGCGGAACACGAAAAACGACTGGTAAATAAATAATAAAAAAATGTGTTTATTTGACACCAATATATATTTTTTTACATAATTCTTTGAGCCTTATAAGTACTTATTTATTTCAAAAGTTGTAGAAAACTGGTTTCTAAACTAGACTGATTACCTGTATTTTGGACGCAATGGTAAATATTGGAGGTGTTAGTCAACTTTTGCAGCTGCCTGAACTAAGTAAAAGCAAAACGTTACATATAATATGTAGATATTGGTTTAATGTGAACATCTCGCTGTTTAATTACTTTATGTAAAATTTACCTTTTTTACATTATTTTATGAGGCTTATAGTTACTTGTTTATAACGAAAGTTGTAGAAAATTGGTTTAGTTTTCTACAACTATTGTAAACTAGGCTAACTACCTGTACTTTGGGGTGAGCTAACCAACTTTTGCAGCTGCCTGTACTACGTAATACAGAAAGCGTAACACATATGTATGTAGATATTGGTTTAATGTAAACATCTCGCTGTCACAACAACAGAACGAAGACACGAACAGTTTGTTCAACAAACAAGTGCAGTATCGTTGTGCCATATTACTTCGACACAAGTATTTAGTTACCTTGGTAAATATAGGGTAATTGTATTTACAGTGTATGGAAATATCACCTTTATATAATTTGGCTCCTAAATTTACATCTTTAAATTATGTTAAAAAATTTATACTTACTTATTTGTTAAAAAAAGTTAAAGGAAATTGGTCCATTTTTCTACAACTTTTGTAAACTTGGCTAACAAATTGTCTAAAATGCCACTATTGTATCTCCTAGCGAAAGCGTCGTAAAGGGAAGTTGTGGTTAAGTCATCATCATTATCATCATAACAGCCCATTAATGTCCTACTGCAGGGACGGGCCTCCTCCCATGACGGAAGGATACTTGGCCTACTAATACCACGCTAGCCAGACAAATTGGTATAGGGTTTAATTTCAAGTATTCCTTCTTTTTCTTTCGTGAAGATAATATTCACGGATAGTCCCTTAGTCGGTTTTTACGACACCCATGGGATGATATGGGGTGGTAACATATTATATTCTTACTCCGTCACCACACGGAGAATCAACATATTACTGTGTTAACATGTTACTGTGTTGCAGTTTCGATCTAGTATAGGAAGTGGGTTAGCTGTAGGTACTCTAGTATTGTTGGCGAGCTTGAGCGGCGGTTACTACTTTAGTCTCTTGTAGAGCATCTTATCTGCCAATTTAAAACAACCTTCTTGCTAACTTTACCTTGTTTGAGGTCTTAGGATTGACTCCTTTAAGGTTTATTTATGCATAAATGTATGTGGTTTTCTATCCGTGAATATTATCTTTAAGTAATAAAAAGAAGGAAAACCTAAAATTAAACCTTATACCAATCCGTTTGGCAGGGTGGTATTAGTAGGCCAAGTATCCCTCCGTCACGGGAGGAGGTCTGTCTCTGCAGAAGGAGCAGCCTGAGCTGTTATGATGATTATGATGATGTATGTGGTTTTCTGTGTTCTGTACATAAAAAATACATTCATAGTTCCTAATTCCAATTTGATTATAACTCTCTAGAGATTTGGCATTACCCAAAAAATAGGCAAAAATTCCTGTCTCAAGCTAGATATTATAATTATGTTTTTTTTAATATACTATGTTTCACTGTTTTCTACATAAACAAAACATAATTACTCAAACCCAACAAAGCAGTATAGTAGCAGTAACATCGGCTAACTTGTTACCAAGAACAATGAAGTATGTGTCAAGTGACTGCAACAAGAATCAAACTCGCAACTGCACTGAGTGTAAGTCACTAATGAGTTCTGTGACCAACGAGCCGTGGTACAAACAAGACTATACAGGGTGGCTCATTCAAAAGGGTCAGTATGAACTTGTTGAATATTGTAATGGTGGTCACTTCGAACACCTACTATAATAAATTTAAGTATGTGAAAAAAATGCATTTTATTCATTTAAGACATAATGTTTCATAGAGATATTTACTGCTTAAGACCTACAGAATCGATATTTAAATAGAAAAAGTATAAGTTTATTTTTGCAAAACAACCGGGTTCGATTCCCCAGCTGGGTACAGTATCTTTTTCAAATGTATGAATGCAGTTTTTCTTTTTATCATAATCGGTGACATGGTTCCTAAGAACAAATCTTCGTATGACTTATAGTTTAAGACTTTCCCATACTGACCCTTTTGAATGAGCCACCCTGTATAATAGGAAGTTGTATTACTGACAAACTAGTAAGGACGGCGGGATGCCGATGGATGAGGGAGGCACAGGAACGCGCAGGGTGGAAACGTTTGGAGGATGCCTATGTTCAGTAGTGGACGTCCATAGGCTTATATCAATTATAACAGCCCATTATTCATCATGTCCAACTGCAGGAATGGGCCTCCTCCCTCGACGGAGCGATACTTGGCCTACCAATACCAATGGCCAGACGGATTGGTATAGGGTTTAATTACAAGTTTTCCTTCTTTTTACTTCGTAAAGATAATAATCACGGATAGTCCCTTAGTCGGTTTTTACGACATCTATGGGATGAGATGGGGTGGTGATGGTGACATAGGGATGGATTAAACCTACTGGCCAGCATAGTAATAGTAAGTACGCTAAGTTATCCTACGACGGCCTCTGTGGCGTAGTGGTTAGACAACATGACCCGAGGTCTCAGATATGATTCCCGCTCAATGCAAATATTTGTGTGCACCAGCATCGGGTACAGGGACCAAGCTACCGGTGGTTAGGGCTCCAGAGATAGGAACCTCCTTACAATACGTGCCGTGTCAAGCAGTACTGCCTTCTGCATCAGACCTATGATCCAACTGCCAAGCGAGAGTTATTTATTTATTATTACTGAAAAAGTGCTGTGTCAATACTGAAATAATTATTATTTTATACACCTGTCTATACTTCTATTCTGGTTATATCTCAAACAACAATTAAACCGACAGTATTCATAACATAAGTTCAGTACAATTAAATACGTTTTTATTTGAGTTCACAGCATTCGTAATGATGTAATTCTAACTGCAGATAACATCTGAGTTTGGTGCGAGCTGTATTTCACTAACTAACCTAATTAAAAACAGCTTGCTGTGCACAATTTTGATTAAGACTAAAGTAATGTAGGAAACCTTAGTAATATTTAATATTATGCTCCATACAGATCTCCGTGTGGTGACGGAGTAAGAATACAATATGTCACCACCTTAAATCTCATCCCATCAGTGTCGTAAAAACCGACTAAGGGACTGTCGGTGAATATTATCTTTACGAAATAAAAAGAAGGAAAATTTGAAATTAAACACTATACCAATCCGTCTGGCCAGCGTGGTTTTAGTAGGCCAAGTATCCCTCCGTCATGGGAGGTGGTCCGTCCCTGCAGTGTGACATTAATGGGCTGGTATGATGAAAGTAATGTAGGAAACCTTAGTAATATTTAATATTTTGCTGTAAAATTTTGTTTGATGTAAAGTAGGTTATCCTCTCCATATGAGTGATGTAAGGGAATACCCCTTGGACGAAAGACGACGTAGTCAAGTTAACAGAAAACCAGTGGGTTAGACATCATTAAGATGGAAACGTTTAGAGAAGCCTGCAAGAATCGACGTTGGCTGGTATGATGATCATGAGAGATTAGTTCAAATTATCTAAATGCAATAAAAAAAAGGAAAATCACACAGATCCCCATTTCTAGAAAAGATTACGACAGTCTTTCGTCCAGTTTTGTCCAATTACAGAGCTTACTAAATTACCATAAAATAGGCAAGGTAGGAAGGATGTCATTAATAATTATATAACCTTTACTTTTATATGACTTTGAAACCATTAAGTTTCTTGGCCATATTTACTGATAAAATACAAAACACAAGTTACTATGAGGCTCAATATTATCGTTCATGTATACCTAAGTAAAATAACGTCAACAATATGAAACTAATTATAAAACTCAATTAACATCACCTCGTTAGACAATACAACGAATAGATATTAATCTATTAGATTTGCAAATTGTATAACCATTGATAAATTTGGAATCCCAATGAAAATCATCCACAAAATCATAGCGATGTAACTGGATATAAATTAACTGTAACGTGTACTAATTGAACTTCTAAATTGTTTAACTGAACCAGTGATCATGTAATCCAGTGATTATATAATCTGTTTGGAAATGGTACAACATAAATCAATGTTGTAAGTGTATTAATTCTTTTTGTAATTTACACTCAGAAATCTTTAATTTATTTACACTTCGTTTCAGTACAAAAGTAATTTTAAATTTTTGTGTGTATTAATAAATAATACAATAATCGTCCGTGTGGTGACGGAGTAAGAAAACAGGTGTGTCACCACCATATTCTCATCCCATGAGTGTCGTAAAAACCGACTACGGGACTATTCTTGAAAAAAAAAGAAATAAAAAGAAGGAAAACTTGAAATTAAACCCTATACAAATCCGTTTGGCCAGCGTGGTATTAGTAGGCCAAGGATCCCTCCGTCAAAGGAGAAGGTCCGTTCCAGCAGTGGGACATTAATGGGCTGTTATGACGATGATGATAAATAAATAAAAGGTCATATCAATTTTGGTCAGTGATTAGTGTATCAATTTGTTTTAATAATAATCAAATGTTTATAGTTGTACTGTCGGCATCAGTTCGATAGAAAACTAAAAATTTAAAAAAAAGATAAAGATAGATTGATACAGCCAACAGAAAAAATAAAGAAAACGTTAAATCGCTATTTCGTTTATCCAAACATCACGTTTGTTTAAAATTAGTGCTTAGCCGTATCAATATACTATTAACTCTACAATCTAACTGAATATAGTAAATACCTAATACAAATACAGCAGAACAAAAAAATTGTAAACTTTTAAATGTAGAAGCCTAATGACAACTTCTCAACGCCTATGATTAGATAAGGTTATAGGCTAGGTTATAAAGCAATTAAGTAACAACTTACTTTCATATGTTTTGTCTCTCCTTCATTAAAAAACATCGCAAAAAAATTCGCTTAAAGCATTCAATTCGATGAGCACTCTTAGTGTTTTTAAGACTCCGAACATAATTAGTCGAAAGGAAACGAAGAAGTTGCTTAAAGAGAATAATTGCGGTAATAAATATAAAAACTTACTTGAAAATTTAAAATCACCTCTCTTAAGAAAACGGACAAATAGTAATCTAGAGAAATCTAAAGATTTCGAATTAAATTCATTTGTAGGAAACACTTTTTGCCTACTTGAAAAACCTTGTCAGATCAACAATAAAAGCAATTTAGTTTTGATTTCATTACATCCTCTTCACAAAAATAATGATAAAGAATAATATTTTCTTTTTCATTGTTAATGAATCTATTTATCTAAAATGAGAGATAGTAAATTTTATTACTTTTGAATATCCCAGCCTCTTTTCATCTAATTATATTTGCTTTTTTTTCGGACCAAAATTTTCCTAATGAGTGGGCAGTCAAGTGAGAAAGTTATTAAATGATGTTTGTGCCTATTATTACGTTTAATATAATAAAAAACCTTATTGCTACAAAAAATTAATCTGCTATATACTACAATAAAATAAATTGTTTTTCCTCTAATATACGATACGGCAAGATTTTTGTATTAAAGCTCATTGAAGGCGCTTAAATCAAATATAAAATTATCCGCGTGGTGACGGAGTAAGAATACAATATGTAACCACACCATCTCGTCGCGTGGGTGTCGTATAAACCGACAAAGGGCCTATCCGTGAATATTATCTTTACGAAATAAAAAGAAGGAAAACTTGAAATTCCACTCTTTACGAATCCGTCTGGCCAGCATGATATTAGTAGGCCAAGTATCCCTCCGTAACGGGAGGAGGCTCGCAGTGGGACATTAATGGGCTTTTATGATGATGGTGAAGGCGCTTATTTAGGCTAGAAAATTGCCAGTTCTAACACACTATAATCCGGTATTTCCCCTCTCTCTTTTTCTTGCCTCAAAGGCGAGGAGAGAGTCTCTAAACCAATCCTGTGCAATCAATTCGTTAAAAATGTCTTGCCATTTCTTCTTTTCTACCTTGTCTTCTTGCATCTTGTTTGTTCTGTAGCTTTTCATTTTGAAGTATACCACTATATCCCACAATAACAGGTATAAACTATTATTAGATATAGGTACTTGTCTTATTAAAAGCTTTAAGCAAACCAATCAGCCTAGTCAGAGTAGTATTACTAGATCTAGGTTTACCTCTCCCTAGAGGAGGCAGATCTCTCTAATGAAATACTGATAATAAGAATAAAATAACAGCAAACAAACACAACATTATAATACACCAGTTTATTATCACACTGCCTAATCCATAATAAAACTTATATAGACCATAATGTAATAATGACAGCCATACACAGAAATAATGAACAACATACTAAAGAAACTCATGAAAAACTCGCAATTCAGACAATTATTACCATCGTTCATGTTTACTGATGTAATTTCAGAACTAAGGACCAATTTAGGACCTCTGTGGCGCGGCGGTAGCGCAAGCGGCTGCCGTGCACGAGGTTGTGGGTACGATCCCCACGCAGGACAATAATTTGTGAGATCCACAAATTATTGTCCTGAGTCTGGGTGTTCTTTGTGTCCGTTAATTGATGTTTTTAAAAGTCCCCGCGACACAGGGCATGATTCCTAGTGCGGGAGTTGTATTTAAAAAAAAAAAGAAAATAAAAAATGGGTGCCAATTATATAATATGTATTCTCCCGTTTTCAATTAACTCATTAAGGTAGTGTAGGACGCCCCCCAGCTAGATGGACCGACGACCTCAAAAAGGGCTCTGGGTCGGACTGGATGCGGAAGGCGCAGGACCGAGTTCTGTGGCGCGTGTTGGGAGAGGCCAGCAGTGGACTGCGATAGGCTAATTGATTGAATTTATTAACTCATTTGTACTATTCTTGTTTGACAGAATCGTCCTCATTTATAATATTTACTTGCTATAATTATGGTGAACACCCCGATTTAGAGCAATTCGACTTGGATAGGTTAGATTAAGTTTATTCTTTAAGCCTCCCAAAAGTAGGAGAGCTGTGGGACTCCCTCGATCTTAAACCACTCAGAAGTAGAAACGCCTCGAAGCGGGGCTCTGTCAAGCTTATTTGGCGTTATGTTTAATAAAATTATGACAAATATCAGTATGGCAATTTGAAATTATGGCAAACATCAGTATGACATGAAATTATGGCAAATGTCAGTATGGCAATTTGAAATTATGGCCAACATTAGTAAATCAATTTCAGTTATAACTAAGGCCCCAGTATGGGCGCCAATTATATTTTGGCGCCCAAACTGGGTCTTACGTGGCTTATGTGAGCCATTAAAGTTCCGAATAAACAACAACTTAAGTCGTATGTTAGTTGAAAGCGTAATTATTCACTAAGATGGGAGAATCGGCGAGTTGTTTAGGAATTTCTAAGACATTCCCTTGTTGGTGAAGTTATTTATACAATGAAACAAAGCTTTAACGAGTTACCTTTATTCATACAAACATGGTTAAATCTTAGTAAGTATTATAACACGGTATTATACCATGGGTGTCGTAAAAACTGACTAAGGGACTATTATCTTTACGAAATAAAAAGAAGGAAAACCTGAAATTTAACCCTATACCAATCCGCCTGGCTAGCGTGGTAGTAGTAGGCCAAGTATCCCTCTGTCACGGGAGTTGACCCGTCCCTGCAGTGGGACATTAATGGGCTGTTATGATGATTTATGGATCACGCATATAACTAAGCTGCCTCAAACTCTAACATAGCAATAGTATCAATCACTAAAACAAATCAAACTCAACAGTACCTAAGGCAACTGAACTTCCAACCTACACAGAGCGTACGTAATTATCTAATTGCTCAATACGTCACTAAGTTGACCTTAGAACTAATCTGTGATAATGTAATCTATTTCAATCACATTTATTTATACCTAACTATTAAATTAAATGCTTTTTAATAAAATAACTTACTTGTTAACCTGTACTGATTCACATAGAATATATCTTATACTCTCCGTGTGGTGACGGAGTAAGAATATAGTGTGTCACCACCCCATTATATTCCATGGGTGTCGTAAAAACCGACTAAGTGACTAACCGTAAATATGATCTTACGAAGTAAAAAGAACGAAAACTTGAAATTAACAGCGTGATATTAGAAGGCCAAGTATTCCTCCGTCCTGGGAGGAGGCCTGTCCCTGCAGTGGGACATTAATGGGCTGTTATGATAATTTATTGATCACGCATATAACTAATCGGTCTTAAATTCTAACATAGCAACAGTATCAATCACTACAACTAACCAAACACAACAGTATTTAAAGCGCCGATTACACTACCCTACATGTAGGTCCCTACATCTTGTAGGGCACTAAATGATGTAGGGCGGTCGGGACTCGCCAATCTCCAATATTTAGTGTCCTATCAGCCTACATGTGATTACACTAGACAACATGTAGTGCCCTACAAGATGTAGGGCCCTACAGGGTAGTGTAATCTGCGCTTAAGGCAACTGAACTTCCAACCTACACAGAGCGTACGTAATTATCTAATTGCTCAATACGTCACTAAGTTGACCTTAGAACTAATCTGTGATAATGTAATCTATTTCAATCACATTTATTTATACCTGACTATTAAATTAATGCTTTTCAATAAATAACTTACTTGCAAGCCTGTACTGATTCACACAGAATATAACTTATAAGCTATTGCGTTTCATTATTTAATAAATTATGTATATGTTTAGGAAACACAACGACGACCTCTCTGGCGTAGTGGTTATATAACATGGCTGCTACGCAGAGGTCTCGGGTTCGATTCCCGGTCAATGCAAATCTTTGTGTGCATGAACATGATTGTTTGCATTGGTCTGAGTGTTTTCTATGTATAATATATGTATGTATTTACAAAAGAAAAGTATATAAGTATTAATTTCCGTTGTTTTGTTACCCATAACACAAGCAGCCTAGCTTACTTTGGGAAGAGATGGCGCTGTGTACAGATGTCCGTAAATATTTATTTATTTATTTTTTATCTTTATAAAACAAGTACTTGATATAACTTCATTTTATTATTCACTAGAAGTTTAAGTAGAGGGGCATTTAAAGTAAATAAAATTAAGAATGTACCTAAGTTACAGAATTTGTGTGGCTTACTAAAAATTAACTAAATTAGTTTATAAAGTAACCCATATTCTTGGAATAGATTCTTTTGTTTCTAATTCTTACATTCCTTATTTTATATGGATTAATAAAATAGATCCGTGTGGTAACGGAGAAAGAATACAATATTATTATCTCACCACCCCACCTCATCCCATGGGTGTCGTAGAAATCGACTAAGGGACTATTGTGAATATTACCTTTACATAGAAAGAAGGAAAACTTGAAATTAAACCCTATACCAATCCGTCTGGCTAGCGTGGTATTAGTGGGCCAAGTATCCCTCCGTCACTGGAGGAGGCCCGTCCCTGCAGTGGGACATTAATGGGCTGTTATGATGACATTCTCTATAAGCATTAATAAAATATTCGTAGAATAGTTTCCATGAAAACTGATTTTTTGTTTGACAAATGAGTTTCTAAAACATTGTTTGAAAAAACCTAGTGTATTTTTTTTAATTTGTAATTATTTTTCATTAATGTTCTTTTTAATAATCTTTTTAAGATTCTGAGTAGCCATTTTCTCGCTCAGTCTAACGCGGTTATTGACCCTAATAAAGTTGGCAGGAGATCAACGACTAAAAGGAGGCATATTATTTAGCGCAGTGTAAACGTTTTGTAAGAAGCCTTTGTCCAAAACGTAGCTAAGACGTCCTTAAGCTAATTTAATGAACATGTTAAAGATTTACAAAATATAATAATTATTAATTAAAGACAATATTTTTTTTAAGAAGCTGTATGTAATCACTATGTATTCTCCATGTAGTTACGGAGTAAGAGTACAATATGTCACTACCCCATCTCATCCCACGGGTGTCGTAAAAACCGACTAAAGGATATCCGTGAGTATTATCTTAACGAAATAAAAAAAAGGAAAACTTGAAATTAAACCCTATACCAATCCGTCTGGCCAGAGTGGTATTAGTAGGCCAAGTATCCCTCCGCCCCGGGAGGAGGCCCGTCCCTGCAGTGGGTCATTAATGAGCTGTTATGATAATGATGTAATCACTAAGTAAGTTAAGTAACAACAAACAAAACCCTTATTGAAGTTTAAGTAAACTGCTACTTAACTCATGGCCAAGGTTGGATAAATCGTCCCAAATACTTAAAACGATTAACATCAAAGTCTACTCGGTCCATATTTAACCGACGGACCTTAATACCCACATGTGCCAGTAATGGTACATCAGGATTAATTTATTTTGTACAAAATTCATCACGTTTTGGGTCCTAATGAAGGTTACATCCCTCAGATCACAGCTATTTTGGAAAAGAGCTAAATTTACTAAGTTTGTTTAATTTGTATGTCCTGTTTACAAAATATTTATTTTAACTAGCTGAAGCGGGAAATATAATTTTATAATACAAATACACCTTAATAGTAATTTTAATATAAAATTCTTTCATTAAATTGTATGTAAATAGAAAATGAGCTAAAAATAAAACATTTTTTAAATAAGATAATATAAGATGTCATAAACTAAACTCTTCCTAAAAGTGATGTATGCACAGGTAGATACTAAGGAAGAATGTACACGTCCAAAGCCATAAAGAAAAACAGGAATATAATGACATTCAATGAGGCCTGTTCTTGAACGGTAATAGTTGTACGGGTAAGCCTAAAACCTAGACCAAAGAACAAAAGGCACCAATCTTGATAAAAATTCTATACGACGAATACTTCCACACACCCTTTTAAAGTTGACACAGTTCTCAGAACTAACTCTTTTTCATCATAACAGCCCATTAATGTCCCACTGCAGGGACGGGCCTCCTCCCGTGACGGAGGGATACTTGGCCTACTAAAACCACGCTGGCCAGACGGATTGGTATATGCTTTAATTTCAAGTTTTCCTTATTTTTATTTCGAAGGATAATATTCATGGATAGTCCCTTAGTTGGTTTTTACGACCTCTTTTTAGTCTCAATTAATTAATAAATCACAATACAGAACGAACGTAGAAATATACGAAGACATTAATAATGAAGCCTATATTATTAAAGAATAAGCGAAGTACCTCTTAATACAAATTTCTAATGTTAATTACATTTTATTTCCAAAATGATGAATTCATTAAATACACGAACGTGTTTAACAAGGAATAACAAGTTAAGTTATCACAACTTTTATAACAATTCGGTATTATTAAAATGATTAAAATATAATTTATAATTTTTACTTATTACAGTTACAATAAGAGATATCGTAACAAATGACTTAATTATTTATTACTGTTACTACAATTGCCGTGTCATAAAAGACGACTAAAGAAAAGTTTTTTTAAGGATAACTTCCGCACTAGTAACTTTTACAGACGTGAAGTTAATAAATACTAAGAACATTCTGTCTCAATGGGATAGCACAATTACTTAATTCTCTTGTGTGGGAGTCAAACCCACGACTTCGTGCACGGCAGCATCAGCAGGACCACTTTGCCATCAAGGCAATACGATCAATGAATAAATAAAAGTAATACATTAAGGAATCGAAGGTCAGATCTATTCCCGGAATCAAATAAAATCCGATTCTTTGAACAATAAAAGGTCAATGAAATAGATATTAATGAAATCTGATTCTTTTGTGTCACTCAAAGAATTTTTTTTTTTTGACCGGACGACAAAAAGAGGCTCTTTATAATACTTTTGAACCAATTTTTATAAGTATATTTGTTACTCGCAAATTATAGGGCTTCAAGAAACGAGCGTACTCCCTTTTAAAGGTCGGCAACGCATCTGGTGTTGCGGGTGTCCATGGGCGACGGTGATCACTTACCATTAGTTGACCTGCTGGCTCGTTTGCCTCCTATTACATAAAAAAATATAAGGACGCTGGAAAAGCTGTGAGAGAGACCTTTGACTAACAGTGAGCTTAAAAGGTTATTAAAAATTGTTACTGCATGTCAATTCTATATATAATAGTTAAAAATTCGGTTAAGTTAACTTTAGTGTGGCAGGCATATAGGAGTACACGAATCACTATGGTCTTAGATCAGTGAATACATTTCTCGTTCTTTCTACTGTAGAAACAAGTGTAAACTCTTTTCTATGTCTTATCATCATCATCACAACAACCCATTAATGTCCCACTGCAGGGACGGGCCTTATCCAGTGACGGAGGGATACTTGGGCTACAAATACCACGCTGGCCAAACGGATTGGTATAGGGTTTAATTTCAAGTTTTCCTTCTTTTTATTACGTAAAGATAATATTCACGGATAGTCCCTTAGTCGGTTCTTACGACACCCCAGGTATGAGATGGGGTGGTGACATATTGTATTCTTACTCCGTCACCACACGGAGACCTATCCTATGTCTTATATTTTTTCATTAAGCTACACAGATAATAAGTTGTACTTCCATTATTAGAAGTATGAGTACCGATATATAAAGGCTCTCAAATACTCTCAATGTCTAAAAGTATACGTGTTCTCGTCTACAATGTAGTCTCTGTAGTAAGTTCGTAGTGATGTGCCCTAATTATGAAATAATAATGCGGTATTTATGTCGATAAAAATGTTTAAAACGGTAAATTATTTTTAGAAATAACCAAGACTTTTTTAATAAGTTACAGAGACAGGCTTTTACTAACGTAAGGTGGAATCGTTGTTGACCCAATAATAAAATATGTATTCTAGACGTTTAGGACTCACGGATATATCAAACGTTTTTATCAAAGGAAGTAGTATTCGACTTTATATTTTTTTACGACACCAATGATTTCATTAAAACATAGATAAAGGCATCTCCCGCACTAGGTACCCTTAGTTGGATTAAACGATTGTCTAGTAAGTAGTTATATCCTAATATATTTATTTAGAACAGTAATTGTAGAAAAAATAAAAAGATATTAAAAACCTAAACATTAACAAAAACTTCCAATTAATGCTAACATGTTCTTAACGTGAGTAGTATCTATCAATTAATCGTCACAGTTATCGATATAAAACAGTATCGATATAATAAATTAATCGCCAACACAACACTAAAGAAGCCCTCCGTTAAACGTCTCCTTATAATTATAGGTTATCGTCGCGCATGATTTCACAGGCTTCCACGTCTTTCTTTCAAGCCAGACGCTCGTGATAATTAGTTGCTCTCGACAAAACAAAATCAGCTCTATTTCAATAGCTTCACAACACATTTTTCTATACAGCGAAACTCTGTCGCTTTCAATGACACTTCTGTTATAGGCTGAAGAACTATTCATATGGTAGGGCCTGATTTTTCGCTGATATTTCGTGTGACATTTTTTCGTAACTTTTGCGTTTCGTGTTTAGGTTTTCACTCGTAATCCTCAGTTAGTGACGTGTGGATTGTTTCGCAGGAATTTTTGACTCGAGTTTGAAAAGTCACGTTCCAATTTTGATGGTTTCGTTTTTGTTTTTGGTATATTGAGGTTGTGAAATTGGTACTTTATGAACATCTATCATGATGTAAGCTATATTAAGAATAGGGTACTAGAGTTTTAATTATATCGTCAATATTGTGTGATAGGAAGAAAAAAAAGGCGTATGTTTTTTTTAATGAGAAAGTATATAGTAGACTAATTAATTTAAATGGGAAAATTAATCGCATAAACAATTGCCTTAGCCAATTCAAAACTTGTAAAAGCGAGGAAGAAATTACTTATAGTTAATTACTTACGTAGTATCTGCATCAATTCTGAAACAAATAATTTAAAAATTAGTATTTTTGATATTACTATAAATAGGACCAATAAAAAAAAACACCTAGGGTAAGCAGCCACTTAACTATTCTGGTATTAAATAAATAAATAATAAATAATCCTCACACATTCACACATCGCCACCAAGTCCCAAACTAGGCAAAGCTTGTACAAGCTACTGTACTATGGGTACTAGACTACGGATAAACATACTTATATACTTTTTTTTTGTAAATACATACATAAATATTAAACATAGAAAACACTCAGACCTATGCAAACAATCATTTTCATGCACACAAAGATTTGCAATGAGCGGGAATCGAACCCGAGACCTCTGCGTAGCAGAGCCATGTAATATACCGTCTGCGCCACAGAGGTCGTCGAACTTGACTGTTCTGGTATTGCTAGCATTCACTAACAGGGTCTTTAGCTTATCTGTTATTTTAAACTAACACAACTTAATACACAGGCTTACAGTTTTGACCTTATTATAAGCTACACCTAATAATTAAAAATCCATATGCAAATCAGTCAAAGCATAAAACCGGAAAACATTAACCACTATTTGTAATACATGTACCGATGGTGTAAAAAACCCGATATTTACTTCAATAAAAACAACGATTTTATTTAATTGTACAACCAACATTTATGTCGATTGCATACAAAACATTTGCTTCACAATATCGTTTCATGAATGAGTAAATTCTTTTAGTTTTGTTGGTATGGAATTTCATTTACACTGTTTGCAATTTGTGTACCTACTTAAATTCATTTATTTGTAAAAAAAAAAACTCTCCTTGTGGTGACGGAGTAAGAATACAATATGTCACCACCCCTTATCATCCCATTGGTGTCGTAAAGCCGACTAAGGGACTATCCATGAATATTATCTTGACGAAATAAAAAGAAGGAAAACTTGAAATTAAATCCTATACCAATCCGTCTCGAAAGTAGCAAAGCTGGAGTAGTTACTCTCTATTCTTACACTATATACCTTACCCATACACTACCACACTTACTAGCTACTTTACTCTTAACACCAGAACATTAGCTTACTCCAGCCATGAAGTGGAAATATTCTTATCTATGTTATCCACTAGGTACGGCAGAAGTAACAATCTAAACCACCTCCTTGCTAAAGAGACATGCCAAGCAGTGGTTAATTTAAGTTAATTTTATATGAAAACAAATGAATTAATGGACGTTATCATAACAGCCCATTAGTGTCCCACTGCAAGGACAGGCCTCCTCCCGTGACTGAGGGATACTTGGCTTACTAATACCACGCTGTCTTGTTCAAGTTTTCCTTCTTTTTACTTCGTAAAGATAATATTGACGGATAGTCCCTTACTCGGATTTTACGACACCTATAGGATGAGATGGGGTGGTGACATATTGTATTCTTACTCCGTCACCACATGGACAAAATGGACGTTAACTTTGTTTTAATTATATTATTCTAATTAAGAACACAATAGTAAGTAGCAGGACATTGACATTCAAAGAAACAAAGTCTTTTGTGTTCGTATTAAATTTTCTCATGAATGCTTCCTGAGAGGTTATTGCTCTTAGCGATATAATTAACATAATAAACAGTGATTTATGTATGAGAAATAAGTATTTATTTACTATACAACATATTTTTGGTCACAATATCTGATTTGAACGTAAAGGATTTATGACACGATATTTATAAAGGCATTGCCTGAATATACCGAGCGAAACTAGTAGGTAACGTTGGGTTAGTGACGCCTTAGAAAGACTTACTGCGATTTAATAGGCAACTTCTTTTAGAAAAGGCAAGTGCGTAGCACTCGGCTGAGACGGGATAATAGATAGAGGACGAGTAGATTTGTAAGTATTGTATATACTTCGTGTTCAGAAGTTTCTGCCTACCCCAAGAGAATGAGTCTTGAGTTTATGAACTGGATCGGTGGAGCCACGGTAAAGTCAAGGAAAAAATTAAAAATATATTTTCAAAATTGATACAACTTTTTTATATTCTTTGACGTTATTTATACTACATAATCTAAGTTTAGTACATTTCAAAGTTTAGAAAAATTTTACCACCGCCTCCAAAGCGCTAGCAGAGAAGAAGCGGCGCAACAAACTCTACTGCTGCATTTTCTTAACGTCCTATTTTTTTTACATTGTAGATTACTTAATTTTTTACATGTAGGTAGCGCAAGTGACTGCCGTGAACGAGGTTGTGGGTTCGATAGGGATCGAACAAATTATATTGTCCTGAGTCTGGATGTTCTTTACGTCCGTTAATTGATGTTTGTAAAAAGTCCCCGCGACACAGGGCATGATACCTAGTGAAGGAGTTGTCTTTTTAAAAAAACATGCTTTATTTTAAAATTACCTTTTTTTTAATTCTTTGACTTTTATTCTACTAAATGGGGTAAGGATATTATGTATTTTCAAAGCCATTACCATTGAAGGAAGATATAACAGGGAAAGCCTACTTGTCTCACAACACAATACAGTACAAAATGAAAACAGGCAAGCTCTATCCTGCCCGAAAATAGTTACTTCCCGTTTGAAGTAATAACCTCTGTAGAGCCAATTTCCGGTGGCCATATTGAGAAATCCGGTTCCATTGTTAGATAATTTATCTATTATTTTGAATGGAAAATTCTTGTGATTATTGTTGCGTAAATTATCGCTTGAATTATCTAAAATAATAATCTTTATAATTTTATTTATTTATTTTGTGTTAGTAATTTAGTTTAAATTATAAAATAATTTAAGGAAATTAAAGTAAAACAAGTTTTTCTGCATATAATTGTGTTTATTATATTCATGTAAAAGAGAATCAAGTGGTTTACCTTACGGTCTTCATCATCATCATCATATCAGCCAATCGACGTCCACTGCTGGACATAGGCTTCCTCCAAGTATTGCCACCTTGTGCGGTCCTGACTCCTGTGCCTCCCTCATCCATCGGCCTTCTGCCGTCCTAACTAGGTCGATGGTCCACCTTGTGAGGGGTCTCCTCACCCTGCGCTTACGGTAAGAGGTAATAAATTTAAATAAAAAAATAAATATTCACACACATTCACTCAACGTCATCTAGTCCCAAACTAAGTAATTTCCAAAATATTTTCAAAGAATTAGCTTTTATTCGCACAGTTTCATCAATCTCTGTTGTATGAGCGACGCCCAACAATTTGTAAAGATCTCCCGAATATTATTAGTACTGCTATACATTTATGTGTGAATAGATAGAAGCCTTTCACACAATCTAGCTAGATTACTTGATAACAACAACGAATAATGAAGTAGGAATATGACTAAATAGTTTACTATTTGCTCTTAGTAATATCTATCATAATTTTTAAATTATGATAATAGTTTTAGTCAAGATAGAAACACTCTCAATATCCTTTAGTCGATTCGCAAAAACGCAATGTTTTTTCGTAAAAAATCGTAAAATAAAAATAAAATCAAACGAGTTAAAAATAAACTAAATTAATTAGTTATTATTAATGTCTCCGTGTGGTGACGGAGTAAGAATACGTAATATATAGTACCTCCGTTATGGAAGGAAGCCCGTTACTGCAGGGACGGGCCTCCTTCCGTAACGAAGGGATACTTAGCCTACTAATACAACTCTGGCCAGACGGATTGGTATAGGGTTTAATTTCAAGTTTTCATTATTTCTATTTCGTATAGTTAATATTGACGGATAGTCCCTTAGTCAGTTTTTACGACACCCATGGGATAAGATGGGGTGGTGACATATTGTATTCTTACTCCGTCACCACACGGAGAATTGTTGTCTATTCTTACTAAATCACCTCAATGGCCAAACAAAGCAAACTACAAAACCAATTCAATACTATAATAGAAAGTTTATAACACGAAACCTTCGACACAAAGCGACGCTATTACGCAACAGCGTTAACATATTCAAAATGTCTCCGGATTTCAGTTTAGTGACCACCCAAGCTCTAAGCCAGACAATATTGTAGCTAGATTAAACACAGAACACCTGCTGTAGTACTAGAAACATAATGTAGCTTACAAGTTGGCAGCTTTAATACTACTAGGTACACATCTTACATAAACGACAACTTGAAAGGCTTGTAAATTAGAAACTTGACAACAACAAAACTGGCTATGTAATAATGGAATAAGATTCCAAGGTATGGCCAACGCCAGAGGCCATCAGAGCTTCTTAAAATCGCTGATTCATAATAATTAATTATAGTTAAACAACGTCAGCGAGGTCATTAAATTGATGGGTGACCGGGCGCTCACTACTGGGCAGTAGTGAGCGTTTATGCACTTTCTCCGTGTGGTGACGGAGTTCTCCGTGTGGTGACGGAGTTCTCCGTGTGGTGACGGAGTAAGAATACAGTGTGTCACCACCCCATCTCATTCCGTGGGTGTCGTAAAAACCGACTTAGAAACTATCCGTGAATCTTTACGAAATAAAAAGAAGGATAACTTGAAATTAAACCCTATACCAATCCGTCTGGCCAGCGTGGTACTAGTAGGCCAAGTATCCCTCCGTCATGGGAGGAGGCCCGTCCCTGCAGTGGGACATTAATGGGCTGTTATGATGCACTTTCGAGGGCAATACTGTCGTCGTAGTGACACAGTCGTTGACAGATGTCCGTAGGGCATTAAAATTTAAAATGTCTTTGGATACAGTTTAGTGACCAGCTAAGCTCTAAGCCAGACAATATTGTATTGTATACGTATACGTATATTGTGACGGAGTAAAAATACAGTATGTCACTACCCTATCTCATCCCATGGGTGTCGTAAAAACCGACTGTTATTGTATTCTTACTCCGTCACCACACGGAGAGGTGGTGCGTCAACCACGTTTAGCTCTAACCAAACGATAAGACAATATTATTATGGACAATATTGTAGCTAGATTAAACACAGAACACCTGCTGTAGTACTAGAAACATAATGTAGCTTACAAGTTGCTTACTGGCAGCTTTAATTCTACTACACATCTTAACTAAACGACTACTTGAATAGATATTAGTATGGGACAACAAAGGCTTGTAAATTTGAAACTTGTTAATGTAAAGACTAAGTGTCGTAGCACACAATCAAAACGGAATGGGATCGGCACCGTATCAACTCGAGCAGTTCAGTATTATTTGTATAAAACTATTTACTGCAACGCACACTAATCGGAAACGTAACGAAATCGGATTTTTGACGTTTGACACCGAGGAAAAAGGCGAAGCGTTGCCGATCCCTTTACGTTTTGATATGTGTGCTGCGATCCGAACGTTTGGTATGACAGTTTATTTATTTAGACTTACGAAACACATTACAAACAGTACAATAATAATGTTAGAAGCTAAATACAGTTGTTTAATACTACCGTTGCTTGCAATGTGGCGGTAATTAACCAATTTTGCCTGTTGTAGTCTTTGGTCATCACAAACGAATACTTAATTTGAAGGCATTTAAGTTTGTGTATTGAAAATTAACTTCTAGTCCTAGTGCGATGATAAGTTAATACTTGTGATTGAAACAACACTTTGTCACCACACCACACCCTGTGGTAAATATTTAAGTCGTCTATGACAAATTCAACACAACGCCATCTTGTCCCAATCTAAGCAGAGCTTGAACTATGGATACTAGACAACGGATATCCTATCTTTATTTATTTTGTAAATACGTATTTTTATAGAAAACAAAGCTTTGAACTCCAGATCTCTATTTAGGAGAAGTGGACTTAAACTACTACACCACTGAGATCGCCATCCCCATCGATCTCATCATAACATCCCACTAATGTCCCACTGCAGGGACAGGCCTCCTTCTGTGACGGAGGGATACTTGGCCTCCTAATACCACGCTGGCCAGACGGATTGGTACAGGGTTTAATTTAAAGTTTTCCTTATTTTTATTTCGTAACGATACCTAATATTTACGAATAGTCCCTTAGCCGGTTTTTACGACACCCATGGGATGAGATGGGGTGGTGACATATTGTATTCTTACTCCGTCACCACACGGATATTCCATCGATCTAGATAGATGTTAAACATTCAAAAGGTTGAAGAAAATCCTAACGATATGTATGAACAAATTTATTGGTAGGAGGGCCAAAAAGATTTATCGAATGCCAGTCTAATTTATCTCTAGTTCGATTCTCGGGCCGAGCAAAAGTATAATTAAGTTAACTGTTACGAAAATTTCTTACTTTCTGGACGTGTGCCAAATTCGCCTTGGGTATCATTCGATAGCTAATGCCTTAGGAGAGTCGTATTGTACAAAAAGCAATGAAACGAAATCGTCTTAATTTGTGCCTAATCTTGATTACGTAAATTGGCTTCAATGATATTAAATCACCGTAAGCCATTGGTCTGTAAAAGATTGATAATGTTCTAGCTTGAAACTTATATAATCATAACAGCCCATTAATGTCCCACTGCAAGGACGGACCTCCTCCCGTAATGGAGGGATACTTGGCCTACTAATACCACGCTGGCCAGACGGATTGGTAAAGGGTTTAATTTCAAGTTTTCCTTCTTTATTTTCGTATAGATAATATAGACGGATAGACCCTTAGTCGGTTCCTACGACACCCATGGGATAAAATGGGGTAGTGACATATTGTATTCTTACTCCGTCACCACACAAATGAAACAAAAAAAATAAAAAATAGTTGTCAATGCCGTTATTTTACTGTGACCTTAATAATATCCTTAGACCTTAATGTTCGTAAACACTGCGTGTTTGTTACTTCTTCATACTTAACACTTTCACAGTGCCGCCAGCAGAAACAATAGTAAAACAATGCACGTGTACCATAATATATGGTACACTGCACTGGGAACGTTTTAAATTGCTGAATCAATATGGAGATAGTTGGGTGAACTGGTAGCTAATGTTCTTTGTCAATACTTTTTTCACATCACTTCAGACCTCTCAAAGCATTTCACCCGCGGTGCTTTCCATGACTCCCTCATCCATCTACTGCCTTTCTTTGTCAGGTTTTCTATCCATAGTGTGAATATTTCTACCCTGCATTTTTCCGCGAACGCTATTCCAGGCCATAAAGTATGGTGCCCTGCCTAAACTTAAGTTAGCCGCCAAATAAATTGTTTTTGATCTTAATAAATAAATTATGTGGAATCTGTAAGTTATTCATCGATACAAAATTGCGTAAACACATCCCAATAAGAACAATACATTATCATCATCATCATATCAGCCAATCGACGTCTACTGCTGGACATAGGCCTCCTCCAAGTATTGCCACCTTTCGCGGTCCTGTGCCTCCCTCATCCATCGGCTACCCGCCGTCCTAACTAGGTACAATACATAAAAAGTTTTATTTAGCAATAAATACTAGTTTATTTTACAACAATAAAATCCAACAAAGATCTAGTTATCTAGTTGGGAACTAAAATACTAAGTTTATTTCTTAACACAATAAACCCTTAATATATTTGTCACGTCAGTACTTAATTTCCTTTGTGACTTGACGTCCAGACAGTAAAGTCTCTTGGATATTTGGAACATAAATATAATAGAATTGATATCACAAGGCTATTTTATCTCATGAGAAAAGCCTACAATGTTACAAGTAAAAATCACTAGCAATAAAGGATTTATTATTTTCCGAAAATACAACTTCCTCACTAGTGGTGACGGAGTAAGAATACAAATATTACCACCCCATCTCATCCCATGGGTATCGTAAAAACTGACTAAGGGACTATCTGTGAATATTACCTTTACAAAAAGAAGGAAAACTTGAAATTAAACCCTATACTAATCCGTCTGGCCAGCATGGTATTAGTAGGCCAAGTATCCTTCCATCACAGGAGGAGGTCCGTCCTTGCAGTGGGGCATTAATGGGACGTTATGATGAATAGTAGCTAAATAAATTAGGACGGATTAGCTATACATTTGGCATAACTGACGCCCATGACCAGCTTGTTACCACTTATCAGATATACTGCTAGCTCATCAAATTATCTTAAAACATTGAAAAATTGAAAACAGCTCTTTTAAAAGTATATTATATTATTATCATTCCCCTGCCCTTATCCCAATTTTTTTCTTTCTCTTGGTGTCGGCGCAGCATGTCTTCTTCTTCCACATGCTGCTAAAAGTGTTTCCTATATTTTACGGCCGGCCGCCTCCCGCCAACCCTCCTTAGAAACCAAACAAAATAACTCGAATAATAATCCAAAGTTATTCAAAATCCAATAGTAATAAACAAAGTATTCTAACTCAAACCAATTCTAACTGAACCAACCTTTACATAAATAAAATGTACAGCCAACAAACGAACACCCTCATAAACAAATGTGGAGCTAACGCAATGTTTTCTGCTTTTTACGAGTTTTTTTTTGCTAACCTTACAGAGTAAGCTTCATGGTTGGAATATAGAGTAACGGTGAAATAGTTTATGAAGTTTGCGGTAATCAAAATTTTTTGTGTGAGCCACAAATTACTGTTCAGAATCTGGATGTTCTCTGTATCCGTTAAATTGATGTTTGTAAAAGACCCCGCGACACAGGGCATGAACTAGGAATCATGCCCTGTGTTGCGTGAAACAGGGGGAGGAGAAAAGGTTGTTGGAGATGTCTTTTTAAAAAAATAACAGTCCATTAATGTCCCACTGCAGGGACGGGCCTTCTCCCATGACGGAGAGATACGGCCATGGAAGACGTAAGGGACTAAACGTAAATATTATCTTTACGAAGTAAAAAGAAGGAAAACTTGAAATTAAACCCTATACCAATCTGTTTGGCCAGCGTTGAATCCCCCCGTCACGGAAGGAAGCCCGTCCCTGCAGTGGGACATTAATGGGCTGTTATGATGATGATGAATGGCAAGAGGGGTCTTGTGACAGAGAGAAGCTTGGCTTACTAATGCCACGCTGGTCATACAGATTGGTCAACTATTTTTCTTTTGTTTTTTTACCAAAAGTACATCTTCCCTTAGTTTTAAAATTATATGGGAGTTGTGATAGCCCACACACGAAACCACATGAAAAATCATATTTTTATTTTATTTATTTATTTATTTACCACCATAACAAGTAATTCACATAATAACAGATATCAGCAAAAAATATTTGGGGGTGGTCTGGAGCATAAGCTAGGCTATACCCTGTACTTCAGGACTCCAGGTCACTCGCCTCTGTAAAATATTTGTTTAATATCCGTAATTTAGTCAAATGATAATATCTAATTTAATCTAACACTCTCATTTACACGCCGACAGTTCGATTTCGATTCGCTGATGTTCCCAGCTCGGCAGTATTAAACCTCAAATGCAAACTCTGTGGTTGTTTACCACCAACCAGATTAATATCCCGGTCCACTCGGCCGGCATAAATTGTGGTTTCTCTGGCTTTTGTTAGAAGGAACTAGTTCCGTTTTAATTATAACTAATTTTGGAATATTAATCTTCGTGTTGAGTAATTATTTTTTAATTTTAGAGAGTATGTGAGATGATGTTTAATTGTGAAGATCCCACCTAACACAGGTATTTTTTTCCTTAAAAGTAATATCGCAAAATCAAGCATACACAAAATTTTGAGTTGCAATCTGATTACTTAGCTTATTAATAAATTACGATGGGAGACCACAAAAATTATAAATATAAATAATCCTCACACATCGCCACCTATTCCTAAACTAAGCAAAACTTGTGCTATGGGTACTAGACTTTATCCGTAAACATACTTAAATACTTTTTTTGTAAGTACATACATATTATACATAGAAAATACTCAGACTAATGCAAACAATGATGTTCATGCACACGAAGATTTGCATTGAGCGGGAATCGAACCCGAGAGCTCTGCGTAGCAGCCATGTTATTACATGGCTGCTACGCAGAGCTCTCGGGTTCGATTCCGACTGCGCCGCAGAGGTCGTCTAAATTTAAGAACAGTTATATTAAAGTTGTGTGGCATGTGAAATACTTTTAGTCCTTTTTGTCCACATTCAATCCATTGTGCAAATTCTCTATCTTTTACATTGCTTAAAAACTTACCTTAATATTGCGGATCTCAATTAAAGTTTGTACAGTTTATGAAATAGTTGAGTATTGATTTATTTACAGCTTTATTCTCTACCAGATTATTGATCAAATTGTTAAGTCAATTTGTGCCGAAGGTTTAACATACCCTCAAAAGTAACGAAGGGACTAATTCAATATTAACGTGACGTTAGCTATTCACAACCCAAATTTAGTCACTTAGGAAGAGGAAATTGAGGGAAAATCTGTTTTTGTTTCCGTAGGTAAGCAAGATATCAGATATTGGTACATAATTATGTACAAAGTGCAATAGGTTTACCGGAAATATTATGAGTCATATAGCACGTAAGGACCTACCTAAAAGGCTACTTACAGAGCTATAGTTAGTCAAAAGACAATGCAAAGTTTAGAAAAATACCAAAACTGTCAGACTTTGACTTGACTACGAAGATTTGTATTCTTAAAAATACCCATTTTATTTAAACAAATATTTAAGAAAACATAACTTGTAGTGTAGACCCACTATCTACTTTACTCTCAGTATGATCACAAAATTTAGACCATAGTGATCAAAAATCATCTGGCTTATAAAGCACAAATATTTTTATATTTGCAGCTTTTGAATATAGGTTTACATGTTCAAGGATTATAAAAGAATAGTACGACGTAAGCAACTTATTGGTCAAAATCTCTACGTGATATTTAACTAGCGCATTCTATATTTTTTATTTTTTGGGATTGATATAAAGCTTTATTCCATTTTGTTTCAGACCAAAAAATATTCTTCTTTGTGAAAGCATGGGGTATAAGGCCATTAATAACTGTAATGAAAAAAAGAAAACGCTCAATTAATTCATTGCTATTTTCTGCTTTAATTTTATCATTTTAGTTATATTAATTGAGAAACATCTTAAAAAACTTCCTCTTTTTCATACACTTCTATAAAAAACCAAAAAACATAATCCCAACTATATATTTCACTGATTCCTTGATACAAGGGTATCCTAACACAATGAAATGATTCTATTCTCATTACTTATCTCTGGATGTTAGACCCTTTAAATTTGTAAAGGCATATTACATTAGCAAGGGACCACGCAACCATTTGTAGTCACCATTTATAAGGCTTCAAAGCTAACTAACTAAGCGTGTAGAAAGGCAGCTGGGGACCCAATAACAACCTACATTAAGATTTAGTTTTGATAACATCCTTCTAAGGTACTAATTAAATTTTCTTGAGCTGATTCATGAGGACGGTATCTGATAATTCGTTTTATCAAATATATTATGTACTTAGTTATATTTCCATGAATATATGTTATATATAGTTTATGATTAGGTTTTTATTTGTTAAGTTTTGTGTTTTTTTTTTGTGTTAATCATAATTCTTTTTAACCGACTTTAAAAAAAGGAGGAGGTTCTCAATTCGGTTGTATTTTTTTTTTGTGTTTTTTACCTGATTTCTCGAAAACGGCTAGACCGATTTGAAAAATTTTTCTTTTGTTCGTATGGGTATGCTTCCCATTTAGTCCCATTGTCACCAGATCTGGATCTGGATGACGGGATCTCAGAGAAATCGAGGGCATCTCTTGAAAATTGTAGGGACGCATTGTGTAAAATCTTGTCATACATGTGCATCTCTGACGTCACTACCAAATAATCAAGAGTTACAACTGGTCAGATTCTGGAGACCAGAGAGAGTCGAGGGAACACCTCAACGGCATATAGCAGCTACCTTGTGTTTGGGCTTATTTTAATTGTATTGATGGAAAGTTTACACAACTTTACACAAACATGATCTGATGATGAAGACGACTGAGGGTCGAGGAAACTTCTCAACGGTATATAGCAGCTACCTAGTGTTTGGGCTTATTTTATTCGTATTAATGAAAACTTTACACAAACATGATCTTATGATGAAGACGACTGCAGAAATTTATTTAATACTAATCTTGGAAAAATTGTTATCATTATGGTTTTTAACCGACTCCTGTTGAAGTCGGTTTTTTAATTAGAAAATTATTTATTCCTTATTCTATAATGTTTGTTAATTCCCACGTTAATTACGTTTAGAATATTGTGAATGAATAATTATGAAATTATAATTAAGTATTATTTATTGTTGTTATTGTAAATGTAATGTAAATTAAAACATGCTGTTTTGAACTTTAAAAACTAGTCTAATTAATTACGTTTAATGTAAACCGTACTGTTTTAGTTCCAAATTTCATCAAAATCCGTTCAGTAGTTTTTGAGTGAAAGAGAAATAAAAATTTCCAATCCATCCACACAAACTTTCGCATTTATAATATTGGTAGGACATTATATTGTATCTATACACGTTATACGTATAATGTAATAATTGGACGTTCACTGACTGATATGATAATGATGATATCTTTGTCTTTACCTAAGTCTATTCATGATAGTATGACAAAATTTTATCGATATTATCACTATACATTGCGCAGTGTAATCGCACGCATTTACCAAACCGCATCGCGAAACGGCGTTGTATTTACGTGTTTCCGATACAGCTTGCATAGGAAATGGGACGTAATTTTGTCCTCGCAGCACTGTGAACGGTTTCATGAATGAAACTTGTATTGAAGTATTAAAACATGTATAGGTAACCTAATAAATTTTAACTCTGTGTGGTGACGGAGTAAGAATACAGTGTGTCACCACCCCATCTCATCCCATGGGTTTCGTAAAAACAGACTATACCAATCCGTCTGGCCAGCGTGGTATTAGTAGGCCAAGTATTCCTCCGTCACAGAAGGAGGCCCGTCCCTGCAGTGGGACATTACTGAGCTGTTATGATATGATTTATGATGAAGGCCTTTCATGGATGAGAGAGGAACACCGTACTACCATCTTTTCACGACGTCTACGTCTCTAGGATTCCTATATTGCAAAAATTCTTATAGATAAGACAGCTGTGTGCTCGCGTGGAATCGGAGGTGGTGTTTTGTTAGTAAACTGCTAGCTAGGAAATCTCAAAATGTATTAAAATAAAATGTATTAACTAAATGTATTAAAATAAAATAATATTTGTGAAGTGATCACCAAAAGAGCGATAGGAACCCAGCAGAGTTTCTTGTGGGTGTCTTCTCTGACATGGTCGTGTTCCGAACCCTCAGTAAACTTAGCCGTTAAGTCAGACGAGCATATTATGTGATCACTATAAAACGACCTTCACAAGCGGTATTTTTATATCTTACGTGAATAAATGATTTTTTCTTTCTTTCAATGAAATTAAAAAAAATCATAGCTGTAAAAGAATAAATTCAGAAAAATGCTTATTTTCCTTGTAATATAATGATATATATAAATGTATCGTATATATTTGTGTAGGAATTAGGCGAGATTTTTATTTATTTATTTTATTTTTGTTTTACAATTTTAGAGGCTACAATTTTAGATTTTACAATTACAGATTTACTACAATATTACTACTATTTTAGATTTTATTTGCACCATTTATAATATTCAGGTTAACTATATTCATTCTAATACAAAACAACTCTTTGACGACCTTTGTGGCGTAGTGGTTATATAACATGACTGCTACGCAGAGGTCTCGGGTTCGATTCCCGCTTAATGCAAATCTTTGTGTGCATGAACATGATTGTTTGCATTAGTCTGGTTGTTTTCTATGTACTCATATAATATGTAGGTACGTATTTACAAAAAAATGTTAAAGTATGTTTATCAGTTGTCTAGTATTCATAGTAGCTTTGCTTAGTTTGGGACTAGATGGCGTTGTGTTAATGTGTGAGGAGTATTTATCTATTTAATATTTTGCAAAATGTATTATATAAAAACTGTTTTTAAATCAGTACACCAAATAACATGATATATTAATTTTCTACGTCGACGACAGATTTAAATCAACGCTAGAGCCAGACTACCGCCATTACCCACAGATTAAGTAGCTCTTGTTGTCCAACAATTTGTCGGTGCTTTAACATCGGACTAATTGTTTCTACTGATTCTTTACTCTATCTTTGTTAGGTTAACTAACCATTGCTTTAATTAATAAGGTCTTTGAGATAACTTAAATCATTTAAGAAGTTACAATTTACAATTACATTTCAGAACAGTTATCATAGCAAAAAGATAATAAATATTAATTTCAATTACAATTTAACATTGATGACATCACAAATTATAACATAAAAAGGCATAAAAGCAAAAAATTAATTATATTAATAATATGTAAAAAAATATTAAAATCAACCAAAATACTTAAAATGTCACATGCAAATCTGAGATATTCTTTTTTTTTAATTAGAAAATACTAGAGGGGATAGAATCGAGAAACAGAAAAAACCATTCAAAAGCCTCTTTTGTTCTATACCTTTTCGATTTGCTTAAAACGAAAATAGTTTTGAAATAAATCTAATAAAATAATATAATATGACATGACCCATGTCACGCTTATTTTTGACAGCACCATTCCTGTCAAAAATAAGCCAACGAATTTCTCTACCAAAATTAAATAAAATGAATTGACGTCTGAATAGAATGCCATAGGGAGTTGACGCCCTAACAACGGCTTAATAAAATAAATGCGATTAAAAAGTTAGGACAATTAAATTAAAAGAACACTAGAAATTTAAGAAATAGTTAACAATACGAAATTACATTTAGGTGTAAAGCGAAACTCACTAATTGTATTTTAAATAAATTATTTACTAAGTAGTAGCAATAGTTTTAAGGCAAGTGCTTAGTATTCAGAACTCGGAATAGACAAGAACTTTGTTTTAAATTATATAAATAGATGACCTCCGTGGCGTAGTGGTTATATAACATGACTGCTACGCAGAGGTCTCGGGTTCGATTCCCGCTCAATGCAAATATTTGTGTGTATGAACATGAATATTTGCATTGGTCTGAGTGTTTCTATGTATAATATGTAAGTATTTACAAAAAAAAATATAAGTATTAAACAAAAAATAATCCGTTGTTCTGTTACCCATAACACAAGCAGGTTAAGCTTAGCTTACTTTGGGAACAGATGGCGCTGTGTAGAGATATCCGAGGGAATATTTATTATTTATTTACTTATTATTATTATAAAGGTCTCATACATTATCATTTATACTTACTTCTCAACCCAAGTTTTTGAATTTAGAACTCAAAGCTTCTAACCCAACAAATAACATAATCTTTTCACTATAAAAAAAAATATTTTTAAGATAAACTTAGCATCAAAACTAATCAATCAACTAGCCAATCGCAGTCCACTGCTGGACATCACGCGCCACAGAACAAGGTCGTGTGCCTTTCGCGTCCAGTCCGACCTAAAGACCTTTTTGAGGTCGTCAGTCCACCTAGCTGGAGGGCGTCCTACACTACGTTACGTTCAAAACTAATCCGTTATGCAAAAATAAAAACTAGTCAGTATTTCAACGATTCTCTTTGAGTGTTCATTTTATATCGGGAACATGATTTTAAAGTACGTGCGTTTTTATAGAACAATACCTACTTGAACAACATGATAGGCAATTATACGGATTGTTGGAGAATCGAGACTCTTACGTGGTATAAATAGGAGCCTTGTGTATTCTGTAAGTGGGTATTAAAGGATTATTGACTACAAAATATACGTATTGTGTGTTGGTGTGCATGAGTATATTTTAAGGGCCCATTAAGAACCACTGCAAAGACGGGACTTCAACAATAAAAAAGAAATTTGCTGAAAAATACATTAGCTAGAGAATGGGGCTCGATTTACAAAAATCGTTTTTACTGGTAATTTGTTTACGTAGTAATAATAATTTACTGCGTGTGGTGACGGAGTAAGAATACAATATGTCACCACCCCATCATATACCATGGGTGTCGTAAAAACCGACTAAGGGTTTATCCGTGAATATCTTTACGAAATAAAAAGAACGAAAACTTGAAATTAAACCCTATAAGAACCCGTCTGGCCAGCGTGGTATTAGTAGGCCAAGTATCCCTCCGTCACGGGAGGAGGCCCGTCCCTGCAGTGGGGCATTAATGGGCTGTTATTATGAATGCAGATCTAATTGAATTGTATCCATACTTTCTTAATGTTTTTGTTAACTCCCAACTCTAACTCTATCGCTTTAGATGTATGCCGACAAAGTGGCTGTTAGACCGGCATCGAATTGTTATAAGTTTTTTATTTCCCTTCAATCTTTTTGATCACTTTAGCTTAAGCCGTACACGGAATTCCAATTAAGTGATTTTGGAATTGGGGAAGAGTTGTTCTATTTGAAAGGCAAACTGATCGAGTTTGTTAACGCGTATTGGAATTCTTTGCGAAATATTCAGTGTTTATTGTTTATTAGCTGTCTGAATACTGATGGATTATATTATTTTATTATTTTGAAAAAAAATATAACTGCTAATTTTATGTTTAGGATCGGGCCCTAGTGCAGGATATGTATTTTTAAAAAAGTAGAGGAAATATAAGAAACCTGCTTAGGGGAATGTACGTGGAATGAATGTATGTGGTATAGATCAACCTAACCAGAAAATCAAAGTCCCTCCATAATTAATAAAAGTAAGACTGCCCACGTCTTAACTTAAAACAAGTATAAGTCGAAGCATAGTGATGACGAGCAAAGTTTCTAAGACGCCTCCAGGTGTTACCTTCATACACCTTACGCAGAAACACAAACGTTAAATCATAATTTTGTTACAAATCGATCTTTTAATTATTTGAACTAGTTAAACTAAGCTCACTCGTGACTCAGTGGACTTATTTACATTGTGGATCATATTCTACAATGTGAAGTCTATTCACTATGTGCCAGATAAAACTACAGCTTTTAAAGTAATCTCTTCGTGTGGTGACGGAGTAAGAATACAATACGTCACCACCCCATCGCATCCCATAGGTGTCGTAAAAACCGACTAAGCCACTATCCGTGAATATCTTTACGAAATAAAAAGAGGGAAAACTTGAAATTAAGCCCTATATCAATCCGTCTGGCCAGCGTGGTATTAGTAGGCCAAGTATCCTTCCGTCATGGGAGGAGGCCCGTCCCTGCCGTGGGACATTAATGGGTTGTTATAATTTCATAATAACCATCAAAGGTACTACTTTTATTGATAGAAAGAAAAACATTTAAAATAATACATCTGTACAACACTTATATGGAATTACCGTAGAAGCACGTGAAACATAATATTATTATGAACCCAAATGGGGCACTAGCATAGCTCCCTGGAGAACCCCACTCTCTTGAGTAACATTTTAGCAACTAAATGTTACATTTTCTATATAATTGTTAGTAGTATTGTAGATGAATATGGATTGATCTATTTAGAATACGAGAACGGAACTTCGTTGTAAAATGTATGTCGTTTTCGACATGTCCCAGTTTTAAATCTCAAAGGACTCATCTGTAACTGTTACAAAATTCGTATAGACAGTCACGCCCTTATGGAATTACAGGATGGGTGTTTTATTTTACGAATGCTAACTATCTGGTATAAGTATTCAGTGTAGTGGTGGACTACGAATACTGAAAGTCACCTCACCTGAGCCTGTAGATGTCATAAAGAACGTGTATAAAGAGGGCGTTAGGTACTTTTTTGAAAGATAGTCAAAATATTAGATTTTTCCTACCAAACTGTCTACTTTTTAATAAATACCCCAGTATAGATTACAAGTAAATAAACCAACACCCATAATCAACAGTACAGAAAGCAACACTATAAGCATTTAATAAACTATGAATGTACCAATTATAAACTTTGAAGAGAACTACTGGCACGCTGATGTAATTATCCCAATCCTTAAATGTCAGAATAGTATATGAATGTTTAAAACGTATTTTGAAGACCAATTATTTGTACATGAACTTAAAATGTCAAATCAATTACAATTCACGTCAGTCCGAATTAACCAGGTAAACCCATAAAACATCAGAAACAAACAAAACCAATAAAGTATCTAAAAATAACATGAATAAAGTTTCCAATTCAATTGAAATTGTTCTCAGTTCGGAATTCTCCATAGCTACTACGAAACCATTTCCTAAAACGCTAAATAAAAATGCTGTTTATATTGAGATTCGAGAGTTTCAACACAGGTTAAGTAGTAGTCATTTAGTAAAAGATACTTTAATTTTTAAAGCTATATAATTAGTGGTGTCATTAAATAGAAATTTTAACTCAATCTTTGTAGGCGAGAGGTCAAAGAGATCGTCGCTTAACGAAATAGCTTGATACAACTTGATACCGGGTCGTCCAGTCTGTAATTTAGTTTTTTTTCGTTTTAAACATTTTGTCACTATTCCGTGCTTTAGACTTAACTTAAATTGCATCAATTGTTTGTTAGATATAAACGATAGTACTAGGCTCAGATTTTTTTGTTCGGGTATTAGGTATATGTTTGTTTGTAAAAATCAATGAATCTATAAAATGTTCTTATACGAGCTGGAGAAATTTGAGTGACAGAGTAAGAGCTCAGATGGCCAAATTTGTAAGGCATCAGGGACCAATAATTAATAATAATAGATTCATTTATCCCTCACTTCAATAAAGACTTCAATATAATTTACAGATTTCAACATACATCAGTCTGTTTATCTATATGTTACAGCCAAAGTAATAAATATGAATATTATACATAATAACTAGCCATTATGTATAAGGGCTACTCAGTTTTGATAAAGTGATTAACTCATTAAATTTTACCTTTTATCTGCCAAAAGTCAGAAACAGTTGGTTAGGTTAGGTTAGTATGGTGACCAAAGGATGCAAGAAGCATTTTTTTTATGTAAAACTAGAATATAGTACATATTACTATATTCTAGTTTCGTTCCTTTGGTCGCCATGCTAACCTAACCTAACCAACTGTTTTTGACTTTCGCCTTAATATTGTATTTTTGCCAGTTAAAAGGTAAAATTTCAATGAGTTTTGACTAACATCGATGGTCAAAACCACTTTTGACTGAAAAAACCAGTCAAAAGTAGTTATGAGTTTTGACTATAACATAATATATATAATGGCTAGTTAATGTGATTAATTCTGCGACATTTATCACTTTATCAAAATTGAGTAGCCCTTATACATAATGGCTAGTTATTATGTATAATATTTATATTTATTACTTTGGCTGTAACATATATACAAGGTTCGTGAAAATCATGCTTAAGTTTTACTTTTAAACTTAAAAATGAGTTAATTTATACCATAACACCATCTTATATCTAGCCTAAGTTTAATTGTAATTTATAGTTATATCTTTAATTGTAATATTTGTGAAGGAAATAAATGTTTTTGATTGATGGATTGATTGAGTTAAGAAGTAAAGTAGATTTGTACAGATACATCAGACTACATTTTGCACATAAAATATTTCACGAATACCAAATATGCATTAAGCTTATTCACTACTCCTTAGAATACAAATGAACGTGGTATTAACATACGTACTTAGCTTTATAGGAATATAAAAGATGTGAAACGAATATATCCGTGAATTCTAATATGGTGCTTCATACAATTCATTAAGCAGCAAAAAGATTAGCATACACTCAACGCGGCTAAAATTCAAACATTATTCATAAAAAAGCGAGTTAAAGTGGGTTTTAGTCTGAAATTTGCATGGCCGCTTTGGTGTATGGTACAATGTTTTAAGCGTTTGTAGAATGGTATATGATTTTTCTCCGTGTGGTGACGGAGTAAGAATACAATATGTCACCACCCCATCTCATCCCACGGGTGTCGTAAAAACCGACTAAGGGACTATCCGTAAATATTATCTTTACGAAATAAAAAGAAGGAAAACTTGTAATTAAACCCTATACCAATTGGTCTGGCCAGCGTGGTATTAGTAGGCTAAGTATCCTTCCTTCACGGGAGGAGGCCCGTCTCTGCAGTGGGACATTAATATGCTGTTATGATAATGATGATATGATTTTTCATTAAAATGAATGGGTGTGCGTGTCAGCGTATGATTACTTCTTGTTTGTCTCTTTTAACAAACGGACAACTACTATAATATAAAAAGACCAAAGTTGAAATAATGTTAAGCAGTTCAAGACTTTGTAAAACTAAATGACTATTCCAAGGATTATTCCATAAGAAAGAAAGCATTAACTTAAGATATACACATTATTAATTACTTTTTTTTTATATGATGGGAGGCAAACGATCCAGCAGGTCACCTCATGGTAAGTGATTACCGTCGCCTATGGACACCGGCAACACCAGAGGAATCACAGATGCATTGTACTTGCGAGTCTTTGCATTTTTACGTAACGTAAGCGACTTTACGAACCGAAATGGACCAACTACTTGAAAAGGGTATCTGGAAATGATAACACAAGACAGACAGAATCGTTGGTTTGGAGCATAATGGGGAAGCGCGCTATGTGAATTATGTATAAATCTTATGTATGTCTTGTTGGTTGTCCTTAAATAAATAAGTCTGTGTCTAGTAGTGGCCTGCTTACAGCTGAGAGAAAGAAGTGTTTGTAAGAGTTTTGAAATTAGAATACCATATATGTATTGTATATAATTATGTGCATGTGCTCTGATGGCCACTTTCTCAAAATTCTTTGTAAACTTGCTTAAGATCTTGGGATGTTCACTAAATCTTAAGCAAGTAATATGGAGTTGGAATTTATTTATTTGTATCAAAACACATTACTTCTTATTCACATATACCTTAATTTAGTATTAACATTTTTTTTCACATTTTTTCAAATAAACCCTCTTTAAGCTTGTTACTTAAACCGTTTTCACGGCAAACGCTTCTAGTGTAAATTATTACTCGTAATTTAGCGTTACAATTCTGCATACGAGTCGGTAGTGCCTTAAATAACGTCAAAAACACTGTTTATATTAAATCTAATAACTTTTGGGAAACTAGAGAAAATTTTTTGGTTTGGTATTTAATGTGTTGGAAAAATACCTCCCTGAACTTTTGTTTTATGGAGTTTAAATAGTTCGTTTTAATGTTGACGTTATTAAAAGTACTTGTATAAAATATAGTTTTGTTTTTATTGTTTATGATGCTGGCGAGTTCACTGGTATCATAAGTTAAAGTACCGTAAAATGAGGTTACTAAAATAAACAGAGGCTACATTGATCACTCATTTTTCTTTGAATGGGCTAAGAGAAGGATGACCGATTCATAATATTAGCCCTTATCAGGATTGTCACATGTATGGCGTGCCTCATTTGCACGAAAATATGACTTCTATAATAAAAAAAATTAAGCGATCAATGTTACCCCACGACATCAAAGATTAATATACATACCTAAGTGTATACATGCACAGGACCGCACAAGGTGACAATACTTGGAGGAGGCCTATGTCCAGCAGTGGACGTGGAGTGGCTGATTTATGATGCTGATGATATATATAAACTCACGTATTTTTCAAACAAACAACAAACAAACAACAAACAAAATACTTTATTTATGTACAATCTCCAAAAACACATACAATTTAATTTAGTAACACATAAATACACTGCAATTAAGCATCTGTTCTGGAGAAGTGTACACAAAAAGGAACCTTCTCAGCATATTGTCTGACTTTCGTCAGACACTGATTTTCAGAAGGCCCATTTTTTGTGCACTGATGTTTAAAAATTGAGCAATAAGTTCCTCTATTTTAACAATAAGCTTTTTTTTTTTAATTTGTTTCCTCCACCTATATAATTAAACTAACAACTAAACTAACAACTATAATATACTAACAATACTAAACAACAATAAAACTAACTTTACCTTAAACTTAAACCTAATATTATTACACTTAACACTACTTAAAAGCCATGTAGCCCAGCAAGACATAACAATTTTTAACACTGGCCACATTGGCATCCAACTACTGTCAGTCACTCTGATGACATATTTATAAGAAACATACAAAAGCAGACACAGATACGTAAACATAATGTACAATATCAAAATACAAACGTTTGCACTTAGTGCAACAATGAGTTTACTAATACATGTAATTATCTGTTATTACACTATCAATAAACATTACAACAAATTGCTTAGAGTAAGAACTAAACAAAGCACACGTATACACAAAATTAACAGTACAAAACATAGCAGGGCAGTAAACAAAAATAAGAAATACACAACGAAAACAGCAATTGAGCCACAAAGTTACCACAAAAAATACAGACAGTCTACAGGTAAGAGATGTCGGCCCGAAGGTTACCAAAATTTTTTTGCCTATCCAACAGAAATTGCGTCAGTCGTAATCTAAAGACCATGATCGAAGAATTTTTCCTATGAGGGGTAGGCAGAAACCACCGCGCGCCTTAGAATTGATAATCTATATCTATACTATTATATAAAGCTGAAGAGTTTGTTTGTTTGTTTGAACGCGCTAATCTCAGGAACTACTTCTCCGAATTGAATTTAGTTTTCAGTTTTGGATAGACCATTTATCGAGGAAGGCTATAGGCTATATAACATCACGCTATGACAATTTTTTTTTTTTTCAAATTTGGAGGGCCTACTTAGAAGATTCATGGTCTCTCAGAGGGCAATGGAGAGACCTATGTTGTAGCCTGACCCATGAGCCTACTCAGAAGGCTCACGGTCACTCAGAGGGCAATGGAGAGAGCTATATTGTAGTCTGACCTATGGGCCTACTCACAAGGTTCATGGTCACTCAGAGGGCAATGGAGAGACCTATGTTGTAGCCTGACTCATGGGCCTACTTAGAAGAGTCATGGTCACTCAGAGGGCAATGGAGAGCCCTATGTTGTAGCCTGACCTATGGGCCTATTTAGAAGGCTCATGGTCACTCAAAGGGCAATGAAGAGAGCTATGTTGTAGCCTGATCTATGGGCCTACTCAGAAGAATCTTGGTTACTCAGAGGGCAATGGCGAGAACTATGTTGTAGCCTGACCTATGGACCTACTCAGAAGAATCATGGTCACTCAGAGGGCAATGGCGAGAGCTATGTTGTAGCCTGACCTATGGGCCTACTCAGAAGGCTCATGGGCACTCAGGTGTATAGCAGAGAGCTATGTTGTGAGTTTCCCTGCGTGATCCAATCAAAAATGAGGAGAACCGCAAGAGAACCAAAGTAACCGACATAACATAACCGGTTAAAGTGGCGACAAGCAGGGTACATAGCGCGGAGAACCGACAGCTGTTTGGGCAGAAAAATTCTGGAATGGCGACCGCGTACCGGAAAGCGCTGGTGTGGACGGTTGGAAGCCGATGGATGAGGGAGGCACAGGACCGCACAAGGTGGCAATACTTGAAGACTCTTAGTGATATAGACTAAATGTTTTTGATTTTTTGATGTTTCACTTAGGAAATATTAAACTTTAACTAATTTATTTTTTGGTAAGAAAACTCCCGTACGGCCTTATTCTGGATTCTCGGGAACGCTTATTGACATTTTAAAGGATGCCATGTTGCGGGACGTTTTACGTAGGTACATAAAATTTACAGATTAATTTAGTTTTGAGTAGGTATATAAAAAAACTAAACCTAAAAGTAACTTACAACTGCCTAGAATTTAATCATACAGGTAACAAACAATTTTCGAATACTATTTCTGAAAGGATATACATTGTAAGTAAGTATTAGATTGTAAAATGCGATACAAAAGCGTATGTGTGACACAAATTCGTGGCGCGCTCAACCTGCCGTGAACCATTGTGGGATATTCACTCGAGTGGGAGGGTTTTGCTGCTCGACTGACTCATATCTTCTGTTTAGTGATATAGACTAAATGTTTTTGATTTTTTGATGTTTCACTTAGAAAATATTAAACTTTAACTATTTTTTTTTTGCTAAGAAAACTCCCGTACGGCCTTATTCTGGATTCTCGGGAACGCTTATTGACATTTTAAAGGAATGCCATGTTGCGGGACGTTTTACGTAGGTACATAAAATTTACAGATTAATTTAGTTTTGAGTAGGTATATAAAAAAACTAAACCTAAAAGTAACTTACAACTGCCTAGAATTTAATCATACAGGTAACAAACAATTTTCGAATACTATTTCTGAAAGGATATACATTGTAAGTAAGTATTAGATTGTAAAATGCGATACAAAAGCGTATGTGTGACACAAATTCGTGGCGCGCTCAACCTGCCGTGAACCATTGTGGGATATTCACTCGAGTGGGAGGGTTTTGATGCTCGACTGACTCATATCTTCTGCTTAGTGATATACACTAAATGTTTTTGATTTGTTGAAGTTTTACTTAGGAAATATTAAACTTTAACTTATTTATTTTTTGTTAAGACAACTCCCGTACTACGGCCTCATTCCGGTTTCTCGGGAACGTTTATTGACAACATAGTAACGCGATGTTGAGGGACTTTTTACATACACGAATTTTACAAAATTAATTAAATTTTGAGTTGGTATATTAAAAAAACGAAACCTAGAAGTAACTTACAAATGCCTAGAATTTAATCATACAGGTAACAAACAATTTTCTAATATTATTTGTAAAAGGGTGTAAGTATTTGATTGTAGAAAGGTTCTGGAATGGCGACCGCGTACCGGAAAGCGCAGGGTGGGGAGACCCCTCACACGGTGGACCGACGACCTGGTTAGGACGGCGGGAAGCCGATGGATGAGGGAGGCACAAGACCGCGCAGAGTGGAAGCAATAACAACATTACACAGTCCATTAATGTCCAACTGCAGGGACGGCACTCCTCCCGTGACGGAGGCCTACTGATACCACGCTGGCCAGACGGATTGGTATAGGGTTTAATTTCAAGTTTTCCTTTTTTTTACCTTGTAAAGATAATATTTACGGTGAGTCCCTTAGTCGGTTTTTACGACATCCATTATTATATTACGGATGAGATGGGGTAGTGACATATTGTATTCTTACTCCGTCACCACACGGAGCTAACTTAGACTAAATGTTTTTGTAACATAAAATTGCAGACATATTATACTCGTACCTACTGAGCAAATTGTTTGCTTATAGGAATCTCTTGAATAAATAAGTGCGATCCTGTAATGATTGTCCTAAGGCTGCATGCTCTTTTTTGTATCGTCTCTTTAAGTCTCCGCGTCTCATCAATATTTGGGTCACGGAGAAAAAAACAATCGAATTCGGTGCGTAAAGATTTTTTTTGGCATTTTTTTAATATTTTTATTTTTAAGGTATATTAATTATAAGCAACTAATTTGAGTATTTTTGTTTTCCTACGTATGGTTTATTTTCAATAGATATTTTAAGTTTTACTTGTGATGACGTCATGTGTACAGCTGCATTACTTGAGCAATGAAGACAGAGACAAACTTCTGTTCAGCCGGACGCATGACGTCATTTAAAGCTCAAATGAAAGACAAAGTAATTCATGTATAATTGTAAAAATGAACACAATCTTGCGGTTTTTTGAGCTAAAACATGATTTTATACCTTACCAATCTAAAATCTCTAAATGGTTTTGGAATCGACGTAAGTAAAGTTATACCTTGCATACCGAATTACACCAAGTTTAATAAAGTTTTCGAGAATAATTCGTAAATATTATCTAGAAATAATTTTATGTAATAAAAAAAGCAGACATAACAAGTAAACGAACTGAAATAACGGTAAATTAAACATTAATTTAATATACAATTAGTGAAATAAAATTATTAGATAATTTCAAAAATAATTGTTTTACACATAATACTTAATGAATTTTTTCAAAGTGTGAGAGACTTTATTTGAATTTAAATTAGTAAATTTTATATACAGTGTGTAATTAAAAAGAATATTACTTAATAGTCATCACCAAATAGGCTTCGGAGCCGAAATCGTCGTGTATGCTGCCGTGCTGAGGTTCTGGGTTCGAATTTTTTCAAAGTGTGAGAGACTTTATTTGAATTTAAATTAGTAAATTTTATATACAGTGTGTAATTAAAAAGAATATTACTTAATAGTCATCACCAAATAGGCTTCGGAGCCGAAATCGTCGTGTATGCTGCCGTGCTGAGGTTCTGGGTTCGAATTTTATTTGTGGAATCCATAAATTATTGTTTTCATTTTGGATGTTCACAAATCGTTTTACAAAAAACAAAATTCTTGTAGTCGTCTCCAACGCGAAAAAGTAGGATCAGGATTTTTTGGCAATTCATTAAATTGTAGAATAATCCATGGGCAAGCGAATCATAAAGAAAATATCTAGACCAAAGCAAACATTCCGGTTCGTGCATTAAATATTGCATTAAACGAGAACC
Source organism: Schrankia costaestrigalis (assembly GCA_905475405.1). Lineage (NCBI taxonomy): Eukaryota > Metazoa > Arthropoda > Insecta > Lepidoptera > Erebidae > Schrankia > Schrankia costaestrigalis. Next base: position 11,088,762 of record FR997851.1, read on the forward strand.
AAACCAGAGGCGTAGAGGCCTCTGGTTAATGGACGCCATAGAGGTAATCTAAAATCTGGTTAAGTAGTACGAATTATTTACAATATTATTTATAACCTCCTGTATATGAAAATAAAATGTAAATAAACTAAAAGAAACAGTTAGAGATTATAGACCTTAGCGTCGGTCAAAAAACTTATAAAATAAATTGACCAATCACATCTTCAGACGAAATAACTGTTTAACATAACGACCAATCAGAGACTGTAAAATTCAAAATATATTATTTTCATGATTGTACGAGGTTAAGAAAAAATCCTTTCAAATAGTATTGTAGGTGTGTTTATTTATATAGTTAGGTTTAGTCTATGTTCTTGTTGGTTTCATCGCGTTTAGTGAGTGTGTAATAAAACATAATATTAAGGTAACTAATTTCAAATTTATTTATTGTTTCCAGTATTAATAGTACAAATATGGAGGAATAGATCCTACACTAGGATGTGTAGAGAATAGTCTCTTTCATTAAGCTTAGTACTAATCGTACAGAACTAGATAATTAACTATGTATTGGGTTATGTATTCATGTAATTATACAATAGTTTACTATTTTATGTGATAAGAGTTAAACAACAGGGCTTGTCAAAACTCGACGAATAGCCTTGAATAAATCCAAACCATGGTAATGTTGCTTTCAGTATCTTAGTAAGACATGTGATTGTAATTGAGAGGTCTTTGGCCAGCAGTGCTAAAAGATTTACCTTGGTCGATTTTGACAACACCCACTCGGGACATGTAAGGGATGTTACACCTACAGTAAAACCTGATTGCGACGCAAAGGTTTAAATTGCTTCATTAAAAACGTTGTGCGCATAAACAAATGAATAAGCATTTTACTGTACATGTTCTGCGTATGATAGGGTCTTTACAAAAAAGTATTAAGTATTTTTAACATGCACCCCATAGCACAACATCATCTTAGTTTGGCACTAGATAACGTTTTTCGAGGAATAATATTATACATATTATCATTATCCTTTTATCTATTAAATGGAGTTTCAAATGAACTAATCAGTCAATGTATCGGACGCATTCATCTGTGTCTACAAGCTTACATCTTTACACGAGCGTATGAAGACACGCAAAGAGATTGCCAATTTATATTGATCGCTTAGTACCCTTATTGTATTTTGAAAACGTTTTACTGTATACCATAAAAACATTTAAAAGAACGAGCCTCTGTCAAGTTCCTTCTTTACTTCAGAGATTAATTGTTAAGTATAAGTTGATCAGATGTATAAGTTCATCTCATGAGGTCATCATCATCATAACAGCCCATTAATGTCCCACTCCAGGGACGGGCCTCCTCCCGTGACGGAGGGATACTTGGCCTACTAATACCACGCTGGCCAGATTGATTGGTACAGGGTTTAATTTCAAGTTTTCCTTCTTTTTATTTCATTTAAATGATAGTCCCTTAGACGGTTTTTACGACACCCATGGGATGAGATGGGGTGGTGACATATTTTAGTCTTACTCCGTCACCACACGGAGATCGTTTTAAATAATAAAAGTTTTAAATAATAAGACGCCATGTTTCTTTTCTTACAGATTTTCTACTGAATTCTTCGCACAATGTATTCCATAGCATCTATAACCAGAATCAGGAATATACAGATAGGGCTTTTGTATATGGCGTCAATGCAATTTACTTCTTATTTGTTTCCAAAACAAGCTGATGTTTATGGTAAGTTTGTGATTTACTACATCTTTCATTACATAAACAAGTCCACTTGCTTTATGTAATGAAGGATGTACAAAAGCTATATTTAAGATTAATGTAAGCTATTTGAAGCTTTACAAATTTAATGATTACAGTCAAAAACCAAATTAAGGATTTGTTGACGTCAAATCATTGATTTATAAAAAACCCTAGATGCACATTTTCAAACAAAACTAACAGCCAAAAGTGTCACCAAATTAAACATACGCAATAAATACGTATAGTAATATCGTAAACATATTTCTTTTTTCAAATTCAATCTTACACGCATGACATAAAGTTGTATTTAAAAAGTAATGCACATAAAGCAATAAAATTTAATGATTGACGTTTGCCGGTAGAACAACGCGATACTAATTTAAAAAAAGTGCACAATGCGCCCATTTGTTGCGGACGTTTTTGGGAAGTGGAGTGTGTATCTTTGGTTTTTTGTAAATCAATGCGTCAAATATTTTTTTATAGCAGTTGATATCGATAGTGTATTAAATGTCTATAAGAGCTAGCTGATAAAGTTAAACTTCACGTAAAACCCAGAACCAATTTGTTAAGTCAGTAGAGGTAATTTAGTAGAGGTAGTTATAGTATAAATTACTTAAATCTTAGCTTTCAATGAAGTTAAGACTTAAGTTTCTATAACGCCTTCCAGATGGATGTGATTTTGACTTCATCATAGTCGGAGCGGGAACAGCAGGCAGCGTCATAGCAAACAGGTTGTCAGAAAATGAAAAATTTAATATACTACTTATAGAAGCAGGCGGAGATCCACCAGCGGAGTCTTTAGTAAGTAAACTTTGTTAGAATTGCATTCTGTAAGCGTTTACTGCTAAAGTTATATTTCAATTTAAATACACTTAAAATAAGTACCTTAGTTTCTAGTTTTTCAGTGCAGTCATATAATTTAAAACTATTAAGAGATTTTGGTGATATAAGTGGGAAGGTTAAATTTCTTAACCGTATTATGGTGTTATAAAGGGAGTTTGAGTGTTTAGCTTACTTGTTCGTTTGACATACCGTTACATTTTTCATTTTAAGCGTACATAATGACAGAGTTATCAAACAGCGCTATTGGTAAAAGGCGCTAGTAGATGAAACCAAGTTGGCGAACCACTCGAGCTCTTCTACCGGTATCACCTTCCAGTATTATGAAATATTTGCTGACTTTCGCAAAATCTAATACTTTTCTGATTATTTACAGTTTCCTGGTTCAACAATTTTTCTACAAAGATCTCTTTACGATTGGAATTTCACAACAGTAAACGACAGAAATGTAGAAAAATGCCACCAAAACCCTTTCTATGAATTTAGTCAAGGCAAAATGCTCGGAGGTACCAGCTCTTTGGACTATTTCATACACTCGCGTGGATACCCTTCAGATTATGATCACTGGGCAAATATTACTAATGATCCTACGTGGGAATGGAAGAATGTGCTTCCTTACTTTATGAAAAGTCAAAAAGTTGAAGACAGCTCAATTTCTTCAGATGAGTTTGGCAAAAATGGTAACGTCAGATTACAAAAAGATGATGGACTTTTCTTAGGAAATATTATGAACAGTTTTAAAGAGTTAGGTCACAAAATTATTGATTCCCAGGCAGATGGTCTTGGATATTTCAAACCATTGGTTAATATAGCATCCGGACATCGTCAAAGTTCCGCTTTATCTTATCTATCTATTGCAAAAGACCGTAAGAACCTTCACGTATTAAAGAATACTTTAGTTACAAAGATTAATTTCGATGAATATAAAAACGCAGTTGGAGTAGATGTTGTTACTAAGAAAGGAGATAAAATAACAATCAACGCTAATGAAGAAGTAATTGTCTCTGCTGGTACTTTCAACTCCGCCAAACTACTTATGCTGTCAGGTATTGGACCAAAAGAGCATTTATCTTGTATGAAGATGAAAGTAATATCTGATCTTCCAGTAGGAAAGAACTTGCAGGACCATATCGCTGTTATTGTACCAATCAGTATGGAAGAAAGTGAAAGGCCTCCAATAAATCCACATAAACACATAGCAAGTCCACTGATGGGCAACGTTGCTCTAGACAAATTCCAAGACTACCCAGACTACGAATCAATTTCATATCCATCTTTCACTCACATGATTTTGGCATTTTGTGCTTTCTCCTTTAGAATAAAATATGAAATTTGTGATAATATTAATGTGCAAACTAGTGATAAGATGTCTTTATTCAATCAAATTGTACATTGGAGCCCTAAATCAAGAGGGCAAGTTAAATTGAAAAGCACTGATCCTATGGATCCGCCTATCATAAATATAGGCTATTTGTCCAACAAAGATGATTTGAAAGATTTAGTGGAGTATATCAAAGATTTTATGCCGTTAGTTAATACGACTCATTTTAGAAAAGTTAAAGCGGAATTTGTAGATCAATCTCTAGGATGTGATATGGAACAAGGTAGCGATGAATTTTGGAAATGTTATGCATCGTGCATGTTTACAGGAATGAATTATTACGTTGGTACTTGTGCAATGGGCAGCGTGGTTGATAGCAAGCTGAATGTGTTCGGAGTTCAAAGGTTAAGAATTGCTGATGCTAGTGTAATGCCCACTTTAACAAGAGGAGATCCGCAAGGTCCTGTGATTATGATAGCTGAAAAGTTAGCTGATTTCATTAAGCAAGAACAGAAATCAGGTTAACTGGGAGTATGTTCAGTGTTAGTCAATAAAATAATTAACGTGATCTTGCATGGTCTTGATTGTTCCTATTAATACAGTTAATAAAAATGTAAGTAAAATGAAAGTTAGAAGTATTTTATTTAAAAGGTTTACAGATATTGTTTGATGTATCGTCACGATAAGAAATGTTAGCCCTTAGAAATAAAATTGTCTCGCTTAGGACTTCCAACCAAGTGTACTTCACCAATTCAATGCAAATTATTTACTAGCTGTTGTTACTAGTTTAGTTTATATTATGTAAATAGTTAGATAAAAAAACTTTCGCAAATATTGTCTCTTTCATCATCATCATATCAGCCAATCGAGGTCCACTGCTGGACATATGCCTCCAATGAATCAATCAATCATTTATTCAATAACAATTACAGAGCATTGTATCTGAACATCACAATATACATTACTATTCAACATACCATTACACATGCACAGATGAAATATTTAGGTATATAATAATAAAGAATTTAAAATTACATGTAACATTTTGATTAATAGTATTACAATTAGAATTATTATTAATTTAACAGTACTTGGCTAAAAATAAAATTAAATAATAAATAAAATTAAAATTAAATAAATTTAAATTAAATAATAAATAAATAATCACAGATCATCAACACTATACAGACATCTACTTAGCAGGTACTCCTTGAGTTTTATTTTAAAAGAACCTTTGTACAATAAGTCTTTTAGGTACTCAGGCAACTTGTTAACCAACCTAACTGCTTGATAACGAGGACTATGCTTAACTATGCTCAACCGTGGATGTATATCAACTTGAAAATCCTTTCTTCTAGTTTGCTCTCTGTTTTTCCTTTCTTCATCAGTTTCAAAACTTGTCAAATATTTAGCAAAGTGGTTTAGAACTACTAAAACATAGAGACTCGGTACTGTTAATATTCCTAATTTTATAAAATGTTCTCGACAACTATTGCAACTCCTCCAAGTATTGCAACCTTGTGCCTATTCTGACCTAATTTACTTTATTTCATTTACGCAAAAAAAAGTGGGCCTTTAGTCCACACATACATTTAATAACTTTATTTATCAAACAAATGTTGCTTCATTTATTCAACCGTGTGGGAGTTTTCAATTTAATTTTCAATCTGCACTAATTTCTTTACCAAAATGTACACAATTAGAGTGAAAATTATAACGAATGGTACGAAAATAGGTTAGCAAAGCAGCTTAAAGCTCATAATGAGAAACATTCATAATACAAAACAGTACAAAATTCTACTCTTTTTGTTTTATTATTCAGTGTCTCACTGTATGTGGACAATCGGGACGTATAAACCCCAACACAGTATACATGGGTTATAAGTACCTCCCTGGGGCAGCAACGCGGCTCAACTCTTCATAACAACATAAAATAAGCCCAAAAAAAAGCGTAGGACATAAACAGACCGAAACACCGCATTTGTATTTGGTATTCAACAAAGGGTTAACGTTTATTGCACGCCGGCCGGCCGAATAGGCCGCACAACCGGATTTATCGAGATATCCGTCCTGGTTTAAGCCACCAAGCACTGAATGGGTCCGGTAAACAGCTAGAGAATGGCGGAAATTATCGGTTATATCCTGTAAGTTGCTCTAACGTATGTGGATACATATTTTAACATTTAACTCGAGTAAACTTCCATAGTCGTTCATTTTTATTTATCAATACTAAGGCGGAGTTCTCCAAGGTAGTAAAGGAATGGCGCTCCCGTTACGTAACATTCCCCTGAAGGCTGCATTTGGTATTTACAGAGTAATTTTGTGCCGAGAGCATCCTACAAATTATGTTCATTACTTCACAGAGTACACCGTTGCTAAGGACGTTTCAAATGTTGACGATCGCACAAATGATGACGTTGAATTTGAATTGAAAATTTTTCAAGGACGCTACTCTTTCACGGCGACCATCATTTATTTAATCGTTTACTTATTTTATTAATGTTAATAATAAATACAGAAAATATCACAATCTGTATAACTACCTAACAATGTCCCTGAATTCAAGGGCTAATAAAATTGCACTGAATTTAAAAAAAAATTAAATACTGACTTCAAGACTTTTAATTATAACAGGTATTTACTTAATGTCTTTGGATAGTTTATTCACAGAAATTATATATTTACTTATTAAAAATTAAATGACTTAATTTATATTGTTGACATTTCTATGGAACCAAACAGAAGTTCTTTTAAAAAAAAATTGGTCATGAAATAACTGAATATTACAAACACTACTCGAACAACTAAATTAGAATCTTCACCTTAAATATAAATACAAGTACAATATAAAGTTCAAACAAAGAAAATGGCCTCAAGCTAAAAGAAATCATTACATTATTACACAGTCTACTAACATTGAAAATTGAGAAACATAAAATAATATTATTTTTAGTAAACTGGATACATCAATTATGTTTAATAGAATACAGATACCTGACTAAAAAGAGAAGAGGCGAGTAGACAAGACTAAATTAGGTGGATTAAATAACAAGAGTATTTTGTTTTTGAAATTACTTAAATTTTATGAATGTAGAGAGATATTCAGCATTGTTGCTATTATTAGATATTCAGTCCTGTAGGTTTTCTGGGTGGTTTCTATAAATGAGAATATACACGAATATTTAGACGACCTCTATGGCGTAGTGGTTATATAACATGATTGCTACGCAGAGGTTTCGGGTTCGATTCCCGCTCAATGCAAATCTTTGTGTGCATGAACATGATCGTTTGCATTAGTCTGGGTGTTTTCTATGTATATGTGTGTATTTACAAAAAAAAAGTATTGTATGTTTATTACTTGTCTTGTACCCGTAGTACAAGCTCTGCTTAGTTTGGGACTAGATGACGTTATATGAATGTGTGAGTAATATTTATTTATACAGAAGACTTTAACGTGTCTGTTTTTTCTGATATAAAACAGTTTTCTAATTCTGTGTAGGTGTAACCTATTTATATTCAAGTTTCTTGTTTTACCTGAAGGAAAAGTTAAGCTGTAAGTGATCTGCTTTCAAATACTAACAATCTCGTACGTTTTTATGATCGTGTAGTTTCTAATGATAAAAAAACAAATGAAACACTATATACTGAATTCATTTATTTATTTTATGGGTCTCCAACAAAGGCAATACACATTAGAATTAATATAAAAAACTACAAGAGCATTGCGTGTATTCCAATATTGATAAAAAGTACAATGTATGGGATTATATTGTAAGAAAAAGCACTTTCTTCTTTTTAAGAGACTATTCACCGCACTAGGCCGAAATCCCTGTATCGTGGGGTCCCTTTATCATGACAGCCTATTAATGTCCCACTGCAGAGACGGGCCTTCTCCCATGACGGTGGAATACTTGGTCTACTAATACCACGCTGGCCAGACGGATTGGTACAGGGTTTAATTTCAAGTTTACCTTCTTTTTATTTCGTAAAGATAATATTCACGGATAGTCCCTTAGTCGGTTTTTACGATACCCATGGCATGATATAGGGTGGTGACATATTGTATTCTTAATCCGTCACCACACGGAGAACGCGGGGTCCCTTATAGACTTAAAATTAAGGACATAACGAACTAATAAACAATTATCTTACATGAGATTCTAATTCACACTTTGACTATAACCATGTAACGACACCTCATCCCGTTGATACCGTAGTTATTTCGTCACCACACGTCAGCTGCATTAAGTATTTACAAAAGTATAGATCTATTTACGTACAGTTTGAGTACGGTTTGTTTCTCACATACACATTCAAACCATGCGTGAATATCACACACACACACATACATACACACACACACACACACACATAAACAGCTATTGATAGGGGTTTCGACAGACATGTCGGAAATTGAAATGTACGGTTTTGTTGGCCGATGTTTTTGGACAAAGTTTTGGGAATGAGACATCATGAGTAGAATCCACAATTGCGTGAAGTAATTACATTAGCTTTGTGTGAATTAATGTGAAATATTTTAAAATTAATTTTTACTTATTAAGGTTGTTTAGTAAAACCTTTTTAAACAAACAGATTTCTGTAAATAAATGTGTGGTTTTACGTAAAAAGACAGCAACCACAGTATTGTTTTATTTGATTGACAAACTCAATATATCTACCAAAGATACAAACTAATACCGGCTGGCCAACCTTTTAGGGAAAATATCCCATTTGGATGTGTACATTTTTCAGTGACACGTTTATGGGACTTTTACAGACATGAAATTAACGACCACAAGCAAGCTCAAGACAATTATTTATGAATCAGACAAGAAATAGTCTTGCATGGGATTTGAACCAGCGACCTCTTGTAAGGCAGCCGCATAAACAACCACAGAGGTATCACAAGTATTATCACGGAACAAATTTTTGTTTCGTAAGTATTAACAATGACGCGACAATACAAAACAACTAAAAAGCATTTTCAATCAAACGAGACAATCAATTCATAAATCCACTACGATTATTATCATAAACGTTAAGCTACAAACAAATGTCGTCCTTATTGCAATAAAAACATTCACAATATAACCGTTTTTCCTAACAAAAAGAAGCAATGAATTTATTCCGGTCATACGATTGGCGAGCGAATAATATCCGTTTCTAATAGTAATCTCTCTTTATTCTTTCGTATAAATTAAGTGGACCACGACCGATAAGGGTTGGTATTGAATGGAGCTAAGATAAGCGGAGCTGAGATGAGCGGAGTTAGGTTAACTTTTGGTTAAAGTTTTAAGTGGTAAGACGTGGAACTCACGTAACCAGAAAACAGTCAAAGTTCGTTTAAAGTCACTTTGCACGCTTATTTTGTAACGAAGTATAAACTCATTATAAAAAGAAAACTATAAAGTTATTCAACAAAATGCTCTAGACTGGAAAATTATGTTATTTTTTGTATTTTAAATATATCGTTACAGATACTCTCATTTGATTTTGACGTAATGTTATTTTATTATAAATTTTGTGTATTTTGAGGTCTTTTTTGTTCAGCAAACCTTTCATGAAGGACGAAAGTTTCAAATAATAGAAGAGAAGTGTAGAAACTTGCTGGGTAGATAAAGTAGTAAAATATGGTTTTACGGTAAGATTTCCTTCTATAGTTTTTGTATTGGTAAAATGTTAAAAATGATTACCTTACCTCTATTATTTGTTTATTTTGTTGTGTATTTTGTTTAAGTATATTTTTATTATTTATTTATTACTTTTATTTCAATAATTATTTTACTGGGTGGGGATCGGAGACCAGCGCCGTGAAGTCACTCACACATTATATTACGGGCACTGCTGAAAACCAGTGTTGCGAGGCGCCTCTGGCTCTCGTAGCTTTATACTCCCTTCCCTCTGGATCCCGTTTGATACGGACGTGTTCCTAGCTACCACTATTTTAAATATTATTTCAATAAAAAAGTGAAAAATAATTATTAAAAATTGGCCGCCAATACCAGGATATCATAAACTACTCCGGGTCGTTACATCAACTGTGTGAAGAAGACCATCAGTAAGAAGAAGACGTCTACTACGCGTGAGTGTATTGCATGCGAATATCCTGACGTCAAGCCAATTACAAAGCGCGGTGCGTTACCCCTTCTCAGCGCAGTACACCCCCTCTCTTAAAGGGCGGTACTCCTGCTCCGGCGCAAGCCACGCCTGCTAACTGTGATATTTCTCCGTCGCTTCATTTTGGCCTACAAAATATAAAATGAGTGTAAAACGCACACCTCCGCATTCCCAAAACGAATTAACTGTGGATAATCAAGCTGCACCTCGCTATAGCTCTGACCCAATGATAAATACCTCGGCAGTTGTTGATATTGAGGACAATTACTTTAATGCTAGTAAACGACATAAACGTAACTTTAGCAACATTACAGAACAATCTTCCACAACCTTTACTGAGATTAAAGCGCTGTTTGACACCAAGTTTGAAGCCCTTAATTCTGTATTGTCTACCCTACTAACCCAAAATGACACCATACAAAAGTCTATGGAGCTAATGAGTAATAAAAACGATCAATTTATTACTAAAATTTGCAATCTAGAACGGGAAAACGACGAACACAAAAAACGTATTCAGGCACTAGAAAAGAAGATTGAAATGTTGGAAAAAAGCAAGTGTGATTCTTCACTGGAGATTCGCAATGTCCCACCCCAAAAGGGGGAAGATAGAGGGTTACTTACAAACCTCATTAAACACATAACACAATCTCTTGGTACGGACAAACCTCTTGATGAATTCGAGATCCGAAATATACACCGCCTCAGAACTGGTACTATATTAGTTGATTTTACTACAGTTGCCCGTAAGGATAATCTTATATCCCAATACAAAACCTACAACAAGAGCAAACGTCTAACTAAAGAACCTACTTTTAATACTAAATGTCTTTTATTACCGGGTGCCGCACAAACTATTTACATACAAGAAACTTTAACCACCAAAGCTAGGCGTTTATCGTACCTTGCCCGTGGACACGTAAAGAATAAAAAGCTCGCCGCCACGTGGACTTCGTATGGGAAGGTCTACGTCAAAAAGGACGAGGATTCTAGTATTATTCGGGTCGCGGAAGAGGAGGAGCTCGCAACAATTGCTATGTGACTATATTCTAATGCGCCTGTTGTAATTATAATAGCACTCATTATGTCTATGTTGAATTGCCATTGCTTGTGTTATACTGTAGTATTCACTATTTTGTCTTTGCATGCTACTAAAAACCTACGTAATTTTTATCATATTTTTGTTATACCACATGACAACAAGCGCACTTTTTTACCTGTAATTGTTAAGTTAAAAACTACCTCCTATTGTTTTTCCAAGTACATTTTAATTATGAACTTGTGTCAGCACAACATTAAGGAGAATTACTTTTATTATTGTTATTTTGATTTATGTACTCTTGGCTGCAGAGATGTTTATACACTATACAATAACTCACCCAATCTCACCACTAAACTCACATACCACAACAACAACACTCTCCTACTCTTATACACTCACACTAACACATATTTACGACAACTATTCATTGGCACACAGCATTGCTACTATAGGAGGAGGGAGGACTCGGTTCGTTACCTGTTGGTTCCAAAATTAACTAAGTTATTTCTATTCCCTGTTCGTCGCGATATGCAGCGACGCACGGTAAAATTCTACAAATTTACCTATTTACTTAGTACAACTTTACTATGAACGTAATGGATTCAATAGGTCTCGAACTGGACTCCCTCTCTCTCGCTCGGGTGATAAGCTGTGAAGTGGATAACTCAAAAAGCTACATACATAATACAGACACCAACCTTAAAATTATTTCCCAAAACATACGTAGTATTAACTGCAATTTTGATAATTTTATTACTCTCCTCCACAGAACTGAAATAGACTGGGATGTTATTGTTTTGTCGGAGTGCTGGCTGAAATCTAATAGCCGTATTACGGAGTTAAGTGATTATAAATACGCATTAACTACTAACAATAAAACGCAAAATGAGGGACTAGTGATTTATTACAAAAGTCACTTAATAGGTACTATCTACGAACCAACACTTGTGGATGCTAATTGCCTTGTCTTCAAAATAAATAGTGACACTTGCGTCATTGGTATTTATCGCCCACCCAGCTGCCGGGACACAAACAACTTCCTGTACTCCCTGGACTCGCTTCTTTCTAGCCTTTCTTCTTACAAAAACATAATTTTATGTGGTGACATAAACATCGATATTCACCCAGGCGGGAAAGATAAGCGAGCGCACGAGTATTTAAATCTCGTAGCTAGCCATTGTATGATTCCCGGACATACTGAAATCACTCACGGCGGTACGTGCCTCGACCACCTTATTGTGAAAACTAAGTTAGATGCTACTTGTCTAGTCATGAATGCCACAATCACAGACCACGACTGCGTGGCTTTAAGCCTTAGCCTAAATAATAACCTACGGATAAACTCTTCCCCTATCACTAAAGTTAACTATAACCTACTTGACTCAGCATTGTGTAACATAAATCTTGACCCCATTCTCTCATCTATTGATGCGAATCATGCCTCTAACTTACTAGTCACTTGTTTATCCACGGCCATTGCACTCAGCTCTAAGTCATTGCCTCCGCCCAGAAGGAAAGTTATTAGCAAGCCGTGGATAACCAAAGGTCTCCTTCGTTGTCTACGTAACAGAGACAATATCCACAAAAAGTTAAAAAAAGCGCCACTGAATGAAGAATTAAGAGTCACATACAAGCGATACAGAGGCTTCTGTTCATCTGTCATTCATAAAGCTAAGAGATTGTATGAAAAGCAGGAGATTGAACGTAGTCACAGTAACAAGAAGCAGTTATGGGAAGTGATTAAAAATGTTAGTGGTACTAAACGCTCTATTGACTATTCTCCATCTCTTTTGTCGCCCCACTCCCCCCAGCATTGTGTAAATGAAGTGAATGAGTATTTTGTCAGTATAGGTAGGGATCTTGTTGAGAATATTGTGCATAACGAACATCCAGCTACGCCTACCCCGTCGAGTTGTAGTCATGTGCCTCTTTCACCCTTACACTCCTTTGTTATGACGCCCACAGATGAGAATGAGGTGGCTCGCATCATCAATGGCTTGAGAGACAGATGTGCCGTAGGAGTGGACACCATCTCAACAGGAATCCTTAAGAGGTACTCCTCCATGTTGGTTGGACCGCTCACACACATCTGTAACCTTGCAATAGAACATGGTGTCTTCCCCTCTGTATTTAAAGGTGCGCTGGTGAAACCTATATTAAAAAGTGGCGACTGGGACCTTGTCTCAAACTATAGACCAATCTCTATCCTACCTTCCATTTCCAAAATTCTTGAGCGTATTATCAACCATAGATTAGTGAACTATCTAGAGAGTAAAGGGATACTCTCGTCCTCACAGTTCGGCTTTAGAAGAGGTAAGTCCACTGCTGATGCTGTTCTGGGCCTTACCAATTACGTTAGTACTGCTCTAGACTCCAAGAATAAGTGCGTTGGGATCTTCTTGGACATCGCTAAAGCGTTTGACACGGTCTCAGTCCCACTACTCCTATCAAAACTGGAAAATATAGGTATCAGGGGTCTCCAGCTCAAACTCTTTGAGGACTACCTCTCATGTAGGACTCAAATGGTAAAGATTGGTGGCTGGACAAGCACGGAGAAGCTGGTCACCCACGGTGTCCCCCAGGGCAGTGTCCTGGGCCCAACTCTTTTCCTCATCTATATCAACGATCTTTGCCAATTACAGATAGACGGAGGACAAGCGTTCACTTTTGCAGATGACACTGCTCTCCTTTTCCGGGGTGACACCTGGGCTGAAGCATTCAGTCGCGCGCAGACTGGCTTTGACCTGGTTAGAAGGTGGCTGACCAGGAATCTGCTAACACTGAATGTAACTAAAACTAAGATTGTGCCTTTCGCAATCAGATCCAGTCAACTGCCCGCAAATGACTACAAAATCACTGCTCACTGCTGCAGCTTGCCCCGCGCAATACCAATGTGCAAATGCCCCCCACTTGTAAGATCAGGCAGTGTGAATTATCTTGGTGTAATCATCGACCATACTCTCACATTTCAACTCCACCTGGACAACTTGGCGTCTCGCCTGCGTAAGCTAATCTATTTGTTTAGAAGGCTTAAAAATGTAGCTGACCGTTCTACTATTCGTATGGTATACATTGCGCTCTGTCAATCTCTTATAGATTACTGTATTGTAGCGTGGGGGGGCTCCGCCAAGACACACCTTCTTGTTGTGGAAAGAGCACAACGGGCAGTCCTAAAGGTTGCTGCTGGCCTCCCTTTTCGCTTTCCAACCGATGACCTATATAGGGAGTGGAACTTGCTATCAGTAAGAAAATCCTTTATTCTAAGAGTTGTCCTAGCCAAGCATACTCATACTGTCTATGACCCAAATAAAAACAAGGGCAAACGACGTATGGGCATTGTGTGCACTTCTCTCCAGCTTAGGACTGCCTTCTCTCATCACTTCTTTTGCTTTCTGGGTACTTACCTCTATAACAAAATCAATTGCTTATTAAACATATATACTCTTTCTTCCTTTAAATGTAAAAAAGTCGTTTCACAATACCTAAAAACTTTAACCTACGATGATACTGAAAGACTTCTCCGTCCCCTAATTTTTTAACTAAACATATAACTACATAAAATTTAATAAAGTCCAAACTAAATATAGTTAAGTAAGCTCAATTAGAGTAAATATGCACTAATACCGGCTCTCATACACTTTTCACCCAAATCTAATGCTGATCACATACATCTTCACACATACACACTACTCACCTACTTAAACACTCTCACCACACACATAACCATCTCTTGCACCTCTAGCATAAGTAACTATTAAAATACGAAACATTATTTTTATTTATGAGAAATACTGTTGCAACTAATATAGAAATTAAGCTAGATACTAATCATATATTTTAGTTTTTTTAATATTTTTTTCTTATTTTCTTAATTTAAGTGCTAGTTATTTCGTCCACAACTTTGTCGTCATTGAGGGGGCCTGGTGACCCGTGACACAGGTTTTATTAAACCCATTACGGGCGCCAGTCCTTCACAAATCATAAAGATACACTGTTTTGAAACTGTTTATGCATTTAACTGTATTGTATTTGTGAAGGAAAGAATAAATAAAGAATAATTATTATTATACTGAGCAGTTTCCGCATTTGACACTGATGGGTCACACCAAAGGCTGTAATTTGTTATTTGTTATTACTATTGTTGTTTTTTTTTTCTCCTAAGTAACTATAGTTTATTATTGTGTCTTTTTTTTTTAAATAATTCTTGTCTGTATTTTTAATTGCTTTTGTTGTGTACCTAATGTATAGTGTCAAATAAAAAAAAAATTTCTTTCTTTCTTTCTTTCTTTCTATTACCTTCTGCGGTTTTTACTACATTTTTAGAGATGAAATGGTGTAAATCCCTTCTATAAACTAAAAACTATGAAGGTTTTAATTCGCTTGCAGTTGTTTTGACCTAGTTATAAACAAATATTATGAAAGTAAAGTCTCATATACATAAATCACTAATAAACCTATCATTTCGCTGCATTGAAAACACGCCCTAATGTATTATGAGAAAATGAAATTTGAATCACAGCAATAACATTTCTATAGAACTCAAGGTTCATTTAAAGATATTATGATTAGACAGGGAATTTTCACAATGGCTTGCTTGAAATAATGATTTTAGTTTATTGAACATTGGTTATTACCGCATTCATTTATTAAAGCATTCAAAAATGGGAACGCTTTGAAACCGCCTATAAAATACTTTATAACTATTTAAAAAAAGACACTATATTTAGACATTTCGCTCCTTGAATACAAAACGGCCACAAATAAAAAAATTATGAAAATGGTTTTATTGGTAAAATGATACCTAAATCGACTATATTTTATATTTAAAAAAAACACCCATCATTTTTCTTTATATTTTGGCCACACTGACAAAAGGCCCTTTTTGATTTTGAGCACTTTGATAGGTAATGTCAGTGCAAAACCGCCTTTTTTTTAGTTACGTCCTGACATTCAACAAGAACGCTCGTCAGTTCCGTGAAAAAGTGCCACAACACAAAATACGTCTTTATTGCATTAAAAATTTCAGGTGAGTCTAATTATATTTTTTAATACAAAATTGCCATATTTTGGAAAACGACCGTCTTGCATTCTGAGATAAGTATTTCAAACTTAGTCATATGATACAAAAGTGCCATATTTTGGAAAACGTCCATTTTACGTTCTGAGATTCGTATTTGTTAACATAATATGTAAAACAAAAGTACCATATTTTTAGAAACATCCGCTTTGCATTCTAACATCTTTATTTGTTATTATAATATGTAATATAAAAGTGCCATATATGAATTGCATCTTTTCTGTACCATTGAAATATACTAGAATAAATTAATATTTTTTTTAAATTTTGTTTTTTTATAAATAATAATTACTATTTTGATGTTCATTTTGTTCTGTTGTTATTGTTTCAGTGATGTTCCGCTTAAATGTTGTTATTTTACAGATAACTTAAAAATGCGCAGAGCAAATTATGTTAACTGCAGCCGAAGGTTCGAAAAAAAACCAAAAATACTTATAATAAATTTAATAAAAGAAATTAAAATTAATTACAATTAGGTGAAACCTATTCGATGCTAGAATATGGAATGAATTTTATTACATTGAAATTAATACACGGGTTAAGTAATTGAGGACAGGACGGACGTCATCGGTGCAGCTGCACGTTTGCTGCGTCGGCTAATACCTTCTTGTACGACGTCGATGCACACCTGCATATTTGCTGCGTCGACGTTTCCTTCATGTTTTCAGAATTGTAATAAATATGGGGAGTTACTGCGTCGGCGATATTCTTTAGGGTTCCGTATTTAACATCACCATCCGCAGAACAGCAACTATTTTGTCATATTAAGAGAAAATGTTGCTGGTGCCTCCTTATGTTTCTTAGTCACCTCTTCATAAGTATGGATCTTGAGAGTTTGTGGTATCTCTTTGGTTTCTGAACATAAACTCCAACATTTGTATTTTCGACTGATCATAAATGTAACAATGATGGCAGCGAATACTATGATGACATAAAGTGGTATAGTTGTATGATACAGGACAGATGATTGAGGTTCCTCTAATTCTATAGGTTTCTGTAATAAGACTCTGTTCTGGATGCTGTGCAGTTCTTCTAAATTTACTGCACTGGAGCCAACGTGAGTGAAGACGTTGGTATTGTTCAAGTCATCGTAAGGGATTCTTGAAAGTTTCATTGGTTGACCCTTTATCTCGTTGCCGTCGTTAACTATGGTGAATTCTGGTGTTTGGATATAGCAATCTATGGGAATAGTAATAAGATAGCTACCTTGTAGCGTATTGATGTCTCTTCTGCCACAGGTCAATTGTACTTTTGTGGGTTGCGGTAATGAAAGTACGTAGTGCTGGTCGTCCAACTTCTCTATTGCTTCTCGGGTTAATAAGATCTTAGTTAGTTGGCAGGTGCTTTTCAGGTTTTGACGGATGATCAGTTCTTGAACGCAATCAGGTGTAGTACGAACTTGATGGCTTATCTTCTTTTCGCAGATATATATGTTGCTATACTTCGGGCATTCAGCCTCTATGTACACGAATGCTTTCTCTGTTGTTGCTATGTAAGGAGAAGGAGGTAAGAGGGCTAATTGTTTTTCATTAGGGACAATGGATAGCTTATATAAATCGTATATATCATTGGAAACAATAGGAAATTTATAAATTATTACTATTCTTTTATCTACAAAATATGAACCTGGTTTGATTAAATCATAGTATTCTCTTAATTCTAAATTTATTATTTGATCTGGGTTGTATAAAGATTTTAACTTAGCTATTATAGATTTTAAAACTCCAATTTCTATCATCGAATGATGTGTACTAGAAGCATGGATAAAAGCTAAAATATTTTCTATTCTAATTATCTCTAACATTATATCTTCTACATTATTAGTTATTATACTTAAAATTTGGGAAAACTTAGTAAATCTTACAAGATTATAATCTTTGAGGGCGTCTTTTTCTAAAAGTAACTCTAAGGATGCGTTGATCTTTGCCTGATTCGATACTAGTTGTTCTAAGACGTTATTGTGTTGAGACATCCACTCTTTGCACAAACTTATATGATTATTGTATTCAGAAACTATCCTATTATCATTTTCTTGTAAGGATTTAATAGCCTCATTGTATTTTACAGCATCTTGGTAATCCAAGTTGCCAGTAATACTTTTTATTACTGATCCTAAGCTATCTATCAGACCTCTCTTAACCCTTACTGGTTCTAATGATTTTATTTGATTTAGTACTTTATTAAGTTTGTTACTAAGGTATTCAATTTGATTTTCGTAAATAACGTATGCTCCTCTACTAAGTTTAGCCTTAAAAATATCAAGTTGGGATCGTACAGACTCTATCTTGTCTTCAAAGTCAGTCAGTTGTATGAATTGTATAAAGGAATGATAATGTGTTATTAATCTGGTTGTTCCTAATTTGTATGGCAATAGTCCAGGTCCGTCAGCTAAGGTCTCAAGTCTTATGTCTTGACAGTACGTCGCTGGTAGTAACAGTAGAAGTAGGCTCCTGTAACAATTGGTTACTTTTAGGTACACGTTTTAATCGCGATTTAGCAATAGGGCCACGTTTTTTAGAGGTATAAATGTGGATTGGTAGATCGGCTAAAACCGTGTCTTGGGTGTATCGCGGTGCTGTTTTCTGACGACTGGCAAGAGGGTTATTAATAAAAACTTGTTGCTGAGGTACGTACTCTATTTCAGGTTCACGTGATTTATTTCTATTCTCGATTATAGCGGTTCGGTTTGCAAGAGAGGTTTCATTAATTATATCATACACATGTTTCATCTGTTGTCTATGATTCTGTGCGTATTGCTGTAAGATATGTTCAGTCATGTCAATGTTGATAGGATCTCGTGGGTCAAAATGTCCATTCAACAAGTCAAATGGTCTGCACTTGGTAAAACTATGAATAGAGCTATTATATGCTATAATAGCGTATGGAACGAGATTAACTACTGGTTCATTTTTATGCTGTAATTTAAGAATTCTAATGTGTTCTAATAATGTTGAGTGAAATCGTTCAATATTACCATTATCGTTTGGACTGTGGGCTAAGGTCTTGTGGTGAACTATTTTATGAATACGCGTGAATTCAGAGAATAGTTGGTTTGTAAATTCTGTGCCATTGTCTGTAATAATGGTCATGGGTAGTCCATGGTGAGTACAGAATTTTAACAATGATTGGATTATACTAATAGCTGTGCCATCTCGCAAGTGATATGCTTGACCGTATTTTGTGAAGGTATCAATGAATGTTGCGTATTTCTCTGATTCAACTGTGAATAGATCCATGTGAATAGTCTCTAAAGGTTTCGTAGCCGGTGGTACTATATTAAAATATGGTCTAAGTGGATTTCTATCATATTTCGCCTGACCACAGATGGTACATTCGTTAATAAAACGAGCGATTTGTTCCTTCATCTTTGGCCAGTAATATTTTCGTGAAAGGGCTAAATAGCATTCGGTTATACCGCGGTGATTTGTCTTACCATCATGATAGTGCTTAATAATATCTTGCTGTCGTAAATATTCCTTAACGTTTTCTAATTCTATTTTAGCTAATACTAATTTAAGAGAAGAGCTTTTAAATTTCTCCTGTAATATTGGTACTATTGAATACATGGCCAAAGGTGGGTTTACTAGTATAGCAGTTTTAACCTTTGGGTTAACATATTCTTTAATGGCATTAATAACATCTGACTCTAAATTTGATTCTGAAATTTGAATTGCTGTTCTTGTATGTCCTTCGAAAGGTTTAGTCACTATCGGTCTTCGTTTTATGTCACCAACTATTGTAAAGTGAATTTGTCTATGAAATTTGTTAAGCGGATCGTCTGTGATAGGGATTTCTAAAATGGGATGTTCGTTACTGGTATGTACGGTCTCAGTGGAGGAATTAGTCGGGTTGTCTGGTAGCTCTACTTGATTAAGACTTGCTCTTCTAGAATGTTCATTACTGACATGTGTAATCTCTGAAGGGCTATCACGTTGAACTGATGGTTCTGAAGGGTTATTTGCCACTGAGCTTAACTCTATGATTTTTTCAATTATTGAGTTAATCTCTTCGGTCTCGTTGTTATGTATTTCTATGCGTGAAAGGGCATCGGCGTTGGTATTAAGCTTGCCTTTCTTATAAACCACAGAAAAATCGTACTCACTGAGCTTAAGCCGCCATCGTGTTAGTCGTGAGTTTGGTTCCTTTAAATTTACCATCCATTGCAAAGGTTTATGGTCGGTAAGTATTTTGAACTTTCGGCCATATAGATATGGTCTAAAGTATTTCGTAGCCCATACTATAGCTAACAATTCTTTTTCGATTGTGCTATAGTTAAGCTCACTTTCATTTAGTGTACGAGAAGCGTAACACACTGGTTTATCAGAGCCTATGGTTCCCTGGGATAATACCGCTCCAGTGGCAACATTTGAAGCGTCGGTTGTAAGGTTAAAGTCTCTGGTAAAGTCGGGATACTGGAGTATTGGATCATTGGTTAATAGGGATTTGCATTTATTAAAAGAATTAATATACTCAGGACTATGGATTACTTTGTTACCTTTCTTAAGACAAATGGTAAGGGGCTTTGTAATGCGTGCAAAGTCTGGTATGAACTTTCGGTAATAACCGAGAAGGCCTAAAAATTGTTTAATCTCTTTCGGGGTGTTAGGTATGGGATATTTTTCAATAGCTGAGATTTTGTCGGGATTAGGCTTGATGCCGTCTTTGCTAATTATATGTCCAAGGTATGCTGTTTCTAACTTCAAGAACTCTGACTTATCCATCTGAATTTTGAAGTTAGATTCCCTAAGTCTTTGAAAAACGCGTTCCAGGTTTTCCAGGTGTTCCTGAAGGGATGAACTAAATCCAATAATGTCATCTAAGTAGACTAAACAGATACTATTCTGTAGTCCTCTAAGAACATTATCCATGACTCTTTGAAAGGTCGATGGAGAATTCTTCAAACCCATAGGCATTCGAAGGAATTCAAAATGCCCATGTTCTACGTTAAACGCGGTCTTAGATATGTCCTGAGGATCCATTTCCACTTGGTAAAATCCACTTGCTAAGTCTAAAGTCGTAAAATATTGGCATCGTCCTAATTTGTCTAATACGTCAGTAATATTGGGAATGGGGTATTTGTCGTCTATAGTCTTTTCGTTAACTTTGCGAAAGTCAATTACGAGACGCCACTTTTGTTTGCCTGAAGCATCCATTTTTTTGGGTACAACCCAAATGGGTGAGCTCCATGCAGAGTCTGAGGGTCGGATTATGCCTTGCTGCAACATCTTTGAGATTTGGTCTCTAACTTCCTGTCTGTGAATGAATGGGTACCGATAACTTTTAGTGTACACAGGTACCTCGTCTGTTGTACGAATTCTGTGCTTTATCTTATTTGTAAAAGTTAACGGTTCTCCGTCGATATAAAATACATCTGCGTAACGTCTACATAATGTCAAGAGATTAGCCTTTTCTTCCTTATTGAGATGGTCTGTACGCAATCGCGATAAAACATCGTTTACATGGTTTACGTTTCCAGTCTGTGTGCATTTAAAATTAAATGCATCTGCACAAGCAGGCTGATCTAAATAAAATATAATGTCGTTGGGTGTTGGATTTTCTATCTGTACATAACCACGACCGTTTGTTACAGTAGTAACACATTCATGCAAAATACAGTTACAGAAAGTCTGTTTGTCTATAAAAACTTCTCCTTCTGGGGCATTAATCGGTATTTTAATAGTTTTAAAGCTGTTTGCTGGAATAATGTCTTCGTATAAATTGACATTACGGGAATTATACAATTTAATCTGATTTGTAGCGTTTCGTGTAATTAATTTGAAGTCTTTTAGGTTTATATTGGCTTCCCATTTAGATAAAATATCTAGACCTATTAAGCCATCAAAATAATCATGAAAACGGTATACGAAAAATTTAATACTATCATTCTCTTTAAATTCTTTAAAACTAGGCAAAGTAATTGAATGGTCACTTCCGCTAACACCATGTATATTTGTAATCTCAAAAGGGTCATAATTAAGTTGATAATCGGGAAAGAAATTTTGTACTGCCTCGGGGCTTATAAATGACTGGTTAGCGCCAGTGTCTATCAGAAATTTTAAACGTGGACAAGAAGTTTCTAGATACGGAAATTGTCGTTGAGTTTGCAGGTTAATATCTATTTTCGTTCTTTTGACCTCTGGTCTGACCAAAAATCCTGGTTCTGGCTAGCGTGGCTAGGCCCTGCCTGCGGTTCTATCTCATGTACTATTTGATTATCGTAAGTCGTGTCACTATAAGTCATGTTAGTATTATAGTCATAGTCATAAGAGTAATTATAATCGTTGTAGTCTGTGTTACCTTCATATTCGGGCTCATAGCAATACTCGTCAGAATAATAGGTATTATCGGGTAATGCAAATTCGTTTAAATTTATTTCGCGAGACTTGAAATAATTATTAGGTGGTGGATTACCGGATTTCCGCCAATCATGACTAGTCATAGGTAAAGGTCTAGGTGTAAAATGCTGTACACCACTCATGGGTTTCGGACCGGTATTCATAGGGGCGTTATTTCTAGATTGTAATCTAAACGTATTACTTTGAGGGTGGTAATTATTAGGCTGAGCACGGAACATTTGCTGTGTTCGTGTAGGGAAACGGTTTTGCTGTTGGTTGTGTGAATTAAATTTAAATGCGGGGTTTGGAGTATGATAGGGACGCTGTGCCATAGGGGCTGGCCAATTAGGTACTAGGTGTCGTGGAGTACTCTGGGTATTTAGCGGTACATTAAAGGGAATAGATGCCTTAGGGGCATGGTGTGTCTTTGGACCATCATTCCGCTGTTGCAAGTACATGATATTCAACTCTTCTTGCACATACTCGAGGGCTTTTTCTATCGAATCCGGACGCATGCAACGTATACGCGAACCTAATGGTTCTTTTAAACCACGTACAAAAGCCTGCATTGCTACCTTTTTGTAAAGTGTCCGTTTAGCGTCAATAGTAGTCTGTAAAGTCTCATGCAATGTAACATATGTCATTATTGTGCTAAACAAGGTCTGACATTGGTCATAAAACTCCTGCGGGGTCCTACTACCTTGTGAGGCTAACGAAAGGTCGTTATATAAAGCTGTTTCATCCCGCTGATCTGAAAAATTGTTAATAAGGGCTGATCTAATACCAGCCCAGGTTTCTGGTATGCCGTTCGCATTATTAGTCGAAGCGGCGGAACCTGTGATTTTGTTTAAAATCCCGTTAAGTAAACATAGATTTCCTAGCTCGCTACCTGGCTCAGGGCTAGCGTACTGCGTTACAACTCGATCGCATATATTAATAAATCTCGTTAAAACATTATGGTTACCATCAAACTCTGGTACCATCCGTATGGCCTTGTAAATTACATCTGGGTCGTACGGCATTTTTAATTCAAATAAACTACTCAAACTATCTAATTCTAGAACACTATCTAATTGCCTAGTACTATCTACTATATGCCGGCGAGCCTGTCGCGATGCAGGATCCCGGGAATAAGATTTCTCAGGTCGGAAAATCTTGGAAATGATTAGGACACAAAAGGAAGCAACACGAGAAAGATTCAAATGCACTTACATATAAAATTTCATCTCTGGTATTTCTTCGTGAATCGAAGTCTGGATTCTCCACTCGGCGCTGCAGCTTCGTAGATTCAGGATTCTCGTACTGGTGCTTGATAGCCGCCCGGGCGACACGCGATCGCGAATTATCGATATGAGATGCTTCTAACCGCTCGCGTACCGGCCCGCGAGAATCCTACCGACTGCGCCAATTATGTTAACTGCAGCCGAAGGTTCGAAAAAAAACCAAAAATACTTATAATAAATTTAATAAAAGAAATTAAAATTAATTACAATTAGGTGAAACCTATTCGATGCTAGAATATGGAATGAATTTTATTACATTGAAATTAATACACGGGTTAAGTAATTGAGGACAGGACGGACGTCATCGGTGCAGCTGCACGTTTGCTGCGTCGGCTAATACCTTCTTGTACGACGTCGATGCACACCTGCATATTTGCTGCGTCGACGTTTCCTTCATGTTTTCAGAATTGTAATAAATATGGGGAGTTACTGCGTCGGCGATATTCTTTAGGGTTCCGTATTTAACAAGCACGAAAAATATTACCAATGGCAACCTTAAATGTATCAGAACAAAGCTCATTACCTATTATTATTATTGTATTTTCTCTGTAAGTGATTATTGTAATCTTTTGAGAAAATAAATATCTTTAACCATAATACAAAAGTGCCATATATGAATTGCATCTTTTCTGTATTCCAATATTAGTTGACTGTAATCATGTTTTTTAATACAACACTAGCAATAATTTAAAATACGTCCCTTTACCATTGAAATATACTAAAATAAATTAATATTTTTTGAAACTTTGTGTTTTTTTATAAATAATAATTACTATTTTGATGTTCATTTTGTTCTGTTGTTATTGTTTCAGTGATGTTCCGCTTCAATGTTGTTATTTTACAGATTACTTGAAAATGAGCAGAGCACGAAAAATATTAACAATGGAAACCTTAAATGTATCAGAACAAAGCTCATTACCTGTCCACAATAAAAATGTGCTAGATTATACTACCTATTAATTCTTCAGATACAAATTCTGTAGCAGATAGTCAAGCTGACCTTAATCTATCTATCTATTGATTGGACAGCGAAGACGGTGATGGAAGCTCTGTAACAAATCCCAAAGTCACAAATAGGTCAAAAATAGTTTTTGGGCAGAGTGACTCAAGTAGCGACACTGACTGTCGCTTGATGAACATCTTGAATTGACAATCTCAAAACAACATCAAATCCCGATTTTTCTGCAGATGACAGTTTAAGATCCTAATTTTCTACCATCTCTTAAAGCATTTTCCGATTCTGAAGGAGATGTACAGTCAACAGTAATTACCAAACCAATTTGTATTTCACCTCAACCTGGACCTTCTCGAGTATAACCTCACTTACTCAATGATAACCTACTAGTTACGAAGTTAGTCAATACGCGAGGCAGTGAGTCTATCGATCGCTATAGCTAAAAAGGACTGACTACAAATGCAAGACAATACATCCAATTTGTTAAGAAAGGCACTACTAAAAAGACCACCTTTAAGCCTTTTTCAGTCCTGAGTTCGGCAGACGATTGGACACTGCTAGTTGACACGTATAAAACACACTACAGAATCCCGGAGCATATCTGTGTGTCACCGTTAAGACCAGCCATATTCCTTTACTCACATTTAAAAGAGCGTGTAGTACTTATTGAGCTCACGGTACCGTGAAAAACTAACATCCCGAAAGACCACGCAATTATGACCTCAAATATCTACTTTCACTTGACAAATGAGATGCCGTGGAAATAGGTGCGAGGTGTACTCCAGCTAAATCCCTCTACAGCTTATCAAAAGAGCTAGGACTGCCGAGAACTTCAGTAAGCTCTCTATTATCACGAATGTCCAAAACGGCACTGTTAGGTTCCTACCAAATTTGGATAGGTAGAGGACGGAACATAGCAGA
Source organism: Schrankia costaestrigalis (assembly GCA_905475405.1). Lineage (NCBI taxonomy): Eukaryota > Metazoa > Arthropoda > Insecta > Lepidoptera > Erebidae > Schrankia > Schrankia costaestrigalis. The sequence goes on from FR997851.1 coordinate 11,114,388, forward strand.
CAGTGAAGGTGACCGCTAACGCGTTGTAAGGGGGCCTCCTTAAACCTAAATCTGGGGCGTAAGACCCAGACGCTGTTATGCAAGTGCTCCGTCCTCTATCACGCGATGAACTCGCACGGAGGATCCATGAAATGCTAAGATTAGGTCTTATTTGTATTATTGTTTTGTTTATAATTATTAAAGTGTTCTTTTTTATATAATTTTACGAGGTTATATTCGTAATTTTTAGAGAGATGTTTAATTAAACTTAGTATTACCTACGTACAAAGTTTGATCTCAATTTTATTAATGATAAGCTAATATTGTTTAGTTTACATTATTTAATACAAAACATTCCTGATGTCTATTCACTTTTGTTAATAAGTAGCTAGTAATATGATTAAGCTTTATAATAATAAAAAATACCAAAATATTTAATAAATCCCTTTTTATTTCTAAAATTTTGTTAAATTTTTGTAAAATTTTTGACTTATTTTAAATGGTATTGATTAAAATTTTGAATGCAAAAGAGACTTTTGTGTTATTTTATATTAACCAGTAACAGATATTACAAAGTTCAGATTGTACACCGATAGAGCTTAAAAATACGCATCTAATGATATATTAACATCTTATATTTAATTAATAAATATATAAAATTTCAAAAAAAAATCGTTTTAAAAATTTGTTTTGGCCGCCCTGTAAAATTATAGCATTTTGATTTGTGTCCCTTTTGTATTCGAGGAGCGATTTATGAATATGAACTATAATAGTTTAAATGTATGTGATTTATAAGACAACTACTGCAGTAGGGATCAGGTCCTGTGTGACAGCTATGTCGGTTAAGCCCGATATTCACATCGACAAGTACAGTAGCGAGTTAAGTAGTAAGTTGTTGATTAAGTTGGTTTGAATAGATCTACATCCTATTTTTTGGCCAGTTAAGTACGAAGTAGCCCCCTCTCTCGCGTCTCGCCAACTTAACTCGCCAAAAAATGTGTACTGTATAAATCGGGCTTTACTTTGGTTCTCCTGCGTTCTTTATTTAAGTTTTGTTAATATACGACTGCCTCGGTGGTGCGACGGTAGTGCAAGCGGCTACCGCGCACGAGATCGCGGGTTCATTTCCCACGCAGCACAATTATTTGTGCGACCCACAATTTGTTATCCTGAGTCTGGATGTTCGTTGTGTCCGTTAATTGATGTTTGAAAAAGTCTCCACCACACAGGACATAATCCCTAGTGCAGAAGTTGGTTTTTTAAAAAATAAAAACAAATGTTTTTTTGTTTTTTAGAACCAACACCTACCAGAAAACTAATTTAACCGCGAATAATCTTGAAACCACAAGCAAAATATAACGTTATTATATTAGTTAATTTATGATTTAATGAATAAAAGATCATGTTGCACAAAGAGCGATCTAAGCCTACGAATTACGTGGCGCTTTTGTGCTTATGACATACGGGAGATTACACTATCGAACTTGTTGGCAAAGTAAGAACAATGTACTTTGTTTCAGTGGTAAAGCAGATGTGTGATGTAACAGAATTTGTTAGTTGGGAATTAAAACAAGACAAAGGCAAAAATTCTAGCCATGGACCGGAACATTTGGAAGTCAGCAGGTGAGGCCTTTTCCCAGCAGAAAGATGATATAGGCTGAAACTAATAACGCTAACAAGAAATATTGTGGGAATTCCTCACTTTCCTCACACATTCACACAACGCCATCTAGTCCCAAACTAAGCAGAGCTTTTCCTATGGTTACTAGACAACGGATAGATACTTAAATACTTTTTTTTTGTAAATACATACAATTATTATACATAGAAAACACCCAGACCAATACAAACAATCATGATTATGCACACAAAGATTTGCATTGGGCGGGAATCGAACCCGAGACCTCTGCGTAGCAGTCATGTAATATACTGACTGCGCCACAGAGGTCGTATATAGTCCAAGAATAACTGTTACAGATGGTACACATAATATTACTTTGGTACTTCGCTTTTAATTTGCCATTTAATTGTTCCACGATCATTAAATTCTAAAACTAACTTTTAGCACATGAGTTATTTATTTTGATATCGGATCGTTTAAATGTATTTATGTGAAGAAGCATTTGACCAAAAATGAAATAAAGTGAAGTAATTTAAAATATCCGTGTGGTGACGGAGTAAGAATACAATATGTCACCACCCCATGTCATCCCATGGGTGTCGTAAAAACCGACTAATGGACTATCCGTAAATATTATCTTTACGAAATAAAAAAAGGAAAACTTGAAATTAAACCCTATACCAATCCGTCTGGCCAGCCTGGTATTAGTAGGCCAAGTCCCTCCGTCACGGGAGGAGGCCTGTCCCTGCAGTGAGACATTAATGGGCTGTTATAATGAATTTAAAATGTTCCTTAATTTTTTTTTAACTATGTATGTTTTTGACTATCTTCCGCTACTTTCATACCTGGTCTGTATTCTTTCCACAACGTTCAATACCGTTATTTTACTATTTTTTGTATAAAAAAGTATATTTCAGACAACGCTTGAAAGAAGGCTTTACATTTTTATTGACCTCCTCTGTGGCGTATTGTTTATATAAGATGACTGCTACGCAGAGGTCTCAGGTTCGGTTCCCGCTCAATGCAAATCTTTGTGTGCATGAACATGACTGTTTGCATTGGTCTAGGTGTTTTCTATGTATAATATGTGTGTATTTACAAAAAAACTAAAAAAAATATTAAGCTTTGCTTAGTTTGGGACTAGATGGCATTGTTTGAATGTGTGAGGATTATTTATGAGGAATACTTATTTTCAGAGTAAACGGTTTCATTGAGTTATATGCGTGGCATTATTCGAATGTGGAGGCTCCACATTCAAAAGCGATAATTGCAAATCGACAATAATTATTCAAAAAATATAAATTATGTCGAAATGCCCTTAATTCAAGTCCCTAATGGTCAAAATGTACAGAAAATCGAAGGTAAATTAATTATTTAGGCATTGTGATCACGTTATTCAATTTGGATTAAGTTAAATTGGCTTAGTCCCGAATCGAACCCGATACTCATTAATAATGTAATGTGTAATTACATGACTGCAACAAAGTCGATAACAAACTTTAGTTGAAATGGATCTGATTTGAATTTACTGCTTTTAGTGGCTTTACAAGCCTTTCTGTATGACATAGAGACGGTACTAATAAAAGCCTTAACAAAAGACTACACCGCGCAGATAAAAAAAAAGGTTTATTTGTCACAAAATGCATACAAATTACATAAAACTTGAGCTTAATCTAAGAGACATGATTGCAGAAGACACAAACATTACTGTTAGCTGTATCCCAAACTAGGCGGTTGCCTGTGTTATAGGAGACAGTGATCAGTCAGGAGAATGATACAGTGTAAGATAAAAAATAATTTATTTATTTTTACATACTAAAATTACAGGGCTTGAGGACTTTTAGGTTCTGTGCTGTGTCTTTGGTTGGCGCCCTTTGGCAGCGGTTTTCGACCCCCTGATTGCAACTTACATTGGTTTATGTATAGATTGCATCTGTCATCTTTCTCCTAGTTTCTACACCATCAACGTTATGAGACAGATTGGTAGCGCCATACTTTACCACAAGCAAAATACATGTTATTGTATAACCTGTCGTTAGTAAGTAAACAAATTAATAATATAAAGTTTTATATCCTTTATTTTAAAATCAAGTTAAAAAATGAAACCATGAGAAGGATAAACACAATTACATTATTTAAAAAAAAACTCAGTAATATAATGTCGGTAACCGCTCAACAAGCTCGCTTAACAGGCTCGCTTAACCGCTCACCCCAGTATGTCGCACAACAAAACCGTCTCAAGATATCATCCGAAACGTCTGTCATTTCTGGACGCCGTCTCATTTCGCGCCTCAACGGATCTATTCCCTTTGATTCCTTTCATTATCTCCAAGTATGCCGGCGTCATAGTACAAATATATACAGTATTTCGACTTCATAGAAACGGACGAAATGCGAGTTATACCTACAGGCTCACGATAGAGGTGGCTTTGCGGAGTGAACAGTCGCGACTGTGCCGCAGTAACGAGCGGGGAAGTAAGCAAATGTAATTAAAAAGCTGGAGATGGGCAGCTCTATCGCATGTTTACGTACCGCGCAGTCGTAGGCATTTATAATAAATATTCGGTCGAGATAGACTACTGGTTTTTCTGTGCCGGCGTCTAATAGAAGCGATTTGAGTAAGATTGTTGTACTCGTTTAGTGATAGGTTTAATGTTTAACTGTTTTCTTTGAAATTGTTAAGTGGCACTATAAATTATAGCTAGTGGTACTAATTATCCGTGTGGTGACGGAGTAAGAATACAATATGTCACCACCCCATCTCATCTAAGGGACTAAGGGACTATCCGTGAATATTACCTTTACATAGAAAGAAGGAAACAATATTTAAGTATGTTTATCCGATCCATAGTACAAGCTTTGCTTAGTTTGGGAGTAAATGGTGTTATGTGAAAGTGTGAGGATTATTTATTTACTTATAGAATTTTCCTTTGCATGGTACAAATTCGTGACCTCGTACAGAGCTTGCCGTTGCTAGTATTAATACTGCCGTGCACCAACGAAACAATAACTAAATCCTTAGCAATAAAAATAATCTCTTATAATAATTCTATATTCTATACGGGTCATACTCGCGGTATATACTCGTACTACTTAGCCTAGATACTACTAGGATAAATACCTAGCTTTTTCTCCGACGTATTTTTTATAGTATATCTACGCTAAGTAGTATATACCGCGAGTAAAACCCGTATAGAATACCTATAGTATTATGTATACAAATCGGTATTATTTTATATTATTATAAATCCCTATTTTCAGCGAATAACAACACTGAAAATATTAATTTGTAAACGAATAAAAAAAAATATAAAACACACATTTTTCCGTGTTTTCGTGTGAAAAGATAAATCTGACAGGCTTTTAATATTGAAGTAAAAACGTTTAGAGCGGTGTTGATGGAGCTTATACTCAAAATTTTGGTGAACCCTTGTTTAATAAAATCTTTAATATGATTGGAAACATTGAATTACGTTGCATTACTTAGTAATTTTTAGTATCAATTATTCTTTCTATTAAAACGAATTTTTATTAATAAATAATCCTATTCCTTGAACTTTCACCGACAAAAGCCGTTACAAAATACAAACTACGAACAACTTACGAGTATCAGTCTGATGATTTTCGGCATAAAATATTTTTAATACCTAAGTAACCTTTTTCTGTAAAGTTCATTGATAAAAACGATTCAGAAACTGTTTGACAATTAATAATACAAGCAATCTCAGTATGGTGACGGAGTAAGAATACAATATGTCACCACCCCGTCTCATCCTATGGGTGTCGTAAAAACCGACTAAGGGACTATCCGTGAATATCTTCAAGAAATGAAAAGAAGGAAAACTTGAAATAAAACCCTATACCAATCCGTCTGGCCAGCGTGGTATTAGTAGGCCAAGTATCCCTCGGTCATGGGAGGAGGTCCGTCCCTGCAGTGGGACATTAATGGGCTGTTATAATGATGATGATGAATACAAGCAAAGAAAAAATATCCCTTTTTTTGTATAAAATATTTAAGTATTTTTAAGTACCTTGCTTGAGATATGAAGTAGTGGAGTCATAGAACCTTAATCTTTCTTTTCGTATTAAAAATTCTAAGTACCTTGCTTCAAATATTGGGTACGAAAAATTTTAAGGTGTATCTCTCGAAAGCCCATTTTCAAAATTTTTCCCACTTGTGAGTGTGAGAACACTTGATATGAGTGTTCTTTATACTGAGAGTCTTCTTGAACCCCTTGAACATCAATTCCTTTGCAGGGATCATTGACCAAAAATATTGCGAATAAATGTTGAACAATAGGTACTGTTCATCATAACAGCCCATTAATGTCCCACTGCAGGGACGGGCCTCCTTCCGTGACGGATGGACACTTGGCCTACTACTGCGGCTGGCCAGGCGGATTGGTATAGGGTTTAATATCAAGTTTTCTTTCTTTTTATTTCGTAAAGATAATATTGACCTTAGTCGGTTTTTACGACACCTATGGGATGAGATAGGGTGGTGACATATTGTATTCTTACTCCGTCACCACACGGAGAACAACCACAAGAACAATACTGTTGCTGCATAACAATTACAGATTCTGATGAAAGAAATATTTAATGTATCTAATTGCCATCTAGTCGCAAGATGAGCCGAGCTGTAAATATTTTGACCACATTTTGACCACACAAGGCACATATTAATGTTTATTTTGACAAAACTTATGAGTAACTAGCTGAGGCTCACGGCTTCACCCGCGTTGTAAAGGTAGCTTAAATGTTATTCTGCATTCTAAACTACCTATATTCCAAACTTCATCAAAATCCGTAGTTTTTGCGTGAAAGAGTAACAAATATGCATCTATCCACTCATCCTCATAAACTTTCGTATTTATAATATGTATTAGTAGGATGTTCTATGCCTCGTAGTCGATAAATATTACTTAGCTTTTTTTAACTTATGACTTAAGCGCCGATTACACTAGACTACATGTAGTACACTACATCTTGTAGGACACTACATGTAGTCTTTCCATTTCTAAAACAATTACATGTAATTGTTTTGACTACATGTAGTGTCCTACAAGATCTAGTCTCCTACAAGATGTAGTGCACTACATGTAGTCTTGTGTAATCGGCGCTTTATACAAACGCGTAACTGGCAAGAAGCCATCTTTCTACACAACCATTACTCCGTGTCAGTGTAATAATAAAAAGTATAATATTAGTTCAAACATCTCATAAAGTAACGTTATAACGGTGCAAGCAGACAATATGTCGCAGGAATGAGAGCGCAATGAAATAGATAGAATGAAACATCTAGCAGATACAATTGTTACACGTCTTGCTACTATTGTGACCATGCTGTATGCTTATTAAATTGGATTTGTCCCAATTAATAATTAAAGATGAATTTAATTAATTTTTTACAAAGTGTAAGATTTTTAAATTTTATAACAATTAATAATATGCCAAGAAATATTACGATTTTCTGAACTAATCAGGACTTAATAGGTACTACTTAGGTGCTTCAAATATTAAACATACAATATATGCAGACCAATGAATCGAATCTGAGACTTCTGTGTCCTCGAGAGGGTCAGAATGGCGTGTTTATGTAGAATAGTGTGCGCGTTTATGTAGAAAAGTATTCTTAAGATACATAAAAAAATGAATCCTTATTATTTCGAAATTAGTCGCTTCTATCTGCATAAATCCCAATTTTTTTTCATATTTTTTTTTAATTTTTATTTTTTTTACAAACGTATTTATTTTAATCGTTTATCTTGCTTTGCAAAATATTAATTTTTATTACATAGTGCAATGCAAAAGCAGGTTGTTAAGAAAATAAAAACTTTTCTCTGGTTTTTTTCAACCGAACAAACCGTACGTAAAACAAATTTACATTGAAAAGAATGAACACAATTTTCAATATAATAGAAAAACAGAAAACAATGAGACTATTACATTTTACTTTTTATATTACTTATTTAACCATGTATTAATTATGTCCAAATAATACGGATATTTTACTTCTAATAATATAATTACATCAAACGATAAAATAAATGAAACTAGCACCGATATAGTTTTATCAAAAATTTTCTGTAATCCTTTTATTTTAGTAAAAATTTTGTAGATCTGTCTTTCTCTTCATTACGAGTAGATTGATTGATTTTGGAGCTAAGAGCCTTTCGCACTTTGCCGACTTTTACAATCTTAATATCACGTGATGGAGAATACATGGGATGCTAAGATTAACTCTTATTCAATGTATGTAATAGCGGAGTACCAACATTTAAATAGGGAAAATAAAGAACTGTTTCATTATTTCCTTGGCAGTATGAGACATCTGGATAAATTAACTGAGATTATTGTTGATTTCTGTCCATAAAAACATATTTCGACTTGCGCTGTGTTAACAAAAATATTTCAACGTAACCACAAAACTGAAATAGAAATATGTTAAATCTTCTGTTGTTTTTTTACTTTACATAATTATATTATAATAACAGCCCATTAATGTCCCACTGCAGGGACGGGCCTCCTCCAGTGACGGAGAGATACTTGGCCTACTAATACCACGCTGGCCAGACGGATTGGTATAGGGTTTTATTTCAAGTTTTCCTTCTTTTTATTTCGTAAAGATAGTAGCTACGGTTATTCCCTTAGTCGGTTTTTACGACACCCATGGGATGAGATGGGGTGGTGACATATTGTATTCTTACTCCGTCACCACACGGAAAATATATTTATATTGCCTTCACAAAATGTTCGTGTAAAAGTTGTGACAGTATAACAAAATAGGTGACTTACCGGACACCTGAACAAAATTTCAATTTATTTTATGGCCACCCCAGCAACGTTTAGTGCTTCACCGTTGCACCTACAATATTGGAAGGACAAACACTAAATTACTTGTTTTGCAGGTGCAAATATCTCTGTCTTATATTGTTTATTGAGACTGTGCTTTTACTTTAAACATTTTTAAATCTGAAATGAACGAAGCTATTTTTTTAAGAAGTTTTTACATAATTGTATAGGTAAAGATATGGACTAAAAGCACTGACACCATTTTTTATATCATCGTATCATATTAGACTTAATCCTGTTTACACTGCTTGACGTACGTCTTCTGAAAGTTTTTAGCCGTGCAACGCACGGCAGCCGTACGCCACCAAACGGCTAAATTGAAAGAGTCCTATGCATTCATGTGTCTGCTTCACCCACACATAATAATAAATCAATCATAATGAACGACACTAAACAGTCTTGCACACAGTATAACAAAAAATAAAAAATATTACAAACCAGTAGATCAAAAAAGCACTTTAATAATAATCAAGAATCATTATTAAAACAATTAAACAACAAAGCAAAATATAAACATAAATACAAAAAAGAAACAGTTTTAAGTATAATAAAAATAACCTTTTATTCCTTTTATAGTTTTAGAAAAGATATTACTGTTTCTTTCCATGTGTACTACAATATTCGCAAATGGAAAATACAATTCCATTTTATTTTCACTGGAACTTGCAACGAAATACCTTGGATGAGTTCTTAAATCGACGGGTCCTACGTAGACTAGTATAAGTGCAAAAACACAAGTTTACAGGAGAGCAATTCTAAGGTTCAGAAGCTTATAACTTTGTCAAAGTTCTACAGAAATTACTGAAATTTTGATAGGTTATACCTGGAAATGAAAGGAAAAAACCGGATTAAATATATTTTTATATTTCTTTTTATTTTAGAAAATAGCTGTACTTGCATTTGTTTAGCTTGTTTTGATCAAAGTATCCAAACAAGTAAACGGTTACAAGTAACCACTTGTACAGTCACGAGCAATAATATGTACACATTTTCGCATTTTGTAAACCAGTTATCTAAAGTTCTGCCAATCCAAAATTGAAAATTCGAAGATTAATTCAAAACTGTACGGAACCTCTTCTAAATTACGAATTCATTTTACTCATTCATTTTACTTTTTTTACGATATTGTAATGTCTAGATAAACGTGCAGATAGTTTAGAAAATTTGAAAATGTGTACATATTATTGCTCGTGACTGTACTAGTTTACAAAGTTCTGACTTAGTTTTTAAAAAATGAAAAAAAAAGAAATACACATTATTAGTCATACATAGAAGTGTAATTTGTAAATCATGAAACCTCGAAATATAGGAAAATAATTTAATTTATCTACTTTTAGCACTTGCACTACTTTACAAGCTACTAAGAAACTAGTTGTACCAGTAATTTATGTAGTTTTGTGGTCATGAACCTGATTTTTTTTATGGAAAAATGAAACAAACAAACGTACAAAGTAGTAAAACACGTTTTGTTAGGTCCGTACACCCTGGAAATGATATTAAGGTTTATAATCAGAAAAACTAAAGTATAAATTTAACTGACAATATTTGATAGATAAAATATGATAGGTAATGATATGGATGAGACGCGGTACGTCAACTTCTTATTGAACGTAATTGCGAACTAACTTTAATATGACTACAATAAAGTAATTATGAGGTTGCTAACACAGCACAAATGGGTAAGTAGTACGGATGTATGAGTTTCGTGTAACGTGGCTCGTACACGTTTAATGTATAAAAATAAACGTATTTAATATTTTTATAATGACTTCAAATTTAGAAGTCTTTTCCATTTAATTTTGAAATAATAAAAATTTGACATGGTTGTCGCTCAGACAGTAAATATCATCTTGAATAGGTTAAGTTGATATTAAAATATTAAATCAGTCTTTAACAAGCTATAAACTTTAATAAAATACATATATACTTGGCTTGGTTTTTAGTAATAATAATTAGTTAAAGTAATCAGTGCTTTCTTTACCATGTAAATAAAATAATATGTATCTATAACAAAATGTTCGATTCTTTTTAGGTAAGAACTGTACGACTACTAAGACTAATTAAATAGTTGTCTTACAAAATCATCAAAATAAAATATACATTGCACAATTAATTATGTACCACAACAACAATCTACTAAGTGGTAAAAATAACTTAAAAAAATAAGACTTCTATTAACAAAAATAAAAACCTAGTCAGATACGTTTACGTATTCTATAAATAAAACGTTCTAGCGTTTTATTTTATTACAAGAAGGCGTGCAGAATCTTTGTCCAACTTAAAAGATTCCACGGTACCTCATTCATCTCCTGTAGCCTTTCTTTCGTCTGGTAGTAGTGCCTTTGCACCAAGAGTATCAAAGGAACATACTTATCTAAATTCTTACCTAAAATGGCAAAACTTTAAGGGGCTGAATAAACTACAACTATATATGTATTATTCTGATGGCTTGTCTGGTTATGATGTCGTAGATATGTTTGTGCACTTAGTATACAAACTTGTAATCATATTTATGTTAGCTATAGAACATGTCGAATACTGTCACAACCAATAAAATTACATGCTTCCTGGCCATCTTTTTGTTTAGTGGAAACATTGTTGTCCCTCCAAGTGGATGTACTGGGAAAAGTTGTCAGATACTAATTCTCCCCTGATAACTACTCACTCTTTCACAAGACCGATTGAATTGCATAATGTCACGTATTATTCACGGCTGTGCTAATACACAAGTGGTTACAAGTGATGACAAATTTATGAAAGTGAGATTTTTTTTAATGTTTTGAACAAAAATGTCTTAGCTATATGGCTCTGTAGACTTATATTATCTATAAAGTAACGTTGCCTTATTGTAGTAGCTATAGCTGCAAGCAATTTAAGCCCTAACTTGTAAATAATGCAAAAACTAACCTTTTTACGTTAGAAATATTAAGTTTATTTGCTCCCTAAGAGTTTTTTCATTGCACAGCTAACGTAAATTTTAGCTGCTTATTTATTCATTTACCCACAACTTATTAAAATATATAAAAAACCAGCAAAGATTTAAAAGTGTAAAATTTTATTCCAAATATTCCCCATAGTTATCTACTAGCAATATGCTACCCATTCTCCTACCAGGTTATAACACCGATCATTTTCCAGATTTCCCATAGGACCAGGATTACTTTTTTTGTAGTTTTTCTAAAACGTTAGTGACACAAATACCAACATATCAAATTTTTTTAAAGATCTGAGACCCTTAATAGTTTTAGGAGTATCTGGTACACTCAAAACGTCGTAAAAATATGAATAATTTTTTGAAATTCAATACATAAAGTAAAATTCGTTGCAGTTACACCCGTATCGTACGTACGCGCTGTATCGTCGCCGCGCGTATACTGGTGCAACGGTCACTTACACTCACGCGTCACGTAGATCGTAACTACGTAAACTAATGCAAGTAACTTATATCAGTTTTGACTGTCTCCTTGCATTAAATTGTGTTACTTACATCAGTTTACGAGTTTGTATCGCCGAAACTAAAAGAAATTTTGATATTTTTTTACTGATTTGAGAAGAATTGGTTATTTTAAGGCCATTCAAGCAAAAAAGTCATTTTGTCAATTTGCGGGTTACACCAGCTTCATGGCGTTCTTAAAATCGTAGAAAAGTGTATTATAAATATAAATCTAAGAACTCCTTAAACTTTAAGACTCTGCAACAAGTGATTTCTAGAGAAAGAGATTTTATATTGCACAAACAATTATTTAACCTATACATATACTAGTAAACAAGAAACATGCTACTATATTGAATAAGGCTCTCCGTGTGGTGACGGAGTAAGAATACAATATGTCACCACCCCATCTCATCCCATGGGTGTCGTAAAAAGCGACTAAGGGACTATCCGTGAATATTACCTTACGTAATAAAAAGAAGGGAAACTTGAAATTAAACCCTATACCAATCAGTCTGGCCAGCGTGGTATTAGTAGGCCAAGTATCCCTCCGTCACGGGAGGACGACCATTCCTGCAGTGGGGCGTTAATGGGCTGTTATGATAAACTAGTAAAAACTAATGAAATTACGGGGCATACAATACGACAGAAATATTTTATTTTAATATTTAAGTGGCTCTGTATCTTTATATTTAGCAGTTGTGTATCGTGAGTAAGCTCAAATCCACTCAACGTAATTGTTTTTTGATCCATAAAATACTTTTCTGTCTCAATGTACTTTGTGTCCTATAATGTTTGTTAGGCTCCGTATTTCATTGAAGTGTGTGTGTGAGAAAGTATATTTCCAAAAGAAATAAATAAATAAATATGTCTCACACATTCACACAACGCTATCTGGTCCCAAAGTAAGCTGAGCTTGTACTATGGGTACTAGACAACGGATATACATACTTTTAAACTTTTTTTTTGTAAATGCATACATATTAAACATAGAAAACACCCAGACCAATGCAAACAATCATGTTTATGCACACAAAGATTTGCAAGGAGCGGGAATCGAACCCGAAACCTCTGCGTAGCAGTCATGTTATATAACCACTACGCCACAGAGGTCGTGAAAGCTCAGAATAACAGAAAGAATAAAGTTAGAAGACTGTGTGTGTATAATGTGTTTACAGGAAACCTAGTTCAGGGATTAAGCTAGAGCTTATTGCGGAACTTTGATATATCAATTTAACGTACACAAAAATCATTTAAATAGGTGTCAAGTATTGCGTGGGTTTTGACCTGCAAGTCAATTCTCGTTCCTTAAAATCGTTAAAAATTCGGTTAAGTTAACTTTTATTTGTCAAGTTGTCACATTTTAAATAAAACTTTAACACGACCATAAAAGATTACAATTGCAATAGAAAAAAAACAAGCAATTTGACAACTAAAAGTTAACTTAACCGAATTTTTTTAACGATTTTAAAGAACGAGAATTGACATACTAGATAGTATACGCTTTAGCAAACGGGCCATTTAGAATGTTTAGATTTTTCCCTAATTTAATTTATATTCACTTCTGTCACAGACATTTATCACTTCTTCGGTAATAGTCCAAGGCCCGAAACATATGGAAGCCAGGGCGAGAGGTATTTGCTCAAAAGTGGTATGATAGAAGCTAACACTCATCGTACCAGCCCATTAATGGCCCACTCCAGGGACGGGCCTCATCCCGTGACCGAGGGATACTTGGCCTACTAATATCACGCTAGCCAGACGGATTAGTATACGGTTTAATTTCAAGTATTCCTTCTTTTTATTTTCTAAAGATAATATTCACGGATAGTCCCTTAGTCAGTTTATACGACACCCATGGGATGAGATGGGGTGGTGACATATTGTATTCTTACTCCATCACCACACAAGGGGGACCTTAATGGACAATTATAATGTTTTTGTTAGAACAGTCTATCAAATCTGTTTTTTTTTAAGATTATAAATACGTACTATTTTCAACGTCCTGTAGATATCGAAAAGGTAAACAAACGGCTAATAAAAAGCATATTTTATCGATAAAAAAGTCTGAAAACTCGTTATAAACCTTATCACAATTTCTCGGCGAGCATAGTAGGTAGTTTTAAGCCGGTAAGAAGATTCAAGAGAAACACTTAGCTCTTACTAAACATTAAAATTAAAAACTGACTGCTTTTTATTAGAAGACTTACTGCTTGGAAACTCTTGTACACACAGCAACACGTTAAGTTAGACACCCGATATAACTTTAGCTATGCATAGTATAGTATAGAAAATCGTTCGAAAGGGACTTCGCACGACGTCATCAGCCAATCACTGCGCTAGCGCTTCTTTCACACATAGATTTAAGTCTCGTGAATGGGTGGTAGCCCACTCACCTACATGCGTACACACACCTACAGTCCTACATGCACACACGTGGGCGCGGGCGCTAGTTTTCTTCCCATAACTTTAAAATTTAAATCAGTCGCCTCCCGCCTCCCGGTCGTTGGATCGCTTAACAATCACTAGTGCCAAATATTTACTTCGTTCGGCGTTCATGTTAGTGAAAAAATAAAATGGCGCCACAATTAACACCACAGCAAAGGCAAATAATTGTAGTTCTACGAGAAAGTGGTTACAGCATTAAGGAAATAGAAAGAAGAACAGGATAAACGGTGAGTGTCACAGTTAACATTTTTTAAATTATTGTTTAAAATAAATGCATATTAATATTCTGTCTGTTTATCTAAATAACGGTAAACTATCTTGGTATTCCTTTTTACATTATAGAAGCATTTAAAAGAAAAGATAAACTAGGTAATAGTTGTATTACAGTTCAATAACAGAGAGATAACTCTATGTTATTTACTCTACTCTTTTTTATTAGACCTTTATTTAATTACCTAAACAGACCTAGAGTTGGTAATAATATAATAATATAGAGGAAGGTTGTGTTTCTTTGGGCTCATTAAAATCTTCAGTTATCACATTGTTACAGTTACGATTATTTATTGAATCTTGATAAGTTAATTTATTTTGGCAAATGACGGAGTGAAACTTGGTTTGGTTTGAAATAGGTGTTAGGACAATATATAGAAGACATTATAAGTTACTAGTTACTAGGCAGCTGAATTAAATTGATATAGTTGGTTTAAAGTTTATTAAACATGACAGGCTCGGTAGACTGGCGTTAGTGTAATCGGCTGCCCTGCATGAGGTCGTGGGTTTGAATCCCACGCAGGATATTAATTATTTTTAGAAACTTACTATAATTATTGTTTTAGAGAACTACAATTCATTTCTGGTTGCGACGAAATGAGGAAACCGGGTGCGATTTGACGCCTCATCACAGGCAACTTTATCAAAGAGCTACCACCGCTGACCAAGATTTGAACATTGTCGCCGCGCATACTAGACAGCCTCTCTTGAGTACGCTAGTTACAGCTACTACATATAATGTAAGTTTATTTCTATTATTTGTCAAGGCATTATAATTTTATTTAAAAAAGAGGTAAGTAATAATTTACCGAACTATGAACTTGTGCTCGTTAATTTCTTTTTCTATACTTAGATAGACAATTTCCGCACTAGGAATTAATTACTCTTATGTCGCGGGGACTTTTACTAACATTTAAAAGCTTACACAAAGTCCAGACTCAGGACAATAATTTGTTCACACAAATAATTATGCTGTGTGCGATTCGAACCCACGACATCGTGCACGCGCACTACTGCGCTTGCACTACTGACCGCGCCTCCTTTATACCTACCTGTTTGTTTTTATAACATATAACATAACAGACGAATAGACACCTTAATGGTAAGCGATTATAACCACCCATGGAAGAGCGGCGCCCGGGCGCCCATGGTGCCAACGCGTGCTTTGCCTGTCTCTTCCACAAGAAGCCCTCGTTTGAGCCTCTGAAATCTGTCCCAAAGATAATTCCTTTAACCTTTTGCAACAATTTAAATACTTACATAAGTTCAAATTAAAAACATTTAAACTTTGTAAGTATTGATAATTTTTATGCATAATAAAATGAAATAATGTTGAGTTAAAGTTGAAGTAGCCAATACATACTATCTATTACATACCTATTTCCATCGTAGTTTGGTATTTTTGACGTGTTCTAACAAGTTCCGCTTCGAAATTCCCAACGTTCAGTATATTATTCGCATAACATGTTTTATTCTTTCATCTCAGTTGCATTTTGAAACAATTTGACTTTAATCCTTACACACTTAACATTAAGTTCAAAATTGCACATCAACATATTCTGACGGTTATTTTTATTTTTATGAGTTGCAAAAATCAACTTAACATTATTGAGTTAAGGTTGAAAACTCCTAACACTCTAATTTGTTTGTCGATTACAAAACAAACACGTCGATTAGGTAGCTAACCTAATCGACGTGTTGTATAACATGCTCCGTCTCGAAATTTTCAATGTGGCTTGATATGGAATCTCAAAGTTTCCATCGAAGTTTGGTAGGTATCTATTTGGCGCGAGTTAATAATAGTTTTTATTAGTAGTAAAAAAATGGATTCTACTTGAGATCTAACATTTTATATTATTAAAAAAAAATATGTAAATCAAATATAGGTAGGTATTTTTGTCCGTACTGTTACAGAAATACGACATAAATCTATGTTTTAAAATGGAAAATCCCGTGCGATAAAATCCCTTTCAATGCCACGGCATCATTTTAAAGCATAGCAATTCACGTCGTATTTCTGTAACAGTACGGTTGAATTTCCATTAGTAAAAATTAAAATCCCTTGCCATGCCGTCCCGGTCTGTGTAGGCCTTTACTAAGCTGTGAAAATGTATCACTAAATTTGATCGCTATGCGCTATGCAATCTAAATTGTTTTTTTTTAATATAGGTAAATGCCATTTTTAGTAGATGTTATTAACTTAATATTGCGTAGTATAGTAGCATACCTAACAGATACATAATAGTGCGCAAATCGCTCGAAATCAATCCCTTAAACTTTCTACATTTTTCTTGTTTAGAACTTTCGAGGTAACCTACCTATACTTATCTTATTTGAAAAAAAAATGTGAACATGCACTTCTTATTGTTTAATAATTTATTGATAAGTTTTATTTTCGTAAAAGGTATCATTTTAAGCAGTCTCTACGTTAGTAATGAAAGCACAAGAGCCTTTTAAGTTCATAAATAGAATCCACTCCCAACTTAATCGAGTTTACATGAGTTTCCGACTCGTAATTCTAATGTATTCGTAGGCTAATCATACGATGTTTTATACGGTGTCCAATCATAATATTATGACAAAAAACAAATCACAAATTTTCAATTACAAAATAACATTTGACAAAACAATACCTACTTACTTGTTAAATTTACCTTTTTTAAAACTGTTCAACAAACAAAAAATGTTTTTAGGTATATAAAAATTTAAATCATCATTTCATAAAAGGATTATTTAAAAAAAACATGTAGGCAAAACAACATACCTATAGCATTAATAACATTTGACAAATGCATTGCTTGGTAAAAGTTTTATTTATTAAAATTAACTTTAATATAAAGATGACATGAAATAATAAAACAATCATAATCGACTCTTGATAGAATCGAAATGACTTAAATTCAACGACAAGGTTCGTAGCCTTTTAGTAACGACTGCTGAGTCGTGCATAAATCAAATAGAGAAACACGCTGCATTTTATAAAAAAGTGTGGCATTACAATGCCACACTTTTTATTTGCTTTTTTAATTTAAATTGCTTTTAAGAATACTACTAACTAACTACTAAGAGTGTTCTTAAAAGCTATAATCAAAATTACATGTTAAGATTGAACATGATTTTATATTTTACATACTGTGGCGCGATGTGTAAGCGTCGGGATTCCTTTTTTTCTCATAATGGTTTTTGTCCTAATTTTCATTGTCATTATGTTACGCATAATTTTCTTGGTCATAATAATAGTATGCCATAATTGTTTTTTAGCATACTGTGTTATTAATCAAAAATATTGCATATGCTATTGTTTTTATTCATAACTTAGAAATGCATAAAGTTGTAACGCATATTGGTTATTTGTCTATTAGTTAATTGACAAAAAATAGGTTTATGTTATTGATAGCTATTCTGATAAACAAACATAAGGTTTTAGGTTAGGTTTATGTTATTGATAGATTAATAGCTATCTATTTGAATTTGAAAAACAAAAATTATGTAATAGGCATGTAAAACAAAAATTGTTATGGTTATGCATCATAATGCTTAAGTAAACTTATGCTTTGGGATAGTATGCTTATTAAATATTATACTTAAAGTAAATAGGATGAAATAGTTATGTTAAATAAGTATTATGCGTCTTATGTAAGGACAAGTAACATAATGCAATGTTAAATTTAAAAAATTATAACATAATCTTATGAATGAAAATAAAGAACCGAATAATACTGATATTATATCGATCATTTACCATAATATTTTGTTAAAAAAGTTAAATTTATAATATTCTTTTATTTCAGGTAACAATGCAAACAATACGGAGAAGACTACACGCTGCGGGACGATTACTTAATAATATTACAAAGACTTTATATTGTGATGTTATTTGGTGTTAAATACCAATTGTTTTAACTTTTGTTGATTAATATTAGATTTTTTTATAACAATTAATATTGCAAACACTTTATATTGTGATAGGTATTTAGTTATTTGGTGTTAAATACCAATTAAAATTGTTTTAACTTTTGTTGATTAATATAAGATTTATTTATAACAATTAATATTACAAAGACTTTATATTATGATAGGTATTTAGTTATTTGGTGTTAAATAACAATTAAAATTGTTTTAACTTTTATTGATTACTTAATAGATTTTCCTATAATGTATAATTTTCAAATTATTTGTTTTATCTTTCAAGTTTGTAAAATAACGAAAAATGTTTTTATTTTTATTATTAAATATTTACTTTAACTAGTAGTTTTAATATATTCCTCCTAATATTATAAAAGGGAAAATGATATTTATTGTTTTTTCTTTGGTATGGAGATAGGTGGGAGCCTCGTGTTGGATATAGGCTACTTTTTATCTCAAAATCATGTTCCGCGGGCTTATAGTCATTTTGGAACCGATTAGGTAATTCAAACTAGAAAATTGTGTCAGCTCTTTAAAGCCCCATTTACACATCGACAAGTACAGTAGCGAGTTAAGTAGTAAGTTGTTGATTAAGTTGATTTGAATAGATCTCCATCCTATTTTTTGGCAAGTTAAATACGAAGTAGCCCCCTGTCTCGCGTCCCGCCAATTTAACTCCCCAAAAACTAGGACGGAGTTCTATTTAAATCAACTTAATCAACAACATACCAATTAACTCGCTACTGTACTTGTCAATGTGTAAATCGGACTTAAGTTCTTTTTACACTGTTCTATAAATGTCGCCAAATCATTCCGTGAATATAAGACAAAACATATATTATAACTTACTCTTTAAAAAAGGTCGTAAGTATTCAAGTATAAGACAAAACATATATTATAACTTACTCTTTAGAAAAGGTCGTAAGTATTCAAGTTTATTAAAATTGCTAATATTTTGTTAAAAATATTAATTTGTTCACAATTAAGACATTTTTGAAGTATAAGTAGGTATATAATTCTTGACACGAATCGACTTTTCAGTCACGGGCATTACTTGCACGTGTCCCAGGACTCTCTCAACTCTTTATGGGCCTACACTTGTCGTTGGCCCGGATGGGCAGGTGCTTCCCACGCGACGCCGTGGCCCGCCTCAGTTGCGGACTGCCCATTCAGCACCGCAACCTACTGAACCGCTTTAACATGAGCGGTCTGGGTTACAGCCCAGTGAAGAGAAGCTCCCTTCGGGGATGTCACTTAGTTTTACGTGTTACGGGTACTCAGCCAACCACCACGACAAGGCGGGAACCTCGGTTGATGTGAATAGTTTGGTTAGCTGGAGCCATAAACACGCATCTACTCTTCGTCTTGAAAATTTATTTTCTTCCTATTCTTAAATATATATATTTTTATAACCACCATAAAGGCTGGGTAATTTGAAGATACTATTACAATTAGTATTAATAGAACTATTAAAGAGAGAAAACTGCTCTGTGGATGATATTTATTTACCGAACTTCAGTACAGATATGTCTACACAGCTGTTTCTTTCTGACCCATAGTTAAATGTTGCATGCAGATCAATTGACTTATTCCCATTGAAAAAACGTGTAGGTATGAGGTTCGATGGGACAATGAAATCTGCCAAGTGATCAACATTAATATGTTAACTATCAGGCAGTGACCGGTCACCGCGAAATAATTTAATCTCTATTGTGTCCGAAAAACCGGATTTGACGGGTTAATATCAAAAACACCTCATTAAAACTCTCTGTTACAATAATATTTCTTAAAAAAACAATCCTAGTAAGTATTTAAAAAGAATCACTTTACTTTTTGGGCAAAACATTTACATTAACGGTCAAGGTTAAATTGTTAAAGTTAAAATGCATCATTGTAAATTAATCATACAATTTGTAAGCATTTTCACGTAAATGTGCTTCATTTTATTAATATTAATACATTTGTAGTTCAGCAATAACAAAACGAAAATAGTATCGCGTGTTGGCCACATCGTGCACTGGCGCTGCTATCTACGTAGTAAGAGAGGAAACAACAAAAATATATCGCACACTCTCGCACGATTCGCAGCGTTCAACTTCTAATAGTTCAAAGTCCAAACAGTCTAGGTTGATAAGTCCGTGACTGTACATCTGAAACAAAGTAACAATTTATTAGAATACATTACACAGAGCAAGTGCCTCCGTGTGGTGACTGAGTAAGAATACAATATGTCACCACCCCATCTCATCCCATGGGTGTCGTAAAAACCGACTAAGGGACTATCCTTGAATATTATATTTACGAAATAAAAAGAGGGATAACTTGAAATTAAACAAACCCTATACCAATCCGTCTGGCCAGCGTGGTATTAGTAGGTCAAGTATCCTTCCGTCACGGGAGGAGGCCCGTCCCTCCAGTAGGACAATGGGCTGTTATGATGATGACATTATACAGAGCAAACGTGTCCTAAAGTGGGAATTGCGACTTGGTAAACGTAGTGTAGGACCAGCTAGGTGGACCTACGACCTCAAAAATGTCTCTGGGTCGGACTGGATGCAGAAGGCGCAAGACCATGGGTTAAGATGGGGTGGTGACATATTGTATTCTTACTCTGTCACCACACGGACAACGAACTGCGTCCCTGTATGCACGTAAATAGAATAGGTCTTCTGTTTGTAGGTATAACATTCAGTAAAGTATTTACCCATTTACTTGTACTCCCTTTTAAAAGGTCGGCAACGCATCTGTGATTCCTCTGGTGTTGCAGGTGTCAATGGGCGGCGGTGATCACTTACTATCAGGCTACCTGCAGGCTCGTTTGCCTCCTATTACATAAAAAAAACACTAAAAATGTGTAATTAAGGTGTAAAGCAACCAACCTTTTGTTACGTAAAATTTAAAAGCTTTTTTTTTCCTAAAATCCATTTACCCTCATTACTTTTTTATTAATACGATAAGTAAGGTTCATTTGAAAGTCGTCTGAGTTTAGATACCAGTTGATAAAAAGGTTTGATTAAAAATAAACTATAGGTACAAACAAAATTAATAGGGTATTTTATGTTGTAAATAATAGATTTTAAACTATCGCGATTTGTATACATAATACTATTATAAACGGGTCTTACTCGCGGTATATACTATAGCCTAGATACCTATAAGATAAATACCTAGGTTTTTCTCCGACGTTTCGGCCGACTTGCAAGGGCCGTGGTCGCGGAGGGACTCAGTTCCTCCCGTTTATAATAGTAATATGTTGTAAATAATTGAAGGATATGTTACTGCTTAAAAAGGTGATAAAACTAAAACTGGAGAGAAAGAATAATAAATAATATAAATAAATATTCTATACACATTCACACAGCGCCATCTAGTCCCAAACTAAGCGGAGCTTGTTGGTACCTACTAGACAACGGATAAACATACATAAATACCTTTTTTACCATTATAAACTATAACTAAACATAATGCAAACAATCATGTTCATGCACACAAAGATTTGCATTGAGCGGGAATTGAACCCGAGACCTCTGCGTAGCAGTCATGTTAAATAACCACTACGCCATAGAGATTGTCGGTTAGAAGAAATGTTTACACCAACCTAAGACAGGTTTTAGTATAGGAAAAGGCATGTCCAAGTGAACAAATAAACTTGAGCTCCTTATCATCATAATTGTCAAGCCACATGTCGACGAGTAGTCGTTAAATCCTTGAAATTAACTAGCACAAAGGAGATCTCAACGGAATAGACATTACTTGTAATTGTAAAGCACACATGTAATTACTTTTACAAGGAATAGAACTTGCAACCTTACAGCAGTCCCACTGTAGGGAAAGGGGTTCTCTACACATGGAAGGAAACATATCATCATCATATCAGCCAATTAACTGCTGAACATAGGCCTCCTCAAAATATTGCCACCTTGAGCGGTCCTGTGCCTCCCTCATCCAGTAGTTCGCTTTTCCGTTTTTTTTGTTTCGGAAACATTATAGATTACAAGATTATTTTGACGACCTCTGCGGCGCAGTCGGTATATTACATGGCTGCTACGCAGAGGTCTCGGGTTCGATTCCCACTCAATGCAAATCTTTGTGTGCATGAACATGATTGTTTGCATTGGTCTGAGTGTTTTCTATGTATGTAAGTATTTACAAAAAAAAAAGTATTTGAGTATGTTATCCGTTGTCTAGTACCCATAGTACGAGCTTTGCTTAGTTTAGTAGTGGCGATGTGTTAATGTGTAAAAAAAAAAAATATTAAATATGTCCAGGTGTATAGCATAGATTTACAAAGTTAATGTATTGTAGCCTACACGCTATCGATAATAACCTCTAGCCAACCTTTATTAGAGCTATGAACTTTGCTTTGACAATGTGCTTTTGTACATGCGTGCTAAAGTTTATACCTATTCAAAGTGTTAATAATGTTATCAGTCATTTGTTTTAGGTACACAACGATAAGGGTATAAAAGTAGGTACCTTTATATATTCATGTTTAAATTTTTAACTAGCTGCCCCGTGCCCACTTCGTTGGGCGGCGAAAAAATCGCGTCACTTTTTAAACATATTTCATTACTGCTCCACTCCTATTAGTCATAGCGTGATATTATATAACCCATGACACTCTCCGATAAATGGACTATTTAACACAGAAAAAAATTTTAAAATCGGTTCATTTGATCCAGAGATTACCCCCTACAACGTCACAAACACACAAACTTTACCTCTTTCTTTATAATATTAGTATAGATTAAAATAACCTATTCGCACAATGCCATCTAGTCCCAATCTAAGCAGACTTTGTATTATTGATACAGGACATTAACGGTTAAACTTACTTGTATACTCGATTTAATCATAATTAATAGCCGTGTCGAATATAAAAAGAAAAGACTCTGGTCTGATTAATTGGTACGTATAGGTTTTAACAAAATCAGCGAAATTTCCGTCAGTCGGACTTATGTACTTGTGCCATAGAATTTTGGATTTGGGTGTCGTACCCATGGCATTTATGAGAAAGTACCATATATTTTTATTTCGAGACCACACAGGCTCGGAATGTGTTCAAAAACGTAGTGTAAAAGTTTCCCTTTAGGTACAATAAATAATAACTATACAGTTATTAGGTATAGTTTTACTACAAAACTATAGTAAGTCATTATAAACACGCGAACAGTTTCTGAAAATCTAAAACTAGTTTTTAAGTCGCAACACTAAATTTGGAGAAACTTTGAAGTTGGTTATTAGACTGTATTCTAATAGGTGGCTTTAACAGCACGACATAGGTATCGAAGTATACCGACTGTTTTTAAGAAAGATATCAGTATCATTAATTTAGCCTAGAATCATAATCATCGTCATCATCATAATAGCCCACTAATGTCCCACTGCAGGGACGGGCCTCCTTCCGTGACGGAGGGATACTTAGCCTACTAATACCACGCTGGCCAAACGGATTGGTATAGGGTTTAATTTCAAGTTTTCCTTCTTTTTATTACGTAAAGATAATATTCACGGATAGTCCCTAAGTCGGTTTTTACGACACCCATGGGATGAGATGGGGTGGTGACACACTGTATTCTTACTCCGTCACCACAGAGAGAATCATAATAATAATAATAATCATCGGCATAACAGCCCATTAATGTTCTACTGCAGGGACGGGCCTCCTCCTGTGAGGGACTAATACCACGCTCAACTACTGAGAATAGGCGTTTATCAGCTGCATAAAATAAGTTAGTTAGTTGCTTAAGTTCAAGTTTATAGCACCTTGTAACAAAAAGGTGCTATATACCTCAACTTAAACTAAATCACCTATAATACTATAAAATACTACTCATAATTATTTTAAACCCACATCATCTCTAAAATATTTCAATAGTTCAAGAATTATTTACCTCACACATACGAGTAAGTAGAAGCAATCTATTATATTAAACTCTAAAGTATTCTGCAAGGGGATTGCGTGCAACCGCCGAGTCACGCCACGAAAACGATCTGGTTATTTGATCCTCAAGATAAACAGAATCTAGCAGGATATCACCTAGAAAAATTCAAATGCAAAAATATTATCAAAATAAATAAATTTAACTCAGTAAGGTTTAAGTGGCTAGAATGATTTTCAGAGATATTAGCGAACAACTAATAATAATCCTCACACATTCACACAAGTCATCTAGTCCTAAACTAAGCAGAGCTTGTACTATGGTTACTAGACAACGGATAAAAAAACATAAATACTTTTTTTGTTGTAAATACATACATATTATATTCTATTTTATTATACTCGTTATAAAGCCTTATTTACTAACCAGCGAAGTCTAGAGTACGAATGATATTTTGAAGTAGATATTTTAACAATGGTAGTTTTCTTAATTATAATACATACCCAGATCAAAGAAGCTCTAGATCGTAGAAGAAATACATTTATGTTGTATGTTAAACATAAAAACGTGTTAGGCAAGCTTTTTTCTGTAGCTATGAAGTCGTCTGCAAAGTTATTAAGCAGTGCTTCAGGAAATTTTGCATAACAGTACTGTCAGGCACAAAAGAGGAAAATATAAGTTGAGTAATCTCCCCTCACTAAGACAAGTAAGTTTTAACGCCGATGAACTGATGATAAAAAAGTGCTTTGACAAGACCATACCCTCTTACTCATAAACGCCTCTCAAATTTAATCACTGTTTAGTGAGATTTGTATTATCAAAATCAACCTTATACCAAACAAAATCGTAAGAATTTAAGCTAATCAATTGACCAAAATTTGAGTGGCGTTTATAAGTAAGGGGGTAAGTATAAAAAAATCTTTAAATTTTGTTAATAGACTGTCTTTACAGAAACACAAATAGTCTTCTTTGGCCTTCTTTAGGGGTGGGTTTCATACATTGTTGCCTATATAGGGCAACAATGTATGAAACCCGTTCCCATCCAACTGCTAACTAAAAATTTCCTTCATTAAATTCCAAATATCGCGATTGATGTCTAATGAAGGCCAGCGTTTATATGCTTGGGCTAATTCATCTCACTATCTCGTACGTAGCCTTGCACGTTACCGATTGGTTACGTGCAACATTATTACAAAATTATTTATGAAAATGAAAATATATTTATTTCTGTCCTTTTATGTGTTACAAAACTGTCACACTGTTTCCCACAATAGGTTTCCCTGTGTCGTGGGAATCAGGCTCGATATAAATATAGTACCTACAAAATTAACGAAACAAAACATCGATTTACAAGGTACACTACAAGGTTTGCATATTGCCAACTGCTATATAAAGGCCTACGCAGACCGGGACGGCATGGCAAGGGATTTTAATTTTTACTAAAGGAAATTCAACCGTACTGTTACAGAAATACGACATAAATTGCTATGCTTTAAAATGATGCCGTGGCATTGAAAGGGATTTTATCGCACGGCATTTTTCATTTTAAAGCATAGCAATTTATGTCTTATTTCTGTAACAGTACGGTTGAATGTCCATTAGTAAAAATTAAAATCCCTTGCCATGCCGTCCTGGTCTGCGTAAGCCTTAATGGTCACTTAAAATACAACGCCAAACAAACTAAACTACTAAAACATTTTTCAAATACAAAAGTCAAAACGATATTTCCAGCACGAATCCATTAAACTGAGAACGGAAAAAATCAAAGCAAAACCTGAATATAAATAGAGCAAAAAGATTTAAAAATTATTCGTCGTATCAAAGCCGCATGTTAGGGTACAAACACACTGCGGTGTAACCTATCGCGCGATCAACGTGGCAATATGACGCGGTGACGTAAGCCAGATTGTTCGCAATAGTTATGGAAAAACATGTTAGCTTTGCAAGTAAAATGTACGAAGTGAAACACGAACTATGAGAATAGATTACGCCATTACATTTCTCAAACTAGATTTGGAAGTAATAGAAATGTCACATCAAACGCGTTCTTGATTTTTTTAACAGATAGATACTATTATGCACCTGGCGGTTTGTATATTCTTTGTGTTAAAAGTAATATAACATAGGCTGGTTTATGCACACAATGTAGTGTATTTTAACGCCCGTTTTACACTAGAAAATTTAAGGGTTAAAAAGGCGTCAATCGCAATAATTATGTTAATTAGTAACTTTATGAAAGTAATAGTGCAAAGCATTCATCATAACAGCCCATTAATGTCCCACTGCAGGGACGGGCCTCCTCCCGTGACGGAGGGTTACTTGGCCTACTAATACCACGCTGGCCAGACGGATTGGTATAGGGTTTAATTTCAAGTTTTTCTTCTTTTTATTTCGTAAAGATAGTAGTTACGGTTATTCCCTTAGTCGGTTTTTACGACACCCATGGGATGAGATGGGGTGGTGACATATTGTATTCTTACTCCGTCACCACACGGATTAGAAGCATAATATCTACTAAACATGATGTTACATTAACCGCTTGCGTGCCAAAAGCGACGATCGTCCCTTTTTGTATTTTACCCGTAGCGTGCCTAAAGGGACGATCGTCCCTATTAGACGTGTTCTTTTTAAGTCGGGTTTTATAAGCTTTGTTTCTTTCCAACTAGTGCTTTTGCTCATTTTTTGTCCCTTCTATTTTAAACTAGACATATTATCCTATACAATTAAAATGACCCCGTGCCAACATAAGAACAAAAAGTATTAGAAATAAATTCACAAATGTCAGTCTATGTTCGAGTGGCTTTCGCGCGAAGTCACTCCCAAGATTTTGTGATAAAATGTTTTTAATTTAGTTTAGTTTGCGTTTTAAAGTGTGTTAGTGACTTTGTGGGGAATTTGTGTGCGTGTATATTGTATTAAGTGTCTTGTAGAAACAGTTGGTAAGTTTTTACAAGTTTAAAATATACTCATGCAAAGTATTTTTTTCCAATGACTTATGTTTACATTTAGCTGTACAAACATTGACTCAACAGATGTATACAATTTTGACACAATAGAATAGCCCTATTCATAAGCTTAAACAAAAACAGCACTTGAAATTAAACTCCTTACAATAAAGCTCATAAATTAAACTTTTATCAGACGGGGCGCCGATCGTCATGCGATAACGTTTTTGATTGGCACTCAACGGGTTTTTATTTACGAGCGGGTGGCACTCAAGCGGTTAAACGTGCAATTTACAAAAGTTATACCAACATACAACAGAGACACAAAACAATGAATAATTCTCAAAGTAAACAGTGCACAGATAATTACATCTATCAATCCTCAGAAATGTAAACATTTAGTACGTAGAAACGCATCGTTAATCCCTGCTGCATTTTCTAACATACAAGCAATTAACCATCGCGTCGTTACGTTGTGTACAGACCTTAATAACTAGCTCGTTTCACTCGGTTGCGTTTGTTTTATTTATGACAAAACCGCAACGCTTAATGCCGCAGAGTCACGGATTTACACTGTACGTAATATTTCTGTGTTTTAAGTTAACAACTTTCGTGAACTGTATTCATAATTTTTTGAATTAAACTTACCCTTGAGTTCTGTATTTTGAGATAATCTGATTAGTTCTAGAATTTTATTGAGTTATCATAATAACAGCGTACTTTATGATGAAATTTGAAACAAGGTAATAGGTATCTGTAGTTACTGTTTTTAGGCGCAATGGTGAAGTAGCTTGTGAAATTACAGGGCTGTGAAACTGCTGTAGCACAGGGTAATGAGCCCGGTTAAGAGACATTCTTCAATCTACGAGTAGTTTGAATAAATATGATATAGTAAAGTGAAGTTGCGGACCAGGACGACCTCTGTAGCGTAGTGGTTATATAACATGACTGCTACGCAGAGGTCTCGGGTTCGATTCCCGCTCAATGCAAATCTTTGTGTGCATGAACATGATTGTTTGCATTAGTCTGGGTGATTTCTATGTATAATATATGAATGTATAATAATATGCAAAAAAATAAAAAAAGTATTTATGTATTTTTGTCTAGTACCCATAGTACAAGCTTTGCTTAGTTTGGGACTAGATGGCGTTGTGTGAATGTGTGAGGCATACTTAATATTATATTTCTCTCAGAAAGGCGTTTTATATCGAAAGCATATTGATGCATCTAATACACATTTTCATTCCGCATTTACAGGAAGTAACCCACTTTTCCGCGTTTACAGGAAGTATTATTTAATCTAAATGTTTTTCGTCTTATAGAACAAATTTCTGTCGACATAAATACGAGTATATTACTCTCGTATGTCAACAGGCAAGCATTCCATTAAGATGATCAAAGCTTATAAATCGTAATTTGTGTTATATTTATTGAGACCTTTAAATATCTTACTGTCATGGAGGATGAGTGATATCGATTTTGATGGGACGCAAATGACGTCAGTTTTATTTTTCTTAAGGCTGTAGTATTTAAGTATAGAAGGAATTGTTATGTTATTAAATAGATAGTTTTATCTTGTGCAATGAAAAACGCTATAATAAATTATATACATAAAAGTAATATACAACCAGAAAGTCACTATAGAAGACCCAATAAGAAAAATGACAGTGGTACAGTGCAAACGATGTCAACAATATGGACACAGCAAAAATAACTGCATGAGGCCATACAGTAGATGCGTAAAGTGTGCCGGGGCACATAAAACTACAATGTGCACAATTAATGCAAACACCCCAGTAGTATGCGCACTATGCTCAGGAAGCCACCCTGCTAGCTACAAAGGGTGTCAGGTGTATAGGGAAGTCCTAGCAAGAAGGCAAATGGGAAACAAAATCCAACCACATCTGAAACCAAAATGTACTTTAGACGCTGCAACCAATGAGCTTGACATTGACACGGATGTAGTAATCATTGAACCTGATAATAACACCCAGACTATCCAACTGAAACAGCCGGTACTAAGCGTACCAGGCGGCTTGGGCCTGTATAGTGAAGCCGTCAAAAAACCAACTAAAGCTGCAGTACAACATATAAAGAAACCAAAAGCATACACGAGAGATAACACTAAACATATAGAACAACAGATACACAGGAAAGACAAAGCTGACCAAATGGAGTCACAGAGACCAAATGAGGAAAACCACGTTGACCATGAGTCACAAAGAACATACTTGAGAAAGTTTGAATACAGGCAAGAAAATAGACAAAGTCTAGAAGCAATTATAATGAAACAGACAGAAAGAATCGAACAACTCATCACACAACTTGGCGCAATGATGAACCTCATTACGACACTCATCAGCAGGCTTCCACAATGATGTCGTTACGAATCGCTACCTGGAATATCAATGGCATAGCGCCAAATCAAAAAGCACTGGAAATACTATTAAAGGTCAACAAAGTTGATATTCGTCTAGTATCTGAAACCCACCTCAATGACCGCAGAAGTATTAAGATGGACAACTATAACATATATTGTACCAACTACCCCGATACCACATCACATGGAGGATCTGCAGTCATTATAAAAAGCAACATCAGAAACCACCTCCATAGTGAATTTCGGGAAGACTGGATGCAGGCCACTACCGTCACTATTAATGCAGGCATTGGTCCCATCAATGTTAGTGCTGTATATTGTCCACCAAAGCACAAACCGAAACAACACATGTTCGACCGCTACTTTCAGAGTTTGGGAAACAGATATATAAGTGGTGGGGACTGGAACTGTAAGCACACCCATTGGGGATCAAGATTGACGAACAGTAAAGGACGTGAATTAAAAAAATGCGTCGATAAACACAACCTAACAACACTAGGAACAGGAAAACCAACTTACTGGCCAACTGACGTCAACAGAATACCTGATCTAGTCGACTTCTTTGTTGTGAAGGGACTGTCCGACGTGTATTTCGACGTGGCATCATCGCTCGATGGTGACTCTGACCACACCCCTGTCATAGCTACATTTAGCGTTTCGGCCATACACAAAGCACAGAGACCAGCGCTATACAACCATAAAACAGACTGGGGCGCATTTGCTGAATACTTGGAGGATGAGGTTAACTTAAAAGTTAGGCTTAAAACAGAAGAAGATATAGATGAGGCAACATTCTACATCACAAACCTCATACAAGTTGCTGCGTGGTGTGCTACTCCGACGCTGAACTCTCCCAATCAAGTGGATAACATACCACTAGAAATACGCAATAAACTGGAAGAGAAACGGAGACAAAGGAGGCGATTACACTCCAGCAGATCAAATGTCGACAGGTCGGAATTTAACAGAATATCCAGGGAGCTAAAAGAGCTAATCAAAGAAAATCAGAACTCGACCTTTCAAGAAAAACTCCGCACGCTCTCAGCTCACAAGAAGGATAATTATTCCCTCTGGAAAATAACTAAGAGCTTTAAAAGACCACACAACCATACGCCTCCTATAAGGATATCCTCTAACGATCCATGGGCCAGAAGCGAAATTGAAAAAGCGGAACTTTTCGCTAAACACCTAAGCGAAGTTTTCACACCAAACCAATCATCCATGACAGAGTTTGAGGAAGACGTGGATATTATGATCAATAGTGACCAGCAATTATCATTACCACTAAAACTTGTTACTCCACGGGAACTAACTCGAACAATTGGCTACCTGGAAAACAAAAAAGCTCCTGGCTTCGACCTAATAACGGCAGAAATTCTTAAGAAACTGCCTAGAAAAGCGATAGTGTTTCTAACAATGCTGTTCAATGGTATCTTTAGAATACAGTACTACCCAAAGCTGTGGAAGATATCGCAAATAATTATGATTGCAAAACCCGGCAAACCACCAACGGAACCCAGCTCATACAGGCCTATAAGTCTTCTCCCCTTAATATCCAAACTTTTCGAAAAAACATTTCTGATGAGACTAAAACCAGTTCTCGATCAAAATAAAGTTATACCAGACCACCAATTTGGGTTTCGGGAGAAACATGCTACTGTAGAACAAGTACATCGAGTGGTTCACAAAATAAGACAATCGTTAGAGAAGAAGGAGTATTGCTCTGCAGTATTTATAGATATACAACAGGCATTCGATAAAGTTTGGCACAAGGGGTTGTTGTACAAACTGAAAACCCTCCTACCGAACTCATTCTATATGATCCTAAAATCTTACCTAGATCAAAGAAGATTCCAAGTAAAGTATGGGGAAGAGCTTTCAAGGCTGTATTACGTCACTGCTTCAGTTCCACAGGGATCAGTGCTTGGTCCAGTTCTTTACTCAATATATACAGCGGATCTACCTGAAACGGAAAATGTTGTAACAGCAACATACGCGGATGACACCGCATGCCTTGCAAGCGATGTGAACCCACTCAGTGCATCACTGAAATTACAAGAACAGCTGAACAAAATTAACGAGTGGCTGCAGAAGTGGAGAATTAAGACCAGCATATCTAAATCCATCCACGTCACCTTTACACTACAAAAGGGCGATTGCCCGCCTGTGCGTATGGATGACAAACCGTTACCGAGTAGTAACAGCGTTAAATATCTTGGCCTCCACCTGGATAGAAGACTTACCTGGGCTAACCATATAAAAGCTAAGAAAACAGAAGCAACCTTGAAATTCAAAGAACTATCTTGGCTCCTAGGGCGGCAATCCAGATTGACACTCAGTAACAAATTGCTTGTTTACAAGGCCATCATACAACCGATCTGGACATATGGAATAGAACTCTGGGGCTGTGCTTGCAACTCCAACATTGAAATCCTCCAGAGATTTCAAAACGTTGCACTGAGAACAATTGCAAGTGCACACTGGTTTGTCAGAAACAAGGAAATACATGAGTATCTGGAGATTCCGACCGTAAAGGAGGTAGTCCGCAGGAACAGCATGAGATACAGGGAAAGGTTGAATAAACACACAAATGAACTGGCTAAGGATCTGCTGACTCCACGAGATGATGTTACTCGCCTGAAAAGGTGGCAAATACTGGAACTAGACAAGAGACACTAAGCTTATACAAAACTAGCTTCCACCATTATTTACGGTGCCATTCGATGGAATGGCGCTCTATCAAGTTTAACACATAAAATATCTGATTATGGCTGATAGCCGATTGCAGATCAAGTAGAACAAAAAAAAAAAAAAAAATTATAATAAATTATATACGAGTACTAACCTTTTTACTAAGTTGACGTCAAAAAAATGCAGCAGTAGAGTTTGTTACGCCGATTTTTCTCTACTAGCGCTTTGGAAGCGGTGGTAAAGTTTTCTAAACTTCAAAATGTACTTAAACTTAGACTAGTTAAATAGTATTAATGACGTCAAAAAGATGGAACAAAAAGTATTTTTGACTTTGACTATCAAGCCAGCATGGTGTTAGTTAAAGGCCCAAATCTTTATTCTTAACTCAAAGTTATTACTTAACACTTTTTCGTCGTGAAAATTCTTTCATTTGACGCTGTCGACCACTTTGGGAACAGCCATGCAAGCGTGTAGGCAAAGAGGTTTCAAAAAGATAGAAGTACGGCTTACTGACTAAGGTCGCTGCCTCGAATTTAGCGGGCAGTAGCGCGGGAGCGGGGCGGGCATTCGCTCGTTGTTCGCAACGCCCCGCTTCCGCGCCGCTGTGTTCGGGGACTGGGTCATATAAGGGTCGTAGCACATATAACGAAACGTTAAGGGATCGGCGGTATCAACCCCAACTGTTTAGTATTATTTGTATAAAACTTCTTACTGCAACGCACACTAATCGGAATCGTATCGTAATCGAATTTTTTGATGTTTGACAACGAGGAAAAAGGCGAAGCGGTGCCGATCCGTTAACGATTTAATATGTATGCTACGACCCTTATTCCTATGTCGGTAAGCAGAGACTACTGAGGGCTAAGTACATAGATTCCGTTTTGATGTATGTGCTACGAGCCTTAATGTACGCGTAACATCGCCCCGCTCCCGCGTCCGCTGAATTCGAGGCAGTGGCCTAAAACCCACATTGCTCCTTTCTTACCCGTATCGTACACGATGGCGAGAAGTGAATAATTTACTCGACCCAACATGTGCTAAGCCGCAATTTATATTACTTAATACTAGTAGACCTTGCTTAACAAATGCTTTAACATAAATAAAACAATACACAGAATAATCCTATTAATATTATAAATGCAAAAGATTGTAAGGATGGATGGATGGTTGTTTGTTACTCTTTTACCCAAAAACTACTGAATGGATTATGATGAAATTTGGAATATAGGTAGTTTAGGATGTAGAATAACATTTCAGCTATACTTACAACGCGGTTGAAGCCACGGGCAACCACTAGTATCTAATAAACATCGTAGCCCAAGACGCTACGCCCTATACAAAACAGTACAACACGCTAACATATCCGACGCAACTATTCAACCTTCCCATATAATAACTAAGGTACGGTAGAAAACTATAAATAGATAAACAATAACCTTTATGACAGTAATAAATAGCCTTGATCGTACAGTAGCTACTAACAATGGCTAGATAAATGACTTTCCTGGGTAAACTTACAGATAGAATAAGCTAAATAATGCTGATACTATTTTATATGGGTCTTACTTGCGGTATAAACTAATTAGCCTAGATACTAGTGTCAAGTGGTGCTGACAAGTAAACAACAACAAATAAAGCTCCGTAATTTAAATTAAAGAAAAAATAGTTAAAGTTGATAATAGTGCTCTATTTGAAGACTTACTTACTCAGTTTAGCTTAAACATTTTGTGAATGTAAACACTTGGGTCCGATATATCTAAAATAAAGATCTTTTTATTTTCTCATTTATTTGAAATTTTGCAATCGCTCTTGACATATTAGTAGCGACATCTTGTTAAATATGAAATACATTATATTATTATATTGGTAAAACAGGTCACAGCAACAGATAATATTAGACCACAACTGAAATATTTGTAAACTGTAATATTTGGTGGAAACGATGATGAAGGTAAGTCCTTATAAAAATACTTGAATTCCTCTAACATTTGCCCTATATTAACAAAGATATTATTCATACCACGGTTGTTGACTAATCCGCTGGTTTTCCAAAACATTGTATAATCATACGCCAAATAGTAGTTACAGTCAAACAAATAAGCATAGTTATGTGTACCAACATCCAGATATAGGAGATTATTAAATGTTTCTATTCTAGTATTAAACATCGTGGAATAATTATTTAATCTAAATGTTGGTGCACACACAATAACATTTGTGTGTTTCACATTTATTAGTGTATTTCGCATAGCAATAGTTATGTCAACATAGTTATTTGTTTGTAGAAAATCCTTGTCTCCTACAAATAACAAGCAGTAGTCGTTCATTGTATATTTTTTTTAATTTTAAGTCTATATTTTCAATTTGTTTTAAAATGCCACAATCTGGTGACAGATAATGAATTACTTGATAATTCTGAAACTCATTTTCAGCAATTTTCAATATCTTATTTTTGTTATTACTACTTATTATACATAATTTAGATTTCTCAGTATGCTGTTGCTGTTGTTTTGGTTGGTTCACTGTATATTTACAAGCAAGTGAATCTTTCTCTTGTGTGGATAGTTGCATGTCATGTTGGTTTTGTTGATCCTGCGAGTTGTTTATCTGCTCTGATTTTAAAATATTGGTTTGTGACCCGTTATGTTGTACATTTGATGTATTTTTATTTTTCTTTGGTGTCCTTTTTTTTGGAGTTGAAGATTGGCTAATTCTGATATTATTGTTTAATGAATTTTGACGAATCAAATTTTCATTATCTTTTTTTAGTTTGCTGTTTTCTAAAATTAATGTGTTAATTTCAGCATTGGCACTGCATAATTTTATAGACAAATCAAAAACTAACTAATTTATTTGTCCTGCATAGATAATTTTGCACATAATTTTAATACCTGTAGGACTGACGTGCTAGAGTTTGCGCTATCTGACCACACTGCCCAACTCTTACACTGCCCAGTGCAGAAAATATTCACAATAAAATATTGGTTGGCCACAAGAAGAGATTATAGTTTAGATAATGTGATAAAATTCAAAACGTATTTGACAAATTTGTGTTTTTCAGAGATATATCAGACTGAAGATCCAAACATAGCATATAATGCTTTTTTGGATACTTTTAAACTTTTTTACGATTTGTGTTTCCCAAGTAAATTTATTAAAATCTACATAATTAAGAAAACAAAATGGTTATCTAAAGGAATTAAAATATCCAGTCAAAAAAAAAGACACCTATTGTGGCAGAGTAGATTAAACCCCAATAATAATAATAAAAATAGTTTAAAAAAGTATTCAAAATTACATAAAAAAATTATATACTTAACACAAAAAGCACAAAATAATCACAAAATACATACATCTATAAATAAATCAAAAACTACATGGCAAATAATTAATCGAACAAAGTATAACTTACCTAAATACACTATCAATAAAATAAAATTAAATAAACAGACAATAACTAACCCAAAGAGTATTGCAGAAGCGTTTAATAACTATTTCATTGATAAAATTCAAGCAAAATTAAATGCCTATGAAAAACCTAAGTCATTTAATTTAAGTGTAAACCACAAATCAATGTTTATGGCTCCAAGTCTACCATTAGATATACACAAAATTATTATGTCATTAAACAATACAGGAAGCGTAGGATACGATGGCATTGCGACAAATATACTAAAGCAAGTATCAATAAATATATGTGGGCATCTGAGTCATATTATTAATTTATGTATAAGCGCCGGTATATATCCAGATGCTTTAAAAAAATCGGTTATAAAGCCACTTTTCAAAAAGGAAGATAAGGAACTAATGGAATATTATCGTCCCATATCACTTATACCTGTTATATCAAAAATATTTGAGAAATATATATATAAAGAACTTAGTAATTTTGTTGAAAAAAAATAGTATTTTATGTGAAGATCAGAAAGGGTTTAGGCCACAAAAAACTATTAATATGGCGATATATGACTTTTTATACAATATTATTAATAATATAGATCAACGTCGACCCGTCTGTGGCATATTCTGCGACATGACCCAGGCGTTCGATTACGTACACTACCCAACATTACTTATGAAACTAGAATCGTATGGTATTCGAGGGAACGTCCTAAATCTAATAGAATCTTATCTACAAAATAGAAAACAAATAACAGAAATTAATCATAATAATACTGCTAATGCGAAGGAAGAAATATTTCATTCCTCTGAGCGCATGGTTTCATTTGGCGTGCCACAAGGGAGTGTTCTGGGACCTTTCCTATTCATACTATACATTAATGACTTACCTAAAAGCATTGAACAACCTTTGACACTATTTGCAGATGACAGCACAGTGACAGTACCGTGCAAAAATGTAGAGACGTATGAAACTGATATTCATAATGCTTTAAAATTAGTTATTAACTGGATAAACTCAAATAATTTAAAAATTAACATAAACAAAACCAAAATTATACATTTTAATCAACGAACTCATTGCATGACACTCAACATTCAACTCAATAATGAGGTTGTGCAAAATGTTGAAACTACAAAATTTTTAGGTCTCGAAATAGACAAAAGCCTAAATTGGAAAACACATATTAATACACTTTGTAAAAAAATTAATAAATCTGCATATGCATTATATAAATTGTCAGCAACAGTAGATATAGAGGCGCTCCTTACTGCTTACTACGGTATAGCAGAAACCCACCTCCGGTATGGAATTATTTTCTGGGGAAATTCTACTGAAAGAGAAACAGCTTTTAAAGCGCAAAAAAGCTGTATAAGGGCTATGTTCAAACTCGAACCGATTGATAGTTGCCTGCCATATTTTAAAAAACATAGAATTTTAACTTTACCTTGTTTATACATATTAGAAGTTGCTTTATTTGTAAAATTAAATCCTAATCGATTTACACGTTTGGACGAAGTTGTGCAACGCCAAAGTCAAAGTCAAATAGCTTTATTCACTTAGGTTACAAAGTAACACATGCAAATCGTTATACATGTAGTAGAATAGTATAGAGAAAAATGTCTGCCAAACTACTACCACTTTCGCAGACGACTATAGTAGAGCTCTGAGAAGAATGTGGCCAAGAAACTCAGGCCACTCTTTTCAAAAATAATAATTTGACTTTGTTACAATTACCAACAGCAGCGTGAAGAATGATGTGTGCAAGCAAATCTTACATGCATAGCAATTTAAAGTTTAATTGATAAAAAAAATTTCATTGTTAATAAATTGATTTAAAAAAGCTTTAATTGCATGGCACGTTCATCAGTCATCTCGTCACTGCGATATCCGACAGAAATTAACACACAAGCATTTGTGTCGTCAAGTTGATTTTGTTAATCTTTAAGTAGTTGAGAATGGAATAGAATACCATTTAGATAATATAATTAAATACATTTACAAATGCAAGTGAAGTATTTCTATCGTTACAATAACAAATAAAACTGTAAAAGAAAGTAATAAGGTAGTAACATAACATCCGCACAACTACCTAGGTTAAGCCACAATCTACACCATGGAACAAGCAACATGAAATCACGATAATTGAAATCTAAGCCCATGAGTTTTTGTCATTAATATAATCGTTTATTGTATAATAGCCTTTCGATAATAGCTGATTTTTTACAAATGCTTTAAAGTTTAGTAAAGGTAGATCCATTACATGCTTAGGCAGTTTATTGAATAAACGTATACCGAGTCCCGCAAAAGTGTTATGTACCTTATGTAGGCGATGTTGTGGAAGACGAGAGACGACCAAAGACGAGACAACATGCGTCTTTGTTTGAAGGCTGCTAAAACTGCCCTACTCCGTAAAAGTATATACTGCATGGCCCCAATTATGTATAATAATTTACCAAAGAGTGTAAGGGAATTACCAATGCCATCTTTTAAAAAGGTAATAAAGAATGAATTAATAAGTAAGGCATATTATAATGTCACCGAATTCCTTACTGACAAAAAGTTTTTACAATAAAGAATGTACTAGTTTAGTAAACCTTATTAGTTTCCATTATTAGATTTTATTTTATTTATTAATTTATTTTACTTCTTAATTGACTTTGGTTCTGTACATTTTAAAAAAACTTTAGCAAAGTAACTTTTTAATTTATTTTCCTAACTATAATATGTTAAATTTTGCATGCCTACAAAAGGTAAAATATAGCTGAACTATATGTTTATTTTTAATATCTTTAAATGTATTTTATACCTACCTATATTTGCAAAATAAATAATATTCTATTCTATTCTATTCTATTCTGATTAATACCTAGGTTTTTCTCCGACGTAGGGTAAATTCCATTCCCCTCACTTCACAAGGACGACGCTCCGCTGACACCAGTCCCTCCGCGACCACGGCCTTTACAAGTCGGCCGAAACATCGGAGAAAAACGTAGGTATTTATCTTACTAGTATCTAGGCTAATTAGTATATACCGCGATTAAGATCCGTACAAAATAGTATTAGGTATGTATATAAATTAATCGCGATAGTTTAAAATCTACTAATAATGCTGGGTTAAACATTTGTATGAAAGAAAGAAAGATTTGAATCACTAGACGGGATTGGTAAATATAGTTTTACGAGTCTGCTTTAATAATTTCTTTGCACGATTGTCACCTTTGGATGCAAGGTTTTAAATACAATAGTCCTGTAATTTTTAATTAATCAATCAACTAAACTAAAGCCTAAGTCGATGTGAAATGTTTAATAACAAGCCCATGCTTAGCAACCATTGACAGGCAAAATAATTAGGGTTGTTCATTATTATAAAAAAAAAAAACTTTTTTGGGCAAATACGAAACCCCATCACATGCGCCGTAGTTACTACATGTAAATATGCAGATAATGCCAAATTATGTCATAAAATACGGAAATACTAATGAAATTCTCATTTTTAAAACAAATATTTTAAAATTGTGTGATAACCCTACATGTCAATGTCATATGGTTTGTTTACAATGATTTCACATCGAGTTTGGCTTTTTTATAGCCTATCGCATGCCACTGCTAGACAAAGGCCTCTTCCGACACGCGCCGCAGAACACTGCCCTGCGCCTTCCACGTCTTGTCCGACCCAGAGACCTTTTTGAGGTGGTCGGTCCACCTATCAATAATTAATGTTACTAGCTGCTAATTTACCTACTAAACCTAATAAAAATACTAACATTACTAGTGCTACTACAAGAATAGTTTCAACTTTATAAATTATTTTTCTTTCAAAACAAGCTAAACTTCCTAATGAAATGTTGGAATCGAAATAATTCGGCCTGCAATAGTCCAATTTTAAAACCACTAAGTACACAATATATTTGATTCAGATAAACCTCCGGCCTCCAAAGTTTAGGGTCAAAAAAGGGAAATTTTGGTACACACGAACCGTTCGTAGACCCAAATGACTTTAGGAGATTTTAAGTCTGTTAAAGCTTGCTCGGGTATGGATTTCGCAGTTTTCAGGTAAAATGGATTTCAGTTTATTATCCTTATGTAGATCTAATGGGTCTCTAGGAGAATATATACTTTTAGAAATTGTTAAACATTAAACATTTTGACGACCTCGGTGGTGCGACGGTAGCGTGAGCGACTGCCGTGCACGAGGGTTCGATCCCCACGCATGACAATAATTTGTAAGATCCACAAATTATTGTACTGAGTCTGGGTGTTCTTTGTGTTCGTTAATTGATGTTTGTAAAAAGTCCCCGGGGCACAGGGCTTGATCCCTAGAGCTTGAAGTGTCTTTTTTTAAATTTAAAATAAAATTAAAAAATTTCAAAGTTATGCCAGACTTGTTAGTGCTAAATTGGTAATAATGAAAATAATGTAACATTAGACTCAAATTGACACAAATCTCAAACTAAGCAAAGTTGTTACTGTTTTATTTTAAATCTTATACGTACCTAAAAAGCCTGGCTTTTTTGACCACATTCTGTAGACAGTTTGGCAGATATTTTTCCTTCAAAGTTACAAATTTTTAGGCTAAAGGTCATACTAGAACTACCTTAAGCTATTACAAATCAATCATCACTCATTAGTTATTAGCGTCATTAGTACAACAAAGTGTAATCACAAGGCTTAGAAGGCTCGTTACATACAACATAGTACTAAGTGTGAGTACTAAGATATTCGTCAAAGTGACTCCTAGACTACAAAGCAAGATTGTTGCTTACTCACAGCAAGCGAATACCATGCATTTATACGTACAGAGTAATCTGAGACAGAGAGTGACTGATTATATTTGCATTATGTATAAATGAGAATGACAACAGAGCACTGTAGTACTGTAATCCGAAGTAATTTTGTTCATTTATTTTCCTCGTGTTATTTTATTTTTCATTTTTCTGTGTCTATTTTGAAAAAGACAGCTCAGCAAAAAGACAATCACTGCAGAATTCAGGTCTCCTTCAAATATTGTTCCAATTTCTTCGGCCCTCAAACATCGGTTGCCCGCAACCTTTGCTTAAACTCCTATCAACCTCGCAAAAGATCAGTTTAAATTAGAATGATTACAGCATACTCTAGGTTCTTTAGTTATAAATATTATATGTAAATGGGATTTCATCCGTGTGGTGACGGAGTAAGACATCCGTGTGGTGACGGAGTAAGAATCATACAGAATATAAAGAAGCATACAGAGAGGTATTTTTCCGTGCGGTGATGGAGTAAGAATACAATATTTTACTACCCCATCTCATCCAATACCATACATACCATACTTGGCCATACCAAGCTGACCAGACGAATTGGTATAGGGTTTAATTTCAAGTTTTCCTTCTTTTTATTTCGTTAAGATAACATTCACGAATAGTCCCTTATTCGGTTTTTACGACACCCATGGGATGAGATGGGATGGCGACATATTGTATTCTTACTCCGTCACCACACGGAAAAATAACTCTCTGTATGCTTCTATAAATATTATATACCTTAATAACGTGTTACAGGACTAATTTTTAAATAAAATATTTTTCTGTGCATACTTAGTCTGTATTTTCTTTACCTACTTACATAAATCAACGTCCGTGTGGTGACGGAGTAAGAATACAATATGTCACCACCCCGTCTCATCCCATGGGTGTCGTAAAAACCGACTAAGGGACTATCCGTAAATATTGTTTTTTAACGGTGTAAAAAGAAGGAAAACTTGAAATTAAATTCTATACCAATCCGTCAGGCCAGCGTGGTATTAGTAGGCCAAGTATCCCTCCGTCACAGGAGGAGGCCCGTCCCTGTAGTGGGACATTAATGGGCTGTTATGATAAATCAACAATGAGAAAGTCAATCAATATTAACATTATGTAGACACACAACACTAACAAACTAGAAGCACTTGCACAAAGGATTTATAAATAATGATAACCTATTTGGTAAATAGGCGTCCTTTAATTTACTACTTTAATGTTATTGATTTTGAATTTTCTGTAAATAAATATATATTTATGTTTGTTATTCTTAAGATTAATACTTTGGCTTTGTATTATGACACTCTTTATCATTTCCATAACACTCGGGTATATCTGAGATCTGGTTCTTTGGAAGGCATACATCGGGCCGAAGCCAAGACGTAGAGGCTCTCATAGAGATATTTAATCTGATAATAGATACACAAGGCAGATACCATCTCTGATCATCTCATTATTATTGTTCTTATTGTGGCTGTATGCGACGAGGCGCGACGTAATCATATACGACACTTGTCGCGTATAACATCGCGTAGCGTCGCGTCGCGTTCGTCGCCCACGTAGGTCACCGCGTTAGATTAGAATACAATTCCAAAAAAAAAAATAGTGACAAACAAAATTTAATACTAAAAATACAGTAAAAAAATATAGTACATTAAATTAAAACCACCAAGTACATGTATAACTAAGTTTAATATTTTAGTATTTCTCAAAGCAACGGTACGCTGGCTTTACCTTGTGGGAATCCCTAAAGCCTTAGCCCGCCTGACATAATAGTACCTACTAAAAGTGGATTAATAATAAATTTTGCTTATTTAACCCTTGACGCATAATTTAGCTTTGCTTAGCTATTTATAGTAGAAACCGGAATATTTAGTAGAGATAATAATTTAATTAAGATAAGCTTGCGTTTGCGTGTTTAAGATCATAGTAGCGGCCGATGAGCGTTGTTCTTGCGATTTTTTTAAAGAGAAATTTCGCCAATATAGGTATACCACGGCTGTAATGACAAGTACCTAAAAGCCTATTATGATCATACTTATTTGCTTGCACATTTCTTTATTGTGCTTCAGACAATTATTATTATTTATGTAAATAGCAGAATTAGTATTTATTACGTGCAATTCTACTAATAGATAGCTAGTGAAATTACAGGGGCATGAGACTTAAAAACTTCTAGGGCAAACAATGGGTTGGTTGTGATCAGCTGACGTTCATATGCAGCAGTTAACAAATACAATACAATACAAATACAAAATCATTTATTTGCTTGAAACATGGTTTTTTTTACAGATGATGGTTTATAAAATATTATGTACACAATGTTTCGCTTACTTTATTTCAGCATGCAAATTATTTAAGTGTAGCATACACTCTGACTACTTCTAATGTATTTTTTTATTTTTAACAACTTATATAAACTTATCTACTAACTATCCTACTTAATAATTATTATTATCATATTATATCTATTTAATTATCCTAAAACTTACTAACTAATTAATTAATGTTACATGAATACATAATAAAGTTTTTATTTAATTGCATACTTTTTATTTGTTTTATAATTCATGAATTCTTTAATAGTATAAAAACAGTTATTTACTAGCCATGTTACTAGTGTTTTGTAAAATAATGAGAAATGTAACTCTCTTATTTCTTTAGGTATCATGTTATACACCCTAATTGCCATGGTACCTATATTTTTCTGGCAGAATGTTGTCCTACACAAATTACTGTCTAGTTTCGTTGGATCCCTATATGTTTTGTTTCTGGCTGCATTGTTAACTGTCTTAAAAATATCACTGTTCTTTTTGACAAACAAACCTACCTCTAGTATGTACAGCGATGCCAGTGTTAATAATTTATGTTTAATAAATAATGGTTTGCATGACTCCAGTGGGTGTACACCAAACACCGACCTTACACATTTTTTTTGTACAACAAATGCCTTGTTAATGTCAGTGGAGTTTCCCCACATAATTATGCCATACCGTAACACAGATGCCACATAGCCGTGGTATGCCATTAAAGCAGCATTCAGCCCTACTGTTTTCCTAAGATTTCTGAGTGCAAATGTGAAACTATTTAACCTACTACATACATTTTCAATATGTTTCTTCCAATTACAATTTTTATCCATAATTATCCCTAAAAATTTTGTATCATTTACTTCTTCAATTTTGTTGCCATTTCCAAGTATTTGTATATTTTCTTGTGACATTTTATAATTTGTAAATCTTATATATTTAGTTTTATTAATATTTATACTTAAATTATTTGTTTCAAGCCATCCTAATATTGACTCTACAGCTTTATTTAACCTATCCTGATACCGCTCATTCCCACTCTCCTCCTTGGCCACCACTAGAGAGATATCATCAGCGAACAATATACATTTATTGTCGGTTACTGTGGGCAAGTCATTTATGTACAGCAGAAACAACAACGGACCCAAAATGC
Source organism: Schrankia costaestrigalis (assembly GCA_905475405.1). NCBI lineage: Eukaryota > Metazoa > Arthropoda > Insecta > Lepidoptera > Erebidae > Schrankia > Schrankia costaestrigalis. The sequence continues at coordinate 11,158,438 of FR997851.1, forward strand.
TGCCTTGTGGTACACCGTATGTATTAAACTTATAGTCCGACATATAACTTATTATTTCTCTTTTACTTTTTTACCCCTTACCATCAGGTAGAACCCCCTAGTCTGCAACCTTCATAACAGCCCATTAATGTCCCACTGCAGGGATGGGCCTCCTCCCGTGACGGAGGTTTACTTGGCCTACTAATACCACGCTGGCCAGACGGATTGGTATAGGGTTTAATTTCAAGTTTTCCTTCTTTTTATTTCGTAAAGATAGTAGTTACGGTTATTCCCTTAGTCGGTTATTACGACACCCATGGGATGAGATGGGGTGGTGATATATTGTATTCTTACTCCGTCACCACACGAATAACTCCGTCACCATATGGATAAGATAGTCTGCAACCTTAAAAAAGTAAAAAAGGAAGGAAAAGAGATACAGTTAAAATTACCAAACGTACCGTAGGATATTTTGATTAGATCACGTAGGTAGATGTACCACCCATGCAAAATTGAAAGTGCAGAGTAATTCTACAGTTTACAAAGAATACCATTGCACTGCTACCTAGCGCTTACACGAGAAAATAAAACTTTCAACGTATTTTATCATGGTTTATTTAACGTTTCCTTGCGAGCTTTTCAACGAATAAGATTTTATTCGTATAAGGTGAACGGATATTTTAAAAATACATCTCGGAAAGTCGTGGTGTTGCTAAGATTAAATTTCAAATAGCATTTGAATAGTTTCTTTTATAGAAACAATCAAATTGTTGTTTAGTTTTGTTTCGTTCAATGTTTTATTTGAGAAAAGTCTAACGAGATTTATAAATACATGGTATGGTATAGTATCTCCGTGTGGTGACGGAGTAAGAATACAGTGTGTCACCCCATCTCATCCCATGGGTGTCGTCAAGACTAAAGGACTATCCGTGAATATTATCTTTACGTAATAAAAAGAAGGAAAAGTTGAAATTAAACCCTACACCAATACAATTGCCCAGCGTGGTACCAGTAAGCCAAGTATCCCTCCGACACTGGAGGAGACCCGTCCCTGCAGTGGGACAGTAATGGGCTATTATGTTATGATGATGGTATAGTATTCATATTACTCAATATTGTTTATTTTGAAAACAAAAATCTGAAACTATGTTTGACTGACAGTGGATTGTATGTGAAATTCCATATTTTACTTTTTAAGGATTATCCATTTCCAATAGTGAAAAGTTTCTGGCATTTTTATTGCTGAAATAAACCTTTATCGTAACGAAACAATAATTTGTTCTTTTGGAGACGAGCCTGCTACAATGACGGAGGAATTTTGGCCTTCTAATAGTACGATGGCCAGACGAAACCTGTTAGGATTGTCTAGTATCCATAGTACGGTCAGCTGCAAAGAAATCTAACCCCCTTGAAGAATATAACCGCGCTAAAGGGGTTAGATTTCTTTGCAGCTGACTGTACAAGCTCTGCTTAGTTTGGGAATAGATGGCGTTGTGTAAATGTGTAGGAGGTATTTATATTGTAAATACAATCTTAAGCTTCTTTTGTTTGATTTTCACAGAGAGAATCTTGAACTTTTCCTAAGTCGGTTTTTGTAACATCTATGGCGTAGGGATATCAATTATTTATACTTAGAAAATAAACCATATTCTTAACAATTCCTTGTAAAATGGGAGGCCCGGAGTAATAATCAGCTTATTCTATTTTCGGCTTCTTATCAGTAAAATGAACTTTAGCATCATTACAATAAGCACTACAGTACTCATTATAAGTCCATTAGGCAGTACGATAGCGATGTAAACGCTGGCTGTTGGCACTGCTGTAAAAATAATTATACTGAATAATATTTTATCACTAGTGGTACTATAAATCTTAGCTCGGGCAAGCAGTTTGTATGGTTGGTACTTTATAGTGATTTGAAAATAAAAATAGCACTAGTCGTGTTATTTATTTTAATGGGCTCGGGTTTTTCGGGTTTCCTCGATACAGGCTATTACACTGGTTAGTGCTAAAAGATCCATTTTTAAAATATTTTCGGATCATGGATTAAAGTGGACATAAGTGTGTGATTTATGTGTAAAAAGATCCATGGATCTTTTCAATGGATTTTAGTGGACATGGCGAGCGTGCCTAGTGAGGAAGCCATAGGTAACCTTATTTTATTAGGTACACTATTTTCTCTGCAAATTGTATGTAACTATATTAAGCCTTGTTTTCGTTATAATGCTATGTGTGTCTATTTTGCAATAAGTTAATAAACTATTTTCATTTTTCATTTCCAAGGTTTTGGGTAGGGAAAAGATTTGCCTCAGTGGCAAAAGTGGTCTTTTATGCTGCTGCTGTGCAAGTGGTCGTGAGTTTGAATCCCGAGCTGGACGATTCTTTGTGTTTTGTTTTTAACAAATTACTGTCCTGACTCTGAATGTTTATTGTATCTGTTTTTGTGTTTGTGTCCCCGCGACGACAACACGACGACAAAGGACGTGATCCCTAACGCGGTACTTAGTTATTTTTTTTTAAATTATGGCAAAACACAATACCTTTAAAAATTACAATGTCTTTGGTCTACAAAATATGAAATAAAAATCAGTTATTAAATCTGTAAGTTTTTGTATTTGAAGAAACTAGTTACAAATTACAAACTCAATAACTATATGCCTTGAATAGTAAATTACCTATTCGTCTGAATCAAAGCTGGCAAACGAATCACAGGCTAATGAAAAATTCAGACGATACATGTAGTGAGGTCAGGGTGGGGCCTAACTTCGCAATATTGAACTAAATCAAACTCAGTCACACCCATACGCTGGTTACACACTGGCAGAGCGAAGCGATAATACATAATATATTATTATAATTATTTTCACAATTTCCTTCATCATCATCATCATCGTATCAGCCAATTGACGTCCACTGCTGGACATAGGCCTTCTCCAAGTATAAAAGGAATAAACGCGAAACCGGAAAGTGCAGGGTGGGGAGATCCCTCACACGGTGGACCGACGACCTAGTTAGAACGGCGGTAAGCCGATGGATGAGGGAGGCACAGGACCGCACAAGGTGGCAATTTACTAGGTGTGAAAATAATTAAATTAGTAATTAATTAAATTGTAGAATTGTAAAAGCCTTTGCCCAGCAGTGGGATGATAAGGACTAAAACGAAACGAAACGAAAACTATGTGTGAAGTGATCGTTGTGTTTTGATGGTAAAGTAATACATGGTCTCTCTACCCAATTTTATGTCGTGGGTGTCGTAAAAGTGGACAAAGTGAGATCCAAAATTTAATACAGATTCCACTTTTCTCCCTCTTCAGGTCAAAAGGTTGAGTAGGCCAAGTTAACCTCCTTCGTTAAATAAGATATCGTCAAATTTTAAGGATTTATTTAGTTGAAAGGCGACGGCTTTAGAATAGAACTTGGCTCTATCCATGTACATAAAGTTAGGTACGAAGTAGCCCCCTCTCTCGCGTCTCGCCAACTTAACTCGCCAAAAAATAGGATGGAGATCTATTTAAATCAACTTAATCAACAACTTACTACTTAACTCGCTACTGTATTTGTCGATGTGTAAATCGGGCTTAAGGGTCGTAAGAGGCAACCGAGGGTTAAACATTATTGTTCAACTTTTGAACTTAGTAGTCGGTGGTGGGTGGATAGGGACAAAAGCAAAATGTGTCAAAAACTCTGATAAGAGCTTATCTGTGTTACGTCTGGAAATTTCTCAGCGACCGCCATCCATTGCTCGAGATGCACTAGTTGCGAAACTATTTCTAATTTTCAGCCTTTGTGGCACAAGTCTGTAATTGTATATGTTGTAGATACGTGAGATGGATCTATTTTAGGACTTCCGCTTGAGTTTGCTTTGCGGATAACAAGCGCCACTGTTCTTGCTGTGAATACTTTGATACTTGCTGTATATTCTAGCGGTATAACTGTACCGGAGTATGTTAAGCAGCCTGTAATAATACGCCATGTGTGTCATTTGCAGTACTTCTCCTATTTTGCATGACGTAAAATGAGTACCTTCACTGTTCCAACCTAAAAACATGTGCTTCAGCAAGATTATATTATAAGTGCCTTTATTATAAGAAAAGCTATAAAAATATTATATACGCCAGTGCAACATGTGCCGAATGTCAAACTATACCTATACAAGTAAATAGTACCATACAGAATACCATATCATTAAAAAAAAGTATATAAGTATGTTTATCCGTTGTCTAGTATCCATAGAACAATCTCTGCTTAGTTTGGGACTAGATGACGTTGTGTGAATGTGTGAGGATTAATTATTTATTTTATATAACACAATAGTTTAAGAGTTATGAGTTAAAAAAGCTGCAACAGTATGAAAGGATTAGCAGGATAGCGAAGATAGATCGCTTACATTGCATCATTGCCTCGCTCAGCTTGTGTAAAAGCTCCATTACTCCAATACCAAATAGGTTAGTTCGTTTTACGAGGTGAAAAATTGACCTTGCGTCACGCGTGTATGCCAATTTATTACACGAGGTCACCCCATACGGGTTTCAATGTGTTACTATTTTAAGGTTAAATGTTTAGTACATTTCTGCGGGTTGCAAGTGTTACTTATCTTAATACCATCAACTGTTTTATTGGTTACAAAGTAACTTTAGCTGGTTGTAAAAAAATACTAGGTTTTTTTAGGAACGTTAATCAATTTTGGTTCTTAACGTCACTCACATACGGGCTAATTTATAACTAGATTAAGAAAATTGTCCTCTGGTATGTAGGTAATCGTCGTGTAGTGACGTTAAAAGAATTAACGATACTTTAAATCATCATAACAGCCCATTCATGTCCCACTGCAAGGACATGCCTCCCATGACGAAGGGATACTTAGCCTACTAATACCATGCTGGCCAGACGGATTGGTATAGGGTTTAATTTCAAATTTTCCTTCTTTTTATTTCGTAAAGATAATATTCACGGATAGTCCCTTAGTCGGTTTTTACGACACCCATGGGATAAGATGGGGTGGTAACATATTTTATTCTTACTCTGTCACCACACGGAATATATTAACACGGATATTTTAAATGAATTATACGAATACATGACTTTCTTATGCCATGGATGCTTTTGCTAGCTATAGGAAAGCTCGCAGATATTACTGAAAAAAAAAATCTTTGATTTACTAAATCTACTCCAATTCCCCTGGCCCGCTTGATATTAGTTGGGTTTTCTTTTATCACAGGAGGAGGCCCGTCCTTGCAGTGGGACAACAACGCTATTCAATCTGGCAGCTTAAAGGTAATTAAAGCAAATGGCATTTACTATTTACTTGAAGTGAATAATAAATCTGTATTATTTCAAAAAGAATATCATAACAGCCCATCAATGTCCCACTGCAGGGACGGGCCTCCTCCTGTGACGGAGGGATACTTGGCCTACTAATACCACGCTGGCCAGACGGATTGGTATAGGGTTTAATTTCAAATTTTCCTTCTTTTTATTTCGTAAAGATAATATTCACGGATAGTCCCTTAGTCGGTTTTTACGACACCCATGGGATAAGATGGGGTGGTAACATATTTTATTCTTACTCTGTCACCACACGGAATATATTAACACGGATATTTTAAATGAATTATACGAATACATGACTTTCTTATGCCATGGATGCTTTTGCTAGCTATAGGAAAGCTCGCAGATATTACTGAAAAAAAAAATCTTTGATTTACTAAATCTACTCCAATTCCCCTGGCCCGCTTGATATTAGTTGGGTTTTCTTTTATCACAGGAGGAGGCCCGTCCTTGCAGTGGGACAACAACGCTATTCAATCTGGCAGCTTAAAGGTAATTAAAGCAAATGGCATTTACTATTTACTTGAAGTGAATAATAAATCTGTATTATTTCAAAAAGAATATCATAACAGCCCATCAATGTCCCACTGCAGGGACGGGCCTCCTCCTGTGACGGAGGGATACTTGGCCTACTAATACCACGCTGGCCATACGGATTGGTAAAGGGTTTAATTTTAAGTTTTTCTTCTTTTTATTTCATAAGGATAATATTCACGGATAGTCCCTTAGTCGGATTTTACGACAGCCATGAGACGAGATGGGGTGGTGACATATTGTATTCTTACTCCGTCACCACATGGTTGAAAAGAATATACCTATCTAATATTGTTTCCCAACTTGTAAATTAGATACAAATCAAGATCACGTAAACTCAGAAGTTAATTTCTGAACCAAACATTTATTTTGTATCAGTCACGTATACGAACTAATAAATAATGTCATGGGACAATAATAGCTAAAGTTTTGTTCTCGATAATTACTTTTTGATAAATAAGTAAATAATGAAAATACTTATGGTGATATTAACCCAGTGTTAGAATTATTAAAATATTTTGTATTTCTACAAATTATTAGCCACATGTGTTGCTACGTTGCACAAATAAATTGTTTTTTTAATAAAATTAATAAAATCTTAATTAATGTAGGTATTATGACGATGATGATGACCTCTGTGGCGCAGTCGGTATATTACATGGCTGTTACGCAGAGGTCTCGGGTTTGATTCCCGCTTAATGCAAAAATTTTGTGTGCATCTATGTATAATATATATTATTATGTATTTACAAAAAAAAAGTATTTAAGTATGTTTATCCGTTGTCTACTACTCATTGTACGAGCTTTGCTTAGTTTGGGACTAGATGGCAATGTGTGAATGTGTGAGGATTATTTATTTATTTTTCTTCTTTAAATTTGGCACAAATAAGTAAATTAATTAATGACTACGGGCTTTAGTCAGATTTTGCGACATTCATGGGATAAGATGGGGTTTTCCTTTACAACATAAAAAAAATATATAAAATTACCACCTTTTCCAGTCATTTGCTTACTTGTAAATTCTATAAAACACAAGAATGTCAATGCTGATTCCTTAAAATGTAAAAAAATTCGGTTAAGTTAATTTTTAGTGTCAAATTGTAACACAATAGGTAAGACAATTTGACAACTAAAAGTTAACTTAAACGAATTTTTAACGATTTTAAGAAACAAGAATTGACATGCAGATTACTATCACGCTTGAAGTAAAAATCTCGTAACTAGCACGAATAAAAATTACATTTAGTTGAAGCCCACTAAAAAGGTTAAAGTCAAATTAAGTCAAGGACAAACAAACTTCTCAAGTAAACCTATTTAACCTCTAGACTATTGTTTAGATAACATAAAAAAATATAAATAGTAATAAGTTTGAACATCAAAATGTATTTTCGAGACTACAAATTAATTGAAGTATAAAAGATATTTACTGACAGATATTTCAAAGGATATTCATAACGGGTATTATATCACCCTATTTACTCGTTAATAAAATATTTTTATAAAGTACATAAAAGCTTTTTAACTTTATTATCTTAAGGTTTTTTATAGTGTAAAGCATAGGTTGGTGATGAGTAAAATTACTGATTGCTAAATCAAAACAGACTATTAATGTCCCGCAGCAAGGACGACGGGCCTCCTTCAGTGACGGAGGGATATTTGGCCTACTAATACCACGCTGGGCAGGCTGATTGGTGTAGGGTTTCAATTACAAGTTTCAAGTCATCATCATAACAGCCCATTGTCCTACTGGAGGGACGGGCCTCCTCCCGTGACGGAAGGATACTTGACCTACTAATACCACGCTGGCCAGACGGATTGGTATAGGGTTTATTTAATTTCAAGTTTTCCTTCTTTTTATTTCGTAAATATAATATTCACGGATAGTCACTTAGTCGGTTTTGTACGACTCCCATGGGATGAGATAGAGTGGTGACATATTGTATTCTTACTCCGTCACCACACCTAGATACCTCCCATGAACTATTAAATGTTCCTTCATTTATGAGGGGGCTTTCATACTTGTTATTAATCGGACTCGAATGAAGCGTCGTACATGCAAATTTATTTTTCGAAAAAAATTCGGACGATAATGGTAACCTCCCATTACATCCTTTTAAATAAATGACGCTCCTACAAAAATCCATACTAACGTTTATAACTGTATTTAGTTATATTTTTTATTGTTATAGCTCCATCGTTATTTACTCTAATAGAAAGACAAAAAAATATTTAGTAACCTTAATTATCTTTACATACGTCCTCTATGGTATAGTGGTTATATAACATGACTGCTACGCAGAGGTCTCGGGTTCGATTCCCGCTCAAATCTTTGTATGCATGAACATGATTGTTTGCGTTGGTCTGACTGTTTATATGTATAATATGTATGTATTTACAAAAAAAAGCATTTATGTAGGTATGTTTATCCGTTGTCTAGTACCCATAGTACAAGCTCTGCTTAGTTTAGGACTTGATGGCTTTGTTTTATGATTATTTATCATATTGTGTGTGAGGATTATTTATTTTTTTATTATTCCAAAGCAAAATATATATTCGAAGTTTTATAGAAAAACAAAAAAACACTGAATACATGTAGTGCCAAATAACACACGTTGCGTGAATAAAGACAATTCAGTACGCCCCTATGACATTTTTGTCAAAATACTTTACTGATTATCTAAAATATATTTTGGTATAACCTATTACATACAACACATTGGCATTCGGCACGCGAGTATTGACTAAATGTAAATGTTGTAGTGTTTATATATTTGAACTGAAGCTACGTTCTCTAGAATATATTTAATATTAAGTATATTATTCATTTATTCATATTTTATTTAACTTTTATAAATAAAAATGAAATGTTATTCAAGGATAAATGAATGTTAAGAATATTAGTTTGTATTAGGGGTTAAAGTTTCAGGCAGATCCAAATTGAATCTGAATCGAATTGTCGTGGATGATGCTTAGTTTGGGACTAGATGGCGTTGTGTGTATGTGTGAGAGAAAAAAAGCCTATGTCTAGCTGTATGTGTCAATATTCGTAAATTGACACATACAGCTAGACATAGGCTTTTTTTTAATACTTTAATTTTGTTTGTACCCTATTACATTACAAAACGACCAGAAAAGAATGTCCTTCATACATCTTTTCTGCATAACCTTTTACAGATGGTATAAACCTCCTTGATGTTTTACATTGATCAACAATTAAATATCTCTCACACATACACACAACGCCATCTAGTCCCAAACTAAGCAAACTTGTAGTACTAGACAATGTATAAACATACTTAAATACTTTTTTTTTGTAAATACATACACAATTATACGAAACCACCCAGACCAATGCAAAAAATCATGTTTATGTACACAAAGATTTACATTGAGCGGGAATCGAACCCGAGACCCGAGAGATATTATGTAGTCGTTTCTACGCCATAGAAGTCGTCTAAAATTTACGACATAAATAAGCAACACCCTTCTGTAGTAATTAATAAATAACCTAACTAACCTGTCTATCTATCTACGAGTATCTAACCCTTTTCATCCTTAAAACGTTCTTAAATTCACTTGTCTTTAGCTGAAGGAAGGAAAACTTAAGTAAGAACTCTATAAGCATTCATTTGCATAGCGTTTGATTCCAATGGCCAAGTGTCGCTCTGTTACTAGAGCACCCTGCTGTAGGTAAAAGTTCTTTAGGGCATAGCACAACATTTTCTATTCCCATTAAGCAATTTTACAAAACTTTTAAAAATAACTTTGAAACTAACTTAACTAAAATAACTTAACTGCCTCGGTAGCGCAAACGACTGCCGCGCACGTGGTCGCGGGTTCGATTCCCACGCAGGACTAATACTTGTACGATCCACAAATTATTGACCTGAGTTTGACTGTTCTTTGTATCCGTTAAATTGATGTTTGTAAAAGACCCCGCTACACAGGGTATGGTCCCTAGTGAGGTATTTTTTTTTTACAAAGAAAAGTAATATTAAGTAATATTTTAAGACAACAATGTAGGTCAAAGAAAAAAACAAATACTACAAACAAACCGCATGCGGCATATTACTCACATCAAAGGTGACCTAAGTCCAGAATTCCTCGGGAAATATAAAAAAAGTTTATATCAAAGCAAAGCTAGATCGCTCTTAAATAAATGTGTAGGCAATATCTAACTTATTATTTTTTATTGGGGAAAACTTTTACTTCATTAGTATGAATTTTTATATTTTACTTGTGGAATTCTCCGTGTGGTGATGGAGTAAGAATACAATATGTCACCACCCCATCTCATCCCATGAGTGTCGTAAAAACCGACTAAGGGACTATCTGTGAATATTAACTTTACGAAATAAAAAGAAGGAAAACTTGAAATTAAACCCTATACCAATCCGTCTGGTCAGCGTGGTATCAGTAGACCAAGTATCCCTCCGTCACGGGAGTTGGGCCGTATGTCCTTATACAACGTTTAAATACAGCTTTATTAGAAATCTCTAAATTTATATAGGTTTCACTACTATATTGTGACGACCTCGGTGGCGCGCCGGTAGAGCCAGCGGCTGCCGCGCATGAGGTTGTGGGTTCGATCCCCACGCAGGACAATAATTTGTGAGATCCACAAATTATTGTCCTGAGTCTGGGTGTTATATGTGTCCGTTAATTGATGATTGTAAAAGTCCCCGCGACACAGGGCATGATCCCTAGTGCGGGAGTTGTCTTTTAAAGAAAAAAAAAAAAAATATTATGGCTGTGTTATACATATAAGCCTTTCTTTTGAAAAAAACCGCCTCACACTATCTATTAAAAAAAATGCATCAAAATCCATTGCGTAGTTTTAAAGATTTAAGCATACACAGGGACATAGGGACAGAAAAAGCGACTTCATTTGATACTATGTAACTATCTATATTATTATTATAGCATTCTATTACTTTATTTTATTTTGATGTCTAGTTGTGAATAACGTTGTTTAATTATAAAATCATGAAGTACTTTTTACTTTTATTCAAGCTCAAAGTTTTGTATGGGTAAATTGTAGTTGCTTCAAAACTAAAACTTTGAGGGGCCTGCTGGATTGTTTTCTCATTATAATGTCACTAGCTGTAAAACGCGACTTTGTCCGCGATTAAATTTGAAATGAAATAAAAAAAAACTTGTATAATTCATACAAAGTTTATTTATCATCATCGTATCAGCCAATCGACGTCAACTGCTGTATATATTCCTTCTCAAAGTATTGTCACCTTGTGCGGTCTTGTGCCTCCCTCCCTCATCCATCGGCTTCCAGCCGTCCACACCAGCGCTTTTCGGTACGCGGTCGCCATTCCAGAATCTTTCTGCCCATACAGCTGTCGGTTCTCCGCGCTATGTGCCCTGCTTGTCGCTACTTTAACCGGTTATGTCGGTTACTTTGGTTCTCTTGCGAATCTACTCATTTTTGATTCGATCACGCAGGGAAACTCCCAACATAGCTCTCTCCAATGCCTTCTGAGTGACCATGAGCCTTCTGAGTAGGCCCTTAGGCCCCCTAAATTTGAAAAAATGTTTTTTGTCATAGCTTGATGTTATATAGCCTATAGCCTTCCTCGATCAATGGTGTATTCAAAACTGAAAACTAAATTCAATTCGAAGAAGTAGTTCCTGAGATTAGCGCGTTCAAACAAACAAACAAACTCTTCAGCTTTATATAATAGTATAGATTAGGAATAACTATATGAGTAAGCAATCGAAAATAAGACATTAGCTATACGGCCAATAAAATAATTTGTAATGTAGCTTTTATTTCCTAGGATAGTAATAGATTTTTAAAAACCATCATAACGCGACTGCAATTCTTTGTGTGCATGAATATGATTGTTTGCATTAGTCTGGGTGTTTTCTATGTAGAACATGTATGTATTTAAGTATGTTTTATGTGTGAGGAATATTTATTTATTTTATTTATCATAATACAAGCCGATTAAAGTCCACGGCTGGACAAAGACCTTTTCCCAATATTACCACTTACGGCGGTCCTGTGTCTCCCTAATCCATCGGTTCCCCGTCGCATTAACAAGGCCGTGCGTCGGTTCAATGTGTGAAAGGTCTCCTCACCCTGCGTCTTTTTTTACGCTGCCAACATTCCTGAACTTATAAAAAGTTAACATTGATAAAACCAATCAATTATTTTATTCTTAAGTACGGTTCTTGACTTCTTGAGGCCTAAGCCCTGTATTCAGGAGACCACTATAAACAATATTTTATTTGTAATATGCGTATTCTACAGTCTTAGTAGTAGTCGTCTCCATGTGGTGACGGAGTAAGAATACAATATGTCACCATCCATTCCATGAGTACAAACTGACTAAGGGACTATCCGTGAATATTATCTTTACGAAATAAAATAGGAAAACTTGAAATTAAACCTTATACCAATCCGTCTGGCCACCGTGGTATTAGTAGGCCAAGTATTCCTCCATCACGGGAGAAGCCCTGTCCCTGCAGTGGGTCACTAAGGGCAGTTGTGATTATGATTCTACAGTCTAACTGAAAAAACAACAAATTTATGGATAGCACAATAGCCTCACTGCTAGCTAGCTATGAAGCTAACACCAAAATTAAAACCAGCATCCTTTCACTCCCAAAAGGAATGCAGAGAAAATAGAAACGTAAAAATACTGTTGAAACGTCTACGTAAAGAACGTTCCTATTAATTTTAGTGCACGTAATCCTACCACGTAAATCCACGTACATTTTGCACATACCAACCCTTAACTGCTATTTATACACAACTGTTGGGAAAATGTGAATTTAGATTGAATGTACTGGCTGTGATAAAATAGGGACAATTTGGTGGTAAAGAGTATACCAATCCGCATGGCTAGAGTGGTATAAGTAGACTAAGATCATTATAGCAGCCCATTAATGTCCCACTGCAGAGATGGGTCTCCTCCCGTGACGGAGAGATACTTGGCTTACTAATACAACCCTGGCCAGGCGGATTGGTATGGGGTTTAGCTTAAGTTTTTCTTCTTTTTATTTCGTAAAGATAATATTCACGGCTAGTCCCTTAGTCGTTTTACTTGAGGATATAACAAACAAAAACCCTAATTTTGATACATTATAAATTGTGAACATGCTCTCGCCATCTTGACGCTTTTTAAATCCAACAATTTCTCAACTACAATTTCTTTATATTTTATTTATTTAAAGATCCTGTTGCTTTGTCGCGGCTACAATCTTGTCTTCTTAGGAATCCAATAATTTTTATAAAATGATAGTTACGAAAATATCGAACAAGTCGAGAGGTTGTCAAATGTCACTCATTTTAACACCAACTAGCCGACCCGTGCCCACTTTGTTGGGCGGCGAAAAAAAGGCGTCTCTTTTTTAAACATATTTTATTACTGCTCTACTCCTATTAGTCATAGCGTGATATATAGTCATAGCTTTATAGCCTATGACACTTCCCGATAAGTGGACTATTAAACACAGAAAGAATTTTTAAAATCGGTTTAGTAGATCATAGATTGCCCCCTACAACGTCACAAACAAACTTTACCTTTTTATAATATTAGTATAGATAGTTAAGAAAATATCGAACAATTCGAGACGTTGTCAAACGTCACTTATTTTAACACCAGTAACTTTCATAAGGTCGAAATATTTTGAATATAAAAATTCTTAGTTATAATTGTAACAACTTGTAATTGTTGAATTTTTAAAGCTTTTATGCTTAATTGCTTCTTATCAAATTCACATTGTAGGGTGACTGATTTTTCAATAACAAAAATGTTTATTAAAATCCTTTTCTTAATTTAAACAAACTACTTTAAAATACCGACCTAAACATATTGTTTGCATTGGTCTGGGTGTTTTCTATGTATAATATGTATGTATAGTCGAAAAAGAAATGGCTTTATCAGTTTTGACAAAAAATTCTATCATAATTCAAATTCATTGAGATCGTTATTTAATGTTTATGCGTGAGCTTGACGTCATTGGTTGACCGTATTCAAAACTGTGCTTAGATTAAAAGTGCAATCTATTTTAAACTTTCACTTCAACGCAATAAATAATAAAATCTACTATAGTCTATTTTTTTATCTCAGATACTAAAATGACATTTCATGTGTTGCCTGTTTTTTACAACTAATAAATAGTGATGCGATACAGCCGGTACTTACCGATTAAAATATAGGTTAGTTCTGCCGATTACGGTAAATAGAGATTATAGACTGTTTTTGAATCTCGAATACTAAAATATCATTACTGTTACCTTTTTTTGTGCAATTTATGTAAAGTGATGTACCACCCTTATCAAAAGTTAACGATAAATTAAATTTTATACAGTTTTTTGGAAATAATAATATAAATAATATGCAAATTCTAATTTTAAACTCAGGTACTTAAATAAAACAAAATTTATTTTTGGTACATAATTTATTTTTATTTGGCTGTACAATTAATCTTTAATCATCATGTCAATTCTCGTTCCTAAAATTCGGTTAAGTTAACTTTTAGTTGTCATGTTTTTGCTATTGCAATTGTAATCTTTTGTGGTCGTGTTAAAGTTTTATTTAGAGTGTGACAATTTGACAACTAAAAGTTAACTTAACCGAATTTTAGGTACGAGAATTGACATACAGAAATGGATTCGTTACTTGAATATTCGTAATCCTCCGAGTCGTCACCTACTTATATAATGAATCTATCTGTTATGTCGTCGACTATATGACCCAATTGGCACATTTTGTCTTCGAGTTGAATGACATGCGCTATGCAATCTTGCCACCGCTGAGGGGTCACTTGACGAAGCCCTTCTTCAAAAAGACTTCGTACTTCATTCAACTTGAAAGTTTTATTATTATTTGCGACATGTCCCTTTACCTGAGCCCACACTAATTCTATTGGATTGAGCTCACAGTGGTAAGGGGGCAGTCGCAAAATAGTGACACCCTGTGCAGCAGCCATCTCATCGACAACATACATCTCATAGACTTTTTTGTGCTTTTTGGAAATTTGGATTAATTCACATTTCAACACTGTTTCGTCATAATGAATATTTTTTTATTGTAGCCAATTTTTTATTTGCTCTTTACGCCAATTTGAAGTAGGTAACGCCTCCAGTTTCCTGGTGTGGTACGGTGCATTATCTATAACAAGAACTGCATTCTCTTTTAATTTTGGAAGAATATTTTTTAACCACTTTTCGTATTGTTCGGAATTCATTTCTTTGTGGTAATCCTCTAAGCCTTTTTTCGCTTCAAATATTAAAGCACCGTCATCCAGAAAACACTCCTCACTTCCAATATGGGAGACCACCAGTCGCCTTCCTTTTCCTGTAGGCCCTTTCAATCCGGTAGTTAAAATATGATAAAAATATTAAATAAATAATATTTGAACTTGAATAATCATACTGAACTTGAATAATGTATAGTGTTTTCTTTCTTTTTACTCACTTTTTACTCTTAAGTGCCAACAACTGTAGGACTTCTAACGATTAGGTGGTTTTCCCTAATTTGTTTTATATTATAAAATTACGAAAACTTTAAATTGAAATATACGCCAATGACGTCATGCAAGAAATGATAGGAATGGACATAGAAGGAAAATAGAGAGAAATTCATTAGATTAAAACGCTTTACCGAAAATATGCTCTAGTAACAGTCAGTAAAGTTGACTTTACTATTTATTTTTATAAATATCTAACGACTATTTGCTAATACAAGAGAACTGATAGAATGTCAAAGTAGCGTCATGATTTAGCTGATGTTTTGTTGTGCGATATTGAACCTAATAGTTTTATGACGTGCAACTAACAGTAACTCTAGAGGTGATAAAGCCATTTAGTTCTCGACTATACAAAAAAAAAATTAAGTATGTTTATCCGTTGTCTAGTACCTATAATACAAGCTTTGCTTAGTTTGGGACTAGATGGCGATCTGTGAATGTGTGAGGATAAAATGTACTTTATGTCTTTAATGTTTTTGAAAGTCTATGGAACCCTTATAAGATCACTTTGTTGCCCGTTTGTCTGTCCATCTGTCTGTCAAGACAATTTTCCTCAGGAACGCGTGGAGGTACCAGGCTGAAATTTTTACCAAATACTAAGCTCTGTTGCCTCTTAGTGCTGTAAAAAAATCAAACTACTAAACCTACTAAATAAAGCTAAATTTAAAGTTGTAAACTAATACAATTCAATGAAGAAATCCTAAATCTTTCAGTGGTATGTTAACGGACTTACAATTAAATTGTTAACAAATAATTATCGTATGTAGAGTATCATTTACACCATTAACAACAGATTTATAACGTATTGTGAACATTGGGTTAACCGTGAATAAGTTTATTGTTTTCTATATGGCTTTACAATTTTGTTCCTGAGATGGATACTCAGAAAATTATAAAGCAAAATACTGGTATTACACTTATAATATTTATGCTAATTAAAATCACATTATTTAATTCGTAGTAGTTAGTTCTATTATTATGTTTATTATATTTTATGGTTTGAAGGAAATGTATGATATCTTTTTACTACTACGTCCTGGACCAAGATTTTTCCTGCGTGGGGCTTATACAAGTATATACACAGCCGCTGCGTACCACAACCGCCTCGCAATCAATACAGGTAACTGCTAGCCAACCCATTTATAAAGTATACCTTATGTTAGACATAATAAGGCTACTAATACCACGATGGCCAAGCTAATTGATTAAGTAGGTATGAGTTTTCTACGTACCTACCTCTAGCAATGATGTTTTACTTAATTTAATTTAAAAGGATAACGTGTGACTAAAGCCGCAAGATTTTTGTCGCGCGGCATAACGGCGCTTGTACACGGTAAGAAAAATCGCCGGGCCTACGCAAGAATTCGTGTCGTTTCTAAGCACGACCTGTGTACACAGCGCCGGCGATGCATAAGAAAATTTTCTTGTCTGCGCAAGACAAGACACGGCGAACGTTGTTGCGGAGGGGCGGGGAGCGGTGTAGTAGGGTATCATACTTGTTTGCATTCTAGTTAACATTTTTACTAAAGGAAACTCACACTGATTATCACACTTGTTATTACTTGCGCGCCCTACGCCCGTCTGACGACTGTACGAAAAAAATCCTGGCATGTACAAGTTCCGAATTGTCTTGTCTGCGGAAGACAAGAAAAGTTTTCGTGTACGAAAAAGACAAAATTCTTGACGTCTACACGAAGATTTGTCTTGTCTGGCGTAGACACGGCAAATTTTCTTAGCGTGTACAAGCGCCGTAAGTCGACCATCTCAAACGGCATTTCGGCCAGAACGCAAGGGAAAATTTGTAAGGCGGTTTGGTGAGGCGATTTGTTAAGCGACAAGCCACACAGCGAAAATGGACTCATGTATATCCCCCGCTTCGTGTAAAAAAAAATAGAAAGAGCCCGATACCTATTTATGGTCTTTACCCTTAACAATACACCTCAGAAGTTTAACTACAGTCTAGTCTACAATTCCTTATAATATAATTCAAATAGCTTTTTATTACTTAAAGTATCAAAGCTGTAACCAATCTTAGAGAGTTTAAATTATATTCAAGGGAACTGTTTCCTAAAATTTATTCCAACTTTGCACCAAAACAATATACATAGCAACTAAAATATAAATATAGTACCGTCTAGACTCCAAGTGTAAAGAAACTTGAAACATGTCACCTAACTGAAACTGTCCCCTTGAGATATAAACATTTAAATAACACAGAAATAGTTGAGCTCTTTTAATCTGTCTGAGGGCACTGTTGTGTTTTAATATTAAATATTTATTGTTTTCATCATAACGACCCTTGGGTGTCCCACTGCTGAGATGATATGATATGCTCCTTCTAGTAATGAAGAGAAACTTGGTTTTAATATCATCATAACAGCTCATTAATGTCCCACTGCAGGGACGGGCCTCCTCCCGTGACGGAGGGATACTTGGCCTACTAACACTACGCTGGCCAGACGGATTGCTATAGGTTTTAATATTTAATATAGGTTTTAATAAATACTTGCTAAATAATGCCACGCGGGGCAAATCGATCGTTCAGACGTCAGCCATACACAAGGTCGTGGTTTTAAATCCAACTCAGGATAATTATTTGTTCTATCCACAAATTATTGGCCGGAGTCTGTATAAATAATCCTCGCACATTCACACATCGCCACCTAGTCCTAAACTAAGCAAAGTTTGTACTATGGGTACTATACTACGGATAAACATACTTAAATACTTTTTTTTTTGTAAATACATACATATTACTCATAGAAAACACTCAGACCAAAGCAAACAATCATGTTTATGCACACAAAGATTTGCATTGAGCGGAAATCGAACCCGAGACCTCTGCGTAACCGCCATATAATATACCGACTGCGCCACAGAGGTCGTCAAATATGATGATGATGGTGCAAAAACACTGAAACTCTATATTGTAGATTGCTCGATAATTTAAGTACATGCCGGGCAGACGCGTAGGTACAGTTTGTCACGGAAGTTAATTTTACTAACAAGGACCTCGTCGACTTCGCACGGGTGCATTATGAATTGCCGCCATGTATTTAGACAACACGGCTGGAACTTTAATACTTTACTTTAAGGTTAGCTTTTGTGAGATCTCCAAAGGATCGTTTTGATTTTTGGTGTTTTTTAGTTTTTGGATTAAATAATTTACATGACAGTTACATTTTCTTTCTTAATTTTCTCATGGCTCAACATAACCAATCTATTATACATCGTACAATTTTCTAAGCTATTATTTGGTAAACCAAAACGTCGTCGGAAAAACCTAGGTATTTATTATCTACGTTTTGTAGTATCCTAGCAAGTAAGACCCGACTTCACAATTGTAAGATGATTCAAAATCGATTAATCTATCAATCATAACAGCCCATTAATGTCCCACTGCAGGGACGGGCCTCCTCCAGTGACGGAGGGATACTTGGCCTACTAATACCACGCTGGCCAAACGGATTGGTATAGGCTTTAATTTCAAGTTTTCCTTCTTTTTATTAAATACAGATAATATTTAAGCATAGTTCTTCAGTCGGTTTTTACGACACCCATGGAAAGAGATGGGGTGGTGACATATTGTATTCTTACTCCGTCACCACACGGAGACCACAATCTATCAATGCCATGACATTTTGTCAATATATTTTTTTTTTTAATTTGCAAGCTAAATATGAAAATACATTCCTACTGCTTTATTTCATTGTAGTCGGAAAATAAATGATAAGTCGTCAGCCCGATGTCACCCTTCCAAGGATAACGGGCTGACTTTAACCATAAAATGTTCAAAATAATTTTAGTTAAAAGTTTTCCCAATGCTTCTGTTACAAGTACGATTACAAGTTAGTGGGTCAAACTGTTTCTAGAATATTCATTCGTTTTTGATGAAAGGATTGTAAATTTTAACTTTTCTTTACATTTTAAGTCAGTCATATTTTAAGTACTTTTTACAGTAGGTTTTTGTAGTTAGACTTTTAGTTTTTTTCATCATAACAGCCCATTAATGTCCTACTGCAGGGACGGGCCTCCTCCCGTGACGGAGGAATACTTGGCCTACTAATACAACGCTGGCCAGACGGATTGGCATAGGGTTTAATTTCAAGTTTTCCTTCTTTCGATGTAAAGATAATATTGACGGATAGTCCCTTAGTCGGTTTTTACGACACCCATGGTATGAGATGGGGTGGTGACATATTGTATTCTTACTCCGTCACCACACGGATAAAAGAATATTCTAGAATATTCATTCGTAAGGATTGTAAATTAAAACTTTTCTTTACATTTTAAGTCAGTCATGTTTTTACATTTAAAGTATTTTTTTTTTCATGTATTTTTAGTTCTTGCAGTAAAATTATGGATTTAAAATTTCTTTCTAGGTTTAATGAAAATGAAAATGAAAAAATATTTTATTTCATCTAAGTCACGTCAATGACATTTATGAACGTCGGAGTTTTTATAGTGATCACAGCACGTCTAACTTAACGGCTAAGTTTACTGAGGGTTCGGAACACTACCATGACAGAGAAGACACCCACAAGAAACTCTGCTGGGTTCCTATCGCTCTTTTAGGTGATCACTTCACAAATATTTTATTAAGAAAACAGGACAATTCAGATCCAGGCATTTTTATCGTTTAAGTAATTCTTTACACTGTAATATGATTTCAATATTAACTTATGTTTAATGAAAGATTTAAATTTATTAATTGACAATTCTTTAACTTCCATAGGGAGCTTATTATAAAAACGAATACCATTACCAGCGAAAGAATTACTTATTTTATGAAGCCTAGTGTGGAGAACAGCAAGTTTATTTTTATTTCTTGTATTAACATTGTGTATATCACTCATTTTTTTATATTTTTTTATATTTTTGTGTACATACATTAGATTTTCAAATATATACTGGCAATGCACAGTCATAATCTTAATCACTTTAAATTTATCTCTAAGAGACTCTTTTGGGCCCATATTATATATACAACGTACCGCTCTTTTTTGCAATACAAATATTGTGTTGATATCAGCCGCACTACCCCACAACAGAATACCATACGACATAACACTATGAAAATAGCTAAAATAAACTAGCCTAGCTGTTTCTATGTCTGTTAACTGACGTATTTTTTTCACTGCGTATGCTGCTGAAGAAAGCCTACCTGACAAGTTTTCAATATGGGGGCCCCATTGTAATTTACTGTCTAAAGTAATACCTAGGAATACTGTAGTGTTAACGATTTCTAATTCCTCATCACTAATCTTAACAATTGGATTTATATTAAGTACGTTTGGCAAGGTAAATTTTACGCATTTTGTCTTGGTTTTATTTAATAACAAATTATTTAAATTGAACCAATACACTATTTCCAAAAGAGAATTATTTATGTAGTCTACCGCAGGTTGTCGTCTATTAATCTTAAAAATAAAGGATGTATCATCGGCAAACAAAATTATCTCGGGGTTCTTTTTAACTAAATATCAATCAATCAATCAACTAGCCTATTGCAGTCCACTGCTGGACATAGGCCTCTCCCAATACACGCCACAGAACTCGGTCCTGCGCCTTCCGCATCCAGTCCGACCCAGAGACCTTTATGAGGTCGTCGGTCCACCTAGCTGGGGGGCGTCCTACACTACGTTTGCCGAGTCGCGGTCTCCACTCTAGGACACGTTTGCTCCAACGGCCATCGGTCCTTCGACAGATATGACCAGCCCATTGCCACTTCAGCCTGCTAATACTACGAGCTATGTCGGTAACTTTGGTTCTTTGTCGGATAACCTCGTTCCGTATTCTATCCTTCAAGGAGACGCCGAGCATAGCCCGTTCCATAGCTCGCTGCGCGACTTTAAGTTTGTGGACTAGCCCTACTGTGAGTGTCCACGTCTCGGCACCGTATGTCATTACTGGTAGGACGCATTGGTTGAAGACTTTGGTCTTCAGGCATTGCGGTAAAGGCGAAGAGAAGACCCGACGTAACTTGCTGAATGCTGCCCAACCCAACTGGATCCTGCGATCGATTTCTTTCTCGAAGTTGTTTCTACCAAGTTGGACAACCTGTCCCAGGTAAACATACTCTTGAACAACTTCGAGCATCAATCCGTCGACATAGATCGGCCTCGGCGTTACATGTTTGTTAAACATGATCTTCGTTTTGTTTAGGTTCATGCCGAGTCCGACCCGTCGAGAGGCTCCATTTAGGCCCTGCAGCATCCCGTCAAGCTGTTCCAGTGACTCTGCCACGATGACGATGTCGTCAGCAAACCGGAGGTGTGAGATATACTCGCCGTTGATGTTGATGCCCCGTCCAGTCCAGTCCAACGTCTTAAAGACGTCTTCGAGTGCGTTGGTAAAGAGCTTAGGGGAAATAACATCCCCTTGCCTCACCCCTCTACGCAGCTCAATAGGTGGGGTCTTTTTGTCCTGGAGCTGGACGGTCATGGTGGCAGTTTTATATAGAGATCTCAACACCTCGATGTACCGCCAATCGATGTGACATCGCTGCAGAGCATCCAGAACCGCCCAGGTTTCGATTGAGTCGAAGGTTTTTTCGTAGTCCACGAAAGCCATGCACAGCGGCTGATTGTACTCCTCAGTCTTCTGTACAATTTGCCGAACAACATGGATGTGGTCCACGGTGCTGTAGCCTTTTCGAAACCCGGCTTGTTCCGGTGGTTGGAAGTCGTCGAGTCTTCTGGCGAGGCGGTTTGTGAGTACTCTCGAGAACAACTTGTAGATGTGGCTCAGGAGTGATATGGGCCTATAGTTCTTTAGTAAGGATTTATCACCTTTTTTGAAGAACAGGACCACCGCACTCCCGCTCCACGCCTGAGGTGTTAGGCCCTGGTGAATGACGGAGTTAAAAAGCGTTGTGAGCTCTTTAAGGATAGGTGTTCCGCCAGCTTTTAGTAGTTCTGTAGTGATTCCGTCATCACCTGGACACTTATTGTTCTTAAGTTGCTCGAGAGCAGCTCTGACCACGCCCCGGTTGACATCGGGGATGTCCTCCGTATAATGGCGCGTGAGTGGGGCTCTGTGGTCATCCTCGCTAGGTCCCAAGGGTTTAGTCATCCGTGATGCGTACAGGTCCTTGTAGAAGCTCTCTATTTCCTCGAGTATCTCGAACTTGGAGGTCACGGTTCTGCCGTCCGCAGTGTGTAGTTTCGTTAGATGGGATCTACCAAGCTGGCGCGCAAATACTTTGGTGCCTCTATTCTGTTCGATCGCAGCCACAACGGCGCGGGTGTTGGAACATCGGAGGTCACGTCGCACCAGCTTCCGGATCTTCCGGTTGAGGTTTCTCCCATCCGACGAAGAGGACCGCGCGGGTGACATCTCGCGTCTTTGCCTCATAAGTTCGAGAGTCTCGGGGGAGAGCTTAGGCTGCCTGACTTTGCTTTTTCCGGGGAAAACCCTTCGAGACACATCCTGTAGCGTTTTGACCACTGCGTCGGTTTTCTGGTCAACGTTGCCATCGGTTTCTAACAGGTCGAAACGATTTTGAAGCTCTAGTTGGAACTTGTCGAATCCCAGAGCTATTTGGGGCGCGGTAGGTCTGAGAGTAGACTTCACCATGCGACGCCTCTCGGCTCTGAAATTCATATTTAGAGTGCCTCGAACAAGTCGGTGATCACTCCCAGTATTAAACCTATTAATCACAGAGACATCTCTAAATATGTATTTCCTGTCGGTCATGATGAAGTCTATCTCATTCTTCGTCACAGTATCGGGGCTTTGCCATGTCCACTTCCTATGTGGCTTTTTCTTAAAGAAGGAGTTCATCAAGAAGAGCCCCTGCGACTCCAGGAAGTTGACTAGCATCTGCCCTCTGTGGTTTCGGCGCCCCACACCGTAGGATCCGATTTTCGTTTCGCCGTATCTTTGTACTCCCACTTTGGCATTGAAGTCCCCCATAACAACATTGTAGTGAGCCTTGGTGGTATTATGTAGTGCCTTAGCAATGTCTTCGTACATGGCTTCGGCTATGTCATCGCTGTATGTCGAGGTCGGTGCGTACACTTGTACCACCTTCAGGGAATACCTGTCGGTGATTTTGATTATGAGGTACGCTACCCGTGTCGACACACTGCTGACTTCCACAACGTTGTCGGTCAGGACTTTGTTGACCAGGAAACCAACACCGCCTTGAGAGGGCCGATCACCTTCCCGAAAGTAGAACAGGTGACCTGACTCGAGGGTTATCGTGTCCTCCCCCTCTCTTCGGACTTCAGATAACCCCAAAATGTGCCAGTTTATACGTCCTAGTTCTACCTCGAGTTCGGTGAGATGTTGGTCCAGCCGTAGAGAGCGTCCGTTATAGGTTGCCAGGGTCATTTTGGTATGGTAGCTGTTTGCCGTAGCCCGGAGATTCTTCGCACCCCCCGTCCCACTGTTACCGCGACCGCTACCGTAGCAACGGGCAGCAGGACTGCCGGGAACTGGGGGCCGTTTATTTGGGCGTGCTAACATTTAGGAGGGGGTTTGCCTTACTGGACCACGCTGGCAAGACGGGTTGGTACAGGGTTTGCTTTCGAGTTTTCCTTCTCTGGCAGTGGTGTTGTCTGCTAATTTGTTATTTCACCATTTGTCGACTTTTACGACACCCATAGGAGGTAGGGGGTAGCGACACATTGTATTCTCCAGCCGTCGCTACACGGCTAACTAAATATGGCAAATCGTTTATATATATGAGAAATAGAAATGGTCCTAGTACTGAGCCTTGGGGTACCCCCATTTTAACAACCGATCCAGGCGAACGCTTACCATTTACATCTACTTTTTGTACTCTATCGCTTAAATATGATCTAATAATACCTAAAGCATAATCCCTAACACCATAGTGACCTAGTTTTCCCAGTAATGTCTCGTGTTCGACACAGTCAAATGCCTTAGATAAATCGCAAAAAACGCCAAAAGCATCTTGTGATTCTTCCCAGGCCTCAAATATATGTTCTACTAAATTATTATTATGCTTTTAATTTTCTGGCGCACGTTTTTATAAATTATAAAACTACTTAACAAACATGTTTTTTAATCTCGCTGATTATTTAAATTTCTAGTATCTTTGCATTATTTTTTAATTTCTTTAATTTTATGTCCGTAAAACTACAGGGTTTAAAAACATTAAAAAAACACCAGTATGACCTAACCTGGTTCGCCATCGGCTTTCATAATCACAAAAATATTTTTAATCTATAAAATAACTACGTATATTTATAGTGACATACATACCTACCATTATGACAAAAGCAATTTATCATCATAACAGCCCATTAATATCCCACTGCAGGGACGGGCCTCCTCCCATGATAGAGGGATACTTGGCCTACTAATACCACCACGCTGGCCAGACGGATTGGTATAGGGTTTAATTTCAAGTTATCCTTCTTTTTATTACGTAAAGATAATATTCAGGGATAGTCCCCTAGACGGTTGTTACAACACCCATGGGATGAGATGGGGTGGTGACATATTGTATTCTAATTCCGTCATCACACGGTACAAAATAATTTATAATTTCATAAAATAAGTTCGTATAGTCATTGTAACATACATTAGAAATCTAAGCTTGGTGTAACGGAACCCGCATAAATCTAACTTCATGAACTATTCAAGAGACAACTTAAACAAAAGTATCGCCTCATTTGTTTTACAATATATTCAGAATTAAATCAACATGCTTTTTAACTTTTGACTTTTAACTCGGTCGCGTAGAGGTTGCGTAAATGGACGCAAAGAACATTTTTTATTATTGAAAAGTCAATTCTCGCACTAGGGACAAATCACGGGGACTTTTACAAACATTAATTTAACGGACACAAAGAACATCCAGACTCAGAGCAATAATTTGGAGATCACACAATGAACTGTCCTGTATGCATTTACACTCCTGATAATAATTTATTTATTTACATACAATTCATACACAATAAAAATTCAAACACATACATATAAAAATCTTGCCTGGGATTTGAACCCGCGACTTCGTATAACGCAGCCGTAAACACGACCGCTTTACCACTGAAGTAAGGAACAATTGTAATAAATAAGTACCAAAAAAATAAGAAAGTACAGACACGACAAAATATTAGTATCCTACTAATATTATACATACGAAAGTTTGTGAGGATGTATGGATGCTTGTTACTCTTTCACGCAAAAACAACTAAACGGATTTTGATGAAATTTGGAATATACCTAAGTAGTTTACGGGGTAGAATACATACATACATACATACAGAACATTTAAGCTACCTGTACAACGCGGATGAAACCGCGGGCGTAAGCTAGTCATATATAAAATAATTATTTATTACTTTCAACTAAAACGCATTTTAAAGGCGTCTTGACATTGACGTACAACACAAAGGTATGATTACAAAAGCCTTAATAATAATAATTAGAGACGAAAACACTAACGTAATTATGAAAGGCGTTTTCGTGTCTAATGCCCGATTTACACATCGACAAGTACAGGTGTGTAAATCGGGCATTACATGAAGTTTGTATTTCCTTTTGTAATAAATCTAAATTACGTTTCATTTGGCTGGCAATGTGGGTTCAAATACAAATAATTTTCGAATCTAAAAACCTACTTTAACTAAAATTTGTAATATTTTTTAATATTTATTTGGAAAAAAACTAACTATAAGAATACAAGACCCGTAAGTGCAAGCGAGATAGATATAGAGAAATGATTGGCTTTAAGACTCAGATGATAATGCAATGTCTATAGTTTTAGTAAGGCTTCTACTTAGTATAGGTATGAAACAATAGATTTAGAAGTCAAATTAACGCATTTCACTTCACTTGTCATACCTAAGATATGCGCGCGAGAATGTAACTTTGCTTAAGTTACAAAAAACATCAGGGTATTGACTCTCGCTGTTACTTAGTTGTATATTTTAGTATAAACTACTATTTAATTCATTATAAAGTTAAAATAAACTAATCTATAGTAATGATACAGAAAATATCATAATCTAGCAAGAAAGTGGTTCAGGATTTATAAAAATCAATAAAGACGTAGGTGTTTTTACAAAAATACATACATATGCCTAGATTTTAGGTTAGTACTGTATTTATGACATGGTTTCTATACAATATCTGAATAATTAAATCAAATTATGATGCCTACTAAAGTTTGATGTATGTCTGTTTGTGGTAACTTAGGTTACGATAAGGCTATACTTCCTAATAATCCTCTAAATAATAAAGTTAAAACTATCAGGATACTTGTGCTTACTAACCAATGATGAGCGGTAGCTATTGAGCTCTTTCCTTGAGGGCTCTTTATAGGTAACTAGACTTCTGTTCCTATCTCTGTTTCATACTAAACCTAGCACTATTAGAAAACAAATCTGCATCTTAACAGCCCATTATTGTCCCACTGCAGTGACGGGCCTCCTCCCGTGACGGAGGGATACTTGGCCAACTAATACCACGCTGGCCAGACGGATTGGTATAGGGTTTAATTTCAAATTCGCCTTCTTTTTACTTCGTAAAGATAATTTAGTCCTTTAGTCCAGATGGGGTGGTGACATATTGACTCCGTCACCACGCAGATAGCACACAAATACGCATAATTTAAAACCTTCATGTGTAAAGATAGTATAGGAAAACATATCAATACATTAACACACCAATAAACCCATATTTATAGATATCTACCCCTTTTGAATCGTTTCGATAAAATCTATATCTATTCCTTGTGTGGCAACACGCAAACAAAACTGACTTTTGCACCTATCAAATAGATTTCAAACACCATTTATATACTGTTAGACGCAATGAAAATTTGAATTGACGGCCTTTATAACGTGACAGTGTTTGTATAAATAAATATTTAGGGACAGAATATCGAGTTTTGAGAGGTGGATTAAATTTGAATTTATGGGTTTAAAACTAAACATTTTAAAGATTGTTTTTTAAGACTACTCCCGATCTATGATCCATGTCTTGTATCGTCGGGACGTAAGAAATGCCTATTTAACGGACACAAAGAACATTGAAACTCGGGATGGTAGTTTGGGGACCGCATAAAGAATTGTTCTTCGTAGGATTCGAACTCGTGACCTCGTGCACGCTAGCCACTACCGCGAATGCTGCGCCACCGAGGTAGTATGATTATGACATAAGCTTACATCAGTCTAAAGCGCCGATTACACTAGACTACATAATAGTCTCCTACATAAGGACGTCCTAACTCTTTAGTGTTAGGACGTTCTGTTTACACTATTCTACATGTGATTACACTAGACTACATGTAGTCTCCTACATAAGGACGTCCTAACTCTTTAGTGTTAGGACGTTCTGTTTACACTATCCTACATGTGATTACACTAGACTACATGTAGTCTCCTACATAAGGACGTCCTAACTCTTTAGTGTTAGGACGTTCTGTTTACACTGTCCTACATGTGATTACACTAGACTACATGTAGTTGACTACATGTAGTCTAGTGTAATCGGAGCTTTAATACTGCTGGAAGCAGTAAAAAAGTCTTATTATTAAATATCTTAGGAGTTTTTTGTTCTCTTTCTTATCAGAGTTCTACCATAGTCATCTGTAAAATGGTAGGTATTTTAGAAATTAAATATAATGTACCTACTGTGAAATACTGGCGTAAAAATAATTTACCTTCACTGTTACCTTAATGAATATACTTGACTTTGACTTTAAAAGCACATCAAATAAACAAATAAAAAAAACAAATTTCCATTTCTTAAATACAAAAATCTTCAATTAACCTTACCTACATTTACTTTTAACGTAAACATAGAAACTTAAAACAGAAAATATTATACGAAACATAATACAAACAATTAGCCTTGCCTTAAACAAACAGTGGGTAATTAGTAATTTACTGTAAAAAAGCTAATTAAGATAAATACAAGGCAGGGCTTTCATTATGTTAATAATTTTTAAAACGTTGTACTACTTACCTTAGGTTGAGGTAGTACAGAATAATATTTTTTGTGAAAATTTTAGGTAGATTTCATTAAATATTTTTTTCCTGTTCATTTTTATTGTTACCTTTCTTATAAAAACAGCCCATTAATGACCCACTGCAGGGACGGGCGTACCATGACAGAGGGATACTGGAATACTAATACCACGCTGGCCAGACGGATTGGTTGTTTAATTTCAAGTTCTCCTTCTTTTTATTTCGTAAAGATAATATTTACGGATAGTCCCTTAGTCGGTTTTTACAACACCCATAGGATGAGATGTTTATTGCCAAAATAAATGCTTTCTTTCAATTACATTATTTTAAGAGATTTTTTAAAGTTTAATGATATAAATACTTTTGCAAACATTTCTAGAAGTAAACTTGTTCTTCGTTTAGATTATATAAATTGTTGTGATTAGTTTTTAACTTTAATCGATATTTTTAATTAGTATTGTAATTAGAAATCTCCAGGATTACAACTTTTGATTTCATTAGAAACGCTATCTACTAAAGGCTAACTGTAAGTAAGTTTTATTATTCTACAAATTCTAAGGTTAAATCATTATTTCACGGAGACTTATAGTAATATCTTTTTCTTGGACTCAAAGAACATTCAGGGACAATTGATACTTTTGTGCCTAAATAATAATTGTTCCGTGCGGGCTTTAAGACAAAAAACCTTCTTTATTACTGTAGGAAACCTTTGAGAGCTGTCCTTCCTACGGCGGGCCGGTCTGTAGGTAAATAAATAAATAATCCTCACACATTCACACATCGCCATCTAGTCCCAAACTAAGTAAAGCTTGTACTATGGGTACTAGACAACGGATAAACATACTTAAATACTTTATTTTTGTAAATACATACATATTATACATAGAAAACAATCAGACCAATGCAAACAATCATGTTCATGCACACAAAGATTTGCATTGAGCGGGAATCGAACCCGAGATCTTTGCGTAGCAGCCATTTAATATTATACCGACTGCGCCACAGGTACAATCGTAAGTAAAGTGGGGGTAAGAAAACGTCCGTCAGTTTTCTTTTTCATTCGTTTGTGAAGCCGAAAACTCTTAATACCTTTTGAAACTAAAGCATTGTATAGACAAAAGACATAAAACTATACTCACACAGTATGATAATAAGGTTCAAATTCTTTTTCACCTTTGGCTTACGTCTAGTTACATGTCAACATCAAACCTTTTTAATTAACTATTTAGTCTGTTCTGTTCTATTTTTAGGGTTCCGTACCAGTTTTGAAAACACGGAACCCTTATAAGATCACTTTGTTGTCCGTCTGTCCGTCCGTCTGTCTGTCAAGACCATTTATCTCAGGAACGCGTGAAGGTATCAAGCTGAAATTTTCACCAAATACTAAGGCTTGTTGCCTCTTAGTGCTGTAAAAAATTCAAAGTGCTAATCCAACGCAATCACGAGATATAGCCGTTTTTGTCGCAAAATTTAGAGGGGTAAGAGCAAAAACCTAAAGGGTACTTCCAGTCTACCTACAAACTTGAAATTTGGCATGAAGCAAGGTCTTGTAGTACCTACATGTAATGGGAAAATTCCGAAAACCTTAAATTTTTACTTCAATCACATTATATTTTGATTTCATAGAATTTTGGCGGAAAAGCTGAGTCATGTGACCAGTGACGTCATAGAATTTTTGACAGATTAGTTGTGACGTCACAGAATTATTGACAGATGAGTTGTGACGTCATATTATTTTGGCGGAAAAATATTTTAGACACCCGTCACTTTGACAGCTGTCACTTTTGACATCTGTCACAGATGGAACGTGACGTCATATAATTTTTGACAGATGAGTCGTGACGTCAAAGAATTTTGGCGGGAAAACATTTTTTGACAGTTGTGTCGTGACGTCATTGAATGTTTGACAGATAAGTCGTGACGTCACAGAATTTTTGACAGATGAGTTGTGACGTCATATTATTTTGGCGGGAAAATATTTTAGACACCCATCACTTTGACAGCTGTCACTTTTGACAGATGTGCGTGACGTCATAGAATTTTTGACAGATGAGTCGTGACGTCACATAATTTTTGACAGATGAGTGGTGACGTCATAGTATTTTGGCGGGAAAATATATTTTAATAGAGCTGAGTCGTGCCGTCATTGAATTTTGGCGGGAAAAATAGTAATTAAACAGCTGAGTCCTGACGTTATCACAATTTGGCAAATAGGTTTGTACGGAACCCTCGGTGCGCGAGTCAGACTCGCACTTGACCGGTTTTATTTAATAATGGCTGCTAAGTTAATCGATAATTCGGCCAATAGGCCTGTTTAGTCATTACAAACTTTTAATTTGCTGTGATATCCTCTGTTTCATTGTCAATGTCTATTACTGTTTGTTTAATTAATAATTTATTATACATATAGCCACAGAATATAAAACTTGAACATTAAATAAGTAATGTTAAATAATAATAAACATTACTTCCGATTTGCGAGCATTCACGAAGGACTAATTTTGTAGCCTAGGTAACCCATATTGTATTGTCATCTCTACTAATGACAGCCGACCATTGACTGCAATATTATGTCATATTCAATCGGTAAAGCAGAGTATCGCTCATACTGCTTATGCACACGAAAATAGGCCTTAAGGTGGCCCTTTGGGTGGTGGACCTTTAAATACCATGACATACATAAATAGTAAAAGTAAAGATAACGATTCCCTTCAACAGCTATTTAATATTAAATACATTTGTACTTACAATTTTAAATATTCTTGTACACCTGTAACAAGGAAATTCATTTTATCAATAAAATTCAAACGTCTTATAAAAACAATCTGTATAAATAATAAAGGCACAATTTTTATGTTTACAATAGATTAATGTAATTTTTTACGTGTTGTGTCAGTCAAATAAATAGTACAAATAAAGATTACCACACCATCTCGATGTTGTCATAAAAAACGACTAAAAGATTACATCGTTAACTCTGCTAAAGCCTGAATGCATGCCAAAAAAGCATTAAAAAGCCGCATATATATCACATAGGCCTCTCCCAACACGCACCACAGAACACGGCTCTGCGCCTTCCACATCCAGTCCCACCCAGAGACTGACCTATTTATAATAACAGCCCATTAATGTCCCACTGCAGGGCCGGGCCTCCTGACGGAGGGATGCTTGGCCTACTAATACCACGCTGGCCAGACGGATTGGTAGAGGGTTTAATTTCAAGTTTTCCTTCTTTTTATTTCGTATAGATAGTTCCTTAGTCGGTTTTTAGGACACCCATGAGATGAGATGGGGTCGTGACATATTGTATTCTTACTCCGTGCCCACACACTTTAGTTAAAAGTTTTTAAATACATAAAATAAATCATGTGACCTATCATTTTTGAAGAAATGTGGAGTGGGATTATTCCCATTGCCTAATTTTAATGAATTCTCAGTGACGTATAAGTTGTAGGACTGTGTGAAAAAAAGGCTCTAGCTAAGGTTTACCGTGAGACATAGACAAGTTGGTAGGAAAGCAAAGCAGATGTTTAATCTGATTCCGGTTATTTTACCTACTAATTATAAATTAAACACATAATAAATAAAAACGTAATAATATAAACTTTATAACACATCAATATAAATAAATCACGTGACAGTCGGATCAGTTGAAACATTCACAAAGTTTCGGAATATTACGCAATACTTTCTAATTATTCAGTTTTGCAGCTTCGCGCTTTCCCTCTCCGGAAGATGTCAATTAGGTCCCTGTACGTCCTTCTAGGGCGTCCCCTAACGACGTTACCTAATACACTCGTAATATTTTCCTTAGTTCATCTTCTATCATCCATTCCAATATGTCCGAACTACCTTAGCATACTTCTCTCAATCTTCGTCAACCAAAAATATACTCGTAAAATATATTATTCGATTTAAAATTTCACAAAGTAAATTAAACTCTATTGTACCAACGCTTACGGTAACCAGCACAGACAATGAACGCTTGACTGCACAATGCACATTCACCGAACGTACATTAAGTCATTGAGCACTTACCAGTGTATCTGACGTCCATTTACCCTTTTATGTTTTATAACTACATTATAAATACAATTGCGAAGCGAACGACACCGTCTCATTGTGCGAGCATTGAAAAATACAAAATTATAAAGTCCTCTTATTGAGCGGGCTTTTTTTAGTCATAACACCCCAGTAATGTCCCACTGCAGGGACGGGCCTCCTTCCGTGTCTGAGGGATAATTGGCCTACAAATACCATGCTAACTTTAAAACTTTCGCGTTTCATTTTATTATTATAACTAGCTTTTCCCCGCGGCTTCGCACGCGTTAAAATATGTTTAAAAAAACCGGAACCTTATGAGATCACTTTGTTGTCCGTCTGTCTGCCTGTATGTCAAAACCATTTTTCTAAGGTATTCGTGGAGTAGCTAAGTCGTAATGTCACAGAATTTTGGAAAGATGATTCGTGACGTCATAGAATTTTTGACAGTTGAGTCGTGACGTCATAGAAATTCTGACAGATGAGACGTGACGATATAGAATTTCGGCGGGAATTTTTTTTTAACAGCTACGTCGTGACTCGTGACGTCATAAAATTATGGCGTAAAAATTGTTTAACTGCTACGTTGTGACGTCATAACATTATGTCGAGAAAATTATATTTTTACAGCTACGTCGTGACGTCATAAAGTTAAGATGAGAAATTTTTTTTTGACAGCTACGTCGTGACCTCATAAAATTTTGGCGGAATTTTTTTTTTACAGTTACGTTGTGACGTCATAAAATTATGTCGAAAAATTTATATTTTTACAGCTACGTCGTGACGTCATAAAGTTTAGATGGGAAATTTTTTTTTGACAGCTACGTCGTGACCTTATAAAATTTTGGCGGGATTTTTTTTTTACAGTTACTTTGTGACGTCATAAAATTATGGCGGATTTTTTTGTTTTTACAGCTACGTCGTGACGTCATATAATTTTGATGGCTAAGTGGTGACGTCATAGAAGTTTTAACAGCTGAGACGTGACGTCTTTGACAGTTAATTCCTGACGACATAGAAGTTTTGACAGATAAGACATCGTAGAATTTTGGAGGGAATTTTTTTTGACAACTTCGTCGTAACGTCATAGAATTATAACAGCTGAGTCGTGACTTCATAGAATTTTTGGCAGCTGAGACGTGACGTCCTAATAGGGGCTGAATTAATCAAAATCCTATATTAGCGGACGTCTTCATAGTAGGTCCAATCTTTAATTTCAGTTCAATCATTCGAAAATGTAAGAAAATTTATACAAACTTTCATCCTATTTTACCCTTTTAGGCGCTGTCTCCACGAGCGATAGAATCGCGACGAGTCTGAACAAAACTCGCCGCGATAACATCGCCGTGTGGAGACACCTTCATACTGTTCAGTAGTGGAACATAAAAGAAATAATAGGCGACTCGCACAATAAAAAATCTATATTTGACTCTAATTATAATAAAGGTACAGTTAGGTCGATTCTCTATCGGCAAGTGGTTTGTAGATGCGGAGGGCCATAGACCGAAGAAGTAGCAATAACTACCCCGCACTCCTTGCAGCCCCCTTGGCTGTCCTCGGCGGTGTAATGGCGCCGACATCCTCCCGGCGCTGGAAAGACTGCATGCTTTCCAGTTAATTTAAGTCCTCCGGTTTAGGAAGCATAACAATTCTATTAAGAGCGCGTCGCACAGTTCCGCGCGCTGTGTCTATGTCCGCGACACGTGTCACTCCATCGGTTCCCGTATAGAGCTTCCTTATTCGCCCGAGAAGCCAATGCAAGGGTGGCGAATTCTCCTCCTTTAGGAGGACTAGGTCGTCGAGCTTCAGATCTTCTAGCTTCATGCGCCACTTGGTTCGTGTCTGCAGCTCAGCAATATATTCGCGAGACCAGCGATTCCAAAAGTGCTGTCTTGCCTGCTCGATTCTCTGGAACCTGTCGAGACGGTGGGTATTAATTTGCTGTAAGTCCAATGATGGCAGCGTGTTGAGTGGTCTACCAATTAAAAAGTGACCCGGAGTCAAGGGATAATAGTCGTTTGGGGAAGAGCTCAAAGGGCAAAGAGGACGACTATTAAGGATGCACTCTATTTGTGTGAAAAGCGAAGTCAATTCCTCGAATGTCAAATGAGTTGTGCCTAGTATTCTTTTTATGTGAAATTTAGCCGACTTTACACCGGCTTCCATTAGACCGTTGAAGTGAGGAGCGTATGCGGGTGAAAAACAAAATTCGACTCCTTCAGAAGCGGCAACATCAAAAATATCGTTGGCGTTATGTTTAAAAAATTCTTTAAGCTCCCTTGAAGCGGCGACAAAATTACCACCATTGTCACAAAATATTTGCTTAGGCAAACCTCTGCGAGAAATGAATCTCTTTAAAGCTAAAATGAAGGCATCTTTAGACAGATCACTCACTGCCTCTAAATGAATGCACTTATATCTAAAACATATAAAAATACATAGGTAACATTTTGTAATTTTACAACCACGACCCTTGCGATCCGTGATCATAAATGGTCCAGCAAAATCAGTCCCTACTGTAACAAATGGAAAATCTGGCATGATTCTTTGAGCAGGTAGGTTGCCCATTATGTTTTGAAGGCTCTGCCCCTTAAAGCGCCTACAAACCGTGCAGCCGTTTACAGTGCGTCTCGCTATGTTTCTGCCCCCTACAGGCCAAAAACGCGTTCGGATTGCGGCTAGTAAAGCTTGAGGCCCTGCGTGTAAAAGGCGCAGGTGTTCTTGCTGAAATAAGAGCATTGTAAGCTTATGCTTTGGACTTAATAAAATAGGGTGCTTCATATCAAATGTATACTCAGAAGCTTGAATACGTCCACCTACTCTTATAATGCCGTTATGTAAAAATGGGTTGAGTGAGGCAATATGAGACTTATGGTTTACTGAATTCCCTTTTAACAATAAATCATACTCCTTTGAGAATGACTGTATTTGTGATAAATAAACTAATGAAAGTAAAGCTTTATCAAGCTCGGTTATTGTCAATGGACCTTTAGTTTTAGTATTTGCAATTTTAGAATTATTTATAAATCTGTGTACATAGGCTAAAATTTTCTTCATTTTATTTATTTTTGAATATTTGTTAAAATCTATTATAGTATACGTTTCATTAATAATATTAAGTTTACTCGAAACCTTAGAAACTGTGACATTTGATTTGATTTCTGGTAAATCCTTTATGTCAATATAATCCTGTGACTGCTTAGGCCATTCGGACATTGGCAAAGACAAAAATTGTGGTCCATGCCACCACAGATCACAGTTAGCAATCTGTTGCGGGTTAACACCACGAGACAAGAGATCTGCGGGATTGTCCTTTGTAGGAACGTGATGCCATGAATCGGTGTCTGTCAGCTCCCTAATAGTAGCAACTCTATTAGAAACGAAGGCTTTCAAATTTGACGCAGTTCCTCGACGTATCCAACCAAGAACTACATTAGAGTCCGTCCAATAGACATAGCGGGATATTTTACGTCGCAGAGCTTGTGTCACTGATGAGCTCATTTCAGCGCCTAGCAAAGCTCCTGATAATTCAAGACGAGGAATGGTAGTAGGAGTAGACGCAGGTGCTACACGAGACTTTGCACATAGAAGGTGAACTTGTACCTTACCTTCCACATCAGTAGACCTAAGATATAAACAAGCACCAAAGGCTAAACGCGATGCGTCGCTAAAACAATGAATTTCAACAGAGATAGGATTAGGTATTGATACCCACCTAGGTATAGATAGAGACGAAATAGCCTTTGCTCCATTTATGAAGGAATTCCAAGCATCAACAATGTCTTTAGGAGCAGGATCATCCCAGCCCAACTTAAGAGTCCATAACGACTGCAACAAAATTTTGGGAACGATAGTGCACAAGGATAGGAGACCCAAGGGATCGAAGATCTTGAACGTTGATGACAGAATCACACGTTTCGTAATAATGTTAGACGGTCTTACAGTTATAGGAAATTGAAGGCTGTCAGACGAAGGATTCCAATCTAAACCTAGAGTGTTGGTAGATTGACTTAATGTTAATCTATCACACGATGACTGGATCGTATCGGTCGACAGTAAAGAAGGTAAATTAGACCTGTATTTACGTAGTTTAAAGCCATATTGAGCAAGAGTTGCGTGCGTAGACTGCTGAATCATACGCAGCTGGTTCTCATCATCATTAGAAGTCAACAAATCGTCTACATATATGTCCTTTTGAATGATGGTTCTAGTAGAATCATCATCGCACTCTTCACCGACTTGCCAAAGGCATCTGGTAGCTAGAAAACTGGCACTAGCGTAACCATAGGTAACCGTATTAAGCCTAAGTGTTTGTAATGGTTTGTTTTCTGCGTCACGCCATAAAATAAGTTGCAAATTACGGTCAGATTCGTCGACTAATACTTGGCGATACATTTTTTCAATATCGCCTGACAATACGTAACGATATTGTCGGAACCTGATTAGTATATTAAAAAGAGAATCTTGCACAGTTGGGCCTATCATAAGAATGTCGTTTATAGACAAACCAGATGAGGTGCGAGCGGACGCGTCAAATACGACACGAAGACGGGTTGACTCACTGTCGTCACGGATGACAGGATGATGTGGGACAAAGTAACCATTCTTAGGTTGATCTTCATCGGAGACTGAAAGATGTCCTAGATTTAAATATTCATCAATAAAATTAACATATAAAGACTTGAGCTCAGGTTGCTTATGAAAGCGACGCTCCAGATTAAAAAATCGTCGCCTGGCTAAAAAATAACTATTGCCTAGGCAGTCTGGCTCGTCTAGAAGTGGAAGCTTGACACAAAAACGCCCTTCGTGAGTACGTTTTGTGTGCTTCAAAAAATGTAGTTCGCTAGCTTTCTCCTGTTTAGTATCACAACGTGTTTGTGGCAAGCTTTCAAGCTCCCAAAACCGCTTTAAATCATTATGAAGCTCAATTAAATTATGATCGACTTCTACATTAGCCAAGTTACATCTAACTTGGGAATTATTATTCTTATAAGGCAAGGGACCTGCGATGAGCCATCCTAACTTAGAGTTATGAAGGATAGGATTCCCTTTTCCGAGGGTATGCTGTTGAGTACCTATAATACTCCAAAATAAGTCAGCACCAATAAGTAGTCCTATTTCAGACGGCTCATAAAAGCTGGGGTCGGCCAATTGGAAACCTTTTAAATTAATGCTAGAAATATCTACCAACGACTTAGGTATTTTACCTGTAATTTGGGGTATTACTAGACAAGACGTTAGTACGCTAAATGAACCTACCTTTGATTGAATACGAATATTACAACGCTTAGAATTAATTTTTATGATAGTATTACATATACCTACAATATTCGGTGTGTTTGATTTTAACGAATTTAAGTTTAATTTCTTTTGTAATGCCTCAGTTATAAATGTAATTTGGCTACCACTATCTAATAGGGCTTTAGTAGTAATAGAAACATTAGTAATAGGGTTAAATATGTCAACTAAAGCTGTACATAACAATGTTTCGGTAGACGAAGTAGTAGACATTGTAATAGCTTCTGAGTTTTTCTCCTCTGTAGTTTGAAAATCAGTATCCCTATGCAAAGAAGTGTTGTGACGTTTTTTACAAATTTTACATGTGCCTGGTAGTCTGCAGGCACGAGTACTGTGACCCTTACGTAAACAATTATGACATAAATTAAGCTTAGATACAATTGACAATCTATTATCAATTGACTTTGATTGAAATTGTGAGCATTCATGATTGCGATGATCTTTATCACAAAAAACACACTTGTTATTAAACCTTGGCACAGATGAGTCACTACTCTTTTCGGAAGAAAAAAATGCTTTAGTATGAGAAGATGAGTTGTGTTTGCTAAACTGTGCCTGACTTGAGCTAGACTTAATGTACTTATCTTGCTTGCTACGGTACAGAGACTCGAGAACGTCAGCACGGCCTTTTATAAAGGTCATGAAATTATTCAAATTCGGCATTTCATTCAAATTAACTTCAGATTGGATATACTCTTCCCATTTGACACGCGTATTACT
This sequence comes from Schrankia costaestrigalis, assembly GCA_905475405.1. NCBI lineage: Eukaryota > Metazoa > Arthropoda > Insecta > Lepidoptera > Erebidae > Schrankia > Schrankia costaestrigalis. Next base: position 11,196,783 of record FR997851.1, read on the forward strand.
ATCTAATTTTGCTGAGACCATGTATATAACCAGGGTATCCCAATGATCAGTAGGTTGCTTTAACGTATTTAAAGCACGAAGGTTCTTAGTGACGTGATCTACAAGGAATCTTAAAGATTTGTCAGATTCCCGCAACGGCTCAATATTAAAAAGTGATTTTAAATGATTATTAATTAATTGTCTAACATTATTGTAACGTTCACAAAGAAGGCACCATGCCTCAGGATAGTTGTCATCAGAAACTTCAAGGTTACAAATGACACGAGCGGCTTCACCCTCTAAGTAAGAATTCAAATAGTGAAATTTATGTATATTTTTAATTCTAGAGTTATTGTGAATTAACGAACTAAATGTATCCCGAAATTCGAGCCATTTATTAAATGAACCATCAAATTTATTAATTTTAATTACGGGTAAACGAAAACCAATAACTTCATTGTCATCTTCATCAGCTGTCGTAAAGCTAGTTTGCTCAACTGATGACCTTTTAGTTCTAGTATTCAAAGAAATAATTTCTTGAGCCTTCGCTTCGACTGGTGGAAAGATTGTTCAATAATCTCCCGTGAATCTAACTCAGTGCTTAAGTTACTTTCGTCCAACGCTTCAATTTGATCCTGCACACTATCGAATTCGACGAATAATGCTTCAATTTTATTTAATCTTTGTGTCAACACGTTAACCTCAGTAGGACTTAGCTTTTTACTTTGCAATTCGTCTAACTGATTATTAAATTTAGTAACACGGCCTTTAATTGAAGAGCGTTTAAGATTTAATGCCTTAAAATCCATTTTAAAATACTAAAGATAACGTGCGAACAAGCAAAACAAATATTAAATTATGTTTACTATGAATAGGTATAATGAATAATAATATGGTCTACGATACGCTCCTCACTTGTTGCGGTTGTTGTGGAAACCGGTCTTGGTCAGCTGAAGAGCCCTGCGCCTGAGCGGGATACGGGAAGCGCGGCGGCCGCAGTCTGCAAGGTCACCGACTCCGAGGCGGTTGTCAGTGTGCTACAGGTCTGGAGCGCGGCAGCTGGAATAGATTGTTGTATGCTTCGTAAATAAACCGAACAAATAAGAAACTAAACAGCAGGATGTAAAGTGCGTATGTAAAGTGATAAAAACTGCAAAGATACGTAACTATTAAGTTTTAACTGCAAAATAAGATTTAAAGCGCGATAAATTTATTTACTTTAACTGCGTTATTTACTTATGTTTTTAAGCGTAAACAACTTAGTGCGTGAATAATACAATAACTTGATTTATATGATTGGGAAGTAAGTATATAATACAGACAAGTGAATGTGTGCAAAAGGCTTAAATGAATAAGCACTGGCTTATTTATTTAAATGAATAGGTTAAGCTATTTATTAGTTTGTTGCTACTACTAGATATTGATAGAAGTTAAGACTTTCAAGTCGTATAAAGGCGCAAAAGATATGCAAAATGAAGGCGGCTTGAAAATTCACTGCTTTTTGTAATTGTAAATAGGTAATGTTAACTGTATCTAGTAATCTTAGTTGTATTAATTTGATATTCTACAACAATATAGGCATAGGTTTAGGTTTTTATAATAGAAAGTGGAATATTTTTCATAAAGTTTTTTAGGTGAGTATTATTTTTAATAGGCTGATTGTATTTAATCACTATTGATTTGAATACATCAATGAAATAGAAAGGTAAGCAGTGCGTTAAGGCGAGAAATAAAGACAAGAGTTGAGTTCTTGCTTCTCTGTTCACACAAATAAAGTTGCGGATAGGACTTAGGTGGTAAAATAAAAGGAACGGGCTCACTTTTGGCTGGCAAACCACTGCTGAGGTGATGAATCCACTTGATCCGCGCTCGGCTGGCTGCGATGGCTGCAAACGTGTCGTCCTCTATATGACCTTTGTCCTTCAAACGTCCTCTTGAACCGCGCCTTGACTGGTCTTCGCTCGGCGGTGTCTGCGATTCTCAGCACGAAATGTGCTTCAGCTTCTTGTTAGCTACGTAGGAAACTTGCAGATTGCGTCGGAAGTACAATTATGTGCTCCTCGACGACTTTTGCCCCGAGGTATGTGCCACGGGCGGGCGTGGCGTTGTCCGAATCTTGCTTAATTTTCGACGGTTGCGAATTAAATTTTACACGGTCGCCATTTTATGTTCAGTAGTGGAACATAAAAGAAATAATAGGCGACTCGCACAATAAAAAATCTATATTTGACTCTAATTATAATAAAGGTACAGTTAGGTCGATTCTCTATCGGCAAGTGGTTTGTAGATGCGGAGGGCCATAGACCGAAGAAGTAGCAATAACTACCCCGCACTCCTTGCAGCCCCCTTGGCTGTCCTCGGCGGTGTAATGGCGCCGACACATACAGAGTATATAGAAATACGTGGCACGACGATAATATCGCCGCGATTTTATCGCACGTGGAGACAGCGCCTCAGGGGTAGAATTTATCAAAATACTTTTTAAGAAGATCCCTACTTTATAGTAGCTATCTGCATGCAAAGTCTCAGCCCGATCGGTTTAAAACTGACAAAGTTTCATACAAACTTTCGTCCCCTATTCATCCCCTTGGGGATAGAATTTTTAAAGTCCTTTCTAAGGAGATGCCTACGACATAGTAGGTATATGTATGCAGAGCCTCCGCCCGATCGGTTTGAAATTGACAGTTTCATACAATCTTTCATCTCCTTTTTGATCCCATAGGGGTAGAATTTATCGAAATCATTTCTGAAGGGATGCCTACGTCATAGTTACTATATACATGCAAAGTCTCAGCCCGATCAGTTTGAATTTGACAAAATTACAAATTAAATTTCGTTCCGATTTTATCCCTATAGGGGTTGAATTTAATAAAATCCTTCCTAAGGGGATGCCTACGTCAAAGTAACTATTTGCATGCAAAGCCTCAACCCGATCGGTTTAAAATTGACAAATTTTAATACAAACTTTCATCCCCTTTTTTATCTCCTTGGGGGTAGAATATATCAAAATCCTTTCTTAGCAGATGCCTACGTCATAGTAACTCTATGCATGCAAAGCCTCAGTCTGATCGGTTTGAATTTGACAAAGTCAAAAGTCAAAGTCAAATAGCTTTATTCACTTAGGTTACAAAGTAACACATGCAAATCGTTATACATGTAGTAGAATAGTATAGAGAAAAATGTCTGCCAAACTACTACCACTTTCGCAGACGACTATAGTAGAGCTCTGAGAAGAATGTGGCCAAGAAACTCAGGCCACTCTTTTCAAAAATAATAATTTGACTTTGTTACAATTACCAACAGCAGCGTGAAGAATGATGTGTGCAAGCAAATCTTACATGCATAGCAATTTAAAGTTTAATTGATAAAAAAAATTTCATTGTTAATAAATTGATTTAAAAAAGCTTTAATTGCATGGCACGTTCATCAGTCATCTCGTCACTGCGATATCCGACAGAAATTAACACACAAGCATTTGTGTCGTCAAGTTGATTTTGTTAATCTTTAAGTAGTTGAGAATGGAATAGAATACCATTTAGATAATATAATTAAATACATTTACAAATGCAAGTGAAGTATTTCTATCGTTACAATAACAAATAAAACTGTAAAAGAAAGTAATAAGGTAGTAACATAACATCCGCACAACTACCTAGGTTAAGCCACAATCTACACCATGGAACAAGCAACATGAAATCACGATAATTGAAATCTAAGCCCATGAGTTTTTGTCATTAATATAATCGTTTATTGTATAATAGCCTTTCGATAATAGCTGATTTTTTACAAATGCTTTAAAGTTTAGTAAAGGTAGATCCATTACATGCTTAGGCAGTTTATTGAATAAACGTATACCGAGTCCCGCAAAAGTGTTATGTACCTTATGTAGGCGATGTTGTGGACCTATCAACTTATGCCTATTCCTCGTACCAATGCTATGAATGTCGCCATTTCTATCATACTGTTCAATATTTTGCTTAATATATATTATATTAGCATATATATATTGTGAAGCAACTGTTAAAATACCTATTTCCTTAAAACGATCTCTCAATGAAACATTCGATTCAAGATTGTAAATAGCTCGAACTGCACGCTTCTGAAGAATAAAAATAGATTCGATGTCTGCAGCCCTACCCCACAAAAGAACACCATAGGACATTAAGCTGTGAAAGTAACTAAAGTATACCAATCTTGCTGTCTCTATATTCGTTAGCTGCCTCACTTTTTTAACTGCATAAGCAGCTGAACTTAGTTTTCCTGCTAGAGCTAATATATGAGCACCCCATTGCAGCTTACTATCCAACGTTATTCCTAAAAATACAGTAGTGTCTACAAAACGAAGGACCTCACCGTTTAAAATCAGATTATTACTAAGGCTTTTAACATTGGGCATAGAGAATTTTAAGCATTTTGTTTTGGCAGCATTTAAAAGCAAATTGTTAGCAATAAACCAGTTCAGGACTTGTGCGAGAGATTCGTTAACTTCATCTAAATTAGTTTGCTTACGGTTTACTTTGAAAACGAGTGAAGTATCATCTGCAAATAAAACAATGTCGCACAAACCCTGAGCAAGAAACGGCAAGTCATTGACATAAACTAAAAATAGAAACGGACCTAGAATGGATCCTTGAGGCACGCCCATACTTGGCGGAAGACCAGAGGACCTACTACCATTTACTTCGACATACTGAACCCTATTGCTTAAATACGAAGATAATAAATCAAGAGAAGCATCCCTAATTCCATAATGTCTAAGCTTGCACAGAAGTGTCCCATGATCAACGCAGTCAAAAGCTTTAGAAAGATCACAGAAGACGCCTATTGCATCCATAGAATTTTCCCAAGCATCATAGATATATTTCAGAAGAGAAACACCCGCATCAATCGTTGAGCTACCCTTCCTAAAACCGTATTGCTGCCTATGAAAAATATTATTTAAATGAAAGTGACTCTCCAATTGGCATAAGATAATTTTCTCATAGATTTTACTAATCACAGGTAGTATTGAAATTGGTCTAAAGTTACCAGGGTCGCTTTTTGATCCATTCTTGAACAAAGGAATAATCTTACTGTGTTTCATTAGATAAGGAAATACACCTATGGCAATACACTTATTAAATATAATAGATAAATGTGGAGATATATTAAATATAATACCCTGAAGAAGCTTGACAGACATACCCCATAAATCAGCAGATTTCTTGGAATTGAGACTTTTGAAAGCTTTTATGATATCATTATGGTTAATAGACCTAAAACTGAAGCGGTTCTTACATTCAATTACTTTATCTTTTAGTAAAAATTCTGCTTGGTTTGGAGAGGAATTTAAGGAGGTTGTTGTATGAATAGGAACATTGACAAAGAAATTATTAAAAGCATGTGCAATGTCAGCATTATTGGTGAGAACCTTATCTTGAGTTTTTAGTACATAATTAGTATCACGAATTTTCATCCGGCCGGTCTCTGCATTAATAATGTCCCATGTACTTTTAATTTTGTTGTTTGATTCCTTTATCTTATTACTCAAATAAGAAGACTTTGCTATGGCACAAGCCCTCTTAAAAGTTTTCGAGTAGTTCCTGACATATTGAATGAAATCTGGTTGAGTATTATATTGTTTCATACCATACAATTCATACAAGCGAGCTCTACTTTTATATATACCTGTTGTTGCAAAACAAACAAATTGACAAAATTTCAAACTAACTTTCGTTCCCTATTTTATCCCTATAGGGGATGAATTTAATAAAGAAATTTCTAAGGGGATGCCTACGTCATAGTAGCTAAATGCAAGCAAAGTCTCAGTCCGATCGGTTGTAAACTGACAAAGTTTCATACAAACTTTCATCGCTTATTTTATCTACTTGGGGGTAGAATTTATAAAAATCCTTTCTAAGGGGTTGCCAACGTCCTAGTAGCTACATGCATGCAAAGTCTCGGCCCGATCGGTTTGAAAATGACGAAGTTTCATATAAACTTTCATCACCTATTTTATCCCCTTGGGGGTAGAATTTATAAAAGTCCTTTCTAAGGGGTTGCCAACGTCCTAGTAGCTAAATGCATGCAAAGTCTCAGGCAGATTGGTTTGAAACTGACAAAGTTTCATACTAACTGTCATCCCCTATTTTATCCCCTTGGGGGTAGAATTCATCAAAATCCTTTCTTAGCGGATGCCTACATCATAACATCTACCTGCATGCCAAATTTCAGCCAGATCTCTCCAGCGGTTTGGGCTGTGAGTTGATAGATCACTATGTCAGTCACCTTTGAGTTTTATATATAGAGAAGATAATACTATTGGGAATTTGCGATTGAAATCAAAAAGCATAAGACTTTCAATCGAGAAGGTGGTTATAAGTTATCCGCGACATGGAATCCAGTGATTCGAAAAACATTACCTCACTTTAATTCGCAATCGGTGAAACATCAGAATAGGGACACGGTTAGTGTTGTGTGCAAAATGAGGGTAGAAAGAAAATCTTCTACGTCGGAGACGGAGTTGTGACATCGCTGCATCAGTCTACTCGTGACCATGGCTGGTGTAACCTGGCCGAAACGTCGAGCGGCTCAAGGTAAATAATTTAAGTGTTTACCAAAAATCTATACGCGTTAATACCCGATAGTATTATTATAATAATAATACCATGCTGGCCAGGCGGATTGGTATAGGGTTTAATTTCAAGTTATCCTTCTTTTTATTTCGTAAAGATACCTATTAATTCACGGATAGTACCTTAGTCGGTTTTTACAACACCCATGGGATGAGATGGGGTGGTCTTACCGGACACACTGTATTCTAACTCTGTCACCACACGGAGAAAAAAAGAAGAAAAAAGAATCTTGCAAATAAATGGAAGTATTTCCTATCACTAGCTTATTTTTAGATTACTCACCCACATTAGGACTGCATCATAATATAGGTACTTACATATTTAATAATAAGTGTGATAAATCAAAAATTTATTCTGAAGTTTAAAAATGCGCTTTAAAACCTTTTCATAAAATGTAAAATAACAGATTTACATGAGACGGATGATTAATAAAACATGACTGCTATATGAAAGGAGTGTTTCAGATTACAAGTGTATCTCCAACTGTATTTCACTGCTGGAATAATTTCTGTATTGCTAGACATAATTCTAACATAATTATGATTGAATTTATGTGGTTCGGGAGTATGAGGTCAAAAGTTTGAATGCGTTTTATTCGAACTTTATTACAGCCCATTAATGTAATTAATGTCGTAGTGGTTATATAACACATGACTGCTACGCTAAGGTCTCAGGCTCGATTCCCGCTCAATGCAAAACTTTGTGTGATGAACATGATTGTTTGCATTGGTCTGGGTGTTTTCTATGTATTATGTATGTATTTATAAAAAAAAAGTATTTAATTATGTTTATCCGTTGTCTAGTACCCATAGTCCAAGCTCTGCTTAGTTTGGGACTAGATGGCGTTGTGTGAAAGTGTGAGGAATATCTCTTAGTAAGCTACTTCTACGACCTCCAAAATGTTTTTGGCATGAATTATGAAAAATATCGTAATATTTATTTACTAAATTAAGCCCAAGGTATAACGTAAGCTTTTTTCATGATATTTGTATTTGTCTTACAAAGATTATAAAATTAAAATATATTAATTACCAGGCAGTGCTATTGAGAAAGTATAGCCATTAACTTTTAATATTGCAATTAAAACTGAAACGTGGCACTAAAACTTATTAATATTTTATCATACCTTTGCCCGTGTGATGACGGAGTAAGAATACAATATGTCGCCACCACATCTCAACCCATGGGTGTCGTAAAAACCGACTAACTTGTACACGCTAAGAAAATTTGCCGTGTCTACGCCAGACAAGACAAATCTTCGTGTAGACGTCAAGAATTTTGTCTTTTTCGTATACGAGAACTTTTCTTGTCTTCCGCAGACAAGACAATTCGGAACGTGTACACGCTAGGATTTTTTTCGTACAGTCGTCAGAAGGGCGCTCAAGTAATAACAAGTGTGATGATCAGTGTGAGTTTCCTTTAGTAAAAATGTTAACTAGAAAGCAAACAAGTATCATACCCTACTACACCGCTCCCCGCCCCTCCGCAACAACGTTCGCCGTGTCTTGTCTTGCGCAGACAAGAAAATTTTCTTATGCATCGCCGGCGCTGTGTACACAGGTCGTGCTTAGAAACGACACGAATTCTTGCGTAGGCCCGGCGATTTTTCTTAACGTGTACAAGCGCCGTAAGGGACTATCCGTGAATATTATCTTTACGAAATAAAAAGAAGGAAAACTTGAAATTAAACCCTATACCAATCCGTCTGGCCAGCGTGGTATTAGTAGGCCAAGTATCTCTCCGTCACGGGAGGAGGCCCGTCCCTGCATTGGGACATTAATGGGCTGTTATGATGATACCTTACTTACATTTATAAGTGTGTACATAATGACAAAATTACTCCAAATCATTACACTCATGTAACAACTTAAAGCAAACAAGGTACTTAAAACAAATGGACTTTCCTTACAAAGGTGAAGTCGTGAGAACAAATGGCCAGTATACAGCCTTACAATATGTTCATCCTTGTACACACGTGTAACCGTTTGTGGCACTTATTATTACTATATAATAAAGGTCATTATTGTAGGAAGTAATATTACAATTTAACTTGTTTTTTAAATAAGAATAAGTGTTTATGTATATTCTTTACAAGGTCTAGAAGTATGAAAGTAAAATCAATGTTTTAAAACGGAGAACAAGACTATCTATGATCTATGACTATGAAGAGGAAGGCGTTAGTGTCTGTAACACAGTTAATACTAGCACAGACACTGTCGAACTTTTTTTTTTCTTTATGTAATAGAAGGCAAACGAGCCAGCAGGTCACCTGATGGTAAGTGATCACCGCTGCCCATGGACACCCGCATCACCAGAGGAATCACAGATGCGTTGCCGACCTTTTAAAAGGGAGTACGCTCGTTTCTTGAAGCTCCCCAAGTCGTAACGGTCCGGAAATATCGTCGCAGCAAGCTTGAAGTACTAAGTACTTCTTTAAGTACTCTATCTCATAGTTCGTATATAAAATAAATTGTAATTTAGTTTGTAAATACTTGTGAGATGGATATATATTTAATGATCTGTTTTTGAAAATAAACATTTCTATTTTTTTTTATGATCATCATTTTCTAACTTATTAACAAAACAGTAGTAATTTTACTGCCTCGGTGTCTAACCAGTCGTATAAGCGGCTAACGTGTACGTAGTGGGTTCAAATCTCACTCAGGATTTGTATGATCCACAAATTATTCATCATATCATAACAGCCCATTAATGTCCCACTGCAGGGACGGGCATCCTCCAGTGACGGAGAGATACTTGGCCTACTAATACCACGCTGGACAAACGGATTGCTATAGGGTTTAATATCAAGTTTTCTTTTTTTTATTACGTTATCAAATTATTGCCTTTTGTGTAAATTTTTTGGTGTCCTTTAATTTTATGTCTGTAAAAAAATCGTAAACTGTTTTCAGTTAGTGTTTGCGGCTGCCGTCACTAGGTTGCGGGTTTGAATCCCTCACAAGATATAGGTATGCATGTGATCCACATTTTTCTTGTGACAGTTTCATGTCAAGTCGACTCGTGTTTGTTAAAGTCTCCGCGACAGAGGGCTCGATCGGCGAAGAGGCAGAACCAAATCCACTCCTCAGGAGAACTTGTCGCGGTAGAATAATGACGACCAACAGTGTGTCGCACTAACGTGCATTCGAACTATGGTAAGTCCTATGGCACTTTCATTTGTCGAACTCCCGTTATGGCCAGGAGGCATTGTATAAATATTATTTAACCAAAAATATCATACACATACTACCTACATAGTTTTCATACAGACCTTTCTTATAATATAAGCATAGCCGGAATGTATTTGGGTTAGTAAGGAGGGTTGTCTGTCGGGTAGTACCGTGGCGTGCGTCTAAAGACGTACAAAATGAGCTCATTTGCCTATAAAATAGATGCTTACGTTACGTTCAACGAGGCTTAATTTTCATTTTAGAAATTTCTAGAATGGTGTTAGGGATGAAGAAAGTTGATGTTTTTAGGAAGTTCTAGATAATCAGCTGATATAATAGATTTAGGACCTGGTTAGGACGGCGGGAAGCCGGTGGATGAGGGAGGCACAAGACCGCGCAGGGTGGAAACGTTTGGAGGAGGCCTATGTCCAGCAGTTGGCGTCTATAGGCTGATATGATGATGATAATAGATTTTAAACTATCGCGATTTGTATAAGTACATAATACTATTTTATACAGGTCTTACTCGCGGTAGTACGACGACCTCGGTGGCGCGCCGGTAAAGCCAGCGGCTGCCGCGCATGAGGTTGTGGGTTCGATACCCACGCAGGACAATAATTTGTGAGATCCACAAATTATTGTCCTGTGTCTGGGTGTTATATGTGTCCGTTAATTGATGTTTGAAAAGTCCCCGCGACACAGGGCATGATCCCTAGTGCGGGAGTTGTCTTTAAAAAAAAAAAAAAAAAAAAAACTTATTTATTTATATATGTATACTAATTAGCCTAGATACTAGTAAGATAAATACCTAGGTTTTGCTCCAACGTTTCGGCCGACTTGCAAGGGCCGTGGTCGCGGAGGGACTGGTGTCAGCGTAGTAAGTCTAATTAGTAGTCAAGTAATAGTCTATTGAGTAGGACTAATTAGTAGTACTTATACCGCGAGTAAGACCCGTCTAAAATAGTATAATGAGCTGAAAGTCGTTAAAAATCGTAATAAAATCATCATCATAAATAAATAAATAATCCTCACACATTCACACAACGCCATCTAGTCCCAAACTAAGCAAAGCTTGTGCTATGGGATACTAGATAACGGATAACCATACTTAAATACTTTTTTTTCTATATACATACCTACATAGTAAAAAAAAAGCAAATGAAAATGCAAATCTTTGCGTGCATGAACATGATTGTTTGCATTGGTCTAAGTGTTTTCTATGTATAATATGTATGTATTTACAAAAAAAATGTATGTAAGTATGTTTATACGTTGTCTAGTACCCATAGCACAAGCTTTGCTTAGTTTGGGACTAGATGGCGATGTGTAAATGTGTGAGGATTATTTATTTTTATTTATTTTTTTATATTATACATATAAAACACTATACAAATATCATAGTTTGTTAATGAGTCACTGTATTAGACGAGCCCCCACAAATAATTATCTTGTGTAGGATTTGAACCCGCGTCCTCGTGCCGCGTACACCCTATATAACTACGATTTATAATTAGAGTTCAGATGTAATCTATACGAATATTATAAAGAGGTAAAGTTTGTGTGTTTTTGACGTTGTAGAGGGTAATCTCTGAATCTACTGAACCGATTTTAAAAATACTTTCTGTGTTAAATAGTCCATTTATCGGGGAGTGTCATAGGCTATTTCATATTACGCTATGATTAATAGGATTGGAGCAGGTAATGAAATATGTTTAAGAACGGACACGTTTTTACGCCGCCCAACGAAGTGGGCACGGGTCAGCTAGTTATTTTATATTGGTCGCCCTTTTGCCTGTGTACATGTCTGTTAAATAAAATAAGAATAAAATAATACTAATTTAATTTCAATATATTTATGCAAATAACTAATTATAACTAACTGTAAAATTAGCTTTATTAAGCACACAAATTGAAATACCTACTTTAAAACAACTTGCTTTTGTAAATAAAATTGCTTTTACTATTTTATTCACTGGATTAATTTAAAATATTAAAACTTTACTTATATCCGTTGCTCTGTTACCCATAACACAAGCAGGTCAAGCCAAGCTTACTTTAGGAACACATGGCGCTGTGTAGATATCATAACAGTCATTAATGGCCCACTGCAGAGACGGGCCTCCTCCCGTGACGGCGGGTTACTTGGCCTACTAATACCACGCTGGCCAGATGGATTGGTATAGGGTTTAATTTCAAGTTTTCCTTCTTTTTATTTCGTAAAGATAGTAGTTACGGTTTTTCCCTTAGTCGGTTTTTACGACACCCATGGGATGAGATGGGGTCGTGACATATTGTATTCTTACTCCGTCACCACACGGATAACTCTAAAATAACTGTGTACTTAGATATTATGTCCGTAAATAAAATAAAAAATATAATCTTAATTGCCTTTTTTAGAGATCTGTTAAGTAAAAAGAAAATAATGTTAAATTACAAATAAAGGTAACCTTTATTCAAATCACAACTTCGCCTAAACAAAATCAGTAACAACTAAGTCAGAATAGTGAATACGTTTATGTAAAATGGTTAGTATCATGTCGAGGCTTTAGTTGACTTTAACTGTCAGTCAGGTTGACCGGGGATGACCTTTCACTAGAGGGTACAAGGGCAGGCTCTTGATACATAATTGTTTGTTTTAGGGTTAATGTTCACGGGACCACAATAGTGTTTTCGTTTTCTAAATATTTTGAAAATCATGTTTAAAGGTTGTAAAATACTGTTGCAGGATTTTGTGTATGAAACATTTTTTTTGTATTTTATATGGTAGATTTATTTATAATGTACTGTGAAGACTATAATAAATTATGGCAATTTCAATATCACAACAGCTTATGAACGTCCTATGACACTCTGTTTCAGTAACTTTGACGGGCCATCTTCAGTAAAGGATGGTTGACTCCTATACAACCACGAGATAAAAAATCAAATTACTTAACGTTTTAACAGGATGTTTTTGGATGATCCTATTGAAATCTCAGAAAAAATATGATCAGCTGGGGACATTATTGTTGTCAAATCATTATAAGACGACTATAATAATCATTGTTTATAATTTTAGATGTCTCATTATATCAAATACCCCATAATGAAAAAAGAGATTCAAAAAGATTCATACATACATAAACTCACGCTTTATCCCGTCCGGTGCAGGCAGAGACGACAGAACGCCACTTGTCACGATCCTGGCAAACAGATTTGGTCTCGTCCACATTCATTAAGCGAGTCATACATGTGCGAAAAAAAAAATGGAATCAAAGGGGTAAAAAGGAAATTCATGAATCGTAACACAAAGACAGCTCTTTAGTCTTACACGTACCCAGTTACTCTTATATATTATGAAAATGAAAAGGCAAGCACGTGGTAAAACGTATAACCTCAGTAGCATATAATAAATAGTCGCAATGAGAGAGTGCGCAATAAAATGAATTTCTCTAGTTATATCTAAAACGTCTGCTTTGTGCTGTAACTTACAGCATGTAAGAATGGCAATATGGCATGTACTAAGCGAACTATGACGTCATATTTATGTACAACTACGTAATATGACGTCATATTTATGTACAAGTTATAATATTTCTTATGTGTTTAATCTTTTGTCGTCTTAGCAGCAACCTCTATAAATATGTGTGAAAAAAAAGCTTTGACCCTATAACAATTTTTCTCGCTAGCGTGATGTGAGTAGGTAAGTTGTCCTCAATTATAGCAATGAAAGAGGCCTGTACCTGCATTGAAGCATGATTGACGGAAATTCCTAAAAGCTATGTATTAGACTATACTATAATAATATGCAATGGATTCACAGCTGCCTTACAAATATACAATTGTTAACTGTCTGACCGCTCTATAATCATTTTGACGACCTCTGTGGAGTTGTGGTTATATAACATGACTGCTACGCAGAGGTCTCGGGTTCGATTCCCGCTCAATTCAAATCTTTGTGTGGATGAACATGATTGATTGGTCTGGGTGCTTTCAATGTATAATATGTATGTATTAAAAAAAAAAGGTATTAAGGATGTTTATCCGTTGTCTAGTACCCATAGTACAAGCTTTGCTTAGTTTGGGACTAGATGGCGTTGTCTGAATGTGTGAGGAATATTTATTTATTTATTTAAATAAATAATATGTTAGACTTACTTTTACAGCCACTTTGAAAGACTTAAAGTCGTCGCACATTTTACACCAACTTGACGCAAGTCCAACACCATTCCAACTTAAAGATCTATTCAGTATTAACGGGTCGTAGACTAGCCAATCAACTCGTCGGTCACCAGTGGACAACTTGGCGTCAATGAGGTGAGAACCTGTGAAACGCATGCAAATAACAGGGAAGACAGACGGATAAGCAGGCAAGGCGATACGCGTCAGCTGTCAACTCGTGGCCAATTCATCGGCAAATGGGACGATAACCGTTATTGGACTTTCAACTTATGTTTTGCAAGATTCACTCACAGATAAAAAGTTTACATCTCAATGCCATACTGTAAGTTGGTGATATGTGCGACGACCTTTAAAGTCATCACTCTTTGTTCTCTTTCGTCTTTAACTCTACTATTCCATAAACACAGTTGCATTCGCAACTTGAGTTCAAACGGCAAGTTGTATTTTAAATGTCAATAAAATGAAAAGCGAGCTATAGTACAAGGGTCCAGTCCTACGTGTAGTATGTAGAATCCCTTAATTCTATTACAATCTGCCGTTGTATTTATAATGTGGTTGGACTGTAATCTCTTATTTTAAAAGTAATTACACAATAATTTTATTCTGTTTGTGTCCCCGTGAGATTACGGATGAATAAATAATCCCAACTCATGGAGGAAGTAAAAGTCAACTAAGAAAATGTCCACAGCTGTAATCAATGAAATCTATGACGTAGTGGTAAGAGTCCATGGATGCCACGCAAAAGTCTCGGGTTCGATACCAGCTCAATGCAAATCCTTATTTGCAAAAACAGGATTGTTTGCATTGGTCTAGTGTTTTCTATGGATCATCATAACAGCCCATTAATGTCCCACTGCAGGGAAGGGCCTCCTTCCGTGACGGAGGGATACTTAGCCTACTAATACCACTCTGGCCAGACATATTGGTATAGGGTTTAATTTCAAATTTTACTTCTTTTTTATTTCGTTAAGATATTATTCACAGATAGTCCCTTAGTCGGTTTTTACGACACCCTTGGGATGAGATGGGATGGTGACATATTGTATTCTTACTCCGTCACCACACGGATTGGGGAATGATGATGCATGAAACTAAAAATCACGACCGCTTCTCCACAGTCACTGAAGCAGTTAAATCATTAATTTGTTCTCGTTTATCTCACAGTTTAAACAACAGCTTAGACAATAATTCGTGTGATCCTCAGTAGTTTATTTAGTAGATGTTGCTAATAATAGATAACCCACATAACGATCATAAACTAAAGGAATTCCGAATATTGTTTAGTCGGGTTTGCCACGCGTCAGACAATATTACTTACCGGGAATATCGCAAATATCACATATTGTATAGTGGTATGTGTTACACTATTATAAAGTACCTAGTATTTTAGTGATAGAAAATTAATTATTTTAATAGGTATATTAAAATTTTATTTTAATATACCTATTAAAATATTCCTCACACATTCACACATCGCCACCTAGTCCAAAACTAAGCAAAGCTTGTACTATGGGTACTAGACAACGGATAAACATACTTAAATCCTTTTTTTTTGGAAATACATACATATTATACATAGAAACACTCAGACCAATGCAAACAATCATGTTCATGCACACAAATATTGGCGCAAAGGCACTGGGGTAACGCTCTGCATGCATGTGCGAGAGACTAGAGAGTCTTTCGCGATATCTAGACGCTTAAATAGCACTGGGAGAGACCTTTTCGCAGCTGGGGGACTAAATAGGTTATAAAATAAAATCTCCATCTAAAGAGTGGACATGGACATGCCAGCGTATAATATATTTTACGCATGATAAAATAAATGCATAATGTAGACCTAATAGCCAGTCCAGTAAAGCGCAGAGGCACATAAAGAAGAAGAAGAAATCTTTCACGTAGACACTGCGGCAATGTGAACCAGAACATACGTTTTAGCTTTGCTCTTAATATACAATAATTTTATACAGCAATAAATAATTAACAAGACCCAAGACTGTTTACACTAGTCCCTTAACATTTCAACATTAACATATTCATTCATGAAAATAGACACGTAACGTAAGAAAATATAAACTCCATTTATGTACAGTCGCCATCAGATATATCGTAGCAGACAAGGTGATCAAATACTTCTCAACAAATTAAAATATCAGTAAGTTCTACACGCTTAAGTGAACATTAAAATCTGAACATTCATTGTTTAAAAGAGTCACACAGTCAATTTGTTTAATGTTCAGATAGTAATGGTCACTTGTACCGCACAGAACTTATTGAAATTTTAAATTGTTCAAAAGTATTTGATCACCATGTCTGCTACGATATATCTGACGCCGATTGTACAAGTTTACCTTTTGACATTAACGAAGGGCACACACAAGGTTGTTGAACGATAAAGTTATCTAGGTACGAACATCTGGACAAGTCACTTTAGTAAGCTATTTAAAGAAAGGGTTAGTTAGTTACAGGCTATTTTATTGTGCAGTATTACGACTTGGGGAGCTTCAAGAAACGAGCGTACTCCCTTTTTAAAGGTCAGCAACGCACCTGTGATTCCTCTGATGTTGCGGCTGTCCGTGGGCGGCGGTGATCACTTACCATCAGGTGACCTGCTGGCTCTTTTGCCTCCAATTACATTATAAAAAGTAAAAAGGATATGTCTCAATGCAAGGACGGTGAGGCCAATGACTGAGTATATTTTGGCCTGTTATATGATTGCACATGCTGTAATTTTATATGGGACTAGCTGACTCGTCCCCACTTCGTTGGGCGGCGAAAAAAACGTTAATAAACGTCCCTTTTATAAACATATTTTATTACTGTTTCACTCCTATTAGTCATAGCGTGATATTATATAGCCTATGACACTCTACAATAAATGGACTATGACACACAGAAAGAATTTTAAAAATCGGTTCATTAGATTCAGAGATTACCCCCTACAACGTCACAATCTCACAAACACACAACTCAAAACTCTTTATAATATTAGTATAAGATATAGATTACATTGTGTCCAGTAGCATTTTGAGCAGACAGATTTTAAATGCCTGTGTCATGAAACACCCCATCTTAATTTGTTAAGGTAAATCAACATCTAGGTAAAGCTCTGCTGATTCAAAAAACCTCATACCAATTTGTTCAGCCAGCGAGGTGAAAGTAGACCAAATTTCCACTTAACTGTAGTATAACAGCTTCTTAATGTCCCACTACAAGGACGAGCTTCCATAAGTAACGGTAATTATGAAATATTTGACGATAAGGCTGCGAAAAGTGTGACTTGTGAGATGACGTCCGATAGGAAAGAATGGAAGAAAAAGACAATATGCTGCACCGAGCCCAAATAAAATTGGAATAAGGGCAGGGGAATGATGATGATGATTTAAAGATACCAAATCAATAACTAAAACAATTCAAAGGACTTTCATATTTGTTCCACAAATGCAGTATTAATAATTTCATGTAAATGTAAGCAGGATAAACATAGTCGGCCATGTTGGGAAATCACTAATTGATTTGAAATGCATCTAATTTGGGAATGTTGATTGTAATTATTCAGAACCGTTTCAGTGTAACCCCTGGAGGATTTATGATAAATATAGCTAAATCATAACTTCATCATACCAGCCCATTAATGTCCCACTGCAGAGACGGGCCTCCTCCCGTGACGGAGGGATACTTGGCCTACTAATACCACGCTGGCCAAACGGATTAATAAAGGGTATAATTTTAAGTTTTCCTTCTTTTTATTTCGTTAAGATAATATTGACGGATAGTCTCTTAGTCGGTTTTTACGATACCCATAGGATGAGATGGGGTGGTGTTTATTGTATTCTTACTCCGTCACCACACGGCTATAAAAATAGCTAAATGATTTTAGGTAATAGATATATCGAAATCGTACATGGTTTTGCGATTCACAAATTATTGTCATGCCTGCACTTTAAAGTGACTCCTTTTTTTTCAAAGGATTGCTACTTCACAACTCAGTAATTTCTGGAATAGGTACTTTATAAAAAGGACATAATCATATTCTTGGTTGTTTGGGTTAATTTGGTCCTATAGAAAATTCATCTAAATACTTTGTTCTTACCAAATTAATAAGGAATTTCTGTGAACTATTTATGTTGTCTCTCCCTGTGGTGACGGAGTAAGAATACAATATGTCACCTACCCATCTTATCCCATGGGTCTCGTAAAAACCGACTAAGGGACTATCCGTGAATATTATCTTTACGAAATAAAAAGAAGTACAACTTTAAATTAAACCCTATGCCAAGCCGTCTGGCCAGCGTGGTATTAGTATGCCAAGGATTCCTCCGTCATGGGAGGAAGGCCATCCCTGCAGTGGGGTATTAATGGGCTGTTATGACGATTCATGTTGTCAGAATTGCGTATGTAGATTATAATTCAATGCGTTGCAGTTTGTGTTTTCATTAAAGAATTATCTTTACAAATAGCAAAACGAATCTTTCGAAACGAAAAGTTAACAATGATTTTCAGATAGCATTTAAAACTACAGTAAAGCGGAAAGAACACAATAATAAACAGAAAGTGTGGACATCGCTTTATGTGGCATAATAGGGGTCAATCAAATTGGATCTAAGCTATGAATAGATGATACGGGTTGACCTCCAGTTATCGTTAATCTGGCGCATTCATAACGATATTGGTGGTTCATTTTGGTTCAATCATACTAATATTGTAAAGGCGATAGTTTGTAAGCATGTTTTTTTGCTACCCTTTTATGTTAAAAGTACTTAATGGATTTTAATAAATCTTTACAATAATATAGCTTACACATTAGAATAAAACATAGATAAAAATTGTAAACAATGTATAAAGATAATGTGTAAATTGTCTAAAATACGCACAAAGTCCCGACTTCGAATTAAAAATATTAAAACAAAACTAGTTCTTTATTATCTGTTTCCTATGCCGTGTATAGTATTTGTATATTATAATGTATTTGCATTGTAAATCAATGCAAATACATTATACTATGCGTTTCAAATAAGAATAGGATCGCACTTGCTGCCAACTTCATGTGGCAACTGTCATTTTAGTAAGACCAACAAAAAAATTCGTACAATAATTTAAATAAAAATATTTAGCGTTGAAAATTCTAATAGAAACAGATTGTTTAATTCAACGAAAAAAATGTTTCTTCGTTTTTTACTGGTTTATATGTTTGTTACATTGAAACAATAACACAACAAACCTTACGAAATAAACCAGTTTTATTGAAAATTTTGCAGTTTGTTTCACATAGAATCTGATTCGGATGAAGAACGTAGCTATGATGCCATAAGTGGTGTGGAAGAATTGGATTCCAATTAAAATTTAATTTATTAAAAAATTTATATAACATATTGAAGTAAAAATTAATAAAATTTTGTGTTTATTTTTTTCCTACCGTACAGGACATTCATGAAGTTCGTTAGAAATGCGAAACAAGATGGCGCTCTGACAGTCCTATTCTTATTTGAAACGCATAGTACTATTGTGTATACTGGCGGGAAAGCCAATAAAACTATACTCTAGGTGACAAATTTCTTTAGCTAGAGACCGTTTGGTCATACATTACTGTGTCCGCTTAACCCCCATCTTAGCAGTAAGTGTTAGTCCCCCTTGACTTCCACACTTCTTGGTATATGGACAATAAAGGCCAGTCTTTGATTGCCCTGTCTAGCTAAGTTTGATGGCTGTGGCTTACGTGGCCTTCTGTGTGTCTATCTTTGCAGTGTGTATCAAATATTACAGTATTTAGGCAAAAGGTTACAGCAGCTAGTAAAAGTATTAAGACAAAAGTAATAAATAATAATCATCCTACGAATTTAAAGTCCTTCGAGTACGTTAAATTGACGGTCGTAAAATTCTCAGCGACCCAGAGAATAAGCCGTAGAGCGAAGGTTCTTTTTGAAACAAACAAAGAATAACATTTTTTACCGTTTTTGCGACAGTTTAATAATTATCCATTCGGCTGTTAAAAGCAGTAGCGCAATTTTATATACCTAGTGGAAGCTTAGTATGCAACACAAACACAATTTTTCAATTCGGACCAAAAGTTTTATTTTTTTGTGAGAAACTTTTCGTAGACCATCTACGAAAGGTCAAAAAAAGTAGTTTCGAGTAAAACTTACTATGTTCCTTTTACTCATAAAGGCAAAACGGCAGGAAGCTGACTTGATCTATACGATGTATGGCTTTTTTAATAAATGAGATTTAACAAAAATCGACAAGAAGATACCTATGCATTGTTTTTTTAACAGTAGTTTTAGACAAAGTAGTTTTAGTAGTAAACAAACACTCGTTTACATTAGTATTAGCTTTATCGGGTCTTAATAAATAAATATTTCTCACACATTTACACAACGCCATCTAATCCCAAACTAAGCAGAGCTTGTACTATGGGTACTAGACAACGGAAATCATTCATAAAGACTTTTTTTGTTAATACATACCAGTGGCGAAGTGTCCATATAACCCGATTCCTACCGGCTTACCTTTGCAAAAACCGCTAAGCATACTCTATTAAAAAATTATAAATCAATGACGCAACATCCATTCAGTACACAAAATTAAAAAACCAAAAAGTTTTCTGTTACGTAAATCGCTTTAATATAATTATTATTTCCGTACTCATAACGCCATCTCTTATTACAACATTGTCAACTAATGGCGGGTAAGCCGGGCGCAAAAATAGGAATCCAGTATAAACAGACGGTACGAAAGTCGTACGCACACATGCAAAACCTAGGTGTATTTATGCATTTTATCTGCGTATGTAGGCGTAAAGGTAAGCCGACTCTGTCCGGGTTATGTTATGATGAGTAGGTCCTGTTGTACAGTACCCGAGCGCGGCGGCGCCGGCACATCGACGAGTGGAAAGAGACATTCGGGCAATATCGGCTTCGTAGAGCGCCAGCTCTGTCGCACGATTGCAAGGATGAAAGATGCGACATGCGAGAGCGAGAGAGCATTAACGTGATCATAGCATAGCTACAATCAATTTGTTTGAATTTCCCACTGCAATGAATGACGTTGAAACGATGCTTAATAATGGCTCCCATCACAAGTTGCAATATTTTTGTTTTCATTTATTATTTAAAGTATTGCAAATAATCGTTAGAATTCGCTTTGTTGTGTAAAGTAGTAATTACTAAGTATAATTTGTGTTTGTGTATTGAGTGTTGTGCATTGATTGACATTGTCATAGTACTTTGGGTGCCTTACATTATTGTAAGTACATACTTACTTCGTTGTTATTATTTTAGTTTGTTGTTATAATGGCAGCGTTAACAGTATTATTATAGATTGTTGACTAATTGATTAATTATTGTGTAAGCAAAACATCTTTCTTGAAATTAAATAACGAAAATAAGAAACACAGACATAACTATGGAATACAAACGACGCCGCCCGGCACGATGAATTTACGATAGGTTTAGGTAGGTATATTTTTATATTATTAACATCTTAACGATAAATATTAGTGGCTTACAGGCAGTTGTAAATTAAATAGTACCTACGTATTATTTTCTATGTTTCTTATTCTTAGATTTAAAAAAATTGTGGAGTCATTTAGGATATAGCGACATATTTAAAACAATATCTAATTCATCAAAGAAACATGCCCATACTGAGAATGAGAAACATATTCGGAGTTGATTAGCTTTACATGAGTTTGGGACAACTATAATATTTTTTTACGAATACGTATGAAGTACGTACTTCGCTTTAGTAATTTTTATTATATTACGAAAGACACTGTAACGGGCTCGGTGGCGCAGCGGTCGAGATAAGCGGTTGACGTGCACGAGGTCACGGGTTCGTTTCCCATGTAGGACAGTTCTTTTTGATCAACAAATTATTGAGTCTGGGTCTTGTTCTTTGTGTCTGTGAAATAGATGTTTGTGGCAGTCTTCGCGACGCAGTTCATGATCCCTAGTGCGGAACTTATATAATATTATTTTCATAAAAAAATAACAATAATAAAAAAATCTGTTATAATAACCAACAGTGCTTACTCGTATGGTAGGTACAGTGAGCCAGTCAGTGGCTCACTGTTGCGCTTGTCAAATGAGTACCGACACTGATAAGTTTTTTTTTCGGCTTCCCTTTTATAAAAATTCACCCTTCGCCACTGATACATACATATATAAAAATATAAGATACAAGAGATTTTAATTATGTAGATGAGAAATTGATGCCGTATAATTTATTTTAACACGCGGTTCTTCATATAAGCGCAATTTCCTTTTGACTAAAATGATTAATGTATGTCATTAATTTACATAATTAAGATTAATATATATTTTTGATTTAATTAACTCCGTGTTAAGTAAGTATTTTTGAACTTAGAATGAAATGGGCGGTAAGTAGATGCTTAGTTTATTTAAAGGAGAACTTGAGACGGAGTTAATGTGCGTTGCTTTTTAACCGACTCAAAAAAGGAGGAGTTTATCAACTTTATGCAATGAGGTACTTCAGAACTTAGCCATTTCTTGACCAATGTTAAATATTATTTTCTTGCGATTTATTGTTCAGGTTTTGAACATGGGATAAGCTGAAGTGGGTTACTCGGGATTTTATCAAAATTTGTTAAGGATTTTTGTTTTTAAGTAATAACATCTGAATTTTTTATCATTATGCATATTAAATCATAAGGAAATGCACCTATTTACCTTATGATTGTGCGTTTTGTTTCCTGAGCCTATTTTTTGGTTGGTAACGAACATGGTAAGCTTTTAGTGTTTCGTTTTACATCAGGTGATTCTTAGCGAACACTAAAAAAAAGACTTTAAAAACTCATCATAATTCGTATTCATACCACGTTCACTTTCAAAAGCAACCATTGACCGAAACACTAGCCGAATGAAAGTATATGAAATTTTACGATCTCGCATCGATATCCTACATCCGTCGTTTTGCCATGAACCGAATTGAAATATAATGAGAAAGGTTGGACATAAAAGGCATTGGGCTGAGACATAAGCTATTAACTTGTGTGGATGATCCAGGATGAACCGTTTCGTATTCATTCATGACACGGCCTGTTAATCACCTCTATCCTATTATGTAGATAGTCATTTCTGAACGTGGGCCGCTCATAAACTGTAGCAATGAATTGAGTTTATGAAGAGAGTATATAAATTGTTTTATAGATAAGGTTTGTTATGTTGAAGGTTTAAGATTAGTTGCCCTGTTTATGTCGTCAATGGATTCGCTCATAGTTTATAGTTCGAGTGGCGTTATAAATGTTTATGATACAGTATAAAAGTTAGAGAAATCCTCACAAGGTGGACCGGACCTGGTGGAAAAGTCAAAGGAAGGTGGAGATTTTCATCATAACAGCCTATTAATGTCCCACTGCAGAGAGGAGGCCCTCCTCTCATGAAGAAGGGTTACTTGCCCTACTAATACCACGGCCAAACGGATTGGTATAGGTTTTAATTTCAAGTTTTCCGTATTTTTATTTCGTAAAGGTACTATTCACGGATAGTCCCTTACTCGGCTTTTACGACACCCATGGGATGAGATGGGGTGGTGACATATTGTATTCTTACTTCGACACCACACGGCTAAAATGATGTATTTATCAGTATTTATCATTCTGCCTTTTGTCTGTTTCGCCGTCTAATTTAGCACAGGTATTCAAAGCCAAAGGCATCATCATAACAGCCCATTAATGTCCCACTGCAGGGACAAGTCTTCTCCCGTGATGGAGGGATACTGTTTAATTTAAACTTTTCCTTCTTTTTATTTCGTAACGATAATATTTACGAATAGTCCCTTAGTCGGTTTTTAGACACCCATGTGATGAAATGGGGTGGTGACATATTGTATTCTTACTCCGTCACCACACGGATATAAAGGCATCAATATGCTTATATTACAACAGAGAAAAAAAGAAGAACAGTGTTACACATAACACTATTTTCAGCCGTCTGTGAAACGTTAAAAGGGCTTTCTATCGTTCATCGTGAAGTTTTCTCTGATGTTCAAATTACTACTCTGACTTTACAAATCCAATATTTTTTTTTGCATTCTTATCTCCATAATCCTAAATTAAACGTAACATGTTGTAAACTGTAGGAGGGTCGTAGCACATATAACGTAACGTAAACGGATCGGCACCGTATCAACTCGAGCCGTTCAGTATTATTTGCATGAAACTCTTTACTGCAACGCACAGTAATCGGAATCGTAACGTAATCGGATTTTTGACGTTTGACACCGAGGAAAAAGGCGAGGCGATGCCGATTCGTTTATGTTACGTTATATTGTGTGCTACGACCCTTAATGTTAAATATTTTTGCACTGTAGATTACACATGTAATTTAAACGCCTTTAAATTTAAAGGGGTATTTTAGTAAATATTTTAAAAAATATAGCGGATTATAAAATTATGTGCAATAAATTAATTATTGCCTAGATAACTATAATAATTATGAAAGTGTAACGTTAATTTTTGGCACGTTAATCACTACGTAAGTGAGTTAATGATGTTATAATTATATTCTGATATTACCTATTACATAAAATTATCTTTTAAATTATAATAATGTGAGCTGATTTTATAGTTACGAAATAAATTTTTAATGTAAATACACAAAATATATTTATATAGCAGCCTTTGTTTTGATTAGTTTGTACAGTTTGAAGAAAGAGAACGGGGGAAAAAGAAGGAAAATATGTGAAACGTTAGAAGATTTGTGTTTACAAAACTAGTAAAACTTAGAATTATTGATACTTCACCAAAGTAAAATCTTAGTACCAAAACGTTCAGGTCGTTTTAATTACAATTAAAAAAGAAATCTCAAATATAACGACAGCGTGAAAAATAGTAAGCCTAAAACTATTTAAAATACACCATAAAATCATTTTCAAAACGAAAATTCTCTCTCAAACAATATCTGCCTTACTAAAATCTTTTTTTGTGCCAGCAATATTTGAATACTGTTTCAAAGTAGTTTTCTTAATGTAGTTTCCAGAGGGTAACGACCCCGAGTGTCAAACTTTTATGAGTCGCCTGAGGCATCTTGAGTATCTACTAGCAGACACAGTGACCACGACTGACGGATTAATATACTCTCTGAAGATTTGACTATTTATTTCTTATCTAGACAAGAAAAATATATAAAATTGACGCTTGTATAAGTAGTAATTATCCGTGTGGTGACGGAGTAAGAATACAATATGTCACCACCCCATCTCATCCCATGGGTGTCGTAAAAACTGACTAAGAGACTATCCGTGAATGTTCTGTACGAAATAAAAAAAAGGAAAACTTGAAATTAAACCTTACCGATCCGCCTGGCCAGCGTGGTATTAGAAGGCCAAGTAACCCTCCGTCACGGGAGGAGGCCTATGGGATGAGATGGGGTGGTGACATATTGTATTCTTACTCCGTCACCACACGGACACCACTCTATTTAATATGAATACACGTATACCCGAAAACGAAATGGCTTTATCAGTTTTGACAAACTATTCTATCATAATTCAAATTCATTATGATCGTTATTTAATGTTTATGCGTGAGCTTGACGTCATTGGTTGACCGTAATCAAAACTATGCTTAGATTAAAAGTGCAATCTATTTTAAACTTTCAATTCAACACAATAAATAATAATATCTACTAACACAAAACAAATGTCACTATATTAAACTGTAGAGTTTGTATGTGAAAAACCATTAAATATTTTAAAACTAAAGTTAACTTGCTACTTGTGACATTACATGCTTGTCATTTCAAAAAAACTGAAAAGGTAGAATTTAAATATTGGCTGGTAAGCCACCCAATTGTTGGCACCTTAAGAGTGGACTTCGTGTCAGAAATATAAAATATCATAAAATGATAAAATATTTTAATCTTTGCTTATACTTAATCATTATTATGTGATTGAATTGTATTAAATAAATATTATTGGCACTTATACCAATAAAAGGATTCTGATAAATTTATTGTTGCTATGTAAATAAAATATGATAAAAATATTAAATAAATAATATTTGAACTTGAATAATCATACTGAACTTGAATAATCTATAGTGTTTTCTTTCTTTTTACTCCTTTTTAACTCTTATGTGCCAATAATTGTAGGACTTCTAACGATTAGGTCGTTTACCCTAATTTGTTTTATATTAGAAAATTACGAAAACTTTAAACTAAAAAATGCGCTAATGACGTCATGCAAAAAATGATAGGGATGGACATAGAAGGAAAAAAGAGAGAAATTCATTAGAATAAAACGTTTTACCGAAAATATGCTCTAGTAACAGTCAATAACGTTGACTTTACTATTCGTTTTTATAAATATCTAACAACTATTTGCTAATACAAGAGAACTGATATGTCAAAGTAGCGTCATGATTTAGTTGATGTTTTGTTGTGCGATATTGAACTCAATAGTTTTATGACATGCAACTAACATTAACTCTAGAGGTGATAAAGCTATTTAGTTCTCGACTATACATACAAAGATCGTAAAAGAAAATTAACTTTCAAACAATACGTAACTTTACCTTATCACTAAAATAATTCAAAAAAACAAAATAAATGGTAAACAAGGAAGAGGGTCAATTTATATACACTTTATTAAGTAGAGGATTTCTTATAAAGTGACGGTATTTTTTTTTTCTAGATAATCTTGGGTCTTTCAGTCCCTTTATTATGATCCTGTACAACTTAGTTTGTTCCAAGGGATAAGCGTGGGATAACTATTTGCATACATAATTTAATAATGTTGATTGGAAGTTTAAAATAAAATAAATGGGATCAAAGTTGGATCTAACTAGATTATGAGATAAATTCCCATGGAATAATAATATAGTTATTGCTGTATTCCTATATGAGCCTTCTTAAAATAGCTCAATAGCCAAGACATAGGAGTCACGATCAAATACAAACAGCTAAATTTTCTTCAATTGAATGCAGAAAAACAAGTAGCCAACACCCTTCGCTATCCACTCTTTTCCTTCTAAGATTACGTACTAAGGGGTATTAATCGGTCAATTCGAAAAAAGTACTTATCTCACTAATTACCGTAACAGCCCATTAATGTCCCACTGCAGGGCCTCCTTCCGTAAAGAAGGAATACTTGGCTTATTAATACCACGCTGGCCAGACGGATTGATATAGGGTTAATTTCAAGTTTTCCTTATTTTTATTTAATACCCCTGTGGGGAATGATCACGTCGAGGTCACCAATGTGGGGAATGATATCTTGTGTTGTAGGTTCCATAATAAAAGATACGTTGAATAATAGACTATATATTTCCTGGTACCAGATTCATACTTATACTACAACTTTACAATACATAATTACGACAACCTATCTACATGGTTGTGGGGAGACGACTGCTGGGCGACGCTGATACAATGGCGCGCCTGTAAAGGTGATTTGTCAGCAGTCGCTCAAGTTACATTTTGTGTCCCTACACCCCCTTAGTCGGTTTTACGACACTCATGGCATGAGATGGGGTGGTGACATATTGTATTCTTACTCCGTCACCACACGGATATCTTTATGGTATAAAAAAGTACTTGACGCTCAGAATCTTAGTCCGATTTAGCTTGGTTACAGCCTCGTTGCCAGGTCTCTGTTATAATATCCGCAGATACATAGCCCAATCAGGACAAATCTGTGTGTAATCCACCAAATTAATTGCCTTAAACCTGCATGTGTTTGTGTATTCTCAAAATGACAAGCCAACCCTCTCTAGCGTATAAATTGTACCATAATACAAAGCCTCTATTCATACAAACAGCGTAATGGCAAATTTGTTGAGTACGAAACCCGCTTAAGCACACCTTTCGGGTCTTCTTGCTTTCTATTTGACATCGTTTGATGTCCAAATTGTTGGCAAATTTTTTTCACAACCGATTCCTTTGTGTTTCCAAAGAAATGTATTTATGTAAATAAGTTTCTTTGCAATTATTTTAGTTTTTGTATCAAAGTAAACCCTTTTTTGTTGATGGACTATCAGTGAAATTGAAACTGAGAATTATTAAATTGTTTTTTTTTGTATTTATTTTTAAAATGGAGCTCTTTCTTCATTTCATTAATTTCTAGATATACATTGATTTGCTTTCACTTAAATAAGTAGGTGGACGACCGATGGACATTGTTACAAACGTGTTTAAGGACTTATTTTAACTAATCATTTAGCCGAAATGAATGTTTTGTGTATAAGAAAAGAAAGTTTTTGCGACCCTAACATTGTCTAGGACTTAGGGCCAGGCCACACGGTGCGGTGCGGCTCCGACGCGGCGCACCTGAGCCGTGTCGCAACGGTTTCCTACATATAAAAATGTATGGTATGCCATACGGTACGTCCGGCACCGCTCCGGCGCCATACCGCAGGAGTAATGCGGTGCGGTGCGGTGCCGCGCCGTGTGGCCTGGCCCCGACGTAGCTGTAGGTTTATAGATCTCCTTATTCAATAGTCACCCTACCTATCCGAACCCCCTTTACCTAGCCAAATTATGTAAGATATCAACAATGTATTCGTAAACATACGCGCTACTAGAAAACTAACGGTTTCAGTTCAGTATGTTAATATATCCCAAGAACAGTTTCCTAATCTACTAAGAGAGTTCCAAACTGTCTAGCCCTAAGAGCAAGACTGTCTCTTGACCGGCGATAAATAATTACGTACTCAAGACATTCTTTGGAAGGAAGCCAAACATTCAAAGTTTGTCCAAGTACCCATAAATTTAAGCTACATGAATTATTAAGAGGTCTGTTCAACTTTGTTTATGGTGCAATCGAAACAGTTTTAAAGTTAAAAAATTATTGAAGCGTTATTTTTTAGTATAGAGCCAGAAAACTTCGCAAGCGATTTTAGTCTTTATTCATGAAGGAAACAAGCTGATTTAGGTTGAAATTCTGGTGTAAGGTTTGAATAGCTTGATTGCATTTTTTGCCCAGTAAAATACTTTTAACCTCAGCCAATGTACTCGTAATTTATTTATTTAAGTAATACTTAATCATATTTTAGATTAAATATCATGTTAGTAGTACAAAGAAAGAAAAATTTAAAAACCTGACCTGTTTGTCACCATGCCAGATCTTTATTGTTTCAACGCCCATCAGTTCTGCGCGCTATGACTCTCATACTAATTTTCGAATTACTAAACCCAGAATAACGTTACCACGAAAACATGCAATCACGAATAACGTTACCACGAAAACCTGTAATCACGAATTAATTTTGGAATGTTTGGTGTTCATGAATTGCTGATCAATTAGCTATTTCTGTTCAAAGATCATATTTTTCTGCTTACAGAAATACCAATGCTAAGCTAAAAATTTAAATAAGACCCTTAAGAAAATGTAAACATTCCATTTAAATGACCATGGCATACATATTTCTTATACTTCAAATACAAGTAGCTATAGTTTTATAAATAACAATAATATCCTAGTATAGTATTCATCCAGAAAATATTCGTGTTAAGCCCGATTTACACATCGACAAGTACAGTAGCGAGTTAAGTAGTAAATTGTTGATTAAGTTGATTTGAATAGATCCATCCTATTTTTTGGTGAGTAAAGTACGAAGTAGCCCCCTCTCTCGCGTCTCGCCAACTTAACTCGCCAAAAATAGGATGGAGATCTGTTTAGATCAACTTAATCACGAACTTACTACTTAACTCGCTACTGTACAGTCAGCAGCAAATAGATAGCGACATTCAAGGCTGTCAAATAGTTAGATACAGCCAAAGTGGTCAATAACTTCGATACACCCGAGACGCTCACATAGATAGAGACATTTCATTCTTCAACAGTAACGGAACGCGCATGTTACCAATTATATAACCGTGGCACAGTGTTTTATTTTGCCTCAAAATGACCACCTTCCTTATTATTAGTGAATCATATAGAACTTTTTATTCTAAATGCGAGAGTAAAACTCCCACGAATCCATCTTAACTAGTTTAGGAGATATCCGGAGTTAAAACTTTTTACCCATATATTGAAAAATAATGAAAATAATATTAAAAAAAATATTTTATCTAAACTTTTAAAGTTGCTTTATTTGTTTAACTACATTTTAAAAGGTCTTGTTTTTATCTATGTTACGAGTCCTTTATGGCAGCTCTAGACCTCGTAGGTACCGAGAAATCAGCGATTTTGTGATTTTCGTTTTTATTTTTTTTTGACCATGCTCTGCAGTATTAGGATCTGCTATTTACTTCAAATAAGAGGTAATAAGGTAGACTACCAACACAAAAACAAGCAACAATGAATTCCGTGGAATCTCGGAAATACTAAGATTTACCCGAACCCGCGGTAATTTCTTTTAAATTAACATAGTTTACATTTACGAGAACTGGCTTTGTTTGTGTTTTGTGTTAGTTAAATAACTAATTTTGTCCAGTAATATGGTCCGGGAAGGAGTCCACCCTCAAAAGGCAATCTCTGAAACCCTGTACATATGATTCCTTTTGGTGGCAACACTACGGCTAACATCTGATTGCATTTCGTCCCGTGTTTATTTTATTTTAATATCAATTATATTGATATATAAGGCTAAAACTTATCATAATATTCAATTTTATAATTATAATAGTGTATATAGAATAAAACTTGTAAGTTAAAGTGCATAAAATCAGTGAAAATTGCGATCGGCTAATTTTGCTTACCGGCTCAATGACACCGCATATTTAAAAAATAATTTGTTTAGTTGGTGAACTTTGTCATATTTCTATTCATAATAGTTTTCATTTTCAGTGATTTTACTCAGGTAATCGTGCCAATAAGTACTAATTTTCATATTATTTTAGATATATAGCATTAATCTATTTCATTTTGAGGTTACTTATTTTATTTGTGTGGGTACGAATTGATCAAACTGCCTTTTGGTATTTATTTAGCTTTTCATTTATAAAATCAAAATGCCAATCACACGTAGCATGTCTTCTGCACGCCGTGATGAAGTTAAGGTAGATAATATCATTAGAAAACTTGATTTGACGTTAAAGGAATTAGACATATCCAAAGGGCTGGTTGAGCAATTGCACAAAGAAAGAGATGAAAATGAGAGGGAGCTACTGGATATTTTGAAGAAATATGATTTGATAAAAAAGCAGTTGGCTGAGCTGCACACAGAGCATGAGTTAGTGTTAGGTGAGCGGGACAGATTGCACAACATTGTGTCTGGGTTTAGGGAGTGCAGCGAAGAGTACGAACAGGGCCTCAAGCGGATGTCAGTCTTAGAGCAGGAATTGCAAGAAGCCCACCACCACATTACCCACCTTGAGGCGGAGAAACAGGAAAAAGATGTATCCCATACCCACAGCTTGTTTGAAGAGTTAGTCGGTAGTGTGCCCAGCCTTGTTTCTACTGAACTTAACTTAGATCCCACATTTACTATTGACTTAACAAAGGATAACACCTTAATAGATCATACTTTCAACTCCAAGACGGGCATAGTTGAGTGCAGTAGGAACAAATTCAAGAAATATGTAAAAATTAATAAATATATAAGAAAAACACAGAAACTTATCAAAAGAGAAAAAAGTTTATACAAGAAAGTCAAATATATTAAAGAGAGAAGGCAACTAGGTGATGAACTTGATATGTACTCTATATTAATAGAAAAAAACTTTTTAGAATATAATAGTAACATTTTAAAGTTAGAGACAGAAATTAGTACTTTAAAAAAATCATTAGATTCAATGACAGACAAATATAGTAATGTTAAAAGTGAGTATCAGGAATACATTCTGGCTATGAAGGATTTGATGAGTTCAAGTTCCTCAGTAACATCTAAAGATAATTTACTCAGTCCTCAGTCAGTCTGTAAGTCCTTACTGACTTCACACAAAAGCCCTTCACTTGAGTTAAATGAAAAAGCCAGTAGCTCCTACCCTCAACAACAAAATAATGCACAATCTGATATATTTATGTTTTGTGATGAATTAGGAAAATCAATGGGACAGTCACTAAGATCATACTTAGAACAAAATGTAACTAATTATTGTATGCCAGGGTTAACATATAGTTCCATTATAGAAAAAGTTAAGGATCACAATTTAAACAGTAACAGTACTCTTATAATTTTAGTAGGAGACAGAGGAAATGCAAACAGAAATATACTTATAAATTGTTTTGAATCATTGAGTTTATTAAATGTTAAAAATATAATATTATTCACACTTCCTTATAGCCGTAGTTTGTCACAGGTAGAAAACAATATAAGATATACGCTCAATCAAACATTACATACATTAACATTTAATAATTCAAATAAGTTCCATTTGATTGACATAAACTTTTACTTAGAAAGTAAATTATTATTGATGAAAGATAAATTCTATTTGAATAGATTTTTTAAGAGACAGATAGCATCTTCGCTATCATATTGTATTAGACAGTCAGCCAAGAACTTGGCTAACCAACCTGCTTTTATTGAGCAAAATCTTAGTTTAGCGACTTTGGAATCTGTTCCAAATCATCATTTAAATTTAAGTGTAGAACAATAGGGGAAAACTCTAGCGACTTAGTTTTAGGGACACAAAAGAACTCTTTGTTCTTGAATAATATACAACAAAATATTGTAGGATTTTTTGGCAAAGAATTAAATTTATCTTTAAATGAGATGCATATTCATAGAGATATTAAGAAGGTAGAGTTTCACTCTAGTTTAGAAAAAACGCATACTTTTCATAACTGTAAGAAAAATGCCAATTATATCAACTTGGTGCACCAGAATATTCAGTGTTTAAGAAATAAAGAGCTAGAAATAGAACTTTTTTTAAATAGTTGTAATATTAGTATTTTATGTTTAACTGAACATTGGTTAAAAAGTTTTGAATTCATGTTTAATTTCAGTGGCCACCAGGTTGGTAGTTCATTCACCAGGTTAAATTCAATACATGGAGGTTCATTAATAATAATTAATAAACAATTTAAATTTAAGGAGCGTAAGGACATAGTAAATCTATCTGTTGAACGAACAATTGAATTGGCATCATTGGAAACAGGACAATTCATAGTAGTGTCAGTATATAGACCACCATTGGGTTCCTTTGATATTTTTGAAGTAATAATGGAAGAGGTTTTATTCAAACTGTCAAAATCTAACAAGAAACTTATTATATGTGGAGACTTTAATGTTAATATTTTAGAATGTAGCAAATTGAGTCTTAGATTGATAAATCTATTTAAATCATACAACTTACTTAATATGTTTATGGAACCTACTAGAATAACGTCAACTAGTGCAACATGTATAGATAATATTTTTACAAATATAATTCCTATTCAGAAATGTGTTATTAACAAATTAAATTCAGATCATAGTGGACAATTAATCCAATTCCATAATGTTAATAAAATAATATCAAAGAAGTATATTACTTGTGTACCGGTAACTGCAAACCGTTTGAACAATTTGAAAACAAAGTTACTTAGTATTGATTATTCATTTTTATTAAATATATCACATCCAAATGAAATGTATAACTCTTTTTTTACTTCATTTCATAAATTATTTAGTGAGATTTTTACCTCTAAAACATTTGCAGTTACTAATACATTGGTATTTAATGACTGGGCAACAGCAGAGTTACACAAAGATAGGCAATTATTATATACCTTATATGCAGAAAAATCAATTAACACTGGTGATGAGTTCAAAGAGTATGTAAAAGAATTTTCAAAAAAATTTAAAATCAACTGTAAAAATACCAAAGCACAATTTATAACCTCTAAGATAAGAAACAGTAATAATAAAATTAAGACTACTTGGAATATAATAAATGAGGAAACAGGTCGGAAAAATCAACAACACAAAGACCTAAAATTAAAAATTGAAGATAAAATTATTGATTCTAATTTAGATATAGCGAATACATTTGAAAGATATTTTACAAACATTTCTATAGATATTACTAAATCTTTGAACTCCTCATCCAATGCAGCTATCACTCTCTTAGCAGAAAATGTACCAGAATGTAACAAAACTCTTAAATTTAGCCATGTTAGTCCACTTGAGATTATTAAAATCTTTAATTCAATAAGTGTTAAGAAAACAGCTGATCTATGGGGAATCTCTGTTAGCATTTTAAAAACAGTGATAGATGTTATTGCACCAGAGTTAGCTGTCATCTTTAATAATAGTGTAGACTTAGGTATATTCCCTGATCTTATGAAACCTAGTAAAATAACACCTCTGTTCAAATCAGGTAGTACTCTAGATTCTACAAACTTTAGACCAATATCTGTGTTGCCTACGTTTAGTAAGATATTTGAAAAACTAATTCTTAATCAATTAATTAGTCATTTTAATGAGAATAAATTACTTCACGATAAGCAATTCGGATTTACACGTGGTCGTTCAACTACCGATGCCGGAGCTAATTTAGTAGAACATATATTTGAGGCCTGGGAAGAATCACAAGATGCTTTTGGCGTTTTTTGCGATTTATCTAAGGCATTTGACTGTGTCGAACACGAGACATTACTGGGAAAACTAGGTCACTATGGTGTTAGGGATTATGCTTTAGGTATTATTAGATCATATTTAAGCGATAGAGTACAAAAAGTAGATGTAAATGGTAAGCGTTCGCCTGGATCGGTTGTTAAAATGGGGGTACCCCAAGGCTCAGTACTAGGACCATTTCTATTTCTCATATATATAAACGATTTGCCATATTTAGTTAAAAAGAACCCCGAGATAATTTTGTTTGCCGATGATACATCCTTTATTTTTAAGATTAATAGACGACAACCTGCGGTAGACTACATAAATAATTCTCTTTTGGAAATAGTGTATTGGTTCAATTCAAATAATTTGTTATTAAATAAAACCAAGACAAAATGCGTAAAATTTACCTTGCCAAACGTACTTAATATAAATCCAATTGTTAAGATTAGTGATGAGGAATTAGAAATCGTTAACACTACAGTATTCCTAGGTATTACTTTAGATAGTAAATTACAATGGGGCCCCCATATTGAAAACTTGTCAGGTAGGCTTTCTTCAGCAGCATACGCAGTGAAAAAAATACGTCAGTTAACAGACATAGAAACAGCTAGGCTAGTTTATTTTAGCTACTTTCATAGTGTTATGTCGTATGGTATTCTGTTGTGGGGTAGTGCGGCTGATATCAACACAATATTTGTATTGCAAAAAAGAGCGGTACGTTGTATATATAATATGGGCCCAAGAGAGTCTCTTAGAGACAAATTTAAAGTGATTAAGATTATGACTGTGCATTGCCAGTATATATTCGAAAATCTAATGTATGTACACAAAAATATAAACAAATATAAAAAAATGAGTGATATACACAATGTTAATACAAGAAATAAAAATAAACTTGCTGTTCTCCACACTAGGCTTCATAAAATAAGTAATTCTTTCGCTGGTAATGGTATTCGTTTTTATAATAAGCTCCCTATGGAAGTTAAAGAATTGTCAATTAATAAATTTAAATCTTTCATTAAACATAAGTTAATATTGAAATCATATTACAGTGTAAAGGATTAATTAAACGATAAAAATGCCTGGATCTGAATTGTCCTGTTTTCTTAATAAAATATTTGTGAAGTGATCACCTAAAAGAGCGATAGGAACCCAGCAGAGTTTCTTGTGGGTGTCTTCTCTGTCATGGTAGTGTTCCGAACCCTCAGTAAACTTAGCCGTTAAGTTAGACGTGCTGTGATCACTATAAAAACTCCGACGTTCATAAGTGTCATTGATTTGACTTATATGAAATAAAATATTTTTTCATTTTTTTTTTTTTTCATACATCTTTCTCTGGAGGACACGGATTTGAGACACTATGAAGCCGTCAGAATCATAGTCCGACTTTGCCTCAGCACGGTTGGAGCACGGACTTGAGGCCTCGCCGACCAACATGAGGGTTGGTGCCCTCATGCCCTCCCTGCATTAAGTCATCCGATCGGAGCTCGGAGTGACATCCCTCAGCACGGTGGGTCAAACCGTGCTGAGGCAAAGTCGGACTATGATTCTGACGGCTCCATAGTGTCTCAAATCCGTGTCCTCCAGAGAAAGATGTATGTACAGGGTTTCAGAGATTGCCTTTTGAGGGTGGACTCCTTCCCGGACCATATTACTGGACAAAATTAGTTAGTTAACTAACACAAAACACAAACAAAGCCAGTTCTCGTAAATGTAAACTATGTTAATTTAAAAGAAATTACCGCGGGTTCGGGTAAATCTTAGTATTTCCGAGATTCCACGGAATTCATTGTTGCTTTTTTTTGTGTTGGTAGTCTACCTTATTACCTCTTATTTGAAGTAAATAGCAGATCCTAATACTGCAGAGCATGGTAAAAAAAAAAAAAAACGAAAATAACAAAATCGCTGATTTCTCGGTACCTACGAGGTCTAGAGCTGCCATAAAGGACTCGTAACATAGATAAAAACAAGACCTTTTAAAATGTAGTTAAACAAATAAAGCAACTTTAAAAGTTTAGATGAAATAATTTTTTTAATATTATTTTCATTATTTTTCAATATATGGGTAAAAAGTTTTAACTCCGGATATCTCCTAAACTAGTTAAGATGGATTCGTGGGAGTTTTACTCTCGCATTTAGAATAAAAAGTTCTATATGATTCACTAATAATAAGGAAGGTGGTTATTTTGAGGCAAAATAAAACACTGTGCGTGGGTGGCACTCAATAAATTGACCACTTTGGCTGTATCGATGCTATTGACCACTTTGGCTGTATCTAACTATTTGACAGCCTTGAATGTCGCTATGTATTTGCTGCTGACTGTACTTGTCGATGTGTAAATCGGGCTTTAATATTTTATAATAACAGCTACAAACGTATAATTATGTCCAAGTGTTATTTCTCATGATCCCTCATATATAATTATTATTCACGTACAAATTTTATATAAAAGATAAAATCATTTTACTGTGTGGATATTTAAGTTTGTGTGTACTGTAATTATTGGTTTGTGATGTTTTTTTTATTGTGTATAAATGTTTTACTGCTAGAAGAAAAACTAAACCGCGGACCGGAAGTATAGTAGACCTCTGTGGCGTAGTGGTTATATAACATGACTTCTACGCAGAGGTCTCTGGTTCGATTCCCACTCAATGCAAATCTTTGTGTGCATGAACATGATTGTTTGCAGTGGTCTGGGTGTTTTCTATGTATAATATGTATGTACTCGTATATACAAAAAAAAAGTATTTATGTATGTTTATCCGTTGTCTAGTACCCATCGTACAAGCTCAGCTTAGTTTGGAACTAGATGGCGTTGTGTGAATGTGTAAAAAATTTCGGCGAGATGAGCTTCCCAACCACCGACCAACTTGTCGGTGGTTTGGTAGTCAATTGTTTGAAATCTCTTATCAACAACAGCCCCTTTTACGCCTTTTGCAAAGATGGGTTTTGAATACTCCAGTGAACGAGAAAAACGTTGCCTTTTAAAGCCATGGTCACATGGATCGGTACCACCGTCATGTGGGTGAGAACGGCCGGAGCACTCACGGCCGTTCTCAAGAAGAGTAGGGCCCGCCTGTAATGGTGGGGATCGCCGGAGGGGGACTGGACGCAAAGGCTCTGCCGGTTTCCCAGGCCCCCTCCAAGTAGGCGATAAAGGAGTACCGCTGGGGACTTTTAGTGGGTACACTGGGGGGTTGCCTAACCCCCGGGGAGCCCCACATACCCCTCCCGTCCCCCAACATAAGGGGATGCGTAGGCATTTTATCCCAGCGAAACCTAAAAGAGAATAATGGTCACATGGACCGGTATCAGGTTTTATTAGGTTTATATTATTTAAGAAAATATATAAGATATTCGTTCAATGTAAAGTATACCTACTCCACTTACTTAGAAATTAATTTATATCAAGTACTCATAAAAACGTTACTTTATACTGTTCTGTAAATAAGTCAAATTCTCTCGAGACATGTTTAATGTCACAGTAAATTATTGATATTGATGTTTCTGTCAAAATGAACTCGAAATACTTATATAAAAATATTACTTGTTTGCGATAACGGTAATAGAGTTCAAAATATGAATAAAATAAATATTAACTGTAAACTGAAATCGATATGGTACACCTGTTTTAGGTTTAGTCGGTAGGGGACGCCCTAGAAAGACTTCATCATAACAGCCCATTAATATCCCACTGCAGGGACGGGCCTCCTCCCGTGACGGAGGGATACTTGGCCTACTAATACCACGCAGGCCAGACTATATAGGGTTTAATTTCAAGTTTTCCTTCTTTTTATTACGTAAAGATAATATTCACGGATACTTTTTGCCCCTTTCTAACCCCCCACTGCTGCCACAAATATGTCGCGAGCGAAGCCGCGGGCTAAAGCTAGAAAGAACAATGCTCAAAAATGTATGGACACCGTCCCCACTTTGTAGCACTTTAAGATATATGTTAATCGAAAGGTATTAGTCATCTCTTCATTTTATTGTATGACAGCAAAGCTCAAATGTGTATCCGAAAAAAGTTATATCGCCTTAAAGAAACCGAAATCAGTCACAATTATGTTGCTGTTTATTGTACTTTTTCGAAATTATAGCCAATAAAATACATAATTAATAGTGTAGAATATAAGAAAAATATAAAAGATTATTTATTTATTTATTATTACGCGCCGTATATGCCCAATGACCCGATTTTTTCTTTTTTGTGGGCACGAGTAAGTAGTTTGTC
This sequence comes from Schrankia costaestrigalis, assembly GCA_905475405.1. Classification (NCBI taxonomy): domain Eukaryota; kingdom Metazoa; phylum Arthropoda; class Insecta; order Lepidoptera; family Erebidae; genus Schrankia; species Schrankia costaestrigalis. The sequence continues at coordinate 11,235,388 of FR997851.1, forward strand.
TCTTGGGACATTTACTACTTTACGCTGGGTGTGGGGTGGATGGCCCTCAACCTAAGACATTTAAGTGTCATGCCTCAGGGGTACCTGTGGGGCACGAACCTCGGCCTGGACCGTCACCGACTTACAGGATGTGCGGAAGGCACGCTCTCTAGGAGTGAACGCGGCGCGTATTTCTGCCTTGGCGGCAAGGACGGAACCGCGGACGTGTTGTTGTGGCTTCGCGAGCCGTATGAGCTCTACGTTGAGCGATCGCGATCCTATCACCCGGCTCTTTAAGAGCATGTCTAGGTCTGAAATTGTCTAAATGCCTTCCAAAACCAAAGTACCACACGATACTGACGACATGCGCGCAGGCACCAACTGTTCTCATAGCAGTTAAGCATGAACAATAATATGCCTGAATGGCGTTTATATCCTGTGCGTTATTTAAAACCAAATACCTGTAATAGGTCGCATTTGACCTATGTTTGGATAAAATTCGACCCCTCAAAAGAGTGCAATCTGCCGTGTTTATACCGTATTGGTTCATAATTGTGCTTGGTGTGGTGTTGCACCAACTTTTATGTTGCAGACGCCGCCACGTAAATGTTCGCTAACATAGGAAGCTGCTAGTTTTAAGTGTGATATGTCCCCAAACTAAACAAAATAGTATCCTCGTTTGACAATTCAGGGAACGGTATATTTATGGACTCATCAGTTAATGTTCTGAACGTAGCCCGCTGCCTGTAACGTAGTTACCCAAGTCATTGTTGATGTGAGTTCTGAGATTAATTCGTTCAACGAAGTCTGTGGTATACACAATGTGATGAAAAAGCTCCCTGGATGTATTGAGAAGCGCACCAGCAATTTGGTAGTCTGTGAAGAGATAAGGAAGTGTTAATACACTTCCTCATCTCTTCATTCAATAATTTGAATTCTACATTCCTGAACATTTTAAAATCATGTTTTAATCTCCCGTTTATGGCCTCAATGACCCAACGGACAAATTGTTACTAGATGGGATTTATTTGGTTCTTCATTCGTGAATCTGCGTCCAACGCCCTCAGCGAGTCGTTTTAGAAATGGAGGATAACAGTCAACCCCGAAAAGAGCCAAGCGTTGAATTTTCACAAGAAAAGGAGCTACAAAACTCTCTCGGCAGAGACACCAAAAGTCAAAAAGTTCGGCTTCCCGATCCCTTGGGCGAGGGAAGCCTTACTCCTTCCAAGTTAGGATACATGAGACTTGTATTAGGCCAATCATGACGTACGCGTGCATAGTTTTTGCACACCTTAGGCCACATAGTAGGATCCATAAGTTACAAACAAATCAGAAAAGGTTCATGCGCAAAACGACGGGAGCACCGCGGTTCACGCGTAACGAGGATCTCCACATCGACTTCGAGTTGCCGACCATCCAGCAACACATGAAACTCTGTTCCCGTGGTCCCATCGCTACTTTGAAATGGCTGCCACTCACCCCAACCAACTAGTGGTTGAGGCATCCGGGTACATCCCCTCTAGAATATCCAAAATTAGAAGACCTAGACATACTCTCGAAGAGCCGGGTGATAGGATCGCGATCGCTCAACATAGAGCTCATACGGCTCGCGAAGCTACAACAACACGTCCGTGGTTCCGTCCTCGCCGCCAAGGCAGGAATACGCGCCGTATTCGCTCCTAGAGATCGTGCCTTCCGCACATCCTGTTAGTCGGTGACGGTCCAGGCCAAGGTTCGTGCCCCACAGGGGTTGCCCCTGAGGCATGACACTTAAATGTCTTAGGTTGAGGGCCATTCACCCCACGCCCAGCGTAAAGTAGTAAATGTCCCAAGAGACAAAGTACTTACTCGTGCCCACAAAAAATAAAAAATCGGGTCATTGGGCATATACGGCGCGTAACAATAAATAAATAAATAATCTTTTATATTTTCTTATATTCTACACTGTTAATTATGTATTTTATTGGCTATAATTTCGAAAAATTACAATAAACAGCAACATAATTGTGACTGATTTCGGTTTGTTTAAGGCGTTATAACTTTTTTCGGATACACATTTGAGATATGCTGTCATACAATAAAATGATCAAAATCCTAAGGCCTTTCAATTAACATAGGTTTTAAAGTGCTACAAGCTGGGGACGTTTTGAGCATTGTTCTTTAATATAACCACTATAAAATGTTAAGCACAATATAATCTACAATTACTTTAAATTTTACATTACGATAACAGCCTTACGTAAACATTAAGATGCGCGAACGAAACTTTAAATTGTGGTTTTTCAATGAACTGAAAAATGAGCTAATTGTAAAGTACGGGTCGCGACGCTTATTAAAAATTTAACAACATTTTCGCATGCGCACTCGTTAGTACTTACTTACGTTTGCAGGATACTCAGACTCCTCTTAAAATATTAATTACCTAAAAGTCTAAACTAATTTCGCAATGTTGTTAGAATAAAGCTTAGAAAATTATTTGTCTTTATGTTTGGTCAAATTATGCATTAACCATGCAAAAACTAAAGTAAAGTTACCCGGTGGTGAAGTTGTCATAGAATGCCTCTGATCAGCACAAGGTGCTGATTTCAAATCAATCACAAGACATTTTTTTTAGATTTACAAAATGGTTGTGTAAGAATGGGTGTTCTTTGTACATCACACACAACAGCACTTAAAACCCCGCTGCAGGGCCAAGCAACTTCTAATGATGAAGTGAAAATATAAGTTTAAGTAATAGAGGCTATTGAACTGTATTTGTTTTTATAAGTGTATTTTTATTATTGTTTTGTATTTTTAGTATTTTTAAATAATGATGCATATGATTTTTTTTTTCATTTTTCTTAATTCTTGTTTCTTTTATATTATGATGTTGTTATAGATTGTGTGATATTTTCATTTTATTTTATTGTATGATTAGATGTTTAAATTATTGTAATAATATTCTACACAAATCTATTTTTGTTCTGAATAAATGACTTATGACTTATGTTTACCAGGTTGCTTATTCAACAACCTCTGTGGGGTCGTTGAATAAACATATTCTACTCGTAGGTATTCAATGTACCTATTGGAAGGCAGAAATAGAAAGACTGGATAAATAAAGACATTATAAATAACATCAACCAAAGGAACGAGTTGTGGACCGCACTCAAGGAGAAACCAGAAAACAACGAACTCGTAGCAGTATATAATGCGAAAAAACAAGAAGTATCTACACAAATCCAAAATACGAAAAACTCATACTATTACAAAATATTTAATAACTGTTTTAATAAACCAAAAAGGATGTGGAACTTAGTAAATGTATTAGCGAGTAACAAGATTAAACAAAACAGTGTCCCTTCAAAGCTATTAATTGACTCAAAATACGTAACTGATGAAAATGAAATGTGTAAAATATTTAATCATTACTTTGCTACCATTGGTCCACATTTAGCAAATAATATCCCCGTAGCCGTACATGATTCAACCTACTTTGCCCGTGCTTGTCCTGACAATCTTGCTAGTGATATTCCGCTTTTATCTGAGCTATATCCATGTTGTGACAATGAAATTTCTAAATTAATAGCAAACCTCGACTCTAACTGTAGTACTGGATTAGACGGCATAAGCACCAAAGCAATTAAAAGTGTATTCAATATTATATCTGGTGCCCTGAGTAAATGCTTTAATAAAATTCTGCTTACTGGAAGCTTTTCTGATAACCTAAAGATAGCTAAAGTTACCCCTATTCATAAATCAGGTGCGACTTCTGACCCAAGCAATTATAGACCGATCTCGGTTCTACCTGTTTTATCAAAAGTATTAGAAAGAATTTTATACATCCGTTTAGAAAAACACTTATCGTCTTTTAATTTTCTATCTGATAGGCAATACGGTTTTAGGCCAAGAAGTAGTACACTTTCAGCAACAATTGATCTTGTCACTAAAATTAAACACAATATAGATACCAAAAACATAGCCGTCGGTATTTTTATCGATCTCAGAAAAGCTTTTGATACCATATCTCATAAAATTTTATTACAAAAGCTTAAACAACTTAATATTACTGGAAGCGCCCTTAAAATATTCCAGTCATATCTAGAAAACAGATCACAAATAGTAAATCTAGATAACAAACACCAAAGTACCGCATTGCCAATTACTTGCGGCGTCCCGCAAGGATCAATTTTAGGCCCTTTGCTCTTTTTAATCTATGTAAATAACATACAAGACCTTAAATTACACGGCCATCTCACACTCTACGCGGACGACACTTGTCTTTTCTATTTTGGGCCCTCTATTCATACAATAATCAATCAAGCTCAAGATGACTTAAACATTTTATACTCATGGCTGCAAAACAACTTATTAACTATTAATACTTCAAAATCCAGTTATGTTATATTTAAAGCAAAAAATAAAATAATACCCTCTCATGCACCATTACTAATAAACAACGAACAACTTCAACAAAAACCGTTTGAAAAATACCTTGGTTTAAGAATAGACAGTCTTCTAACATGGAATGCTCATTTAGATCATATTCAAGCCAAACTGAGGTCCCTACTAGGGTCACTGCGAGATATAGTCAAATGCATACCGAATAAATTACGTCACAACATATATAACACCTTAGTTAAGCCACATTTGATATATCTTGTAGAAATCTGGGGAAATGCAGCTAAGACTAAATTAGGTGAGCTTCAAGTTTTGCAAAATAAACTCGTAAAATTAATTTTTAATTATCCGCGCCTTACGCCCACATACACAATTTACAAAGAAACTAATATTATGAACCTCAAGCAATTATATATATACAACACATGCATTCTTATCAGAAAAATCCTAAAAAAAAATATAAAATCTAGTCTATCATTCACGAAAGTTAAACATATCACCCAACGTAGTACTAGCCGAGCTAACTTCTTGGTTTTACCAAAAATTAGAACGAACTATGGTAGAAAGATGTTGACATACGAAGGGGCACAGTTATATAATAAGCTGCCACTAGACATTAAAAGTGTAAACTCATTTAATGTATTTAAATCTCGAGTAGCTCAATATGTACGTACATCAGTCTCATTATAAACTTGTTTGCGAGCAAAAAAATACATTAGATGTGTACCTAATACCAAACCAGTAATATAGGTAATAGTACCCACATTTTTATAATAATTACTGAGTTTAACTACGAACTTGTAAACTATACTATAAGTTAATATTGTTCTCAAGTAAGTGACATTGTTTTTATTGAGAATAAAGATTCTTTAAACCTAAATAACCTTTATATAAACGTATAAATAAAGTGAGTGACCGTCGTTAATGACCCCTATATAGTTATACTCGTACAGTGTCACATTCATAAAACCAATCCATTCTGTTGATTCCCTGAAGAGAAGGTTACGGCTCGATATGTATTGTTGTGCCATTTAAGTATTATCTTAATGTGTAATAATATTACTATATTTATGTGTATTAGTGGATTTGTATTGTGTTGAGGCGATCTGGATACTCATCATCATAACAGCCGATTAATGTCCCACTGTAGGGACGGGCCCCCAGTGACGAAGGGATACTTGGCCTACTAATACCACGCGGCCAAACGTTGGTATAGGGTTTAATTTCAAGTTTTCCTTCTTTTTATGACGTAAAGATAATATTCACGAATAGTCCCTTAGTCGGTTTTTACGACACCCATGGGATGAGATGGGTTGATGACACAGTGTATTCTTACTCCGCCACCGCACTAATGGGCTGTTGTGACGATTAAATCTAGCTTTCGTAAATTAATTTCCAGAAAAAAAATCGTACAGTCACGAGCAATAATATGTACACATTTTCAAATTTTCTAAACTATCTGCACGTTTATCTAGACATTACAATATCAAAATGAATTCGTAATTTAGAAGAGGTTCCGTACAGTTTTGAATTAATCTTCGAATTTTCAATTTTGGATTGGCAGAACTTTAGATAACTGGTTTACAAAATGCGAAAATGTGTACATATTATTGCTCGTGACTGTACTAATTTAACTCTATAATACCTATTACAGCATAGTTAATTCTTTACTAAATTAAATTAAACATTCAAAATTGTCCGTGTGGTGACGGAGTAAGAATACAATATGTCACCATCCCATCTCATCCCATGGGTGTCGTAAAAACCGGCTGAGGGACTAACCGCAAAAATTATCAATTAAGTAAAATGAAGGATAACTTGAAATTAAACCCTATACCAATCCGTCTGTATTAGTAGACCAAGTATCCCTCCGGCACGGAAGGAGACCCGTCCCTGCAATGGGACATTAATGGGCTATTATGATGATGATGATGATTCAAAATAATAAATCTTTGTAACATACTGAAATTATTAAATAAATTCGTATAATATATGTTTCACCTTTGTCGTTAATAAATTTATAATAGGTTTCTATTACGTGATCTTGTTAGAACATCTCGTTATTAACATTACAATGACATGTACTATGTAAATATTTATAATAATAAATCTAAATTGTAATACTACTAAAGAAATAAGATACAGAATTCCAACTAAATATGAGTTTTTTTTTCCACACGGCATGATCATAAACCCATGGATGAGGGAGGCACAGGACCGCGCAGGGTGGAAACGTTTGGAGGAGGCCTATGTCCAGCAGTTGGCGTCTATAGGCTGATATGATGATGATGAGTTTCTTTTTTCACACAGTATAATCTTGCACTGGTTGAGACCAATACAAGCGTTATCAAGAGTGAAAAATGCATGATTTATTATTATTACGAGTAAGGATTATGTTGTAATAAAATATTAATATCATATTATTAATAAATGAAATATCGGGATATTTACCATGTGTAGGGTTTTTGAGTTACCGATATTTCGACGCTGTTACAAGCGCCATGGTCACGGAGGAGGAACTACAGTACTTGTTGTAAAATTATATTATTAAAATAAAGATTTATGGGTTAGTTGTTTATTTAATTTTTCCCGCGTACCGGAAAACGCAGTGTGTGGAGACCCCTCACACGGTGGACAGACGACCTTGTTAGGACGGCGGGAAGCCGATGGATGAGGGAGGCACAGGATCGCACAAGGTGGCAATACTTGGAGGAGGCCTATGTCCAGCAGTGGACGACGATTGGCTGATATGATGATGGGTTTATTTAGTTTTTCAAACATCTATAATAAGTGGTATCACTAAAATACGAGTACCATTAACTACGAAGATTTCTTTAAAATTAGCAGAAAAGCAAGCAGGCCTCATTATGAGAAGAGGTAACAGCCGTTTAAGGACGACTGCAACGTCAAAGCCTGTGCTTACCCTAGACAAAAGTTGTCACGTTTCATAGCCAATTTCACTGGCTAATAATTATAAAGACAGAACAACGATAAATGACATGTATGACTCGCTTAATGAATGTGGACGAGGCCCAATCTGTTTACCAGGATCGTGACAAGTGGCGTTCTGTTGTCTCTGCCTACCCCGGATAGGATAAGGCGTGAGTTTATGTATGTATGTAACAACGATATACCGGCCGCTGATCATTATAACAGCCCATTAATGTCCCACTGCAGGGACGGGCCTCCTCCCATTTAAGGAGGGATACTTGTCCTACAAAACCACGCTGGCCAAACGGATTGGTATAGGGTTTAATTTCAAGTTTTCCTTCTTTTTACTTCGTAAAGATAATATTCACGGATAGTCCCTTAGACGGTTTTTACGACACCCATGGGATGAGATGGAGTGGTGACACACTGTATTCTTACTCCGTCACCACACGGAGTGAGTGTCACGTCTTATAACCCTGTAATTTCACTAGCTAATAATTATAAAGACAGAATAGTGATAAACCGACCGCTGATGATAGACATTAAATGAAAATTGAAGCGCATACATGAGTTAAGCTTCTGTATTAATCTGTGTTATACAGTCTGCTTGTAAAAGCTATTACGATCATGTTGACATTATTAAGCTTGTTATTTATTTTACTATAACTTTTTAATTGGCTAGTTATAGAAAAATAAAACAATTTTTACGAAACAACGATCATTTTCAATTTTGTTTAAAAAAGTATTAAAGAAAATTCAACTCGAACGAGTTATATTTTATTTCTTGGCCTTCTTTTTTTGTAATTATTAATAAGGTGGCTTACCAGGATAGGTAAGTGGTCAGGAAACCGACGCTCATGAATTTGGCTCTGGTCAGGAAACCGACGCTCATGAATTTGGCTCATTCCCGTTCCTTACTTTAGACACCAGATTCTGTGTCATAGTTCTGTATGTAGTGACATAAAGAACCAGTCAGTGGGCTGCTGTATTCTCATCTAAACAGAGTTGCGTTTTATACTTTGCCCTAAGCTGGTACAGGCAGCTGCAGTGGTACTAACCTAGATGTACTTTTGCTACCACCTGGTTAATAATGATTATAAATTATCTTTGAGTCGCGTTTTATGGCACCAATATGATAAAGAAACAGTAGATTACCACATTTTGTATTTTTATTTCAAAGCCAAATAAAGACATTCGTTTAAAAATAGACTTGTAAACTTGTTCGTAGCTACACACTTAGCAAATAAATTGCCCGAGCTAAAGTTCCAATTAGAATTCATTAGCATTGAGAAAAAGTAGCCCTGGAACACACAAATAGCCGAGGTATAAAACCGATACTCAGTTTAATGGTTAAGCCCTGTAAAAACCGGACTAAAGCCTAATGGATGATACCGTTGACACGTATCTATCGTTTGCCTAACAATTGATTAGAGAGTTTAAATGCGCTTCTCTATGTCCGAGGTTTTTCTCGTTGGTAGGTAATAATTTTTTCAGCTTTTTACTTTTTTACATAGGAGAATTTCTTTAAGGAATGGTGTAGATTTGAAGGTGTGTGGTTCTTGGTTATGACTTACGGACAGATAGATAACAACTTTGTATATTACTAGCAGACCCGTGCCTATTTCGTTGGGCTGCGAAAAACGCGTCCCTTTTTAAAACATATTTCATTACTGCTCCACTTCTATTACTACTATACATACCGTGATACTACATAGCATATGACACTCCCCGATAAATGGACTATTCAACACAGAAATATTTTTCAAAATCGGTTTATTAGATCCAGATATTACCCCCTACAACGTCACAGACAAACAAACACACGAATTTTACCTCTTTATAATATTAGTATAGATATAAGCATCTAGATTATTACAATCTGGCCTAGTTAGTTTTTGTCAAATAGTCATTGTCTTAAGCTTGGATATTGTTGATTTCTTTAGATTTATGTAAAAGTCTTGCAAAGACGCATAGTACAGTTAAAATTTGTTTTTTAAAACCACATGTGGTTTTTGAGGTTGGCAACGCGTTGCAAACGCCCATAAACAGTAACTGCTTCATACCAGAATGCTTGGTAATCTATACTTCTATTCTAATTTTATAAAGTGGTATTTGTGTGTTTGTGACGTTGTAGGGGAAATCTCTGGATCTAAAGAACCGATTTTAAAAGTTCTTTCTGTGTTGCACAGTCCATTTATCGGGGAGTGGCCTACTAATTTTAGTTATAATGTTTACTATATAGTAAACGTTATGACTAAAAGGAGTGGAGCTGTAATGAAATATGTTTAAAAAAGGGACCCATGTTTTTCTTCGCTCAACATAGTGGGCACGGGTCAGCTAGTATTTTATAAAGAGTAAAAAATACATAATGTCACTTCCACATCCCATCCAGTCAAAATGTTTATAGGTTATTGCGATAATGTTTAGCTAAAGTATCTAATAACAGGAGACATAAACAACCAAAGTGTTGGAATAACCTAGATGTCTGGCTTTAATTTGGAAGGATTACTTTATCTTAGGAGTTGGGTCAACACTACAGTTGGATAATTTGTTCCAAATTAATATAGCCTTGTTGATTATTTGTACTGTGGCCTTAATTAGACAGATAAGTTTCTGTGAGAAATTTCTCTTGCTTATTACTAAGGGTGATTGAACTTTTTGTTTATATATATTATGTTACAGCCAAAGTAATAAATATGAATATTATACATAATCACTAGCCATTATGTATAATGGCTACTCAATTTAGATAAAGTGATAAATGTCGCAGAATTAATAACATTAACTAGCCATTATAAATCATATCTTCAAAGACTCAGATAATGTAATAAAACAAGTAGGTAAAGATTACTAGATTATATTTATATGATACGGAGCGGTTGATTTATCTGTGGTTACTATTTATATATGAATATATTTACTATAATATACGAAATCGTATATTACCTAATCGTCTTTACCTATAATACTTGTGTGTCATAAAATAGGGTATAATTGTTTAAATATCCTATTTTTTCTTGCTATAAAGTAATATGTCCTAAAATAAAATATTAAGGCAAAAGTCAGAAACAGTTGGTTAGGTTAGGTTAGTATGGTGACTAAAGGACGCACGAGCGAGCGAGCGAAGCGAGCGTGCCGCGTCAGCGGCCAGCGAGTGCTAGAATATAGTAATACTCATAATAATTAAGGTAATAATTATTTGGTTATACCGTATTTATTACTTTGACTAACTTTGATCAGTAATAATATCTAGATGAAGTGATTAATTTATCACATCGTCTAGTCAATTTGGATATTATTTATAATGACCAGTCCTTATGTATAGTATCTATTTAATTACTTTGGCTGTAACATATACATTAGCTCAAAATATTTGTAATAAGTTAGTTTGATGATCTATGTGGTTTTAGTATTGACTGTTACGCAAAGGTCTCTGGTTTGATTCCGCTCAATGTAAACTTTGTGTGCTTGAAGAGAAATGTTTGCATTGGGTTTTCTATTAATAATGTGTTGCTAGTGCTGTTTTAAAATAAACAGCGTGTGTAGTGAGGAATATTACGTATTATTATTCTCCTCTCGTCTGGCAAGGCAAAATGGCGGAAAACTCCACATCTGACCTTTCCATTTTTGGCGTCTCTAAGTCGAAAGACACCACCTAAAACGACGTATTTTTGATACCGTGAATAAGTATGAAAAGATAATATCATAATAGGTATAGCAAAAAGTAGGAAGAGAAATGAGTTAAGGTAACGTGGACACGAAAATAGATGATAACAGATTAACAAAGAAAAAATTACAGCGCAAAAGTAATAAATACCGTTGCTAGGCAACGCCCTAGATGGACATAAAGAAAACTAATCTTTGACATACCTCAACTAAGACAGTTACGTAACTTAAGGAATAAAATATAAAATGAAATAATCCTCACACTTTCACACAACGTCATCTACTCCCAAACTAAGCAGAGCTTGTACTATGGGTACTAGACAACAGTTAAACATACTTAAATCCTTTTTTTCATAGATAACACTCAGACCAATGCAAACAATCATATTCATGCACACAAAGATTTGCATTTAGCGGGAATCGAACCCGAGGCCTCTGCGTAGCAGTCATGTTAAATAAGCACTACGCCACAGAACCTTACGTGCTTATCAATATGTATGGGTGTAGATTAATCAAAAAGAATACAGGGTGTCACCAACCCATCTGACCTAAAGGTTTTCTTAACAAATTGCCTGTATAACGGTTAGGCACAACGCGAACGTATCTTAAGTGATACAGAGGACAATCAAAGAGCTAAAAACTACAAAGTATCTACTGCATAACAGCCGGTACTTTTATTTAATCATCATCATAACAGCCCATTAATATCCCAATGCAGGGACAGGCCTCCTTCCATGAAGGATAGATACTTGGCTTACTAATAACACGCTGGCCAGACGGATAAGTATAGGGTTTATTTTCAAGTTTTCCTTCTTTTTATTTCGTAAAGATTATATTCCCGGTTAGTCCCTTAGTCGGTTTTAACGACACCCATGGGATGAGATGGGGTGGCGACATATTGTATTCTTACTTCGTCACCACAATTTAATCATGATGATGTCAATCTCCAAATAAATTAGTATTTCATTTTCCGTGTTAAAAATTATTAAGTCTGTTTCGTCAAAAATAAACTCAAATAATTCCCTATCACATAAAATGAATAAAAATTACCGACAGCACAATTAAACGCAGTAATCTAAGCCCGCTCCGATAAGCCCCGCTTCCCCAATCAAGTGCACGCCACAAAAACGCACACATAATTGTCTTTTTCTGTAAGTCATTTGAGGGCTTAATCCGCTTTGTGATACAGCCTTTAATCCTTGGATTAAAAGGTTTATTTGTCAGTCACGACAATGTATGAGGGACATTAATGGTTTGTATTGACACATCCATGACAATGAACAAAGGACCTTGATTGCAGTGAACGGGTTAAAATATTGGCCGTTTTTTTTGGAGTTCAATGTTGGTTATTTTAATTTATTCTGGAACTTTTTATGTAAAGTGGAAGTATTTTGATGGGCTGTTATGATTATATTTCATCATCATCATAACAGCCCATCAATGTCGCACTGCAGGGACGGGGCTCCTCCCGTGACGGAGGGATATTTGGCCTACTAATGCCATGATGGCCAGACGGATTGGTACAGGGTTTAATTTCAAGTTTTCCTTCTTTTTATTACGTTAACATCACACGGACTTTATTTATTTTGAAATGATATTATTAACATTGTTGTTATTCTTTAGAAAAACGATAAAATGTTTATGCTAATATTTTCAAAAATACAAAAAAAATATTCTCAAGCAAACCATTCATACAACACCAATTGCTTCAGATCTTTCATCAAATTCAACCATCAAAACGAGGGTCATACGCCTGTCAACCTACATCATTGTAAAAAAGAAATATTTTTACAAAATATACCTAATTTTCTTATTCTCTGGGACCCAGTAATGTCGGACCCTCGCTCTAATGATGCATACGATCATGTTTATTCAACAGCAGTGATCGTTAAAGACGTCAGAGAGACACATCGCACTGAACGTGGTAACGAATGATCTAAATTTCATGAGCCGCTTTGAGCGTACCATTGTGTTCGAATACAATTTGTACTCCGTCCATTTATGTTGCTCTGGTGTTAAGCAGTTGCGTTATGCGCATATCGTCACGACTTTGTTCTAGGTTTGATGCTTGCTGTTATTAATTTTAACAGTCGTGTTGATATCAGTTGGATAACCAAATATGGAAAAAGTATTTCTGACTTTCGGAAGTAAAAAAAAAAAATTAGTACTTGCATACTCAGTGCAAACATTAATGTTCACCCACACAAAGATTTGCATTCGGTGGCAATCAAAATTTAGACATCTGCGTAGCAGTGGGCGGTTCTACACACTGCAACATAGTCTTGACTGTGGCAGTATGCTTAACGTTCAATGAATCGGATCGAGATCTTATTTATTTAGCTCTTTAACAATGAGTACACTGTTAAATTATAAATTATACAATGATACTTATGTCTAAGTGCCCCATTACTCAAAGAAGAGCACTGCATGCACTAACTTAATATGCGCTTAAAACTTAACTTAACTAAGGTTCATAATATGTTGTTAGATACGAGTGACAAAATTGATATAATGCTAATTAATATTACTACTATTTATAAAGTTATAATTAATAGTTTTAAACTAACAGTTTCAAAGTAATAAACCAAACTACTCTTATCACAACTTGCTTTAACCAGACAGTACAGTTTTCTTAAGATCACTGAAAATGTATGAAACAAGTCAATATCCGTTTCGTGGTCTCTGTACGTAGTACACATTTTATGCAACGCACTGTGTTGCCTTTAATTTGTATTACATTTAGGTAAACAAAAAAGTTTCCTATTGCAACTTCTTGGCAAATTTCGAGGCAAATTAAAAGATACAATTACTTAGCAGCTCTGGGCAATTCTTTCTCAAAAGATTCACCAATTTTTTGACAAAGATTAAGTCCGCTGTGCATGTATCTTGTGGCAATCAGCACATATAATATATTTATTAAGCCTAGACTTTCGATATTTCTAAGGGAGAATTGTTCCACCGCAAGCACTGGGATTATAGTAGAACAACTATTCATTAATCTCATTTTTCAAGACAACTCTCGTAATAGGGATCCTGCTAGAACCTGCCATGTGTCGCGTGGACTTAGCAAACATCAATTTAACGGACACAAAGTACATTCAGACTCAGGACAATAACTTGCGGATCACACAAAAAACTGTCCTGGGCGGGAATCGAGCCCGCGACCTTATGCATGGCAGCCGCTTCCGCGACTGTCGCGCCACCGAGGCTGTTTAAATCAGAGCTAAGTAGCCCTACAACTGTTGAAACTCCAAGAATGATAGAAATCTAGTCTTTTTTCATCAATAAAACTCAATAAGTTCCATTGTATTTGAACAATGAGAGGTAGATTGTTTCTAACGGCACTCAGCATTCAATGGTATGCGAAGTTTTCAACGTTAGCGATTGAAACAATGAGTATCTATGCAGTATCAATCTGTTTCAAGGAGACAGACAGGAATACTGTATATGCACTTGGAAGTATGGCTTTAGAAATGAGTTGTGATGTAATGCCTATTTATAAGAAACAAGACACAATAAGCTACCACAAAATAGCTGCCTACCCCGGGCTGGATGAGGCATGAGTTTATATATATGTATGTATGTAAAATAACTGCATTTTCCATCCATCTCTCATTCATTGGTTTCCTGTCCAGGTTGACGATCTACCGCATACATTTATTTCTTATTTTACGCCTCCCGGTAAGCGATCACCATTTCAACTGAGCGCCATTTTGTAAGTCATAGGTACTTGGGTTCTCCTGTGTATCTACTCATTTTTGGTTTAATTACACAGGGAAACTACCAACATAGCACGTTATCCCGCCATCTGGGTCACTGAAAAGGCCCTTGGTCAGCAAACACGTTTCAGTTTCATACGTCATTTCTTTGGGACACCTGCATATTATTATTACATCCCATTAATGTCCCACTGCAGGGACGGGCCTCCTCCCACGACGGAGGAATAATTGGCCTACTAATACCACGCTGGCCAGACGGATTTGTATAGGGTTTAATTTCAAGTTTTCCTTCTTTTTATTTCGTAAAGATAATATTCACGGATAGTCCCTTAGTCGGTTTTTACGACACCCATAGGATGCGATGGGTTGGATTGTATTTTTACTCCGTCACCACACGGAGAACCTGCTTAAAATAGTATTTAATAACCAGCAAGTCCATAGAAATAATCCAAGATATAATCTAGCAAATATAATCCGAAACAAAACTCAAAGAAAACAGTCAGTGGTAGCAGTGTGAAGTAATTGTCAGGCCACGGCTTGTTTTGATAACAAGCGAGGCGCAAAGATAATAACAGGGTAAGGAAGTAAGCCAACAAACAAGTTTGTTATTATATTTGACGAAAGGGCAATGAACTCAATAAAAAAGATATTCCTAATTATTTTTTGATTGACGATCTCTGTGGCGCAGTCGGTATATTACATGGCTGCTACGCAGAGGTATCGGGTTCGACTCCCGCTTAATGCAAACCTTTGTGTGCATGAAGATTATTGTTTGCATTGTTCTTAGTGTTTTCTATATATAATATGTATGTATTTACAAAAAAATAAAGTATTTAAGTATGTTTATCCGTTGTCTAGTACCCATAGTACAAGCTTTGCTTATTTTGGGACTAGGTGGCGATGTGTAAATGTGTGAGGAATATTTATTTATTTAATAACGCTGTGGTTGAACTTAGCAAGGTTTAATTCTTTTTAACTTTAGACCAGCTATACCTCGAGAATAAAAACTGTACTTTTAACTCTTCATTAGGTTTGAGACAGTTATTATGCCTTATTTTCTTCTTCCTGAGATGACTTTCCGACTAGCAAAATTGACGGCTACTTTTGCATACTGTTTTCTATCTTTAGCTAGGTGATATAGTTCGGCTGCACTCCATATTCCCACTTTGAAATAATACGTAACCAAGACTTAAGATTCTTCTTTCTATCGACACACTTTATGCCTGCAATTTGTTTTATTTTAATTTTAGGCTTACATGTTTAAGGGCCTTTCACACAGCCCGGCTCGGAGAGGAGAGCTGATTCTTATGTTGTGAAATAATAAATAAATAAATAATGTTGTGAAATAATAAATTAATAAATTATCACGTTGAAAACAAAGATTAGTATTTGTAGTAAGGTTTATTTTTGCATTTGCACTGCTTATGTCATTAAGAACACTCGAACGCGCTTGGTGTTAAATAATAAGAGGAGCTGATCGGCTCCGATCGCGTATTTTTCTCGTTTGCGCAGCCGGTCGGCTCCGATCACATGCTCTTTCTCGCCCGAAAAAGCCGCAGCCGGTCTAATGCCCGATTTACACATCGACAAGTACAGTAGCGAGTTAAGTAGTAAGTTGTTGATTAAGTTGATTTAAATAGATCTCCATCCTATTTTTTGGCGAGTTAAGTTGGCGAGACGCGAGAGAGGGGGCTACTTCGTACTTAACTCGCCAAAAAATAGGATGGAGATCTATTTAAATCAACTTAATCTTAAAATACTACTTAACTCGCTACTGTACTTGTCGATGTGTAAATCGGGCATAAGTGAAATGGTTGTCGGCTTCGCACCAAGCGAAGTGTGAAAAGAAAAATGCGCGCCCATGCTCTCCGAGCCAGTCTGTGTAAAAGAACCCTTAGTCTCCTTTCTAAGTAAAGCCAAGCTTTATGGTTTACATTAAGTCTATTAATAACTTCTATAATCTTAAACAACTTAAGGAATTATATAAAGTCTTAGTATTATATTAAATATTATGTATAATCTATTTTAATATGATTTATGAGTTTCCATTTATAATTAATCTTACGCAACCTCAGCTTTACTTATTAATTAATACTATTTATAAGCTATTTATTAAGACTAACAGGCCATTATTATTATTTGTCTTTAATATTTTATTAATGACTCCGTGTGGTGACGGAGTAAGAATAAAATATGTCACTACCCCATCTCATCCCATGGGTGTCGTAACTTGAAATTAAACCCTATAGGTTTACCTTTCCGCCTGGCCAGCGTGGTATTAGTAGGCCAAGTATCCCTCCGTCATGGGAGGAGGCCCGTCCCTGCAGTGGAACATTAATGGGCTGTTATGATAAATAGGATTACATAAAAAGAAACACAACCAATAACTATCAAGAAGTCCAACAACAGAAGCTACTGGGTAGTAGGTATTTGCAGCAAGAGGACGTCTATGTCGATAACATTGCTATTTCCACTCCACCTTCAAGGAGTATTGTGTAAATTTGAGTGAGATAAGGTAGAAGGGTATAGCTATTGAATCTACAGACCTATCATAGTGTAAAGCTACATATTTAATCATCATCATCATATCAGCCAATCGACGTCCACTGCTGGACCTTCTCCAAGTATTGCCACCCTGTGCAGTCCTATGCCTCCCTCATCCATCGGCCTCCCGCCGTTCTAACTAGGTCGTCGGTAATAATACATATTTAATTATGTGCCCTTAACCATTACACAATTTGTAGATTGATAAGGCATTTGGAAAAACTTCCCTTTCAGCAGTGCAAATGGACTGCACTACGTACTATTAGAAAGCACTATAAAGTTATCCGTGTGGTGACGGAGTAAGAATACAATATGTCACCTCCCCATCTTATCCCATGGGTTTCGTAAAAACCTACTAAGAAACTATTCGTGAATATTATCTTTACGAAATAAAAAAGAAGGAAAACTTTAAATTAAACCCTATACCAATACGCCTGGCCAGCGTGGTATTAGTAGGCCAAGTATCCCTCCGGCCAGTCGGCCCGTTCTTGCAGTGGGACATTAATGGGTTGTTATGGTGATGATGATAAAGTTATTTAATAATTTAATCTCCAATTTATGCGGATAATATATTGTAATCAATATAAGAGAGAGAATTAAATTGAATCTTCAATCTATGTGTGTAATATTGTAATCAATGTATGAGAAGGAAACAACTAAACGTTTACGGTGTCAATCTAAAGTCCTTTGTCTTTGCTACATGTTGTTAAACAATCACGACAGGTCAGCTGTTCTATGAAGCTTTGTTTGATAACAAAATCTATATAGACATAGGTATATGTAATATTAGCAACCAATCGATCATAATAACCAAGTAAAGAAATACGGACTAAGGTTATTTGGGCATTTTTGTTCTGATTATCAAATACCTAGGCTATTGCTGCTTTATTATCACCAACCATTCGCTGATAACATCACTAATTTAATATGACCAAAAGGGTTTTATTAAAATCACTATAAGGCTCAATGAATGGGTTAAACAGGGTTATAATTGTTCTTAAAATCTTTATTAAGTATTAAACTACTATAACTACCGGACACTCCCAAACACACACACACACTCACACAAAAGTATACCCTATACGTTTAAAAGTAGTTAAAACACGCAGGTAAACGTAATTAACAGAAAGAGGGAACCAAGGCTCATTTCTTAACAGAAGCGTCAAACAAATTATTTTTCCTACCGCTTTAATCCTATATTTATAAAAAAAAACATTATTTCAATCAAATTATCCGTGTGGTGACGGAGTAAGAATACAATATGTCACCACCCCATCTCATCCCATGGGTGTCGTAAAAACCGACTAAGGGAATAACCGTAACTACTATCTTTACGAAATAAAAAGAAGGAAAACTTGAAATTAAACCCTATACCAATCCGTCTGGCCAGCGTGGTATTAGTAGGCCAAGTAACCCTCCGTCACGGGAGGAGGCCCGTCCCTGCAGTGGGACATTAATGGGCTGTTATGATTATGATTATGATTCTTTCAATCTGAAATAAATGCAAATAAAATTCACTGCGGCTTGTTAAAACGCCGGTATTCGGACATTGAATTTACATTTTTTTTTTGTGAGATTTTAATTTGTATTCTTTTCGCTGAAAATGACAGATGATCGGGGTTTATTCAGAATCAGCTGGTTTATGCCTGATTTAACTCAAGAGTGGGGTAAAGGGCACTGGAGTCTGTTTGTTTTGGCATGTCCTTGTAAGCTGTTGTAGACATTTTTTACATAATTTAGTACGTTCAGTTATTTATATAAAACGTTACGTTACCGCTTATATTTATCCTGCTATCCTACTAATATTATAAATGCGAAAGTTTGTGAGGATGGATGGATAGATCTTTTTTTTTTCACACAAACACTACTGAATTGAATACCTCGGTGGAGCGACGGTAGCGCAAGCGGCTGCCGTGCACGAGGTGGTGGGTTCGATCCCCACGCAGGCCAATAATTTGTGAGATCCACAAATTATTGTCCTGAGTCTGGGTGTTCTTTGTGTCCGTTAATTTATGTTTCTAAAAAGTCCCCGCGACACATGGCATTACCTATCTCTAGTGCGGGAGTTGTCTTTAAAAAAAAAGAAAAGAAAAACTGAATCGATTTTATTGAAATTTGGAATATAAGTAGTTTAGCTACTTGTACAACGCGGGTGAAGCCGCGTGCATAAACTAGTAGCTAATAAAAAAGCCTCTTATACTAGTCGTTTACCATGATTTCTAACACCAGAATAGTTTTTAATGCAACTAACGTGTACGTCTGTTTAATTGCAGATCATAAAATAAGACTTTGAAACATGTTTTAAAAATAGCATTCTTTGACGTAGGTAGTCGCTTAAGATTGTAGACGATTCTGTTTTCGGAAGAAGAAATATTAAGTATTCTGTTTTCGAAACCGGTTTCGAAACATGGTTTCGAATGTGGTCGAAGGGGTCACCACCACTCCGACAAAAAAAAAATAGCAGTAATAATCTTAACTAATATTTTAGTCACTTTTATAACACCTAATACTTGCTCATCATTTTGATGGCAACAGTTTAAACGCTTTTGCTCGAATGCTTAGCGACGCGAATAACGTTTGGCCTCCCTTCGTGTAGTCCTCAAACGTACACAACTCCGGGCTTGCAGGGCACGTTAGTAAATGGCCCATCGTCAATAGACTTATTGCCTTGCACCACAGTTATACTTATTTGGGCTTGGGTCTATAGAACACTACCTTGACAGGGCCCTCAAAAGAATGAGAAGTTAACATTTTTGCGTTTTTACTCCCTCACCGTTGAAAACATAATTTTACTCCCTTTTATACATACTAAATAAATTAATCACACTACTTCACCAGTCAATATCATCATCATCATAACAGCCCATTAGGTAATGTCCCACTGCAGGGACGGGCCTCCTCCAGTGACGGAGGGATACTTGGCCTACTAATACCACGCTGGCCAAACGGATTGGTATAGGGTTTCATTTCAAGTTTTCCTTCTTTTTATTACGTACAGATAATATTCACGGATATCCCTTAGTCGGTTTTTACGACACCTATGGGATCAGATGGGGTGGTGATACACTGAATACTTACTCCGTCACCACACCAGTCAATATAAATAGTTAAAATATACACAAACCATCTTTAGTCATCTTTACAAAAAGCTCTGTTACATAATATTCTCATAAAGACAGTATCGAGAGAAAACACAATATTAATTTATGTTGTTCTGATGCGACTCCATATTGCAGACGCTTTGTGACCATCCTTCGAAAAATTGCATCGCTATTTCACATAAAATTGTGTATCGATATCTTTTGTTGTTGCAGATGTATTTCCTGAGCCGAGTGGACGCAGTAAGGCATGCTTACGTAATGACTGCTTCCTTTCTTGTGTCTTGTGATATATAATGTTTGTTTTGGACTTTTGGAGTTTGAGATATGAGATATTTTGATTCCATGTTGTAGTTTGTCCAAAATTTACAAACAGTAAAGGTCCTTCTTATTTTAAGATAAGTAAGACAGCTTTGGTGATATATTTAATATCTCACTTATTATATAGAGCTCTGAGATATTAGATAACTCTATTATTCACCTATACATAATAAAAAATATTGTCCTTATGTCCCTATTGTATGCTTAAATCTTTAAAACTACGCAACGGATTTAGAGATCGTCTAATGAAGTTGTAGTTAAGCGTTGTTTGTGGACATTCTGTACTAGGTGCCCGGCCGGAGTGTGGGCAGGTCGCTAGTTAAAGATATAACAAATTTTATTAATAATCAAGATGGTGTAATTGATAATGATAAAAATTATATAGAAGTTAACAAACATAAAGTTGATCCAGACTCTGGGTAATAATTTTTGTAAAGCACAAATAAATACATTCCAGCGTGGTATTGACGTGGTTGGCACGAACCCCAACATCGCAAAAAAGATTAAATTAGACAAGATTGCAGTGAAGCAATAAAAAAAACAAAATTACACAAAAAGATAAAGAGCCAAACACAAGTACAGATCCCAAAACGGGAATCCTAAACGTTGAAATAAATAACACCCCAAAATCTTCAAGTTACAAAATAAACTGCCTAAATAACAAGTACTTAAACAATAAATAACTCCAAGGTACTGTTTAAAATCTCATAATTCAGGTAAATTTCAAAAGAACAACCGGAACAATGTGACTTTAAATATGAACCATTAATCCACAAAAGTGAAATTAAGACAAATGCGCCCTTGCGGCTATGATAACTTTGGCTAAAGAAAAAATGTTTTGGCAAAGATTAAGTTTTATACAGAGACGACTTTATTTATTTATGAACATTTTGGTGGTGGAAAAAAAATACTTGGTGCCACCACCTCACCAACTTACAATAATGGGAGTCTCGTAAAGACTGACTAAGGAATCAAATTCTGATATTATCTATACAGATATTTTATATGAAAATAAAACGAATTCGTCTAGCCATTGGGTTATAAATATTCCTCACACTTTCACACAATGCCATCTAGTCCCAAACTAAGCAGAGCTTGTACTATGGGTACTAGACAACGGATAAACATGCTTAAATACTTTTTTTCTGTAAATACATAAATATATACATAGAAAACACCCAGACCAATGCAAACAATCATGTTCATGCACACAAAGATTTGCATTGCGCGGGAATCGAACCCGAGACTTCTGCGTAGCAGTCATATAACCACTACGCCACGGAGGTCGTCAAACCAAGCTTACTTTTGTTACTTTGTGAGACCCGTCTCAGCAGTAGGTAACATTAATAGGCAATAAGGCAGATGTTATCTCATTGTCTCGTCTTGTATCTAGAAACGACAAGCGTACTGTCGTTATAAGAGAATTGGAATTTGTACTTAACTAGAATAGTGAAAGAGATATTTGCAATTGAAATTTATTATTTTTATAGAATTCTTATTCATACCAAAGTAGCGCATACACGTCGCAACGCCAAATTAAGCCACGACCTTGTTGTACATATAAACGGAAGCTTGTTAAACACGTACGGTGCTCAAGTAGGTTGGTATCAGGTTATGTCTCAAGCTCCCAAACAGCAAAGTTTCCTACTTTGCTTAGAGCTTACGGAAAATAGATGATGTTACGGAGTTTCCTCTTTTTCCTTTTATATTACACCTAGTATTCTAATTATTCAACACATGGTCATAACAATTAAGCAGTTATTAAAGTTAGCCTCAGTCCTTGAATTAGAAAGTTACATTTTAAAACCCAGTCAAGTAATTGACAGCCTAAAATACAATATTTATACATGCGTGGGTTCAAAGAAGGTCGGGCAGCAAACTGACCCAATAAGGCTTACATTTTTATCTTTTGACTCCGAAACCCTAAAAAGCTAACTGAATAACCTTTCGTTGTATAAAATTTTGGCTGTTACATATCAGTGTGACCCTTGAATGACCTTGTTCTCAGCTTCGACACGCACTCTCTAAGATTGTGTTTCACACGAGCGTAAAGAAGCTGAGCTGAGTGAGGTTTTAAAACTAAATAATGTTAAAGTATACTTTTTAATTTTTTTTTAAATCTGAAGCCTCTCTTCATTACTTAATCGTAAACATCCAACTGAAGTAACGGCCCTCTTCAAGGAGACCTTCAATTGCCCTTGTAAGCGGCCTTGGTGAATTAGAATAAAATCTGATGCAGTGGTGATGTTCAGTAAATAAAAAATAATAAAAAATAAATAAGTATTCATCATAATATTGATGAGATAGTAAAAAATTACAGTTCATCCTTATTATCATAACAGCCCATTAATGTCCCACTGCAGGGACGGGCCTCCTCCCGTGAAGGAGGGACTTGGCCTAATTACCACGCTGGCCAGACGGATTGGTATAGGGTTTAATTTCAAATTTTCCTTCTTTTTATTTCGTAAAGATAATAGTCACGGATAGTCCCTTAGTTGGTTTTTACGACACCCATGGGATGAGATGGGGTGGTGACATATTGTATTCTTACTCCGTCACCACACGGAGATAAAATGACAGGTATCAGCAACATTTTCGGAATCTCTTGGCAGTTAATCAATATGAGTAATTGTTATATTTAAAATGAAGCATATTTATTAATGTAAACCACACGTTTAACAATATACTATCAGTTGTTGAACACAATGCTCCACAATCAACACAGCCTTATCTCTTAACATTGTTTCTGAATGGTTAACGTTCGAATGGGGCTTCAATTAAATACTCTTTGTTCAACGTTCAACAGTTTTTACAATTGATTGGAGGTACAAGCGAATTTGTGTGCTAATTGACCAACTGCTTTATTGCGATGATGATGCTACTATCTTATATCAGAGTATAGCTGTCCTTTCCTAAAGTCTTCTTTAAAGTTCTTGTTAAGGCAGTAGAGGAAATATTTAATGCCCAAAAATGATGCAAACTGTTGTTTCCACAACTGAAATTATTACGTTACTCCTACAATTGCATTCAGTACCATTTAAAAATCATCTGGGGCCTTAAAAACCGTCTGGGGCATACTTTATTTGCAGTTCCAACTATATTTAATTTCGACTCAGCTAGTAGAATAAAATTTAAAACACGTTAGCAAAAACAAATCGATTGTAGTTGTTTTACTATTTACGTAGCTCGCACAGCTCTGATGCATTCCTAGTCTAAAACGTTTTTGTTTCAAAAGTGCCGCGCTACTGTTTTGAAAGGTACAGTCAATCTATGTGAGTGACTGCCGTTTACGTGGAACTATTCCGCTTCAGGGAACTATGGCCTGAAAAAATATAGCTTAACCCTATTTTTGTATGTTTTTAAGCTTTGTTGGCGTTATACAAGATTTTGATAGGCATGAAAAAGTATGTCGATTTTGTTGAAATTGACTGAAATTTTATTTGGGAATGAAAACAGCTGCATTAGGGTTTTGTAGACCGCCGGAGGAGAACTGGACGCAAAGGCTCTGCCGGTTTCCCAAGCCTCCTCTAAGTAAGGATGCGATGAAGGAGTGCCGCTTGGGACTTTTAGTGGGCGCACTGGGGGTCACCCCTGGGAGCCCCCACATACCACTCCCGTCCCCCGACGAGAGGGGATGCGTAGGCATTTTACAACAGCGAAACCAAAAAAAATGGGTTTTGTAGACGATGCTTTTTATTATAACAAAAACATGTTAGTGTGTTATGTGTGTGTTTGTTATGTTATGTTATGGAACTAGTGTTTTGACTTAGTATCACCTAGATTTCGCGTGGTGAGTTGAATCTACCCTCGCTTTTTGGTTACAACTTTGTTTTTGGTTCAAATAGTCAGTATTTTGACACGTTACTTGAAACTTTAAATACGTCAATTTCAATTAACCTTTGACAAAAACGCTGACAATCAAATTAATCAATCAATTGTCACAAAGCTAGTCAGTTCATTTAGCGTAACAATATACTGTTTGTTTGCTTGGCGCGGCGTTTGTCCACTAAAATTTTGCTTGTAGTACAATAGGGCGTAGGTATTTTGAAAGAAAAAATAAGATATTTTATTACACGATTTTAAATGCAGCTCGGCCTACCTATCATGTTATTCGGATGTATGAAATGTTATATTGTAAAATTTCATTAAAACCCATTCAGTAGTATTTATGTGAAAGAGTAACAAACATAATTATGGAGTTACATATAATTTTTTACCTATAAAGCTATTCGGATTTTTCTAGTTATACCTGACTAGAAAAATCCGAAAAAGACAATGGAAAAAATTGATAATCGAGGCGGGAATCGAACCCGCGTTTTTTCCATAGTATTTCTTCTTTTTGGATAATTATGAAGGTTTGTTACTCTTTCACATTTTTGGATATAATATACCTTTACCATACTTGCTAACAAACTTTGGCGTTTATAATATTAAGTACTAGAATATTCTAAATATAATATGTCCAAAAAAGCCACAACATAAACAATATTAACAGAATAGTTTTATTACTCTGTCGCGTCTACATATTTAATCTGCGTCGAGAAGGGGCCAGCATTAATAAAACATTCATGGGTTATTACTGCGGATGTGGCGAGCCAACGGTTGTCTTTAAACATTCGGTGGAACCCCTGCACGCAACGGCATACCGTTATATAAAATACAGGCGGTGTTTGAAATAAGAGTACTTTTTTTTTCTTTTTTTTTATAGAGTGTTAGGGTGTAACTCTACAGTATAAGCTGACCTTATTGGTTTTCACATACTTACCCCAGGTTTCTGAATGACTGATAAAGTAAAAATCAACTAATCAGGTGTCAAAACTGTCATTTTAGTTCCTGAAAATAATAGTTTTGACACTTGATTAGTTGATTTTTACTTGATCAGTCATTCGGAAACCGGGGGTTAGTGTTTCTCATAGGTTTGTTAAAGTTTAAATGACTCAAATCCTTTGGTGTTCTGTGTCTTGTAAGCCAGGGCTGCGGGAACCATGATTCTTCCGCAACGTGTAACCTAATCTAACTGTCGTGTCGTAATAGTTGCTGTTTTACGACGTGCAAAGATAGTAAGCTATGTATACTATCACTATATTAAATAGACTGGAAAACACTTTAATAGCTTTGTCTTCAATTGAAATCATCAAAGTCAAATAGATAGCTTTCTATAGTAATAATATCCTCAACATGGAAATTAGTACATGGGATTATTCGATGTAATGGCCCATCGATCAAATAACCTATCAACTAAATAGCTATTCGATGATTTGTTACAGAAATGGGGTCTCGTAAAAGGATTTCTTTAACAGGGGTCATAAATAAATTTATTTTTACTCTTAAAACTTGTGTGGTGACGGAGGAAGAATACAATATGTCACCACCCCATCTCATTCCATGGGTGTCGTAAAAACCGACTAAGGGACTAACCGTAAATATTATCTTTACGAAGTAAAAAGAAGGAAAACTTGAAATTAAACCCTATACCAATCCGTCTGGTCAGCGTGGTATTAGTAGGCCAAGTATCCCTCCGTCACGGGAGGAGACCCGTCCCTGCAGTGGGACATTAATGGGCTGTTATGATGAATGATCTTAAAACTTGCTTTATTGTCTGGCTGCGACACCAAAGATTTTGTAGTACATTATGAACTAAAAGATATAAGTCGTTAGAGTTCCCTTTCATGAAAAGTTCCGGGTTCAAGTCTGAGTAAAGTTTATTACAATTGTGAGTAATGCTCAGTTTCGTAGAGTTATTCACTGAGTCTGGTGTATTGTTTATTATTTTGATATTCTCTTTCTTGTTAAGTGGATTTCTCTGTTCGTGTTTCGAGATTAAACTACTAGTACAGTCAAATAAGGCTTAATTAGGGGCAAACCTCGGAATGGAAGCGAATAAGCTGTAAATTTGCATAAACCTTTGTTTTGGTGTACTAATGACTGGTAGAAAAGTCTCATATGATCACGTGTCTGCGTCATAAGTTATTCAAGGTCAAAGGTCACGAAAATCAGTTTTTTCCCATTATCTCGTTTTCTATGGGAAATACGCATTTAACGTCATTATAAATATTGTAGATCATAAAATTGTCTACAAAAAATATCTGAACACTTTTCTCCTAAAAAGCATCGCTTTCGAGATATCGTGACTTTAGAGCGCAGGAAAGTCGTATTTTCGACTATATGCACACACTAGCTTTTTCCCGTGATTTCGCTCGCCTTTATAAATATTATGAAAAATAAGGCTTATTTCAATATATAGTAGCATATGCATGCTTGGTCACAGCCTAATCGGTTTGAAATTGACAAGGTTACATACAAACTTCCATCCCCTATCTTATCCCTTTAGGGGTAGAATTTATCAAAATCCTTTCTTAGCGGATGCCTACGTTATATCATCTACCTGCATGCCAAAATTCAGCCAGATCTGTCCAGTGGTTTGGGCTGTGCGTTGATAGAACACTAGGTATGTGGTAGGAGTATTCCTACTGGAGAAACCACGTTAATAACGCACGCACAGCCCAAACCACTGGACAGATCTAGCTGAATTTTGGCATGCAGGTAGATGATATAACGTAGGCACCCGCTAAGAAAGGATTTTGATAAATTCTACCCCTAAAGGGATAAGATAGGGGATGGAAGTTTGTATGTAACCTTGTCAATTTCAAACCGATTAGGCTGTGACCAAGCATGCATATGCTACTATATATTGAAATAAGCCTTATTTTTCATAATATTTATAAAGGCGAGCGAAATCACGGGAAAAAGCTAGTGTGTGCATATAGTCGAAAATACGACTTTCCTGCGCTCTAAAGTCACGATATCTCGAAAGCGATGCTTTTTAGGAGAAAAGTGTTCAGATATTTTTTGTAGACAATTTTATGATCTACAATATTTATAATGACGTTAAATGCGTATTTCCCATAGAAAACGAGATAATGGGAAAAAACTGATTTTCGTGACCTTTGACCTTGAATAACTTATGACGCAGACACGTGATCATATGAGACTTTTCTACCAGTCATTAGTACACCAAAACAAAGGTTTATGCAAATTTACAGCTTATTCGCTTCCATTCCGAGGTTGAATGCTTATTTTACTGGAGTATACTGCTCTCGTTGAGATTAAACTCTACTGGATACGTAAGTGTTGTCTAGACTATTTTGGGGGAGGCTAGGATGCTAATGTATGTTTAATTTTGGCTTTAATTATGTCATTATAAATAAGAACTATAGCTATATTTATAATTATCATTACAGTCTTTTAAGGTAAAAAAGTGTTGATTCTAAAATGGTTTTTGTCCACGTTAATCTTAACAAGTATTAGTATTATTTTTAAATTAAATATTAATTTAAATGCCTAGCATTTATTACTAGAAGAACAAATAAGAATTATTAAAATCATTCACTGCATGTACACTCAAGGTTTTGCCCTAACGTTATTATTTACTTTAGATTTTTTTTCTTAATATCAACCAACAAATCTCCTTTTTCTTTAAAATAGATTTGAACTTCAATTCAGGCTTTAACACTAGAACTTCAAATTTTCCTACCACACACAAAACAGGCGACAAATAAAATGAACTTCAGAATAAATTCTACAAGACGTCACAAGGTCAGATCTTTTATGACCTTAAGGTCAATAACATAAAAGGTACATAAGCAGCTAGTAGACATAGCAGTGACAAGGGTATGATACATCATTATTCACGGGAACCTATTTCATGCGCTAAGCACCCTGTTTATGTGGACCTTAGGATAAAAACTTAAGCTATAAATATTCCTCACGCATTCACACAACGCCATCTAGTCCCAAACTAAGCAAAGCTTGTACTATGGGTATTAGACAACGGATAAATATACTTAAATACTTGTTTTTATTTGTAAATACATACATTATTATACATAGAAAACCAATGCAAACAATTATGTTCATGCACACAAAGATTTGCATTGAACGGGAATCAAACCCGAAACCTCTGCCAAGCAGTCATGTTATATAACCACTACGCCACAGAGGTCGTCAATCTATGTCTAGGTCGAGCTATGTAACAAGATCTCGACTGGCTCAGTGGAGCGCTGGTAGACGTAGTTGTGGGTTGAGTTTCCACGCAGGATAATTATTTTTATGATCCACAAAATATTGTCCTGAGTCCAGACTCAGGACAATATACATCCAGATGTTGTTTATGTCCGTTAAGCTGAGAAAAGTCCCCGTGACAAACATCTATACTACAGGCACACTCCGCGTGGTGACGGAGTAAGAATACAGTGTGTCACCACCCCATCTCATCCCATCCCAAAACCGACTAAAGGACTATCCGTGAATATTATCTTTTCCTAATAAAAAGAGGAAAACTGAAATCCGTCTGGCCAGGGTGGTATTAGTAGGCCAAGGATCAGGATCCCTCCGTCATGGAAGGAGCCCCGTCGCTGCAGTGGGACATTAGTGGGCTGTTATGATGATGACAGATACACTCAAAAATGATTTCGCATAAAAAATCGCGTAAATCGTGTGAATCGAACTATCAACCTCGTGCATGGCAGCCGCTTCCGCGACCGTTGCGCCACCGAGGCATTCAAAGTTTTTGTGCAATTCACTAATTACTGTCCTGAGCCTAGACGTCCTTCGTTTCCGTTAACATTATAGCGCCGATTACACTAGACTACATGTAGGACACTACATGTACTCTTTCCATTTCCATGTAATTGTTTTGACTACATGTAGTGTCCTACAAGATGTAGTCTCCTACAAGATGTAGTGTCCTACATGTAGTCTAGTGTAATCGGCGCTTATGTTTGTAAAAATCTCTGCCAACATCCATTTCTCCAGTTTCCTATCAATAGTTCAAAGATCAACACAAACACCAAAGTGTTATATTCAAACATAATGAAACAGATTTCTTTCAAATACCCCTGACCTCAAAAGATATTGGGTCAGGGGTCTACGAATAGAATATAAAAGAATACCAATTTATGTAATTGATTCCCATCTATTCCCCATGGGCATAATTGTCCCTCGGGAATATTCAGAGGCAGTAAAGGTGATTATCTGCACGCTTTTTCAATTTACTTTGCGAGTGCCAAGCTTTATGATTAAAGCACAATCTCTAAGGAGTAAAACCCTTCTTCTAAATTGAAGACGTTGTATTTTAGAATATTTTCTTAAGGTAAATAAAAAAAATAAA
The DNA here is from genome assembly GCA_905475405.1 of Schrankia costaestrigalis. Taxonomy (NCBI): domain Eukaryota; kingdom Metazoa; phylum Arthropoda; class Insecta; order Lepidoptera; family Erebidae; genus Schrankia; species Schrankia costaestrigalis. The sequence continues at coordinate 11,265,195 of FR997851.1, forward strand.
AATAAAATAAAAATTTATTCAAAAAACATTATTACATTTGTATATATAATGCCGACGTAGTTTGTACATAATAATTATACGTCTAATTACTTACTTATATCTATTACAAAAATATAACTTATTTATTAATTATATTACTAAGTCAGCACAAATTGCTTGAATGTATTCATTTGAATCAGCAACCTACCTGACCTAGGTTTATACCTGTGTTTCAGGCTAACGGATTACTTATTACATAAAAACATTTAGTAAAAAAATTATATGTTAATCAAAGAAATATAATAAAACATCAATATAATAACACTAAAACTATTTAAGAACTACCATTAAACTCTCCGTATCAAGGTAGAAGTTAGCTTTCGAAGAAACGTCGTTAGTATTTATATTATTCATTAAAGGAGGTGTGTGGTAACGGAGTAAGAATAAAATAAATGTCACCACCCCATTTCATCGTAGGAATAATTATTCGCTTATACTAGAAGTAATTTAAAAAAAATTAACTGTCGTACCAAGGGTTACCGTACAAGTGTAGTAGTTTTACAAGTACTTATTTATCTAAGTACTGAATTTATTTCATCCTGAGTGGAATTTTATCCCTCAAAACACCACAGCATTAAATAAATAAGCATTTAATAATGTCCTCCGTGTGGTGTCGGAGTAAGAATACAATATGTCACCGCCGCATCTCATCCCATGGGTTTCGTAAAAACCGATTATGGGACTATCCATGAATATTATCTTTACGAAATAAAAAGAAGGAAAACTTGAAATTAAACCCTATACCAATCCGGCTGGGCAGCGTGGTATTAGTAGGCCAAGTATCCCTCCGTCACGGGAGGAGGCCCGTCTCTGCAGTGGGACATTAATGGGCTGTTATGATGATTAAATAATGCGTACTACGAGTACACAGATCTTGAGACAACAAAATCTTAAATTAATTCAAAGTTATAGCTATAACACGAACACAAAACACACAGTGAACATTTTACGGTACATAAATATATCATTCTAATAGAAATATCAATGAAACCGCTCCAGGGACAAATTGTTAGGTTGTCAGGTAGCTACGCTTGCGTTATTCGAAACGGTGTACCAACACCCTTGTCCTCTTTGTAGGCCATTAAATGCTGCTACCATATTTGTTTAACGTAAGGAATTTATGTATATTTTATGAGACGCTCAGTTTTCATGCTGGCGAAGCAAAATTGTTAAGTCCGTTCTCTATGTTTTACTAGAGTAATAGATTTAAACTATCGCGATTTGTATACATAATACTATTTTTGCAAGTCGGCCGAAACGTTGGAGAAAAACCTAAATAGGTATTTATCTTACTAGTATCTAGGCTAATTAGTATATACCGCGAGTTAGACCCGTATAAAATAGTATTTTGCTAGAAAATCTAATATATCATGTAAATTATAAACAGAAAAACAAACAAAATTGAATTATACCTAATCGAGATCATGTATACTGCCTAGATGTGCCTTGTAATTAGTTATTTATGTTTGTCAAACTCCTTAGGACACTTAGCCCGATCCTTAGACCGGCAATTCTATTTATTTTTTTTGTAATCAAACACTACATACCATTATAAACACTGTTACACACTATAGCTCCAATAAATATTACCAAATAACTTCATACTACTCATTCGTGTGATGACGGAGTAAGAATACAATATGTCACCACACCATCTCATCCCACGAGTGTCGTAAAAACCGACCAAGGGACTATCCGTGAATATTATCTTTACGAAATAAAAAAAGGAAAACTTGAAATTAAACCCTATACCAATCCGTCTGTATTAGTAGGCTAAGTATTCCTCCGTTACGGAAGTGGGACATTAATGGGCTGTTATGAACTTCATACTCAAAAAATCACAATAAATATATTACAGAACAAAACTTTGTAATTTAGGACAAACTCTTAACCACAAAACAAAAGAGCAATGAGATTAGAAATTAATACGTCTTCCCCAAACGCACTTAAACGAAAAGTTCTCAACAAAAAAAAATTAAACTGAATTTGTGAAGAGGTTCGGCCCGTCATGGCGTGAAATGTATGTTGCAGGGAAATGAGGAAACCAGGGATTTCGCGAAATCCCGTTTGTACCAGAAAAAAAATGCTCATATTTTTGTTTGTAGGTTAAAAAACACAAGGATTCCAACTTCTGTGGGTTAGGTTAGGTTAGAACTGTGATTTCGTGATATCCCTAGTGATTTCGTGAACTCCCTGGTTTCCTCATTTCCCTGCGACATGTACAAATTACAGCCGAATGAAAAGGAAACGAAGGCTTTTATTCCGACACCGGGGGATTAAAAAAAGGTTTTACGTACTCTGTTCGGGGGTTACCGCAGATGCAGGTTGTATCCTGTAGGGTTACAACCTAACATGGAACATTAATCTACTTTTTATACTTAACCCTTCGAATATTGTAGGCCTTTGTTGACTGGGGTATGTGTACGCTGGTATTGTGTCCGTCTTACTGTGACTTGGCAAATTTATAATAGTTTAAATGCTCCTACGTCTGTAAATCATATTCATCATAATCATCATAACAGCCCATTAATGTCCCACTGCAGTGACAGGCCTCCTCCCGTGACGGAGGGAAAGTAAATCATAATAAGTATGTATTATTATTTATTACAACTATCATATTGGGAACAAGCTCTATTAACTGAAGACTTGTACAGATTTAAAGTAAACATAATAATATACAACAAAGTACATACCTACGTCTACTTTTAAACCAATAGTTTATGGATCTCCTAATTAATAATAATATTTTCGTAGGATACAAAATCTTGATGGGTATCACGAACACAAAAGTCGGCTGTATACGTGAACCCCTATATTTCTCTTGAAGTCCAGTAATACACATAAAACTATAACGTAAAAGAATACACCTTATACCTTCCTTTCCTTCGAGAGGCGGGGCGTCGGGAGTGGCGTATGGCGTGGCATGTGGCGTGGCGTTGAGCGGGGCGTTGGACGTTTTTTCTGTTTACGCTGGGGCGGGGCGTGAAGCGGCACGCATCATCGCAAGCGTAAACACAAACTTATAGCAATATAATATGACGTTGTTTATAGAGAAGCGTGGCGGTGCCCGCTGCGTGCTCCGCAGCGTGCGAGGCTCTATTTCAAACAAATGTGTCAAAAAGCGCTTCTCCGTAAACAAGGCCTAAGTACTTGGTTTAGTTTTAATTAGTAACATCTATTTCTAACTTAATAGTCTGTTTTTCTAAGTGATTTAAACTTAAGTTTTGCTTTAATAAAACGCATAAACATAAAGCTATATAAATAATTATGATACAAATAATTTTCATTGTTGTGAGACAATAAAAGACTTGTTCTATAAACGTCCCTCGTTAAACTACAGCGGGCTATTCATTTAAACTTAACTGTAATTATGATGAAATTAATAAGATTTTGTATTTCCATTTGTTTCGAGATTTGATCATAACAGCCCATTAATATCCCACTGCAAGGACGGGCATCCTCCCGTGACGGAGGAATACTTGTCCTACTAATACCATGCTGGCCAGACGGATTGGTATTGGGTGTAATTTCAAGTTTTCCTTCTTTTTATTTTGTAAAGATAATATTTACGGATAGTCCCTTAGTCGGTGTTTACGACACCCATGGGATGAGATGGGGTGGTGACATATTGTATTCTTACTCCCTCACCGCACGGAGTACTTAATGCTTATCGCCGTGATAAACAAAACAATAATATTTAAATCACTTTTCCCGAAAGAAAAAACGATGAAAAAAACAGATACAAATTAAAAGAAATCGGTCATACTTCGTTATCGAAAAAAGCTTTGAAAGCGAAATATAATAAAAATAAAATGTAAACGCTTATAAATTGAAGTACAACAATCTAATTTATACTTAGATCACAACTGAATATGAAAATGTTAAGCGACGTGATCACAATTCTTATTCTAGCCACGAATGAACCAAATGGAGAACTTAATATTTCAGCCTCTGTTGAAATAACGCCTGAGTTAAGCATCACATCGAATTATATTTATAAGATTGACGATTTGATTTTAAATATTATTTTATTGCCTTTTTTTTAGCAATCTTATTTTAGAAGTAAAGCAGGCGCAAGAAAGGATAATACCGAGCGCCATGCAACTAGTCGAGGTTCTAACCTTTCCTAAACCAAACAGTTTTTTCGACCAATTGTTAAGGGATGTATCGTTTATTCGGCCAAAAAAACATAGTTTTTTCGACCAGCAGTTAATCGTCCAGTTGCATTTCGGAATTCCGTGGTAAAACCGTGGTGAAAGATTCGGGAAGAGTGATTATGGAAAATGGCACAGGATTGGAACTTGAAAGGGCCGTAGGAAATCGTTGTAAGGACAGCAAGCATGGAACCAAATATAACATTTGCAAGAGCGTGGACGCCTGCAATTCCAAAGGTTAGCTAAACCGATATCAAAACTTAAAAAAGGTTGTAAATTTTATATCCCAGTGATTTCACTAGCTACTACCTAGTTAGATGGGTACTGTAATACATGTACCTAAACACAAAAATTTGTACACGGTTACTTAATGGTAGATTAAGCGGGTATAATATCCAGCAGTCTTACCGACTTAAAAGAGCGCTTGCGTAAAAAACGTGGTTAACAATTTTTATTTAGTGTACAATAAAATATTTCATATATTATGTATTTAAAATATCAATCAATAAACTATTTTATCTAATAACTAATCAAGCTATTCATTGTGAATTAAAATGACTATAAATAATCGCCTTTAACTAACACTACATTACCATTCGGTGATAATATAAAATTATTACGAAATCTCCGAGCTCTAGAATTGAAGATACTGAACTTAATAATCAAATTTGATCCTTATTACAACAGTACAAAGGCACACAATACAAAGGCCTTCAAGGTCTTTAAGCCTCTTCGTGTAATTTTCCTTCCAATTTATTCCATACAAACAAAACTTGTTCTTATTTTTTTTTTCTTTCATCCCAATCAAGGTTCATAAAATTCTGTTAAACTCATGTAAATACTTAAAGCTTCCACTCACGTAGCAAATTTATTCACAATCAGTCGAAATAACTTACTTACTTTTATAGACACAGCAATGACGACCTCTGTGGCGTAGTGGTTATATAACATGACTGCTACGCAGAGGTCTCGGGTTCGATTCCCGCTCAATGCAAATCTTTGTGTGCATGAACATGATTGTTTGCATTGGTCTGGGTGTGTATAATATGTATGTATTTACAAATAAAAAGTACACACATCAAAAAAGTCTAAGCAACATGCATGATATTACAAATTTACCATTTATATTAATTAATTTCTAAGTATTTACTCACTCAAAGTGTATAGGTAAGTAAACTTTTTTGTTATTGATGACATACTGGTTGGTTGTAAAAAAAAAATTTCGATTATGTTTTGTTTTTTTTTCATAAAATTCAAATGACTGCGAATTTGTTTGAATTTGAGTGCATGTTAATTGCTACGTTTTAGTCTTGATTTTATAATTTTACCAACCATTTAAATACAGTTGGCGACAAAATTGAATTGTTAGATATTCTTTACGTCATGGAGCGACGTCATTTGACGGCAGATGAAATGAAAAGAGCTGTAGGGATGTTGCAAGCGGGAAGTAATCAATCTCAGGTATCTCGACATTTTGGTATTCATAGAAGTGTTATTTGTCGTCTTTGGCAGCGCTACAATAATACAGGGGAACCCGCTGAACAGCATCCAGGCCGTAAAAGGAGTACAACCACTCGGCAAGACCGGTACATACAACTGACTGCAAGACGCCAGCCGATGTTAACCGCTCGAGAGATAAGTTTGAGGCTACAAAATTCAAGTGGTGTTGATGTAAGTCCCCAAACTGTGCGAAATCGACTGCATGAGTACGGCCTACGAGCTCGACGCCCTATCAGGTGCCCACCGATACGTCACGGGAATCGCGCTCGTCGAAATGAATGGTGTAGAGAACGCATAACATGGACCCAGGAACAATGGGATAAAATTATGTTTTCCGATGAGTCGCGATTCGGGTTTAGGCCTGATACAAGAAGGGTGCGAGTGTACCGTCGACCCGGAAATACTGAAAGACTCAGGTGCGTTCAGGAAGTTCATCCATACAGCGGCTCAACAGTTATGGTATGGGCGGGTATTATGAAGAACAGGCGAACTGAGCTCGTTTTTGTAAATGGAAACATGAACGCTGAAAATTACGTTGAGGATATTCTCAGACCTTATGTCCATCCATTTGCACAAACCTTTGGCTCCGATTTTACGTTAATGCATGACAATGCGCGTTCACATACAGCTCGGCGAACCAGTGAATACTTGGCAACGGAGAACATCCAGGTATTGCCCTGGCCTGCACAATCGCCAGACCTCAACCCCATCGAGCACGCATGGGACATGCTCCAGAGACGTGTTTTGAAGGACTTGGACGGAGTGACAACAACCCAACAGCTGAAGGATTTGCTACAATTCCATTGGGAGCGAATACCGCAAGATGACATAAACAGTCTCATTAATTCAATGAATAATCGTTGCCGACAAGTTCTGAATAGCAGAGGAGGCCATACTTTGTATTAAATTGTCCTATTCTTTCACAATAAATTCATTTTCTTAAGAAATTTCAATTTGTAAAAAAAAAGTTTAGTTTCTTATGTACCTGTATATTCTAATATTGTTAATTTCTGTTATTAAAAGAACTTATAAAGAAAACAGCTGTTATTTTTACATCATAGAACCCTAAAAATATTATTTTAAAAATAAAATACAACGTTATAATTAAAATAAATGGTAAAATAAATTAATATAAATGGTAAATTTGTAATATCATGCATGTTGCTTAGACTTTTTTGATGTGTGTATTTAAGTATGTTTATCAGTTGTAAAGTACTCATAGTACAAGGACGCCCCCCAGCTAGGTGGACCGACGAACTCAAAAAGGTCCCTGGGTCGGACTGGATGCGGAAGGCGCAGGACTGTGTTCTGTGGCGCGTGTTGGGAGTGGCCGATGTCCAGCAGTGGACTGCAATAGCTAGTTGATTGATTGATGCTTTTATTGTCCAATCGCATAACAACATCCTGCATAAGAGACTAAGGGTGACAAATCAACATCGAGCTATGCTGCGCTGTACTGCGCTGTGCTATGTTTGGTCAACTCGCTCGGCTAATATTTTAATGAGGATACAAACAAACCATGCTGTGCTGCGCTGTGTGAGGCTACGCTCTGTTTAAAAACGCAGCAGTCTCGAGCGAGGCGCGCTACCCGCCGTGCTAAGCCGCGCTGTGCCGAACCGTGCTATGTTTTTTATGCTGCGCTGTGTCGAGCTATGCTAGGTTTGGAGCACGCTGCGTGCCCCTCCATTGCCTTCAGACGTCTGCTGATTACTTTATACTGAGCTAGATTGTTAAAAAGCGTAGCTTAAGAAACACAGCACAGCACAGCGCAGTACCGTTTAATTGTTAAAAAAACGTAGCTTAAGAAACACAGCATAGCACAGCGCAGCATAGCTCAATGTTGATTTGTCACCCTAAGCCCTGTCTCATGGAGTCATCGTAGAAATAATTGTTTTGCGTGGGAATCTAACTTGCGACCTTGTGCACGATAGCCGCTTATTTATAGAATCGCTGCGACAGCGACACCGAGGCGTAATATAAAAACATTACAAAAACTATAAGGCAGAATTTAAATGTAACTGTATCTGTTTTTCTACAGTTTTTACCTGCGTATTCATGGAGAGGTCAGTATGCCAGGTTGTGGTAACGTATCTTATTTAGCAGTATTATAATGTAACCCGACATTTTAGACTGTACAATAAAATCTTTTGAATGCCTCGGTGGAAAAGCGTGTATAAGACTGCCGTTAACGAGGTCGTGGGTTCGATGTCCTCGCAACATAATTATTTATTTTGTGTGATCCACAAACTGTTGTTCTAAGCACGGATGTTCTTTGTGTCCGTTAATTCTATGCTTATAAAAGTGTCCACGACACAGCTGGTATTGATCTACAAAATTGTCTTTAAAAATAAAATTCAAACAACAAAATACCCATTACGTAAGTAAGTACGTAAAAATTTTATTTTCCATAGATAAAGCACATTGTTTGGTAAGCCCTGTATTTGCCGATTTTACGAAAAACTCTCAACAAAGAGCGCCTCAGATGAATGGAGCAAACCTAATTAACCCTGAGGAGGTTGATGGGATCCGATTTTATCTTCTTTTTATTATTTCATGACAATAGGTATTATACAAGGGAATTAAATTTCGCCGTTTAAATTCGTTTGTAGCTGTGAAAGAGACGTAATTTATATAATCAGACCGTTTTTAGAAATAAGCCTATATTTATATGTTGAGGAATGAAATAATTGAAAAATAATTTGCTTAGGAAGTAGGTAGTAGCAAGTATAGTAGTTTATTTGACTTGTTTAATAAGTTGTCATTTAATTAGACGTTGACAGTTGCTTGTAGTATCATACCACAACGTCGTAAAAGCCGTCTCCGATGCCAGCTTTAAGCAGATCTAAGTTACTTCTTATAAAGTGTCAAGTTTTTAGATCAACTTGTTTGTCAATTGTATAATATAAGACTAAATATAAGTCTGTCTCCGTGTGGTGACGGAGTAAGAATACAATATGTCACCACCACATCTCATCCCATGGGTGTCGTAAAAACTGACTAAGGGACTAACCGTCAATATTATATTTACGAAATATAAATAAATAAATATTGCTCACACATTCACACAACGCCAAAAAGAAGGAAAACTTGAAAATAAATCCTATACCAATCCGTCTGGCTAGCGTGGTATTAGCAGGCCAAGTATCCCTCCGTCCCGGAAAGGAGGCCCGTCCCTGCAGTGGGACATTAATGGGCTGTCATGAAGAGATAAAACTTGTGTTGAAAAATTTCTTAGCTACTACTTCAGGACTTTACGAGAATTGTAACTTCAGTAAGCATGTTTGTAACAATTACTTCGATAAAAGTGTTAACTCTGCTAAGTAATCGATACTTTACAGTACATTTTTAAGCCATCAAAACAAAAAAACAAAACAAAAAAGCCTCAATACAAACCAACGCAAGCAAAGAATAAACTACCGTGATATAATTCCACAACATAGTACATTGCTAAACGAGAGTGTGTGATCTAGCCTTAGGCAGTTTTACTGGACAAAATTGGCTCTCCGCCTCTAAGCTTAACTTTTTTCATAGTGAACCTAACCTATCTTAATATTGAGTAGAACACTTTTACTAAAATTTGTTTACTATTTTTGAGATGTGTAATTCGTGTGGTGACGGAGTTAGAATACAATATGTCACCACCCCATTTCATCCCATGGGTGTCGTAAAAACCGACTAAGGGATGATCCGTGAATATTTATTATCTTTACGAAATAAAAAGAAGGAAAACTTGAAATTAAACCCTTTAACAATCCGTCTGGCCAGCATGGTATTAGTAGGCCATGTATCCCTCCGTCACGGGGGGAGGCCTGTCCCTGCAGTGGGCCATTAATAGGCTGTTAAGATGATTTATTAGATGTACTCATTGATTCACAAGACAAAGTTAGCTATGTGGTTATGGAGTAAGAACACAGGCCCCTTATAACTTTTCGGCTATCGCGTTTCATTATTATAACTATTGTAATTAAAACTGCAAGGTTTTTACTTTATTTTGCTTGACGTTTTGCCACAGGTTACACTGTCCGTGGTTCAACTTGACTTGCTAACAGCAAAATAATAGTAGATAGCATGCCGCAATTTAAAATTTCCAACACCATCCTTACTTATTCTTTAAAATTCGGCAGGAGTAATAGAGTTTTGAGGTTATAAGTAATCACAAAAGAGCATTGAGTAAATATTTAAACTTCATACAGACAAATTTCTTCTTTTCTCATATTTTCGTTTTAAAGAAGAAAGAAATTCTTCAAAGGAAAAAAACTAATCTCATTTACTAGGCCTAAAATCTTTCACAATACATTCTAGACACGCCTAAATAAAGTTTTAGCATATCTACGTAAAAGCCAGTTTATACTTACTACTAGCTGAACCACTTCGTTGGGCGGTGAAAAATATGCGTCCCTTTTATAAACATATTTAATTACTGCTCCACTCCTAGTCTTAGCGTGATTCTATATAGCCTATGACATTCCCCAATAAATGGACTATTCAACGCAGAAAGATTTTTTTAAATCGGTTCATTATATCCAGAGATTACCCTCTACAACGTCACAAACACACAAACTTTACTTCTTTATAATATTAGTATAGATAACATTTTGCACTCAAACTTGTAGTAAAAATAATATACAACTTATTTAACTAGGAGTGTAAAACTCTATGAATACATAACGAAGAGTACACCCCCTCTCTCCCCTCCCTTCCTGTAAAGTCAGGTACTTATCACCCCCTAGAAACAGGTCAAGTGTTAGTAGGAAAATATTTGCACTGTTGATCTTAGTTAATTGTGCTGTTACTAGAGTCATAAAATGTCGTTTAGTAGAAAAACGCTTTCAAAATCTTTTTACTTTTACTTATATTTTGTTTTATTACGAATGCTATAAATATCGCATTATCATCTGAGTCTTAGAGCCATATCCTTTCTCTATATCTATCTCTATTAGGGGTCTTCTATTCTTATAATATAATATCTTCTCTCTTTTTGGAGTACTCAGATAATATCGTGGTATCTATAGTAACTGTCTTAGAGGCGTCTCTGTCAAAGCATGTGGCTGGCATGCAAGAGATCGTTGTTTGTAATCCTTCAAAGAACAATGTTATTTGTTTGTATTGTAATTGTCCAGAACCTGGATGTTCTTTATATGCGTGAAGTTCAACTGTCTATAGTCCTTACGGTACACGGCACTTATACAATAATTGTATTTTTTAGAATAGTGTAAGTGTTAGTAACTTACTATAGTCATCTGCAAGAGTGCTGTTAGTTTGCAAATATTTGCTACCTTGCATTTTCTTAAATATTACTCTATAGTGACAGATAAGCAAATAACCCATCTAATGGTAAGTTTTACCGCCCCTCAAGAATATCAGCAATTCTACAGCACAGCTTCTCTGCTGCTTACCCTTGGGCACAAACTGTTATGTCTTATAGTCCTGTAATATCAAATTAATTTTGCCTAAAGATAAAGTAAAATGTACTACACAAGCGTCTAAAACAAACTTAAACTATAAAACCCAACATAATATAAACACTTGAAGGTGTTTAAACACTAGTTTAAATCATCTTAACAGTTTATAGTTAGGATAACAACCTATGTTCATACAACGGAGATGGTTACAAGCAATGTTAAATCTCACTTAATAACTAAGAACCTTTATTAAAGGATACACCGTCTTAAAGTACCAACATAAAATGTAAATGGTAAGAGAGAATTTGACACGGCTACATAGCCGGGTCAATTTCCTGTGACGAGGAATCGACGACCTCGGTAGCGAAAGTAGCGCAAGCGGCTGCCGTGCACGAAGATGTGGGTTCGATCCCCACGCAGGACAATAAATTAATAATAAATATTCACGGACATCTCTACACAGCGCCATCTGTTCCCAAAGTAAGTTAGGCTTAACCTGCTTGTGTTATGGGTAACAGAGCAACGAATATTAGTACCTATATACTTTTTTGTTGTAAATACATACATATTATACATAGAAACACTCAGACCAATGGAAACAATCATGTTCATGCACACAAAGATTTGCATTAAGCGGGAATCGAACCCGAGACCTCTGCGTAGCAGCCATGTAATAAAACCACTACGCCACAGAGGTCGTCATAGTATTAGTAGCCTAAGATAAAAACCATTACCCAAATATATTTAAAAGGTACACCACTAAAAAAACAATGCACTGTTAAGTCACTTTAGAGTTTGCTAAGTGTCTTTGATCAATGTAATATTTGTCAAAAAAAAAATATTGTGGTAATAAATCAACTTTTTTTATTTTTAAATACTGTCTCCACAGCGTAGTCTCATGATTCCAAGTTTCCATCCGTATGTACCAAGCTACGCGTGTAATTGCATGAGCAAAATTAAAACCAACTCCTTTCTCACTTACTTTCTAAATTACTTCTTCAACTTTGTATCATGACACTTATGACCTTTTAAAATCAGTGACGCATACGTGACGGTATCATACTCATTGCACTTACAGTGTAAATACAAGAACATTTTTATTGCACATTCTCCCCCTCAAAGGAACGCTGTACCGCCTCTGTTACGTTCCACACTCCGAAGTAAGCCATTCAAACAACAGAATTAAAATAAACGCATGTCGTTTAGCTGTATTTGTTTTCCTTGTACTGTTACAGGGTTGTGTGTATTTCTTATACAGGGTGTCCCAAAACTCGACGTTAATTCGAAACCAGGTGATAAGGCAAGTTGTGCTGGTTTTCAGAAAAATATTTAAAAAAATCTAAGTCGCATGGTTGTAAAGTTATAGGCATTTGAAAAAAAACTCAAAAATTCCCACTTTGTGACACCCTTTTCCCTCCTGTTGTCACAAATCTAAACTTTTGCCAACTTTTTTTTTTGCTGTGTTACCCTGAATAGTGCGTGCCTCTTTAAATTCTAATAAATAATTTAAAACCACCTGGTCTAGTTTTCACATCAATAGGACTTATTTCTTAGAATAAAATTTATTGTGAAAAAAATGTCCAGTTTGAATTGACTGTAGTGAAAAACAATGTACTACGCGAGTTTGGCAAGTTCCGCCAAAAGTTGGTGCATTAAGTAAGGATTTGAAAATGGTATCATACTTGGTAAATTGTGGCCGCTATCATGGACAAAAAAATTCTATGTTGTAAAATTTAGGAGCCGATTCCAATGCTGAATAAGTTAAACTGCTAAGTAGTTGAGCCGGAAAGAGTCACCATATCAAGTGAAAAGTAGTAGAAACAGTAGTATTAGTTAAAAGTGCCAAAAATACAGCCCATCGTATTTTAAAAACACATGAATTTCTCCCGTACCACGTTAGTACAGCGAGTACAAACGTTAGTATCCGGGGACTTCCAACATCGAGTAAATTTTCCCGGACAATATTAAAGAGGTACACTGAGATGACTCTTTTTTTTTTAAAGTTTTGGCCTGATAATTTAACATTAAAAAAGACAGCAACATGAACATGCATAATTTGCATAAATGTAATGAGTGTAACTCGTGGCTTTTTAAAATTGCGATAGGCTGTACTTTTTGGCACTTTTAACTAATACTACTGTTTCTAGTACTTTTCACTTGATATGGTGACTCTTTCCTTCTCAACTACTTAGCAGTTTAACTTATTCAGCATTGGAATCGGCTCCTAAATTTTACAACATAGAATTTTTTTGTCCATGATAGCGGCAACAATTTACCAAGTATGATACCATTTTCAAATACTTACTTAATGCGTCAACTTTTGGCGGAACTTGCCTAACTCGCGTAGTACATTTTTTTTTCACTACAGTCAGTTCAAACTGCACATTTTTTTCATAATAAATTTTATTCTAAGAAATAAGTTCTATTGATGTGAAAACTAGACCAGGTGGTTTTAAATTATTTATTAGAATTTAAAGAAGCACTATTCAGGGTAACACAGCAAAAAAAAAAGTTGGAAAAAAATAAGATTTGTGACAACAGGAGGGAAAAGAGTGTCACAACGTGGGAATTTTTGCGTTTTTTTTCAAAGGCCTATAACTTTGCAACCATGCGACTTAGATTTTTTTAAATATTTTTCTGATAACCAGCATGACTTGCCTTATCACCCGGTTTCGAATTAACGTCGAGTTTTGGGACACCTATTACCGTATATTGAGTATTCTCCGTGTGGTGACGGAGTAAGAATACAATATGTCACCACCCCATTTCAGCCCATGGGTGTCGTAAAAACCGATTAAGGGACTATCCTTGAATATTATCTTTACGAAATAAAAAGAAGGAAAACTTGAAATTAAACCATATCCGTCTGGCCAGCGTGGTATCTGTAGGCTAAGTATCCCTCCGTCACGGGAGTAGGCCCGTCCCTGTGGTGGGACATTAATGGGCTGTTATGATGATTGTCAAAAAAGGTAAATGTGCAATGTTGCCAACCTTGTGGTAAACATCAGATGGAAATGTTTTTGTTTATCTCAATGGTATCAGTTAATTAATTTTCATTCTAACAATGAACAAGCCATATAACTATCGGCACCAACCTAATCCAATAGCAACTGAATGAATCTTTTTTTATTTTAATAAAAATCGGACTTTTTTGACAAATGGGCAATCAAAATACACACGAAAAAGATTGTTATTCATACGCCACATATAACACTTTTGTAACAATAAGTGCTCAACCTGTATACCGTGTTCATTCTTACTTGATTTATTTAGTAAACAAACACCACTTATAGCAAATTCACTAGTTTTTACATCAATCACACACTTTGATATGGATAAAAATTTCTGGAAAGTAGCATTAAACGTTTATGCAATAGAAAACACGTAAATCACTTTGATTTATCCACTATCTTTCTTAAATTTTAAATAAATATATTTTTTTCCAACGAAAAATTTCACAGATAAAATTAATTTTATCATTTGACATTTGTAGATTATAGAATTTTGTCCTTGATTCCTATACATTTTTCAAAGATCAAAGACTAAAGTCTTTAGTCTGTGGTTGACACGACGCCATATTATGTTTACGTTTTAAAGCAAGTCCGTTTAAATAGACTATACATAAACTCATACTCATAAATCAATATGATTGCAATGTCAAGTTTTTACCACGCGGCAGTACCTACTAATAATAATAGCAATTTTATTTTGCTTTCATGGGGTAATAAAGGTCACCCCATAAAAAATAAGTACCCGTAACTTCACGCTTTGAAGGTTAGTGAAAGGTTGACATACGAAAAAATGAAATCACCATTTTTTTGTGACAAAATATCTGAACTAATAACATTTAATATGTGTTACCTTATTCTTACTATAAGTATCATCTGGGTACTCCAAAAATATATAGAAGATATTGTATAAGAATATATGACGCGTTATTTTATAAAAGACTACACATTGACGACCAATATGACTGACCAATACGAGAAAACTGACGAATCGGGTAAACTGACTAGTTAGGGAAACTGACGAATTAGAGATACTGACGAGAAAAGCGAAACTGACCAGTTAACGAAATGTATAAAACTGACGAGTTAGGTACTTTGTATTATTGTCTTTTAGATTTGCAAAATAAAGATAGAAGATATTGTATAAGAATATAAGACCCGTAACTGCAAGCGAGATAGATAGGAGAAATGATATGACCCTAAAACTCAGATGATAACACTATAGGTATCTATATTAAATACATATTAAAAGCGTCATTACTATGAGCCAAAATAACTGCTACATTGGACTTAAACGTATAAATGAACTAGTCGTTTGTTAAATGGGTTTCGAGGCCGTATTTGGCGGAACGTAAGGCACCGGCCAATTGCAGTCCTAGACGCAGTTCAAAAGCTGTTTTTGTGTACCAAATATCATACAATTTGTAAAATATTATTACCGTGTTCTACGTACAGCAGTGGACTGCGATATGCTAAATTGTTTGATTGAAGCAAATGCTCACAACTCATACAGTTTCGATTGAGCCAACCTACTTATTTGAAAACTGTGGGATTGTTTTCAAATAAGTAGGTTCCAGTTGTAGCAGTTTATAAATCAATAAAGTTACAATAATTTGATGAAAATGTGACTTTAATCATTTATCTAGCTATCCAACATTTTCATGAACTACAAAGCTTAACAAACCAAATATAACATAACCCTTTACTCCATCCAAACATTAAAAAATAAATTCATAAAACAAGTTAAAACCAACTGTTAAAAAATATTTTCATGTACCTACATTATGCTGAGAACAGAATCATTTTGAACATTCCTTTATTCGAATGTCATATCTTTATCTTTCTTTTGTAAATAAAAGACAAAAGAGGTTTTGCTCATGGCCGCATTATCTTTTAATAAAGGATAGATCTCAATGTTGATTGTTGGAGATGAATAAAAGATAAACGAACGCTTGTTAGAAATAGTTTTGGAAGGAATTGCGCTTTTTTAACTATGTGTACTTTGATGTCATTTAGTTGTCTCTGTGCTATCATTTTGGAAGGTTTGTTCTAGAATGGCGATCGCAAACCCTCAGGCGTAGGATGGGGAGACCACTCACACGGTGAACCGACGACCTAGTTAGGACGGTGGGAAGCCGATGGATGAGGGAGACACAAGACCGCGTAGGGTGGAAATGTTTGGTGGAGGCCTAATTCCAGCAGTGGGCATATGATGATGATAATTAGAGTTATCTGTGAAGTGACACTGTGTTAATATATTACAGGTGTAAAGGTAAAACCGAGAAATTATTTTTTTTCTATAACATTGGGTCATTCAAGAGTAATGTAAAGAAGCACATGTTACTTAAGACCGTCATTATTCTGCGGGTGTCTGAAAAACTTTGTGCTTCATACCGTCATACGTCTTTATCGTTCTGCAAGGGCGCTTAATTTTAGGTAAGTCCAAGTTATGACGTCACTAAAAATATCAAGATAGGAGAAACCTTTTTGCTTGTCAACAAAGATACAAAAATCATTAAGCCAACAAGGAAAAGGAGACATATTAATTTACTCAACAAACGTTAAATCCGAAGAGAAAACCAACCGTAAATCCTAATTTTCCTGAAAAGGCTCGAGGCGCAAATAAAAAAAAATACCACAGAAATTCTTCCCACAAAAACCCCCCTAAAGAATAAAGTCGCCGAAAAAGATTTTGTGCCAAGATATTAATACTATCATTAAAGTCCCCTTTAGCACAATTTACGTTATTTTTTTTACGTCGTGTGATTCAAAGTGGTTGTATATTTGGATTAATTTCCATTTCTTCGTTTGTAATTGCTCCCAGAAGAGGACCCTTGAGGCTAGGTGGCGTGGTACAGTCGGCCCCATAACTCGGTAAACGCATTCAAACTTCCAAAATATCTACTTATAACGTTAATAATTTTCAGCTTTTTTTGAAATACTAATATTCAGCTTTTTAAGGACGTTTTGTATGTTAAGTGTGATTTCTTGTTGCGTCACTGACTTATGACATTTTCAGTGTTGAAATGTTTTGGAACTTTAAATAAATAAATAAATTCTTTATTTTCATAAAATTTTACATTTTCTTGATATGGATGCTCTGACCCAAGAGGTAGGCTTACATGCCTGAGTTTCAAGGGTCAGTGCGTTCTTCCGATTTATTTATTTATTTATAATTTACATCGAGTTGCAAGCGTTATGCATTATTTAGTTACAAATTAAACTTAATGTGTTCAGCGATGTTTTCGGGCTGACTGTACCTGGAGGGCCGTATGAGTTATTTCTAGGGAGACAAGGATAGCGTTCCTCCCACGTCAAATCCTCGAATTCCACCCCGAGACTGTAATTATAATGAAAGGAATAACTCTCGCGGAAAAATCAGTGGGAAGGTCGTTTGTCAATATATTGTTGGTATTAATATAATTGCCTTTATGTATTATCGTGATTTATTACCGTATTTTTGTACACCATGTGTAAAAATATCCATTGAAATTTAGTCTATATCATAACAGCCCATTAATATATATATATATTAAATTGGTATAGTAAATTTAATATATATATTAAATTGGTCTAAAAATGTAAAAATAATGAAAAGCATTTGAAAATATAAATAAGGTAGGCCCCCCCAGTATGCTCCGACCTCATGTAATGCAAGGAGCAAGGAGATCTTAACAATATGTACAATGTCAATCGATGGTTGAAAATTCTACAGAAAATAAACAAATGAAATATTAGCGATCCCGAATATGCCTTGAAGATAATCACTCACTCATTGGGTTGGGTGTTTTTTACGACTAAAATGTGTATTTTGACGACCTCTGTTGCGCAGTTGGTATATTACATGGCTGCTACGCAGAGATCTCCGGTTTGATTCCAGCTCAATGCAAATCTTTATGTGCATGGACATGATTGTTTGCATTGGTCTGAGTGTTTTCTATGTATAGTATGTATGTATTTACAAAAAAAAGTATAAAAGTATGTTTATCCGTTGTCTAGTACCCATAGTACAAGCTTTGCTTAGTCTGGGACTAGATGGCGTTGTGTGAATGTGTGAGGAATATTTATTTATTTATTTACAAAAACCTATTTATGTAAGTATGTATTTTTTTTATTATTTATTATCCGTTGTCTAGTACCTATAATACAAGCTCTGCTTAATTTGGGACTAGATGGCGTGTAAGGCAAATATCATAAAAACTATCCGTGACTGTGACGGCTAGTTTTTTAGTTTTACTTTGAATGTAGATCCAATCAATCGCTTGTTCGATTTACTTTCCAATTCAGCTCTATTGACCGTTTCGAGATTGATAGCTCACGTCAAATAGTGCATAGTGTACATTATTAAACAGTGCAATGTAGGCACTTTGACCGACAGTACTATTTTTAAATATTATAATCTACATCCGTGTGGTGACGGAGTAACAATGTCACCACCCCATCTCATGCCATGGGTGTCGTAAAAACCGACTAAGGGACTATCAGTCAATATTATCTTTACGAAATAAAAAAAAGGAAAACTTAAAATTAAACCCTATACCAATCCGTCTGGCCAGCGTGGTATTAGTAGGCGAGGTATCTTTCCGTCACGTAAGGAGGCCAGGTATCTTTCCGTCACGTAAGGAGGCCAGTCCCTGCAGTGGGACATGAATGGGCTGTTATGATGAAGGATAATCTACATATTGCAACTACTCCTATCAGGGTTGGAGAATCCCTGCACTCAAAGTTGTTGACGATTATATTTACGTGCTACAATCCGTTTGACAGATCCGCTGTAGAATGAAAGTAATCGACATAGCGTTTAAGTGAAAGCCTGATTAAAGTGAAAGGCAAACCACTTAAAAGACTTACGACTCGGTCAGGGCGGGGGATACTGATTTATGATGAAAGCACAAGTCTGGAGCTGTGGACGATTATTCCCTGATATATAAAATTCACATTCCTTATACATTTACACAACACCATCTAGTACCAAACTAAGCAAAACTGGTACTATGGGGACATCATACATCATTTATGTAGAAACATAGATATGTAAAATCTTTTTTTTGTAAATACATACATACTATTATACAAAAAAAACTATATGGCAACAATTCAGTATGTAAAGTAAAAGTTTACCTAATACAAAACTATTTAGAAATTTTAGATCGGTAAAAAATAAAATCATATTTAGCACAAGCAACCGCAAGATTGTGTTCATTTTTACAAAATTATACATGAATGACTTTGTCTTTCATTACCTCTAAATGACGTCATGCGTCCCGCTAAACAAAAGTTTGTCTCTACTTTCATTGCTCAAATAATTCGGCCGTATGCATGACGTCATCACAAGTAAAACTTAAACGGCCTTATTACAAAATACGGTCTAACTATAAACCACGATTTATTACGTCACAAAACCACTGTTTTTGAAATTTGTTGTTACAAATTCAGTCTTAACGCTAAAGTGTTCAAACTGATTTTGTATTAACAAATACAAAATCATAAATTTGTCATTACAAAATCAGTTTTAACACTTTAACGTTAAGACTGATTTTATAACAACAAATTTCAAAAACAGTGGTTTTGTGACGTAATAAATCGTGGTTTATAGTTAGACCGTATTTTGTAATAAGGCCGATTATATTTATTAAAAATAAACTATAGGTAGGAAACCAAAAATACTCGAATTAATTGTTTATAATTAATAAACCTTTAGAATAAAACATAATTATAAAAAATACCCAAAAAAAATCTTTACATACCGAATTCTCTCAACATGAAAAATATACTGAACCCGTTATTATAAGCGAAGTCTTAAAATAATATTATTAGGATAAGGGTTATATACGTAATTTCTGTTTGTTTTCTCTTGTTCAATTTCATATTATTGGGAACATATTCGTATATCTAAACTTAATAATGTGTTCTCAAACAACATTTGCTCATTATAATAAAAATGCTAAATTGTATAAATATATGTACCATTGTACATTTTATAATGCTAATTTGTATATACGAGTATGTTACCAATATTGTTCTTGTAATATTTTTATCAAAATAAAAGTAACTAATGATCTTATTACATTTTTAAATGTTTATTTTTTAACTTCTATGTTCAATAGTTTATTTTTATTGACTTTGCATCAACATTTCGTAAGTTTAATTTCATTTAGGTAATAAACAAAAACACAACAGTTCACCTATTTTATTACTTTGCCTAAGATAAGGTGAGCCTTATTCATAATTGCCGGGAAAAGTGAATGTACTATTTTAATCACATTGCCCAATTGAGTCAGCCATTATGAACACAGACCGGCCATTATTAATTGTGCCCGGACTAATCAAATTTTTATTTAAAAAGATAACTCCCGCACTAGGGATCATGCCCTGTGTCGCGGGGACCTTTTACAAACATCAATTAACGGACACAAAGAACACCCAGACCAGGACAATAATTTGTGGATCAAACAAATTATTGTCCTGCGTGGGGATCGAACCCACAACCTCTTGCACGGCAGCCGCTTGCGCTACCGTCGCGCCACCGAGGTCGTCCTTACTTATCAAATTGCCTGTAACATATTATTAATATCTTCTGTCTGAAATATTTATTGTAATAAATATTAGGTATGTAAAAGTGTAATTGCTAAAGAAATTGTAAATACCTATATTATTCAAAAAGAATTAAAATCTAATGGAATACAAATAAATTAAGCTCGAAACAGAATTCGTAGTGCAGTTTCTGAGCATCTTCTGAGTAATTAGCTTAAGATCAAGTTTTCCTTCTTTTTATTTCGTAAAAAAAATATTCCCGGATAGTCCCTTAGTCGGTTTCGACACCCATGGGATGCGATGGGGTGGTGACATATTGTATTGTAACTTCGTCACCACACGGAGAACTCTGATAATACTTATATTTTTTTTTATTATTTATTTATTTTATTTATTATACTCGCGATACAATTTGTACGTCAGTTAAAAATATAAATTGATGGATTTGACGTTAACTTAATTGCTTATTTGAGTACAGGCATCTATTTTAAGCTGGATTCAGAATAAAACACTTATCGATTTCTTTTTATATACCTACTAATTATTTTGGTAACATCATAAAATATATCCGTGTAGTGACGGAGTAAGAATACAATATGTCACCACCCCATCTAATCCCATGGGTGTCGTAGAAATCGACTAAGGGACTAACCGTAAATATTATCTTAACGAAGTAAAAAGAAGGAAAACTTGAAATTAAACCCTTTACCAATCCGTCTGGCCAGCGTGGTATTAGTAGGCCAAGTATCCCTCCGTCACAGGAGGAGGCCCGTTCCTCCAGTGGGACATTAATGGGCTGTTATGATGATGATGATTAAATATTTTAGAGTAGTGCTTGAAGTATTTTTATTACAATGAAAAGTGAACGTTTAGGTATTACTGGTGTATGGTCTTTGTCCAACTGTGGACGTCCATTGACTGATGTAATGATGATGATACTTGTTAATGGCGTATTGGAAGATTCAAACAGGTATGCCCCTAACAGGATGTATGGATGGATGATAAACATGTGCCAAAGAAAACCTCTCGGAAATTACCTCTCTTCTTTTACCCTGCTAGTTTTTGATACAAATAACACAAACGGGGTTGTCTAGAAGAAATCACATATTTACGTGTAGTGTTAGATGACTTCAAAAAGATACAATATTATTGTACTACTTTGAATAAATAAATGAATATGAATACGTAAGATCACCATTTTCATTACACCATTGCTATGCTTTGGTTTACTATAATATTTTTTGGGTGTACAATATTATACTATACTTCTAGTTGTATTGTAGTTATTTCAACATCATACAATACAGCCAATATAAACACAAAGCCAAACGGCTGTCTATATACCTACGATAAACTTTCGGCCGGCGACTAGAAATAACTTGTAAATGTGTCTTTCATTTAAATTTCAATCGATATTGGCGGAAACTTCCTTCTGTATAACATGGGTCTTGCGATACAGGATATTTTAGGGTAATGTTTTATATATTTTATGGTTTGTGTAAAATTACAGCAAAAGGCATACTTTATAGATAAAATTTAGCTCAAGTTATTAGTATAACATGGATTTTAAAAACTAATATACTAGATTTTATAAAATCTTCTTGGGCACAAATAATATTTCTAAGTTTATATTTTTAAAACATTTTAGACTTAACATACACAAAAAATATCAAATGTAAAGGGCAATTTTATGTCGATAATAGAAACCCAATATTGCGCTCACTACACGTTCTAGACTGTTTTTCAAACAACTAATCTGTAATAATTATGTATAATCTACAAGCATGTAAAAATTACAATAGTAAAAAATCTACAGTCGTAAAAAATCTTGTTCCTTTTCCAAGCGCATAGCTCTATTGACAAAACGAATCTTCAATGAAACCGCAGTTGACGTCAAACACTCTGACACATTCAAAATCGAAAGTAGGTGCCAAATAGTATGTAAGTCAAAGGCTTTAAAGTATCCTTTAAGCCCAACGAATAGACCCTCTAACTTGCTAAACAGTCCCAAGTTCTTTTGTTCATTTAGGGTTTGCTTAAGTTCCTATTATTCAACATGGGTTGAGAAGCATGAGGTATATCCTTAAGTGCCCTTATAAATCCTAAAACTATATTTCATTTAGCCCGAGCTTCGTACAGGATCCTACTGAATATGTAGTGGGGCTGTTCTAGTTGTGAGAGCCGCGAGAAGCGATTTTCTCGAGTAATAGGCTTATGTAAGCTGACTGGACAATCCGAAGTTACCTTTATGTACGAATTTAAATACCTTAATTTTGTATTAAGATAGGTATTAATACTATGTCTTGAATACTATGCTATTCAATAGAATAGTATAGTAATTGATTATAATTGGTTAATTTTGTTTGAATACAACAATGTAGCTAATAGTGTTACTACTTACTGTTAATTTATTTTATTTTATTTTATTTTGGCATCAAACAGTCGTAATTTTACAGAAATGATTCTTAACATTAGTGGATATTAATAATAGACCTAAAGTGCCGACAAAGTAATTTGTAAGTAACAGTACAATAAACTCCTGCTTATGGGACAGTTATTAAATATTAATATCAGACAATTAATTATAAGACACATTTTGTTATGTTTTTCTATCTCAAATATAAAGAAAGATAAAATAAAATAAGAGATATTAAAAGACCAAGAAAAAGTAACAAATTAAGAATACTTCTTTGGATTATTTGATATTGTCATAGGTCGTGACCATTTCAGAGATGAACATTCGTTATAAATGAAAGCACCATGGCTATTCTACGCTTAGTATGAAATTTTTGCAAGTCTTCCTCATTTGCTAGATACAGTCTGTAATCAGAAATTGTAGTAAAAGATGTAGACTACGAGAAACGGCGACCTTTTTCTATAACACTAAACAGTAAATTATCTGAGAAATTCATCAAGAATTAAATTCCTGTTTTAACTACAACGGCGCACCAGTAGTAAACTAACTTCGAGTGTCCTTAACTGGATAAAAAACCTTACGACTCTTTTCTGTATAAGGCAAAACAAGCAAGCACCTCACCTCCAAATGGTAACCATCGCTTAGGAGTTAGGACCATCACCAATGCGGCATAGCACGTCCAATCTATCCGACATAAACTTTTCAAAATTTAAACGACGCACAAAATCATACTAAATTTCTCCCTCATCGTCAAATACCTTGTTAAACCGAATTGGGATATTCCGCTTATTGATCTAAAATGAGTTGGAATCTTCTTCCATTTTTCCTCATTCCCTCAATGTCGCATTATTCAGTTGATAAGAATCTAAATCGCTTTTCTTATTACAGTGGGCTATGCGTCGGGTTTTCACTAGCATTAAGTAAATCTACTAGATTTCACCAAGGGTTTTGATTCTCAGCCGTTTCAATAGAAAATTTATTCGAGCTCTCGTTTCTGCATTAAAGGGTCATTTCACGATGGAGCTGTTGATTTTTGTGGTCGGTCTGAATAAATAAATAGATGTTTGTTTGTGTATTTTTTTTATGTAAATGTGTTTGTGGAGTGAGTTATTTGTTAAAAAAAAATGTTAAAGTTTAAGAGTTTGCTAAATAGGCTTAGATAAAAGTATTTGTAGAAATATCTGAAGGCATTCCTTCGTCGTCATCGTCTGCGTCGACGCGTGCGTCTTGGCGGTGCCGTCTGTAGCTGTCCCAGACCTATAGCGACACTTGCAGTTGTAGTTTGAAACCCTGATCTATGAAGTTGAAATGTCGAGGGCTGCTGTCGACCTATAGTTTTAGTAGTTGTGCTGATCTACGAAGTTGGCTCCAGTTACCTCTGCCGTTGGTAACTTGCCGTTCGTGTATGGGAGCTCTAACCCATTAACACGAAAGTCATCATCATAACAACCCATTACTGAACCCCCACTGCAGGGACGGGCCTCCTCCCGTGACGGAGGGTTACTTGGCCTACTAATACCACGCTGGCCAGACGGATTGGTATAGGGTTTAATTTCAAGTTTTCCTTCTTTTTATTTCGTAAAGATAGTAGTTACGTGTCCGTATACTCAGAAGGAACACGAAAGTGATATCTTTTAATTTATCTTAAACACTAACCCCCTTACTCATAAACGCCTCTTAAATTTTAGTCAATTGACTAATTAGCATAGACTCTTACGTTATTTGGTATAAGGTTGGTTTCATCATCATCATCATATCAGCCTATAGACGCCCACTGCTGGACATAGGCCTCCTCCAAAAGTTTCCTTCGGTCCTGTGCCTCCCTCATCCATCGGCTTCCCGCTGTCCTAAATTTAAGAGGCGTTTATGAGTAAAGGGGTTAGTTTAAAAAAGGTTTGTTTCCTACAATAGATAGACTCCTATCTAATTTTAAATCTCTCGTACATATTTAATGTTCACAGTCGGAGGTCAGTTCCATCTTGTTCAGTATTCGATATAATTAAATCAGTATCCGATTGTACTCGATATGATTGAATTAAAGTGCATTACGTATTCGAATAGTTATTATATTTGTTGAGCTGTTATTTCGATTCGATTGTTTCGTTTATTCGTAAATGCTCGGTGTTTATTTTTGCGATCTTTATTCATATTTCTGTGTTTGAGATTGTGAAGTAGACTAAGTTTAATTTCTACAAGTAACCTTAACGTTAACTTTTTATTGTTTTCATAGACTATTAAAACATACATTGTTCTATAAGTTAAAAGCTAATGAAACTAAACAAAAGTTTAGTCGAAAAATCCGATAACAAATTAAATCACCATTTTTGTAATTCCTCTACCAAAAGTCAAAAACAATAATTAGTAATGTGTAATAATGTTAAATATAATATGTGTAGATGATAACAAAAATAGACTTAATTATTATTCGACTTACCTCAACTATTCTAAGCCCCAAGTAAACAAGCCCTTTCGTAAACAAAATCCAATCACACCGTAAATTCTCACCGGAATACAGATTCATCAAATATTAGTGCTCTAATTACACCAGTATTCTCTACGCAGCGACAAACACTACATAATTCGTGCGGATAAATGTATCCGTGTTATAAAGTTCATTCAACCCTTGTTCACTAAAAAGACTTAACTTTAGAAGCGGTTGGTCTTAAGAAAGATCTCAAATTCAGCAGGTAAACACATTCCAAGGAGAAGTACAGTCAACTTCAAAAAGTTGATTAACGCATCCATAAGTATGTGTCTTGACGATAAAAGTAAAAAAGTCTTGTCATTTGTAATGACAATCAATAGCGATTTGCTTAAATTTTAACAAGGTCTTAATCGTGGTGTATACACACACAACATACGTACTAATTTTATAAATACTTAGGCATTTATACCAAACAATGATGATATGATACCGAATGATGATGATAATAATATAGTATAAAATGTAACAAAACGAGTATATAATATAAAATAGTTAATATTTTAATCAACTTTTGCAGTTGACTGTACCTCCCGTAATCGTTTCCCGTGACGAACTACTCTGCATGTAATTTCGAAAGGGTTAAGGGTATTATAAAATTCAGTGAATACCTCTTGTTTTGGCCTACGTTGTGTGTGGTAGGAGTAAATTATGGCTGGCCCTTTGAGGTACGTAAGGTCATTATAATTTGAAGATGGTTTACACAATGGCTCTCGTAAGTTCTGTTTCTCTCTTGGGCTTGGATTTAGTTAAACTGTGTTTTGTGTTCATGCTTTTGTATTGAGTTTCTTTTGTTGTACTATGTTTTATTTTATGTAGGAGTGTGTTTTTATTCGTGTTGAAAATAACTACCGATATAATATTATCTATAGAATATAAACGATTTGGGCATTATCTACTAGAAGTAAAGTAAAGTTTAAATTCACTGTTTGCTGTGTTAATTATTGGCCTACGTTGTGTGTGGTAGAAGTAAATTTTAGCTGACCCTTTGAGGTTTACGAGCCTCGTACGTAAAATTGGTTCAAGTCAAACATGGATCGCGTAATTGATTGTCACTTAGTCTCTAGCTGGATTTATAAGCGAAATCAGTCTTACAGAAGAAGTGATGGCTATAACACTTTCCCAATTAGAAAATGTGTACTGTTTGCTGCACAAATGGCTTGTCTATAGAATGAAAACATCTCAGAATATCACCCATATGAAATCATAATCTATATCATAGAACCGTATTTCCTGACACCATCTTCTCGTCTAATATAAAGCGTCATGTGAAGTCTATAGGGATACCGTTGCACTTATGGCACTAAGAATATTAGCGTCTAGTCACAGTACAATTCCCTAGAGCCAACTCAACACAGGTTTAAAATGGTATTATAATGGCTCGACGTAGCCTGTATGAGCCATTAGTAAGTCTTTCTACTGGTACACTTTACACGAATAAATAAATAAATAAATAATCCTCACACTTCACACATCGCCACCTAGTCCCAAATTAAGCAAAGCTTGTACTATGGGTACTAGACAACGGATAAACACACTCAAATACTTTTTTTTTGTAAATACATACATATTATACATAGAAAAGAATCAGACTAATGCAAACAATCATGTTCATGCACACAAATATTTGCATTGAGCGGGAATCGAAACCGAGACCTCTGCGTAGCAGCCATGTAATATACCGACTGCGCCACAGAGGTCATCAAAAGATTCAAAAAGGCCAAACTGTATGGTTATAAATCTGGAAAAGAAGTCGTCAATCATAGCACAGCTTGAATAAATGATAAGAAATCACAAAGTCACGGTGAAATTGTTCCCATCAAACTTATACGAAAGTCTCGAGAAAAGTTTGTTCCAAGTCCATCACAATTAGACGAAGTATTAGACTAGTCCGTTGTTTGTTTTTTGGGCGTTCTTACAGTCTGTTATTGCTGCTCAGAGAACACGAGTTTGAATCCCGTTCAATGAAATCCTTTGTATGCATGACGATTAAATTTGAATTGGTCTGAGTATTTTCTATGTAAAATATATACAGAAAAGTATTTAAGTAGATATGTTTACATTATGCCTAGATGTAATATCATATACATCCTATCTTGTTATACTATTTTAAGTTAGTACATTGAAATAGGGAGCCGTGAGGCTTATACGCAAATATCTCACCAATCTATCAACCTAGATTCATAGTAAGAATGAAAACAACTGAACTCTACGATTACATCTCCCTTTCTCCTCGCCACAGGACAAATCTGCATAAAGACTACAGTAAAAAAGGAAACATATGGCATAAGTTATGCTTCATATAGAAGGCTACATGGGGTCTAAGTTATGAAAAATGTACCATTATTTAAAGACGGATCCCCCCTTATCCATTTAAAGATGGATGAGGGAGGCACATGACTGCTCAAGATATTTGAAGGCCGCCTATGTTCAGCTAGGACGTCCAATTGGCTGATATGATGATGAAGATGATTATAACATGTTTTTTTTCGTGTAAGCTCTTCGAAAGTTTTGTCCGAAATTTTGCCTCAATACTTTATAGTGGTTATCTATAGAAGGTAGTCTCTGGTTAGGCGACTACTTATTGCGTGTAAAAACAATTAACCAAAACCCGTTTTAATATTGATAATGTTGGATCAGGCTACACAATGAAACCCACAGTAAATTTTTCGCTCTAACAAAATAAGTATCATTTACACTAACCCAACACTATCCTTTAAACTAGGTCCGATAAGCCAGACGGACACCAGACAGCTTACAATGTCAAGGAGTCTAGGACAGCGATGTCAACCCAAATACAGGCTTAAATCCTTCTAGACTTAATCCTAGCACCAACTTATACTGGTTGGGTACAAAGAAAATAGTATGAAGTGAATAAAATAACATTTATATCTTTTTTAAAAACAACTTCACACTAGGGGTCGATCCTGTTTTGCGTGGACTTTAACAGATAAGATTCAATAAATAAATCATTATTATCATTACATCTCCGCATGGTGACAGAGTACGAATACAATAAGTCACCACCCCATTTCATCCCATGAGTGCCGTAACAACTGACTAAGGGACTATCCGTGAATATTATCTTTACGAAATAAAAAGAAGGAAAACTTGAAATTAAACCCTATACCAATCCGTCTGGCCGGCGTGGTGTTAGTAGGCCAAGTATCCCTCTTTCACGGGAGGAGGCCCGTCCCTGCCACTGCAGGGACGGGCCTCCTCCCAGCATAATAACAGCCCATTAATGTCCCACTGGACATTAATGGGCTGTTATTATGAAGATATAATACAAGGTTGGTACCTACAAGTCCTACAGCCAAATTTAAAATAGAACCTCGTAAAGTTTAATTGATACGTCAAACAAAAACTTGTTGTTTTGGCACTTTTCATTATGACGAATTTTAAATAGAAATTTTGTGTAGTTTGTTAACAACAACAATTTTCGGTACATTTGCGGCATTTAGCGTCGCTTGATTAAAAAGTCTATGCGCTCGTTATATTGCAAAAATATACATAAATCTGTTTATTTTAGATTGCGCTGAAAGACAACTCATAACTGAACGATTTTAACAAATTTAAAAGGAAGATACAGGGTTAGGGTGTCGCAAAAAGGTACCCCGACACTTTCGTGTCATTTTATATGAAGCTGGGAAAAAATTTGATGAAATCAATTTTTTTTTCCTTGACTTGGATAGGTTAGGCTAGAAGCTGGAGCTTTAGATCCCGCCTTAGCCTTTGTGTTTTTTTTAAACCTCATAGAATGAGAAGCCCTGCGTAGTGGGGCTCCGTCGAACCATATAAGATCGCCTTTTTCCGGTAATCCGTATTAACGCGTAGGTATTACGCCAAAAGTGCAAGAGAGGTTTTGGTATTATTTTATGCATCACAAACAGAGACTTTAGGGACAGTTTTTGTAAAACACACCGTAGTACTTCGCACAAGTACTTCTCGCATGGTGGATTAATAAAAACTAAATATTAACCGAACCCAATTTAAATATTTCAAATAAATTTACATACAGTAAGCTAATTATGGGTTGAAAGTAGATGTACCTACGAGTATACATGTCGCCTCTGTAACGCATAGCGCTGACTGACCTGACTGCTTATTTAAACTACCAACGCAACGGTCTGATCATTCCCCTGCCCTTATCCCAATTTTATTTGGTGTCGGCGCAGCATGTCTTCCTCATGCATACTTATCTATCGGACGTCATCTCACAAGTAACACTCTTCGCAGCCATATCGTCTTTGACACAATCCATCCATCGTTTCTTTAGTCGTCCTCTTCCCTTATCCATCCACATACGTGTTTAACACCTTCCTCACCACCATGATTCTCATTCCAAACGGTCTATCAAACGAAAACCTTTACGCGAAATAAGTAGTTTTTAATACAAGAAAATATATAGTAGGTAAGTCTTACCGCTCGCTGGATCCTTTAACTTGAAATGTTTCCTTACAGGAAAGTTTAGCCTACGCCTCACAAACGCAGCTGCGTCGTCCAACTTTACTTGAAATACGATACAACGAATATTTTTATGAGAACGTTTCACTCATCAAATATTATCTTGTTCACGAGCCAGTTTAGTATCAGAGTTGTGAGATATTGTTCACAAACTCTACTCATTTTTACTTTATACACATCGAACTTATAACATTGAGTTCTACTTTTAAACTTTAAGAGAAGATTGGTAAAAAGAGTTTATGTATGTATATATCGCAGGGAAATGAGGAAACCAGGGATATCACGAAATCCCGGTAAATGTCGAAAATGCCTTGCACTTCGGCGGCCGCTGCACGTTCGCTTCGCTCGCTCGCCTCGTGCATTATGGTCACAGTTCTAACCTAACCTAATCTATAGAAGTTGGAATCCTTGTGTTTTTTAATCTACAAACTAAAATATAAGCATTTCTTTTCTAGTACAAACGGGATTTCGTCATATCCCTAGTGATTTCGTGAAATCCCTGGTTTCCTCAGTTCCCTGCGACA
The DNA here is from genome assembly GCA_905475405.1 of Schrankia costaestrigalis. Taxonomy (NCBI): domain Eukaryota; kingdom Metazoa; phylum Arthropoda; class Insecta; order Lepidoptera; family Erebidae; genus Schrankia; species Schrankia costaestrigalis. Next base: position 11,295,721 of record FR997851.1, read on the forward strand.
TATATTTACTTGAGAAAAAGCACTATACGTACTATGCCAGCCCACGGGTTTTCTTTGAACTATAAGCGAGGCGTGAAAAAGCAACCTCTAAAGCCGCCATAGTGGAGACATTCATGCCTCTTCAAATATTGTAGCTGGCATGGTGCTCGCTATTCTTGGACTCTATTGGATGCTTAACATCAGGCACCATAGAGTCACTCTGGTAAGCCCATTAAAAAAATACGTATAATTTATCCATTAATTATTAATGGACAAATTATACGTAATTTTTTTTATTATACGTATAGTGCAATATCGATATTTTCCATTATACTTAGTTGGCATGCATCGGAAGGCACATAAAAAAGCTAGTCCCCGCAGTCGTCAAACCACGTTATACTTATATAGCCATTAACCAAACAATTAAGAATAAAGAAGCTTGTAATATACTCACGAAATTTCAACCTCCCATTTTAGACTAATTAATCAAGCAATCGATCAATGGTGACTACCTTAGAACAATGGCATAGCTAAGTATAATATATGGATTGGGTTACCTACGTATACATTAAAGTGGGGTGCCATTTCCGCAACTATGGACCCTTGTTGAGTGCGATTTGGAAGGCCTTTAGATAGTTTAACGTTCTATAAGTAATATACGGCTAAGAGTGGTTTAGTTCAGACATTTCTCTTGAACTAATTTCAAGAGTCCTCCTACGTGCCTCTTGTTCTATGTATTCTTCTTGTAGTTATTTATAAGTTGAAACTTGATATGGACGTTTGTTTAGATTTTTGCAATTATAGGACTAAATTATTGAACTGGCATGTTCCGAGAAATTTCTTCCTTGGCAGATAATCATAGTCATTATCATAACAGTCCATTAATGTCTCACTGCAGGGACGGGCCTCCTCCCAGGAAGGAGGGATACTTGGCCTTCTAATACCATGCTGGTCAGACGGATTGGTATAGGGGGTTTAATTTCAAGTTTTCCTTCTTTTTATTTCGTAAAGATAATATTCAGGAATAGTCCCTTAGTCGATTTTTACGACACCCATGGGATGAGATGGGGTGGTGACATACTGTATTCTTACTCCGTCACCGCACCTTGGCAGATATAATGACAAAACCCGGAATGTATTGGCTGCGACATTAACATTGTTGTTATCATCTTCATCATTATATTAGCCGATGGTGGTCCACTTCTAGACAAGGATTTCCTCTATATCTTAACATTGTAAGGTCCTGTGCTATCCTTATCCATCGGTGTGCCGCCGTCTTAACTAGGTCGTCGTGGTTTATCCTCACCAAAGAAAAGTTTATCATCATATAAAACACTGCGAGCTTTTCCATATTCTACATTAATTTTATGACACCCTTCTTTGTCACACACATGAAAAAAAAAGATAATTAACATAATTTAATAAAGATACTTACTTTACCTTTTAAATCCACAAGATCAAATTAAACTGTTGGCACAAAATCGGTTTAAAAATAAAACGTCAAAGAAATTTAAAAATAGAATAGGTAGTGGTTTCCTTTATAAAATATGTTGTCTATGACGTATACCAAAAATATTTTACTTAGGCGAGGCACGTCAAGCTTGAAAATTTAATTACTCGCTGTCTCTCTTTTTAGTATCCTGTTGATGCAAATTTTAATATGATATGTTCATGATTTAAACAAGGCTTTCCATAAAAACATATTTTAAGTTCGTACATACAGGGTGTACAATAATATTATGAGAACGATGTATTCCTTATAACATAAGGAAGAGGAAAACTTCACTAAGAAAGAACAAAAATTGTCGCCGCGACTACAACTGTTTTGACATAAATTTCCAATAGTAAAATTTAAAAAAAAAAACAGCACCTTATAACTTTTAAGTATCACTAATAAGTCCATTCGTTGCAATAGATTTTTTGACGAAAAGATGTTAAAACAATTAACAATAGAAATGGTCATATCTCCGAAACATATGGGTATTTACGACGGTGTGTTATAAGTTTAACGTGTCCAACACGTGTTTCAAAGCTATTTTAGACATGTAGTTTCCATTTTGTTATAAAAACAAAATGGAAACTACACAGGAACAAAGAAGGGAATATAGGAAAAGCCTAATCAATAAAATGAATATTGATGGCTGGACAGGTGATGATGGATCGACTGCGTTAGGAGTAACATGGTGAATGATGAAGTAGGAAAATGTACGTAACTATTGCAGTATGCAATGTTTCTAATGGAAGCTAAAAGCATTATCCTATGATGGACCACTGCAAGGACAGGCCTCCTCTATGTCCTCATATAAATATCCCTTAGTTATTACTAATACTAATTGTATTTAAAAATTGTACGGCATATTTCTTTGTTAACTTGAAGGCTAAGTAAGTCAGAAATCTTTTGCGATGTGAAAGGCATGAAATTGGTTCGGTTGTGTAGGAGACTCTAAGCAGCAGGTCAATTCTCGTAACATACAATTTAATTCAACTTAATTTTAACTTTTTTTAAATTTAATTTTTAATTAATCCAAATGTGATATTCTGGTCATTTTAGTGGTGGAGGATTACTGTCGTGGTATTAGTAGGACAATATACTCATATTGTCCTACTAATACCACGACAGTAATGTATGCGTTCTTTTCTGAATAATTCTTCTATATAAATTATTTATTACTTTACCATTAGGGCACCTTCAAATTTGCCGCTAAGTGTCGCGCGGAGGCAGCGCGACTGCAGCGCTGCGGTCGCGCTGCCGTCGCTAGGTTTGAGAATGGTAGTGTTGTGTTTTAGTTTTACGATGGACTCAGACGAAAATACACTGCTCTTAGTGTTACTATTAAAAAGTAAAAGAATTCTAAACAATACTAGTCGATCGATGAACGAATGCGGGGACGCAGCGCGGGCGTAGCGCTGCAGTCGCGCGTTTTTTATCTCTATGAATTTACAAAACAGCGCGACCGCAGCGCTGCCTCCGCGCGACACTTAGCGGCAAATTTGAAGGCGCCCTTATTTTCAATTCTAACCTTTACAACGTGAGGTTAACCACGTTGCTATTTATTTTATAAAATATAATTTTCTTCCCGTAGAAAGTAGGTTAACATTGTCAAGCTGTAAGCTTCAAGCTGACTGGAAACATGACTGCATCTAATTATTTTATATATTATATATTTAAAAAGAAATTAGATTTAAAAGTTATATTTGAACCATGAAACGACAGCTTGCATTTCTACTCATACCCATGAGAGTCGTTAGATGCACTCAAGGGCCTAGAGATCAAATTTTTCATATTTAGAGCTTGGTAGTAAGTCTCCTTTAGACGTCACGACTCATCTGTCAAAATTCCCTGACGTCACAACTCAGCTGTCAAAAATTACTTTCCCAAAATATGCCTTATATTTCAATTACGTCACAATAATACACAAAACAAAATTCTTACAAAACACAAGCGGCTCAACTTCAAAGTAAACATAACTAGTAAAACATAAGCAGGCAACTAATATCGGCTTTATAGACACAACACGAAGCCACATTGTTTAAAATAGCTGAAGCAATCCAATTAGCAGGCGGTATTTAACACATTCATGTGCCCATTATGAAGGCACCAGGGCATAGATTTACTTAGGCCGTGTACACACCGCAAGGGTAGATATTTTTAACATCTTTCATTATAACAATGTACGTAACTCTATTTTACATAAAGCAATTTTGAAACTTGTCCTTGAGTCCTTTTTGGGGACTCGTTTATTTTACTCCAAGGGACTAAAACTTTAGGTGCGATTTAGCTTTGAGAAACATTGGGATCTATATTATAAGTAAGTATTTAAAATAGAAAATTGGGAATTATTTTAGGCGCTATTGGTTTTCGGTGGAAAGTTGAAGGTTATAATTGAACAAAGGTGACCTTTACAATTGTGAAACATTTAGAGATAGCATTGATTGTATTGAATGTTGTTAGATGGGCTCTCGACATCGTCAGAAATATTAATTCTCTTTGCAGAGAATATCGAAGAACTTTTAAGGCCTTGTATTTTCCCGCCCCGTTTTTTCAGTTGTCAGGTTTTTTACACTCCGTGTGGTGACGGAGTAAGAATACAATATGTCACCACCCCATCTCATCCCATTGGATGTCGTATCTTTAACGAAATAAAAAGAAGGAAAACTTGAATTTAAACCCTACACAAATCCGTCTGGCCAGCGTGGTATTAGTAGGCCAAGTACCCTTCCATCCCGGGAGGAGGCCTGTTCCTGCAGTGGGACATTAATGGGCTGTTATGATTATGATTTTGCCGTCTCGTTAATTCAGTCGTCTGATTTTTTACAACGTTATCAAACGTCTCGTCGTTGTCACTTTGCATTTTGTCACTGTTTAGTGATTTCTTTTGGTCTAGTTTGATAAAATATAACATTTTTATAATGGTGCTTTTGTACCCGTGACCTCATACAAGACCTCCTTGCCACCGAGGCAATTAAAGATCACATTTTATTTTTGATGGAAAGAAAAATTCTGCTCTTCTGCTAAACCAATATCATATGAATTTTAAACTATATGCATTTATACACATAACACTTACTTTTAAAATGACGACCTCTGTGGCGCAGTGGTTATATAACATGACTGCTACGCAGAGGTCTCGGGTTCGATTCCCGTTCAATGCAAATCTTTGTGTGCATGAACATGATTGTTTGCATTGGTCTGAGTGTTTCTATGTATAATATGTATGTTTTAAAAAAAAAAGTATTTAAGTATGTTTATCCGTTGTCTAGTACCCTTAGTACAAGCTTTGCTTAGTTTCGGACTAGATGGCGTTGTGTGAATGAGGGAGGAATATTTATATTTATATATTTAAAATGTATTATTATCGATGTAGTTCTTAAACCAATTGACTTCGCTCATTCACGCAGAAAATAACTTGTCTTTCCAAACAGATTGCCAAGTTTGTAAAGAATCGTCTGGCAGGAAATAAATCTTTTTTGTCAAAAATTCTCCCCAGCACCATGTTTCTTTGAGTGACAACTCATGTACTTTAAGAAAAGGAACAGTTTTATTTCATATTATAAGCAGAATATTAGTTTGATTTTACCTATAGTTATTACAAGAGCCGGCTGGTTTACGGATTTCTTATTCAAATACGGCAAGTTTTAAATCCCTTTCTTTGGGATTGCTAACAAACAATCTGGTTTACTTGGCTAATTTCCGTACTTTTTACATAAAAATACGTAAATTATCCAAGTAACCATATAACTATACCAATATCTATAGAATTTCTATATGTAGAAACACCTTGAGTGTAATCTTTCAAAAATATTTGTTTTTAATTTGTTAAGAAATTACTGAATTTTAAACTAACAAATATGATGATGATGAAATATGCCACCAAATTGCCAATTTGCTCTCTTTCGAGTCTTTTTTCGAAATAGAATCATTTCCGAAAGATCGAATTTGCTTACAAATGTCTATTGAAGAACTGTATTACCGTAACGTGACGTTCATCAGTAAAATAACATGAACCTATGCACGCGACCTAATAGATCATACGAGACGGTAAGTGCATTTAATATTTAATACATTACATTTACAGACACCTACATGTCTAATTACTGTCATATCACGTACACTATTTGTAGCCTCTTTAGACTAATTATGTATACTAAAACAAGAATATAATGTACAATGTTATGCATATAATTATGTATTATTATTCTCGAGAGGAACTTCATAGTGCTTTGGTGTAATAGACTTTGTTTAAAAGAAATAGTGAGCACAAGCCAGCGCTGCGAACAAGTTTGCAACAAAACTTTTTACGTGGAATGCAATTCTATAGTAAATTTTGATACCTACTAATTTTTTTTTTTAGCTGACTTTATTATGTCATGCTGCCATAATTATGAATCTCAAGCACAATAAATTGTTTAAGCGATCTGACATTTAAAAAAAATAAATAAATAGGTTGTATGCATTTTTGTGACAAATATCACAAAAATGCATACAAATTAAATAAAACTTAAGCTTAATCTAAAAGACATGATTGCAGAAGATACAAACATTACTGTTAGATGTATCCCAAACTAGGCGGTTGCCTGTATTATGAGAGACAGTGTAAATTTTCCTTTGCTTCGATGTTCATTGTATCCGTTTTGTTTGTTCAAGTCCCCACGTTAAAGGGTACATACCTTTAAATATATTCGCATATTGATACTTATAAAAACTAAAACTTACTACTATGATATCCAATCACTCTGAACAAACCTGTAACAAATAAAAAAAAACATTAACATTCAATTTCCAATGTACATTTATAACAACACTAGCTGACCCGTGCCCACTTCATTACTGCTCCACTCCTATTAGTTTTAGCGTGACACTAAACATATAGCCTATGACACTCCCCGATAAATGGATAATATTAGTATAGACTACTAATCCGTGCCCACTTCGTTGGGCGGCGAAAAAAACGCGTCTCTTTTTTAAACATATTTCATTACTGCTCCACTCCTATCAGTCACAGCGTGATATTATATAGTCTATGACACTCCCCGATAAATTGTGTATTCAACACAGAAAATTAGATCCAGATATTACCCCCTACAACGTCACAAACACACAAACTTTACCTCTTTATAATATTAAGTATAGATATAGATTATTTTAGAACAGAGTACCTACAGCGAGCTATTGTGTCAAAGGTAGGTACCATTTTAGTACATTAAAAGCTATTACTTTTACGTTTCGTTGTCCAAATATATTTACAGATATTCTTTTGTCGCTTATGCGTTAAAAACAAAGATATTGGGTTCAAAGTTTCAAACTCAACTCACTCGTAACTTAATAAAACTAATTATTAACGTGCTTCTTCTTCTTCTCTCGAGTCGTAAGGCACACAATGCAGTACCATCGGATAGCTGCTGTGAATGCGGTGAAGACCAGCAAAGAATGGCACAAAGTCCAGAAAGCTGCACAGAAAAGACATCATAAACGCCACTGACAATACAATCACCGTGGCCAAGTTCTGAGCTGATTGCATTTGACCACCATACTGCATTAACGTACTACACAAGCGGGACATGATATCTGAGTCGTGAAAAGAAGTGAGTTATGGTTTACCCACTGAAATTCACGGTATTCCACTATTACTTAAAAACGACTAAGACGGACGGCGCCGGCAAGAAGCGAAGTATTATTACCTAAGCAATCTATCCGATTTGTCTTTTCAAGGGGAAAGTCCTGAATCAAATTAGTAATTTTTTTTTAAATCTTTATGAGTTTGAAAAGGGCTTGATCACTTTGTGAACATGTCGCCCCAAAATTAATAAATAAATTAAGTAGTAAATTAATTTTAGTTTTTAAAAATGAGCTTGGCTTGGTGATTTTGAATGATTTTTGCGGGAATAGTATAATTACAAGTTAATAAACCAGCAGTTAAAAGAAACAGAGCTTTACAAAAAGAAGCCTTCAAAAACACATAAATCCTGTTTCTCAATAAAAATGTAAAAAATATTTTTACATGTAATCGAATCCAAGATTCAAAACTCGATTAACCAATATCTACAATACTTTACACAATTTCCTTGAAAGGAAATCACCTTAACCTAAAGGAAATAAGATCCTTTAACCCAATCGAGAGGTAACCGACTGATCAACAATCGATTAAAAAGAGAATCGGTTCTTGATATTATTCAGCTTTTATGTAAAAAATATTGAGACTAAGTGCTTATTTGTAATAGATGAGAGTACTAGGATGAATGAGCTTATTTAAGTTCTTCTAGAAAGTTTTTAAGCAAAATACTGTAAAAAAAGATTATAAAATATTGTAAAGTGGTTTTCGCTTAAGTAACAGTCTCGACAAAGGAATATAAGTGTGCCGACCTTCAAATAGTACAAAGCGAAGCTTTTCGTTATTAAAACAAATATCTCAAATATCTGTTATATTAGTCAATAGCCTAAGATTAATTTCTTACTTCGTTAACACAGAGTACATTAAGCCATAATTAAAAGCACTGTAATGATATCAATTTTAATTTTTATGTTCACATTTTCAAAAAATGTTTATTAAGTTTTTTCCTTAAACCATCGCAAGTAAAACAGCACAGCACGGCTACTATAAAGATTTTAACATATTTATATTGAAAAACTAAGGTGCTTCCACTTATCCGTGTGGTGGCGGAGTAAGAATACAATATGTCACCACCCCATCTCATCCCATGGGTGTCGTAAAAACCGACTAAGAGACTATCCGTAAATATTATCTTTACGAAATAAAAAGAAGGAAAACTTGAAATTAAATCCTATACCAATCCGTCTGGCCAGCGTGGTATTAGTAGGCCAAGTAACCCACCTTCACGGGAGGAGGCCCGTCCCTGCAGTGGGACATTATCGGGCTGTTATGATGAAGGTGCTTCCAGATTTCACTACAATTCATAAACGGTTACACACTCACTGCGGTTGAAAGATGCATAATATATGACTCACGTAGCTTTACTTGTGTCATAAGTTTATGAAATATGAGTTCTTCTTATGTTATGTTTAACTTTAAGTCCCGATGTACTGTGTAAATACTAAGCAGTCCTAAGGCGCCGGCCACACAGAACAGACGTAAGACACGGACCCGTCGCAGTCGCGACGCCCGTTTAGTCTACTTTCATACAAAATGTATGCAGCCGTCGCGACGTAAAATATACTGAAGCGACGGGACGTGCCGACGACGACGTTACACGTCCGCTCTCTATTGGATGGCGCGATGTCTGCAACGGGTCCGCGACGCGTCCTTGTCTCACGTCTTATCTGTGTGTCCCGCGCCTAAGAGATTTCGCTTTAAACCTACCTTGCTATCAATAAAAACTGTAAAAGTAACGTGTTCTCTTAATAATGTATGAAGACTATTGTATTAGGATTGAATATCGTCATGTTTAAAGAAGCTTGGGTTGAAAACGAAATAAATGTTATCATCATGATAGCCCATTAATGTCCTACTGCAGGGACGGACCTCATTCCGTGACGAAGGGATACTTGGGCTACTAGTACCACGCTGGCCAGACGGATTGATATAGAGTTTAATTTCAAGTTTTCCTTCTTTTATTTTATTGAGATAATATTCACGGATAGTCCCTCAGTCGGTTTTTACGACACCCATAGGATGAGATGGGGTGGTAATATTTTGTATTCTTACTCCGTCACCACACGGATTTCTCTTAATAATGTATGAAGACTAATGTCAAATTTGTATAAGTTCGAGTTTGAAACGATATAAATCTATACCGTATTCATCCTTACTTGATTTATTTAGTAAACAAACACCACATATTTCAAATTCACTAGTTTTTACATCAATCGCACACTTTGATATGGATGAAAATTTCTGGAAAGTAGCATTATACGTTTATGCAATAGAAAACACGTAAATTACTTTGATTTCACCACTATCTTTCTTATATTTTAAATAAATGTATTTTTTTTCAACGGCAAATTTCACAGATAAAAATTAATTTCATTATTTGACATTTGTAGATTCTAGAAATTTCATAGATTCGTAGGGATGTGTAACAAAAGTGAATGAACGATTGGCATACGAATAAAATGATGATGCTTAAATAAATCCTACTTATATTATAAATGCGAAATTTTTTGAGGGTGTATGGATAGATGGATGTTTGTTACTCTTTCAGGCAAAAACTACTGAATGAATTTTGATGAAATTTGGAATATAGGGTTAGGTTAGGATGTAGAATAACATTTGAGCTACTCATACAACGCGGGTGAAGCCTCGGGCATCACCTAGTCAAAATATAAATAAAATAAAAATTATTTATTTAAGTACTAGATAATGTTGTTTAAGTGAATTTATAATTTTGTTAATCTACATGATTCAGAAATTATTATTCTGAGATTACGATTTTGAAACAAAATCTTTTGTCAGACGTAATAAAAACGAAAGAAAAAAAACAGATAACGTCAAACTATCTTCTTTTAAAAAAGACCACTCCCGCACTAGAAATAATTCCTGTGTCACAGGGACTTTTTCCATTCATTTAAATAACGGATATTACATTTATTTACATAACACAAATAATTGCCACATTCCTATTGCGTGATTAGAATACTATGTAATTATATACCTACACTGTATAATGTATATAGCTAAAAAAATTGCCATAAACCGTTCAGTACTAAAAGAACTGTAAGTGATGATTTCATTCATTCACATCAGTTACACATCTCTAGCTATCAGTACTCATTAGTCTGCGGTTGACACGACGCCATATATGTTTACCATATAAAGCAAGTCCGTTTAAATAGACTATACAAAGAAAATTATAGCGCTAAAATTGTTTGTACATTATTACCATTTCTTGAATGTCGCAATGCAGTGACGTCCCATTCTGTTCTCCCATATTTGACTTTGACAACACCCTCGGGATGAGGCCGGTGACCTTAATTAATTACACGGTCACCTCTAGTATAAATTAGGTAAATGTTTAAACTCATACTGGAACTCAAATTGAAGATATCATAGCATTCGCACATCAAGTATGTAATTGCAGAACCTGATAAAAAATGAGAAAGGCATATCTTAAAAACAGTTCTATTCTTTTATATCTTCGTGTGGTGACGGAGTAAGAATACAATATGTCACCACCCCGTCTCATCCCATGGGTGTCGTAAAAACCGACTAAGGGACTATCCGTGAATATTATCTTTACGAAATAAAAAGAAGGAAAACTTGAAATTAAACCCTTTACCAATCCCGGAGAATCCCGGAGGACCGTCCCTGCAGTGGGACGTTAATGGGCTGTTAAGAAGAAGATGTTATATTCTTTTATTTACGTTAGGATGTCACTTGAAAATTTAAAATACAAAGAGGGAAAGGGTTAATCAAACAGAAAATAAACCTGAAAGTAAATCTTACTTTCGAAAATTATACTTACTTACTTACTCCGTTGGCTCAGCGACCCAAAATGTGTCTTGGCCTCCGAAAATTCATCATTACAATAAATTACATGAATATCAAACAGGATAAACTTCATAATCGTAACATCGCACAATCCTTACGGCACTCGAACTCCAAATATCCTCAAAGGACGTTTGTTAAATCAGTGATTTGTAAAACTTTTAATCTTCAACAAGCTAACATCTGTCGTCGGTTCACCCTCCCATTGTCCGCCAACGATTCAACGTTCATTAAAAAACTTTTAATGCAATTATTAAGCATTGTTAAGGCCTACGCAGACCGGGACGGCATGGCAAGGGATTTTAATTTTTAGTAATGGAAATTCAACCGTACTGTTACAGAAATACGACATAAATTGCTATGCTATTATGTCGTATTTCTGTAAAAGTACGGTTGAATGTCCATTAGTAAAAATTAAAATCCCTCGCCATGCCGTCCCGGTCTGCGTAGGCCTTAATGCAATTATTAAGCACTGTTACGAAGCCCCAGCCCGTTGTATTTGCAAGTTTAAACTTTGCCACAAGATGCGCAGTGAGCGCAAAATTAAGTGTATCGCAAACTGGTTTACTCTTGCGCAAATAGTACTACAATATTACACTGTTTGTGCTAGAATTAGCATATAATAATATGCAGCTATCTTAGCTTGGTGTTTGCTCAGAAGAATCTTAGTGGTTGTGCAGTAAACACTATTAAGAGGTGGTTTTAAGCATTTTGTGATAGTAACTTTACAACTTTTTTTGTCTATAAAGTATGTGTATTAGTGTAAGACAAGTTAGAAACCAAAAGCTTCTCGTTAATTACATGAATTCTCCGTGTGGTGACGGAGTAAGGGCGCCTTCAAATTTGCCGCTAAGTGTCGCGCGGAGGCAGCGCGTCTGCAGCGCTGCGGTCGCGCTGTTTTGTAAATCCATACAGATAAAAAACGCGCGATTGCATCGCTGCAGACGCGCTGCAGCAGCGCTGCGGCCGCGCATCAGTTCATCGATTGACTAGTGACGTTACGCACGTATTTATTTGTTATTCAAATGAAATGAAATGAAATATCATTTATTTGTCTGAATATGGGTACATAAAGTTCTTAGTAATGTTCAGTATCACAGCCACATTCTACCATAATCTGGTATACAAAATATTAATATTACTTATTAATCATTACTTTACACAATGTCAATATATTGTCATGTCATATCCATAATTTTTATTCACATTCATCCACATAATACAATTGTACAAATTAATAAAAAACTTATTTACCATGCATTCATTAAATTAATGTTATAATTGTTTATTATCCAAGAATTCCTTAATACTATAAAAACATCTATCCAAAAATAATTTGAATAGTTTTTCTTTAAAGCCATTTATATGTTTTGATTCTAAGATTGTTATTGGTAACTTATTATAAATATGTATCGCCATGCTGAATACATTGCGACTTACTACCTGTACTCTTTGTCTCGGTACTAAGAGTTTGTGTATGTGCCTACCAGGTCTTGTCACGGCATCATTGTGCTTACAGAATAAATGTGGATGGTTACGTACAAAAATACAGATTTCAAAAATGTAAAGACTTGGCAGTGGTAAAATTTTAAGTTCTTTAAAGTGTTCTTTACAGCTTTCGGTATGTTGAATGCCAACTATTGCTCTAATACATTTCTTTTGTAATAGACAAGCCCTATCTGCCTCTACAGAGTTACCCCATAATATAAGAGCATACCTTAATTTTGATGAGACATAGCCATGGTATGCGGTAAGAGACGTATTTAAAGAGGCTACTTGTTTCAGTCTGTATAGAACATAAACAAATCTGTCAAGATTCTGACATAATTTCAACCATCATCAAGTATAAACATGAACGAAAATCAGGTTGAAGAATTTATCGATGAAGTGGAAAGTCGTCCAGCGATATGGGATTCGAGTTCCGATAAGTACAGCAATAAAATCGAAAAGAAAAAGGCTTGGGAAGAAATATGTAATAAATTTATTGAAAATTTCACAAACAAGACTGCAAGCGAAAAAAATGAAGCATGTAAGTATATTTTTAACACAACTGCTTTATATTTTCATCGTTTGCCATGACAATTCTCCTTCTGGACTAACAAAATAATCAGCTAGTGTATCACGTATAGTCGTAGCACTTATTTGTGGGTGATTATTTTGATTTTGTTGTATGTTTTGTAAATCGTATCTCAGCATTGTTGGGTTGGAGTTGGATTGCTTTGAATCCGTCTTCCTAAGAAAATTATGTAGCACACAACACGCGCGAACGATGTCTACAGCAAAGGGTATTTGTACATTTATCGGACGATGAAGAATTCTCCACTTATTTGCCATTATGCCAAACGAACACTCAATGTATCTTCTTGCCCTCGATAAACGGTAATTGAAAATGCGTTTCTTCTCATTTAGGTGATTGCCAGCGTAAGGTCGTTGTAAAAAATGACTAATTCCGAATGCTTCGTCACCAATGAAAATAAAAGGCACTGGTGGTCCATTATTTGTAATTGGCAACGGATTGGGAATATTTAAGTCCTGTTCATGTAGTCTTTTGTAAAACATACTATTTTTGAAAATTTGCGAATCAGAAGCTTTTCCATATGAGCCAACATCTATGTACGTAAAACAATAGTTTGAGTCACATATCGCTAAAAGAACAATAGAAAAGTAATTTTTATAATTGTAATATAGAGAACCACTATGCTCTGGTTTGATTACTCTTATATGTTTTCCATCAATAGCACCCAAGCAATTAGGGAAATTGGCCTTGGTGTAATATGCGTTAGCAATAATTAACCAATCTTCTTCTTCAGGCTCAGGTATATAAATAGTATGGAGGATTTCGTATATTGCTCGACAAACTTCTCTGACAATACCACAAATGGTAGAAAGTCCACGATTATACGTATGATATAAATTTGTAAGACTGCAACCTTCTGCCAAAAACCTGTAAATAAAAATTTTGATTTTACATTTTTCAGCTATACTACTGCAACGCAAATGGAAAAACCTAAGGGATTCTTATAGTCGTGAGCTTAATAAGCAAAGAGCATCAAAGAGTGGATCAGCTGCCTCATCACATCGAAAATATCAACATTTTGACCGACTTCAATTTTTATCGTGTTTGTCGGAGTCCAGACCTATTGATATTTCTACTCAGCCCTCGACATCAAAAAAGAGAAAAGTTTCGGAGCCAGTAGAAGATGACATTCATAAAATTTTGAAAATACTCACTGAAAGAATGCAAAAAAGAGATGAATCTATTGAGAATGATGGCGATCGGTGTTTTTTATTATCAATGTATTGTTAAGTGATTTTAAGAAAATACCTGAACACCGCAAGACGGACGCAAAGTACGAAATGATCGGTCTGATACGACGATTTATCAATGATAATTTCGATTATTCTTATCAACAGCATTATGACTATTTTAGTTCTACGAATCAATCAAGCCAAAGCCCAGTTAATGTGGCACTGACTGATATGTCGTCTATTTATGAAAATTTGTTTTCAGAGAGCAATGACAATATTTAAAAATAATAATATTCTTATTATTATTTTTAAATATTGTCAAAATGTGTAATGTGATTTACTTAAAAAAATAAAACAATTATTACTTAAGGTAAATGCACCAGTGGATGACTCTATAAGGAAGAATTTTACACATTTTTGCACATATCTCCTTAATTATCAATTTTATCGACTTCTAACAAACGCGAATGCATGAACTGGTTCTTTATCCATGATATACGAATAAAACATTGTATAATAATATTTCTATTATTGAGCTATTTCAGTTTTTCACAACCTCTGAAATTGTACTAGTGGATGACAGACAAAATCTCGAATGCCCCAATGTATGACTATGAAAAAACAAAATCGGTGACCCAGTATATGACAGGATGTTTTAGGGATTTCAATAGGTATCTAACCAGTTATAGAGCAATGTATGAATAGGCCAACTATTGGAGATCGTCGTGGGTGGCAACCTACAGTCATGTGGGTGTGAAGTATGAGGAATTTTGATCCATCATCAAGTAGCTTGTAGGTCTCATGCGCCGTTCGATTGGGTGTTTACCTTTTACTTTGTACAACAAAGTAATATGTGAGATATCATACTTCTTTGCTACCGCAGCCACAGACATGCCCTTCGATACCTCGACTAATGCCCCTAACACGTCGTCCAGACTATATTTATACGTCCTTGGAGGCATATTTGTAAAGCAAAATATCTGAAACCAATGTATGACACTGTAGTCTTGACCCAATGAATGACACCTGTCATACATAGGTACTCCATAGAAAACCAGTCGATGACACCCCCTGTCAGGCACTACTCAATCATCAAATAAAAGTTTTTTGTTTACAGGGCAATTAAAATATAATGTTCTACTTCATTATAATTCAATAATAATGATGTTTTAAAAAATATTAATTTGTACTAGAGAATGACATAGGTGTCATCCACTACTAAACACATATAAGATTACCCAGTGAATGACACCCCTCTAAAATACTAAATTATTGAATAAAATCAATTTAAAACCGTTTATATTTGTCATTTGTTTAATTATGTAACAATTTCAATAATCACTTACCTATATAACATACAATCCTGGCTATAACATGCACTTTCACTAAACAGTTCCTTAACAAATCAGATAAGTATCGCGATGCACGTCTTACTTAAAGCACTCGCACTCTAAAACTAATTCATAATTACAAAAATAATGATCCCATCGATGCCAAATTTTGCAAAAATATCTTAGATAGTACTAGTAGTCTATTTAACTAATTTTTTTAGTAATATTATTATTTGTTGCCTTATTATTTTATGTTAACTGCAAAAAAGTCATTCATTGGGTACCTGTCAGCCACTGGTGCTTTTACCTTAATATTATGTTTCTTTTTGTAATTTTTTACTCACCTGAGTGTTATAAATAGTCTCTCTTCAGCACAAATAGTATTTTTAAAGGTTGTATTTTGTTTTCCAATATAACGTTCTAAATGAGAAAGTAATTCATAAAATTGTTTTCTTGACAATCTTAAATAATTTTGAAATTTTTGATCACTGTAACTTTTCACTTTATAAAATTCAGTTTGTTGAGTTATGCAAAATAAAGGCAACGTTGTCTTAGGCTTCTTTTTTTGTTTTTTGTTTAAAATTCGTTTTCTTTTTAATAGTAACACTAATAGCAGTGCTTCTTCGTCTGAGTCCATAGTAAAACTAAAATACAGCACTACCATTCTCAAACCTAGCGACGGCAGCGCGACGGCAGCGCGACCGCAGCGCTGCAGACGCGCTGCCTCCGCGCGACACTTAGCGGCAAATTTGAAGGCGCCCTAAGAGTAATATGTCACCACCCCATCTTATCCCATGGGTGTCGTAAAAACCGACTAAGGGATATCGGTGAATATTATCTTTACGAAATAAAAAAAGGAAAACTTGAAATTAAACCCTATACCAATCCATCTGGCCAGAGTGGTATTAGTAGGCTAAGTATCCCTCCGTCATGGGAGGAGGCCCGTCCCTGCAGTGGGACATTAATATGCTGTTATGATGAATTTAATGAATGGCCTGTGATACTGATGATGGGAATGTGTCTAACCTGTTTTCACCACTCTAAGTGTGTTTCCACATTTATCCTGGAATTGGCTAAAACCAATCAAAAAAGCCCTTTATGTCTACAAAATAAGGATGTTACTAATACCATTCGCATCGGCTCAATAAGGAGGACGCGTCGCGATACCGGCTGAATCGAGCCGTTTGTCGATTAGGTGATATAGTGGTGTAATGTTACCGCATTCGGATTAAGCCGATTCCGCTTTGATAAATGCGAAGAGACCCTAACACTTTTCCACGGTTAAATTAATGTCCTGCTTCTGATAGGGATTTAAACAAAATAGTTTATCATTTCGAGCATATTAAAGGTTTTGATTAGATATTATAAGGATTAACATCCGCGTGGTGACGGAGTAAGAATACAATACATCACCACCCCATCTCATCCAATGGGTGTCGTAAAATCGACTAAGGGACTATTCGTAAAATTATCGTTACGAAATAAAAAGAAAGAAAACTTGAAATTAAACCCTGTACCAATTCGTTTGGCCGGCGTGGTATTAGTAGACCAAGTATCCCTCCGTCACTGCAGGAGGCCCGTCCCTGCAGTGGGACATTAATTGGCTGTTAGGATAAGGATTAACTGCATTCACAAAGTACGAAGTTATCTATTAAACATAACCCGGAATGTAAATTCAAGTGTTGTTAAGGAATTATTCATTAACAAGAATTCAAATTTGCAGGCTTACAACTAAATTTACTGCCTTGTTGGTAAAACGGGTGAAATTTACATTTACACTTGTGACCTACCTTGATAGTGTAGGTTCGAATTCCACGCGTTACAAGTATTTAAGTAAAGGTTTATATGGAAGAACAAGTTTGTTACATTAAGCCTCGCGGTATTGAAAAAAAAATCTAAAAGTTTAGAAATACTACGCATATCTTGAACTTGTCAAAACAATCAGTTAAATACAAAAATGTATTAAAGAATTTCATTCCACTTCTTTAATTTATTTTGTTTTTAATGTAAACTCGAGAGCAAAAGTTCCGGGTCACTAGCATTTACTTCAATATCTTGAAATATCTTGAAAAAATTATTAAAGTGGTAATTATGTCACTCACACCTGAGGAATGTACGAGAATCCTCACGATCCTGGAAAATGGGAGCAGTCAGCGAGAAACAGCAAGAATAGTCGGTGTATCGTTGTCTACAGTTCAGCGTGTTCGCCAGCGGTTTCTAGAAACTGGTTTGAACCTACGCAGTCCAACAACAGGCAGACCCAGGTGTACGACGGCACGGGAAGATCGATATTTAGTGAACTCTATGCTACGACATCGGTTTCTTACGGGAACAGCACTGACTCATCATTTTTTAGGACTTGGTGGAAGCAGCCCTTCTGCTTGGACTGTAAGACGGCGACTTGCTGAAGGTAATTTGAAACCATTTAGACCCGCAAATGGTCCGAAACTCGAGAGGCACCATCGTATAGCAAGACGAATTTATGCACGCGAACACTCGAATTGGACGATTGAAAATTGGTCAAATGTCATATTCTCGGACGAATCAAAATTTATGCTGTATACACACGACGGAAGGGCAAAGGTGTACAGAAGACCAGGAGAAAGATTTATGCAAGCCTGTATTGAAGAAAAGGTGTCATACGGTGGTGGTTCGGTACTCGTGTGGGCTGGAATTTCTGCGGAAAGCCGAACAGAGCTTGTACTGATCGAAAACGGTACTCTTAATGGCGTAAGATACGTGGATGAAATCCTCAACGAGCACGTCGGTCCATTTATGGCAAGACTTGGTGAGAATGCCATCTTTATGCAGGATAACGCCCGTCCCCACACTGCTCGTGTAGTGCAAGACTACCTTGATGAGGTGAATATTCGTCCCATGGTGTGGCCAGCACGTAACCCCGACCTCAACCCAATCGAGCACGCCTGGGACGAGCTCGGACGACGGGTAAGACAACAAGATCCTCCTTTAATTACGCTTAGTGACTTGAAACATGCATTGGTAGAGGAATGGGAGAACATTCCCCAACAGTGTTTCAGAAACTTGGTGTACAGCATGCCAAATCGCATTGCAGCAGTCCAGACAGCACGTGGGGGTAATACCAAGTACTAAACCGTGTTAAAACTACTTGTAAATATAAAAAATTCAATATTTTCAGTTATGGTTTTACAAGCAAAATGACGCCATTTTTAATTTGTCCCTTTAAACATAATAAAATAAATGGTCAGTAGTAAATGTAATGCATTTTATTTTAGTAACATTAAATTGTCTATAAAGTTCAATTTATTTCAATACGATAGCTTTATTCGTTTTCAAGATATTGAAGTAAATGCTAGTGACCCGGAACTTTTGCTCTCGAGTGTAGCATTTAAATTAATTTTTTTTTTTAAAAGGCCTACCAGAATGACTCTAAGGTGCCTGATGTTATGCATCCATTAGAGTCCAAAAATGGCGAGCACCATGCCAGCTACAATAATTGTAGAGGCATGAATGTCTCCACTATGGCGGCTTCAGAAGATGCTTTTTCACGCCTCGCTTGAAGGAACCTGGATCGTAGCTTGAAGGAAACACGTGGGCTGGCAAAGAGTTCCACTGTTTGGTGGTTTTGCACATGTACGAAGTGCTGAACCGCTTTGTTCGGACTTGTATGGTGTAAATAAAGAACATTTTAAAATAATGATAATAATAGAAAACTCGTGACATTGGCTGCAATGTTATTAGACCAAAATGATGTTAATGAAGTAGAATCAGTAAGTATATTAATATTATAATCTTCATCTTATTCTTTCCGTAATTTGCCTTTACGACGCCTTCAGCTAGGTAAATATTTCAAGAATTTTCCTTATGCAGCTTAGATACTTCCACGATATTTTCCAAATTCTCCCGCGTAGTGTCACTGGCCCACATAGATTATATTTTAGAATTTTTGGGGCAAATTTAGACAAAACACTACATGTACCATAATCTCATTACACGTGCTCATTCAGTGCTATTCTAATTAAACGCATTCGGAGCCCCAGCGAGTGTAAACACCATTTACTATTAACGTTGTGTACCGTAGAGCCTTAATTACCGACAAACTTGATGGAAATTATTCAGTTTTTAATTATAATACTGGATTAAGGAAATGCTTGTTGCGACAGTAATCGTTATACTTAAACTTTGTGGTTTGGAAGGTGACCGTCGCGTTTTAGGGTTAATTTTTGTTTTTGGCAGTTTTGTTGGTAGAAAGTTTTGAATATTAAATTGTGTGGTACTACTTTGTTGGACGGTAATGTGGTTGTTAATAATAATAGTATTTTGAATAATATTTTTTACTTATTTTGATTACTACATAAAGATATTATGGCTGCGTGTACGAAACTTGCGACGAGCGGAGCGACGGCGGCACGGGCTTGGGGCGATGATTATGAATGCAAACATTGAGGTAGATGAATTATCAACTATCGTATTTTGACATCTTTATTGTTTAAGCCACACTTTTTTTTTATCTAAATTTTATTGTGGGAGTTTTTATCAATGAGGATACGTTAATCCCATCGTATCTTATGCAATCTAAGTCTTTTTGAGAAGGCAAAATCTAATCGATGAAATATACTAAGTAGTTGGCAAAATCTTCTTGCAAGGTTCGATTTCGGCTCTGTTAAAATTGCTTGAGCTAGTCCTAAAGCCACAATTTTATTTGCTAAAACTTATTCATAATTCTAAACATTTCACCAATATACAAAGTAGGTTATATAGTATTTAATATCACGGAATTATACAATACCAATTATTGGGTTATTACCATCTATTAAAGTTTATACGGTATTTATTGATTTCCATAGGCTCGCGTACAGTAATTAGATTAAAATAATAATAGTCGTCCTTGTGGTGACGGAGTACGAAATACAATATGTCACCACCCCATCACATCCCATGGATGTCGTAAAAACCGACTAAGGGATTATCCGTGAATATTATCTTTACGAAATAAAAAGAAGGAAAACTGAATTAGCCAGCGTAGTATTAGTAGGCCAAGTATCCCACCGTCACGGGAAGAGGCCCGTCCCTGCAGTGGGACATTAATGCGCTGTTATGATGAATAATAACGACACATATTATACGCGGTTTATGAAATTCTAGATAGTGATTGTAGCCACATTTTAGCAGGTGTTCGATAACAGATGGTTTGTCAGTTTGCTCGTAACTATCCTTTTTGTTTTAATTAATAGACTGATAACTACCTCTGTGGCAAAACGGTAGTTTAAGCGAAAGCAGTGCACGAGGTCGCGGGTTTTATTCTCTTTGTCCGATGATTTCTAGAAGAATATATTATGTACCTACTCTTATTACTAAACGTAACACATTCCTGTCGTAGAACACTGTAGTAATGGTCAGTATTAATAAAGAATAATAATATAATAACCCTCGACATTTCCGTGTAGTGACGGAGTTAGAATACAATATGTCACAACCCCATCTCATCCAATGGGTGTCATAAAAACCGATTATGAGACTATCCGTGAATATTATCTTTACGAAATAAAAAGAAGGAAAACTTGAAATGAAACCCTACACCAAATTCTGGCCAGCGTGGTATTAGTAGGCTAAGTATCCCACCGTCACGGAAGGAGGCCCGTCCCTGCAGTGGGATATTAATGGGCTATTATGATGAACCCTCGAAAAATGTTCCTTACAAACACAAAAATAATTATAAAGTTAAACCAGTTTTAAAATCCTTCACTTTTATATAATTAATACAAATATTCTGCCTCAAAAGTATTTCTAATTTAAATAATTAGAAAACAGCTATTTTTTTAACAACATTATACTAGACAGATCTTAAAACAACATTAGCTGAATAATGTAATAAAAGTAAATAGTCAGACAGCAATTCTAAAGCTCCAATTGTAGTAAAACTAGCTTAACCCGCGACTTCGACACGAGAAGTTAAGAAAGTAATATTTTTCTGGGTTTACTTTTTATTTACAATATATAAGATAATATATAATATCATCTTTCCTTAAAAATCTCATTAAAAATCATACATTGTAAAATTAATAAAAACCCTAAAAGATTTTTTATGTATCCAATCGTCGTGCCTCAAGCGCCATAAAATTAACAATCTATAGTAAAAGTCCTATCAAAATCTGTGCAACGTTTTCGAAGATTAACAAAGATACAAACAGAAAAACAATTAAGTAATGCTTTTTAGCTATTGGTACCATGTTTACACTGAACACTCAAAACTGCCCATTTAATGTCACAGACAAACACTTCAATTTTATTTATATAGGCGAAAAAATTCAAGCGAGACACATTAACAAAAAAGAATAATACCTTTCATTTCTCAAAAAAAAAGCAATTACCATCAACAATTGCTCGAATACAATGGATTTACTAATTCGTCCATTAAATTTATTATTCCACTAATTAATTACGTAGTTCTTTTCAAAGTAATTCTGTTAATTGGCTAGACACTTGTGGAACAAAAGAGGCTATTATTGGATCAAGCCTGTATTCCGGAAGAATTGAGTTGAATACGTTCATTGTGTAACTGTTAATAGGTGGAAAATCGTTTAGTAAGACAATATCACGCGACCTGGAGAAAGCTTTAGTATTGGAAAAATATATACGAGTAATTAAACCTATTTCTTTTATTGATTAGAAGTGGTAACTATGACACATGTACTTAGTATTGGTTTATACTCCTATGGCGATTTGTCAAACTTAACTCAGTTGGGCAGCGTTCGGAAGCCTAAAACGTCTCTTCTCGTCCTCATAGCAACTACTTCGGAGGCGCGACGATTACGCATTCAGCTGCTACACGAGGTTGCGAGTTCGATTCCCACGCAAGACAATTTTTTGTGCAATCCTCAAATTATTGGTCTTCGCCCAGCATGTCCCTCCAGTGGAACAAAGAACTCACTGTAAACCGCCCCAAAAAGCTTATAGTCATCCAGCGGCAACGCAATATATGTACAACTATGATAGAAGTGGGCAGGGCACATAGCGCAAAGAACTAGAACAGCTGTTGGGTCAGAAAGGATCTGGAACGGCAAACGCGTACTGGAAAGCGCAGACCACGCAGGGTAGAAATATCAAACCAAAGAACAAAAAGTTTTCAATCCCATCAAAAATAACTTAAAACTCTCTTTGATTATCCCTTTATTGGCGCAGTAATGGGTTGCTATAATCAACAGCAAATTATCCAGAATATTTCGAACACTGCAATTGCTAACATTGCTCCAGCTTAAATGAACCGAATCGCATCTCATTCGACAAAACGTTGGAGAAAATAATAAACGTGATGTATTGAAATGTGCTTTTCACTGCGCCACGTCTACGTTCTAAATTTAATATTATTTCTTTCAGTACTTATGAAATATAAAAAAGCTTTCGTGTGCCAGTTCTTTCTATGATTTTATGTTTTCTTTAAGAGCGTTCATAGGGCTCTCTAACGCCGCGAATTGAAAAAAAATATCATCATCAATATACCAGCCCATTAATGCCCCACTGCAAGGAAGGGCTTCCTCCTGTGACGAAGGGATACTTGGCCTACTAATACCACGCTGGCCAAACGGATTGGTATAGGGTTTAATTTCAAGTTTTCCTTCTTTTTATTTCGTTAAGATAATAATCACGAATAGTCACAAATAGTATCGATAATGCAAAATGTTGTTTACTAAGTCTTTAGAAAAGGCAATAAAGTAATTGTATACCACACTTTTAACACTTTAAACGTTTTGAAATTAGTTTAATTTCGCATTCGTAAATAAAACACCCGTTTTTGTTTTAAATTAAATATTTATCTGCATAGAAGTGGGATTTTACTGATTTAGATGTTATCAAACCATGGTTTCTTTTCTTTTTTTTAATTAAAGAAAACTCCATCACTATTTATCATGATAACCTGTGTCGCGGGGACTTTTACAAACATCAATTATTTAACGGACACAAAGAAGGAACATCCAGACTCAGGACAATAATTTGTGGATAACACAAAAAACTGTCCTGCGTGGGAACCGAACACACGTAGTGCACAGCCGCTTTCGCAACCATCAAGTCACCGAGGCAGAGCAATGGTACAATCAGCTGCAAATAAATCGAACCCCTTTAGCGCACTGTTATATTCTCAAAGGTGGTTAGATTTCTCTGCAGCTGACCGTACTATGAATTAGTCGACTTTCTACTACAAATTGATCAACATTCGATAGATAAGTACAGTAACACCTTAGTGCTACCTTAAAGCAATAAAATCTAGTTTTAATTTCATTCCACCACTTCACTTCCTACGTTTATCGACAACAATAGCCAATATTTTAGTTATTTTATTCATAAAACATTAAATATTTTAGTTTCAGCTTTCTATAGAATCAAAGGTAGGTCAGCTGGTATTGCGTGCAAAGAAAAAACAATAGTAAATTAACATTTAATCAGTTTTCCAACGTAAACGAAACTATTTATGTAACAAATCACAGTTTTTTAGGTTAATATAAAAACGCAATCATATTCATAGAACAGTTATACGCTTTAAGGTGCTTCCTCACTGAGAGCGTGCATATGTGTGTAGCAAATAGATTCGACTAGTAACATTACATTATAATATTGCTATCTCCGTGTGGTAACGGAGTAAGAATACAATATGTCATTACCCCATCTCATCCTATGGGTGTCGTAAAAACCGACTAAGGGACTATCCGTCCATATCTTTATCTTTACGAAATAAAAATAAGGAAAACTTGAAATTAAACCCTATACCAATCCGTCTGGCCAGCGTGGTATTAGTACGTCAAGTATCTCCGTCACGGGAAGAGGCCCGTCCCTGCAGTGGGACATTAATGGGCTGTTATGATAATACTACCTCCATACATGCTCGTTCTAGAAAATGCAGCAGTAGAGTTTGTTACGCCGCTTCTTCTCTACTAGCTCGCTTTGGAAGTGGTGGTAATATTTTCTTAACTTTAAAATGTATTTAACTTAGGTTAGTAGTAATTATTGACCTCAAAAATATATAACAAAGGTTGTACTATTTAGATTAAAGTATTTTGACTTGGACTTTCCCTCCTTCGCTGATGTAAACTCGATTTGTATCATTACAGAGTAACGTTGTAACGTTACATTCGCGTGCAATGTAACGTTAAAGAGTCGAGCATTACATCAGCGAGGGTGCTCGATGCTCGGAAACTCGATTTGTTTCATTACAGTTTCTGCACTGTAATGGTCAGTTCTACTCCCTCACTGATGTAATGCTCGACTCTGTAACATTACATTGCACGCGAATGCTCCCGGTGAGGGAACACCTTTACGTATAATATAATAGATTTTTTTTCCCTTTCAATTACAATGGGTGGTTTATTTGTATTTTTGTACGTACAAGGCGTGGCTTCAATAGTTAGAAGCCGGAAAATACATAATGTATTCTAATGTAGAACGACTGTTATGTTATTTTGTTGTAATGGAACATTTTGATCGAAATTGTGATAATGTTTGAACGTTTATTTGCAAATATTTAGTACGTATAGCTTAATGAATCCTTTTTAGTTTAATGTTCTAAATTACAAGTATAATTTTTACTATATAACTAGAAAATCAGAAAAAAAGAAAGACAGTAGAAAAAATTGGTACTCGATGCGGGACTCGAACCCGCGTCTCTGGACTATACGCGTCCAGCGCCATGACCACTAGGCCAACCGAGTAACCGTCTCGACTACCAAATTTAACCATTGCTTTATAAGGCGCCGGGCCGCAACGTTTAATTACTTTAATGTACTATTTCAGAAACGAACTTTTGAGAGAAATAAAAGGTCACGCGTGGTGTAGTATTGTATCACCTAGTCTCTACAGTAAGTGGTCCTTTATGACGACCTCTGTGACGTAGTCGTTATATTACACGCTGGCGGCAATACGGCTTCTACGCAGAGGTCTCAGATTTGATTCCCGCTCAATGCAAATTATTGTGTGTATAATCATGATTATTTCCATTAGCCTGGATATTTTTAATATGTAAGGATTTACAAAAAAATACAAAATCTTGTTGCTTTGAATCAACATCTAACAAGGTATGTTAATAATAACATATCCCATATACTTATCCATTACATCAGAACCATTAAAAAAGTCATTAAGTTCAAATTTCGCAATAACACATAATTTAGTACCGTATTGCCACTTCGCACGCTCGCTGGCACTATATCAATTCATTTTCCACACATTATTGCTTCCCTGAAAAGATATATGGCGAAAATATGTAAAGTTTCATTAAAGTTCTTAACGTCAAGACATTTAGGGATATTTACATTATTGAATTTTATAATGGCTGTTGTGTACGTGTGTAGTGACTTTGGTTGTAAAGCGTTTGCTTGAAATAAGTATTTTGAGCAGGCACACGATCAGTGGTTAGATGGTAGAAGATCAACAAACGCAATGCTCTTAAAGGCGGCAGAAATATACTCAAACTCTAATTCTTTATTGCATTTCAACATAATAATTGTACAAGCTACACTTGCACATTGACCTTCGGTTCATATGTCGTAATTAATAATAAATGCAATATTTACTAGTTATGATTACTTAGCATTATAACAAATAATACATTTTAATTTAGTAGCAATAAAACATTACTTTGAAACACTTGTCTACTCATTTAACAAACATTATTATCCTTCGTAACAAACATACAACATTAACACTCTGTTAGGGACTACTACCCTAACATTTGGTCCTTCGAACAAGTGAAAGTGTTTTACTTTTTTTTACGCTTACGGATCGGTTGGTCTGGCCTCCCACCAGCGGGTCTCACCAGAAACCAAGTCTAATAGGCGTGAGAAGGGAGTGGAACACTTTAACAAGAACCAAGTGGTGTGAAACAGCATTTTACTACTTTACAAACAAGTTATCGAAGAAAACAATTTAACATGGATTCAACATCGCAAGAATACATTTACGAAAATCAGCTTATGCTCAGCGATAGCATAAAGAAAGTGGGCATCAACACAAAGAAAGACGGCTGGGATAGAAAGAACGATGATTACTTCAAACGGCGTATACAGATGTTGGAACAATTATGGGCTGATTTTTTGTACAACCATGATCAGCTATGCCACGAAGAACAAACATACCAGCCATACGTCGCAAGTAATTTGTTTGAACTAACAAAACAGTATTATGAAGAGGTAAAGGAGTTGATTTGGGATCAACATAAGCAGCTTTCGACGCGAGCACAGTCGAAAGACGAACATGAAACAAAACAGCTATGGACAAAACCAGGTACTGCTCAACCTAGTACGTCTAGTGAGTTAGAACAAGAACAGAAAGAGAAAGAATGGGAGAAACAGGAGGATATTCGTACGACTTGTGGCCCTCAGGACGTTGAAGAACCTTCTCAGCCGCAGCAGCCATACGTATCTACGAAAGAAACTGGAGTGAACAGCAAACTTGACGAAATGAGGCGTAAACAATCAGCTAACTTCAAAGCTTTCATGAGAGCAGTAGCCAATATTCAAGTAGACTTCATAACAGAGAAGTGGGAGTTCCAAGATGCTCTACAAATATTGCAGACACGCTGGACAGCAATCGACAATCTTCATTGGGAACTCGAAGGTGACCTCCACGGCGAACAGTTTGGTATATATGAACAACGCTACACAAGGTTTGAACGTCAATATAACGATCTTAAGAAGGCTTTGAATGTAAAAATGTGGTCTGGAGCTTATCGAGAGAAAACTACGCCAAAAATGGAGTTACCAGTTTTTCATGGACATTTTAACCAATGGATACCGTTTAGAGATCTGTTTACAGAAGCTATTCATCTAAACCCATCTATATCTCAAGCTCAGAAAATGCAGTATCTGAAAAGTAAAGTGCAAGGCGAAGCGGAAAAGTTAATACAGCACTTACAAATTAGCGCTGAAAACTACAGTGTGTGCTGGGATATTCTCAATCATCGCTACAATAATAAAAAACGGATCGTTACGTCACACCTAAACATGCTGTTCGGCTTACCAATCATGCAACAACAATCAGCCGCACAAATAAAACGTATACATGACGTCACTTTGGAAAGCCTTCACTCAATAAAAAACCTAGGAATCGATGTGAACACTTGGGATACGATTATAATACATCTTTTGTCACAAAAGATAGACTCCGTTACACATTCGGATTATATCGACTCATTAAAAAACTCTCGAGAGCTGCCAGTACTAAAGGACTTTCTAGACTTTTTAGAGGCAAAATTCACAGCAATCGAAACGTCTCGTCGTAAACAAGATGGCCCACAAAAATCTAACCCATCAACAAGTCAACAACAAGAATCATTTCAACCTAAGAAACATTTCAACAATTATTATAACAAAACTCAAGAACATAACAACAAGAAGTTCATAAAAACATATCACGCGTCATCATTTGTGTGTCCACTATGTAACGAAAAACATGGAATTTATAATTGCGCAAAATTCTTAGACATGTCGGATGACGTCAAGCTAAGCACGGTGAAGAAATTGCAACTCTGCATCAATTGTTTATTTAGTCACTACGGAAATAAATGTGTGTCAACTAAGAAATGTCGCAATTGCGATGAAAAACATAACACTTTATTACACAAGGCATGTGTACAAGCTAAAAATAAATCTGAAACAACAAGCAACTCTTCCCATGTTTCCCTAGAAGACGATTTTACCGAAGTTTTGTTAGCGACCGCTGTAGTAAAGGTGGAAGCGTGTGACGGTACCCAACACAAGATGCGGGCCCTTATAGATCAAGGGTCTCAAATATCACTAATCACCGAGCGTGCAGCCCAACTACTAGGACTGAAACGTCAGCGATGCAAGGGTGTCGTGTTTGGAGTCGGACAAAAGGAAAGCAATTGCAAGGGGATATTAACAGTGACTTGCAGCTCTATATACAATGATTTTAACTTCGAAACATCCGTTCTTATCATGAACAATTTGATAAAGAACCTTCCAAACAAAACATTTGCGAAACCTGATTGGTCACACGTCAAAAACATTAACCTAGCAGACCCGGAATTTTACAAAAGCCGCCCGGTTGACCTGTTATTAGGCGCTGACATTTATTCCCGTATTATGCTAGCAGGTATAATAAAAGGAGATCATATTACACAACCGATTGCTCAACAAACATGTTTAGGTTGGCTATTATGCGGCAGTGTAAAAACATTCCAATGCAATTTAATATTGAATAACATTGATGAAATGAAAAGGTTTTGGGAAACGGAAGACATTTGTGATGACCAGAACTTGTCAAGAGAAGATCAGAACTGTGTGGAGTACTATACAAGTACCACGCGACGCTTAGAAGACGGCAGGTATGAGGTCAGATTACCCATGAAACCTGAGATGAAAAACAAACTAGGCTCCTCTAAACCAATGGCTATTGCACAGTTTAAGGGCTTAGAAAGAAAATTCCATAAACAAGAACAATTAGCAAAAGCTTATAAGGAATTTATGTCCGAGTATATTAACCTTGGTCATATGACGCTATCTACAAACAATGAGTTACCTGAGTGCTACCTACCTCACCACGGCGTCCAGCGGTCTGAGTCATCAACAACTAAGTACAGGGTAGTCTTTAATGCGTCCGCATTAACATCAACAGGTGTGAGCTTAAACGATTTAATGTGCAGGGGGCCTAACTTACAAAGAGATCTCCAATCATTATTATTAACATGGAGGAAATACAAGTATGCCTACACAGCTGACGTCGAGAAAATGTTTCGACAGATTTTTGTAGCCGATCAAGATCAACAGTTACAAAAAATAGTCTGGAGAGACTCAGAAGAACAACCGCTGCGTACCTATAAACTAAAAACCGTGACATATGGAACAAAAGCGGCGCCTTTCCTCGCGATGATGACATTACGAAGACTGGCATCCGATGAGCGAGAAAGCTTTCCTTCAGCTGCGCAGGTCCTAGAACAATCACTATATATGGACGATTTGATTCATGGGGTTCATGAGATTGAATTCGGGCGGAAGTTAATCATGGATTTAAACCTTTTACTACAAAAAGGCGGGTTTAACTTACGAAAATGGTCTTTTAACAACCAAGATTTATTGAATGAGGTGTCAACACAACATGATCGAGAAAAATTCATGTACAATTTTAAAACAGATCAAACACAAAAAACACTGGGCTTGTGTTGGAACTCGCAAGAAGATGTGTTCACGTTTCAATGCGCCATATCTGAAGATAGAAAACTACATACAAAACGTAGTTTACTAGCAGAAATATCTCGGCTATTTGATCCCCTCGGGTGGCTTACACCTTTGACAACTAAACTGAAATTATTGTTTCAAAAATTGTGGCAAACAGAATTACAATGGGATGATAAGGTACCGGATAACATAAACAAGGAATGGTACAAAGTACAAGCGGACATACAAGCGATTAATTCATTCAAAATACAAAGATGGTTACAGTCTGATGGGAAACAAACAATATATCTTTATGGGTTCAGTGACGCATCTCTGGACGCATACGCAGGAATTATCTATGCCCGAGCTGAGTCATCACATAAAATTGTACTTGTCGCTGCGAAATCAAGAATTGTACCACACAGAAAAATAACAACGTTACCAAGACTTGAGTTGAACGGCGCACACCTTTTATCTAAACTTATGTTAAAAGTAATGAAAGCGATTAGTCAGCACCGTTGTCAAGTGCACGGCTGGACAGATTCAATGGTGGTGTTGGGGTGGTTACAAGGAGACCCCACACGTTGGAAGGCTTTCGTCGAAAACAGAGTCCGTAAAATAACTGAGGTTATACCTTCTACAAATTGGAACTACGTAAGAACAAATGAAAACCCAGCCGACGCCGCAAGTAGAGGACAGTAACCTAGCATGTTAAAGGATAATACTTTATGGTGGATAGGACCCACCTGGCTACCAACATACAGAGAAAACAAAGAGGAAAAACGTTATTACACTACATATCAGGAACAGAAAACAATTTCAAAACAAGTTAATGTTACCCAAAATAACGGGAAGTCAAAAGATTTTATTGAACAACTAGCTGCTGTGCCCGCGACTTCGTTCGCGTGGCGGATGTTACTTACTTCGCAATTCGATTTACTGAAAAATCGTTTTTTAAACCTTATAACAAACAGATATACCTACACACGAATTGTAAAATTAACGAACGAACCAAAACCTTTTCAAAAACAGATCTTTACAAAGACAGATCTATGAAGACTGTGTCTAAACTTATACTGAAAGACATGAGCGAACGTCATTCTTTCAAGTAAAATCTTAATACCGCGATACTGAAAATGACGCCACAGGCACAATGCCATCTGTTGTCAAATTTGTAAGTTAAAATAAATGACATCGCTTTTTTCATCATAACAGACCATTAATGTCCCACTGCAAGGACGCGCCTCCTCCCGTGACGGAGGGATACTTGGCCTACTAATACCACGTTGGCCAGTCGGATTGGTATAGGGTTTAATTTCAAGTTTTCCTTCATTTTTATTTCGTAAAGATAATATTCACCGATAGTCCCTTAGTCGGTTTTACGCCACCCATGGGATGAGATGGGGAGGTGACATATTGTATTCTTGCTCCGTCACCACACGGATAATCGCTAATTAATTATGAATGAATACATTTGCACGCCACGTTATGGTGCGGCAGAATTACCTGCCTCGGTGGCGCGGCGGTCGCGTTACATGGCTGGCGTGCATGAGGTCGCGGGTTCGATTCCCATGGAGGACAATTGTGATACACAAACTATTGTCCTTAGTCTGGATGTTCTTTGTGTCCGTTAAATTGATATTTTTAAAGGCTAGTGTGAAGACTTATAATAATTGATATTACACATACGATTCATGGTTAATTTTATTAACATTTAAAAGGAATAACTTATTAATAGCACTTAATAATAAAATAGTTATATATTATTTAAAAACTCATTTATTTTATGATTACTACTGGTAACGCCATCTCGTGAACAAAAGAAACGAAATTTAAATTCATTCAACATTGAACCAAATCCATTTTTCATTTCACCCCTGATTTGTATTGGACTGTTCTAATAAAGAGAGATCTAGCGAAATCTCGAGTATTACTTATCCGATTCCGATTGTTTTATTATAGTATAGATAGATACCTACTTTAAACTTAATACCTAAATACTACGTATCTATGTATTTTAATATCTAAAGCGCGCTTATTCCGAGAAGAGTCAATAAGAACCACGTCCGTTCGCATTAAGAGTCAATGTGAATGAAATTATATAGATGCACCGGTTGGCCGTTTCGGACGTTAAACAAAAATCAACCGTACTGCCGTACTCATACTGGCGCGGCGACATTTGGAAATTTTCTTTCATCTAAATCTTGTGTGTTTATAAACCGATTTCTATAAATTTTTTTTTATGAATAAGGTATTAAAGTGTACTTTTGAAATATGGGAGTTTGAAAAAGATATGTCTATGCAAATTACAATATATTTATGTATTTATTACACTTTGAAGAAAACCCTAACGATTAAACAGGTTATTGTGACTAATATATAAAAGATAGATATATACTATTCAGGACTTTTTTGTTCATCGTTTGAAGACCATTATTTTTGTAATACATATTTTTGGCGTATGATCAACGTATGCGATGATAAGAGCTCGAACGCGCTTTTTTCAACCGACTTGCTTCAAATTTTTTGCCACTGCTCAGCTCCTATGTGTCTTAGCGTTATGTTATACAGCCTATAACCTGCCCGGGAGTATGGACTACAATTGTACCAAGTTTGGTTAAAATGCCTTCGGTAGTTTTTGACCCATGCGTGCACATACAGACAGACAGACAGACAGACAGACAGACAGACAGACAAAAAATTTATTGATTGCATTTTTGGCATTAGTATCGATCACCATTCATCCTCCAATATTAATTTTTAACATATATTCAATGTACAGAATTGATCTCTCTACAGTTTTATTATAAGTATAGATATAGATATAGATTACTAGAAAAATACAGTGACATAAATAAAGTAATTCGCTTATTGACCTGGATACTTCGAGCGTTGAACCGTAAAAGACGTCATTTACCAACATATCTTACGCTGCACGAATTAAACAACGCAACAAATATTATTATAAAATATGTACAACAACAAGAATTTCACACAGACATTATTCATTTGAGAAAACACGGTCGAGTTACATCAAATAGCAAATTAATTAATCTAAATCCCTTTATTGATAAATACGATTTATTAAGGGTGGGAGGACGACTAGCGAACGCTATTCTAAGTGAAGAAATGAAGCATCCAGCCATCATCCCTCATTCAAGCCGTTTGACTCACCTGCTCATAGATCAAGCACACCGACTGACGTTTCACGGAGGCCCACGCCTAACTCTATCGTATTTACGTCAAAAATATTGGGTTATAGGCGGCACACGAGTTACAAAAATGCAAGTAAGAAAGTGTCCATACTAGAGGCTGAATATAATTTTCTAAAAAGATCTGAAGATACAGTAGAAAAGCAGTATAAAGAATTTAAGATTCATGTTTTGAAATTAAGAAAATTATCTAGAAACATTGAAAGGGAAATTAACACACAAGAATTAGCACTCGAGTTTACTATGTCAGCGATTTCGGCGAACAGTCTCATAGAACACTTAAGAAATGTACAAGAAACTTTGTTAGACACAATGACGAACATTTATAACGGAAAAATGAATTTGCATCTGAGTTTACCTGAACAATTACAAGAAGAGTTGAATGTTATAACGGGCCATTTACCAGCAGAATTAACACTTCCTATCAACAACATTAGAAATGACTTCTATCGCATCTATCAACTTTTACAAGCACGAGCCAAGATAACCGAAAGGTACTTGATTGTAGAAATAAAAGTACCATTAATCAGCCGAGAAAGTTACGAAATTTATACCATCAGGACAGTCCTGAAGAAAGTTGAAAACGACATGGTCACCCTACTACCTATATCAGAACTTATAGCGGTTAATATTAATAAAAACTCATTCATAACAATGAGTAATTACGAACTACAACAATGTATGCAATATGACACCGCAACACGATTATGTTTACTTCAAAAACCTGTGTACCGCATGAAAGCTGATGAAAACCTGTGTATTAGGAACAAAAACACAAGCAAGTGTTCCATGAAGATCGAGTCCTGTAGAGATACCTGGTCAGAACTGCACACAGCTAACAAATATCTTTATTTTTGTTGCGACCAGTGTAAGATACGTGTCATAAAGGGGCACCTAGTAACAACACATGTACTTCAAAATGCCGGAGTTATATCATTAGCAGAAGGGAGCATCATCATTAGCGACAGTTTTACCCTCTACTCACAACAACAGCACATGAATGAGATTCGTAGAGAAATGGACATGGTTTCTTTAGATATACCTTCCATCAATAATATTTTCAACCTATCCATGCCCGAAGACTATGAGAGCGACCCGGAGAACCAGACTAAGGTTCAGCAAACATCACTGCTCGACCTACATAAACGTATACAGGAGGTGAAAGCTGCTGCAGAGGAAGGTCTACTGCCCATAGACAGAATATCAACCCACGACGTTCACCAATACATCGTGATGTACCTGTTGGCCGGAGCAGTACTAATAGCAACATTGGTTTTTGGATGCTATCGTTTACGGAGACGGTCTATACGCCAGCCGGAGCCTGTGACCGTAATAGTTCCCGAGCCAGCGCACAGAGAGTTGACTACGAGGAGTACAAACAAGACAACAAGCTCAACAGGCTGCGGGTCATCAAGCACTACGGAGAGCAAGGTTCAGATGGATACGACTAAAACAGTTTTCATTAATAAAGGAACGTCCCCTATAGTGCGACACAAGATAATGGCTCACGACACCATATAATAATATACTTTTTTATAATTTTTACATTGTTTATTACTTTTCAATAGTGTTTACGGTGTATAACATAAGTACATTTTTAATTTAACATTTTGATTTTATGTTTTATGTTTAACTTTACTTTATACTTTTGTATTAAAAACATATATTTTTCATTTACTTTCATAAACATTATATTTTTATTGTTAATGTTATTTTAGAAGGGGGCAATATGTACAAGCTACACTTGCACATTGACCTTCGGTTCATATGTCGTAATTAATAATAAATGCAATATTTACTAGTTATGATTACTTAGCATTATAACAAATAATACATTTTAATTTAGTAGCAATAAAACATTACTTTGAAACACTTGTCTACTCATTTAACAAACATTATTATCCTTCGTAACAAACATACAAACAAACATACAACATTAATTAACACTCTGTTAGGGACTACTACCCTAACAATAATGTTGATTAGAAAAAGAAATAGAAAAAAAAATACAAATAGAGCTTTGTGCGCCCAGATTGCCGGGTAGGGCGTTATGCAGGGTTTTTCAGCTTATTGCTATTTAGAATTAGAATTATTATAATAGAATAATTCTAAAATATTATATTATCATTATTATAACTTTGAGAACAGAACTTGATGATCTAATTTCAATCAGAAATAAATACAAGGCTGAATAAATTTTGCTATATTATAATTGATAGTATATTAAGCGTCCTACTCTTCATAGCTTATACTCAAGAATCCCCACTCCAGAATAATCTTAATAACTGGTAAAAGCTTATAACGAATAAAAAGTAAAGTATTAACTAATTGATCAGTAAAAAAGCGAATCTTTAAGAGTCCTTTGCGTAAAGAGACACTCCATTTCATACAATTCCCATTAAGATAACGAAAACGTAAAAATTACCAGCTACGTAAATTTCAAAAGGCTCATTAACGCCTACATTGAAACTATGTTAAAACGTTTTTAACTCTTAATCGCTTATTGTCACGATAGAAGGATCATTATCCATTATTTAAGAATATTAATGATGTAGTATTACTGTCATTATGTAGTTTATAATTATCATCTTACTCAAAAGACGTCCACTGCATTGTTTTTTAAAGACATCTTCTGCACGATCTTTCACTGTGATGCAAAAAAAATCAATTTAACGGACAGACAAAGAAATTCCAGACTCAGGAGAATGAATTGTGGACCGCAATTGTCCTGCGTAGGAATCGAACCCGAGACTTAGTGCACAGCAGCCACTTGCGCTACCGTCGCGCTACCTAGGCAGTTGATGGACATAGGTATCCTTCAAACGTCTCCAACTTCCTCTGTCCTGTGCCTCCCTCATCCATTGATTGCCCGCAGTCATTGCCAGATCGTTAGTCCCTTTCGTAAAGGGCCTGCCTCGTACAAATCGTTTAGGACTTTTCGTTGGAGTATATCCTTTAGGTAGGGTCTCCCCAATCGCCCATTAGTTGAATTAACACCTAGCGAATGAATAATCCAAAGCCAAAATTATT
Source organism: Schrankia costaestrigalis (assembly GCA_905475405.1). Lineage (NCBI taxonomy): Eukaryota > Metazoa > Arthropoda > Insecta > Lepidoptera > Erebidae > Schrankia > Schrankia costaestrigalis. Next base: position 11,331,603 of record FR997851.1, read on the forward strand.
CAAAATAAACGTGATTATGCAGTACCCGAACATGGTTAATCCAATGTTACAAAAACCACAGGTAACCCGATATAAATGAATGCAGGGTCAAATAATAATAGCCTCTTTTTTCATCAAAGGAAAGGGTCCTATAACCTCACACCTAAACAAATGAACCCAACATAAGGCACACTTTTCAATCGGTTTATTGACTACCTACCCACTTAAGCAAATGTTACTCGTCAATGGTATCTAATGCACCTTGAACCGCAAGTAATCGAGGTAGAACTTTCTGTAGGTAGTATTTTCCCAACATGGGCCATTTAGCACCAGGTACGGGTGGCTTAAATAGGATAGATGTAGGGTGACCATGTTAGTACAAACTTACGAATAGATTTTAACTTATTTCGCAATTTTTGTGATTGTGTTCTTTGCTGTTATAATTTGCGTAATATTTGTAAGACCGTATAAACATTATTTGTGTGGTGACGGAGTAACAATACAGTCTTTCTCCACCTCATCTCATCCCATGGGTGTCGTAAAAACTGACCAAGGGACTCCGTGAATATAATCTTTACGTAATAAAAAGATGGAAAACTTGAAATTAAACCCTATACCAATTTGTCTGGCCAGCGTGGTATTAGTAGGCCAAGTATCCCTCCGTCACGGGAGGAGGCCCGTCCCTGCAGTGGGACATTATGGGCTGTTATGATGATCTTTGTACCGATTATTAGTGCTGAAGTAGTCTTTTTTTGAAACCAAAAAATAATTTAATTGCCTAAAATTAAAAAAACAAAATTATATGAATGTCTTTCAACATTCAGACTTATCCTCGAAATGCATTAAGATATAGAAACCCTACTAAACCTGGTACATTAAATAAAATGGTAGAATTTTATACATACAGACATCTACATAATCAATATTAAAGGGACCTTTCTGTGGTATGTCGACACTCCATTATAATTCGTGGGAATTGAGTTTCTGAAAAATGTTCTTACTTCAACCGCGAGTAATCTGAGAAAGGGTTATTTATTATATAACTCTGTTTTAAGCTTTTTTTGGAAAACCGTAGCTAACGCTGTATGAAATTAATTGTGAAATTATTTTTAGAACATCTTTCTTACTTCGTTTGGCTTCGTTCTATTGATTTGCTCTTGTTAAAATGAAGTTAGCAGCAATAAAGAAACTACAAAAAAAAAATAGACAGTAATAATTTAGACGTAATGTACCTTTAAAAATTTGATTTATTGTTGTGAGTAGTACAATAACATATTTAAGTAATTATGTAATTAAAAAGATTCTTAACATAATAAGACTAAGAATTCTAAAAAAAAACAACCAGACAAAGGAAACTGTTATTAATTTTGTAAATATTGATGGTCTTTATGTCATGTGTGTTAAACGCCAATAAGTTGTTATTTATGAATTTTGACGTTTCATCACAGGTGACCATACTCTCAATGCTAAGTATATTATGATAACTTGATATCATATTCACTCTATTCTGTGCCAATTCTAAAAGTCAATTTAAGATCAAATCCATATTAATCTTTGTTGATTCAATGAGGTATTTGACATCATACCCAATGTTACCTTTGCAGAAACAATGCTTATTAATAAGTAGGCAACGTTTTTTTGTTTCGTCAGATCTGTTTAGTTCAGACCTAACATGTTATAAACAAAACATTTTCTATAAATCCGAACGTCCACCGCCGGCTAAACTAAGTTGGTTTAGCTTAGCTCGCATAGTTGAGCCAGTTTTTCATACATGTGCGTCCACCGCAAACTATGCCACATGTATGAAAAACTGGCTCAACTATGCGAGCTAAGCTAAACCAACTTAGTTTAGCCGGCGGTGGTCGTTCGGCTTAAAGGTTTCAATTACACTTCTTTTGTTCAAGGTTACAACATACAAGGTAGCAAAGAAAATATGAGTCATACATTAAAGATTTAGTAAAGCGAAAAAAATCGAAGAAACGTTTAACACAGAGCTCCTTTTTCGTAGTTTTTATCAGAATAAAACCTCAAATGAGCCTTCACCCTAATAAATAACGCTCCAAAATGGCTACGGGTCTTACACGGGCAAGTTTTAGGCCTTGCTCACATGGACACGATTGCCATTCCGCACAAGATCTTTTGCATGTATCATCATAACAGCCCATTCATATACCACTGCAGGGACGGGCCTCCTACCGTGAAGGAGGGATACTTTGCCTACTAATACCACGCTGGCCAGACGGATTGGTATAGGGTTTAATTTCAAGTTTTCCTTCATTTCGTAGGCGTAGTTTTTCACTTAGTCGGTTTTTACGACACCCATGGGATGAGATGGGGTGGTGACATATTGTATTCTTACTCCGTCACCACACAGTCTTCACATGTATAATGGGCACCAACTAACTTTAATCAAATTAACTAGCCTATTGCAGTCCATTGCAGGATATAGGCCTCTCCCAACACGCGCCACAGAACACAGTCCTGCGCGTTCCGCATCCAGTCCAACCCAGAGACCTTTTTGAGATCGTCGGTCCACCTAGCTGGAGAGCGTGCTACACTACGTTTGCCGAGTCGCGGACACGTTTGTTCCAACGGACATCGGTCCTTCGACAGATATGACCAACTAACATGGCCGACTTGAAATTGTTGCAAATGGTTGCAGATGTCATTTTTTAAACTCATTGGCGGGTGGCGGGTGTTTTTGGTGTTCCTGTACAAGCACTTATCTGATAGCTAACTCGATGCCGCTGAATTTAGTTTGCAACTATAGACGGTTTTTGCTCGGTCTTCCGTCTATGGCGGCGAGCAGATGTTAGCGAATGATCTCCTGCGCTTGTCGTTTTGCGCTCGTAAATGTCTTGTAGTAAGCACCATGATTACAGAAAGGTTGCTGTGTCTAAGCAGTGGTTATAGTTGACGACCTCTGTGGCGCAGTCGGTATATTACATGGCTGCTACGCAGAGGTCTCGGGTTCTATTCCCGCTCAATGCAAATCTTTGTGTGCATGAACATGATTGTTTGCATTGGTCTGAGTGTTTTCTATGTATAATATGTATTTACAAAAAAAAGTATCCGTTGTCTAGTTTTGCTTAGTTTGGGACTAGGCGGCTTGTGTGATTGTGTGAGGATATAGTGGTAGCACAGTTAACACACGGTAAACCTAACAGTGAAAGCTGTCTATATAGCTAATACATTTCTACATTACTCAGCAAAATCCGTGCCGTATTCATGTGAAAAGTGCCTTAAACTAAAAGAAAAAAACATCTTTAAACGTTTTCGCCAATGATTCTTCAGTAAATAATGTTATTAAGTAAAAAATGAACGTTTTATGAGTCGTTCGCTATTTAAGCATCAAGTTTCCGCTTCGCAATTTAGGTTCAAAACGTTTTTAAGAATTGAATTAACTGCCTCCTGTACGTACAGATTGTAGCTATATATTTTCATTGGAAAATGTACTTTAATATAACGGATTACGGTTTAAATAGTCTGTGGATGAATATTCTTAGCGTATGGATAATTTCTATATTCAGAAGCTTTTTATTTTTTTGTCACGTGGAGATAATACGGAGTAAGAATACACGGTGTGACCTAATTACAAGAGCGTTCCAGATATTGATTAAGTAAATATTTAAATGTTACTTCTTTGAAAACAAATCATTGAAAACTTGACACGACCCCCAACACTCATCCATCAGGCCAAGTTTGTATGAGGCCAAGTTTCTTTTGAACTAAGAAAATAATAACTTCGATTTTATTATAGCGCAATGACATAAGCATAGAAAACAAGTACTGTCTAATCAAACGTACATTTATATTCGTCCATTTATTTGTTTTTACTTTTTCGATTTCGAATTTTCGACGTAATTTGTGAATCACACAAACAAGGCACGGTTTCCACCAAAGCGGGGAGGAGAGTAGACGTGCTGCAAAGTTAGAGATGTGGAAATGACGGAATCTGATTGTATTATTCCAACACATCTCCTCTCTTCTCCTCTCCTCTTCGCTTTGGTGAAAGCCAGGTCTAATTAATTAAATTGCGAGGGAATCGAACCCGCAAACTCGTGTTTGGCAGTCACTTACACGATCGCTTTGCGATGGAGGCCGTTATGTACCTATCTATCGCGACAAGTTCGAAGTAAGGGTCCAGTTCCGTTCCGGAAAAGAAAGATATCAGGTACTCTAATAAATCGAGCGAAACTTGTCAATGTCGACATTTTATTTTAAGCGTAATACAGCTCCGGTCGATTCGTACCAGCTCGTACCAGGCACTGTCAAAGAAAAACTTGTTAAGTACCAGGGTTTTTATAAAATTTTATCAATATCAATGTAAAGTAGGACGAGCTGTAAGCAATTATTTATTTTGATCAAGATAAGGGACAGAAAAACAATAGGAAAAAATTGGCAATTGAATTTGTACCTTTGTGCCATAAATATAAAGTTGAATATAAATATGTTACAGTATGTCTCCGTTCATACTCTACTAATGCCTACTTCTGTTATGTAACTGTGTGTTCTTGAGTAGGACAAGAAATCGGCAAACGAAGCGTAGAGTGTCCTGCCACCTAATAAACCGGTAACATGAAAGGGACGGTGAAATGGTTGAATATAATGGACGGGGGACCAGAAGTTAGAAAAGGCTACTTGCAGCTGCAGTGCACCGGTCATGGCCTAAAGAGACAAAAGTCCTTCTAAAATGTCAATTGCCGGCAGTACCTACCTATTACTTTCGCAATGTGTCTCTTTTTGTCAATTTCTTCAAATTGTTGGGCTACTTAGCCGTTACGTAGGTATAATAATCACTACGCCACAGAAATTATCAAAGCTCTTAAATCTTTCCTTTTGTACACAAATCTTTCAATTTGTATAACCCAGCAAAATTGTGTTGAACCATTCATAATTTCGAGACAAAGTAGGCAATACACCATTCAGTATTTCTTCCGTACGTGCCGATCAACAGAATGGTCTATAACAATAACTTGTTTGCTTAACATTCATTTTGATTTTTGAATAATATTATGATTGTTGCTAGTATAATATTTATTGTATTTTTTGTACCAGGTTGTAGGTCTCTTTAGCAAAAGCCCGGCAAAATCGGTAACATCGATGGGTCCACTTAATTTTTATTTTTTACACTATAACACAACGCCATCTAGTCCCAAACTAAGGAGAGCTTGTACTATGGATACTAGACAACGGATAAACATACTTAAATACTTTTTTTTTAAATACAGCTTGTTTTACCAAACTAAGCCAAAAATCAATAAAAAAATTAAAAGTACTTTGGAACTCAAAGCCGCATTGTTCCTGTTTGTTGACATTGCTTCAAACTTCTGTATAAGCAGAATGGTAAACATTGTTACTGTCCCTGTTCTGTCCCCGGCTTTGCACGCGTGCAATCTGACGCCATGTGTCCAACACGAATAGAGTAAGTTCATTCTTTGCTCTCGGTATACCTGTGTTTGATCTACTAAGTGTTGTTTTAAGCTTGGCTGTTTTACTTCCTAGTGTGGGATTTTGTGTTTTTGCAGCATTTAAACCTGATGTCCTTAAAACTTCTATGACGTCATCATCATAAAAGTCCATTAATGTCCCACTGCAGGGACGGGCCTCCTCCCATGACGAAGGGATACTTGGCCTATTAATACCACGCTGGCCAGACGGATTGATATAGTGTTAAATTTCAAGTTTTCCTTCTTTTTCTTTCTGTTTTTTATTGACGGATAGTCCCTTAGTCGGTTTTTCAGACACCCATGGGATGAGATGGGGTGGTGATATATTGTATTCTTACTCCGTCACCACACTACTATAATATGATATTAATTATTAAAGATTTCAATCGTATAAGATGGGTCGGTAATCGCTACGTTAGGACATACTACAACCAATTTTTATTAGACGCTTAAAAATGAAGCAAATAATAATAAGTGAGAACCCTTCATACTTCAATCTCAGTGACTAACTAACTAGTCAGACTTTTTCTTATTAATTTTATGACGCTCCAGACCTATTCAGTTATATATTCTGCAAGTGTCAAACGAAACAATAAAAGTTTAAAGAGAGTTGCTCTAACAGTTTAGTTAAATAAAAATGTTAAAAGAACTTCATTTTATTTCTCGTTAATGTTTTTTTTTTTAAGAGTAATGTCATAAGTATACGTTAGCGTTTACTATAAAATACATAGTAAGTGTAAGAGCGTGTGGTAAACGCGATGCTGCTGAATTAATAAAAGAAGTTTCTATGGCTTCACCGAGACGAGCCACGTCTTACAAAAAAGCTCAAAGAATTATCGATAATAAAAATAAGCAAAAACCATATAGCCCTGAAGAAGCTTTAGCTTTTTTTATATCTAATAATTTAACAGTACACTCATACAAAAACATTCAACAAGAAACAAATAATAGAGGATTTCATGCATATCCTTGTTACGATTACGTTACAAAGGTGAAGGAACAATGCTATCCTCCTGTTGAATACATAACTGAAACGGATATATCAGCAGAAGTAAAACTAAGTGCTCTTTTGGACCATACAGCATCAAGAATATGTAGAAATATTTTAGGAGAGGTGATGGACACCAGAGTGTTAAATTATACATTAATTTACAAGTGGGGATGTGATGGTTCTGGTGGTCATAGTTTGTACAGTCAGAGGCAAAAATATGTAAATACCACAAAGTCTCAAAAACGAAATGGCTTTATCAGTTTTGACAAAAAATTCTATCATAATTCAAATTCATTAAGATCGTTATTTAATGTTTATGCGTGAGCTTGACGTCATTGGTTGACCATAATCAAAACTATGCTTAGATTAAAGGTGCAATCTATTTTAAACTTTCACTTCAACGCAATAAATTATAATATCTACTAACACAATACAAATGTCACTATATTAAACTGTAGAGTTTGTATGTGGAAAACCATGAAAAACCATTAAATAATTTAAAACTAAAGTCAACTTGTTACTTGTGACATTACAAGCTTGTCATTTCAGAAAAACTGAAAATGTAGAATTTAAATATTGACTGGTAAGCCACCCAATTGTTGGCACCTTAAGAGTGGACTTCGTGTCAGATTAAAATATAAAATATCATAAAATGATAAAATACGCGCTTACGCTATACGTTCGCTATCATTCAAATTTATATACGTTATATAGGCGAAGATACAAACCCACGGTTTCCGAATGACTGATTATGTAAAAATCAACTAATCAAGTTTCAAAACTGTAATTTTAGTTCCTGAAAATGATAGTTTTGACACATGATTAGTTGATTTTTACTTGATCAGTCATTCGGAAACCAGGGGTTAAAAGACTTAATTTTTATCTATTAATTTCGCCAATACAACTAACTATTATTAAAGGACAAGCCTAATGCAATAGTGTAGCCATCTCATAATAAATGTTTCCACTTTATCCTTGCCGGAGCCTTACTTCCTTTACTGTGTAATATACACTTCTCATCAAAAAAATCGAAACGGTCTGCAAGTTTGTGTTTTGTATGGATTATGAGAAAAATTTGTGTATTTAGGAGTATGTGTTATTAATATGTCATTTAATAGGGAATTTAATGAGGTTTTCAAATAATAATTTTAACGTTCTAAAGTTAAATTTAATTTTCGTAGATTTAGTGTTTTGTTTAACAAGTCGTTTTTAATTTTATCAATTTCCGTCAAACTACGTACAGGGCGTAGTTTGACGGAAATTGATAAAATTACGCACGTAAATGAAAAAAAAGCTAGGAAGCGTTTATTTAATAACCCGTAACCCGCTTCCAGAGTTCCTCGCGCCTCTTATTAATGCATCCATGCGATGTTCCCCCGCAAAAACCGCCAAGTGGTGGCATTGCTAAATTCTGGACGTAGTCAGCGTGTTACGGCTGAAAGATTGCATCTTAGCCAGTCATCTTTTCATAGAATCTACAAACGCTATCAAGGGACTTGTTTGTTCATGTGCCGTTAGAGATCTGGCAGAAAACAGGTGGTTTCTGACCGAATAGATCGATTTATAGTAACAACTTCCTTCTAAAATCTACGCATTAATGTCTTTCAACCGCAGCAGCAGCTTCATGATGAACCTATGGTAGCTTGAAGTGACTCTATATGTAAGAAGAAGGTTGAAGGAACGTAAACTGTTACCATACAAGCCAGCAAATATGGAGAAATTATCTGCAGATCATCTAAAAGCGTGTCTTAACTTTTCACGTAATTACTTAGTGGAACAAATTTCTCCTTTCCAATGAGTGTTAAATTATACTGTATGGTAAGGATGGAAGGACTAAAGTCTACAGAAGAGATGGAGAACACTTTGGACCATGCTGTATTAAAAGGAAAGGTCATCTATGGTGGGGTTCGTGGACTGTTTGGGGATAAATAAGTGGCAACGACAAGACAGAGTTTGTCTTTGTGTTTGGGTCACGTCTGCCCTTACTTAACAGTCATAGGGACATTGAACAGTGTCTTGAACCTCATGTGAAAGAAAGAAAGAAGAAGAAAGAAAGAAAAAAACATTTATTGGCCATAAAGCACACACATAACATAAAAACACATAGCAACAAAAAAAAAAAACAAAGTCTAAATGGCCAATAGGACTCTGCCTCAGCTGTTATGCTGGTACGGCATAGTTTTATGTCGCACCAGCGCTGGTATTCTGGCAGAGCCCTCCCCTTCTTTTGGCTGACACCACAATTACTTTTTTAAAATCTAAAATATAGCAACATAACATTACACAAAACAACACACAAAAAAAAAAGAAAATAAGATAAAAAAAAAGAAAAACAAAGCGAAACAAAGAGAAGAGAAACATACAGTGGTAACAAAACGCTAGATTGCGGCCGACTTGACAGTAACAATGACATGACAATTGACAACATACCTATGTATGACATTGAATTGTCACGTGTCCGCACGTGTCAACCATGCCACGTTTCCGAAAACACGTATTAATTTTTAACTTAGATGATTATGTATTTATAAAAGATTACACAGCAACAAGTATATAGCACATTGAAATAAGGAAGGGAATAATTGGAGATCCCATGGAACATAAATTACCTACCATGCCGCCACACACGTATGCGTAACGTGCATACCTAAGGTAAAATTAATTATGTATTTTGTTTTTGCATACCTAAGAACATAGCTTTTAATTTTCGTTTAAATGTATCTTTACTTTTCAGGGCACGCAAAGGCGGTGGTATGTCGTTCCAGATTTTGGCTGCGCTGAATTTAAAGGATCCCCTGAAAGTGGTGGTACGATGCTTGGGAAGAGTTAGAACGTGGGTACATTGTCTCCTTTGATATTTATAATGGTCCTGAGTCCAAACTAGTTTTTCATACAAATATCTCGGTTTCCTATTTTTAATTATACCAAAAAGTAAGGTTGCAAAATTTATTTTCCGTCGGGCCTCCATTTTTATCATGTTAGCATTGTTTAAGAATGGGGTGACATGGGATCTGGGTGGCACTTTAAAACAAAACCTGGCACATGCGTTTTGAACTCTCTGTATCTGCCTTACTGTCCTGTTCAACAAGCATGGCCCATACACCGTATCACAATAATTGAACTTGGAGAGAACAAGAGATTCACATAGTGTTTTTCTTGTTCTCTCATCTATGTAAGGTCTAATATTATATAATATCTTAAGCCTATAGAAACAGTTACTAACACATTCTGTTATATGATTTTCAAATCTAAGTTGACTGTCAAATACTATTCCTAAATTTCTTGATTTTTCTGCATATTTTATTGGTTGGCCATTTATGTTTATTTGATTTATAATGTCTTGTGTTTTAATTAAATTCTTCTTACTGCCAAAAAGCATAAGTTTTGATTTGTTGGGATTTAAGGCTAGGCTATTAGCATTACACCATTTAGCTATGTTTGATAGATCTTTATTGACTATAACTGCAGCTTCAGGCCTATGGCTTGGGGAAAAAGAATAATAAAGCTGGATGTCATCGGCATATAGGTGATGCTTGCAATTGACAATGCATCCTGACATGTCAGCAGTGTACAATGTGAACAGTATCGGTCCGAGTATGGAACCCTGAGTCACGCCACATGTCACATGCTGGGGTTCTGATCGCACTGCAACACCATCCCCGTTAGTCACCTCTACCAGTTGTTGTCTGCCTTGTAGATAGCTATTGAACCAGCGTAGTGTGTTCTCATGAACACCATAGTAGGACAATTTAGATAGTAACAGTGAAGTGTTAATTGTATCAAAGGCGCGAGAACAGTCTAGTAGTAACATTAAACTACTCTTACCCTGATCCTGGGCAGTGAGAAGATCATCCACCACTTCAGAGAGAGCTGTTGCAGTCCCGTACCCCTTACGAAACCCTGACTGATATTGAGGAAGTATGTTGTACTCTTCGATATACTCAATGAGCTGATCTGAGACTATGCGCTCCAATATCTTAGATAGGCATGGTAGCAAGCTAATGGGCCTCAAGTCTTTTAGGGATGTTGGGCAGCTCACTTTTGGTAATGGCTTTACCACTGCCATTTTCCAGCTACTCGGGAAGGTGCATTCCACTATTGATCTATTCACAATAGCTGTGATTGCACTGAGGGATTGTGGTAAAGTCAGAAGAAGCATTTGCAATGTTATCCCATCAAAACCGCAAGCATTGGATTTAAAACCCTGGATTATTTTAAATACCACATCTTCATTCACTGTGTGCAGTGAAAAATTTCCAGAATTGTTCCTATGGTATTCAAAATAAGTGAGCTGGGAAATTGTTGCTGTACTGTAACCAGGTAGATTTAAAAAGTGTGCATTAATCAACTCTGGGTCATCCAGACCTTGCGGTAGATCTGGGTTCTCCTTGTTAGGAGCTAATGCCCTCTTCAAGTTCTGCCAGAGCTTCCCAGGGTTATTGCTATTTGTAATATGTGTTGTGAAGTAAGCCTTTTTTTCTTGCTCTAAAGCTCTAATCACTATTTGCTTCATACCTTTATACCTCTCCTTCAGAGCATCTGTCCCATGTCGCTTAAAATCATGATGATATCTGTCTCTAATGTTCATCATTTCCTTGACAGTGTCTGTTATCCATGGGTGAGGAGGGTGCTTAAACTTATGTACCTTAGTAGGAGCATGAAGGTCAAACAAACCAATTATACACTGTGTGAAGTCAGTAACTAACTTACTCACATCTCCACCATGCAAGAAGTAGTTCCAATTAATTGAGTCAAGATCAATTTTCAGCTGGTCAATTAATATATTTTTAAGAGGACGGAAGGTAATCCACCTTGGCTTAATCTTTTCTTTTTTTATTTTAAATTCAGCAGCTAACATTGCATGAGCTCCTAACTCAGGAGTGTATTTTACATATTTATGGTTTGTTCTCATGTCAGTGCATATAATATCAATCAAAGTGGAACTATGGTTAGTGAAGTGTGTGCGTTCATCAATTAATTGAATCAAATTAAAACTGTTTAGAAATTGGAATAGGGAATTGTATTTTATGGAGTGTGTGTCTAAAAGATTAATGTTGAAATCCCCAACAAGTATCACCCCATCAGTACTAGGTAAAGAAGCCAGTGTGTCAGCAATAGCCCCCAGAAACAAGTCCACATCTTGCCACGGTGGTTTATAGGCTGTACCAACCAGGATTGACTGGTTATGTAACTTAATCCTCAGCCATAACTGTTCAACAGGTCCAATGTTAGGTTCATCAATTAAACATGTTTTTATACCGTTCCTTATGTAAAACCCCACTCCTCCCCCTCTGTCTCCCTTAATGTGTAATGGTCTGGGTCTGTGGATCAACTTATAACCTACAATACTAGGTGCCTTACCTTCTTCTCCTTTCCTCAACCAAGTTTCATTTATTCCCATAATGTCTGGGTCCATTTGTTCAACAGCCACTATAAGTTCCTCATGTTTTGTACTTAAAGACCCCGCATTAAACATACCAACTTTAAAATTTTTAGTTTTGACCATTATATTGTATGAGAAACATTTATTGTGTATATAGGCCAGAAATATAACATTATATATTTGATTTTAGGCAGATTTAACTTGTCACAACAATTGGTAACATTATAAAAAGAGATTATGGGGTTAATTGCAATTTTATGATAAAATTTAGTATTATAAGATGATTTACATTGTACATAGTAATTAGTTTTTAATATTGTTAAGGGACTGTAATATAGATTCAATTTATTAGTTTTATGAAATAATGTAATTAAGAGGTAAGTTTTATTTAGTGTGATGCACATTTTATTGACCGCGGTTTGATATTTACGCACAAGGATGCTAGGGCAAACACAGCGAGCATCGTATGAGATTATGATACCGTAATAGATATCTCTATTATTGATTGGCCACCAAGAAGCCCGGACATGAATCCGATTTAACATCTATGCAATAAGTAAAAAAGACAAATTAGTGCAAGAAATCATGCCTTAAAACTCTTAGCCAGCTGTAAAATACAATCTAAGAGGAATGGAACATAACGCCACTATATTTGATCGTGACTCTCATCCGATCGATGAAGAACCGTACAGAAGCAGTAATGAGACCTTGGGGAGGGTATATGAGTCATTAAATAAACGCTTCCTAGCTTTTTTTTTCATTTACGTGCGTAATTTCATCAATTTCCGCCAAATTACGTACAGGATAAAAACGACTTGTTAAACAAAACACAAAATCTACGAAAATTAAATTCAAATTTAGAACATTAACATTATTATTTGAAAACCTCATTAAATTCCCTATTAAATGACATATAACACATATTCCTAAATATACACATTTTTCTCCTAATCCATACAAAACACAAACTTGCAGACTGTTTCGATTTTTTTGATGAGAAGTGTATATTATTTGTTTTGTTAAGGGAGGGTAAAATACGAATGAATGATAATGAAATTTAACAAAAGTTCTGAACTCCTTATCATAACAGGCCATTAATGTCCCACTGCAGGGACGGGCCTCCTCCTGTGACGGTGAGATAATTGGCCTACTAATACCACGCTGGCCAAACGGATTCGTATAGGGTTTAATTTCAAGTTTTCCTTCTTTTTATTTCGATAAGATAATATTCACAGATAGTCCCTTAGTCGGTTTTTACGACTCCCATGGGATAAGATGGGGTGATGACATATTGTATTCTTACTCCGTCAGCACACGGAGCTCGCGGTAGCAGCTGATAATTTAATAAAAAAAAGCATTAAGTAATGTACTATTATTAAACTATGTTTTACAGCAGTCTTAAGAGTTAACTTAAGCAGATAATACATTTGTCTAAAAAGATTTAGCGTCTGGCATTTGTCCAGATGAACAAATTGATGGCAAGCGACGGAGTTAAGGCATTTCATGACTTCCATCCATTGTCTTCATTCTTACACTGTATCCAGTCTTTCCATTAGGTTAGACTTAGTTATTAGAAAAGTGCCATTGGGGTGTAGAAAGTAAAAAAGAACCACGTTTGTTCTATGGGTATGGCCAGCGTGGTATTAGTAGGCCAAGTATCTCTCCGTCATTGGAGGAGGCCCGTCCTTGCAGTGGCACATTAATGGGCTGTTATGATGACCGCGGGTCTTGCGGTAGCAGCTGGCATACAGAGTTTGCGGGTTCAAATTCCACGTAGGACAAGTTTTGTGCAATCTACAAATTACTGTCGTGAGTATTTATGTTCTTTGTGATCATTAAATTAATGTTTGTCAATACCCGACAAAGTATAATCCATAGCGCAAGATTTGTCTAAAAAAACCAAAAATCAAAGCAAAAACATCAAAAAATAAGAATGTAAAGTGTCAAACAAAAGAATATTGTATCTATATTCACATACGTAGCTATATATTGTATAGGTTTGAATAATTTTCGGCTCCGGCCTCTATAACTTGGCACTACATGTTACAATGTCCAACTGCTTAGCCTTGAGTTTGACCCGCATTGCGGCATCTACTTTAATATTTAAGTTATTCGTGACGTACCGACCTAACAATACGACAACAAAAACATGTGCATACAGATATTTTGTTATTTGAGTATTTGTTTTGAGCTAGATAAATTAATCTTATTCAAATCGTATTATCGATGAGGGAGGCACAGGACTGCACAAGGTGGCAGTGCTTGGAGGAGGCCTACGTCCAGTAGTGGACGTCGATTGGCTAATGTGATAATTCATTATTCTAATAAAATACATTTATAGCGCTACTTAGTGTGTTAGATAACGTTACTAGAGGACGGCCTAGTAAAAGTTACAGCGGCATAATTTGTTTTCATTTAAGCGTTTACATGCTTCGGAGAGTTGTTAAGCCAAGCCAAAAACCTAAGGCCTTGTTGAACAAATCTCAAGACCAAATTGGCCACTAATCAAACTATTTATATATATATTATATAATTCTATTTATATAATTCCATGGGGGTAGACAGAAATTTCTTGCAAACTAGCTTTCATCATCATCATAACAACCCATTAATGTCCCACTGCAGGGCCGGACCTCCTTCAGTGGCGGAGGGATACTTGGACTACTAATACCACGCTGGCCAAACGGATTGGTATAGGGTTTAATTTCAAGTTTTACTTCTTTTTATTTCGTAATGATAAAATTCACGGATAGTCCCTTAGTCGGTTTTTACGACAACCATGGGATGAGATGGGATGGTGACATATTGTATTCTTACTCCGTCACTACACGGATATGCAAACTAGCTTTGCTTAATCTTAAACAGTTATGGCACGTGTCCGTTTGTTTCAGGTGCTACACACTTGCCTTTCTCTTTAAAAGCAAGTGTAGAACATTCAGTTATTAATAACTTAAAGGATAGAATATTAATAAGTTAATATTCTTACAAGCAGTGTGTCATAAGACATAACATTAAAAGTGCGAAGTATATTGAATCGCAAGCACCACAGAAAAGTAATTTACCTAACTAGTTCCTAACTAAGTTACCAATGCGTGCTCGTTAACAAATTACCCTTTTACCGGCGTTACCCTATTACTGAGAAATTACCCTCTTAAGTAAGAGCCCCTCCATTATTTAAGGACTGTAAATAGAATGAATTAGATAAAGTTTTTTTATCTCGACTTCTTTTTCCTCGTTTTGTACGACTGCAACGCCATCTTACGGTTACCTTTGTAAACTTTGTATTAAGCTTTGAGGCTTTCGGAGATAGCAGATTGTTATTTAATTATGGGGCTTTGGTAGCCAGTATATTGTTTTGTTTTGGATCCTATGCTTCGGAGATAATGGTCACGATGGTCACAATCATCATAACAGCCCATTAATGTCTCACTGCAGGGACGGGATTCCTACCGTGACGCAGAGATACTTGGCCTTCTAATACCACGCTGGCCAAACGGATTGGTATAGGGTTTAGTTTCAAGTTTTCCTTATTTTTACTTCGTAAAGATAATATTCACGGATAGTCCCTTAGTCGGTTTTTACGACACCCATGGGATGGATGAGATGGAGTGGTGACACACTGTATTCTTACTCCGTCACCACACGGAGGGTGTCATAATACTATTCGGTAATTATTTTACATTTACTTACTGTATGCATAATTTATTCCAATACAAAATCTTACTCCTTTATTGTACAACAATTAAGACATAAATTATAAAATTCTTTCTTTTTAATATATTCAAACTTGATCTTGTCATTTAAAGGGATTTAATTCAGAAAATTTGTCTGGAGTAAAGTCCAGCACTATCGTTTGGCTAATAAAAGATGCCACTCAAAAATAATAAAAATAACAATATCTTACCCTAGCCTAATTGCTAACATCATTTGTAATTTATTACTAACATCAAAAACTCCTCCGACTATTGCTTCCTTATAGAATCACTCTCAGCCCAAAATATGCTGACAAACAAAGCTGATATTACAATAACATTATTGGACCGACATTCAGACCACGAATGAAGCACATCGCTTATACAGAACCAATAAAAGAACGGCATAACTTTTCATTTTCTATCGAATATAACATCTACATCTTATAGAGACAAAACAGGATTTTTCTTTACCGTATGCAAGTTTGGCATCACGCCAATATATTCACACAAAACAATGGAATAAGAACTTTATTTTTATATGCATAAGATCCAAATAGGCTGCATATGTATATTATTTGTGGATAAATAAAATTCTTTGCTCAGACGAGAACTTAAATGCGATTCAGAATTGGCTGTCCTCTTCGATTTGGATGGTATTGTGTGTATGGCTTCGTTGAGTACACGCTCGTATGCCTTTAGAGATCCTTGAGGAAACGGGAAGTAATCTTGTAAAGGCTTGTTCCATACATAATTTAGTAGGCCAAGTATCCCTCCGTCCCGGGAGGAGGCCCGTCCTTGCAGTGGGACATTAATGGGCTGTTGATGATTATAATTATGAAAAAACAATTGTACAGTTTGTACACTAGTAGATGACAAAATGTCATCTACTAGACAAAATGTCAGATGTTGTTATGTGGAGTTCAGTAAAAGATGTCTAATGACTAAGGGCGCCTTCAAATTTGCCGCTAAGTGTCGCGCGGAGGCAGCGCGACTGCAGCGCTGCGGTCGCGCTGTTTTGTAAATTCATAGAGATAAAAAACGCGCGACTGCAGCGCTACGCCCGCGCTGCGTCCCCGCATTCGTTCATCGATCGACTAGTGTTGTTTAGAATACTTTTTCTTTTTAATAGTAACACTAAGAGCAGTGTATTTTCGTCTGAGTCCATCGTAAAACTAAAACACAACACTACCATTCTCAAATCTAGCGACGGCAGCGCGACGGCAGCGCGACCGCAGCGCTGCAGTCGCGCTGCCTCCGCGCGACACTTAGCGGCAAATTTGAAGGCGCCCTTATAGTTTATTATTATTGTCACACATTATAAATTGACTGTTTTTTTACCCTATTGTGAACCGTAGTAAGTATCTGCTCCACTCCTATTAGTCATAGAGTGATACTATATAGGCTATGACACTCCCCGATAAATGGACTATTATATATTAAAAACAGAAAGGATTTTTGGAATCGGTTCAGTAGATCCAGAGATTACCCCCTAAAACGTCACAAACACACAAACATACAAACACACTAACTTTACCTCTTTATAATATTAGTATAGATTATTACACGCGCTCGCTTGGTCGGGACGCGTGGTCAGCAAAATATATGTACAGTGTTTAAGACTATACAAAGGTTGAGGCGCTTAAGCCCCACGCCTATAGAGGCATGCGTGCAAAGTCAAAATGCCTTCTTGGAAATATAACCACCTAGTAGGTACTACATACATCAGTAAAACAGGAAATAATGATATTTGCATACCTTTGTGTGTTATGACTGTGGCAGTAGTTCATCAGTCATTGAGCTGGCCTAGTTGTTATGTTATGTGATTCTCTTATATGACATTGTAGGTTTGATTCTAGATCAAGATAATATATGTGTGATCTTAATCAGGTTGTACTTTGTCGTGTGGTTGTAATTTTTTTTAACTTCGATACAGGGTTTGATAATGCTTCCTCTTAGTAAACATCTTGGTTTACTAGACTACCCGAACTGTTTGGGTAGACTACCCGAACTGTTTTTACCCTATTTGGGTAAAAACAGTTCGGTAGTCTAGTGAACCGTTGCTTTGTGTTAAATGAAAAATTAAACACTTTACTTAAACAAGACAACCTTGCAATGCAACTACATTGTGGAAGACCATAAGTAATTGAAATCAATGTAACGGACTTAAAACACATTAAAAAACATATATTAAAACTTTTTTTTTAAATTATTTTTTTTAAATGTTTCATACAAACTAATATTTGACTAGTACAAGAATTGAACACATTCTTAATAGGACACCGTGGTAGCCAATCAGTCGTAAAAGTTACACGTAGTAACAAAGCTTTATAAAAGAATCATATAACCGAACGTCGTCGTCGCTTAAAGTATCGTGTGTGTCCCGACCCTAATAAGGTAGAAAGGGCAAATCGATCTCGTTACGTCTCCTAGCGACACCTACTAATATTCTGAGTGGGTTTAGTAACAAAAAACAATGTATTGACGACCTCTACAGCGTAGTGGTCAGGTATACAGGGTGTTTGGAAGATCGATGCAAAGCCGTGAAGCAGAGCTAGTATAGACCATTTAGAACCATTTAAACCCTACTTGTGTTCGGCGAAATGTTACTGTTTTTTTTTATACATTTTTAATGATTTTTGATGAAAAAACCTAAATTTTTGCAGTTATTTGCAAATAATGATCAGTTTTAAAGATAAATCATTTATTTTTTATTTTATTTAATTAAGGTAATGTCTAAACAATCAAACAAAACATGATTGAGGCATCTGTTTCATGAGATATTTTTTTTACAGGTATTTGAAGTCAATACTTCTTTTTTTAGATTACGAAAACAGATTTTTGACAGCTTAAAAAAAAATCAAGGATCGTGCTTTTTCTGTTCAAACATTTTTAAAAACATGCCTAGTTATTACTCTTTCTTTTGAGGTATCAATTACGCGGATAGCTTACAAATTATTGAAATTAGGATCTACAAACTAAATTGAGGGAGAATTTTTTTTTAAAATCTGGTGATAAAACGACACTGTCTTGTGCTTTAAAATAATGCATTTATTTATTATCTTTATTTTAAAAAAAAATTTTGTGTTGGAAATAATAAGATAACTTTCATTTTGGAAATTCGAAATAAAATTTAGGGGAGTCTAACATAGCCGACGCGTGACGCGAGCGTTAAGATGGCGATAACCTTGAAAATTTCAGGTAGCGCCCGCGCACCCCTAATTACGTGAACACATTTCGTAGCAAAAACGACTTTATTGCTTAGATAATAGGGTCGTGTTTCTTTAGACAGAGTCAGAAACTACCTGTTTTCTTAAAGGGACGCCAGTTTCCTTAGTTGACAACAACAAGATGGTTGTCCAGCGCATTGGACATTGAATGTTCGGGAGCACTTAAATAATTGCTTCCCTGACAGCTGGATCGGCAGAGACGGACCAATCCCTTGGCCCGCCCGGTCACCCGACCTAACTCCGCTTGACTTTTTTGTGTGGGGTCGGGCCAAGGAACTAGTTTATACAAACGTAGAGATAAACACGAAAGAAGAACTGATTGCAAGAATAAATTCAGCGTTTGAAACAATGAAACTAGAGATGAAGTTGAAAATTACAACAACGGAAGTGAGAAAACGGGCCCGTGCCTGTGTTAGGAACCGCGGCGGACATTTCGAACATGAAAAATAAATAATTTGTATTAAAATTTTGTTTTATTTATTTCACCGATACATTTTAATATTCTCTCTTAATTTAGTTTGTAGATCCTAATTTCAATAATTTGTAAGCTATCCGCGTAATTGATACCTCAAAAGAAAGAGTAATAATTAGGCATGTTTTTAAAAATGTTTGAACAGAAAAAGCACGATCCTTGATTTTTTTTTAAGCTGTCAAAAATCTGTTTTCGTAATCTAAAAAAAGAAGTATTGACTTCAAATACCTGTAAAAAAAATATCTCATGAAACAGATGCCTCAATCATGTTTTGTTTGATTGTTTAGACATTACCTTAATTAAATAAAATAAAAAATAAATGATTTATCTTTAAAACTGATCATTATTTGCAAATAACTGCAAAAATTTAGGTTTTTTCATCAAAAATCATTAAAAATTTATAAAAAAAAAACAGTAACATTTCGCCGAACACAAGTAGGGTTTAAATGGTTCTAAATGGTCTATACTAGCTCTGCTTCACGGCTTTGCATCGATCTTCCAAACACCCTGTATAACATGACTGTTACGCAGAGGTCTCGGGTTCGATTCCCGCTCAATACAAATCTTTGTGTGCATGAACATGATTGTTTGCATTGGTGTGGGTGTTTTTTATGTATAATATATGTATGTATTTACAAAAAAAAAGTATTTAAGTGTGTTTATCCGTTGTCTAGTACCCATAGTACAAACTTTGCTTATTTTAGGACTGCACACAAAGATTTGCATGGAGCGGGAATCGAACCCGAGACCTCTGCGTAGCAATAATGATAAATAACCACTTCGCCACAGAGGTCGTCTGGTAGTTGGTAATGAAAGGGTTGCCAAGACATCAAAATAGTCTTACTAAACTTGACCTACGACAGCCTAAAGCTCGTTCATTCATCCCGATTATGATTAATGACAGCCGATTAAAAAATATCTTATGCATTACGATCCTTATTCTTAAGTATATTGAGGTCGGGTTTTAGTGTAACCTTATATGACTCAATACATATTTTTTTCACGATACGAACGATACTCTAAAATTAGAACATTGTCTAAGTATATCGAGTAACATAAATGAGATGACAAATATCGTTCAGTCACGTAACAGAATAACGCTTTTTAAGTTTATTAAGGTTTAATATTTAGGGTACAATCTCCGTGTGGTGACGGAATAAGAATACAATATGTCACCACCCCATCTCATCCATTGGGTGTCGTAAAAACCGACTAAGGGACTATCCGTGAATATTATCTTTACGAAATAAAAAGAAGGAAAACTTGAAATGAAACCCTATACCAATCCGTCTGGCCAGCGTAGTATAAGTAGGCCAAGTACCCCTCCGTCCCGGGAGGAGGCCCGTCCCTGCAGTGGGACATTAATGGGCTGTTATGATTTAGGGCACAAAATATTGCAATAAGTTTCAGCAGAAGTTTTGTGAAATATGATTATAATTTAGCCTATTTTTAGACAGGCCCGTACAAGGTGGCAATAGCTGGAGCAGGCTCAGCAGTGGACTTCGATTGGCTGATATGATGCTGATGAGCCTATTTTTGTAAAAACCCCGAACGGATTTGATCAAGAGACCTGATCCAAATAAAACCACGCGCAGCTGCATATGTTCAGAATTTTAGATTGGTCCTCGGAAAGATAACCTAAAGTCCTTTAACGGACCTTGTGGCGTTTGTATGTTTGGATCTATAATTTTTATTGTAGCTAAAATTTAAAGTAAACGACGTTTTCAAACAATTTGTAATAAATTTTATGAAATAAAGCATTTTGAAATTGAAATTGATTAATCGCCTGAATGCCACTGTGATCTCTACAGCTAGGGTTATACCATGGAAAAATAACAGTACTGTACAAAAACAGTAATGTAATTAAACTGAATTTATATTCAAATAATAAAAGTTTTACTATACAACAACAACATAACGTTTAAAACTAAATTATTCTTTCGCAGAATCTATTATCATAAAGTTATTTTAGTAAATGTTTCGACTCTACCAACACAACAATATTAACTATACATTACGAGTATATTCTATTATTGGGACTTTGTTTACTTTTGTTTTGCCTAACGTTAGTGTAACATGTTTAACCAATGAGTTGGAAGCTTTATATCAGGGCTTGTTAACGGTACCAAATTCCCAGTATAAGTATCGTTAAGTAACGTTACTTTCATAATGTTAACCTAGTAACGATACTACGGGTAGTTTTACTTTGGTATCAAATTAAATTTTTACCGATAACAATGTATCGGTAAGAATATCGACACTTTTACCGGTACCTACGAGCAATGTTGCCAACTCGTGCAGTGTACGGGAGCCGCGCATGACTGAACGGCAACGTCGCCCGCTGCGTCGTTCATCTGCGGTCGGTCGAGTTTCAGTGTAGTTGTAGTGAGTGATTATGACTGTAGACAAAAGTCAAGCCAATTTCAAAGCGCAATACTAGATTGACAATTTGATCAAAATTGTTGTCAACACGATAGCTTTGCTTGTATAGAGCTTGGCTGAAAAGAAAACAGCTATGGTTCGATCCTGAGGAACAAATTACTTTTTGTGTTTTTTTTATTTTTTCTTATTTTGTTTTCTACTATTTATTCAATACGAGCTGTAACCCGCGACTTCGTTTACGAAAAAAATGTATAGTCGACAATTAAATTAATTAATTAATTTATTAAATGACTTTATCACCTCTAGAGCTCATTTTAGTTGCATGTCATAAAACTATTAAGTTCAATATCGCACAACAGGGAGCGCTTCTTCTTACATAACATTTCAACTCATATCATCGGATCTCCGAAAATGTTTCTCATACAATTTGAAGTCATAATGATCATTCTTCATAAAAAAATTAAAATGAATATTAATTGCAATTCGACGGGCCCCAAGAACAAAATCTTATGGAAAAATAAGACGAAATGTATTTTATTGTATAATCGTATTCTACACACTAAACACTATACGACACCATTTTTATTTTTTTAATATTCTCTTGCATATTGAAATAACCAATCGAACATTGTCGTATCAGAAATTATACTTCCACAAACAAACATGTATATACATGTAGGAGCATGTTCCTTGGAACTCATGCCGCGTGTGTAGCGACTTAACGTCATTTACGTGTTTGTACTCGTCAAAGTCAGGTGCGTTATTTATTATCGTTTGTGCATATACTATATTGTTCTACAAAAATCTAAAGACAAGATATTAAAATTTATAATTAATTCACATGAAACATAATAATTTTAGTTTTATAATTAGTTTAATAAACAATAAGACTTTATTTAGAAAAAGATGTTGATTTTTAATCAGTTATTTTCATTTTTTATTCACCTTAAGTCTATGTTCGACAAAACTGAATTCCAAGTCACTTAACGGTTGCGCCTATACGATTTTGTTTTACGAAATTTTTAAGGAAAAAATATGTCTTCGGTAAAGATGCGATTTTGTTCTCTGTAAAGTATTTTATCATCCGTGTTTGTTCAATCCAAAAGTATCCGATTTAATGCTTTTTTTAGTAAATTAACATGATTTTCTTGTTTTTCAATAAGCGTTTAGCTATAAATTCCACTTTGACATATACCTTCCTTTTTGCTTTCTGTTAGAAACTGGCTGTCAAAATTACAGTAACGTTTCTCCACTACTACCTGTAGCTGAAAATATTAATGTTGTTTTATGTTTGGAACGGCTTTATCCACTAATAGATAGCTTATTAATAGATGAAAAAAGGTGATGATATCGGCTTAAGTCCAATGTCAAATATACAGAATCATTTTAGCATTCGTAGACGACGCGACCTAGCGATACTTACTCGAAATCCAAAGCAGTGCTAAGAATTACTGCGAAAGGATGATAAATTCTGTATGTAGACTGATGGAATGAAAGTGCAACCTAGCAAATGTTATTGTCTCTGTTTAGGTAGACTGGATACGACATATGCTTCATATCGACGCAAGAAAGCGATTTTGTCGTATCTCGAAAAATTGCGAAATTGAGTTTTATACACCATTCGATTCAGAAAAAAATACCACATCGAATGGTCTCAGTTTCATTTTTCTACGACTATTTTTTATTTAGATACGACATTGAGATTTACCTCAATTTTTCTGAATCAAAACGAAAATAATGTTGTAACTAACCCAAAATTCGCGTTTTATTATGTTAGGATACATACAACATAATTGTTGCGTATACTTCACAGATTACGACATATACCTCGGCCGAACTGCATTACTTGCAAGGAGTTACACCCTTCACAGCGCTTTACAATATAAATTTTATTTAGTTACAGCAAAATTGCCGCTCGGGATTTACATGCCAACTTGAGATATTACCAAGTTCTCATTCAGCAATTTACGTTATTTCTACAATTACAGCACTTTACAGGGTATTTTTCTATTAAAAAAATGTACTTAACCCATTTTAAAGGAATTCATATTTTGGCTACTAGAATATACGTGGCATTCGTTTCCCTGTCCCCCGCGACCATTCGCAGATGCAGCGCGTACGGCTTATTTGTCATTCGGCGCTCGACCGCCCAAGTGTGAATGATATTACGTAGTGGAAAGACGACTCCTTATGTTCGTGTTTAATGTGATATTTGAACATCATAACATCCCATTAATACACCACTGCAGGGACGGGCCTCCTCCCGTGACGGAGGGATACTTGGCCTACTAATACCACGCTGGCCAGACGGATTGGTATAGGGTTTAAATTCAAGTTTTCCTTCTTTTTATTTCGCTAGGATAATATTCAGAAATAGTCCCTTAGTCGGTTTTTACGACACCCATGGAATGAGATGGGGTGATGACATATTGTATTCTTACTCCGTCACCGTCACACGGAGAGAGAAGGCATACGCTAAAGAATAATTAAAACTAAAATATGATAAAAAAGTTGAAGATATTCTGGAAGAAACAGACGATGAAGATGAACAGTAATTCAGATCTTCTTCTAATTTACGACCATTTCTTAGAATTGCCCTAATTTTTAGTTTGATTTGTCACGTTTCATTTACTTTAGCTAAAGTGGTTTTAAGAAGTATTAATCCAATTAAGCTTTTTTTTATTGTTTGTTTTTATTTTGTTTTGCTTATAGGCCTGAAACTCTGTTTTTACATTTTTAATTACAATAAATAAATTCGTTGCTTAACATACCGCATTTTGTTTGTGTTCCGCAAATTAAGTAATACTACTTACAACAAAAAACAAAACCATGATAAATAAATATATTCATATAAAACAAACTTACATTTATCATTTAAAACTTATATATAGATACAGCAAGTTTGATAACAGTCAATTAGAAGAAGTTACTGATGGTCCAAACATTTGCTTTTAAGATACAGCATAATCAAAGTTTATATTTTAATAATCAAATGATGTATCTAGTATTAAATCCAATTACAATAATCTTAGAATGACCGTCTAAATTGCTAATGGAAGGTTTTATTTTAAAATTTCATCATTGAAAATATGATAGTTGTAAGTCTATACTAGTTTTCATAATATGAATTTTCTAAATAGTTTTTTAGCTCTGGTGCAAAATTGCATTTTTCGAGATACAACAAGATCGCTTTCTTGCGTCGATATGGCCCCGGGCTTATTATAGGCAGAGAAAACGTTTAAATAATATCAGACACCGTGCTTTTTAAATTGCTTGGTAGAAAGATAAACGATAAAGATCGCTCTCTAGTACTAGAAGATGTATTCAATAATTTCATAAATGACATTGAAAAGGTAAATCAACAACCGATAAATAACGTAAAAAAGTCTGGATATACGACCACTAAAATCCATCCTAACTGATAAAAATACATCTGCACTCGCGTTACGGTTACAATTTCACAAAAAGTTCATGATAGGTGCTCCAACTATTAGAGCAGGTTTTAGAAACACGGAAAGATAATCAGACAAAGAAATTACAAAATCTTTCATAAACTAAGATGAGAATGATAGCTACAGAGTGCACGCAATGAACCTAGAAATGCAAAATGAATAGGGTACTCTAGGTGACTGCTGTATACTTTTAGCTTTGAAGTTGCACTTTAATTTATGACTGATTAGCAGCATTACTTAAATTATACCTCAACGTTTTTCAATTGACTCTGAACGATCAAAGTAATCTTGTAAGATTGGAAAAGCGACGGTCAAAAACACGGAATGTGGCAAAGAAATTGTCACGACTAGACACATATTGGTAGGCTGCAAAGTGATTTTGGATAGGAGTCATTACTGCAACGTCTTAACAGAGCTCTAGGATTTATACGTGAGGCAGTCAGTCTATCGATTGCTAGAGCTGAAAGGCAAAGTATTTATTTAATTTGTCCTGAGTTCGGCAGACGATTGGACAATACTGGTAGACACACAACATCCCGAAAAAACATCTGCGTGTCGCCGTTGAGACCAGACATATTCCTCTACTCAAATTTGAAAAAGCGTGTAGTGTCTATTAAGCTCACGGTACCGTGGAAAACTAACATCCTTAAAGATCACGCAATTAAGACAAAAAATATGTTGACTTGACAAATGAGATAAATAACCAGAAATGGCTACATAGTTCCTCTATATGCCGTTGATATAGCTGCAAGGTGTACTCCCGCTAAATCCCTCTACAACTTGTTAAAAGGATTAGGACTGCCGAGAACTCCAGTAAGCTCTCTACTATCACAAATGTCCAAAACGACATTTTTAGACTCCTACCAAAAGTGAATAGGACGGAATATGGCAGATAGTGACTGCTAAGCCTTTGTAAGGGGGGCTCCTTAAGCCTACATCTAGGTCGTATGTCCTAAACGCTATTATCCAAGGGCTCCGTCCTATAACGATGGACATAACGGCATCCGTTATGTTACTACATAAACAAATAAACCTTAGATAAAAATGTTCTGTGTATCTACAAAATTATTTTATAGTAATTGATTTTTTTATGAATCAAAACATTACAGATAATGTGTTTTAAGATGGCAAAACAAGACATCAATTCCCTAAAACAAAGTCATATGTTAAGATATATACTATATCATTCCGGAAAACAAAGTCGTATATTAATATATATGCTAGATCGTTACAGAGAACAAAATCTTATTGTATTATAAGAATTCATTTTATTCGAAATAATAACTAAACTCTTTTAAAAAAACATGAAAATAAAGATATTTAACACTTCATTAGCTTTTGCCAAGATTTTTTGCAATAAGTTTATATTTGCGTTAGTAAAAAATGATCATGCGTACACAGAATTTCAAACGCTCATACTCGAAATCGATAATATTGCAGATACGCTTTTGTTCTTGGGGCCCGTCGAATTCATAATAATCACTAATCATACATTTATTTTTTTAACCGATGAAAAAAAACGGAGGAGGTTATCAATTCGACACGTATGTTTTTTTTTGTATGATCACGCATAAATCAATAGGTTAATAAAATACCACTGAGTGGTCACCCGTCTATGCAATGACCTCGGTGAAATTTTACGCTTTTAAATCTGTGACCGCAACGGGCTGTGAGTGGCTGCCAGAGAGAATGCATTTTAAATATAACCATTTTTTTTCGCTCGCCATTTCAAAGGATATTGTAACTGTTTTCTTTGAGATAAAATACAATAAATTAAAAATAAAAAACCAAAAAGAATTATTGGCACAACCCGGTTTTGAACGCACGTCTACTTCATCAAAGTCAATTGTTCTATACCCTTGGCTATCGAATCTTATTGAATTGTGTTGAAATTATGTATCTATTCCAACGAGTAAACATAATTGTCTATAAATCTCGATGGTTGGTAAAAAGTGACTATTTATATTTTATTAAGCCAAGTAACTTAAATTCACCGTCACTGTTCACGGGTATTTTAATTGAAAATTAAATAGTATTTTTATTTAATGATTTGATTTTTCACTATTTGTTTTTTTTTTGTTTTGTTTATTTTGTTTTGTTTTGTTTATTATTAACAAATAAGTTTACATCAAATTATACATCAGTCTCACAAAACAGCTGAGGCTGTTTATCTGTGAGATCAGGGAGTCTCTTAAATAACATAATACATAATTATACAATTATCAATGAGGCAGCTTTAGGGATAAATCTAAATTAAGAGTTAAAAGTTAATTATTATTAGTTCATTAAATCACTACAATTATATACCTATATATGTAGTATGTATTAAATAATTATAAAAGTGTGTTAAAATTGAAGTTATAATAAGATTGTGAGAAAAGGAATGTTATTTAAATTCAATTTATTTTTATGACTAAGTACTATCGAAGAAAGTTCTGCTCGATCAGTTTCTAAACAAATTGCCTTAAACAGCCACCGACAGTGTGACACGCACACATAGATGTTGCATTAATTTCTAGCCCCGCTAAGACAAGCCCCTAAAAATATTCCTGTTTCTTAAGTATTAATTAGTTCCGATTCACTCTCCGGCTATTGACAACGACTTGGTTTTTGTTTAACGGACTTTTGGAATTATGCGGAATATATTCGGTATGAGATTGATATTATTTAGGTATACGTGAAAATGATAATCACGACTTTTTTTCATGTAATAATTCATAATTTCATATCTTTATTGCATTCCATAGTTTACATAGATGTTATGTCTATGTATACTTATGGTCAAGCGGAAACTTCCGTGATTGTACATAGTTCAACTATTGATGCAGTCCAGTCTAAGTTCGAAAGATGGCTCTGTTTAATATTAATTAATTAAATTGAAATATCTTTTAATAGACGGAACCGATTGCAATGAAACAAAAACTAAATATAACTTCAAGTTACTTTCAATCGTCTACTATATAAAAATAAGTCGGGTTTTCCTTCCTGACGCTATAACTCCTGAACGCACGAACCGATTTCTCTCAAGAAAGGTCTCGGGCTCCGTGACGTTTATAGCAAAGAAAATGAACAGATAAGCTGGAAAATAATGCCCGTGCGAAGCCGGGACGGATCGCTAGTTGTGTATAATAATCATCTACATTGCTTTCGTACTTTTTACGTGATGCCCGAACAAATTTTAGAACACAGATATAGGTACAGTTACAGACAAACAGACAAAAATTCCAAAACTGCTGGAAATGGGTTCTATTGGTTGTCTTGTAATACCTTGGCTATTTTTTTTTAATGTACAATAACGACTTTTCTACAGTTTTATTATATTAATATTATGTATAGATTATTATAGTGGAAAGAGTTATAATGACAATTAACGGTGTTTCTATGGTAACGTTAGCAAACTTTGACTTACAGTATTGTTACTTTTTACCGGTAAATCATCGATAGCGATAAGTCAACTTACCGGTAAAAATCCACCCAATTAACGATACCTGGCTTAACGATACCTCTACAAGTAACGTTACCATAGTTTGATGAAGGTATCGATACCTCATTTTTAACGGTATTCAGAGCCCTGCTTTATATAGGTACTCTATATATCTTCTCGGTGAAAAAAAGAATAAGAATACGTAGTATCACCAGCCTAAGGCATCTCATAAGTGTTAGACTAAAGGATCCGAATGCAAGAAAGATCATCATCATCATAATATCAGCCAATTGATGTCCAGTGCTGGACATAAGCCTCCTCCAAATATTACCATCTTGTGCGGTCCTATGCCTCCCTCATCCATGTACTTACGATAACTTTTTTCCATGAGAGCGAGCTGTAAGAGGCTCTCTACCCGTGCGTCGGTCTGACTTCGGTGGCTTTATTATGTTAGACTCCCAAAACAAGCCGGTCTTCCAACTAAAATCCACGGTGTTCCTCTTCCTATTAGTCCGGGCTACAAAAGGCAGGCGCATTACCGGTGATGAACGACTCGCCGAAGTGCAAGCCCCAAAAAAAATGACCTAGAAATAATAGGCCAGATATTTCTCTATACTTCTTGTATCGTCTATTCGCCACTTATAATAGCTTGTCAATTCTATTCCATTTGATTTATGATAAAACCGTTTTAATACATTTTTCATCCCAGTTGCGTATCATAGCTCACAAATCCATACAAAACCCATATTAAAGAGTAAAGACCAGAATACACGTGGGAAAAGGCAAACCAAAAAAGAAATAGAATGTCCGTAAAAGATAGGATATTTTTTACGCTGGAATTGAATCTAGCTCCTGTGGGACACAATCATTGATTTCGACGTTGAGCTAAAGGTATATTGAGCTTCTAAATAACATTTTTGTGTAACTTTCTTATCTATACAATATGTTATAGAGATTTTGTAAAGCCATTGGATTTGTTTAGAAAATAATAATATATATAATGTATCATAAAACCTATAACCGTATTATAACATTAATTGTCCGTGTGGTGACGGAGTAAGAATACAATATGTCACCACCCCATCTCATTCCATGGTTGTCGTAAAAACCGACTAAGGAACTATTCGTGAATATTAGCTTTACGAAATAAATAGAAGGAAAACTTGAAATTAAACCTTATACCAATCCGTCTGGGCAGCGTGGTATTAGTAGGTAGAATAGCAATAAACCTACAGTACTGAACAGCGAAATCACGTACATACCTAAGTGCAAAAGTGAGCCACATCGATATCAAATAACTTCGAATGATTTCCACTACAATAAAATTAACCCACCTAAAGGCCAAGTTTTTGTCCATACAAGAATGGATGAATGAATTCATCACAAGAGAGAAACTACAAGTCAAGGTAGTATAGTACAGTTATATATAGTACAGTAAACATTGAAAGTTGGTTATTTTTTAACCAACTTGTATAGATACAGTATCCCCGGGGACATTCGAGCGGGATGGTTTTTCTCACGAGATTAGCTCGTACTCATTCGTTGTCCGAATAGTGATGGGACATACGACATTGTAAAATAAAAAACTATTAATATTATATTCATTTAATTATATTTTTTCTATACTAATATTATAAAGAGGTAAAGTTTGTGCGTTTGTGTGATTGTGTGTTTGTGACGTTGTAGGGGGTAATCTCTAGATCTACTGAACCGATTTTAAAAATTCTTTCAGTGTTGAATAGTCTATTTACCGGGGAGGCTACACGCTATAACTAATAGGAGTGGAGCAGTAATGAAATATGTTCAAAACACGGACGCTTTTTTTTCGCCGCCCAACGAAGTAGGCACGGGTCAGCTAGTCATTAATAATACGAGAGAAAATGTAAGTCAATGGCAACTGTACTATAAATACTACATAGTACAGTTGCCATTTAGTAAACATTAAAAGTTGGTTATTTTTTTAACCAACTTGTATAGATACAGTATCCCCGGGGACATTCGACCGGGATGGTTTTTCTCACGAGATTAGCTCGTATTCATTCGTTGTCCGAATAGTGATGGGACATACGTTATTATAAAATAAATAACTATTAGTAATAATTTTCATTTAATTATTATATTTTTCATTGCTATTGCGTTTGTTTGAAAGACAAAAGTAATTTTTTTTAGTTTTGATTTATAGGTACGGTTGAGGATGCTCATAAAGACAGGTCATAACATAGGCACGAGCATGATATATGCAGTATATACATCAGTTTATATTATAACACAGTAAGAAAAGAAATTTGGCCAAATACGACACTGACCCGACGCTTACAGTTCTATTACAAGTTTTGTCATTTTTGTTTTTCGTAAACATAATATTTAAAATAATATAAATAATCCTCACACATTCACACAACTTCATCTAGTCCCAAACTAAGCAGAACTTGTACTATAGGTACAGTCACGAGCAATAATATGTACACATTTTCAAATTTTCTAAACTATCTGCACGTTTATCTAGACATTACAATATCAAAATGAATTCGTAATTTAGAAGAGGTTCCGTACAGTTTTGAATTAATCTTCGAATTTTCAATTTTGGATTGGCAGAACTTAAGATAACTGGTTTACAAAATGCGAAAATGTGTACATATTATTGCTCGTGACTGTACTTAAAACTTCCCCTTATTCATCTTTAAACATATCCTTGGCTTCTAAGACAAAATTTTGACAAAATTGTATGATGTATATTAAAAGCAAAAGTTTAATATCCATTTTCCTTGGATAGAGTCTTAATCACTACCCTATCTCATCTATTATTTTGTCCTGTGTATTCTTACTTCATCACCACATAAAAAAAGGCATCCACAAAACAGTTTTAAACGATTTTAATTCATAGCAGCCCATTCATGTCCCACTGCACGGACGGGCCTCCTTCCGTAATAGAGGGATACTTAGCCTACTAATACCACGCTGGCCAGACAGATTGGTATAGGGTTTAATTTCAAGTTTTTCTTCTTTTTATTTAGTATAGTTAACATTCACGGATAGTCCCTTAGTCGTTTTTTACGACACACATGAGATAAGATAGGGTGGTGACATATTGTATTCTTACTCCGTTACCACACGGATAAACGATTTAGTTCTATAATATTTTTTTAAGCCGAAATAAAAACATCGTCCCATCCCTAGAGCTATCACACGAGGTGTCAAACTAGCTCTTTTTGTGAATGAATGGTGGACTTTTTTGCGGAAGCCCATTAACGTCACGTTGGTACCCGACGTTTACCAATGACGCAACTTTAGCAAACAATTTTTGACTTTCGTAAATAACGTCATGTCCTCAATGTAATTTTTGTGAAGAATTTTGAAGATTGAATGAATAACAAAATATATTTTGAACAAACATGTTTGTGTATGTTGTTTTTAGAATTTTTGATGTATCATCATAACAGCCTATTAATGTCCCACTGCAGGGACGGGTCTTACTTACTACGGATACTTGGCTTACTAAAACCACGCTGGCTAGACGGATTGGTGTAGGGTTTCATTTCCCGGTGGAGGCCCGTCCCTGCAGTGGGACATTAGTGCGCTGTTATGATGTAAAGACCCCAAGACATAGGGCTCGATCCTTAGTCCGGGATTTTTCTTTTCTTAAAGGTACTGTAAGCATACAAAAAGCAAACTTCAATGAAATAAACTTACCAACAAAAAATCTTCAAAAGAATCTGCTGAATTTAACAAGCAAACCCTGACGAGGTCATATGTATTGTCGGTGACGTGTAACGTGGGTCAGTCGAACCCTGAAAAAGGATCTCTTAAAAGTCCATCAGAGGTCAAGTTTTGGTACAAATAAGGATATTATGGACCCTATATGTTGTATGGCGTACGTTTTTGTATGTGTTGTGGCATTTGTTTGTTCCGTACAAGATTTTGAATGAAATGTTACACAATTATGATGCCAATGAGAATGTCGTTAAGGTTTTCGTTGTATTTTGGGTATTTTTATGCGACGAGACGCTAGTTACTTCCTCCGTTTTCGACTGCTGTGCACGAGGTTGTGGGTTCGTTTCGCACGACAATTACGATCCACAAATTATTGTCCTGAGTCTGGATGTTCTTTGTGTCCGTTAACTTAATGTTTGTAAAAGTCCCCGCGATAAAGGGCATAATCCATGTGCGGAAGTTGTCTATTAAAAAAAGAATTAAAAATTTATTTAATGTTTATTGTTCCGACCCACTCGTGATGCTCCTGTTGGTTATGTACAATGCAGTATATACTTACACTAGCTGACCCGTGCCCACTTTGTTGGTCGGCGAAAAAAACGTTATTAAGCGTCCCTTTTTTAAATATATATTTAATTAGCGTGATATTATATAGCATATAACACTCCCCGATAAATGGACTATTCAACACAGAAAGAATTTTTAAAATCGGTTCAGTAGATCCAGAGATTACCCCCTACAACGTCACAAACACACAATCTTTATCTCTTTATAATATTAGTATAGAAGTATAGATTAACCCTTTCCCTGTACAGTGTATATATATATAATACATACTCATTGTTTAACTATTAGGTATACACTAGTCTACAGGCAACTTGATAATTACCACTAATCCCATAAGACGACCTCTGTGGCGTAGTGGTTATATAACATGACTGCTACGCAGAGGTGTCGGGCTCGATTCCGCTTAATGCAAATCTTTGTGTGCATGAACATGCTTGTTTGCATTGGTCTGAGTGTTTTCTAGGTATATGTATGTATTTACAACAACAAAAAAAGTACTTACGAGTAAGTATGTGTACCCATAGTACAAGCTCTGCTTAGTTTGGGACTAGATGGCGTTGTGTTGAATGTGTGAGGAATATTTACTATTATGTCTACAGGCAAAACAATCAACTTGATAATTACCACTAATCCCACAACTACATAAAAATAGAAATAATAAAAGGCAACACTCATCAATTAATTTAAAAAAAGGTTATATTACGCAGGTGTGTTGTCAGCTAACTACTACTTAAGGTACATTAAAACCCAAGATCATAGAGAAACACACTTTATAATTATTATGTAATAAGGTATAGTTTCGTTTGTATAAGTTTTACTTGTGTTTAGTAGGTCCTTGACATGCGACAAGAAGAGTTATTGAAATTAATTGTAAGTAGTTAACTTTTTTTGGCCTTGGCCTAACGTGTATTTAAAAAAGCAATGGTTTCTCTCCCTAGGGACAAACCTTAAGGCTGTACGTATTGTACAGTCACGAGCAATAATATGTACACATTTTCAAATTTTGTAAACTATCTGCACGTTTATCTAGACATTACAATATCAAAATGAATTCGTAATTTAGAAGAGGTTCCGTACAGTTTTGAATTAATCTTCGAATTTTCAATTTTGGATTGGCAGAACTTTAGATAACTGGTTTACAAAATGCGAAAATGTGTACATATTATTGCTCGTGACTGTACTGATAATTTTATGATAATCGTTTTTCTATGCATAAGTAGTAAAATATAGCAGTTTATTTATTTATTTATTCTTTATTCATCATATCAGCCCATTAATGTCCCACTGCAGGGACGGACCACCTCCCGCAATGGAGGGATACTTAGCCTACTAATACCACGCTGGCCAGATAGATTGGTATAGGGTTTAATTTCAAGTTTTGCTTCTTTTTATTTCGTAAAGATAATATTAACGAATAGTCCCTTAGTCGGTTCCTACGACACCCATGGGATGAAATTATTTATTAGAAAGTTTTATTCAGTTTCCCTGCTTGATCGAATCATAAATGAGGAGATCGGTAGGAGAACCAAAGACCAACAGACTGGAGGCACAAAACATGAAGGGTTTACAGAATCGAATCGATCGCCCTCCTCAGTCCCCTTACAAGGTGGACTGAGGATGGCGATCAAGGAATGCGGGAGACACAGGACCCTGTAAAATGCTTGAAGGAAAGAGGAGTAATAATACAATATGTCACCACCCCATCTCATGCCATGGGTGTCGTAAAAACTGACTAAGGGACTGTCTGTAAATATTACTTTTACATAGAAAGAAAGAAAACTTAAAATTAAACCCTATAGCAATCCGTCTGGCCAGTGGTATTAGTAGGCCAAGTATCCCTCCGTGATGGGAGAAGGCCCGTCCCTGCAGTGGGACATTAATGGGCTGTTATGATGACTGCACTCTTGTTCTAAAGCTGCTATTTGAAACATACAAATATATTTATATTATAAAACCTTCCATAATATAATTTAATACGAGGACAAGTTGACTTGAAAAAAAAAGTTGTTTAATTAAAAACTAAATGAGTATGTAATTCCATGAGAATTTTTATTATTGAGCCTTCGTGTGGGAAAGTAATAAAATGTGTTATATTTAATTATCACAAGGTTTTTACAGTTTTAGTTATTTATGTTTATTTTATAATAACTAGAATATAAGTACTAATATCCGTTGTTCTGTTACCCATAACACAAGCAGGTTAAGCCTAGCTTATCTTTGGGAACAGATGGCGCTGTGTAGAGATGTCCGTGAGTATTTAAAAAAATTAAAAAAAAATTGTCGACCGCCTAAGAGCAAAAGAAAAGTTAACTCTTGACTCCCTCGATGGCAATGCTGACCGCATCTTGCAGCAACTTTTGACGACCTTTATGGCGTAGTGTAGTACATGACTGCTACGCAGAGGTCTCGGATTCGATTCCCGCTTAATGCAAATCTTTGTGTGCATGAACATGATTGTGTATTGGTCTGAGTGCTTCTATGTATAATATGTATGTATTTACAAAAAGAGAAGTATATAAGTATTAATATCCGTTGTTTTGTTACCCATAACACAAGCAGGTTAAGCCTAGCTTACTTTGGGAACAGATGGCGTTGTGTAAAGATGTTAGTGAATATTTATTTATTTATATTTAACAAGTGTGTAAAGTCATGGGTTTAGAAAAGTAATTGTGTATTGTATTTTTGACTTCCTCGATGGCAATGCGGTCTTATTGGCAGCTACTATGCACTAGTTCGCGTGTTTGAATCCCACGCAAAATATTATTTATGCATGAGTCTTTGTCATGCGCCATCCCGTGGTTATCATCTCAAAAGATTTTTAAAGATTTTTTTTTACATTTTCAAAAGCGGATGTCAAGACACTGAGAACTGTCAATGTTATGGACTGAAACCACACAGTTTTCTTACCAATTGTCATATTAGGAGCCTCCTGGCAAGCCCTGGAGATAACCCTTAAACCCTCTAATAAGCCATTGATCACTCTCCAATGCCATTACAACCTTATTACGCAACGCAGCTACAGGTTCATCATAACAGCCCATTAATGTCCCACTGCAGGGACGGGCCTCCTCCCGTGAGGGAGGGATACTTGGCCTACTAATACCACGCTGGCCAGACGGATTGGTATAGGGTTTAAATTCAAGTTTTCCTTCTTTTTATTTCGTACAGATAATATTCACGGATAGTCCATTAGTCGGTTTTTACGACACCCGTGGGATGAGATGGGGTGGTGACACACTGTATTTTTACTCCGTCACCACACGGAGCTAAAGGTTACTTGTACAGAGTAAAACTTTTTTTAAAAGGCTTCAATGTAATAATGTAGTTTCAAAGAAAATCAAGTATCTTCTAAGTAATATTACATTATACATATTGCCTTACAAGGCTTAAGCCGATTATATTTACTACATTATTAGGGATCAAGCCATGCAATTCCTTGAATAATGTATTAGAAATTATTATTTAATTATTTATTAGGACAACCAGTAGTTATTACATTATAAACTTACAACTAAAATATAAATTCAAACTAAAAAATTAAATTGAATGCATAACATTTGAAGGTGTCACAGCGTGCATATGAAAGTAATACCGGAATATATAAATATTAATAACATAAAGTAGCAACAAAAGCCAAAAAAAAAAACAAATTAAATTAAAGACAAATAAAAACTTGACTTAATAAAAAAAAACAACTAATGTTTTAATGCATCATTTTAAATAATAATACTTTATTTCAGCGTGGTAATAGGCTAAGTATCCCTCCGTCACGGGAGGAGGCCCGTCCCTGCAGTGGGACATTAATGGGCTGCTATGATGATGATGACTTTATTACACTCT
Organism: Schrankia costaestrigalis; assembly: GCA_905475405.1. NCBI lineage: Eukaryota > Metazoa > Arthropoda > Insecta > Lepidoptera > Erebidae > Schrankia > Schrankia costaestrigalis. The sequence continues at coordinate 11,368,176 of FR997851.1, forward strand.
AAAAGGCACAACATTTTATGTTCTATTGAACTTTTGTCAGAATTTGTACTTCATAACAGCCCATTCATGTCCCACTGCTGGGACGGGCCTCCTTTCGTAACGGAGGGATACTTGGCCTACTAATACCATGCTGGCCAGACAGATTGGTAAAGGCTTAATTCCAAGTTTTCCTTCTTTCTATGTAAAGGTAATAATCACAGATAGTCCCTTAGTCGGTTTTTACGACACCCATGGGATGAAATGATGCTTTATTTTACTCTAAAAGGTATACAACATTATTGAGCCTACCACGTTCTATTGAACTTTAGTCAAAATTTATACTTAACTTTATGTAAACCTAAAACACTATCAACGCCATAGTTTATTCCTCAAATAAAACAAAATTCGCGTGATTTCTACGTATAATAGATCAATATCGCACCCATCACTCATTTAGTTCTTCCTTCATAAAGATATATCATAAATAAATATTTTTCCCGGACATAGTATGAGGGCAAAGCTAGTATAATAAGCGGTATTTGCTTCGGACTACCAAGATTTACTGGCTACGTGCACGCTACGGCGTAGCACTCTCGTAGAGCTCGTAGCACTCGAGGGGTCTACGAGAATACTTTTGATGTTTTTAAAATGTTGTTTTAAAAATATTTTTAGTAGATGTTTTAAAAATTTATTGTTTTTAATACTTTATAGTAATGTGGGTAGTCTTAGATTTGTTCGTGAGTATCTTTAAGTAATGGTTATGTTCCTTGGAAATTGACTTTTATGGTATTATCTACTACTTATTTGATTTTCTTAGGAAATGTAGAGGTACTGTTTTTATAATAACACTAGCTTTTCCCCGCGGCTTCGCACGCGTTAAAATATGTTTAAAAAAACCGGAACCTTATGAGATCACTTTGTTGTCCGTCTGTCTGCCTGTATGTCAAAACCATTTTTCTAAGGAATTCGTGGAGTAGCTAAGTCGTAATGTCACAGAATTTTGGAAAGATGATTCGTGACGTCATAGAATTTTTGACAGTTGAGTCGTGACGTCATAGAAATTCTGACAGATGAGACGTGACTATATAGAATTTTTTTTTAACAGCTACGTCGTGACTCGTGACGTCATAAAATTATGGCGTAAAAATTGTTTAACTGCTACGTTGTGACGTCATAACATTATGTCGAGAAAATTATATTTTTACAGCTACGTCGTGACGTCATAAAGTTAAGATGGGAAATTTTTTTTTGACAGCTACGTCGTGACCTCATAAAATTTTGGCGGAATTTTTTTTTTACAGTTTTTTTTTTTTTTTTTTTTTAATGAATAATAACATTTTAAGATAACAGTTTTCTTCACATTATCGCTCGCTTAAACCGTGGAAGGTTTGTATGAGAGCGAGAGTTCACTTTATACATTAATTAAATAATCTATTTTTACGACATTAACATAAACTAGTTACGTTGTGACGTCATAAAATTATGTCGAAAAATTTATATTTTTACAGCTACGTCGTGACGTCATAAAGTTTAGATGGGAATTTTTTTTTTGACAGCTACGTCGTGACCTTATAAAATTTTGGCGGGATTTTTTTTTTACAGTTACTTTGTGACGTCATAAAATTATGGCGGATTTTTTTTGTTTTTACAGCTACGTCGTGACGTCATATAATTTTGATGGCTAAGTCGTGACGTCATAGAAGTTTTAACAGCTGAGACGTGACGTCTTTGACAGATAATTCCTGACGCCATAGAAGTTTTGACAGATAAGACATCGTAGAATTTTGGAGGGAATTTTTTTTGACAACTTCGTCGTAACGTCATAGAATTATAACAGCTGAGTCGTGACTTCATAGAATTTTTGGCAGCTGAGACGTGACGTCCTAATAGGGGCTGAATTAATCAAAATCCTATATTAGCGGACGTCTTTATAGAGGTCCAATCTTTAATTTCAGTTCAATCATTCGAAAATGTAAGAAAATTTATACAAACTTTCATCCCATTTTACCCTTTTAGGCGCTGTCTCCACGAGCGATAGAATCGCGACGAGTCTGAACAAAACTCGCCGCGATAACATCGCCGTGTGGAGACACCTTCATACAGAGTATATAGAAATACGTGGCACGACGATAATATCGCCGCGATTTTATCGCTCGTGGAGACAGCGCCTCAGGGGTAGAATTTATCAAAATACTTTTTAAGGAGATCCCTACTTTATAGTAGCTATCTGCATGCAAAGTCTCAGCCCGATCGGTTTAAAACTGACAAAGTTTCATACAAACTTTCGTCCCCTATTCATCCCCTTGGGGATAGAATTTTTAAAGTCCTTTCTAAGGAGATGCCTACGACATAGAAGGTATATGTATGCAGAGCCTCCGCCCGATCGGTTTGAAATTGACAGTTTCATACAATCTTTCATCCCCTTTTTGATCCCATAGGGGTAGAATTTATCAAAATCATTTCTGAAGGGATGCCTACGTCATAGTTACTATATACATGCAAAGTCTCAGCCCGATCAGTTTGAATTTGACAAAATTACAAATTAAATTTCGTTTCGATTTTATCCCTATAGGGGTTGAATTTAATAAAATCCTTCCTAAGGGGATGCCTACGTCAAAGTAACTATTTGCATGCAAAGCCTCAACCCGATCGGTTTAAAATTGACAAATTTTAATACAAACTTTCATCCCCTATTTTATCTCCTTGGGGGTAGAATATATCAAAATCCTTTCTTAGCAGATGCCTACGTCATAGTAACTCTATGCATGCAAAGCCTCAGTCTGATCGGTTTGAATTTGACAAAATTTCAAACTAACTTTCGTTCCCTATTTTATCCCTATAGGGGATGAATTTAATAAAGAAATTTCTAAGGGGATGCCTACGTCATAGTAGCTAAATGCAAGCAAAGTCTCAGTCCGATCGGTTGTAAACTGACAAAGTTTCATACAAACTTTCATCGCTTATTTTATCTACTTGGGGGTAGAATTTATAAAAATCCTTTCTAAGGGGTTGCCAACGTCCTAGTAGCTACATGCATGCAAAGTCTCGGCCCGATCGGTTTGAAAATGACGAAGTTTCATATAAACTTTCATCACCTATTTTATCCCCTTGGGGGTAGAATTTATAAAAGTCCTTTCTAAAGGGTTGCCAACGTCCTAGTAGCTAAATGCATGCAAAGTCTCAGGCAGATTCGTTTGAAACTGACAAAGTTTCATACTAACTGTCATCCCCTATTTTATCCCCTTGGGGGTAGAATTCATCAAAATCCTTTCTTAGCGGATGCCTACATCATAACATCTACCTGCATGCCAAATTTCAGCCAGATCTCTCCAGCGGTTTGGGCTGTGCGTTGATAGATCACTATGTCAGTCACCTTTGAGTTTTATATATATATATATATATAGATATATAGAAGAAGAAGATTACGGGCGTGAAAATAGAGAAATAATAATCAAAATCAAAATCAAGTTATCGCAATAAGGAGGTAGTAGTACAGTACATGATTGCTATCGCATGGGTCATTGGTTCGATCCTCTCATAAAGCAAAAAGTTATGTGCATGAACATGGCTGTCTGATTTGGTTTGGACGAGTAATATATATATATATATATATATAGAAGAAGAAGATTACGGGCGTGAAAATAGAGAAATAATAATCAAAATCAAAATCAAGTTATCGCAATAAGGAGGTAGTAGTACAGTACATGATTGCTATCGCATGGGTCATTGGTTCGATCCTCTCATAAAGCAAAAAGTTATGTGCATGAACATGGCTGTCTGATTTGGTTTGGACGAGTAACTTTTGTACACATACAAGCAAAAAAGTTACTATATGGCTTGACATAAATTATTCAAGCAACCAGTTGGTTTTGCTCTAGACTTCCTAATTACTTAAACATCTCTTTAGATAGCATAATGAGAGTTACATTACTCACTGTTGTATACTTAATGTTAAGTTAAATACCTTTGATTTGGTAACGTTCAAAATTTGTCTTTAGTCATGCCCCATTGCTCAATATGATGAGATGTTACCTGTAAACAAAAAATTTATATTATATTGTGATTCATAACAGCCCATTAATGTCCCACTGCAGGGACGGGCCTCCTCCCGTGACGGAGGGATACTTGGCCTACTAATACCACGCTGGCCAGACGGATTGGTATAGGGTTTAATTTCAAGTTTTCCTTCTTTTTATTTCGTAAAAATAGTAGTTACGGTTATTCCCTTAGTCGGTTCTTACGACACTCATGGAATGAGATGGGGTGGTGACATATTGTATTCTTACTCCGTCACCACACGGATATTGTGATAAATTAATTAATTAAAATGCAATTACGAATACCATGCTGTTCAGGTACACTAGTATAGACTTTCGCTAAGGAAACCTGCGAAAGCGATTTTCACAAAGAAGAAAATTACCAGACACAGAGTAACAAGTACAACCAGGCTCAAGGCAATCATTTACTAATCGCATAAATTATTGTCTTGCGTGGAATTCGAAACCGCGACCTCGTGCACTGCGGCCGCTAAGAAGACCACTGTGCCAACCAGAAAGTTAAAATCAATTTTTCGTAAGTACAGATAGATATAATTATGCTCTTATAAAAGAAAATTTGGCATACTATGCTGGCAGCTATTCATGATATTATAGCGCAGGTTTCGCTCCTAAAATTTTAATAAACCTACTGATAATACTGTTACTCTTCCATTCTCCATTTAAATCTTACATATTTAAGTAAAATGCCATACATATCGGTCAATCCATTTCGGAGTTTTGTTATCACAAACAGACAGACAATCGCGAAGGATTCTACTTTACTCTTGTTTTTATATCAGAGGTTTTAAAAGGTAGTTATAAAGGAGGCTTTGTAGGACATTATAACGGCGTTCAACAATTTGTGTTACTTTTTTAAGCTTAAAGATAAGCCGCTTGTTTTTATATTATTTTTGTAATTGTTTTAAAAATACTTTGTACATTAAACGTTTATGTTCTTGTGGTATTAATGAAATTGTTTTATGTTTTATTTTTTTAAGTATTCTTCCTGTTTTTTTTTGTTGTTTTTAAGTTAAATATTTTGTTTCTATCAAATTAGATGACCTCGGTGGCGCGCCGGTAGAGCCAGCGGCTGCCGCGCACGAGGTTGTGGGTTCGAACCCCACGCAGGACAATAATTTGTGGATCTCACAAATTACTGAGTCTGGGTGTTCTTTGTGTACTTTAATTGATGTTTGTAAAAGGTCCCCGCGACACAGGGCATGATCCCTAGTGCGGAAGTTGTCTTTTAAAAAAAAAAAAGAAAAAAAATGTAAATTGTCTCTTTCTCTCAGCTATGAGCTGTCCACTGCTGGACATGGTCTTCCCAAGTTCACGCCGATCCTTCTGCTTCATGATATAATAGTGTTAACCGCTGCTAATGGACGTTAACAATGACAGGTTAACATGAGTACAGCCTTGTTACTGCCTACCCTAGACAAAAGTTCTTTAGTCTTATCATCATAATCACAACAGCCCATTAATATCCCACTGCAGGGACGGGCCTCCTCCCGTGACGGAGGGATACTTGGCCTACTAATACGGGTTGGCACAGGGTTAAATTTCGAGTAAACCACGACATTTATGGGCGTGATGAATGTATTTATATTGAGAAGGGATTCGAATCCTATAAAGTATGCACACTATTTTATTGCCTCACAGAGCACCTATAGATGAGAGAAGCACAGGACCGCGCAATGAGTTGGCTGATATGATGATGACGATAGACTAACTCAAATAGGCTTTAATCTATTACTTTTAAAACTCTTATCTCCATTAAACAAACAAGATAATTATATATTCATCTCAGTGCAAGGTAATAAAATTTGTTTAACTTCAACCTTACCTAACATTATTGCGTTGGGCATCTGTTTTAAATCTCCTAAGTGCTTCCCTGGCCCGTCCGAACGTATTGCCCTTCATATATTTCAGACTCACTTCACTGAATAGAATTTTTGAGCAAACAAGTAAGAAAAACAAGGTAAAATATTACTTAATATTATACATGCGAAAGTTTCTAAGTATGGATGTATGTTTGTTACTCTTTCGCGTATAAACTACATGGAATATAAACTAATGGATTTTAATGAAACTTTACAATAATATAGCTTATACATTAGAATAATACATTCTATAATAATAATACATTCTTTTTAATGTAAGTTTTAATATTGTCACTTTTTAATGTATGAAGTTGTAAATTCAAAGCAGTTTTTTAAGGATTTGTCCGTTGACATTTTTTATGATTAGCAACCTTATTGCATGTTGTGTGTACTGTTTTAGGTTTACATTCTAGGTTAAGAACATCTGTCATTAGATATTTAAGTTGTAATACGATTGTAAACTGTTTGTACACCTAATAAAATTAAATAAATTAAAATAAATAAATACATCACTTTTTAATGTATGAAGTTGTAAATTCAAAGCAGTTTTTTAAGGATTTGTCCGTTGACATTTTTTATGATTAGCAACCTTATTGCATGTTGTGTGTACTGTTTTAGGTTTACATTCTAGGTTAAGAACATCTGTCATTAGATATTTAAGTTGTAATACGATTGTAAACTGTTTGTACACCTAATAAAATTAAATAAATTAAAATAAATAAATACATAGATATACTTGATAGGCTATAATTTACAAAGAAATTGAATTTATTTGACTATGGGCTTAAAATTAGAAGGCTTACCGTCACAGAGGGCAATGAAGAGCTATAATGGGAGTTTCCCTGCGTGATTGAATCAGAAATGAGAAGATTAAGCTACTCAAAATACTAATCTTTTTTAAACGAAATCGCGGGCACTAGCTTATCCTGCTATCCTACGAAAATTTGTGAGGATCTATGGATGGATGGATTGACGTTTGTTACTCTTACACGCAAAAACTACGAATGGATTCTAATGAAATTAAGACTAAAGGTAGTTTAGGGTGTAGAATAACATTTAAGCTACTTCTACAACGTGGGTAAAGCCGCGGACATCAGCATCAGCTAGTGTATTACAAAGTACATAGTTTTCTGTAGAACTAAGTCCTCGTGCATTTTGTTCAATTAGCAAGTCGTGTTGGCTGTTATTAACAGTAACAACTGTATGTTACATACTGTTCGCAATGTTGTATGAAATGTATTAAAGTCGACTCAAAAACTAGTAAAGGGCTTTGTTACCTATTAAAATACTAGGGCAATTTCATTTCCATGCATTTTATTTACAGAAAATATTTTTTTTACTCAAAATTTGAAAAGACAAGTGCGTTGCGTTACTTACAAAAAAAATCTGAATATAGAAACTTAAATTGTAAGTTATCATAGATGGAGAAATTTCATGCTAGACAAAATTCGCGTTGGACATTAATCGTAGTTGGACATTTCGCATTTTGGACATTAAACGTGTTGGACATTAATCTTAATTGGACATTTCGTATTTTGGACATAAGTCGTGCAAAGGATACAACAGAATGACACATGATAGGCTACAATTGAGAAATAAATTGTATATTTATTATAAGCTACTCGAAAAAATAAAGCACAGGCGAAGTTACAGGCACCATTTTGTGTTTCTAGTACTCTTATAAAGAACGTAGTTTTCTGTAGAACTAAGTCCTCGTGCATTTTGTTCAATTAGCAAGTCGTGTTAGCTGTTATTAACAGTAACAATTGCATGTTATGTTCTGTTCGCAATGTTGTATGAAATGTTAAATACACTGATTTGTAAATTAAATACAGAGGTATCGAAGGCAATTAACTTTTTTATAAGAAATATTTTCCGATTAAAAGTTGAGGCAAAAAGCAGAACAGATAAACAGCATGGTTTATTAGTATGCAATTTCGTTTATACATGGATTATTATTAACAGAAATTTTATTTTTTTCACAAAATTCGGAAAGATTTGCGTGATATTTGGAATTGATGGGATTGTATAAAAATGTGTATGAGTGTAGACGAAGCAAAACTGGTTTTGAAAGGATCATAGTATATGTTTCCCAGTATTTTTGCCTGCACTCATTAGAATAATAAGTGAGGTTTTAAACTGCCGCACTAGGATTCAAGCCCCGTGTCGTGGGGAATTACTTGAGTATATTTTTTTATTAATTTAAAAAATAATTTTCAGCAAATTTCTATGACACCAAAAGCTTTTTTTTATAAATTAGTCATAAACTGATTGATTATTGCTGTAACAAACATTAAAAAAAACATCCTAAATTAAGAACCACTTTCACTTTTTGAAGTCCTTCAAAAATATCATAAGACATGATTGATTACATACCTGATCCATAATATACAATCATGATCAAAGTGGAACATAGAGTACAACATATAGACAAACAAATTCTCAAAGCGTTTAAATTAATAACTAAAACACAAAGAAACAATACAATAGCAAACCTGTCAGAAATGTTTATATATCTACTACTTTGTGTACGCGTATTCAAATATTTACTCGTAAGCTTTCCTATTTCATGTACAAGATTTTGAAGCTAGTTTCTTAGTAATACATGTAATGTTGATCTTTATAACATATTTATGTGAAAGTCGCCGCATCATTCTATTCCTAGTAAGGTAGTTTTCTTTTTAAAGTAAAATTATGAAAAATAAATAAAAAATATCAAAACCATGTGCGGTGGTTGAAGAGTTGTTATTATTTATCAATTGCTTAATTAAGTTGTGAGTTTTCCACGCAAAACTTTTATTTGTTTGATCCAGGAATCCTGACCCTGGGTGTTTGAGATATTACAATGATAATTCATGAGCATTTGAAGTATAACCAAATAATTCTGCGTCAACTTTAGGCTTTACATACAGTCTATTTAAAACTACTCCCAGAAAAAGAAATTCTTGAAAAAGTAAAACGCATCAAATCCTGAGAGTATTTAAACAAATTTTTATACAAACCTTCCCTTAGGGCAGAAACTATATAAACTAAGGACATAACGTTCCCTCTGTCTGTCCGTGTAATGAATTACGGGTGTACGCTTTGTAAAACTTTTGGCAAACAGTCAAAGTTTCATGGGGTCTCACCTTAAATGTTCGGGGGTGTTCAGGGGTGTTCAGAGGTGTTCAAAGTTTAACCTCAAAAACTATTGCTTCTGGATTAGATAGGTATTTAAATTAAGGGAACATGATGTTTGTTATGAAAGTAATGTAGATATTGCCTTTCATTCATCATCATCATATTAGGCAATTGACGTCCACTGCAGGACATAGACCTTCTCCAAATATTACCACCTTTTGCGGTCTTGTCTCCGGTTGAGGTTAACTCCATTTAAGAAGCGTTTAAGAAGTTTATTCTATCAAACGAAAACAGTTTAATTAAAATCTGTTAAGAAATGACTCTTACATGGTGGACCGACGACTTGGTTAGGACGGCGGAAAGCCGATGGATGAGGGAAACACAAGACCGCGCAGGGTGGAAACGTTTGGAGAAGGCCTATGTCCAGCAGTGGGCATCCATAGGCTGATATGGTAACAAATGACTTTTGTCTTGAGGTGACAAACAATTAAAAGACAACACAACTGAATTGACAAAACTTTTCTCCTTGTAACATCGACTACAATAAAATATCGTCTCGATGTTTTAAAAGAAAAGTCGATAGTAAACCGTACACAATAAATAGTGAAAAATATTGTTATACATGAAGGCACAGTGAACTAAAAAATTAACAATGTTTACACCATATACCGGCAGATTTACTCTCCGGGTGACAATAAAATGGTGCGTGGATAGGTGTTCTGGGACTAGCGGGGTAAACCAATTTATACAAAGTATTGTATCAACTCTAGTAATGATACAGAAGGGAGAAACACTTGAGTTGAAAGTTACGTAAAATTTTGAGCCCTTTTTTTTCTTTCTATGCATAACCAAAATTTTGTTTTTTGGATAGCCCGGTGTTTAGAGATGTTCAAGTCACTAGCGCCTCTAACTTAAAATGAAATAGAAAAAATTAAAAGAACATGAAACATTAGCAATCACATGTAACCTCGAAAAGGATTGTTAAAGCAATGGATACTTTTACCAAGTTTATAAGGGACCAGCTAGCGTTTTAATTTTGAATTACTCTTTTTCTTTTTATTTTCTACCCAGTGTTGGACAAAATGCTCCTTAAATGAGATTAAGAAAGTATTGATATAAATCTTTAAAGTGTATTTACTATTTTTTTTTTTTTCAAAAAGTGCACATGATTGTGTTTGGTATTTTAAAGTGGTGAATGAAATTGAACCTTGGGGAAAACCAAGGATTATTATCGATTGCATTAGGATTTAAAAGTGAAGTTAAAAGGCTATAATTAAGTCCTAAAAACTTTGGTGTCCAGGTTGCATGGCCAAGAGCGGGCTTTACCATTAATTACGTAAAACCCAGAAAAAACTCAGGAAATTTTCTACCTTATGTGACTACCCCCTGTCACTTTAACACAGTAACATGAATTAAGAGAAACAGGTTTGTAAGAGACCATAGTATCCACCACTAGCAAAATAAATACAATAAATTAAAGACTTTTTAAATTAATTATTCAACAAGATAACAGCTTGTTTGAACCATACGCTAGTGTCGACACAACGTCCCCTATTTTACCTTACACTCCAAACATTCCTGATATCTGTCGTCTAAAACCTATCCGTAACATCACACAGTAATATTTTACGAGTTCCGCCTCTAGAACATTCGAAGGCTTCTCACGTACGGACCCGCACCCTGATATAGCTATAACACGATTTCGTTCTGCGAAAAATTGCGCGAATGCTTTGTGAATCTATACTCTAGCTTACCTGGACAAGTTTTGTATTTAAGAGTATGATTAGCCAGGATTCTGCACACACAACCCAACTAGCAAAATTCCCTTATAAACAACGGATTATACAGCTATAATACTTGTAGTTGTTATATTGTAGCTAAATTTACGAAAAAGAAACATTTGCTTTTTGTATGACCACAATATAGCTATAAGGTTTATGCTCTTATAAATTGCGCCTAAGCCCAGCTTATAAACATTTATATGACCTTTATAAGTCTATTTTTTTTGGCTTTTTAAACCTCTGTATAGCAAGATTTTGCTACTTGGGAATGGACCAAAAGGGAGTCTAAGTGTGGAAACTAGATTCCACCATCCATTCCATTACATTCCAAGAGTATGGTTTTCAAAGTAGACCTAATGAATTTTTTGCTGTCCACAGTATCACAATCTTAAGTCATGTCCGCCAATTAGGGTCCACTGGTGGACATAGGCCTCCCCGAAAATACCGAGATATTTTTTTATGCGATCGGCAAGTTATTGTTTCGTGGTTATGACCCTGGATTTATTTTATGTCTAATCTGTTTTGTTGTTCAATTTCATATCTCTATAAACCCCGCGGCATAGAACTCAATCTCTAAAGCGGGAGTTGTCTTTCAACAGTTACTAAAAAAATCTATATTTCAAATCTTGTAAGTTATCTATGAATGTTTGTAATATTATTTGTTAATTTTATTTCAATAATTTTATTATAAATTCTAATTCAATTTATATTAATGATGTACTTGTGATTAATGAATACGTATTTATATCTCTTTCTTTGTTTTATTATTATTTTTAACGACATTTTTGTATTCGTTTGCATTGAGCGGAAATCGAACCCGAGACCTCTACGTAGCAGCCATTCGCTGGCCCCGGGCAATAAAGCTGTAATCGACTATTACGCCCTTTTTAATGTTTTTTCGTTTTTGAGTTCCTTGTCCTTCAATCTATGCCTCATTTTTTTTTTAGATTTTTTTGCCAATATTTAAATGTATTTAATGACATTGACAGCTTTATTGTACGGAAAATTATTAAACGATTAAGTTATGTAATATTGTCTTACTTCCTGAAAAATAAAATAAAAAATCGGCAAACAACCTTACACTATTTTCTTTTAAAAAAATAACAATAAAACAGTTAACGGCTTTTCTCAAAATAAATATTTATAAACTTGGATATGTAAGCACCTAATACAAAGTAATCATTCTACCATTTATTTTGCAAAAGCTATTACGCCTTTTTTCTCGTAAATTTGTTGTAGCTCTAGCGACGTAAGCCACCATTACGCTGAACACCATCTCTTTCACTCCTACGCATAGGTTAATACCCCTTTCTTTTTATCATGATGTTTATGTAAACAATTCATACAAGTATTGACATGATTCAGCGGCCGATATCAGAGCAGCGCGTGACGTCTTACGCACATTACTTGCATAATGTAATAGTAATGTTATTATGTTGTTATTTATTAAGTTGAGCTCTAGAAGTGGAAAGGAGTGGAGAGTGGGGCTCTTTGGATATGGACAAAGAAATCCACGGGGCCAAATGCTTGCGGACTTCATGGAGAAGGAGGGACTCTTTATGATGTACTCCTTCTTCAAGAAGCGTAGCTGCCGCAAGTGGACCTGGCTTAGTCCTGATGGTGTCACAAAGAACGAGATTGACTTCATCATGTCGACAAAACGCCATATATTTAACTATGTCTCAGTGATCAATTCGGTGAAAACCGGAAGCGATCACCGGATGGTGAGAGGCACATTAAATATCAATCCTAGGCTGGAAAGAAGTCGGCTGATGAGGTCTACGCTCCGGCCTACACCTGTCCAAATCCCCGAGAACTTCCAACTCCAACTGCAGAACCGCTTCGAGGGCCTCAACCAATGTGTTGATGTGGACGAATATCATGAAAGGTTTGTGGAAACTGTCCGTACAGTCGGTTCCGGTGCTTTTAAGACCCATCACCGGAGAAGATCAAAAAAGATCTCCGACCACACTCTCTCGCTCATGGAGCAAAGGCGTACGATGGCACTTCAGTCTCCAGACGACGCTGAAAAGTATAGGAGGCTCAATAGGCAGATCTCAAAGTCACTGACTCGCGACCTTCGGCACTTTAATACAGCTTGTATTAAAGAAGCCATTGAGCGAAACCAGGGCTCTAAAGTGTTCGCATGAGATCTGTCTCTAGGTCAGAGCCAACTTTCTAGGCTCAAGACTGGGGATGGTAGAATAGTGACGTCCAAGCCTGAGCTTCTAGAGGAGATTGAGAAGTTTTACGGACAGTTATATACCACAACACAGCCACCTAGGTATCTAGGCGCCGATCCTAGAGCTAGACTTACGCGACACCATACCGAAGAAATCCCGGACGTCAGTCTGTGTGAGATTAGTGATGCTCTCCGACAACTTAAGAACAACAAGGCACCGGGGTATGACGGAATCACAAACGAGCTACTGAAAGCCGGTGGAAAACCTATTCTCAAGGCTTTTCAGAGGCTATTCAATTCCGTTATACTCAAGGGAAAAACGCCACAGGCATGGCACTGAGGTTTGGTGGTACTGTTCTTCAAGAAAGGCGATAGAACGATTCTTCAAAATTACAGACCCATCACTCTTCTGAGCCACGTCTACAAACTGTTCTCGAGAGTCATCACGAATAGTCTCGAACGCAGACTGGACGACTTCCAGCCTCCCGAACAAGCCGATTTCCGAAAAGGTTATAGTACCATAGACCACATTCATACGCTGCGACAGGTTATACAAAAATCCAACGAGTATAACCGGCCCCTATGCTTAGCGTTTGTGGACTATGAAAAAGCCTTTGATTCGATCGAGACATGGGCACTGTTGCAGTCTCTCCCACTGTGCCAAATTGACCAACGGTATATCGAAGTGCTGCGGTGCTTATACGAAAACGCCACCATGTCGGTTCGTCTCCAGGGTGGATTATCTGGCCCTATCCAGTTGCAGCGAGGAGTAAGACAAGGTGATGTCATATCCCCGAAATTGTTTACCGCTGCACTAGAAGATGCTTTTAGGCTTTTGGACTGGGACGGACTCGGCATCAACATAAATGGCGAGTATATCACGCACCTTCGATTTTCTGACGATATCGTGGTCATGGCTGAGACCATGGACGACCTCAACACAATGCTCGATGGCTTCATTAGAGTCTCTCAACAAGTGGGTCTTAAAATGAACATGGACAAGACCAAGATCATGGCAAATGTCCATGTTGCACCCACTCCAATCATGGTTGGAGGCTCTACACTCGAAGTTGTCGACGAGTATATTTACCTGGGACAGTTAGTCCAGCTAGGTAGGTCCAACTTTGAGAAGGAGGTCACTCGTCGAATCCAACTCGGTTGGGCAGCGTTCGGGAAGCTAAAACGTATCTTCTCGTCCACATTACCGCAGTGTCTGAAGACAAAGGTCTTCGACCAGTGCGTGTTGCCAGTGATGACGTATGGCACAGAGACGTGGTCGCTAACTATGGGCCTTCTCAGAAGGCTCATGGTCACTCAGAGGGCAATGGAGAGAGCTATGTTGGGAGTTTCCCGTGATCGAATCAGAAATGAGGAGATCCACAGTAACCGACATAGCGCTCAGAATTACCCGGTTAAAGTGGCGGTGGGCAGGGCACATAGCGCGGCGAACCGACAGCCGTTGGAGCAGAAAGGTTTTGGAATGGCGACCGCGTACCGGAAAGCGCAGGGTGGGGAGACCCCTCACACGGTGGACTGACGACCTAGTTAGGACGGCGGGTAGCCGATGGATGAGGGAGGCACAGGACCGCGCAAGGTGGCAATACTTGGAGGAGGCCTATGTCCAGCAGTGGACGTCGATTGGCTGATATGATGATGATGATGACTTACCTAGTATATAACAACTCAACTATGAAGTGCGACTTCTCCCAGTTTAAGGGAATTTTACCAACTAACCAAATTATTTTAACCAAATCATGCTTCCTCAACTAGTACCTAACCATAAAAGTATGTATTAGTGGTAATATTATATTAGAAATAATAATTATTATGAAATACAGCCTTAAATAAGAAAAAAATATAGTATATTTAATATTGTAATCAGTTTGTAATGATAGTTACATAAAAATATAAATCATTAATAGGATTTTAAAATAGCGTTTAGCGGATAATACTTCTAGAACAGTATTAATAAAAATCCCTGAAAAAGGTGGTAACCGGCTGATACGCTCATGATTAAAAGTGAAAATGGCGTTGTATTATTTACTTACATCCCGGGCCATTATTGGAAGATCGATTTGTAAAGCAGTTAATGGTGTTACAGTTAGAACGGTAACGTTAATAATTTGTATTATACATTTTTATAATTATCTCAGCCATTATTTATGAAATACACATATTTTAAAAAAAAATAACAGATAAAAAAATTACCGTTCAATTGAGATATTAAACGCTTTATTTGAATGATTGTACACTAAAATATAGTCAAATTAGCTTTAATTATTTCTCCTGTAAAATTCGTTTTTTTATATTACCGCTTTATTGCCCGGGGCCAGCGATGTAATATAACCACTAGGCCACAGAGGTCGTCAATATTCTTATATTTATTCTTATTCTTTTAACATTCCCCCATTATTAAGTTTTAGTAGGCCAAATTACCCTCAATTAGTGTGGAGAGGCGTTTTCTATAACAAGTCATTAGCGGAATGATAAGAAACTGAAGTAAAGATAGTTTTTACGCAGACAAAACTAACTAACTAACTTTATTACTTACTAACAATGACTTTTAACTTTTTTGAATAGTAATTAGTAAATTATCTTAATTAAGGTAAACCTTTGTTAGGGTGTGTCTTAATGGATTATGCATATAAAATGTATCATTTATTCTCATCGCATGAAAAGTGTCTGCTACATACTGCCTAGGTGGGATCAGTTGGAAGAGTTCATCAGAACACTTTCCGTGGTACAGGCGATAGAAGGGCGCCAATGCGGCGATGTCCTTACAAACTGGTACTCTGCAACCTGTGGGACTCTTGGCGCAGACAATGTATGACGAACATCACTGCTGTCTCTGAGATATTATTGAATTTTACTTACTCTCGATAAATGTGGTGACTGAGTAAGAATACAATATGTCACCACCCCATCTCATCCTATGGGTGACGTAGAAACCGACTAAGGGACTATCTGTGAATATTACTTTTACATAGAAAGAAGGAAAACATGAAATTAAACCCTATAACAATCAGTCTGGCTAGCGTGGTATTAGTAGGCCAAGTATCCCTCCGTCACGGGAGGAGGCCTGTCCCTGCAGTGGGACATTAATGGGATGTTATGATGACTTACTCTCTCAGCTATGACTGGTCCTCTGCTGGACATAGGCCTCCCCAAGTTCGCGACACTTCATTCTTTAATTCAAAAATTCAAAAATAAAACAAAAATTCAATCAAAAATATGCTTACTACAAATATTATTATGCTTGGTTAATAATACATACGAGTACACAGATAGATATAATACTCCTTTCATTTGAAATAGCTGCTATAGGCTTTCTGTCCAGTATTTGTAAAGCACACTGTACACTACACTTTTATCTATCACACCGGGTTTTTATTTGGTAACGGTTTCTATACACAGCACGAAGAACCGTCAGCTGTTAGGGCAGAAAAGTTCTGGAATGGCGACCGCGTACCGGAAAACGAAGTGGGGAGACCCCTCACCCGGTGGACTGACGACCTGGCAATATTTGGAGAAGTCCTATGTCCAGCACTCCGTGTGGTGACGGAGTAAGAATACAATATGTCACCACCCCTTCTCATCCCATGGGTGTCGTAAAAACCGACTAAGGGACTATCCGTGAATATTATCTTTATGTAATAAAAAGAAGGAAAACTTGAAATTAAACCCTATACCAATCCGTTTGGCCAGCGTGGTATTAGTAGGCCAAGTAGCCCTCCGTCCCGGGATCAGGCCCGTCCCTGCAGTGGGACATTAATGGGCTGTTATGATGATGTCCAGCAGTGGACGTCAATTAGCTGATATTATGGTGATGACACAAATAAATATCCTGCATGGGGTTCGAATCCAAGACCTTATGCGTGCCAGCCGCTACCGCGACCAACGCCGTGCCAAATCTTAACATAATTTTAATCAAAATCAATCAACTAGCCTATTGCAGTCCACTGCTGGACATAGACCCCTCCCAATACACGCCACAGAACTCGGTCCTGCGCCTTCCGCATCCAGTCAGACCCAGAGACCTTTATGAGGTCGTCGGTCCACCTAGCTGGGGGGCGTCCTACACTACGTTTGCCGAGTCGCGGTCTCCGCTCTAGGACACGTAACATAATTTAATTAACTCAATTTACTAATTCTAAAAAGTAAAAGTCATTATAATTAATTCTTAAATATTCGTTTAAAGCTGACAGTTAGGATCGCTTCATCATAAAGAATATTATGTCTAGTCTGTTGACAGTTCATTATTAAAACATAAATAATGGATTACTTTATTAACTGATTTAATTACTTTGATTTAACATTGTTTGTTTAATTAATAATTACATTTATTTTAAACTATGTTGTTTGTCTCCGTGTGGTGACGGAGTAAGAATACAATGTCACAACCCCATCTCATCTCATGGGTGTCGTAAAAACCGACTATGGGACTATCCGTGAATATTATCTTTACGAAATAAAAAGAAGGAAAACTTGAAATTAAACCCTGTATCAATCCGTCTGGCCAGCGTGGTATTAGTAGGCTAGGTATCCCTCCGTCATTCATGGAAGGAGGCCCGTCCCTGTAGTGGGACATTAATGGGCTATTATGATGTTGTTTGTCATGGTTTTGCCTGCTTGATAACCATAACACCGCTACTACACTTCTTTTTAATTGTTTGGTTAGAGGGCAACCTAAAGGCTATTTCGCGTAAATGTATAATTACATTTCAGTTAACTCCAAGTGATAACTGTACAGATTATAGTCAGTGTTTGGCGCTGTCTCATTGGGTAATAGTGTCAAATTTGACATAAGTGACATTTAAAGTTGACTGAGATTGAGTTGAGATTTTAAACTAATATAAGTACGAGAATTACCCTACTGGTGTTGAGAATTGTCCAACCCGCCCATAGTCCTCTTACGTGGGTTATTGACGACCTCTGTGGCGTAGTGTTTATATAACATGACAGCTACGCAGAGGTCTCGGGTTCGATTCCCGCTTAATCCAAATCTTTGTGTGCATAAACATGATTGTTTTGCATTGGTCTAAGTGTTTCCATGTATAATATGTATGTATTTACAAAAAAAAAGTATTTTAGTATGTTTATCCGTTATCTAGTACCCATAGTACAAGCGTGAAAGAGTGACAAACATAGATACATACTTCCAAACTTTCCCGTATATAACATTACTAGGATTTCGCCTGTGTATGTATATTCCCCTTTACAAATAAGGTTTACGCTATAAAGGTTTGATATGCCTTATTTCTTTATATTTTCCGTCGAATAGTTATTGTGTGAGCTCAAAAGATTTGGTGTTCGAGGGTACCGAACTGAATTTGTCTGTAGCCTGTTGGGATATGTCGGTGTCATACAAAAAGATTTAGCCTACGATATGAGTATTGTGTGCGTATTTTTTTTGTGTACGTCCTAGACAGGTTATTATTGTTTCTTATTTTCTTTGTTAGGTGACGTGATGCAGTTTTTAAGTAGTTTTCTTCACGAGTGGACTGATTGCAAAAAATACTATGATGTTACATAGTTCATTCATCATTCATAACAGCCCATTAATGTCCCACTGCAGGGACGAGCCTCTTCCCGTGACGGAGGGATACTTGGCCTACTAATACCACGCAGGCCAGACGGATTGGTATAGGGTTTAATTTCAAGTTTTCCTTCTTCTTGTGTAAAAATAATATTGACGGATAGTCCCTTAGTCAGTTTTTACGACACCCATGGAATTAGATGGGGTGGTGACATATTATATTCTTACACCGTCACCACACGTATTATGTTACATAGTAATGAAGGAAAATTTGGTCTACTAATACCAGTACGCCAGATAGCTGTAGGGTTTTTATTTTGCCTCGATATAAAAAATGGTAACCAAATCTCTGTGGCGTAGTGGTTATGTAACATGACCGCAACGCAGAGGTCTCGGGTTCGATTCCCGCTCAATGCAAATCTTTGTGTGCATGAACATGGTTGTTTGCATTGGTCTGGGTGTTTTCTATGTATAATATGTATGTATTTACAAAAAAAAAAGTAATTACGTATGTTTATCCGTTGTCTAGTACCCATAGTACAAGTTCTGTTTAGTTTGGGAATAGATGACGTGTAAAAAAAATTGAGATGTTACTTAAAATACAGTAGCTCTATCAAAGAAGGAAAACTCGGGACAAAACCCATTACCTACCAATCTGGCTAGAGTGTAGGCCAAAGAAAGAGGCCTTTTAAGAAAGAAAGAAAAAACGTTTATTGGCCATGACAATTACACAAAAAATAAAATACAAAACAATAAAGTCTTAATGGGATTAAAGTTTTAGTGGGACTCTCATGACCAGTATCTTTTTTTAAAGACAACTATCGTGTACGTCATCCCCATCTTAATTAAAATTCATCCTAAAAATCATCTATTTTGTAAATTATTTAACGGTATTTGTTTTGTAAAATCTGATTACTAAGCCTATGAGGTGATTTTAGAGGTTCATGTATATGATACCATATCACAATGTAATAACGTCGCTATTAGTTTGCACGATAATCGCATATGAGCTTCCAATTACGATGACGTGATTAAGAACTACATTTTGTGAAGCTATCCGGGACAACAAAGTTATCTAGATAATATTTAAATGACAACGCTTTTCAGCTAGGTGGACCGACGACCTCAAAAAGGTCGGACTGGATCCGGAAGGTGTAGGTAGTTCTGTGGCGCGTGTTAAGAGATGCCTGTGTCCAGCAGTGGACTGCGATAGGGTAGTTTATTAATTGATTTATAAGACAAAGCAACATATTATTAATTGATTTATAAGACAAAGCAACATATTATTAATTGATTTATAAGACAAAGCAACATATTATTAATTGATTTATAAGACAAAGCAACATATTATTAATTGATTTATAAGACAAAGCAACATATTATTAATTGATTTATAAGACAAAGCAACATATTATTAATTGATTTATAAGACAAAGCAACATATTATTAATTGATTTATAAGACAAAGCAACATATTATTAATTGATTTATAAGACAAAGCAACATATTATTAATTGATTTATAAGACAAAGCAACATATTATTAATTGATTTATAAGACAAAGCAACATATTATTAATTGATTTATAAGACAAAGCAACATATTATTAATTGATTTATAAGACAAAGCAACATATTATTAATTGATTTATAAGACAAAGCAACATATTATTAATTGATTTATAAGACAAAGCAACATATTATTAATTGATTTATAAGACAAAGCAACATATTATTAATTGATTTATAAGACAAAGCAACATATTATTAATTGATTTATAAGACAAAGCAACATATTATTAATTGATTTATAAGACAAAGCAACATATTATTAATTGATTTATAAGACAAAGCAACATATTATTAATTGATTTATAAGACAAAGCAACATATTATTAATTGATTTATAAGACAAAGCAACATATTATTAATTGATTTATAAGACAAAGCAACATATTATTAATTGATTTATAAGAAAAAGCAACATATTATTAATTGATTCATAAGACAAAGCAACATATTATTAATTGATTTATAAGACAAAGCAACATATTATTAATTGATTTATAAGACAAAGCAACATATTATTAATTGATTTATAAGACAAAGCAACATATTATTAATTGCGTAGTCTGTAAAGGGCTTTTTAGCATCAAGTGTTAAGTGAAACTTCAATAAAAACTTTCATAAGCGATACATGTTAGGACCTGGTTAGGACGGCGGGAAGTCGATGGATGAGGGAGGCAAAAGACCGCGCAGGGTGGAAACATTTGGAGGAGGCCTATGTCCAGCAGTGGTCGTCTATAGGCTGAAATGGATGGATGGATGGATAAATGATACAACGGTATCTTAAAAGAATACAGAAATTTTCATTTTTATTTTTAATACTATACTAGCTAGACGTAAATAGGTTTATACCTATTTACGTCTAGCCAGTATATTACGTCTAGCTAGTAAAAGTATAGCTACCCGTTTAGTCTTTATAGACTAAACGGGTAGCTATACTTTTTTAAATACATTTAAGTATTATTATACACATATTCGAAAATATCTAGATAATACAAGCTTCTGTGTTCATGCACACAAAGAAATTATGTATGTTTATTTGTTGTCTAGTAACCGTAGTACAAGTTCTGCTTAGTTTGGGACTAGATGACGTTAGATGAATGTATAAAAAAAATTGCATTAAGCGGGAATCGATCCCGAGACTGTTACGTCAAACAAAACAAGTAGGTAAATATAAATGTTGAAAACGTAGTACGAGTACTAACTCAATAACTGACAAAACAAACAAGCCTTGTTACCAGCCAGTCTATTGGCAAAGTTTCTTTCAACAAAAAAAAACAATAATAAAAGTAGGCAGAGGAGGAAGGTACCTTGCTGTCAAATTAAACCTTAGCTTCCTTACAATCGATTTACGAGCAAAGTCCCGTCCCAAAGTAGTTAATTAAACGAAGATTGATTTTGCTAAGAAGTTTATTGGATCTACGTTCGTGACTGTGCGATTAAACATATAATCGACGAATCGCTATAAAATAAAATACCAATTAAACATGTTAATAGTACAATAAATGCTTTAAAAGCGCTTTACTGCAAAACGTTTTAATAAATAATTCAATTTATTCGTTACTGATTAATTAATTTTAATTGATATCTTTTTATTGGTTGTAATTAATTATCGTGAATGTTATATTAATCATCATAACAGCCCATTAATGCCCCACTGCAAGGACGGGTCTCCTCCAGTGACGGATGGATACTTGGCCTACTAATACTACGCTGGCCAGGCGGATTGGTATAAGGTTTAATTACAGGTTTTTTCTTCTTTTTATTTCGTAACGGCCAAACGGATGGGCCAATGCAAAAAATCATGTTCATGCTCACAAATATTTGCATTGAGCGGAAATCGAACCGGAGACCTCTGCGTAGCAGTCATATTATATAACCACTACGCCACAGAGGCTGACAACATTAGCCCACTTATAGATAAATACCGAAGTACTTTTTATTATCCGTAGTCTTTACCCCGATGCAATCAAAGGGTAATAAACGTATGTAAGTATATGATTTATTTTAAACGTTAAAAAAGTATTGTACACACTCTGTCATACAACATTTGACATACGCAGTGACAAAGAGATATCATAGTTTGAATGATCCGTCTTTGACTTGATGCATTTAAACGTAAATCAGATTGTGAATGTGTTGTATTGCTCAAACGTAATATCTGGCACAAGCCGTGTATAGCGAGTTGCTATGTGAGTCAAATCAAACTATTGTTCAGAGATTAAATATTGACTGGTTTTATTATCTTAATAACTAGCTTATATACTAATCCATATGAATGTGGATGTAATGAAGTAAATGGAATAGGGTTAACATTACTGTGGCAATATTATCTGCCTAATTGACAGTAATACACTAAAGTTAAAACAATCAGAAGGTTTGTTATGTTATACTTGATTCTATATTAAATTACTTTGGCACGTCCGTGCGTACTAGCTTTAGCTGTCGCCACATCGTACATTCTTCACCTAAGTATATTCTATCCGACTTAGAACATAAACCCATAGACTCAAGCAATAACTCCCCATTACTAAAATCTCGACTGAACCGTAGCAATTTCCTTCCAACTGACTTGATAGCGCGGCGGTCGCGGTATGCGGCTGGCGTACACAAGGTCTCGGTTTCGATTTCCAAGAAGGAATTTTTTTTGTACGATTCACAAATAAATTATCCTAAGTCTGGATATTGTTTGTATCCGTTAATAGTTTGTTTGTAAAAGTCTCCGCAATACTGGGCTTGCTACAGAAGAGTTATTTTCTATAAATAAAAATAGTAAAAAGAAATGTAGCGACCTCTGTGGCGCAGTCGGTATATTACATGGCTGCTTCGCAGGGTCTCGGGTTTCACTTCCCGCTCAATGCAAGTCTTTGTGCGCATGAACATGATTGTTTGCATTGGTCTGAGTGTTTTCTATGTATAATATGTATGTATTTACAAAAAAAAAGTATTTAAGTATGTTTACCCCTTGTGTAGTACCCATAATACAAGGTTTGCTTAGTTTGGGACTAAGTGGCGATGTGTGAGGATTATTTATATTTATTTAATATATCTATCCTACTTAGAAAAAAATCCCACCCACACACGAAAGCAATAACTCTCCATCACCAAAATCGAGAATTCATATTATTAGAAATTTAATCAACTCGATTAATAATCGACTCGGCTCATCCGAATGGTTCTCTCGATAAGAAGTCAAGCAATGAGTGATTACTTATATTTCGGATTATAAAATTGAAACTGTTATCGTGACGGCCATACTGTTTGCATTCCGATTAGACGATCCCTCATTTCCTTATTGCTATTCTACTCCATGATCTAATTTTGATATATTGTTAAGTCAGATGTCAATGTAGATATCTACTGCCTTACTTAGCCAGTGAATAATAATTGGAAATGAAAGATTTTAGATTTTAAAAGCTCAATTTGCTTAGTAAAGTTTGTGTGAATTTTTTTTTTTTTTATCATGATATTTTTTTTTATATCAGCCAATTGACGTCTTTTCTTTAATTTAGATTTTTTTTACATTCACACAGCGCCATCTAGTCCCAAACTAAGCAAAGATCGTACTATGGGTACAAGACAACGGATAAACATACTTAAATACTTTTTTTTTTGTAAATACCTACATACATATATATTATTATATTATACATATATATTCATAGAAAACACTCAGACCAATGCAAACAATCATGTTCATGCACACAAAGATTTGCATTGAGCGGGAATCGAACCCGAGACCTCTGCGTAGCAGCCTTGTAATATACCGACTGCGCAACAGAAGTCGTCCTAGATATAGGTACACCCACCGTTGGACATAGGCCTCCTCCATTATCAAATATTTCTACTGTACTCTTTTCTATGCCTTCCTCATTCATCGGTATCCCGCCAAATTATGGCAAAGGCCTCGGTAACTTCCACATGTTTTCAAGGCACGAAGTCTCTGCCTACCCCGGACGGGATAAGGCGTGATTTTATGTATGTATGTATGTACCAAAACGAACCTAGGCCAGCATTTAGAATCATAATGTCTTGTTCTATATTAACAAAAAACAACACTAAACACAGTACAATCACTACTTCCATTAAATTAACAAACACTCCTTAGTTCCAGGTTGAAATTGGTTATTTATTTAATGCTCCTCCCTATTTTACAGCGGTAGTAAAATTCAGTATTTACAGTTACCTACCTTTTTTTATGGTAACGAGATCTCGTGCATTTAAATATTGGTTAATGAAGATAGTAAATAATCGAGACGGGTACTCGGGTGGCCTAGTGGTCATGGCGCTGGACGCGTATAGTACAGAGACGCGGGTTCGATTCCCGCCTCGAGTATCAATTTTTTCCATTGTCTTTCTTCTTTTCGAAGCTAGTAAATATACTGTAAGGACATCATCAGGCTATAGGCTTTAGATTTGGAGTCTCTTGCTGAATCGTTATTGACGACCAGCATTTCCCTGTGGTGACGGAGTAAGAATACAATTTGTCACCACCCGATTTCATCCCATGGGTGTCGTAAAAACCGATTAAGGGACTTACCGTAAATATTATCTTTACGAAATAAAAACAAGGAAAACTTGAAATTAAACCCTATACCAATCCGTCTGGCCAGAGTGGTATTAGTAGGCCAAGTAACCCTCCGTCATGGGAGGAGGCCCGTCCCTGCAGTGGGACATTAATGGGCCGTTATGATGATGATGACCGGCATGATGTATAGACTATGGGTGGAACGGAGAGGTCTCAGATTTGATTCCCGCTTAATCCAAAACTTTGTGTGCATATGAAGATGTTAATGTTTGCCTTGGTCTGGGTATTTTCTGTATAGTTACATCATTATCGTCATGTCAGTCAATAGACGTCCACTGCTGGACAAAAGCCTGCTCCAAATATTATTACCACCTTGTGCGGTCCTGTGCCTCGCTCATCCATTTGGTTCCTCGCCCATACTGACTAAATCGTCATATTTCATGTTCACGCAGACAAAGATTTACATAGAGCGGGAATCGATCCCGAGACCTGCGTAGCAGCCAGAATTCATAACTACTATACCGCAGAAGTCGTAAAAACCGGCTAAGGGACTTACCGTAAATATTATCTATACGAAATAAAAAGAAGGAAAACTTGAAATTAAACGCTATACCTACCAATCCGTCTGGCCAGCGTGGTATTAGTAGGCCAAGTATCCCTCCGTCATAAAAGGAGGCCTGTCCCTGCAATGGGACATTAATGGGCTGTTATGATACCGCAGACGTCGTAATTAATATTCCGTTACATAATAAATACTTATAAAAGAAGCTTACAGCAGAAATACATTTTAACGTTAAAATAACCGCTATAGCATCAATATATTACTGATTTTATAGCAAACGAGGAAAAGTTTTTCTCTACTTTTTACGCTTTTACGCCTCTAGGGTGTTGTCAAACATAATATTCTGCAGGTACAACCGTAAGGTGCTGTCTTCACATGCGAAAGAATCGCGACGCGTCCGCACTTCTATCGTCGGGGTTCCGCGTTTCTCCATGAGAGTAAAAAAAATAATATTATATTTAACTTCCATGAGTTTGTCGTGGGTATCTTCTCATAGAGGGAACGTTCCAAAGCCACTCATCATAACTAGTTTTAAGTTGACTTTATAAGCAAATGTAACTTATATTGAATAAGCACATTTTGACTTTATGCGATTATTCTTTAAGCGATTTTTGACGACCTAGTCTGTGGCGTAGTGTTTATATAACATGACTGCTACGCAGAGGTCTCGGGTTCGATAAACATGATTATTTTCATTGGTCTGAGTGTTTCTATGTATATGTATGTATTTACAAAAACAAAAAAAAAAGTATGTTTACTCGTTTACTAGTACCCATAGTACAAGCTCAGCTTAGTTTGGCACTAGAGGGCGTTGTATAAATGTGTGAGGATTATTTATTTATTTTATTTATTCTACAACCGTCTACAACCTTCACGACTCATTTTTTTTTGGCTTTGCTATGTGTTTGTGTTGCGCTTGCTGCTAACGCGCCTCATTCTGCGGTAGTACGCGGCGGTCACTAAACTAAATAGAGTAAGAGTACGCGACGCTTATGCAAGATACTCGCTGCGTGCACGTCTCTCACAAGGCCGAGAAACGCACGCCTAATGTATAGTCAGCCCAATATCCCCGCGATTCTCACGCTCGTGTAGACATCGCCTAAGTAAACTAATGTGGCAGTTCTTTGTCGAGTAGTTGGTATTATTGTCACGTCCTCCTTACTTTTTTACATCAAGTGCTCATTCGACGTTCATCTCTGTTAAATGTTAAAGAATTGATACTTGTTAAACAGTATATGCTTAGTACGTGCTTTCGTTACCGCTGTGCTTTAAAATCTTGTTCTGTTAAATTTTTATTTTTTAAATACTTTTATTTCTGGAAAAAAAAATTACAATGTTTGTTGGCAATTTTGTTATGTTAATTTTCTTTTCAAATCAACTAGCCTATCGCAGTCCACTGCTGGACATAGGCCTCTCCATCATCGCATCCGCATCGAGTCCGAAGCAGGGGACTTTTTGAAGTCGTCGGTCCACCTAGCTAGCGGGGCATCCTACGTTTACCGAGTCGCGGTCTCCACTCTAGAACACGTTTGCTTCAACGGCAATTGGTTCTTTGATCATAATACAATATTTATAATTCCTGAAGCATATACAACTAAGTACTAACTGTATTAATTCCTTGTGTGATCTACAATTTGCTGTCTTAAGCATGGATGTTCTTTGTTCATATTTGTAAAAGACCCCGCGTCACAAGGCACGACCCCAATTGCGGGAATAGGTATTCTTTATTACAATAACAAGAAAAATTTAACGTGGTGGCCTCCGTGGACGACGATCGCGTACGTCGCGTCGCGTCGCACTGTGGTATATTTTTAAATGTTAGCGGTACGAAATTCAACTTTACCAATGTGAAGGTTTTTCATAAAATTAATCATATTTTTACTTGAGAGTAAGTCATTTCCCAAACTGTTTGTTTACATTTCGCACATGTCAAAAAAATTTATGAATCCATTACCAGTTTTAAAAATATCAATTTTACAAGTCGAAAACAATTACATTAATTAATTATTTGTTATGAATTTATTATCTCTTCATTTATTTATTCACATTATGTAATTATATTTCTTTAAAAGTCATATATAACAACGATATTTGTTAGTCTATATTTTCTCGATTATACTTAGTCAAAAAGTAGCAACATTGTTAACATCGTAGCCTACATCCTTGCCTTATCACGTCCGAGAGATCGTCGACGAGATGATCGTGTTTAGCGAATACGGTTTTAAATAACGATGACTTTAAGGGCGATGTGTTGGTTGTAACATGTGTGAACTCGCCGTTGTTGGCATCTTAGACGGTACGCTTAGCGAATCGCACTGCTGATCTATGTGGCAGTCTGGGAACAGACGCGACGTAATCATGTAGGACACTTGTCGCGTGTAGCATCGCGTCGCGTCGCATTCGTCGCCCACATAGGACACCGCGTAAGTAATCATAGGTTAAAAACAATTTAAAAGTAAACAATTAAATACAAAAAACTAAAATCTATATAAATCAGTAAACAATTTAGTCGATTATTTGTTCGAATAAAATCAATTACAAGTTGGACAGCTGATGATAGTCGATTCACATGAGGAGAGAATCGAAACTTACTCGAATAAAACATTTTCTTTTGCTAATAATATTTTGTACGTACGTAATGTTAGTTTCGCGTGACTATATTGCGAATTTATTACGTTTTGTTATAGAAAACTTTGAAAAGTTTCCACCTTGTGTAGTCAGATACTAACATAATAATATTATATTAAATATCTTTTGTAGGCCTTGAGTATGACAGACTAACACTATTTCTGATATTTCGCAGACATATTTCACGGCTGAATTCCTGAATGTGGTTAGGGGTATAAAACACTCGTAATAAGTTGTCTGTGGTAGTCGTTCTTCCTTTTTTTTTTAGACAACTTCTGTACTAGGGATCATGATCATGTCTTATGTGATGTTATCTGATTTATGATGATCTATTATGTTATGATCGATCATAAAAGTAATAACAATTTATTTATTTATTTTTATTTTATTGATTTATTTTTATTTTATTGATTTATTTATCATAATATACACTGTCCTTACAGGATATTTAACCTAAGATATATAATATAATGTGTATAAATATTATATTAATTAAATCTTAAACTTAACATTCCTATTACTAAAATAAAAATCATAAAATCCTATAATAAACACCAAATCCTATAGTTAAAAAAGTAAGTTATCGAATAAAATCTTACAATATTTAATAACTCAAATACTGATAAAACAATCCCTATTAAAGTAACATTTAAATCAGAATCACAATCAAAGGCAAGTGTAATAAAACCGACAAAGTAATGAACACAATAATAATATCTGTATCATCTCAGTATTGACTCTTACAGTTCTTGATTATAAAAGAGGCTCCTAGATTGTAAGGAGAAAGTATTTTAATTATGAATTGAATGGAAGCTGTAGAACGATTCATCATCATAACAGCCCATTAATGTCCCACTGCAGGGACGGGCCTCCTTCCGTAACGGAGAGATACTAACCCCCAGTTTCCGAATGACTGATCAAGTAAAAATCAACTAATAAAGTGTCAAAACTGTCATTTTAGTTCCTGAATAAATGGTAGTTTTGACACTTGATTAGTTGATTTTTACTTGATTAGTCTTTCGGAAGCTGGGGGTTAGCCTACTAATACCACGCTGGCCAGACGGATTGGTATACGGTATAATTTCAAGTTTTCCTTCTTTTTATTTCGTATTGTTAATATTCACGAATTGTCCCTTAGTCGGTTTTTACGACACCTATGGGATGAGATGGGGTGGTGACATATTTATTGTATTCTTACTCCGTCACCATACGGATGAGTCTAACCATGGAGAGGTCAACATTATGATAGGTTTTGTGAAGTAATCAATTTTACTTCTACCGGAGTGTTGATACCAATCATAATAATTATGCAATTATGTTTATATGGACATCTATGGATATGTTTATATGGATGATTCACAAAAATTGCGTATTTTTAAGTTAAAAACCAACTTCGGAATGTAAAGTAAAAGTTTACCTATGTCGAATCCTAAACCATTTAGAGATTTTAGATCGGTAAGAAATAAAATCATATTTTTAGCACAAATAACCGCAAGATTGAGTTCATTTTTACAATTATACATAAATTACTTTGTAAATGACGTCATGCGCCCGGCTCAACATAAGTTTGTTTCTGCTTTCATTGATCAAGTGATTCGGCCGTACGCATGACGTCATCACAAGTAAAACTTAAAATGTTTATTAAAAATAAACTATAGGTAGAAAAGCTTTGTAATTGGTTAAGAAATTTCATTGTAATTGGTTAAGTAATTCGGTAACTAACAACTTATTTGAGTATTTTTCAAATAAATTGTTAGTTACCGAATTACTTAACCAATTACAATGAAATTTCTGTGAAAACAGTCTGGATGCATCCTCTTTCAAATCAAAAAAGTTTTTTTAAATTAGCTAATTAGGCGATGTGGTCGCTAAGCAACAAAGCCTATAAAATAAATTTAAAAAAAAATTAGCTTTATTTAATTATAAGAAGGAACAAACATTAAAAAAGCAGTAACAGTATGAACCTTCTCCTTTTTGAAGACCCGGTTAAAAAATCAATAAAATTATTTATGCAGTATGCATATATCCGGGAGTAACACACGCGTTACTTTTTATCCGGGATTTAGAGATAATTCCCGAGGGAAATACAAAACAATGAGTCTTATAACAAGCTCAAGACAAAGGGGGATAAAAATGATTATTACTCGTTCTGTTTGACTAAGAAATGCCAGTTTATATTGCGAAGTTCGTTATGTACTGCAGGGTAGTAGGAAAACGGTATTACAAGAAATGCAGTACTTAGATATTTGAAAGTGGAAATCTAGACTTTACTGAAAAAGTTTCATCTTAGCAGCCCATTAATGTCCCACTGCAGGGACGGGCCTCCACCCGTGACGGAGGGATACATGGCCTACTAATACTAAGCTGGCCAGAAGGATTGGTATAGGGTTTTATATCAAGTTTTTTTCCTTTTATTACGTAAAGATAATATTCACAGATCCCTTAGTCGGTATTTACGACACCCATGGGCTGAGATGGGGTAGTGACATGTTGTATTCTTACTCCGTCGCCACACAAATTTTAACTCCTAATATAATGCCTATTAAGGTAAATGAAGGAAACTTCTTACTATAACAATAATAAATCGCAAGAGTCTTGAGTTCGATTTCCGCTTAATGCAAATCTTTGTGACCATGAATATATAAGTTTTATTCATCATCTCAGCCAATTGACTTCCACTGCTGGACATACCCGTCCTTCAAATATTGCCACTTTGTTCGCTCCTATGCCTTCCTCATCTATCGGTTCTCTGCCATCCTAACTAGGTTGTCGGTCCACGCACCGTGTGAGAGGTTTCCCCACCCTGCGTTTTCCGGTACGCAGTCGCCATTTTAAAACCTTTCTGCCCCAACGGCTGTCGGTTCTTCGCTCTATATGCCCTGCCTACCGCCACTTTAACCGGGCAATCTTGAACGCTATGTCATAAGTTATGTTATAAGTTGTTATGTCTTAATAATCACGAGTTATCTAGCTTCTTGGTACTCTTTCACCTAATCACAGTAACATATTGCACATTTCTATTTGGAGGTGGATTAAGTAACTGTCTAGGCTGATTTACTGTGACCTAACATCAACCTAGATTGCTGAAAAGTCCACCTGGTTAAGTCCCATGTAAAACAATAATAAACTTGCATTATAAATATACAAAATGTTTTGAAAATTCAATGAAAAGAGACCCAGTTTTCATTGATCTCCGTTGAGAAGCTCACATAAAGGAGAAGTTCACAATACCTACTTATTTATAAATATAACAAAGAACAGAGGCCATTGAATATAAATAACAATCTATTATGTTTTATTTACGAGAACATTCTTTAATATAATCTCTCATAAACATTAAAATTGGTGTTTAAATAATCGTAGTTTCGTAATTTAATTAAATCCTACTTGTATTACGAGTAGATTCGCGATTTGTAAGTATCTATACATATATTTCTCACATATATTTTTTCTCACACTTTGGTACTAGACATGGGATAAACATACTTAAATATTTTCTTTTTGTAAATACGTACATATTATAGGGGAACCTGGGGACACTTGATCCTTAAGGGAGACTAGGTACACGAGATTTTCAGAACTTGTATGGGTGATATTAAATTTTATAATGGCAATATCGGTTGTCTATGGTACCCGCTAACTTTCTAAAGCGTTTGTAAATGGCGGACGACCGTGTGTTTGTTGTTGCAAAGAGAAAATTTCCGTAAGTTTACATTTTGATTAAACATTAATGTAAATATGGCTTTTAGGTGTGTATGAATTTAATTCGAGGCGTAATCTATATAAGTAGCGATTTGTAGCGTAAAAAAGTGGTAATCTAACAGACGTTTGAAAATATTCTTGTTTATAACCTCAAACGGTTCAGGGTACACTTGGTCCACTTAGCTAAGGGAGACTTGATCCGGGAGAATCAAATGTCCCTTAACTACTTTTAACTTTTATTTTCAATTAATTTCAGATTACCCATATGCCCAGAGTATACAAAACAAGAGAAGGTGCCAGAAAAAAAATACCAATCGATGAAGAGATTATTTTGCTAGAACACCTAAATGAAGCTTAAACGTAACTTGAAATTTTGTTTTACATGTCCCGGGTTCAATTCAATAAGATATTGTTTTAAGTCTTTATCTTAATTACGTTTAAATTTAATTCAGGGTGTGATTGCGAGACATTTGAGTTCTTTTATTATTTAAGATATAATTTTGTTTTGAGTTTGTTTTTGTTTTTTAATACGAAACGGAAGTTTCACATTTAGCAATTGATTTATGTATGGAGACGGTGTGATATGCCTATGTTATGTGATTTTGAAAACAATATAAATAGATTATCATATTCTAAAAACATTTTTTATTTATTTCCTTAGTAATAGTATCATGTGAACCTAGATATGGGAGACTTGAACCCCAGGACCAAGTCTCCCGTATATACAGGACACTTGATACCTTTCTCTATTTTTACTTTTAGTCAAATAATTATGAAATTTAGGCACTTATATCTTTGGGTCTTACATCAATGAATTTCACGTATTTCGGTACCAATATCTTTTAAAATGGATAGTCACTAAGGAAATTAGGGATGAAAAACAAAAGGGGGATCAAGTGTCCCCAGGTTCCCGTACATAGAAAACACGCAGACCAATGCAAACAATCATGTTCATGCTCACAAAGATTTGCATTGAGCGGGAATCAAACTCGGAACCTTTGCGTAGCAGTCATATTATACGACCACTACCCAGAGGTCGTCGAATTAATCAATCAACTATCGCAGTCGCTGCTGGACACGTGCCTCTCCCAACAAGCACCACTAAACACGGTGCTACGTCTTCCGCATTCAGTCCGATCCAGAGACCTTTTTGAGGTCGTCATAACTTCATACATCATCATTATAGCAGCCTATTAATGTCCCACTGCAGGGACGGGCCTCTTCCCGTAACGGAAGACTTCTTAGAGACGATTGGTAGACGGATTGGTGTAGGGTTTAATTTAAAGTTTTCCTTCTTTTTATTTCGTAAAGATAATATTTACGGATAGTCTCATAGTCGGTTTTTACGACACCCATGGGATTAGCTGGGGTGGTGACATATTGTGTTCTTACTCCGTCACCACGCGGATACTTTAGACATACCCTTAACAAAAAACAAATCTGTCATCTCGTTCTAGATATTCGCGAGAATGATCACCAAGCTCGATAGAAAGATCGCTAACATGTTCTCGTATTTGTCTATAATGTAACATTCGTAAGAATGTTCATTACAAGTGAATGTTCAAATTTATCATATCATCTTAAGAGTTAGCAAGCAGTAGGCGTCTCTACCTACCTCTACGGGAATAAGTCGTGAGTATGTACCCTTCCTTATGTTACCTTCTCCGTGTGGTCAATCTAATCCCATGGGTGTCGTAAGAACCGACTAAGGGACTATCCGTCGATATTATCTTTACGAAATAAAAAGAAGGAAACCCTATACCAATCCGTCTGGCCAGCGTGGTATTAGTAGGCCAAGTATCCCTCCGTCACGGGAGAAGCCCCGTCCTTGCAGTGGGACATTAATGGGCTGTTATATGTACCTAAGAAGTTTGTTAAAAAATGCCTTCCAAAGTATTCAAAGGTAAAATAATAATTATATCTGCATATTGTAACGTTGCATGCTAATTACCATAGAGAATGTCGTGCCGTCACGCGAACCACAAACAAAAATAACGTAATGCTAGGCTTTTTTTTAACTGGCAATCGTTTGAAGTTGATAAATAATTATTTATGAACTCTTTTCTTTTATGATTTTGAGGTTTTTTCTGTTAGGTCTTGTAGCTAAAATGGTACGGCACGCTAAACCGAAATGTCAAAGTAAAAATATTTTGTTTATTTTGACGTCAGGTGTCGAAGAGACTACAAACATCTATTTAAGGGACCCAAAGAACATCTGTATCCGTGTGGTGACGGAGAAAGAATACAATATGTCACCACCCCATCTCATCCCGTGGGTGTGATAAAAACCGACTAAGGGACTATCTGTGAATATTATCTTTACGAAATAGAAAGAAGGAAAACTTGAGTTTAACCCTATACCAATCCGTCTGCCCAGCGTGGTATTAGTAGGCTAAGTATCCCTCCGTCAAAGGAGGAGGTCCGTCCCTACAGTGGGACATTAATGGGCTGTTATGATAAAAAAACATCTTCAAGACAATAATTTGTGTGTCACACAAAGAATTGTCATTGGATTTAAACTCGCGACCTCGTGTTTTACATGTAAAATATTAATTTAAAAAACATTTTTGTCTAGTTAGTAGTCAAAATATAAGCTCTGCTTAGTAAGGGACTAGATGGCGTTGTAAGAATGTAACTTCCTAAGTCTCACATACAAAATCTGTAAGGTAAATAAATTGCTCCAAGTGCTACTTTTTCATGCTTACTACCTAGAAGTCCTGCCAACGATTAATAGCGGGTTCGTTGCCCGACCTTAGTAAACTTTGACACGATATTTTACAAGTTAACCCCAAGTTTAGTTGTTTCTGGGTTACGACCCTATTACGTACTATAGTTGTCGCAAGTCTCTTCAAATATTTTAACTTAAATACTTTGTTAAGTTTTTTTAAACATAGCGGGTTCGATTCCTTCAATGCAAATCTTTGTGTGCATGAACATGATTGTTTGCATTGGTCTGAGTGTTTATATATGTATAACATGTATGTATTTACAAAAAAAAGTATTTAAGTATGTTTATCTGTTGTCTAGTACCCATAGTACAAGCTCTGCTTAGTTTGGGACTAGATGGCGTTGTGTGAATGTGTGAGGATTATTTATTAATATTATATAGACCAGCAATCCAGTCCAATCAAGCTCCATTGCCTTCTCTAGTAACACAATAGCTAAAAATCAACTGACGTAGATTTAGGGATTCTTAATTTGACATAATAATAAAACAAACAACCGGACTGTTTAAAACTGTTTATGAACAGCATGTCAATTCTCGAGAATTTGAGACCGCCCATGTACCAACTAATAGTTAATTGTAAATATGTTCTTTATTTTTTGGTGTACAATAAAGTTTATTTGTATTGTATTTTTAAAGTATTCTCGTTCCTTAAAATCGTTAAAAATTCGGTTGAGTTAACTTTTAGTTATCAAAATAAATAAGAATCCACCATTTTTTATTTATTTTTGTAAACCCAACTCTTTTTGTCAATACAAATCTAAAGACACCTATCGAGCTAAAACCCATTAGAGTGTGACAATCTATTTTATACCTCGACAAACTTAACCCTCCCTCTAACGAAATTAATCACAAAATACCTGATTTACGTTTCTGAAACCTTTTAAAAAACTTCAACTACATTGAATACATCCTCCTCTTTTCAGTGTAGGTCAAATAAATAGAGTCTTCTTAACGTCCTATCATCATCATATCAGCCTATGGACGTCCAATGCTGGTCATAGGCCTCCTCCAAACATTGCCACCCTGTCTTGTGCCTCCCTCATCTTAAACGTCCCAGTTCATCAAATAATATTCTAGAACATAAACACGATGTTCAGCTGTTTGTGTGGTTTATAAGATAATACAATATATACAGAGTAAGACCACAGCGCGGCTTGGCAAACAAGGCCTGTCTGTGTATCGTATTACTAAAGGGAAAATTAATTATCAATATTATATTATTATAGATAGCTAGCTATCCGTGTGGTGACGGAGTAAGAATACATTATGTCACCACCCCATCTCATCCCATGGGTGTCGTAAAAACCGACTAAGGGAATAACCGTAAC
Source organism: Schrankia costaestrigalis (assembly GCA_905475405.1). NCBI lineage: Eukaryota > Metazoa > Arthropoda > Insecta > Lepidoptera > Erebidae > Schrankia > Schrankia costaestrigalis. The sequence continues at coordinate 11,403,732 of FR997851.1, forward strand.
TACTATCTTTACGAAATAAAAAGAAGGAAAACTTGAAATTAAACCCTATACCAATCCGCCAGCGTGCTATTAGTAGGCCAAGTAACCCCTTCGTCACGGGAGGAGGCCCGTCCCTGCAGTGGGACATTAATGAGCTGTTATGATTGACTAGCTTGTGCAAGCGACCTCGTCTGGGTAGTCTAAGGGTATAAAAAGTATTATATAACCATCCCAGAAATAAGAACTAAGTAACTTTATCATCACTACATACTATAAAACAAAGTCTGTCGCTGTATGTCTGTGCGCTTAAATCTCTTATGCCCGATTTACACATCAACAGTACGAAGTAGCCCCCTCTCTCGCGTCTCGCCAACTTAACTCGACAAAAAATAGAATGGAGATCTATTGAAATCAACTTAATCAACAACTTACTACTTAACTCGCTACTATACTTATCGATGTGTAAATTGGGCTTTAAACTGAGGAACGGATTTTGAAGCCTTTTTTATAGCACAATAATTTATCACACAAAGAATTGTGTAGAAATCGAACCCACGATCTCGTAAACGACAGTTCCACTACCGTCGCGCCACCAGGCAGTCAAAGTATTCTTTAGTCCCTGCCGTGGGACAGTATACAGTGTGTTACAGTTAGTTAATTGTAACATCAATATGACAATTTTGAATAAATTAATCATTGATTTCATAAGTCATTAGTTCAATTATTTACTCATGTGTTTTAATTAGAATGCTTTCACAGAACTAGGAACTGCGCATCAAATCGAGTAATTAAAATAATTAAATATTTATATTATACACTGTTCATGTTCATAACAATCTGTAAACTGCCTCTGTGGCTTAGAAGTGCCAGTATAAGGGTCGTAACACATATAACGAAACGTAAACGGATCGGCACCGTATCAACTCGAGCCGTTCAGTATTATTTGTATGAAACTCCTTACTGCAACGCACACTAATCCGAATCTTAACGTAATGTGACGGACGTGCCCATTAATGTCCCACTGCAAGGACGGGCCTCCTCCAATGACGTAGGGATATTTGGACTACTAATACCACGCTGGCCAGACGGATTGGTATAGGATTTAATTTCAAGTTTTCCTTCATTTTTATTTCGTTAAGATAATATAATATTCACGGATCATATCTTAGTCGGTTTTTACGACATCCATGGGATGATATGAGGTGGTGTGATATATTGTATTCTTACTCCGTCACCACACGGACAACTGTATCGTAAGACCTGGCCGTATTTACCCTTGGGCATGGTGCATGGTGAACATCACTGCCTTCTCTGACAATATTTTTCTCACTTATACAGGTCATAGGATAGATTATATCATAGATTATTTATCTATACTAATATTATAAAGAGGTAAAGTTTGTGTATTTGTGAGTTTGTGACGTTGTAGGGGGTAATCCCTGGATCTACTGAACCGATTTTAAAAATTCTTTCTGTGTTGAATAGTCCATTTATCGGGGAGTGTCATAGGCATATAGTAATCACGCTATGACTAATAGGAGTGGAGCAGTAATGAAATATGTTTAAAAAACGGACGCGTTATTTTTTTTGTCTGCCCAACGATGTGGGCACGGGTCAGCTAGTCTGTTATAAAATAACTGTCGGACTTAAAGCGTGTCATTTTAGTCGGTTTGAGTTCTTTGGCCAGTTTTTATCTGTCAGAGGCTTCAGGTAGGTAAGTTCTTGAAAGGATAACTGAATAAATTAACTATAGCGTAGTATTTTAGTGTATCTGTATATCCTTCTACGCCGGAAGGTCGCGGGTTCGATCTCCACCATAGGCAAAAGAAAATGTGTGTAGGTACAGGCACTGTCTTAGTTGAGTAAAACTTTGAGAGCTTCAATCAACTAGCCTATTGCAGTCCACTGTTGGACATAGACCTCTCCTAATACGCGCCACAGAACTCGGTCCTGCGCCTTCCGCATCCAATCCGACCCAGAGACCTTTATGAGGTCTTTTTGAGAGCTTATGTCTCTTAAATCTTCGCAAAGCAATGGTCAATTTTAGATAACTAGAAAAGGATTTGGGTATCCAAGGTATCAAATGTATCTTAGGCGTTTACTCGGAAGGTGCAGGTTCAAAACTATCTCAAGCTTTTCTTCGATAACTATGCAAAATTTTGATACATACTATAAAGTACATACTAACATAAGTGTCGTACTATGCTAGTGTGATTTTTACGTGGAATTGATATTTGTATGTCATCATAACAGCCCATTAATGTCCTACTGCAGGGACGGACCTCCTCCCAAGACAGAGGGTTACTTGGCCTACTAATACCACGCTGGCCAGACGGATTGGTATAGGGTTTAATTTCAAGTTTTCCTTCTTTTTATTTCGTAAAAATAATATACAGGGATAGTCCCTTAGTCGGTTTTTACGACACCCATGGGATGAGATGGGGTGGTGACATATTGTATTCTTACTCCGTCACCACACGGATATTTGTATGTATGTGTTTTTTATTAAAAGCAAGGCTTTAATGTTTGCACTCTTATAGGATTTGAAATCGACACTCATAATATACCGATTCTTAAAAGCTCTACATGATAAACCTCTAATTAATTTATAAATGATTAATTATTTATTTATTTAATTGGCTCGGTGACAATGCGGTCGCGGGTTCGGATCCCACGCAAGGTAATTATTTTTGCGAACCATAAATTATTATCTAGTGTTGTGTCTGTAAAAGTGCCTGAGACACGGAACTAGAGCGCTAGTGCAGAAGTTGTCTTTTTATAAAAAATATTAATATTTTTATATACTTGTTCTTTATTTTACTTTTTTTCACAAGATTTACTAAAATAATAAAAAATCATTATCAAAATTAATACTCATAAAATCAATCTCATATAATATAACACCGCACCTTTAGGTCTTGATTTAATATGTACCCTTGGTATTATCTAACAATTACTTTACATTAATTACTTAAACACACTTACCTTACAACCACAGAAGCACTTAGTTCACAAAGTTCATTAATCACAAAACACTTATAAATACCACAAAGTAAAAACTTTTTTAAACACCTTCACACCTTCACACACTGCTCACTTCCAAAAAAAAAACAACTTTGACATAAAGTTCAAAACTAAATTTCGAACACCACGCCACACAATCGTTCGAAATTCAAACACTAAAACACTGTAGTTGATGAGTACAATTTATTTATTTTAATCGTTATTCGCGTACGAATTTCGAAGGGAAGGGACGCACGTCCACCCCTTACGAATGCCTGTAAGCGACTGAAGTTTGACCGAGTAAAGCCTGTAGTATGAATATACGTACTACTGCTGCATGAAAATATTACTGCAAGGACTGTAAACAGTAAATCGTGAGTAGTGATTAATGTTAGTAAAAATACGATGAGTAAAACGTTTTGTTGTCTCACATAATTATGTTTACAATGTATCCATCAATCGGATTGCACGCGATTTTTGATAAATGCGCTTTGCATTCTAATAATTCTTATTTTCTTTTTGAGTTAAATAAATAGCAGTGTAATTAAGACTGTCAATGTATTTACAGGCTGCGTGACTAAAAAAATGGAAAAGCTTATATTCTGAAGCTTTCAGTTTTAAATAATTTTGTCATTAAAAGAACGCATGCAAAACCAGAGCGTGGTAAATAATAATAGCAGATGTCATTCTGAAGACCTCTGTGGCGTAGTCAGTATATTACATGGCTGCTTCGCACAGGTCTCGGGTTCGATTCCCGCTCAATGCAAATCTTTGTGTGCATGAACATGATCTGTGTGTATTCTAGGTAAGTAAGTACTTACAAAGAAAAAGTATTTCCATATCAGCCTATGGACGTCCACTGCTGGGCATAGGCCTCCTCCAAAAGCTTCCACTCTGCGCGGTCTAAAGGGCGCCTTCAAATTAGCCGCTAAGTGTCGCGCGGAGGCAGCGCGACTGCAGCGCTGCGGTCGCGCTGTTTTGTAAATTCATAGAGATAAAAAACGCGCGACTGCAGCGCTACGCCCGCGCTGCGTCCCTGCATTCGTTCATCGATCGACTAGTGTTGTTTAGAATACTTTTTCTTTTTAATAGTAACACTAAGAGCAGTGTATTTTCGTCTGAGTCCATCGTAAAACTAAAACACAACACTACCATTCTCAAACCTAGCGACGGCAGCGCGACCGCAGCGCTGCAGTCGCGCTGCCTCCGCGCGACACTTTGCGGCAAATTTGAAGGCGCCCTAAAAGCGGTTAAAAAGTATTTAAGTTGTGTAAATGTGTAAAAGAGATTTTTATTCACAACATTTCAGTTATACTTTTTTTTTGCTTCTTTTGGATGCTACGCTCCTTTTGTACTTAGCTACTAAACAACTCAAATACGCCGTTCGTCGTCCCTTTGACGTAAGTATCAAAGTGCCTTCTTGCACAGTTTAGGGGGAACTATTACTACCGCGGTGGCACAGCAGTAGTGGTAGCAGCTGCCGTGCACGAGGTCACGTGTTCGAGTCCCGCGAAGGACAATTAATTGTGCGATCCACAAATTACTGTCCTGAGTCTGAACGTTATTTGTGTCCGTTAAATTGATGTTTATAAAAGTCCTCGCGACACAGGGCATGATCTTGATCAGTGCGAAATAGAGTTGTCTTTTTAATTAAACAAAAAATATTAAAGGCTTCAGCACTTTACTATTTAACACCTTTCCAACATTTTGTGCAAAGATTTTTATCAAACATAACTAAGTCCCAAAAAAAAATCTAAATCCAAATCGGTTTATCCATTCGATAGCTAACATGCTTAAGACAAACACACAGACACGCCGCCATTTTTACTTCACGTTTAATCCTACTAATATTATAAATGCGTAAGTTTGTGAGGATGTATGTTATGATGGATGTTTGTTACTCTTTCACGGAAAAACTACTGAATGGATTTTATTTGATGAAAATTTGGAATATAGGTAGTTTAAGGTGTAGAATAACATTTAAGCTACTTATTCAACGCGGGTGAAGCCGCGGGCATCAAATAGTAATAAATAATAGTATCATCATAATCATAACAGCCCATTAATGTCCCACTACAGGGACGGGCCCTCCTCCTCCTCCCATGATGATGGGATACTTGGCCTACTAATACCATGCTGGCCAGGCGGATTGGTATAGGGTTTAATTTCAAGTTTTCCTTCTTTTTATTTCGTAAAGATGAAGAGAAATTATTCACGGATAGTCCCTTAGTCGGTTTTTACGACAACCATAGGATGAGATGGGGTGGCATATTGTATTCTTACTCCGTCACCACACGGAGAAAATAAATAATAGTAAGTAGAAAACGTAGAAACATTTGAAACAATTAAACTTTTCATACAGGTCAGTAGCGCCTGTTTAATGAACAAACTTTGGGAATCTTGTGCCGGCGCCAATTCCGAACAACTGCCTAACTTTATTACGTGTCATGGCAATTGTAGCCGATGGATGAGGGAGGCACAAGACCGCGCAGGGTGGAAACGTTTGGAGGAGGCCTATGTCCAGCAGTTGGCGTCTATAGGCTGATATGATGATGATGATGGCAATTGTATTATATTCGAAGTCAACTATGAGTTCCTAATTCTTAATTTTCCACGTGTGTAATTTTACCAATTCTTTTAAGGACGAATTCTTCTTTATGCACATTCTTAATTTTACCTATTCTTAATTTTCCGAATGCCTCATTTTCCCAATTATAAAAAAACCGAATTCTGTTTTTTTTTCAAGGAAGTACGGTTATGGACATTGTGTTATTATGTTTAATTATAAATATTACGTAGCAATGCATCAGTAACCCTAAACTGTGAAATGAACTTAAGAATAAGGCAAAGTAGCCATACGTGCAAACCAGACTTTTCAAAAAATAAAGTAGCGTTTGCTGTTAATCAATTAAAAAACCGTTGCTGCACAGAATGGAAACCAATTTAAGAATTCTACGAAGAGTCTAGACAGCGATTCGGATTCAAGCGAAAACTTGGGACCACCGCCATTCAGCTCATTGAAGGACGCATGCTACTCCGCACGTAAGGCTACTTTAAACAGACTCTACTTCCGTTTAATTAAATTTCATTTAAATTAGTTGTTTTTTATAGTCACCCTAAATTAAATAACTAGCTGACTGACCCCTTTGCAACTTCGTATGTATCACACACAACAGAGCAAAAGAATTCAACAACACTGAAAGTATTTTTCAATACAAATACAAATACAAATACAAAATCATTTATTTGCTTGAAACATGGTTTTTTTTACAGATGATGGTTTATAAAATATTATGTACACAATGTTTCGCTTACTTTATTTCAGCATGCAAATTATTTAAGTGTAGCATACACTCTGACTACTTCTAATGTATTTTTTTATTTTTAACAACTTATATAAACTTATCTACTAACTATCCTACTTAATAATTATTATTATCATATTATATCTATTTAATTATCCTAAAACTTACTAACTAATTAATTAATGTTACATGAATACATAATAAAGTTTTTATTTAATTGCATACTTTTTATTTGTTTTATAATTCATGAATTCTTTAATAGTATAAAAACAGTTAGGTATTTACTAGCCATGTTACTAGTGTTTTGTAAAATAATGAGAAATGTAACTCTCTTATTTCTTTAGGTATCATGTTATACACCCTAATTGCCATGGTACCTATATTTTTCTGGCAGAATGTTGTCCTACACAAATTACTGTCTAGTTTCGTTGGATCCCTATATGTTTTGTTTCTGGCTGCATTGTTAACTGTCTTGAAAATATCACTGTTCTTTTTGACAAACAAACCTACCTCTAGTATGTACAGCGATGCCAGTGTTAATAATTTATGTTTAATAAATAATGGTTTGCATGACTCCAGTGGGTGTACACCAAACACCGACCTTACACATTTTTTTTGTACAACAAATGCCTTGTTAATGTCAGTGGAGTTTCCCCACATAATTATGCCATACCGTAACACAGATGCCACATAGCCGTGGTATGCCATTAAAGCAGCATTCAGCCCTACTGTTTTCCTAAGATTTCTAAGTGCAAATGTGAAACTATTTAACCTACTACATACATTTTTAATATGTTTCTTCCAATTACAATTTTTATCCATAATTATCCCTAAAAATTTTGTATCATTTACTTCTTCAATTTTGTTGCCATTTCCAAGTATTTGTATATTTTCTTGTGACATTTTATAATTTGTAAATCTTATATATTTAGTTTTATTAATATTTATACTTAAATTATTTGTTTCAAGCCATCCTAATATTGACTCTACAGCTTTATTTAACCTATCCTGATACCGCTCATTCCCACTCTCCTCCTTGGCCACCACTAGAGAGATATCACCAGCGAACAATATACATTTATTGTCGGTTACTGTGGGCAAGTCATTTATGTACAGCAGAAACAACAACGGACCCAAAATGCTGCCTTGTGGTACACCGTATGTATTAAACTTAAAGTCCGACATATAACTTATTATTTCTCTTTTACTATTGATCCCTAGTAATTCTACACGCTGCTGCCTACCAGTGAGGTAATCCTGGAGCCAACTTAGAGCTTTGCCTCTTATACCATACATTTCACACTTGTTCAGTAATAAATCATGTTTGACAAAATCAAATGCACTACGCATATCAAAGAATATAGTTGTAACAGGTGTTTTCTTATCAATGTTTTCTGTGATTGACTTAATTAATTGATAGCAAGCTAGTGTAGTAGATTTACCTTTTTGAAAGCCATTTTGTTCCGGACTAATTATATTATATTTATTTAAAAATGTTATTAACCTATTGTACATTGCTCTTTCAAAAATTTTTGAAATTACCGGTATTAAGGCCACTGGGCGATAATTACTTACATCATCTCTATTATTTTTCTTATATAAAGGTTTAACTATAGTATACTTTAACTTTTCAGGGAACTTTTCTGTAAAGAAACTTGTATTAATTAAGTGGGTAATAATGGGAGACAGTATGTCAGCACATAATTTTATTATGTGTGTTGAAACACCATCATATCCTACAGCTTTGGTATTATTTAAAGATCCTATAATTTTAGATACTTCACTAGTTGTGCATGATTCGAGATATATACTATTGCTTATTATATTTTTGTTATGTATGATGCTATTTTTACCATTTTTTACATACATAAAAAATTTAATACATACATAAATATATACCTATACATTTAAAAAAAAAAAAAAAACATGTCATTTCTGTGGATATACTTATGTCATTATCATTATTTGGCTTTTATCACTTCATCTATCAATCTATAAACCACACATTAAGGAATGTTTATATATTCTATTATATACTGCATTTTTATTACACTTACAATCATCCCACATAATAAACTCAAAACAAGTTGTTGATTGCTATACCTATATTAATAAGTGATATACCTTAATAGACAATAATTGTTTTCCACGCAATAAAACTCAGAATACTATAACATACCTACCCACAATTTTATTATATTTATCACTACTAACGTACTAACTACGCACAATGTGTATCAACGTTCTATTCTTATTGTATTTTCTCTGTAAGTGATTATTGTAATCTTTTGAGAAAATAAATATCTTTAACCATTATTAGTTATGTTAATATTTGTAGAATTAATAAAGTGAGTGTTAAATAATTCAGCAATTTGGACAGGGTCCTCTATCCTAGTACCATTAGCGTTTATTAAATCTATGTATTCAGATCCTATATTTTTTGGTTTATTTTTAATCAGATTCCAAGTTGCTTTACATTTACTTTTTGATTCCTAACAGTAGTTTTAGATATTAGCGCGTTCATTCAAATAAACAAACAAACTCTTCAGATTTATATTAACAGTATATAATATAGTCAACATAAATCTTTACTTGTGACGAGGTAGGTACTTACTAGAAATATTCCGAATTCGTACTTTTTATAATTGTTAAAATGAGACATTCGGAAAATTAAGAATAGGTAAAATTAAGAATGTTCATAAAGAAGAATTCGTCCTTAAAAGAATTGGTAAAATTACACACGTGGAAAATTAAGAATTAGGAACTATTAGTTGACACCCCCTCTATCATAACAGCCCATCAAAAGAAATAAAATAAAAATAAAATATCTTTATTTCAGGCAATTATACCCATACATTGAATTGAAATTAATACATCACAATGTCCCACTGTAGCGACGGGCCTCCTCCCGTGACGGAGGGATACCTACTTGGTGCTTAATTCTAAACTAAATGTTTTGTTATGATTACTTTTCTACTATTTTTTGTGTTGTTACATAATCTTGCCACAATCACAATATTGCCACAAGCGCAATATATTATATTGCGCTTGTGGCAATATTGTGAGTCGATGTGAAGATTCTCCACAAGTCTATACAGAGTGTTCCAAAACCCGACACCAAACTGAAACCGGATAATAAGGCAAGTCACGCTGGTTATTAGAAAAATATGAAGAAAAATTAAGTTGCATGGTTGTAAAGTTATAGGCATTTAAAAGAAATACATTTTATATAAACATTGCATAGTTTTAACTGACTGTAGTGAAAAAAAAATGTACTACGCGAGTTTGGCAAGTTATGCCAAAAGTTGAACGATATTTGACATAACGTCTAGAGGATTACAACAACATGACGGATAAGAAAATCAAACTATGCCACACAGTTGATTCAAAATTCAACAAAAATTGAAAAATTACTCACGAATTCTAAGAAATGTGCTAAGGATAAACGAACAAAGAGCTTTTTAGATTCACATTGGAGATCTTACAAGAGTATTGGATTAGTTACAGCAAGAATTATGATGATCTTACGGAAGCAATTGAATCTAAAAGTTTAGTACACAAATTCAATTTTGACTTAGAAAAGCCTTACGAACAAACTGATGGATTTTATCTGGAATTAAAGTCTTGGCTTATGGACAAATTATACGAAATAAAACAAGACCAAGAGGTAACTTTAACTTCAGATACTCATCTAGAACGTCCAAGAAGGAGACCCGAGGCTTCCACCCATATCTACACATCAATTTTCTGGCGATTATAATCAGTGGATGAGCTTCAGAGATTTATTTCGTTCTTTGATTCATGATGATAAGGCGTTAACTAAGGTTAAAAAACATCATTATCTTAAATCAATTCTATCGGGAGAAGCTGAATAAACACTATCCGTGTGGTGAAGGAGTAAGAATACAATATGTCACCACCCCATCTCATCCCATGGGAGTCGTAAAAACGGACTAAGGGAATAACCGTAACTACTATCTTTACGAAATAAAAAGAAGGAAAACTTGAAGTTAAACCCTATACCAATCCGTCTGACCAGCGTGGTATTAGTAGGCCAAGTAACCCTCCGTCACGGGAGGAGGCCCGTCCCTGCAGTGGGACATTAATGGGCTCTTATGATGAGAAGCGAACTATGATGATACCTGGAAAAACTAAATGATATATATGAAAACAAGCGAATGATTGTCAACAACATCTTCAGTCGATTCCTAAGTCAAAAGTCAATAACAACAGGATCTGCAAAACTAATGTCTCATAACAGCCCATTAATGTCCCACTGCAGGGACGGGCCTCCTCCCGTGGCGGAGGGATACTTGGCCTACTAATACCACGCTGGCCAGACGGATTGGTATAGGGTTTAATTTCAAGTTTTCCTACTTTTTACTTCGTAAAGATAATATTTACGGTTAGTCCCTTGGTCGGTTTTACGACACCCATGGGATGAGATGGGGTGGTGACATATTGTATTCTTACTCAATCACCACACGGATTCTATCACTAATGTCTATCAGAACACGTAATACAGGTCAGTAAGTTTCACAAACTCGTTTGAGCATTCCTATTCTGAATTAGTAAGAGATACTGAATGAAGGTAGTTCACACATTCGACTAAAATGCTTATTTGCCTACCATCGAATAATCGATATTCCAATCATATTTCCGATTGTCTAGCCTTACCGATCACGCTGAACTCTGAAGCTTAATCAACATCAACTGTCTGTGGAACTCATTGATTAATGCAACTTCATTAACCTCTGAAAAATAGTCCGTGTGGTGACGGAGTTAGAATACAATATGTTATACCCCAGCTCATCCCATGGGTGTCGTAAAATCCGACTAAGGGACTATACGTGAATATTAGCTTTACGAAATAAAAAGAAGGAAAACTTGAAATTAAACCATATACCAATCCGTCTGGCCAGCATGGTATTAGTATGCCAAGTATCCCTTCGTCACGGGAGGAGGCTTATCCCTGCAGTGGGACATTAATGGGCTGTTATGATGATGATGATGTAAAATAGCACAAAATAGAACCGACAGCCAGGGAAAGCGCAGCGTAATGGAAAACGCTGGGCGGGGAGATCCGTCACACGTTGGACCGACGACTTAATTTGTTCTCTTTTTCGTAAATACTTACAATATAAAACACCCAGACCGAAACAAACTTTTATGTTCCCTAATCTGCAATCGAACCCAAGACGCTACATCCATAAGCTTTAACCACTACACGTATCATCAAATAAATAACTTTAATTACACATGTAATTAAAAGCGCGATAAAAATAATGTTCATGAATTATGACCCCCCATGATAATAAATACGACAACTGGATAAAAGGTTACACATAGAGTACTTTTAAAAAGCTATTAAGCTATGGTATGTTCGCATGTGTAGAGCCAGGAAGAGGAAGACATATACCACGGAAGATAGCTGGTAATGTGACAATAATGCCTAGATTGTGGATAACAAACGCTCATATATTTCGGTTGGTACGATAATGCTTGTAATATTTTGACCTATTTTTGTCATATCGTTGATTTAAGTTTGATACGTACGCACGTATACTTATCTTCACTTTCGGAAGACCTCTGTGGCGTAGTTGTTATGTTACTTGGCTGCTGCGCAGAGATCTCAGGTTCGATTCCCGCGCAGTGCAAATCTTTGTATGCATGAACATAATTGTTTGGTCTGTGTGTTTTTGTGTATGTATATATTTACAAAAACAACTAGATTATGACTAGATGGCATTGTGTTAATGTGTGAGGAATCATCATCATAACAGTCCATTACTGTCCCACTGCAGGGACGGACCTCCTTTCGTAATAGAGGGATACTTGGCCTACTAATACCACGCTGGCCAGACGGATTGGTATAGAGTTTAATTTCAAGTTTTCCTTCTTTTTGTTTTGTAAAGATAGTATTCTCGGATAGTCGCTTAGTCGGTTTTTACTACACCCATGGGCTGAGATGGGGTGGTGACATATTGTATTCTACTCCGTCACCACTCGGAAAGCTTACTTATTAACGGGTATGATTTAAGCTGTCACCAATTTAATTCATTTTGTGTTTCTTAAATAATTGGGTTTGCCCTCAAAATAGTAGATTTGTCACCAAAATGTAGTCACCAAACAATATAAAATCAATTCCACAATAAATTACCGAAAATCATGGAGATATGGGGTCAAGTACCAAATAAATGGTTTTGTATGTGTTAGAATAGGTTTGTCCTAATAGTATTTAAGCAAACTAATTTAAAGAGATCACCAATAAATCATATATTATATCACTAGAAAATTTCACGAAGGTCTAAAAATGTAGGGTGGTCGTCATCATCCTTTCAACCAAAAGAGTCTACTACTTAACTGGCCATGTGCCTCCCCCAAGGGTCTTAATTTCCACAGGTAGTATAAATATATTTAAATTAAATTTCTAGCTGAATAGTAAATGAAACACTTAATTAAAGTCAAAATAATCAATATTTATTGTCGTATGATCGTACCTACAACCAACCCATTCGTTGAGGCCCGAAAGCGCACCAATTTGTCTCCCTTCCCTTCCTCTTCCCTTTGAACATATTTTCATTAAAATTATAAACTGATGTATTAAATTGGTAACGAATACATTATTTTAATACCTGAACGAAATAAAATGTAACTAATGTATTGGTGACAAAATAACAAATAAAAAGGAGTCGCAGTCAGGGATCGATTAATCGATATATTTGGTGACAGATCTACCATTTTGAGCACCAAGCTATTATTTAAGTAATAAAACTATTATTATAAGAACGAAGTTTATATTCATGTAATGCACTACAATTTTATTGGTAATCCATCACATATTTTACACATTATATTACTTAAAAATAATTTGGTAATTCATACCTGGGAACACTCTTTGTTTATCTGAGAACGAAAATATTTCGTGGCGATAGATCTATTTATTAGGTGATACAACTTGATGACAAATATAAATTTTGGTGACAAAAAATATAGTTCCCCTTATTAACTACCATAATTATACTTGCCCCACGATTAATAATAAGTAAAGTTTGCTATTTTGTTTAATTTACGTCGTGTAAGTCTAAATTACATAATCCAACTTTGAACTATTTTTGTTTTTTTTACATTTGCGCCATCTGTGTATTTAGGTGTACACTAAGAGGTGTAAAGAACTTATTATACGTGTCCTTTCGTAATTTTGTAAAGCACTAATATTACCGTATCCTTTCGTAATTGTCATTTCTTCACTTAAAATTGTTTTCGATTGAGAGAAGTATTTGTAATAACAATAAAAATACATTTTTTACAACTCTGTTTATACAAGTGGTACCTAAGTCCAGCTTTGTCAAAAGTTTTCTCATAGATGGCGCCAAAAATAATTTTGAAACTTAGGTAAGTTCTTTTTAATTAAAAAACAAACAAAGCAAATTCTGCTATGCAAAACATAACTACCAAGCGTGCGTCGGTGGCCCGGCGATGCCAGTAGCGGCTGGCGTGCACAAGATCGCGGGTTCGTACTTATTGTCGGGATGTTCTTTGTGTCAATTAACATGATGTTTGTTAAAGTCACCAGGACACATGGTATGATCCCTATTGCGAGATTTGCCTTTAAAAAATAAAAGAAAAAGAAAAAAAAACATTTGCTATTCACAAAAATAAATATGTTGCATGAGATTCGCATACAAGCCATATCGGTGCTACTAAAGCTGTAACAGTTAAGTAAGCACAAGTTAAGATGCCAACATAAACAATAACAATTAATTAAGTTTAAGTGACTATTAAGTTAACAACTCTAATCATGTCACTTGGCTATAAAGTTTCTGAAGGTCACTCTAAGGTCAAGGTATAATTTAATTTCATTAAAAGATGTTACTTAATGTATAAACACGTGGAGTAATTAAACAACTAACAATTACATTTACGCTCGGCAATTTCCGTCATTTATCGGGTGAGATCGGAATTACTGTGCACTTCAATATATAACTTTGACAATCTCTGTAGCGTAGAAGGTGTGTAATATTTGACAACGAAAAGTGAAATAACGAATATCACGACCCCGTAAGTTTACTAGAACGAATCACGTAACAACGAATGCACGCCACCACGAATAACTTAACAACGAAGTCATGCGATTTCGAATCACAGGACCCCTTTTTCATTATTAGGAATCACTTGAAAAGGAATGAACGCCACAACAAATAACTAAAGCGCCGATTACACTACCCTACATGTAGGACACTACATGTTGTCTAGTGTAATCACATGTAGGCTGCACACTACATATCGGAGATTGGCGAGTCCCGACCGCCCTACATCATGTAGTCTCCTACATGATCCGTCCTACAAGATGTAGTGCCCTACAAGATGTAGTGCCCTACAAGATGTAGTGTCCTACATGTAGGCTAGTGTAATCGGCGCTATAGTTAACAAAAGTTTAACAAAAAACTCGATTCTTATTTTACCATTCACTATCTCTAACTTGTTAAATTCATCAAATCCAAGTTCCAACAAGTGGGACAAAGGCCTCCTGTTAAGCAAATAAATTAGTCGATATCTAACCGAGAGCTTAGATTTAGTGTCGTGAATCGATGTTATCCCAACCCTACTCGGCATAAGTTCGACCGCGTCACTTGATTAATGGTTGGAGGGAAACTTGTCGACATATCGAAGCGTTTCGTTCAGAAATGAAATAATGTTGTGTCATTGAACACATTTACTAATGTAAGTAATTTAAATAGAGTTTATTTATGGTCACGCACTTATCAGAGAAGGGTGTTATTTGACCAATCGATCGTTATTGATCGATAGTCAATCGACAGCAGCGATCGTCGATCTACGTTTTCGATCGCAGGCAGAACGGTTTAGTCGACGTCGTTTGTGTGATAAATAAATAAATAAATATTCACGGACATCTCTACACAGCGCCATCTGTTCCCAAAGTAAGCTAGGCTTAACCTGCTTGTGTTATGGGTAACAGAACAACGGATATTAATACTTATATACTTCTTTTTGTAAATACATACTTATTATACATAGAAACACTCAGACCAATGCAGATAATCATGTTCATGCTCAAATATTTGCATTGAGCGGTAATCGAACCCCAGACCTTTGCGTAGCAGTCATGTTGTATAACCACTACGCCACAGAGGCCGTCAAAATATAGATAGAAATTATCGATTGACGTCGACTAAACCATTCTGCCATCGATGGATGCCGATGATCAACGATCGATCGATTGGCTTAATAACTCCCGAAAAAATACTCATAATAAGATAATTTATTCATTAGGTATGCATTTGCCTGTATGTTTTCTATATTTAATATAATCTAAGATAAGACCTAATCTTAGCATTCCATGGATTCTCCGTGCGGGTGCCGGGTCCATCGCGTGATAGAGGGCGGAACACTGGCGTAACAGCGTCTGGGACTTACGACCCAGATGTAGGTTTAAGGAGGCCCCCTTACAACGCGTTAGCGGTCACCTTCACTGTCTGCCATGTTCCGTCCTCTACCTATCCAAATTTGGTAGGAACCTAACAATGCCGTTTTGGACATTCGTGATAGTAGAGAGCTTACTGAAGTTCTCGGCAGTCCTAGTTCTTTTAATAGAATGTAGAGGGATTTAGCTGGTGTACCCCTTGCACCTATTTCCACGGCATACAGAGTAACCCTATAGCCATTTCTGGTTATCTCATTTGTCAAGTCAAAGTATTTATTTGTCTTAATTGCGTGGTCTTTAGGGATGTTAGTTTCCCACGGTACCGTGAGCTCAATAAGTACTACACGCTTTTTCAATTTTGAGTAGAGGAATATGTCTGGTCTCAACGGCAACACGCAGATATCCTCCGGGATCTACTGAACCGATTTTAAAAATTATTTCTGTGTTGAATAGTCCGTTTAACGTGGAGTGTCATAGGCTATATACTCGTAGTATCACGGTATGACTAATAGCAGTGGAGCAGTAATGAAATATGTTTAAAAAAGGGACGCGTTTTTTTTCGCCGCCTAACGAAGTGGGCACGGGTCAACTAGTATTTAATATGTAGGTATGTACCTAGTTGTTTATCAGTTATTTATAACCTATAGAACAAGCTCTCAGACAAAATCCTGATTTTAACTGGTTGCTAAAAGCAATAACATTAAATTAAAAGTTTTTTTTTCATTACGTCTTCTAAGCTTCTAGCCTATAACTCTGAAAGATTTTTAATGAAACCATGTTATTCCATCTGGCCAGTGATGTACTCGTATTAGTAAGACAACTTATGCTCTCCCAGGATACCCGTACCTTCATTATCTGCTAAGCTGCTATCTAAAAAATGCTGCTTTAGAGTTTGTTACGCCGCTTCTTCTCTACTAGCGCCTTGGAAGCGGTGGTAAAGTTTGGAAAACTTTTTATATGTAAACATAAACTAAGTAGTTTTAAACTGACGTCAATAAGCTGTTATTTTGTAACATTATGTTGAAAAATAAAGAAACTATGATGAACAGTTACAATTATGATGTACTACACCGTCATACAAATAAATATCAAACGATGCGTTTGGTCAGCATGGAATTAGTAGGCCATGTTTCCCTTCGTCACTGGAGGAGGCTGGTAAAACATTTGTAAAGTTTACAAGCAAAATAATTAAACAACAACAACACAACACCCCTCACTCGGTGGACCAACGACCTAGTTGGGACAGCGGGAAGCCGATGAATGAGAGACATTGAGAGAGGCACAGAACCGCACAAGGTGGCAATACTTGACCGAGGCCTATGTCCAGCAGAGGACGTCGATTGGGGGATATGATAAAATTAAAATGCTCATTTTAATGAAGCGTGAGTTTATATGGGTAACTATGTATGTAAAATACTAAATATCATGAACAGGGTACTTGAATAACTAATTTTTCATTATTAAATTTTAATATAGCCAAAAATTCACAGTCCAGTGTCCCTAACGCGGAGAAGCGCCGCCATTTTGTCCGGAAAGCGGAAGTAATAAACCATCCGGGCGCGTTCGATAAGCTCTAATGTCGTGGCGTTAATACCGTGTTCCAAACTATGTAAATTTTAATGCTGGCAACACACGCGTTACGTCACAATATTTTATGTCCATTTTTATTTCTCCATTTTAACTGTCCTTAAGGCTCTTTCAATTTAGGTGTTACGTGTCGGACATTGCCGCATGCCGCAGCGGTACGGCAGCCGTACCGATGCGGCATGACATGGGTCGAGCGTTCGCGGTACGGCAAACGCACCTGGTATTTTGTACAAAAACACACGAACGTACTCGTACGTTTGCCGTTCGACAAACGCACCGCTGCGGCACTGCAAACATCTGATTTTAAACGCCTAAATTGAAAGAGCCATTACTCCATGCGATGGAGTATTAGTACTTGAGTACTTCGGTAACAAAGCAGTCTTCTATGCGGATGCCGCGCATGAAGTCGAATTCGAATCTCACTATCTCAAATAATTAAATAAATAAATAAATAGTAAAATATTCCTCACACTTTCACATAACGTCATCTAGTCCCACGAAGCAAAGATTTTACTATGGGTACTAGATAAAGGATAAACATACTTAAATACTTTTTTTTGTAAATAAATACATATTACATACAAACACCCAGACCAATGCAAACAATCATGTTCATGCACACAAAGATTTCCATTGAGCGGGAATCGAACCCGAGACCTCTGCGTAGCAGTCATGTTATATTACCACTACGCCACAGAGGTCATCCTCTTGTGCTGCCTCTAGTTGTGCTGAGTCTGAGATGTTGTTTGTGTCTGTTAAATTGATGTGTATGTAAAAGCACGATCATATTGTCCCCACGACGCAGATCGTATCCCAAATGCGGGATTGCCTTTTTTAAACTACTTCTACCCGTCCTTAAGTAATTTGGCAATAAGACTTGTAACAAACTAATGTATAAGTTATAGAATTGTTGAGTAGGATCACATATTTTTAGATCTAAGTAATTATTTATTTATTTATTTATTTAAACAATATGGAAGACTTACAGCTAATATTACAAAATTAGTTTATTAAGTGGTAATCTGACAGCCAATAACAAGTCTTCGCTTATAGCTAACATTACAGAAAGTGGAGACAGATAGAGGATCCGCCACTGTAACAAACATAGGTTTATACACACTTAATAAATTTAAAAAAAGAAAAGAAAAACGATACATAATAAAACTTTGTGCTCAAACTTAAAATTATACAATAAAAGTAACTTATCATGAAGAGAAAAATTGAAGGCTTAGACATCTCTTTGCCGAGTTATGACTGGTATTAAAAATATCAAAATCATAATATTGCTTACACAATTTATTGAAACTACGACTCACTCGCACCACGTAACTGTTCTGTCTATAATTAGTAGACGCTGAGGGTACACTAATAGGGGGATTATACCGCGTCACTTTACAAGGTGTGTTAAAGGAAAATTTTGTTAAAAGGTCCGAACAATCAATTTTATTATTTGTTATTTTTAACAAAAGAATACAATCGGCTATCTCGCGTCGTTTTACAAGAGGAAGAATATGGAATACTTTACACAAGTCAAAATAGTTATCAGAATTATATGGTATTTTTTGATGGAAACATAAATACTTCAAAAACCGCCTCTGCACCCCCTCAATACGATCAATATATTTATTATAACACGGGTTCCAGACCTGTGTGGCATACTCAAGATGACAACGGACAAATGTACAGTACAATATTTTTAATGTCTTCACATCATTGAAACACCTTGACAATCTCATTACAAAACCAAGCGCTTTCAGCGCTTTTTTTACAACTGCATCGACTTGCTCGTCAAACTGAAGCTTAGAGTCATGATGCACTCCCAGGTCACGCACCGAGTTACATCGAGGTAATGCTTGGCCCCCTAATGTGTAATCTGTAGAAATGATTGTACTCTTACGAGTATACGTTATAAGTGAGCATTTACTAGGGTTCAAATCTAGTTTATTATGCTTACAATACTGTTCTAGACGGTGTAAGTCAGCCTGCATGGCTGATGTATCTGCTAAAGATGATACAAAAGAATAAATTTTCATGTCGTCCGCGAAGCATAACAGCTTTGAAAATTTGAAGCAGAGGTCTATATCATTGACATAAATAGTAAACAATAGAGGACCAAGCAAGGAACCCTGTGGGACGCCACTAGGAACTGTAATCCAGCTAGAAATGTAATTACTAACCACGACAGCCTGCGATCTATTCTCTATGTAAGAAGAAAACCATCTTAACAAGTCTCCACGTACGCCTATGTTCTCAAGCTTGAGAATCAAGATCTTGTGATCAATACGATCAAATGCTTTGCTGTAGTCAGTATAGACTACGTCCACCTGACCACCCTTATCCATAGCATTTGTGATAAAATCATTGAATAAAACAAGGTTCGACACAGTAGACCGATCCCTTAAGAAACCATGCTGAAACGGACTGAATGAATTTCTAAGAGCAGAATAAACCTGATTATAAATTAATCTTTCAAAGAGTTTCGCAATTAAACACAATTTGGATATCGGGCGATAATTAGTTACCTCTGTTTTAGAGCCCTTTTTGTGTATTGGTGTGACAAAGGCTGATTTCCATATACGAGGAACGACGCACGAAGACAATGATTTCTGAAAGAGCAGGGATATTGGTCTTGATAATGAGTCTGCTGTCTGTCTCAAGAATTTTGCCGATATATTGTCAGGACCCGCTGCTTTGCTTATGTCAAGCTTGCTGATCAGTGTATTAACTGTATCAACATCAACAGTCACTGCAGAAATGTCAGACACCGGTTGAGAGCAACTAGAGAGAGAAGAGATCGAGTCAGAAGAAGATGTATTACTAGGCTTAAGAAATGTAGTATAGAAGTGTGAAGAAAAAGCCTCACATATATTTTCACCCGTAGTAACTAATTCATCATTATAGTTTAATGAACTAGGCAACACATTTGTGTTACTACGGCTTTTTACAAACGACCAGAAGTGTTTAGGGTTATGCTTAATTGATTCTTCAGTTAATTTTAAATATCTAAGATAACAATCTGATTCCATTATTTTAATTTTCTCACGAAGTAGTTTAAAAGAATTCGCGTCAGATAAATTACTGTATTTCTTCATTCTTCTAAGATATTTGTATTTTTCTTTTATTAATCTGATAAGACATGAGCTGTACCAAAATGGATACGCTTTGTTTCTTACAGTTTTTTGAGGTATATAGTTCTTATGTAAATTAAAAATTGTATTATTAAAAAACTCAACTGACTCGTCTATAGTGCGGCTGGAAAATTCACACTCCCAGTCAATAATATTAATATCTCTGTTGATAGAACAAAAATCGCCTCTGTCATACACATATCTTACCCGCGGTCCTTGTACTAGTGTAGGAATTTCCTTAAGAGACATGTCAATCAATAATGCCGGGTGATAGGAATCGATGGGAACTAATGGATGTAAGCACTCACTCACGCTAACTATGTCATTGGAGATAACCAGATCTAATATTTTTCCGTATCCATTAAGCACTCCATTATACTGACCAAAGTCCAAAGTACAAAGCTCATCAACGATTGCGTATTCGTCATTTGAATTTAAATTGCTGGGCGTAAAACACTTATTTCGTGAAGGCAACCAATTGATTCCGGAAGGTATTAAAAGAATTATTAATTACTGACTCACTGAGCTTTGTTAAGAAATTGCATAGTTGTGCTGAAAAGGACAGTCCCTGGTTTTGTTTACATAAGTAAACAACACATAATAATATATAAGTTAATCCAGTTGTGAGAGGTACACTTTCTTAATCGAATACTAACCCAAAGATCCTCAGCTGTAGAATGAAAGGAAGGCTGAGGAATAACCAATAAATCCTTGCGCGCTGCTATTAAAACACCCCCACCACGTGACTGACCAGTTGACAAGTAATCTCGGTCACGACGCCAAACTATGTAGCGATTGTCGAATAGTTCAGAACTTAGAACACCGTCAATCAACCACGTCTCTGATAAAATGATAACATCATATGAGTTAAGTAACATTTGCCTATAAAATATGTCAGTTTTGGTTCGCAGTCCCCGAACATTTTGATAGAATACACTTAACTTATGCTTGTTTGTATCGAACATTGTATTTAAACTTAAAATTAGTGTAATTTATCAAAGAATCGATAAAAATAATATTAAAAAACAATATGTAAAGAAATAAAAACACTGCGTTTGTTATAGAATTACATTTGCAAACAAATTCATTCGTAGGTAAGTTAGAAAAATTATAAATATCAAATGAATAACACTTTTTAAAATTGTTATTGTGTGGACGGCAAAAATAATCAAATGACTGCGAGATGAATAACAAGTACAATACAATACGTACGGGTGCGAGCGAGACGCCAATACATATGAAAGTTACATGCAGAGGGCAAACAGCGCAAGAGTAGTCAACGTATGAACAAAAGAACCGAGTTTCTGACCCGTTTACGGCGCAGGTGCTAAACCTTTTGTTTATTTTATATAATGTAGTATGTTGATAATCAGTCTGTAACAATAATAATTTAGGATGTAATTGTACAAAATACCTTAAAAAATCTTGTTTAAATCCAGTTCTTTTCTAATTGGGTAGATCTCCAGAGGCATTTTTTATCGTGTCGGAGTGGAGAAACCCATTTTGAAATCGATAAACGTTTTCATTACATTTTTTTATGTATACTTTGGTGTCTAATCTATGTGGTGCAGAGTTGAAATTATGAATTAGTTTATTAGAAATATTTAAAAAAAAATCATAAACCCTAAAATCCTGATTGCTCTGGGTTGACCTAACTCCCGATTGAATGAGAAAACATTGTGTAACTTTTTATTGAGAAGGTTCATATGTCCGATGTTATTTTATATTACATAACAAATAGTTAATCTTCATTGTAATATTTTTTTTTAAATTATATTAACAATATTTTTGGCACAATTTAAATTTATCGTCATGACCTGGCATTTTATCTCATCGCTCTGCGCTGGAGTAAAACATCGCGCTCATCCCTCATTTTACGAAATAGAAACTTTATTCCCCTCCCCCGGGGTAGTGGCTGTAGTGGTGTAACCGCCGAGGAAGATACATTTGTGCCACGGTCCCCCACTACAATATTACGAGGCTAAGTTTATGATTTATCTGGGTTTGGTTCTCGAATTTGATGATTGATATGGCATGTTTTATAAATTAAATAGTAAGGTTGTAAATGTGCTTATTAAGTGAATTAAGTGATAGTAATGATGTTCTTTATGAGGCGTAAACACAACTTTCTACTGTTTTTATTTTGGGCTATATTAATGCTTTTATGACTTTTTTTGATCGCTATGGCTATGATTGCTCTGTCCAAAAGACCAGAGCGATGATATTTTGCAATAATTGTACGTTATAAAACTACTTTAGGTAATAATACCAGATTGTTACAACGACAAATGTCACGACTCAGCTGTCAAAAATTCTGTGACGTCACGACTCATCTGTCAAAAATTCTATAACGTCACGACTCCTCTGCAAAATATTTTCCCGCCAATATTCTATGACGTCACGACTCATCTGTTAAAATTCTATGACGTCACGTGTCACGTGACCAAAATTCTATGGCGTCACTAGTCACGTGACTCAGCTGTCAAAATTATTATGACTATGACGAAATTATCAAAATATAATATGATGGAAGCCAAAATTTTAAGTTTTCGGAAGTTTTCCTTTACATGCACTATAAGACCTTGCTTCATGCCAAATTTCAAGTTTGTATGTAGACTAGAAGTACCCTGTAGCTTTTTGCCCTTTGCTCATCGAAAATTTGCGACATAAACGGCTATATGTCTTGATTTCGTTAGATTAGAAGTTTGATTTTTTTACAGCACTAAAAGGCAACAGACCTTACTATTTGGTAAAAATTTCAGCTTGATACCTCTACGCGTTCCTGAGATAAATAGTCTTGATAGAGAAACGGACAACAAAGGGTTCCGTTTTTCCAAAATCGGTACGGAACCCTTATAAAACCGGTCAAGTGCGAGTCTCACTCGCGCACCGAGGGTTCCGTACAAACCTATTTACTTTCTCGCCAAATTGTGATGACGTCAGGACTCAGCTGTCTAAATATTATTTATCCCGCCAAAATTCTATGACGTCACGACTCATCTGTCAAAAATTCTGTGATTTCACGACACATCAGATGTGAATGTGAGAGTTCTTGACAGATTCTGTCAAAAATTCAATGACGTCACGACTCATCTGTCAAAGATTCTGTAATGTCACGACACATCTGTCAAAAATTCAATGACGTCACGACTCAGCTGTCAAAAAAAAATTTCCTGCCACAATTATGTGACGTCACGACTTACTTATCTGTCAAAAATTTTATGACGTCACGTCTCATCATTAATAAATAATATTTGTTGAAAATTGATACCTCCACGCGTTCCTGAGATAAATGGTCTTGACAGACAGACAGACAGACAGACAGACGGACAACGAAGTGATCCTATAAGGATTCCGTTGTTTCAAAATCGGTACGCTGCCCTAAAATGAACAAGTTTCCAACTGATGAGCTCTCAAAAAGCTGTAGATATATCCCCTAAACATAAAATCATAAAATCTTGTAACATGCAAGACTAAAAATGACTAAATAAATAATATATTACCAATTTTATTATTTTTCTTTCACCATTTATGATCGCTCTAGCGCCTATCATGATTGCTCTGGACGCGAAAATGTTTGAACTTAAATATTTCCGTAACTGTTTGTCAAAAATGAAGGCCAATAGTAAAAATGTAGTATTTTAATATCATTCTTTTCAATGAGATACATAATTACCAAAAAATATCAAGATCTGAAAAGCACCAGAGCGATCACACGAATACGCCCGATTTGGAGATTGACCCAATTATTAAAACTTTGCTGTTGCCGTCTTTAAGCACGTGAATTTTACCATGTTTAACCCAAACATATTGATATTTCTTATCTTTGGCAAGGACTTTAACTTTACTTAATAACTTCTTCTGCTCAGAGCTTAGGTGGTCGTTAATGTAAATTCTTTGAGATGTTCCATTAAACCCAATGTCACTTGCATTTAGATCCTTTACAGCACGAGCCGCCGCAACGAAATCTTCTTTTATGTATCTGTTAAGGAAGCCTACTATTATCAACTTCTCCTTCGAGTTATACATAGGAACCCGTGATATATAGTTGATTTGTGTTTTAGGCAACTTATAATTTAATTTACTGCCTATGGCTTCAACTATATAGAATAAATTTTCATCCCTTTTAATCGGCACTCCTTTAATCTCGATGTTGTTGAGACGTGAACGTTGATCGCATGCGGAGAGCTCATATTGTGTCGCAGCTAATTGAGCTTGCAAGCAACCGACCTGGTCGTGTAATTTCTCGAGCTCCACTACGCGCGCCTCAACCTCCGTTACTTTGGTGCCAAAATCGTCGATCCTACCACAGGAATACTCGCACGCTGCTTTTAGGTCAATTAACTCATCCTTGATTGTTCGCATATCTTCCACTAGCGAAGGTAGGTTTAGCAACTGGCGCTTCATTTCCCGTATCTCGGTTAAAACCATTTCGAGAGTCGCCTGTTCAGTTGGCTTTACAGCTGGCGATAAACTTCTACATGGACCGCATCTCCATTGGCCTCTTCTTTCAGCGCCAAGTTTCCTCCAACCAGCCTCTGTGATTCCCGCGCAGCCAAAATCCAAGTGATTGTTACACTTCGCACACTGTGCGCCATCGTTGTACTGAACACCACACAAAGTACACGAATTCATTACTACAGATAATAATAATTCTGTCCTAAGAATCAGTAAGTGTGATTGAAGAAAAATGTTGACGATCTATGATAAAAAATAATTAACAGGTAAACGGAATCCAAACGTTAAGTTCCTCTCCAAAATATGGCGGTAATGACAAATCCTCAGTTGCTGATCTATTCCTTTCCAATATCTTGCGAATGGAGCAATGGTTCACTTCACAAATTGACAGTTGACAGTTTAAATTGTAACCGTTAAAATGTATTTAATTTTGTGTGATCACCCTTTGTTTATGGATTAATATAGTTTTAAATAATAACGGCCAGAACGGAAAAACTGAATATGCTCAATTATGCGTTGTATAGCTGAATAACAGGAACATAAATATGTGACTTGCACAAATTGAGGTTATATCTTTGATGACAGCCTTTCCCTGGTAAGTTTCAAGCACTATATTCCACAAAAAACTTTAATTAGGTCACAGTGTTGCGATATAAGTCCACTCAACTCTCTGTTTACACCGGAAGTGATTATAGTAGTTTTAGGAGATATGGACAGATATTTGGTAGGAATTCACCATTCTTTGTTAAGAAATCAGGAACCCTCTGTAGCAGAAGGACAGATACGCAAAATCCCGGAATAGCAAAATCCCAGATTAGCAGAAGGACGGATTAGCATAAAGGCAGATAATGTACTGTCGTGTACATTATAATACAAACCAAACCTTATTATTTATTTGTGACCTCTTTACCTCTTTCTTCTAAATGGCCACTTTTCATAAACAATCAGACGATCTATATTATATTTATTATTCAATGTGACATGTAATGTTTGTTTTTCTGATAAAAGACATTTTCCTCAGTTATTAAATAATTTAATATTATAATTTAAATAATGGATCAAGCTACTATTCAAGATAGCATGAGAAAAAGTATAAACATGTCAAATCTGTCAAACTGCAAAAATGCCGCGGTTTTCGAACATTTTTAACTAAAAACATAACTAAACAATAAATAACTCTGTGTAAATTTAAATAAGTGTATTACCTGGATAAGAAAATGTGAATTTAGTAAATAATGCTTGAATTAAGGCAATAAAAGTTTATTGAGAAGCAGAATATATAAATAAAACTTACAAATTAGTAAATTGCTTTTTAAAAACACTTTTTTCAATTTCTATTAATCGGAAACTTCTAATTCAGATTCAAAAAAACTGTTCCCAGCTTGTATTATAAATTAATTAACAAATTCTTCAATAATCCCATTTATTTGTAATATTATCTTCTTCTGATATCAGATATGACATATTAATGCGATACATGACTTAGAAGACATTGACAATTGTTGGCTCTTCAATAAGTCGTTTAGTTCGTTTATGTAATGTTTAAAAAGGGAAAAAAAATTAATTGATTACTTGGTGATGTAATTATAATATTTAAATTATTAAAACATATTATGTAATGAAATTTTTATTTTATTGTAAAATCGTTAATATATTAATATTTTGTTTATAATTTTCGAGTCTTCATCGTGACCATAGATTATAATTATATAAAAATGAGTAAGCGTGACATTAAAAAGACCCATTTTTTGGTTTGTTTACCAAATTTCTCAGGCCTAAATGAATACGGTATAGTTCTGGTAACGGTGGATCATATTTAAAATTTATTAAAAGTCAAAAAGGTAAAAAAGTGTTTTGTTACATGCCGGCCACAGATACAATTATGTGAAGAAAAATGAGAGTGGGACCACAAATTGGCGCTGCTACAACAAGAAACAATGTAGCACATCAATATTACATTGAATGCTAAAAATGACATAATAAGGGAAGCGAAGCACTCTTGCATCCCTAATTTTCAACGCAATACAACGGATGCAATATTAGACCAGTGCAAGGAAGAAGTATGTAAAAACTTTGAACCAATACAGAGAGTATTTGAAAACTACATTTATAAGAGAAAAGAAGAATCGAATTTGCTGGCAATTGACGATGATGATTTGCCTGTGTTTTCTATGAAAGGGACACTCTATATAGATCGCGGCGAAAATATCTAAAAATCACTGAATGCAAAGACATGAAGAAGCTAAAACTGCCACACTGTTTAGTGGATAATTTTTTTTTATATGATGATGGTGTGGATGAAAGAATTATAATTTTTGGAAATACACTGGATAAGCAACTTTTAATGAAATATGAGGAATATTACGGTGATGGAACATATAAGGTAACACCGACACCCTTTTATCAGCTATATACCTTACACGTAGACATTACCAATAATAACGAAGATACTGTCAGCTTTGTACCCCTTCTTTACATTCTGTTACCAAACAAATCAGAAACTACGTATAGAAGACTTTTTTAATACTCAGAGACCAATTTAAAATGAAAATCACGGTCTACAAATGCGATTTCGAATTGGCAACCATAAATGCTGTCAAATTTGTTTATCCACAAGTGACTATCAAGGGTTGCTATTATCACTTTGTTAAGAATGTCTGGAAGATGGCTAAAAAAATTGGGTAAACTGTAGTTGAAGGTGGGCACAAAATAATAACTTTATGCACACAATTACCTCTATTGCCAGCAATTCTGATTCCGGAAGCCTACCTTTCTATATTTGATTTGTGTGCCGAAAAAGAGTCCGTTACCCTAGCAAGAAAGTATCTCGTAGAGCGATTAGAGTGGTACGTATCGTTCTTGCTAGGTCTACTGAAGATGTGCACGAAATTTGACATTTGTGCGTCCTGGCGTTTTCGAGAAAAATGGAAAAAACGATTCCTGCTAGGGTAACGTTACTACAGCAAGAAAGTATCTCGTGGAGTGATTTGAGTGGTACCTATCTTTCTTGCTAGGTCTACTGAAGATGTGCACGAAATATGACATTTGTGCGCCATCAGGTTATTGAGATATTGCATTTCCTGCTGGGGTAACGTTTTGATATATCGTGTTTCTCGATAACCGTTATATGTGCGCTAATATAAAAAATATGCCCATGTACCTCTTAATTTGTGCGTACTTATGGCAGAAAAAGAAATGAGGAAATATTAAGAGTTTTTAATATAAACAGTTTTTGAGTAATTACACTTTGAAAAAAAAACGAAAAACGCTCATAACTCGTAAATGAGTAAACGCATAAGTTCACTGACAACTGTTATTGGTACTTCTTAATGTCTATAAAAACCATACAAAGTCTGCAAAAACGCATGGTTCAGCAATTTCACGCACAATCAATAAACTGTGTCATAACTTTGACGTAAATGTGCAGAAAAACGGCTCAACCCAAGAAGTTCTGGTGGTCCTACCTGGCAACATATTAATGTTTATTTAAATGTTATTTTCTACTTCAGTGTACAAGTTTCAAGCGGTCCGCGAGTAAAGCTGAGAAGGTCATCAATATGTATGTATCGGCCGCTTTTTTGTATACAACCCTATTTAGTCGGATAGGCGAGTGATATTTACGTGTTTAGATATTTGGTTGTATCTTCTTATACAGTGTGTAAAAAAAACCCTGTCCGATCCGTAACGGGGGCTTTGTATACCTGACAAACATTCTAAAAATAATTTTTAAAATGAAAAATACTTAAAAAAAGAAAAAAATTATTCGTTTTCATCTACGAAATTTACCCTGAAATTGGGGAATTTTCTTAAGCCCTGAACACTTAGTTCAAAGGCGGTTTCTTTGACTTCGAATAAAACGTAATAAATAATGCACCGACAAAAGAGATTGGGCAAAATTAACCCAGAACCAACAGGAACAAAATATATGCCGGTTTATTAGTCTTGCTAAGAGAAACATTTTAATAAAAAAATTCTCCCCTAGGTGCTGTCCAACTGTAATTACACACAATCTAAAAATAATTATTTTCTACTTCATAACTCTTATAAAAACAAAGAAATACATGTAACGTTATCTAATTGATATTAAAATCTTTGCTCGCTACAAAAAAATACCATAAGTGACGCGCGTCATGCGCAGATTCAGGTATTATTTTACTTTTTCACTCTCACACCACATGTATTACGCGGTGTCCTACGTGGGCGACGAAAGTGACACGACGCGACGCGATGCTACACAAGAAAAGTGTTCTATAATTATGATTACGTCATGTCTTGTCGCAGACCGTCACATAGGACACAAGTAGGGTACGCCGTTGATTTAATGGCGTATGTCGCGTTAGTCGCTTCGCGTCGCGTCGCTTTCATTGCCCACGTAGGACACCGCGTTAGTCAGAGATGGCACTTTGTTAAATTAAATCATTTAGGAGAATATGTCGTACAGAATCCTGTATCCACGGTATGCGAACGTTATAAAGCTGTTCTCATATGATAAGTGTAAGTTTTACTTAGGTCACGCTAGACATGTAGGCATAGAATATCAACAACTCCCGCACTAGGTATCATGCCCTCTGTCGCGGCGACTTTTTCCAATCATCAATTAACGGACACAGAGAACACCCAGACTGAGGACAATAATTTGTGGATTTCACAAATAATTGTCCTACGTGGGGATCGAATCCACAACCTCTGCACGGCAGCTGCTTGCGCTACCGTCGCGCCACGGAGGTCGTCGGTCGATTCCGTGATTGTTGACTTATAGATGGTTATCCGCGTGGTGACGGATATTCGCGTGGTGACGGAGTAAGAATACAATATGTCACCACCCCATCTCATTCCATGGTTGTCGTCGAAAGACGACAAATGGGACTATCCGTGAATATTATGTTTACGTAATAAAAAGAATGAAAACTTGAAATTACACCCTATACCAATCCGTCAGGGCAGCGTGGAATTAGTAGACCAAGTATCCCTCCGTCAAGGAAGGAGGTCCGTCCCTGCAGTGTGACATTAATGGCCTGTTATGCTCGATGGTTAAGAATTATTAAACATTAAAACACGTAGACATTACATTCATAGCTAACTGTTATGAGGCTTATATCTCTCATACCCCAGACATATATTCTTGTATAAGTGTCATCAGAGTGACTGACAGTAGTTGGATGCCAATGTGGCCAGTGTTAAAAATTGTAATGTCTTGCTGGGCTACATGGCTTTTAAGTAGTGTTAAGTGTAATATTAAGTTTAAGGTAAAGTTAGTTTTATTGTTGTTTAGTATTGTTAGTATATTATAGTTGTTAGTTTAGTTGTTAGTTTAATTATACAGGTGGAGGAAATAAATTAAAAAAAAAAAGCTTATTGTTAAAATAGAGGAACTTATTGCTCAATTTTTAAACATCAGTGCACAAAAAATGGGCCTTCTGAAAATCAGTGTCTGACGAAAGTCAGACAATATGCTGAGAAGGTTCCTTTTTGTGTACACTTCTCCAGAACAGATGCTTAGTAAAATTAATTGCAGTGTATTTATGTGTTACTAAATTAAATTGTATGTGTTTTTGGAGATTGTACATAAATAAAGTATTTTGTTTGTTGTTTGTTTGTTTATATACAATAAACAAATAATGAAAATTATATAAGTTTAACATG
The DNA here is from genome assembly GCA_905475405.1 of Schrankia costaestrigalis. Classification (NCBI taxonomy): domain Eukaryota; kingdom Metazoa; phylum Arthropoda; class Insecta; order Lepidoptera; family Erebidae; genus Schrankia; species Schrankia costaestrigalis. The sequence goes on from FR997851.1 coordinate 11,434,280, forward strand.
TGTAATAATGTGGGATATATATTAGTTCTGTTGGTCCTGGGTTTTTTTTGTATGAAATTTGCCCAATCTCCTTTAATCCGTGCCGACAAAGGACACCGCTTTCACTGTGCTACACCAATGCACCGCCCTAGTGACGTAGCTATGATGAAAATGTTGAACAAGAAAAAAATATCGATTTTTTTAAATTACCTTCTTACTTTACTTACACTCCGTGTGGTGACGGAGTAAGAATACAGTGCGTCACCACCCCATCTCATCCCATGGGTGTCGTAAAAACCGACTAAGGGACTATCCGTGAATATTATCTTTACGTAATTAAAACAAGGAAAACTTGAAACAAAACTCTGTACCAATCCGTATGTCCAGCGTGGTATTAGTAGGGCAAGTATCACTCCGTCACGGGAGGAGGCCCGTCCCGTAGGGACTGTCGAGTAGGACATTAATGGGCTGTTATGATGATGATGACTTTACCTAATCTTTTTTCTTTTTAAACTTTCTTAAATTTAGGAAAGGCTACATATCGGTTACGATATTTAGAATTGCGTACGATGCTCTTAAATATTTTACTTAAAACTGCGAAACTGTTCTTCAGTTACTGTAAAAACAAACTAATAAAATTGTAAAAATAAACTAGCTAATTAATATTTTAAAAACTATGTAACTGATTTTGTTATTGTATCATCATAACAGCCCACTAATGTCCCACTACGGGGTATGTCCCACAGGGACGGGCCGCCTCCCGTTACGGAAGGATCCTTGGCCTACTAATACCAAGCTGGCCAGACGGATTGGTAAAGTGTTTATTTTCAAGTTATCCTTCTTTTTACTTCGTAAAGATAATATTTACGGTTAGTCCCATGGGATGAGAGGGGGTGGTGACATTTTGTATTCTTACTCCGTCCCCACAAGGATATGTTATTGTATGATTGTATTTAAACATTTATTGATTATCATGCACTTCTATCGATATTAATGAAAATAGTACTTTAACAAAGTTTCGTCCACATCCCTATTTCTTTAAAAACCTACTTCATAGGTGCCTAATATTAACTAGATATTTTTATTTATTTGTCGCAGTCTCGCGAAATAACTCTTACAGTTTAGACGTTCCGGGAGTGTAATTGTGACCTTGTGTACTTATTACGAGAATTACGTTACTACTATGTCCGTGCCGTATTCAAACGCTGAATATTTCAATGTGTTAATGTGTTTAGGTAGAAGTGAGTGCAATTATGCAGCTGCACGTAGGGAATATGAGGAACGGTTTTCCATTCCTCAAGGTTTGCCTGTACCTTCAGTGCGTGCCTTCCAGAGGCTACACAACCGCGTGTACACCACCGGCAGTGTCAGTGGGGAGGTAGAACATCACAGGGAAGCCGGCAGACCCCGCCGCAGTGACAACATCGAGGAGGCTGTGTTGGAAATGTTCGATGCAGAGCCTACACTAAGCACACGTAGTGTAGCAAGACAGTTGGGAAGTAGTCACGTGAGGGCGTGGAAAATTTTAAAGGACGAAGGACTGCATCCCTTTCATTACCGCCGCGTGCAAGCTCTTCTCCCGTCCGACTACGAACCGTACTCAGTGAAGAGCTAGATGAGTTACCGCTCCCTGTGGTTCCAGCACGATGGCGCTCCACCTCACTTTTTACGCGCAGTGCGAGACTACCTCAACGTGCAGTATCCTAACAAGTGGATTGGACGTGGAGGTCCTATTGCGTGGCCGCCGAGATCGCCAGATCTAACTCCGTTAGACTTTTACTTGTGGGGCCACGTAAAACAAATAGTCTACACAAAAATTTGTGAAACGAAACAAGAAATGCGACATAAGATAGTGAGTGCTTTCGATACCATAAAGTCAAACCCTGAAGTGCTACTTAATGTTCGCAAAAACCTAAAAAAAAGGTGCCTTATGTGTGTGCAAAGGGAAGGTGGCTATGTGGAGCATGATCGTCAGACCCTACAACAGCAAGTTGATATTTTTATCAACTAAAGGTATGTACCTAGGCATAAGATTTGATAAGTAATTTTATTTAAAATATCTACTCGTAAACGTCTTAACAATTACCAATTTATTGTGAATGTCGTTATCATTATCAATTTGTTATCTTTAAAGAATAAGTTTAAAATAAATGAAATGCAATTCAACAATCCTTTTAGGTATAAACACCTGATTTACTCGGAAGTACAAGCCGAATCGTACCAAGTAGGTAGGTTAAACGGCGGCAGCACAGGCGGCGGCGCCGGCGCGCGAGCGGGCGGCTTTTATCAAAGGGATTAGGCAAAAGTGTTTCGCGCGTCGGCATTCTTTGTGAATATCTACCTAGGTATTGATGTAGTACTCGCCGGTGTGCCTAGTGGCAACTTTTACGATTTCCCTTATAACTCACAAAATAATGTGGAAATTTTCTTTGACTGATTTTCAAAAAAAGACACCGCCAACCTAACTACCTTTCGATACTGTATCACCCCTTCATGGATCGGACAGGGTTTTTTTTACACACTGTATATAAAATTTGCCAAGCTGAAAATTTTCACTTAGATAGTTCACTGTATGCTCTAAGCCTTTTGGCGGAGTACGTCGAATTCGTAATAAGTCATTTTCTCAATAGGTCTGTTTCTCATTAGGTCGGATTCTGAGTAGGTCAGTTTTTTAAAACGTCAAGCAAAAGTACAGTTTATAGCATAAATAGTTTATTTATACTTTTAACTTAATATGCTAGGTACGTAAATATGGTAAGTAAAATGATTTTTTTTTTATTTATTTAATTATCAGGAACAGCATTTAAGTAACAAAAAATATTTAAAGCTATTCTAATATATTAATTAGAGTCAATGTATTTACATCAGAAACCGAGTCAGAATTTTCAGATTCATTCTCAAAAACCGCATCGGAAGTCGTATCAGTTTCTAAATCGGATTCAACGGTTTCAGTTTCTAAATCAGATTCAACGGTTTCTGAAGATTTGAATTGTCGGTTATAACTTAAATACGAAACCCTTTTCAGAAATTCATGTACTTCAATATTACCATCTTTTAGATCACTAGTTAAATTATATAATCGTTTATCATATTTAAGGTCCACTTGTCGAGGCGTTTTCCGTTCTTTGTGTACGCTAGCTTGTTTAATTGCGATGTCGTAATGTTTAGATTCTTTTTTTAAAGTGTACAAAAATTGTAACACATTTGGTTTTTGGTTTAATTTTCGGTTCAGTCTGTTATGCCAACCTTCAATATTATTGTTTGTCCTGTATTTTTGATCAGAGCAGCCAAAAATGTCCGGCGTAATGATTCTTATCCAGTAATTTTCAAAATATTTTTGAAATTTATCAAAATCATTTATGTGCTCAGACTTTGATAGTATATGCAACCACCCCTCCGGTATGTACTTAGTAGGAAGTAACGGCAGACAGGATATTAACTTAATAATTTTTTTTTCAGCTCTTTCTTTGCATAAGCCTAAATATTTTGCTTTCCTGTAAATAGCTTTAACGTAGTGTATATAACAGCCAGATTTTTTTACTGAAGGATAAATAACTGATACTGCATTCATTGTAGCAATCTCAAAGTCAGATTTGAAATGTTTAATGTCCATCTCAAGTACAGTTTTCAATATTTCAAAAAGTCTTATGTATGTGTTTTCAAACTTATTGCCCAGAAGTACATATATAACGGGAATAACAGTGCGACAAAACTGTGATTCATAATTAAACACTGCATGAAATGTATACAGTTGGTAGAAAGGTAACGGTACTACCCTAAAAGTACCATCACCGAAAAATCTAGTACATTTTTTTATATTCGGAATATATTATATTATTCTTGAATATTCGGAGCAAAAAACAAATATTTCTTCATCCTTATTCTCATAAACTAAGAAGTTTTCACTTATTAATTTTGGAAAAACAACATTTTTGCATGTTTTAAAACGTAAGGCATTAGTGCCCAACGTTCGTTTTCTAGCCGCATACAGGGCATCTTTTTTGGACGAAAACGATGGTAAGTTTATTGATCGACACAATCCTTTTAGGTTCTGTATTGATTCCTCAAATATGGGCTGCACGGGAGCTAAAGTTTCAGCTACTTTCTTTTTGCAGGAATGCATTACCGACTCTACTGCATTTCTTTCAGAATTAGGCATACATGTATGTTGTTTATTACCTTTGGGTTCCCGCAATATTGTAGTTATTTTCAAATCTGTTGTCAATGAAGCACTACACACTTTTCTTTCACAACACCTGAAGTTAATTGATTTTTTGTTTTTAATTTGAAAACAATATTTGTAATTTTTATATAAAATACAGGGTTTACCCTTATGAGTTTCTATAACTTTAAATTCGTCGTTAAAATCGTTAGTTTCGCTTTCCATAATTATGTAATATTATGAAAAGCTGTTCAATTATAATCTGATTTTATGTATATTTATTGGCAGCTAGCACCGTGACATTGACATTAGGTAAATTATTTTATTATTGTTTTATTAGTGACCAGTATGTAGGTACTTACAAAGCAGGAAAATATAAAAAATATTAGTAATAATTACACGCAACATAGGTAGAGTAAAATTTATATACAAATTACCTATATATAAAATAATACATTTATAAAATACTAGCTCTCGGGCGCGACTCCGCCCGCGTGGATGTCGTTTATCGCTCATTCCACGGGAACACTACATTTTTTAGCCTATATGTTTAATCCAAGGTTCCACCGATATGAATACATGTATACCAAATTTCATCCAAGTCGGTCCAGTGGTTTAGGCGTGAAGAAGTAACAAACTCACTCACTCACTCACAAACTTTCGCATTTATAATATTAGTAGGACAATTTCACATGAGTCAAGTAGCCTATTCTATTATATACACAAGTGTACTAAAGCATAGCTGACGTTTTAAAAAACTGACCTACTCAGAATCCGACCTAATGAGAAACAGACCTATTGAGAAAATGACTTATTACGAATTCGACGTACTCCGCCAAAAGGGCTCTAAGTATTGGTTTATACCAGAACTTCTTGGGTTGAGCCTTTTTTCTGCACATTTACGTCAAAGTTATGACACAGTTTATTGATTGTGCGTGAAATTGCTGAACCATGCGTTTTTGCAGACTTTGTATGGTTTTTATAGACATTAAGAAGTACCAATAACAGTTGTCAGTGAACTTATGCGTTTACTCATTTACGAGTTATGAGCGTTTTTCGTTTTTTTTTCAAAGTGTAATTACTCAAAAGCTGTTAATATTTCCTCATATTTTTTTCTGCCATAAGTACGCACAAATTAAGAGGTACATGGGCATATAATATATGCCCATGTACCTCTTAATTTGTGCGTGTGTGGTGTGAGAGTGAAAAAGTAAAATAATACCTGAATCTGCGCATGACGCGCGTCACTTATGGTATTTTTTTGTAGCGAGCAAAGATTTTAATATCAATTAGATAACGTTACATGTATTTCTTTGTTTTTATAAGAGTTATGAAGTAGAAAATAATTATTTTTAGATTGTGTGTAATTACAGTTGGACAGCACCTAGGGGAGAATTTTTTTATTAAAATGTTTCTCTTAGCAAGACTAATAAACCGGCATATATTTTGTTCCTGTTGGTTCTGGGTTAATTTTGCCCAATCTCTTTTGTCGGTGCATTATTTATTACGTTTTATTCGAAGTCAAAGAAACCGCCTTTGAACTAAGTGTTCAGGGCTTAAGAAAATTCCCCAATTTCAGGGTAAATTTCGTAGATGAAAACGAATAATTTTTTTCTTTTTTTAAGTATTTTTCATTTTAAAAATTATTTTTAGAATGTTTGTCAGGTATACAAAGCCCCCGTTACGGATCGGACAGGGTTTTTTTTACACACTGTATAAGAAGATACAACCAAATATCTAAACACGTAAATATCACTCGCCTATCCGACTAAATAGGGTTGTATACAAAAAAGCGGCCGATACATACATATTGATGACCTTCTCAGCTTTACTCGCGGACCGCTTGAAACTTGTACACTGAAGTAGAAAATAACATTTAAATAAATATTAATATGTTGCCAGGTAGGACCACCAGAACTTCTTGGGTTGAGCCGTTTTTCTGCACATTTACGTCAAAGTTATGACACAGTTTATTGATTGTGCGTGAAATTGCTGAACCATGCGTTTTTGCAGACTTTGTATGGTTTTTATAGACATTAAGAAGTACCAATAACAGTTGTCAGTGAACTTATGCGTTTACTCCTTTACGAGTTATGAGCGTTTTTCGTTTTTTTTTCAAAGTGTAATTACTCAAAAACTGTTTATATTAAAAACTCTTAATATTTCCTCATTTCTTTTTCTGCCATAAGTACGCACAAATTAAGAGGTACATGGGCATATTTTTTATATTAGCGCACATATAACGGTTATCGAGAAACACGATATATCAAAACGTTACCCCAGCAGGAAATGCATTATCTCAATAACCTGATGGCGCACAAATGTCATATTTCGTGCACATCTTCAGTAGACCTAGCAAGAAAGATAGGTACCACTCAAATCACTCCACGAGATACTTTCTTGCTGGAGTAACGTTACCCTAGCAGGAATCGTTTTTTTCCATTTTTCTCGAAAACGCCAGGACGCACAAATGTCAAATTTCGTGCACATCTTCAGTAGACCTAGCAAGAACGATACGTACCACTCTAATCGCTCTACGAGATACTTTCTTGCTAGGGTAACGCACTCGCCGAAAAACCAGAATTTATCGAATTTCAAAAGTACTTCAATAACCAATGAATCCTCAAAATCACAAAGAACATTCTTAGCTGTTACAACGAATGGTGTTGAGGGATGGCACCGGAGGATTAATACAAAAATAGCTAAGAATCCTTCACTCTTCCTATTTGTACAGCTATTAAAGAAAGAAGCATATTTCCAAGATCTGAAGTTGACCGGCAATAGCATACCACAAAAACGTTCTTCTCTTATTACAATGAAAGATAAAAGAATTGATCAAGCTATCACGAGCTTTTTGAATAATAAAAATTCTGCAATGGAATGTTTGATACGTTTGGCCAAAGTTAATAAAACAAATTAAATAACTTTTAAAATTTATTTTGACTTCAGTGTGTATCTGTACTTCTGCCTTTATGCAAATCCGTCCTTCTGCTAATCTGGGATTTTGCTATTCCGGGATTTTGCGTACCTGTCCTTCTGCTACAGAGGGATCAGGAATCCCAGGAGTGAACAGAACAGCTTTAAAAAAACGAAAGTTTCTATACATAGCCTTGAATCTTATGAGAGTAGAATTCGTTCTCTATTATTAGAAATCTCACTATGTTACGCTTTACGCTCTAATCGTGCTTCACATTTCTGTTTTGTTTTTCAAAAATCACAATAGATAGACTCATTTTTGTAATGTATGGCGCTACAACAAAACCGATGAAAAATTTTTTAAGTGTCGGGACCCTTTTTGCGATACCCTAACCGATATTTCGGTTTTTGAATAATTTAATTTGTTTATTTTTCAAAATATTAAAATATTTTTAAATCTTTGTATTTCCTTGTCTACTTACTTGTACTTCGTCTTTTTGAGAATCTGTCCATTTGCGAATCTGTCCTTTTGCGAGGAAAATTACCACCTTATTTACATTGGCATAATCAATGGTTTACAACGGAGCCATTACAATAAAGAAAAAGAAATCCGTTAAAAAATAATTAACCTTTGTTTGACATTTCATTTCACAAGATGCCTCGAAAGCCTTATTATTGGACACGTAAATTAGAATTAGAACTTGTCGAATTTGTTCGTCATAAGGAATTTATATGGCGTCCTTTAGGGAACACGAATCACCATATTCAACAAAAATACAAAGCTTACGCGGAATTTGCTTCTCGTTCGGGTCGTGGTTTTACCGGTGAGTACTTTTCAAGCTTCCATATTTGATGTAATTATTGTTCGCTACAGTAATACTTTACCTACTATATAAAAATAAGTCGGGTTATTGTATACAGCGTCAGGAAGGAATTCCTGACGCTATAACTCCAGAACGCACGAACCGATTTCCATGGTTTTGCATTCGTTGGAAAGGTGTTGGACTCCGTGAGGTTTATAGCAAAGAAAATTCAGGAAAAACTTCAACAGAAAAGCGGGAAAATAATGCCCCTCGCGAAGCCGGGACAGGCCGCTAGTAAGTTATAAATAAAACATGAAATAACTTATATACCTAGTATAATCGAACAATGTTTAATAGCTGACATAACCTTCAGTTCATCGTGTGGGGATTTTATTTTTTACGGTACCTGTTAGAATAAACAAGGTTTCACTGTAATAAAATGGGATCTTCAAATATAAACACTGTATACTGTATGACATAATAATAAACTTGTATATTATATATTAATAAGAATATAAAAACAATGATAATTTATAAATTACATCATGAAATAATGTACAGAAACCGAATGACACAAAACAATACTATTCCAGACAGCTGCTGCACATCAGATGTATTCTTAATTCAAAATAATAACCATAGTGTTTACACACCAAATAGTTTTAACTAAATCTAACTGTACCTATTCATAAAACCTTGTGTATATTATCTATTACTAGCTGACCCGTGCCCACTTTGTTGGATGGCGAAAAAAACGCGTCCGTTTTTTAAACATATTTCATTACTGCTCCGCTCCTATTAGTCATAGCGTGATACTATGTAGCCTATTACACTCTCCGATAAATGGACTATTCAACACAAAAAGAATTTTTAAAATTGGTTCAGTAGATCCAGAGATTACCCCCTACTACTACTAGATATTCATAGTAGTAGAAAATACATGACTAAAGCAGAAGCATAATAATAGGTCTTTTAGAAATGTTAAGCTGCATCCAAAGTCCCTTTTATTGGCGATGTGGGTTCTGGTAATGTTAAATCATAAGCACTAAAATAATTGTTTCACATAGTGTATGAGCCTTGTTCAAGAGACAAGGGGAAACGTGGCTCTCTAATACACTGGTCTGATGCATCATCATAACAGCCCATTAATGTCCCACTGCAGGGACGGGCCTCCTCCAGTGACGGAGGGTTACTTGGCCTACTAATACCTTGCTGGCCAGACGGATTGGTATAGGGTTTAATTTCAAGTTTTCCTTCTTGGGGAAATGTGGCTCTCTAATACACTGGTCTGATGCATAGGAAAAGTTTTTTCAAGTTCAGTTTTGTGAAGTATTGTATTTTGTTTTATATTTTACTACATACTTTTCTTCTACAAGCTTTTTCTTACTTTCACCTGTCCCATTGACTTATTTGTAGCACACTGACCTATATATAACTATAATATTAGCATAGATTAAAGAGTAATCAAGAAATAGAATTAATGGGTTCACTTGTGTAGGTAACATTAAAAAACTACATCATTTGAGTTGTCATTTAATGGTGGAGCAAATGATACATGCATTTTCATATAAAACATTATTGTGTGGATCTTTCTTTGCCGTAATGGCCAATAATTTGCTTGACGGGTACTTAAACTCCTTGTTTACCTTGTGTCCTTGTTACATTCTATATTTAGTGTAGGATTATGTAATCTTATTGTCAATTATTTTATATTTTACAGCTAGATCAGTCAGAGATCGTTGGGTCAATATTAGAAGCACATTTAATCATAATTTGAGAAGAGTTGAAAAGTCAAAAGAGACGGCTAAGAGCTATGAAGATATATACATACCCTGCTGGCCTTTATGGAGACCATTGCAGTTTTTGAGAGAAAGTTCAAAAAAAGATGATACAAATTGTGATGTAAGTAAAATGATGCCTCCCCTTATGTACAATGTATTTTGTAATATTATTAGATTAATAATATGAAATGGCCTATGTCCAAGAAGGACAACCTGATTAATGAAATTTAAAAAATAATACTAAATACTTTTATAGAAACATGTAATCAGAGAATAAAGGCTATTTTTATTTTATTTATTTATTTTAATAATATGAATGAAACATGCTCTGTGTTGCGGGGACCTTAACAGACATTCTTTATGCCTGTTTAATTTAAACAGACATAAAGAATGTCTAGACTCAGCAGTATTATTTGCGGATCACACAAACAATTGTGCTGCCTTGGTATTCGAACCTGCGACTTTGTGCATGTCACCTACTACTGGCTTGCCACAAAGACAATTTTAAGTATGAAAGACCAAGTACATATAACCTTGTTAATATGTACCTGTCTTCAGGAACGGAATATTGACATGCAGCTTTCACAAGTTGGAATAGGGATTAGTGTTAAGTTTTCCTTTGCTAGCAAGTATTGACTTTTACAAAGTGACACTTGTAACGATGTCATTTAGACAGCGTCACACGACCTCAAAAATTATAAATAAATACAGATTTCGATGTGTATTGCTTGAATAGTATTTAAGAAAATAGTCTGGATGAATAGCTTTATACGCGTTGCCTTAGAAAAAAATGAAACAACAAAAATTAAAAAAAAAAAAAATTATTGTCTATGGAGTGGTAGTTTGGACACGTTTGACAGCGATGTAGAAAAAAAGTACTTTTTTCGTTAGGCCACCAAGAGACATGGCTTGAATTTAATTTTGTCTGTTAAACAAATAGCCTTTAGTAAAAAATAAACATAAAAAGTAGCGTCCACGGTACACCATGACCGAATAACAATTTACACTAGCTGCATTAGCAGCTCGTCCCTCAATAATCTTCGTTTCTCGTTAATATTTGTTAATCGTTTCTTTATTGATAATAATGTAAATACATTATCTTAATTTCCACGTGTACGGGAGAACTCTAATAAATTATACAAAGAAGGAACATGTGGAGATTTTCATTGTAATACCACTGGCTACGGCCCTATGTACCACCAACACTGGCCGTGTGATTAAAGGCCTAAGGCTACCGCTGGCATCCGAGGGCAGCAAAGATGACGCCCCCTGGACACGGCGCCCGATTTTTTAAAAAGAAATAAGTCCAGGCGTGAACAAGAAGGTCGCACCACACCTAGACCCACGTTGTCGGCTCAGTCATATTACACTGACGCCTTATTCTCCTTATATTAATCTTACAATGGCGAAAGAAAAGGAACAGGAAAGCCTTGCATTACAACCTTGCATTACACACTTTCAGGATTAACACTTAAGTTTCTTACCTTTGTTTATTATTTACTGCGCTGGCTTAACGTCCCAAAATGTGTCTTGGCCTCCGACACAGTTCTTATTAAGACTTGAAGTTCCATTATAAGTAAAATAAAAAAAAATACTTGCTTAATAATTTATTAATGTATAGGAAACTGTATCAGAATGATCACTTAGTGCATATTCGTACTTATTTTTTGCAAGTAGGTATTAAAATTTATATTTGTCTTGTAACTAAATTCAAATGTAAATATTACACCAAGTTGTTTAGAATCTTTAGTAAAACAGTTTTTTGTTTATTTTCAGAATTATCCAGAACCGTTCCGAGAGGCTGAATTGAGAGATGTTAGTGATACTTCAAAACTTAAAAAAGAAATATGTAGAATTGGTGATAATGTAGGTATTTCTTTACTTAACATGTTATTTAGTTTAAGGGGCTACTCACATACTAAAAATTTCACATATTTGGGAGACAAGGTGGCAATATTTGGAGGAGGCAAACTGGACATAGCAGCAATCGTCATAGCATATGGGCAGGATGTCAATTAAATAGATAAATATAAATATTGCTCAGTCTTTCACACAACACCATTTAGTCCCAAACTAAGCAGAGCTTGTACTATGGGTACTAGACAATGGATAAACATACTTAAATACTTTTTTTGTAAATACATACATATTGTACAATTGGCTGATATGATGCTGATGAAGATCATGATTAGTGAGTCAATAACAAATCCAAAATTGGAAAATTGTTTTCATAATAGTAATTTCACACACTTATGTATGTGAGAAAACTATTCATACATGTTTGATGTGATTCATTCACTAAACATTTATAAAAAAATTATGAAACATCATAACAGCCCATTAGGTTAGGTTATCTCCGTGTGGTAAGGGAGTAAGAATACAATATGTCACCACCTCATCTCATCCTATGGGTGTCGTAAAAACCGACTAAAGGACTCCGTGAATATTATCTTTACGAAATAAAAAGGAGGAAAACTTGAAATTAAACCCTATACCAATCCGTCTGACCAGAGTGGTATTAGTAGGCCAAGTATCCCTCCGTCACGGGAGGAGGCCCATCCCTGCAGTGGGACATAATGCTGTGGCTGTTATAATGAATTATGAATAGATTGGAATGATTGTTTAAAATATTGCTAATTGCTTTCTTCACTGATCCCTAATGGTTACAAAAGTAAGAGAAGAAAACATTAATATGAAAATTCCAACCTATAATCACTATGAGACAAATAACAAATGGACTGTATGCGGAAGGAGCAGGACCGAGTTCTGTGGCGCGTATTGGGAGAGGCCTATGTCCAGCATTGGACTGCAATAGGCTAGTTGATTTTTGAAACCTATAATAAAAAAAAAAATCTTCATCCAAAACATCAGTATCACATTATTATGCCAGGACCTAATAAATGACGACCTCGGTGGCGCGACGGTAGCGCAAGCGGCTGCCGTGCAAGAGGTTGTGGGTTCGATCCCCACGCAGGACAATAATTTGTGAGATCCACAAATTATTGTCCTGGTCTGGGTATTCCTTGTGTCCGTTAATTGATGTTTGTAAAAGGTCCCCGCGACACAGGGCATGATCCCTAGTGCGGGAGTTGTTTGTTTTTTTTTTTTTTTTAAAAATAACCAAAAAAAAATAAAAAATGATATTTTCCAGAACTACTTAGAACATTCTCATCAAGAGGAATTAATAGATAGTACAAATATATTGAAACTTAAGGACGAAGCCTGCAAAGATGATAATGTAAGTACATATTTTTTTTTGAGATAAATCCTTCACTAGAAAAAGATAACATCCAAACACAGGACAATTATATGTGGATCACAATGCATGGGATTCAAACCCGCGACCGAATACCTAGTAATATCAGCAGGTATTCTTTAACATATCGTACTTCCTTTTTAAAGGTTGGCAACGCATCTGTGATTACTCTGATGTTGCGGGTGTCCATGGGCGGCGGTGATCACTTACAATCAGCTGGTGACCTGGGCTTGTTTGCCTTCTATTATATATAAAAAAAGAAACATGTTTGTAGTACTGTTTTAAGTTGTAATTTTTTCTGTATGCCCTGATCTTATTTTGCCCCTTTTTATTCGCCGCCCAACGAAGTAGGCACTGGTCAGCTAGTTATTTATAAACTTATGTATTAATCTATTTTTGAATGTTGACACTTGGTGCCGAAACTACTTCTTTAGGCAGCTTGTTCCACACTCTCACCACTTTGTTGCTATACAATGCTTATGTGGGTTGTTATGAGAAAAGTTAGTGCACAATTTTAATTGATGGCCCCTCAGTCTATTGTTAGCATTGCGAGTAGGTATCCCATGGAAGTCCTGTAGGTCTTACAGTAGTTCTGTTGGTTTATTGACTGGTTTAAATATGTCATGAGACTATCAAGTATCCCTCTTAAAAAAAGGCTTTTTATTTACTTTCAGAATTACTCAAAACATCGGCGAGACGAGAGAGATGAAACCCAGAAATTAAAATTAAAGGAAGAAATTGATGATAATGTAGATATTTCTTTGCGTCAACATGGCTATAGGACAGACAGGCCACATAGAAAAACAAGATTTAATAAAAAAAATAAACAAAAAACTAAATGCAAAGAGGTCATAGATGAATTGATTTTAGCTATGAAACCAATTAGTGGAGAACTGTCTATGGATCAACCATATTGGTTATTTGCTAAACATGTTGTGACTAGACTGAACTCTTTGAGGGAAATAGATGCTCAATGTGCAGCTCAGAATATTTTAAAACTGCTAGAAAATACAAATGAAGATCTCACCTGATAAAATTATTTATTAATAGCCTGTACTGAAATTACAGGGTAAAGGGAAGACTTCCATTTTGTACGTACCCTAGGTCTGGCAATTATTTTAAAAGGCAGTGGTTTGGGATCCACTCTAAGTCGCACAAGATTCTGCCGACCAGATATTATGGGAAATAATATTTTTTTAATTGAAGACCAAACAAGATAGCATTGAGGCATAAATCAAGCAAAAATGGCAAATATGTGAGCGTTTTTAAAAAAAATATATCAATATAATTATGATATTTATTTAGTTTCATGAAGTATTTCAAAAACTAAACAAATAAACTAATAGTTTAGTATTTAAATCAATATTTTGATCACAAATTAAAATTTTCTTGACCAAAGGGACTTAAAGGTTCCAATTAGCAACATTGCTAATATATCCATATTTAATTAAAAAACTGATTTAATAAGTAAGTTTTATTCTCTTTTTAATAAATCAACTTGTTTAACAACGAATTCAACACATATTTCACTCTTTGACATTAATGTTTTATTGAAATCACAATGAAATTACCTCCAGTAAGTAACAATTTTTTGTCAGTGCACTCGCTTAGAACTATTTTATGAAACAATCACTTAGTATCACAACTATAATTATTAGGAAAACAGGTAAAAAATATTATAATCTATCATATCCAGCTCTAATATTACACATCTTCTTAGAAAAATACAAAATAAAGTAATAATTTCTTAACTCACAGCACAATAGTTACGATAGTGGAATACTCGGTTACTAACAGGAATATAAGGCGGAGTACATAATACCATGTATTGTGTCTATTATAAAGTATAGGTATCATAACAATAATCAGTCATTTTACATAACTATGTTCAGTCTTAAGTCTTCCACTAACTGATCCTTAAAGACTACACAAATAAAATAAAAATAGACACCATCGAAAAAAAAAACAAAGTTATGATGAGTAACATTCTTATTTAAATAAATAACGAATAAATAACAATTAAATTATTTGGATACTAATATAATTATATATCAAATTAAAGCAATGAATTAAATAATTATAAAAACAAAACTAATATGAAAATTAAAAATGATCAGTTGTTCTACACGAAACACACAAAAGTTTTTAATCGCTATCTGAGCCTAGAAGACAGGGAGGACAAATATAATCAATACTGACTGTTCCACTGCATTCTAGACACACATTAGCCTTACACACCATGCACCTAATTTAAGTCCTGAGATCTTTGTGACATAGCTTACAGGTGATATTAACAGTCTTAGGTTTATAAGAATTAGAAGTAACAGCGCGTAAAAGAGAACGTGCATTTTTATTAGTAGATTGTGGTGGAGGGTCTCCCGGATATAAGACACGAGCGCGTTTTCTTGCAGGTTTGGAACTTTTAGAAGGTACCCACTACAGATAAGCGAGGATAATTTTTTGGCTCTTCATTGAAGTTTAGATCTAAACCTAAATTAGATAAATGAATTTGGTCCATTGGGAGATCGGTTAACGAAGATGGAGAAGGAAATTCAGATGTTACATTAGAAGGAACTGTTATTATTATTGGTTCTATGTGCACATTACCAACTTCACTGCAAAATTGAGACTCATCTGGATTTAATATTATATTTGGTTTGGTTACATCAAGATAAAGTTCGTCAGTGGTAAGGTCGGGCAAAACTGGGATGAGTTTATCAGCGTTCAGCAAATTGAGGTAAGTTTCGTTAGTTTCAGGTTCATCGGATTTGAGTTGTCTTACATTTGCTAAAGCAATTGACTCTGGAGAATTGACTTCGATACTGGGATAGCAATCACAGACTTCATTGTTTTTATTCCTTTTTGAAGTAGATTTATTGTCTACTAGTATATGTTTTTAGGGTCATAACAATTACAGATACCAGCTTTGTCACCACAAAAACAACTAAGCAAGCGATACTTTACCTTGTTGTTGTGTATCGATATTATTTGGTGCAATTTTATCGTTCCGGGTACAGCGGCAATGTTGGATGGAATTAGCTTTGAAATGTTTTTATGTCAGTATCACTGACATAAAAACACTTAACAGATTTCATGGCTGATTGTAAAACGTCATATGCTTCAGTTGCATTTGGAATATCGTGACCATATGATACTTTTTTGTCTAATTGACGTTTCACACTGCCTCCAACACCATCTGCCACACTTTTAACATGGCCACTTTCTGAAAACGATCATGTAGTGTAATCAAGTTTTAATTTTAAGTAAAAAATTTTTTTCTGGCGATATTGACTCGTGGGTCCGTCCGAAAAGAAATGTATTACGGAAATTTGAGGATACTGTTCTCTTACGTACTTTATAATTGGTAGCAAATGTGCCCAGATAGCTTGTGGTTCGTGTCAAATATTATCTGATACCGTCGCAAAAGTTTGTAATTTGTCATTGAAAATCATAGCACCAGTATGGAGAGCTATTGAGTTTTTGGAGGCCCCGAAATGCGTTGATTGTACCTCATGAGCATATTTACAGTCGTAA
The DNA here is from genome assembly GCA_905475405.1 of Schrankia costaestrigalis. Classification (NCBI taxonomy): domain Eukaryota; kingdom Metazoa; phylum Arthropoda; class Insecta; order Lepidoptera; family Erebidae; genus Schrankia; species Schrankia costaestrigalis. Next base: position 11,450,711 of record FR997851.1, read on the forward strand.
TTTTCAGAAAAGTCGCATAATATTACTATCTCACCATTTGCAAGATTTTAAATGCATTTTTGATACTGGTTTTGTTGCTCTTTCCAATTAAAAAAATGTTGTTTAAATAGAGGTATTTTCTCTAGAAATTGTGATGTTAATTTAGCTACCGTATCATTCTGTTCTTGCTTAATAGTTTTCTTAGTGATCTGTTCTTTACCGGCTTTTTCGAACCTATGAGCTACCCTTGTCTATTGGTGCCATTTAATGCTTTGATTAGCTTGGTTTTCGTCGAAATCTAATTTTAAGGCTTTACAAGTGTCACATTTACCATACATACAATTGAATGAAGCAATATCACAAGAAAATGATTTCAATACTTCTACAATGTTCTTATAAGAAATTATAGATCGAGACTTCAAGGCATAAAAAACAAATTCGAAATTGCTATGTTTGATGCACATACATGTCGCACATTGAGAAGAAGACCGTCATTATCCCAAAAAACAGTTTTTGTCAGTAGAAGCATTTTTAAGTTTTACCAAACAGTTACTATTTTTACACCAAAAAGAGATGAAAAGACAATTGTGATGGTTTTTTATTTATTGTAGAAGGTAGCAAGCATTACAGGGATGTGTATTTATTTTCATAAAAAAACTTTTTTAAATTACTGTTTTTTCCAAAAAACATTTTTAGTGAAACTATTCCATTAATAAAATATTTAAACGTGTCTTAATTAATAATAACTTACTGACATAATTACAACAGAAAATATTAATTATTGAAAGAAAATAAGTAGTTTTTATAGGAAATTACCTTTATTATATCTTTTTTTTTTTAAATTGTGTAACATTTAACTTATTTGCTATAGTAACAAATACAAAATACTAAGTTTTGCTCTTAGTTGTATACTTTAACTTTTTTTTCAAAAAACTTCAAAAAGATAAAGATGAAAATATAACATCAAATTAAACTTAAATGACTTATTTGCATAACAGCCATAAAAACAAATATTTTTTTAACAAAAAGGAACACAGGTTCACTACAATAATTATCACAATCATGTTTCATTGCTATAACTTATTACTATTATTGTACTTAATAAAAAAACAGATTCTTAAAGGATACTATTAAAATAAGCAGAGACATAATAACTAGGAATAAGATTTTGGTCAATCAACGATTTAATGTCGTTTTTCTTACGTTCAGCCAAAGGAAGCTTAGCAACGTAAATGGGTTTTAGTAGGTTGTTAGCATCAGAAACTTGCCTATTATCAGAAGACTGTTGCCGACGAGTAGCTACCCTATTTACCTCTAACTTTATCTCCTTAAAATTCTGTTCCAAATAAGAGTTTTTATAAAATACTTTAACTTTAGCAGGCTCATTTAAATCTTTAATCAATGTTATAATTTTAATGTCACCTAGTTTAATTTTTTCTCCTTGCGTATTTTTTGAAAAGTTGCTGACCGAAAGGCTTTTAATATCGAAAAAATCTTCATGGCTCATCAAATTAAGTATGTACGGATTTCCTTTCTTACGGGCGTTCTTTATTGCTGCAATGTATTGGTCGGGGACATAAATAGGACTAGATCTTAACATTTTCTTTACTTCTTTCTCAATCAATGAGTGTACCGCATCACCCTCATTTTGGGTGTGACCTTTGATGAGAAATTTGTGTGTTATAGACTTAATCGGCAAATATTTTACTGCATACAAGTATAGGGATAGCATAAATTGTTTTTTTTTGTTGCCCACAGCAATTTTCCGAATAAAATATAAAATCGAAATCGGGATGTAGTGACGACATTTTTTCTAAATATTTAAAAACACACGTCCCAATTTCATTAACCCCTCTTTGACCTTCTACTTCTGTCCAAAAATAGCATTCCTTATCTTTGTTCAGCTCCGAAATAGTGAAATTTAAACAGTTTTTTTAACTTACTTTTATAATAAAATAATGATATTTCCCCTTTAGGCACGGTCATCACTGCCTGCAAGTCATAACAAGATACAATGCAGTTACTGTTTTTTTTATCGTTTTCTTTCTCTTTTCTACTTTCCTCCTTTTCTTTTAAATGACATTGAAATTTATCTTCTAAATTTTCTTTTACATCTGCAATCTTATACGCTGTACAGAGATCACACTGATCTTTTTTTGGTACGAAAAAGCTAATGTTAAAATCTGTTTTAAAAACTTTTCTGTAAATATGTATCTGAACAAATTCAATATTTTTTTCAATGCACTCACGTTTATAGTCCCTATATAAATCTGCTAGGTTCTTTCCTCCTTCAATAAATTCTCTTGTAGTTTGCTTACGTAAATAGTGACTTTCGATTCTCGGTATACTATTAATGTGACGTCGTACTTCAATTAATGCCTCTTCAGAAATTGTTTTTTTATTACCTTGTTTGCCTCTGAGTTCAGGAGCCACTATACCATGATCGTTTTTTTTATCTATTACGGTTCGAATAGGTCTATCGCTTATACCAATAGTATTTTTGAAAAATGTTTTGCACACTCTGCTTCTTTTACCATTTACATCGAAATAAAAAGCATTTTTTGGTTTTCGGTTACTATCTAGTCTTTTATACTGATATTTGGGAAATATGTTAGTCAAGTTCTTAGCAATATAATCTCTTTGGCGGGATAGCGAGCCTAGATTCCAAAATGACTCAAATATTTGTTTGCGATATTCTTCATTAATAATATTACATTTAAGCCGGCATTTATCAATACATGGTTTACCCATAGCTTTTTCCGGAACATTTTTTAATGATGAAGATACATATTTTTTTCCCAAGTTTCTTAGGGTCTGTGCAGTCTTTTTTTTATTCAAAGGTCTAGTTTTTTTCCCATTGTTTCTTATACCTACTTCTGCGTGTTGGTCGACAGCAGCAGATGCCAATGTTGCCAACGATGGGCACTAATTATTTATGACCAAAGATCGTTCAGAAAAAAGAATTCGAAGAAGATGCAGCAGGAGCCAATGTTGCCAATGATGAGCACTGGTTATTTATCAGCAAAGGTCGTCGTTCAGAAGAAGAACTCGAAGAAGAAGAACTTGATTTACTCGAGGAAGAAGAACTTGATGAGCTCGAAGATGAGTTTGAAGAAGAAGAGTCTAACCGTTGACGGTTTGTGGTGGATGGTTTTGAGGGTAAGTAATTAGGGTCTACTTCTGCGTGTTGGTCAGCAGCAGCAGCAGACGCCAATGTTGCCATCGATGAGCACTGGTTACTTATCATCAAAGGTCGGCGTTCAGAAGAAGAACTCGAGGAAGAAGAACTTGATGAGCTCGATGATGAGTCTGAAGAAGACGAGTCTAAGCGTCGACGGTTTGAGGTGGATGGTTTTGAGGGTAAGTAGCTTGGGTCGTCATCATAATGTCACTATGAAATGAATTAAATAACAGAGTTTTCGTGAGCTCCACAGTCACTAATGACAAAATGGCGGTCTGCCGTAACAAATCGTGTCAAGTTGTCGATAAAGCAGTTTGACACTATGCCATTTAGCGAAATCTGTAAGAACTACGTCAACGGGTGTTTTTGCAAAAATGTAGAATGCCTCGCGCGAAAATAGATGGCGCCATTAACTAAAAAATTAAAATTTTCGTATAGTGACGGTCTTCTTATCAATGTGCGATGTGTCTCTCGCTGTACGCGTCGGTGATATGACATAAAATGGTTTATACCGAAAGAATGTAGTGAAACTCTGTTTCCCGCCTTGCTGAACAAACATATTTTGATATGTATTCAGTATAGTGTCCGTTAAATACCTTAGTTGCATTTTCTTTTTATTTTTAGTTCTACACTCTCTTCGGCCAGCTGCACACCTACTAACGTCGTCGCGGAGATAAAACGCTGCAATTTCTTTATGAACCTGTGAATAGAAAAAAGATTAGAGTAACTATGTAGTCATAGAATTCTTAAAAAGAGCCAAGATGTTGTTGTTGAATGGAAATTAAGTAGGTAACTAAAATAGTTAAGAAATTTATTCACCTTTACCAGTTTATGTCCAAGTATGTTTGGCTTGAAAAATCTGATTCTGCTTTTTAGACCCAAAATTTTTGACGTAAGACCAGATTTGTGTGTAAACTTTGCGGATACTTTTTTTAGTAATCGTTTTTCGTTATGTGTTTCACAACCATCATAAGTTTCTTTGATTGAGTCAACTAAATTTTCGTATCGTGTCTCAGTTTTCTCTTTAGCTATTTCCAAAGCTTTTATCATTTGTTTAGAGCGACTGAGTTTCTTTCTGAGTCGATCAATTGTACATTTGAAACGTGCCTCATTTTTTTGAGATTGAGCATAGTTCACAAACGCTTTTTTCAGTTTTTTATTTAGATTTAAAGTAGATTTGGGTTTCTCTGATTTCTTCTCCGTTATTGTTCGTTTGTCTTTTGTCTACGTTTTTGTTTTCTCCAAAGTTCTCTTTGTTTTTCTTTTTGACTTTCATTTAAATCATCTATTTTTTTTCTTAGTTTCGAAACTCTTTCTCTTTGTTTTGTTTTATATCTATCGTATTTTTCTGGGTCATTCTTCAGATTTTCTCTGAATTTTTTTGCACGTTCAGCTCCAGTTAGTGGCATTTTAAAAACTAGAGAATAAAATTAAAATAAAGCAACAAGTATAAAAGGACTCTGATTAAAATGTTAGGTGTGGTAGATCTGAAAAAAAAGTGAGGTAAGTACCTAATAGTTGTAAAATGAAAATACAGTAGAAACTCGATAAGTAAAAGTCCAAGGGAAACACAAAATATTTTGAGTTATCGAGGTTTTTAGTTATCGAGTTTTTAGTTACCAAGGGTTTAGGTTAATATGTATAGAGGTAGGTATGTACATGTGTATGTATGACCCCTAGCTCCTCTTTTCCGCCACCGCAAAGCTTTAAAGAATTTCGAAGAAGCAAACAATAGGTGACATATGTATTGTTTAGGTTATCAATTTAAGTATGTAGTGAACACGTGCAAGCCATAAATACCGAAAACGTTTGTTATGCACAATGATCAAAAACTAAATGATTTAAGTAAGCCTTTGTCTTAAAGCTAACCTCCGCCGCCGCAAAGCTTTAAAGAATTTCGAAGAAGCAAACAATAGGTGACATATGTATTGTTTACGTTAAGTATCAATTTAATTATGTAGTGAACACGTGCAAGTCATAAATACCGAAAACTTTTGTTTTGCACACTCATTCAAAATGACACGTTCAGCAGTGAGATCACGGCCTTATAATTCCAGTTCGTAACAAAAACCATTCCGCCAGTATACAGGGTAGCTCATTCAAATGGGTCAGTATGGGAAAGTCTTAAACTATAAGTAATACGAAGATTTGTTCTTAGGAACCATGTCACCAATTTTGATAAAAATAAAAACTGCATTCATACATTTGAAAAAGATACTGCACTCGGCCGGGAGTCGAACCCGGTTGTTTTGCAAAAATAAAATTTTACTTTTTCTATTTAAATATCGATTCTGTAGGTCTTAAGCAGTAAATGTCTCTAAGAAACATTATGTCTAAAATTAATAAAATGCATTGTTTTCATATACTTTAATTTATCATAGTAGGTGTTCGAAGTGGCCACCGTTTTTTTTTCAATACAATATTCAACACGTTTAGGTAACGATCTTGTTAAATTGCATTTTGTATCTTCATGTGGTCAGTTTGCGTTAAAATTGACTTTATGGCAGACCTAAAAGGTGTTCAACGTTATCATAGTTTGTTTTGCACACTTCATCCTTAACGTAACCCAACAAGAAATAGTCTAGAGGTGTTAAGTGGGGCGACCTCGAACAACGGTGGTTACATCGAACACGTACTATGATAAATTAAAGTATGTGAAAACAATGCCTTTTATTTATTTTAGACATATTGTTTCGTAAAGATAATATATATATATATATATATCCATACTAATATTATAAATGCGAAAGTAACTCTGTCTGTCTGTCTGTCTGTCTGTTACTCTTTCACGCCTAAACGGCTGAACGGACAATCTTTAGACCCTGAGAAAGAACATAGGCTACTTTTTATTAGCAATCATATTATATTTTGATTTCATAGAATTTTGGCGGGAAAGTTGTGTCACGTGACCTGTGACGTCATAGGTCACGTGACCTGTGACGTCATAGGTCACGTGACCCGTGACGTCATAGAATTTTGACAGATGAGTCGTGACGTCACAGAATTTTGGCGGGAAAATATTTTTGACAGTTGAGTCGTGACGTCATTGAATTTTTGACAGATGAGTCGTGACGTCACAGAATTTTTGACAGATGATTTGTGACGTCATATTATTTTGGCGGGAAAATATTTGATACCTCTGTCACTTTTGACAGCTGTCAATTTTGACAGATAGGCGTGACGTCATAGAATTTTTGACAGATGAGTCGTGACGTCACAGACTTTTGGCGGGAAAATATATTTTGACAGCTAAGTCGTGACGTCATTGAATTTTGGCGGGAAAAATAGTATTTAAACAGCTGAATCCTGACGTTATCACAATTCGGCGGGAAAATAAATAGGTTTGTACAGGACCCTCGGTGCGCGAGTCAGACTCGCACTTGACCGGTTTTTTAGCTGTGGGTCTGATATATCTAGAGAGCTTAAATTCGTAATTGTCAACTTATTTATAACAGCCCATTAATGTCCCACTACAGGGACGGGCCTCCTTCCTTGACGGAGGGATACTTGGCCTACTAATACCACGCTTGCAGACGGATTGGTATAGGGTTTAATTTCAAGGTTTCCTTCTTTTTATTTAGTGAAGATAATATTCACCTTATTTGTTAGGCACTAAAGTGACACACCTTTGCTTATCCTTTCCTACTAATATTATAAATGCAAGTTTGTGAGGATGGATGGATGTTTGTTACCCTTTCATGCAAAAACTACTAAATGGATTTTGATGAAATTTGGAATATAGGTAGTTTATGGTGTAAAATAACAATTAAGCGGGTAATACCGCGGGCATCAGCTAGTATATATATATATATACATATATATATATATATATTTTCCTAAAACTTTTATTAATAACCACAGTACAAAACACTCGATAAAGACAATATAATAATGAATAAGGCAAAATATTGGAATCGGCCAAGAATGAAAATAAACAATTGTTTGGGAAGCTAAAAGAAAAATCAATTCTTGCCCAAGAACATTTTGTTTTTGCCTTCAAATACGAGATCTACTTCGGATCCAGGAGCACCGAGAGTAAGACTATCCATACTTCTCCATCCTGTTGTGCCCATTGAGTTTCCCGTTCTGTGTTGCTTATTATTCTTTTCTTTTCAATGTGTTCGAAAAACGTAGCGTCAAATAGACGATTTCTCATTCCACTAAAGCAGGGAACAGTTACCACTTGATTATATACCCCGGATAACAGCCCTGTTTGGTTGGCACATGACATTTTCGCATAATATCTAACTAGAGGCAGCTTCACCCTAGTAGTTACCGAGCTTTTTCCTGACTGTCTGAAGCACGTTCCCATTTCCTCCCTTGTAAACCAGTTTCCCCCCACGCTGGTAATCTGTGATAGAATGGACAGGTCCTCTTTATATGTGCCAAATATTCCATGGAATACTATCTGTGAGACCATCTCCTCTTGCATCTCTCCGAAAATTGTGAAAGGCTTGGAGGACCTGGAAGCTTTCTCATATGTAAACCAACCTCCCGCACCTGTGCTACTAAAGAAATTGCAGAATGGTTTGGGATCATCAAAACTTGACCATACATGCGCAAAAACTGTTAGTGGAAAGAACATTCTAGTAGCTTGTCGTGAAGTGGTCACTAGCAATATTTCTGCAATCAGAGTTGTCAAAGTGGAGATCTCGGATGCCTGTTTCGTGTTCTTTGTAATCTCTATTATCTCGTCTATGCATGGTACGTGGGCCATTGCACGCTTGACTGCAGACGCATATTTCTTCCTATATATCCCGTCTTCTTATCATGCAGAGCCATGCCGTCATGGGTCCAATGCTTTACACTATGGATGAACGACGTTCTGGTGGGAAGGGTGCCCCTTCTAATAAGACATGATGTGCTCCCGAGAGCCCATATTTGGATACTGGAAAACTCTTATGCACGCCCTCAACTTTGCTTGTAGGCATGTTATTATGACCAAGTCTAAGTTCATTAACACGCAATGCATATGCTGAAAACATATCCAAATATGGGCCCATAGTCCCATACCAGTTGTCTTTGTCTTCAGCATCAAAATCTTTATATGCAAGCTCAGTTTCGGCTAGTACAGAAATCCAAAGAGTGTTTACTATTTATTTATTTGGCACAACTACAGATAAAGAAGTAACTCATACAAATAATATACTTAGCACATAATAAATGTAAATTCGATACCCGATTAGGGTTGAGCACAGCACTTGTTGGATAATACACACATCAAAAAAGTCTAAGCAACATGCATGATATTACAAATTTACCATTTATATTAATTTATTTTACCATTTATTTTAATTATAACGTATATTATTATAACATATATTATAACGTTGTATTTTATTTTTAAAATAATATTTTTAGGGTTCTATGATGTAAAAATAACAGCTGTTTTCTTTATAAGTTCTTTTAATAACAGAAATTAACAATATTAGAATATACAGGTACATAAGAAACTAAACTTTTTTTTTACAAATTGAAATTTCTTAAGAAAATGAATTTATTGTGAAAGAATAGGACAATTTAATACAAAGTATGCCCTCCTCTGCTATTCAGAACTTGTCGGCAACGATTATTCATTGAATTAATGAGACTGTTTATGTCATCTTGCGGTATTCGCTCCCAATGGAATTGTAGCAAATCCTTCAGCTGTTGGGTTGTTGTCACTCCGTCCAAGTCCTTCAAAACACGTCTCTGGAGCATGTCCCATGCGTGCTCGATGGGGTTGAGGTCTGGCGATTGTGCAGGCCAGGGCAATACCTGGATGTTCTCCGTTGCCAAGTATTCACTGGTTCGCCGAGCTGTATGTGAACGCGCATTGTCATGCATTAACGTAAAATCGGAGCCAAAGGTTTGTGCAAATGGATGGACATAAGGTCTGAGAATATCCTCAACGTAATTTTCAGCGTTCATGTTTCCATTTACAAAAACGAGCTCAGTTCGCCTGTTCTTCATAATACCCGCCCATACCATAACTGTTGAGCCGCTGTATGGATGAACTTCCTGAACGCACCTGAGTCTTTCAGTATTTCCGGGTCGACGGTACACTCGCACCCTTCTTGTATCAGGCCTAAACCCGAATCGCGACTCATCGGAAAACATAATTTTATCCCATTGTTCCTGGGTCCATGTTATGCGTTCTCTACACCATTCATTTCGACGAGCGCGATTCCCGTGACGTATCGGTGGGCACCTGATAGGGCGTCGAGCTCGTAGGCCGTACTCATGCAGTCGATTTCGCACAGTTTGGGGACTTACATCAACACCACTTGAATTTTGTAGCCTCAAACTTATCTCTCGAGCGGTTAACATCGGCTGGCGTCTTGCAGTCAGTTGTATGTACCGGTCTTGCCGAGTGGTTGTACTCCTTTTACGGCCTGGATGCTGTTCAGCGGGTTCCCCTGTATTATTGTAGCGCTGCCAAAGACGACAAATAACACTTCTATGAATACCAAAATGTCGAGATACCTGAGATTGATTACTTCCCGCTTGCAACATCCCTACAGCTCTTTGCATTTCATCTGCCGTCAAATGACGTCGCTCCATGACGTAAAGAATATCTAACAATTCAATTTTGTCGCCAACTGTATTTAAATGGTTGGTAAAATTATAAAATCAAGACTAAAACGTAGCAATTAACATGCACTCAAATTCAAACAAATTCGCAGTCATTTGAATTTTATGAAAAAAAACAAAACATAATCGAAATTTTTTTTTTACAACCAGCCAGTATGTCATCAATAACAAAAAAGTTTACTTACCTATACACTTTGAGTGAGTAAATACTTAGAAATTAATTAATATAAATGGTAAATTTGTAATATCATGCATGTTGCTTAGACTTTTTTGATGTGTGTATTATATAAAATTAAAGGGGACTAGAACCAGAATAAAATTACATGCAAGTCAGTATAAAAATCAAATGCAAAATATAAGAATAAAAAGAAAGAAAAGGTAAACGGGCGTTTTGTTTGGACATATGACCCATGGCGTACACGAACGAAATATGGCGGGATATATAGTTAAATATACCTATTACTAACTGATATAGGTCCCACTGTTGTGGGGTATGGGAGAATAGAGAAAAATGGAAATTTTGTTTATTGTTTTTATGGCATTAATAAACCAATTTTGAATATATTTCAGTAACCTATTGGGCTTATTTCGATAATACTTGGAACAGTAGTCTGTTTAAAATAACATTGTTCACATTATTACGTTTGTACACAAATAGCAAAGAAATAAAATCACGTGCTACATAAATGTTTTTTTGTTGTACTGGATACCTACAGTTCGCGCAACCTAACTTGGCCGGGCTGAAGTTAGCTTTCAGAGAAGTTTGTGCATGTACAGGAACAAAAAAACACCCACTTCCTATGTTCCCGGTTATTTAGTTCCAAATATGACATATGCGCAGCTGATTTGCAACAACTTCAAGCCGGTCACCTTTTTGTCTGGTGTAAGCGTGTTATTAAACCGTTAGGTATAATTCAAAACTATCGCTTTAATTTCATTTTCTACAAACATAATAATGTTCAGTACTTGGTTATAACTATTTAAATACAGTCAAATAACTTTTTTCTCCCGGCAGATACATAAAATATTTTTATATAATTAGAAAAGAGGTATTAAACTCTACAATTTAAAACTAGTTTGGTTTTTGTACGCTAAAAATATCAAAGTGGGTCAGATTCGCCCTGTTACCTTTGGTAAATAAATTAGATGTCAAATTATAAAACTAATGATAGATATAATTTAACAAACAAACTAAAACCTAATTAAATTTATAACTATATATTAAATTAAATTACACTATTAAAACATTAGAAATTAGAGTACAAACTATACACAGTAATTACAGGTAAAATTAGATTAATAAATTGGATTAATAAATTAAATTAATTGGGCTCAATAATTAAAACTGTTTACATTTTTTAAGGTATATACTATGCGGGTCATGATAAATATCTAAGTCTTTGGCATGGTCATTTCATTGGAGATAGCATAATCCTTCCCTTTGTAATGAATATTGTAAGAGGTCTTAACAGTTTTCTTCATCATGTTAGTTTCCTGTTTCTTAACCTTCTGTCTGTTGACATTATGTATAGTAAATATGATGCTCACTATGTGATTTCCTACTGTGATATTGTGTTTGATCTCATCAATCTCAGAGTTTTCATCTGCTCTATCCACTTTCATAGCTGCCACATCGGCTGCAGGCCTCTTTGCAAACACAGATACCAGCAGTTAGCTGTACATCTCCACTATGGATGCGAGACATTTGAACTTTTTTGTGGCATCTAGATCAATTTTTGGCTTCTTAGCATTTTCTATTGGTTTTTTGCTGTCTGGGTCAACTACATGGAATGTCGTCATTCTTCCTATTTAGGGTGGGAGATCCGCTGGTTGTTGCCATTGTTATGAAATGTTTTTGTTGTTTTTGTCAAGTCGATGATTGATAATGAAAGGATCTGTTCATACTACATTTACTGCTTAAGACCTACAGAATCGATATTTAAATAGAAAAAGTAAAATTTTATTTTTGCAAAACAACCGGGTTCGATTCCCAACTGAGTGTAGTATATTTTTCAAATACCTATATAAATGCAGTTTTTCTTTTAATCAAAATCGGTGACATAGTTCCTAAGAACAAATCTTCGTATGACTTATAGTTTAGGACTTTCCCATACTGACCCATTTGAATGAGCCACCCTGTATAACGTTACGCACATGACGTTACGAAAGCACATTTTTAAACAAGAAAACCTTTTAAAACTTAAAATAGCTTACATTCGATAAATCCAATTGTCTAAAGTGATCATAAAATACTCCGTGCAATGAAAAGTAAGAAGTTTTCATTTCGAAATAACATTTTAACATATAGAAAATACAGTACTTACGGGAACACAATTTTAAATAAATAAAATAAAATATCTTTATTTCAGACTTAAGTTATTTAGTCCATAATTAACTTTAACTTTGTGATTAGTATGTTCAACAATTTGTATTCTTAATGTCTAAGTTAGTATTGTTAGTTATTATTTTGGTCCGAGGTCACGTCGCAACGGTAAGTAACAATTTAACAAATCTGACACATTATAAATGTCACCGGAAATGAGTTGATTCTGTCAAAAACGGGTTGCTAGACCATAAAAATGCAGCACATTTAGTATTTTTTATCGTAAAAATGGCAAAAACTGCCGTTACTTAATGGAATTCCGGTATACCGAGAATCCGTGGACAAATTTAAAATTGAAGTTATTTAATTATGTACTAAAGTCGAATTAAAACTGTTAATTAATATATTAACAAAACCTTTTAAAAATGAATAAAATACCTTTTTAGTGATTTTGAAGAATTAATTTTATGGTAGGGCAGTTCAAAGCTAGCAAGGTATGAACATCGTAAAAACGGGGGGTCCCTCGTCACATTTGTTTTAATTATTAAAATTCTATACATTTTTTAATATATTGACATATTATTAGAAATTACTGTTTTTTAAATTTTCTATCTTTTGATATAACACATGTTGCAATAACAAATATAAAATATATAATTATTGAAGTTTGTAATCTATGGACATGATGATTTAACAAGGGTCAAAAATTTTTAAAAACATTTTACATTCTTTCTTCCCACTTGTGCTTCGGCTGATGTCATCTCGAAGAAAAAACAATCTCATGTCTTTTTTAACATGTTTGCTTCCCAAATTTCGAACTGGTTGTACTTTTCTTATACGCCCACGTAACTCCACAAGACTGGCGACAAATGTTTTGCATTTTTTATTTTTTACTTCAGTAATTTCAGCAATGTTCTTCATTACACGTTTTTCCTTCTGAGTTCTAGTTTTATTATATGCTGATCGTAAAGCAAGCCTCCTATCGTTTTCATGTGACGATTTTTCACTTTATTTAGTATTGATCGCCGTGGAATCCCAAATTGTTTTTCAGCTTCCCTACTTGAAATAGATTTATTTTGCACAAGCTCTACTGCTAACACCGTCTCCGTGTGGGGACGGAGTAAGTGTCCTTCTAACAACGTAGCTGCAATACCTGATGAAGGGCTAGTGCAATTCCATTTTGCCATCGAATCGTTGCCAAAATCAAAAATAACAAAAAAGTTTTCTCAGTCCCAGATCTAATAAATAAAATCCGCCAGATCCATCGTTCACTACTTTCATGAGCGTATCGTAGGCATATTTTTGTTGTTGATTTAAAAGGGGTACTGTTCTATCAACCATTTCTCGTAATGTTTCGGAATCGTATTGGGCTTCGCGTCTCAATTCTTGATCAAATGAGTCGTGCATTGGGCGATTGGGTGCTATCATTCCTATTTGTGTTAATACTTTGTTGGTAAGCATCAAGCACATGTCCTCAATTAAAATTAATGCTTCATTGTGAATTTCTTCGTTCATTTGCAAATCTGCATTCGATGTTCTAAGACAGATGCGTCTTAGAACATCGATTGCAGATTTGCAAATGAACGAAGAAATTCAAACATGCATTCAGTTCATCAGCAGCATCATATGCAATATGTCTTCCGCCATATGATCATTGTATTTATGCCATAAATCAGTAGGTGTTAATGGGAAGCATGTAGACAAAATTATAGAAAACAATGTTCGTATTTGTTTAGCATTTGACGAGATCACAGCATCTTTGAAAGTGTGGTCCCAATGAGTGTCATTCTCTAACAATCCCAAATGTTGACAGGCTTCTCCGTATGTGCCACACAATACATACATTAATAGATCGCAGATGTTGGAATGATGTTGGACCACGAACTTTGACTAACAACACTCGTCTTGACTGGGATGGACCGCATAAAGACGGCCTAGTGCATCGGTGGAAAATACTCGTGGGTAACCTGGAACAGGCTGTCCTCGTTTTTGTCGTTCAAATTTTTTTGATGATTGATTCCAGGTGTAGTATCTTGGCATTTCAGAGTAAAGTAACGTTCTGGCAAAATCATCATTTTGCCACATTTCAAAGAAACTGGTTAATATTGTCGATGGTGGCCTGTCAACTCGTTGTAATACGTTTGCATCTGTGAGTGTAAGGGACTTCATCATTTGAATTTTCGGCAGCAACTGTTTAGAAAGTTATTTTATACTGAAATCTACGCTCTCAACAAAATTTTGATTATAAATAAAACAATACATGCGCGAAAATATAAGAGTAAATGTATAAAATTCTTCAAAATAGTAGCGTGTTACAACGATTATTTTTACACCCTACAATTCGATGAATGATTTTATAAATTTATGATGCAAATCTAGACAAGAATCATATGATTCATATTAGTTATATATTCAAGAATAATAAAAACTAACAAAAACTTACCCTTTATAGAGTTTTTTCAACAAAAATACACAATTTGTGAAGCGAAATAACTTCGGGTGCGTCCACTGCAAGTGCAAATTTGAAATGGCCTATAAAATTATTTGAATACCTTGACTCAACGAGTTTTTTTTTTCTTCAGTTGGCTAATTTCATAGGGATCAATAACATAGCAATTTCAACTTTGTGGCGTATACATTTATTATCAAAATCGTATAAAAACCGACGTGGGTCACCTGAGCGCAGATCTACGCTTAGGCACCGAAACGACATTTACGGATGAGCGTAGATCTGCGCTTAGGCAATTGAGAGGCATAATGATAGTCAAATAGATGAATGTTTAATCGATGCTATGCTTAGATAAAAATTCCCCGATAGACCCTGGCCTGGTTTCCGTTTCGATGAGCTCTGTCTGAATTCTCTTAATGACTTCGATCATGTATGGTGTCATTATCCAATTTCTCGTCTTCATAAACTTGACCCACTTGACGGAGGAGTTGCTTCTGATAGTTAGTCCATCAGACTCCGTATCAGCGCTTTCGCCGGACACTGTAATCGGGTCGCCTGAAACAGTGAACTGCATGGCTTGACTATGGTTTCTCTTGTGGATATATGCCACAAGGAAAACATTGGATACTGTTCCGGTGACACCATACTCCAGGCACATCCTGGCGTTGCGGGACCTTTCCAACCCTAGTAGAGCCCCTACTCCGTGTACAAAAAAGAAGTAGGAAGGATTGACCACTGTGGAATATGCAGACTTTCTGACTAGTCCCAGATCCGACTGATAGGGTAAATAAGACTCCGGATTCCCTGCCTCTTCGTTTTGCTCATCCTTATGAGATCTAGGACTACTGGTTCGTATGTTATCCAGGCAGGGACATCCTCTAGATTTTCTGAGCCTATAATCCTTAAGAAAAATCTGATAGAAAGTAAGGACGCGCAATCCCTGTATCGAGATGCTATTGTCCCGATGCGAGCTGAGGCAAACGGAGCTTTGGGGAATCTGTGGAGGAACATGTCAATGCCCGCTATCATTTTGAGATAATCGGGATCATTAAGCCATCCCCCCACGAGAGATATGAGGGCATCCGGTTTTGGAACATTTTCGGGAATGCCTACTGCTTGGGACATAATGCGGTTAGATATTTGTCCCTGATAATTTGAGTCCACGATAAATCCCATGCGATAGATGCTGCAGAATAGGATTACTATGCTCAGGTCTGCCCTTACTGGTTCCCCACCTGTTCTAGCAAGGGCTGATGCCGTGGATGACTTGAGACTCACATTAAATAGGTCCCACACTGAAATCTCCTCTTCTATTTCAGCAATTGTTATACCGAATGATTTCCACTGACTAGGGTTCTTTATTTTGATAACCCTTAAGTATAGGTAAACAAATTCTTTGCCGGCATCTAGGTCTGGTTTAGAATCTATCAGACTGCCAAGAAAGGCTTCTTTGGCTGTTTCAACGTTGGAGTAAATCGTTTTGATTACAAGGGAAGGTTTTTCTCGAGTAGAAAAATAACTAGACGGATATTCGTACTCCAATCCAGAAGATGGAGCCACGATCACTATAGGTTGCTTATTTGTAATAAATTTCAAAGAAGCCATTTTTCACAAAAACCAGGATTTCTGTTGAATGAATGAAAAAGACTTAAAATTATCAAAAATGCTCAAAATAATACGTTATTACGTTAAAAATGCAACACGCTTTACATTAACGTAGGTACGAAAGCTCGGCGCGGGCACTGACCTTCGAATAACACCACGCGCGTTAGATACTTACGTGAAATACGTCGCAAGCGCGCCGGGCCGATCAGCTGTTTCTTAATATCTAGTTTTAGTTCATTTTCATTTAATTTTATACGGACAACTACTACAATATTGCATAAAATAATGTTTAAAGACAGTGTGTGGCAAGGATTTTCACAAGTATCAATAAATTAAGACAGAGTCAGGACTAATACTAATGGATCGCACAAACTAGCATTCGTAGGATTCGAACCCGCGACCTTGCACGACAGTTGCAGACGTGACGAATTAAACTATACCCCATGTTAGCTTTTATGTTACTTTATTTTATTTTTATACAAATAAACAATGACTAGCGGGCTATAGGAATTACCGTGAAACAGTAAGTAATAGTTTAATTAGGAAAAAAATGTACTGTAGGGGAATAAAATAAAGATTAAAACCATTAGTAAGTATGAAACAAATTACTTTAGGCGGTTACATAGAAATCTTTACTATTCATAACAGGAGTCTAACAAATTAGCCCGCGTTGGTTTCGAACAGGCGCTCTTAGGCACGGCGAGCGGCGCGTCTTTATATCCAACCAACGCACCACAGAAGCATTCATTTCTTTTTCGTTAAGTTTCTTTGGTATTGAAAACTTGAATTGTACTGTATTTACGACACAACAATTATAGGGCTTTTATTAAACAATAATACATGATATCGTGTACGAGTATAATAACTAGACTAGACTGATAAATAAGTGGCAAACCAGTACAATTTAATAAGCTGTTATGTCTTTACAAATAAACACGGTATCTGATTTCAAATGTTATTATTATTCATCATATCAGCCTATAGACGCCCACTGCTGGACATAGGCCTCCTCCAAAAGTTTCCACCCTGCGCGGTCCTGTGCCTCCCTCATCCATCGGCTTCCCGCCGTCCTAATCTGTGTAATAAGTGAGGGGTCTCCCCACCCTGCGTTTTCCGGTGTGCGGTCGCCATTCTAGAACTTTTCTGCTCCAACGGCCATCAGTTCTCCGCGCTATGTGCCCTGCCCACCGCCACTTTAACCGGGAAATCCTGAGCGCTATGTCGGTCACTTTGGTTCTCCTGCAAATCTCCTCGTTTCTGATTCGATCACGCAGGGAAACTCCCAACATAGCTCTCTCCATTGCCCTCTGAGTGACGGTAAGCCTTCTGAGAAGGCCCATAGTCAGCGACCACGTTTCAGCTCCATATGTCATCACTGGCAACACACATTGGTCGAAGACCTTTGTCTTCAGACACTGCGGTAATGTGGACGAGAAGATACGTTTTAGTTTTCCGAACGCTGCCCATCCGAGTTGGATTCGACGAGTGACCTCCTTCTCAAAGTTGGACTTACCTAGCTGGACTAACTGTCCCAGGTAAATATACTCGTCGACAACTTCGAGTGTAGAGCCTCCAACCATGATTGGAGTGGGTGCAACATGGACATTTGCCATGATCTTGGTCTTGTCCATGTTCATTTTAAGACCCACTTGTTGAGAGACACTACTGAGGCCACCGAGCATTGTGTTTAGGTCTTCCATGGTCTCAGCCATGACCACGATGTCGTCGGCAAATCGGAGATGCGTGATATACTCGCCATTAATATTGATGCCAAGTCCGTCCCAGTGTAGTGTGAGCTGGTCACATACATCATCCGATAACAAGGAATAGATTACGGTTGTATACCCGAAAACGAAATGGCTTTATCAGTTTTGACAAAAAATTCTATCATAATTCAAATTCATTAAGATCGTTATTTAATGTTTATTCGTGAGCTTGACGTCATTGGTTGACCGTAATCAAAACTATGCTTAGATTAAAAGTGCAATCTATTTTAAACTTTCAATTCAACGCAATAAATAATAATATCTACTAACACAATACAAATGTCACTGTATTAAACTGTAGAGTTTGTATTTGAAAAACCATGAAAAACCATTAAATAATTTAAAACTAAAGTCAACTTGTTACTTGTGACATTACAAGCTTGTCATTTCAGAAAAACTGAAATGTAGAATTTAAATATTGGCTGGTAAGCCACCCAATTGTTGGTACCTTAAGAGTGGACTTCGTGTCAGACTAAAATATAAAATATCATAAAATGATAAAATACTTTAATCTTTGCTTATACTTAATCATAATTATGAGAATGAATAGTATTAAATAAATATTATTGGCACTAATACCAATAAAAGGATTCTGATAAGTTAATTGTTGCTATGTTGACACATGAAATAAATACAATATGATAAAAATATTAAATAAATAATATATTTTCAACTTGAATAATCATACTGAACTTGAATTATCTATAGTTTTTTCTTTCTTTTTACTCACTTTTAACTCTTAAGTGCCAATTATTGTAGGACTTCTAACGATTAGGTGGTTTACCCTAATTTGTTTTATATTATAAAATTACGAAAACTTTAAATTGAAATATGCGCCAATGACGTCATGCAAGAAATGATAGGGATGGACATAGAAGGAAAAAAGAGAGAAATTCATTAGAATAAAACGTTTTACCGAAAATATGCTCTAGTAACAGTCAATAACGTTGACTTTATTAATTGTTTTTATACATATCTAACGACTATTTGCTAATACAAGAGAACTGATATGGCAAAGTAGCGTCATGATTTAGCTGATGTTTTGTTGTGCGATATTGAACCCAATAGTTTTATGACATGCAACTAACATTAACTCTAGAGGTGATAAAGCCATTTAGTTTTTGACTATACTATAACTATCATAAGATACTAAGATAAGACATTAAGATAGTAATATAGCTATAAGACACGTAGATATTAAGTATATAAATGGTGGTAAGATGTAATTAAAGGAGCATTCAACATGTCATCATAGTATCATTTACTACCCCACTTCTACATCATCTGACGAGTTCCGGTGCCCACTCCACACCAGTTCAAGAGCCTAAAAGCATCTTCCAGCGCAGCGGAAAACAGTTTCGGGGATATGACATCCCCCTGTCTCACTCCTCGCTGCAGCTGGATAGGCTTCGAACATCGATCTTGAAGACGGACCGACATTGTGGCGTTTCTGTATAAACACTGCAACTTCGATGTACCGATGGTCAATTTGGCACCGTTGGAGAGACCGTAACACTGCCCAAGTCTCGATCGAATCGAAGGCTTTCTCATAGTCCACAAACGCCAAGCATAAAGGCCGGTTATACTCATTGCACTTTTGTATAATTTGCCGCAGCGTATGAATGTGGTCTATGGTACTAAAGCCATTTCGGAAACCGGCTTGTTCGGGAGGCTGGAAGTCGTCCAGTCTGCGTTCGAGACGATTCGTAATGACTCTCGAAAACAATTTGTAGACGTGACTCAGAAGAGTGATGGGTCTGTAATTCTGAAGGAGCGTTCTATCGCCCTTCTTAAAGAACAGTATCACCACCCCTCTGTGCCATGCCTGTGGCGTTTTTCCCTCGAGTAAGACGGAATTAAATAGCTTTCGAAGAGCCTTGAGAACGGGTTCTCCTCCGGCCTTCTGCAACTCGTTTGTGATTCCGTCATCCCCCGGCGCCTTGTTGTTCTTCAGTTGTTTGAGAGCATTACTAATCTCACACAGGCTAACGTCCGGGATTTCGTCGGTATGGTGTCGTGTTAATCTAGCCCTAGGATCGGTGGCTAGATCACTAATAGGTGGTCGTGTTGAGGTGTATAACTGCCCGTAATATTTCTCTATCTCCTCTTGAAGCTCAGGCTTTGACGACACTATTCTGCCATCTCCAGTCTTGAGCCTATTATTATTATTCGTTATTAACTATTGGTACTGTAGTAGTTGTTCAAACTGCTTCCCACTTTGTTGTAAACACAATCGTGCACGTTTTTGAATGTTACCACGAATTCTGTCAGGGTCACTGTATCACTTTTTATAATATCAAACGCACTAAGAACTCGTTGTTTTAATTCTTCAACACTACGCGCTTCTTCCGTGTAAACAAGACGTTTTATTTCGGACCATAGGTAAAAATCCATGGGTGTCAACTCAGGGCTACGCGGCGGCCAAGACACGGGACCGCCTCGGTTGATCCATCTTTCTTCGAACTCATTGTGTAGGTACTCTCGCACGGATCGAGAGTAATGGGCTGGGCAACCGTCGCCGTCGTGCTGATAGTAGAGATTGCTTAAATATGCTACAGGTACGTCTTCGAGTAGCTCCGGAACAACATTTTGTAACATATCAAGGTAGGTGCCACCCGTGAGATTACCTTGTATGAAGACAGGTCCGATAATTTGCGTATTTATTATACCAGCCCACACATTCACACTGAATCTAATCTGGTGTGAGTGTTCCTTTATTAGGTGGGGGTTATTAAACGACCACCAGTGTTCGTTTTGTATGTTAAACATTCCCACACGAGTAAATGTTGATTCGTCAGTCCATAAAATGTTGACACTTAGATGGTCAATTAACCACCGACACATTGTCATACGCGACTCAGGGTCTGCAGCGTAAAGCGCCTGAGTGCGCCTATAGTGGTATGGGTGTAATACTTCGGCGTTTAGTAATTTCCACACATACGAATGACTGACTCCAAATTGCCGCGCAGCCGCTCTGGTACTTCGTCGCGGATGTCGTTCAAAGTACTCCAGTATGTTTTCTTCGAGGGCCGCCGAGTTCTGTGGTCCGCGATGTCCTTGCGCATGAGTAGGAGTGTGGAACTGATAAATTACTAGTAACTGATAAATTAAAAGTAGTAGTACAGCCAGCAGATCATGACATTGAAATATCAGTAGAAGGTTTAGCTAACTTATGGAATCAATTAAAGTCATTAAGATTAACAACAGAAGACATGGGAGAATTGTACAAAAAAATAAGAAGTACAGTATTTAAAATTGACAATTATCGCGGGCCAAAAATACATATACATCCGTCGTCACATGCCGGAGATCTTATGTAATAATCTCATACAACCTCTCCAAACAAAAGCTACAATTGTAGCCATCACGAAAACAGTTTGAAATATACGGAGACACAGCATCGTAATAAGTAAACACACCACTTATAGAAAACACAAATAGAGCACAGCACGATTCGCACAGATAATACATTGTTCGCTGGGGCTTATAAAACATAACCTTAATAGTCACCCAGTAACATCGCGGAGCACTTATACGATCATAGAAGTCTGTCATTAGATCAGCAATTTCATGAAGATCAAAGTTATCCTCAACTGATAAAACTGGCGAAGACATCATTGTAGAGTCACCGAACAACCAAACCGAACTGTGAATAAAATATTTTTGGAAGGGCTTATAAGCAAGGTATCCGGGTCTTTGTTTGCGCCATCGTCGTATTTTTCCAGCATCTTGCCGTATAACGATTCTGCTGTTATTTGACTCCCCAGTGATATCCAGGTTTTCCCATATTCCGATTGTCGTTTGTGAGTTTGCATTTGCATAATTTACAGAGTTTGTCGCGGTTATGAATGGGGTTCTATTTCCTAGATTAGTAATTTTAATGTTTACTCCTTTTACTCTTGCAGTGTGGAACACCTTTGTCATGTCGTTGTCGTCTTTTTCCGTCATATAAAAATACATACAACTTAACCTTTTTTCTTTTTTTTCTTTTTTTGCGTGGGAAAACCTTTTATAGGCCGTCTACCCGCCTTTGGCCCAGGCGGGCAGGTGTGTCGGAATCCCGAAAGATGGTAATACGGTTTACCGACTAAAAACCCACGGTGTTCCTCTCTCACCCAAAATGCCGAGACGGCGAGAAGACTAGCATTACTCGAGCCGTCCCGGCGGGTGCTGGTCCGCGACTGCGAACCCCGAAACGAAGGGCAAGACCGTGCCCTTCCTCTGTAGACAGGCGTACGTGGAACACTACGCCGTCCTCTCTGGCCTGCTACTCAACGGCGACAAACTGGCCATAGTTTGCCGCCCGCAGGCCCCTCACGGTGGCTGGAGGTCGTCTCGTGGCGCCCTCCTTTGACGCCCAGATCTGCGGGTTGAGAGGGAGGATGATCGACTGATCTCCCTTTCCGCCGCTTCCTTGACGGACAGAACCGTCTCTGCGAATGAAGCGGCGGCTTCCCAAGCACTCTCGCTTCGTACCATCAAACTGATGAGTACCAGCAGCGAGAGGCTACCCACCCTGACAGCGCCGGCTAACTCAACAGGCCTATTCTTCTAGATCACTGATGTCTGCCACTTTGATCTGGATCAATCTGTGTCCCTTTTTCTTCTCATTATTAATTACATAATATGATTGGCACTGCTTTGATGATTTTCTTTTGGAGCAATCCCGTTTTGCTCTCTGCTTCTTGCTAATCGGACCTGGTTGTTTTGATGAAGGATATGAAATGTGGTTCGGCGACGGGAAACCCTGAGCGTACTGAGAGAACATGACATCAGGAGAATAATTCATTGTTATCGATGATCTGAAACAAAGAAAATAATTTGTGCTCGGTTAACTATATTAAGATGATAACTATTTTTGTGAGTAATTTGAATAATAAACATTACCGTTTAGGTTGTCAATTGCATGTTAGGATTATTGTTTTCTTTGTCCGATTCTGTTAGATATTTGCACAACTTTTTCCTATATTCTACTATCCCCAATTTAGTCTTCATGGTTTCTTTATAAATTATGTAAAAATTGAGTAAAGCAGTGTTCAACAACAATTCAACAGCAAGTTTTCTGTACCATTTTACAGTTTTCCTCAAAGGTGTTGAGTATGCGATCATCTGATCAGATAGGTCTTCAGAAGATTTTGCGTTGTTATAATCCACTACTATGAATGTAGGCTAACAACTCAGCAATGATAATATTAATGATATACACTTCACTGTATTCGACATTTTGCTAATTACGCGTGGGGCGATTTATCTAAAACACAAGCGAGACAGACGGCCGCGCGCGCGTATTTAATAAAAATACAGAAAAATTACAAACAAATGTCTTTTATTGTATTAAAGAATCCTCCAAGTTGATAAGTCATCCAGATTTCTCACTATATTGAAATTTAAACATGCATGAGGCTTAAGCGTATGAAATTCACGTATCCGCCTAATGACCCTTTCTACATGTATTCTTAAACTAGCTATTTGTTCAGTTAGCTTAGCTTCATTTTTAGAAATTTTTACCCCTGTTTCAGCACTTGGAGGTCTTATTAATATAATACCTGATTTTATTGGGTCCCTGCCGTTTTGCCAAAAAGATTTTGACAAAATTTCATTACCCAAAGAAATTCTACCAAACTTTTTTTACACCAATGTATCATTATGAATTATTTTAATACGCATATTTTCATTTGGACAAATTTTTAGTTGGCAGAGTATTGCTAAGGAAAATGATATTTAGTCATTTGGTCTTTTAACAAGTGTTTTATTTTAGCAAACAATCTTTAGACAAATAACGTTTCATCAAATGATTTGTTTAGACATCCTTATTTTTAACCAATACTAACTAAATATTGCATATGCGCATGAGTAGGAGTGTGGAACTGATAAATTACTAGTAACTGATAAATTAAAAGTAGTAGTACAGCCAGCAGATCATGACATTGAAATATCAGTAGAAGGTTTAGCTAACTTATGGAATCAATTAAAGTCATTAAGATTAACAACAGAAGACATGGGAGAATTGTACAAAAAAATAAGAAGTACAGTATTTAAAATTGACAATTATCGCGGGCCACAAATACATATACATCCGTCGTCACATGCCGGAGATCTTATGTAATAATCTCATACAACCTCTCCAAACAAAAGCTACAATTGTAGCCATCACGAAAACAGTTTGAAATATACGGAGACACAGCATCGTAATAAGTAAACACACCACTTATAGAAAACACAAATAGAGCACAGCACGATTCGCACAGATAATACATTGTTCGCTGGGGCTTATAAAACATAACCTTAATAGTCACCCAGTAACATCGCGGAGCACTTATACGATCATAGAAGTCTGTCATTAGATCAGCAATTTCATGAAGATCAAAGTTATCCTCAACTGATAAAACTGGCGAAGACATCATTGTAGAGTCACCGAACAACCAAACCGAACTGTGAATAAAATATTTTTGGAAGGGCTTATAAGCAAGGTATCCGGGTCTTTGTTTGCGCCATCGTCGTATTTTTCCAGCATCTTGCCGTATATCGATTCTGCTGTTATTTGACTCCCCAGTGATATCCAGGTTTTCCCATATTCCGATTGTCGTTTGTGAGTTTGCATTTGCATAATTTACAGAGTTTGTCGCGCTTATGAATGGGGTTCTATTTCCTAGATTAGTAATTTTAATGTTTACTCCTTTTACTCTTGCAGTGTGGAACACCTTTGTCATGTCGTTGTCGTCTTTTTCCGTCATATAAAAATACATACAACTTAACCTTTTTTCTTTTTTTGCGTGGGAAAACCTTTTATAGGCCGTCTACCCGCCTTTGGCCCAGGCGGGCAGGTGTGTCGGAATCCCGAAAGATGGTAATACGGTTTACCGACTAAAAACCCACGGTGTTCCTCTCTCACCCAAAATGCCGAGACGGCGAGAAGACTAGCATTACTCGAGCCGTCCCGGCGGGTGCTGGTCCGCGACTGCGAACCCCGAAACGAAGGGCAAGACCGTGCCCTTCCTCTGTAGACAGGCGTACGTGGAACACAACGCCGTCCTCTCTGGCCTGCTACTCAACGGCGACAAACTGGCCATAGTTTGCCGCCCGCAGGCCCCTCACGGTGGCTGGAGGTCGTCTCGTGGCGCCCTCCTTTGACGCCCAGATCTGCGGGTTGAGAGGGAGGATGATCGACTGATCTCCCTTTCCGCCGCTTCCTTGACGGACAGAACCGTCTCTGCGAATGAAGCGGCGGCTTCCCAAGCACTCTCGCTTCGTACCATCAAACTGATGAGTACCAGCAGCGAGAGGCTACCCACCCTGACAGCGCCGGCTAACTCAACAGGCCTATTCTTCTAGATCACTGATGTCTGCCACTTTGATCTGGATCAATCTGTGTCCCTTTTTCTTCTCATTATTAATTACATATGATTGGCACTGCTTTGATGATTTTCTTTTGGAGCAATCCCGTTATGCTCTCGGCTTCTTGCTCATCGGACCTAGTTGTTCTGGTATAGGACATGAAATGTGGTTCGGCGACGAGAAACCCTGAGCGTACTGAGAGAACATGACATCAGGAGAATAATTCGTTGTTATCGATGATCTAAAACAAAGAAAACAATAATTAAGCATTTTAGTTAAATCATGAGGATAAACTCATTCAGATTCAAAATATACTAACTAATTACTTGCTTTGAATCGACGAACACTACAACGAGCAACCGCTTAACCCATATGTGCTCAACTTTTTTATTATTTATTGGTAATTTATTAAGTCAAAGAAACGATTTTTCGAAAATAAAATATACTTATACATTGTTCTTATTTTAAGATATATAGGCCATCAGATAGTCATTAAATTCGCAAAGCGTGATATACAGGGTCTTTCAATAAGCGTGTTCGAACTTTGACTGTTTATAGTGATCCTCTTGTTAAAGCTACATCTGTCAAAATGGTTCTCATTTATTAAATATGTTTTGCTAAATCATCATGGATAGTTATACCTTCAACAACGTGCAAATGATAAAATAATTTAATCAAAATAAGTGTTCTGTTCGCCAACGCATCCGAGACCGAGAGAGCTCTATTTGCGTTGTAGTGGAGGAATTTCAGAACACTGAAACTAAATATCAACAAACTACACTCGAGACCAAAAGTTCCGGGTCACTAGCATTTACTTCAATATCTTGAAAACGAATAAAGCTATCGTATTAAAATAAATTGAACTTTATAGACAATTTAATGTTACTAAAATAAAATGCATTACATTTACTACTGACCATTTATTTTATTATGTTTAAAAGGACAAATTAAAAATGGCGTCATTTTGCTTGTAAAACCAAAACTGAAAATATTTAATTTTTTATATTTACAAGTAGTTTTAACACGGTTTAGTACTTGGTATTACCCCCACGTGCTGTCTGGACTGCTGCAATGCGATTTGGCATGCTGTACACCAAGTTTCTGAAACACTGTTGGGGAATGTTCTCCCATTCCTCTACCAATGCATGTTTCAAGTCACTAAGCGTAATTAAAGGAGGATCTTGTTGTCTTATGGCTAACGCAGAGCGGGACGGCATGGCAAAGTATTTTAATTTTTACTAATGGAAATTCAACCGTACTGTTACATAAAAATTGAAATTGCATTGAAAGGGATTTTTCAATGCCGCGGCATCATTTTAAAGCATAGCAATTTATGTCGTATTTCTGTAACAGTACGGTTGAATTTCCATTAGTAAAAATTAAAATACTTTGCCATGCCGTCCCGCTCTGCGTTAGCTATTACCCGTCGTCCGAGCTCGATTGGGTTGAGGTCGGGGCTACGTGCTGGCCACACCATGGGACGAATATTCACCTCATCAAGGTAGTCTTGCACTACACGAGCAGTGTGGGGACGGGCGTTATCCTGCATAAAGATGGCATTCTCACCAAGTCTTGCCATAAATGGACCGACGTGCTCGTTGAGGATTTCATCCACGTATCTTACGACATTAAGAGTACCGTTTTCGATCAGTACAAGCTCTGTTCGGCTTTCCGCAGAAATTCCAGCCCACACGAGTACCGAACCACCACCGTATGACACCTTTTCTTCAATACAGGCTTGCATAAATCTTTCTCCTGGTCTTCTGTACACCTTTGCCCTTCCGTCGTGTGTATACAGCATAAATTTTGATTCGTCCGAGAATATGACATTTGACCAATTTTCAATCGTCCAATTCGAGTGTTCGCGTGCATAAATTCGTCTTGCTATACGATGGTGTTTCTCGAGTTTCGGACCATTTGCGGGTCTAAATGGTTTCAAATTACCTTCAGCAAGTCGCCGTCTTACAGTCCAAGCAGAAGGGCTGCTTCCACCAAGTCCTAAAAAATGATGAGTCAGTGCTGTTCCCGTAAGAAACCGATTTCGTAGCATAGAGTTCACTAAATATCGATCTTCCCGTGCCGTCGTACACCTGGGTCTGCCTGTTGTTGGTCTGCGTAGGTTCAAACCAGTTTCTAGAAACCGCTGGCGAACACGCTGAACTGTAGACAACGATACACCGACTATTCTTGCTGTTTCTCGCTGACTGCTCCCATTTTCCAGGATCGTGAGGATTCTCGTACATTCCTCAGGTGTGAGTGACATAATTACCACTTTAATAATGACTATTGGATACCTGGATGACTCCTTATAAATACATTTTATGACAGAACAAAAACAAAAGCAAAAACAGTAGTGAAAATTAGAAGTTCTGATTTTTTAAAAATGGATCTTTTTTCTTATAACTTTTTTAATGCCATTACTTACCGCCAATCAATAAGTTTTTATATGTTTAATGAAAGATTATTAAATTGTCTATAAAGTTCAATTTATTTCAATACGATAGCTTTATTCGTTTTCAAGATATTGAAGTAAATGCTAGTGACCCGAAACTTTTGCTCTCGAGTTTATTTTATCCTCTCTTCATTTTAACCACTCTGATTTTATGTACTTTTATAAACAAGATTGGATCACAAAGGAAAAAATAATTTTGTTGGGGACTATAGCTTATTTGCTATATATGTTGGAGGAGTGAAATAAGACGAAGATTGATGCTTGTATATGACTGGTTTAATCTCTTAATCTTAATCTATTTATATTTAAAACATAACAAAGGAAAATACAATTATGAGTTGGAAGGGGATGAACGTGAGTAAAGCGCAGCGACGGCACTTTATCATAGACATGTATATTAACACGTTCACACGTTTTACAATATTAGCTATGGCTGTTGCCATAGATACTCCCTCCTCAAAAAAAAATGTTTATTAGATATGTATATGAGAACAAAATAAATATTTACGCTTAACCTTATTTCCCTATACCACGTTAGCTTCTCGTATCACACGCATAAATCTCTTCTCGATTTTTGTTCCGATCGCTCGGAACAACATGTAGACACTGACGATGCATATTATTATTATCACTGCGATAATCGTTATTGTGATCCAACCTCGTATGCTCTGTAGGTCCTCAGCGAACCTGGCGTGTATCTGAAGTAACTCTTCCGGAATGGCTGGCGCGTTGTTTTGAACCATGTTGACTTGCTCTTTATCATGGGTACTTGTGTTGGATCCCATGTTGCGTGTGATAACTTCTTGTCGTGAGTGGTGAGTGTAGATCGTTTGTATAGCTTTATATATCAGGCCACCAGAACCAGAGCGGCCCAGACCACAATTTGTGATTTTTTTAGTTAGGCACGGCAATGCCACCCTAAAACCCCTAAGTTTATAATCAAAATGATTTTAAGTTAATTTTAAAATAAAATCATAGATGGCGTTATAAAAAAGAGTTTTGCTATTTCGAATTTTAAAGTAATAGCGAAAGACCACAGTGACCCAGATCACTTGGGTCACTATGGTTTTCGGCGCCATTTTGGCTCATGTGACATGAGTTACTCTAGTTTTGAACCTTATGTTTTTACGAGTAGAGACTATTATTTTTGTACTTTTTAATTACTGAATAGTGTTTTTTAGAAATAAGTGTGTATAAATTTTTCATTATTTTACGTAAGCGTGCAAGAAGTTTGCAGTACTGCAATAAGTTTAAAGGGAAGAATATCAATGTATTAGTCAATATTTTTTTGTTTTTTGGCGGCAACTAATTCAAACTTATAAATTACCATAATTTAAAGTATTTTTGTTTAGGATAGATCTACCTGGAGTTACAATGAGTGTAATTAAGAATAAATCCACTGACTACATTGAAGTTGACTTAAATGGCAAGTTTATCTTTCTAGAGTTCCGTAGTACAACAATGTAAGTATAAAGTTTTTTGAGGATCTTGGATAGTTAATTTGAAAAATCGTTTTACATGTAGGGGCGTTACAGACGGGTAAGAAGCTAACTATAATAATATGATCATAAGATTATAAATTATATATTAGGCACAAAGATATAATATACTTATCACAACAAAGTAATTAGGTATTACATACTTGTAATAATTACTTTGTAGTTTTCCCTCATCAAATTCCTGTAACTAAGCTTTTCTTTTTATCCGACTCCAAATATTTTTTCATGTTTGGAACTTCATAACTCAGTCAATTATAAACCGATAAGAGAGAAAGAAAGAGAAAGAGTTTTCATTCTGATTAGTCTCATGGCAATTTTATCAGAATAGGCTTAGTAATTTATTACTATGTAATACCATTTTAATTAGTCTCTAGCTTAAGTAAGTTTTTTAATTGGAACAATTAAAAAAAATCAAGTGGTGACAGATTAAGAATACAATATGTAACCACCCCATCACATCCCATGGGTGTCGTAAAAAGCGACTAAGAGACTTTCCGTGAATATTGTCTTTACGAAATAAAAAGAATAAAAACTTGAAATTAAACCCTATACCAATCCGTCTGGCCAGCGCCAGCAGCTTGCAAACTTAGTTTAAGAGGGAATCAAACCAGAGTTTTAAATGTTTTGTTATTATTCACAATTGGTTTATTTAATACGAGACAAATGTAAACATTTGTAAATTGAAATGTAAAATGGAAACTGACGTCTGAAAAATGCAGTAATAGAGTTTGTAGTAAGTATCCCTTCTTCTTTACTACCTTGACAGCGTTGGCAAAGTTAGGTATCCTATGGAACGTTAACTACGTCAGTCTAATTAATCGATATTGAGCCAATTTTTCAAAAAAAATCAATCGTTTAAGTCATAGAAAAGAAAAACTTATACATATAACTTACTCTAATAGTTTGGCTAATAAAATCTTTAATATTTGCATTCGATTATTGACATGTTTTATCCATTATTTTGTATGTAAGCCTAAAAATCACCAAAAGTGCGATGTTATCATTAGAAGCCTTATTTATTTAGTTTATCACAATGTTCTGACATTCAAAAATAGTTTAGTATATTTATTAATAGGATTAGAAACGATTCGAAACTAATTATCTAAGTGCAGTGTTTACGTGTTATTCAATGTATGGTTTTGCCCACGTAAATGAAATGTTATTTTTTATTTTAAAAGGCTAAACTAAACCTATTTATTAAATAAATAACCATACCAGATTGTCCTAAGACGCGCTAAGTGTTTATAAATAAGCTAAAATTAATATAGTATAAAGTCAAAATTAAACTAAGAAAAAAAATTAAGATAAAACATAAATTTAATCAAAATTACACAGTAAATAAGTTAGTTTTAATTTTAATTTATCCTATTTAAGTTTAAAAAGGCCAACTTGCATTTAAATCAAAAGAAAAGGTTATAAGTTTCATACCTAGTGGCCCAACCCACTACACTATTTTTAAATTTATTGTCAATGCTAAATGCCATAGTGGCCCATGTCCAAATAAAATGGCAAATAAGTAAAATACCGATTGTTTTAATAGTTTATCTAAATTTTATCAATAACTACATCATATTTTTCCAAATATTAAACATACTGTCCATATATTTTTTTTAAGTTACATTAACTTAAAATTTCGCATAAACTCTTTTGGCAGATATCCACATAATTGTATTTT
This sequence comes from Schrankia costaestrigalis, assembly GCA_905475405.1. Taxonomy (NCBI): domain Eukaryota; kingdom Metazoa; phylum Arthropoda; class Insecta; order Lepidoptera; family Erebidae; genus Schrankia; species Schrankia costaestrigalis. Next base: position 11,481,548 of record FR997851.1, read on the forward strand.
GGGTCTGGGCCACTCTGGTTCTGGTGGCCTCATATCATAGCTGGAATCGTACCGTTGGGCGTGAGATTCGCCCTGAACGTGTTTTTTTCTCAGCTAGATTATCTTGCGGTTCTACATCTATTTTCTTATCTACGGACGTGCGGTTCCTTATCTCGTTATCGTTTGTTACGAAAGCGGGTTTTATCCTGTCGATAGATACGGTACTGTGTCTTCCGTTTATCAATATCGTGAATAATTTATCGCTCCGGTTAATTACGAGATAAGGTCCGTCGTATGGCGGCGTCAAACTCGGCCGCATTCTATCGCATCGTAAGAATACGTGCGTGCATTCTGCTAATCGTGGGTGGACAAATATTTTGTCGTTTGTGCGCTCTCTCTGTGGCACGGAAGTTATTCGTTCGATGTTTTTCTTCAACTCTTCTACCATTTCAGTGTAGGTTGTTAGGCTTCTCGTCTCGAAAAATGCTCCAGGTAACGTTATTGTCGTTCCATATACTAGTTCGGCTGCCGAAAATCCAGTATCCTGCCGTAAGCTGGTACGGATACCGAGTAATATTGTGGCTAGCTCCTTTGTCCAGTTTGTAGTGTTCCCTCTTGCCATTAACGCTGCTTTCATAGTTCTGTGTAATCGTTCGACTTTCGAGTTTGACTGTGGGTGATACGGAGTTGTCCGAATTTTGTTTATTCCCATGAGTTTCGCCAAACTTCTGAATATTCCTGATTCGAATTGAGCTCCCTGATCTGAAGTTATGTATTCAGGACATCCGAATCGGTTTATCCACCCTTCGTATATCACTCGTGCAATTGATTCTGCAGTGATGTCTGACGCTGCGAAAGCTTCTGGCCATGACGTACATCGGTCAATCATTGTTATTATGTATCGTTTATTCTGGGATGTTGTGAGGGGTCCGACTATGTCGACGTGCAGATGAGAGAATCTTCCTGCTGGCATGAATTTTCCAAGCGGTGATTTGGTGTGCCGATGTATTTTTGAACGTTGACACTGTAAACATGCTTCAGTCATCTTGTTGATGTCCGTGTTCATGTTTTCCCAAATGTAGTTCGCTGTGATTAATTTTCTCGTAGTGTTTTTTCCGGGATGGCTTATGTTGTGAAAACTCTCGAAAATGTCTCTTCTGAATTTAAGGGGAAGAAATGGTCGTTGTTTCCTGGTTGATACGTCGCAGAATATCTTGATTCCTTTCTCGGGAAAATGTACCGGTTCGAAACGTAACGATTTATTCGATTTCAATCGTTCGAGTTCGTCATTGTTTTGTTGACAATTTGCTACCTCGTTCCAGTCTATATTGGAAGGTAATGATATCGTTTCAACAACTCGAGATAAGGCGTCTGCAACTGTGTTTTCCTTGCCACTAATATGTGTTATATTAGTGCTGAATTGTGATATGTAGTCCAGGTATCGTATCCGCCTTGGGGTGTCATCCAATGATGGCTTCTTATCGAATGCATGAATCAATGGTTTGTGATCCGTGTAGACGGTGAATTCTCGGCCCTCGATGAGTCTTCTAAAATGTTTAATTGCCATGTAAATTCCCAGTAACTCTCTGTCGTAAGTAGAGTATTTCGTTTGAGCTTCGCTTAGGACTTTTGAAAAGAAAGCTATCGGTTCCCACTTTTCTTTTTGTCGTTGCTGTAGGACGGCGCCTACGCATTTTAAGCTTGCGTCAGTCATTAAGGCTAGTTGTGATTGGCTGTCTGGGCAGGCTATTGACGTTATCTGTCGTATATCCTGTTTGCAGCGCTCGAAAGCGTGGTCCGCTTCTTTACTCCACTGAATGATCGTTTTATCATTTTTCTTCGAATTCCTCAAGTATCTATTTAGAGGCGCTTGATGCTTGGCTGCGTACGGTATGCTGCTTCGGTAGAAGTTTAACATGCCTAAGAAACGACGTAGCTCTTTCACTGTACTGGGTTTCGGATATTCGTTAATTGCTTGAACTTTTTCCGTTGTAGGAGTCAATCCTTGGCTTGTTATATGATAGCCAAGAAAATCAATCTCCGATTTTGCAAATTCACACTTGTTTGTGTTAATTGTAATGCCGTTTTCTTGCAGGCGTTTGAGTATTTCTTCTAAGTGTTTGTAGTGGACGTCGGTTTCTGAATCAGCAATTAAAATGTCATCGACGAATACATATATGTAGTCTAAGTCTCTAAATATAGAGTCCATCCATTTTTGAAATGACTGTCCGGCGTTCTTCAAACCGAACGGAAGTCTTGTAAATTCGAAAAGTCCGAACGGCGTTATTATCGCTGTTTTCTCTGGTTCAGCGACAGCAATCGAATAGAATGCTTTCTTTATATCGATTTTACTGAAAATGGTTTTTCCGCTTGCGATATACGTAAAATCTAACAGTCGTGGTAATGGGTATCTATCCGGTACGGTAATTTTGTTGAGTGCGCGGTAGTCACCGCATGCTCGCCATTCGCCATTTTTCTTCTTGACCATATGAAGTGGGGATGCCCACTCACTGCTTGAGGGTCTGCAAATTCCCATATGCATCATATCCTTGAACTCTTGCTTTGCGATTTTGTATTTGTCCGGAGGAAGAGGACGCGCTCGTGTAGCAACTGGGAATCCATTTGTTATAATCTCATGCTTAACATTGTGTTTCGGAGGGTTCTTCATCGATCCAGGCTTTGTAATATCTTCATATTTTTCTAACAAGCGCCTGATCGAATCTGGTAAGTTTGAGTTAATTGATCGTATGGATGAAATATTTGCTGCTATTATTCGTGCAGGCGTTTCTAATCCCGTTTCTTTGTCGATCAATTTTCGTCCGTGTATATCCACTAACAGCTGGAAATGCTCGAGGAAATCGGCTCCTAGAATCGGCATCTTCACGTCGGCGATGGTAAAACACCATTTGTATTCTCTACGGAGTCCGAAGTTCAGTGTTAGCGTGCGTTCTCCATATGTGTTTATTGGGGTTCCGTTGGCGGCGTATACTTGGTATTTGCATGCGTCGCTATCATGTCCCGTGCGATTTAAAACAGAAATGTTTGCACCGGTGTCGACTAAAAATCTATAACTACTGTTTAAGTCGGTTATAGTTAGACGGTTGGCGGGGTGCATAGCACAGAGATCCGTCGCTTTCTGTGCTATTAGTAGTTTTCCGACATCGCATTCGTATTTTTCTTCCATGCACACGGCTGACGGCATTTTATTGCATTTTGCTTGAATTTGTTATGATAATAACAAATGCCATTCTGCGGCATTCGATAGTGCGACCTTGACCGTGAGCGTGAATCATTACGTGACCGAAAACTGCTGCGTTGTCGAGACAGACGAGTGTTGCGAAGTTCGTTTATTTCAATTTGCATCGTTGCAATTTGTGACGTTAGACTTGTTATCAAACTGATGTCAGCTGTCGACGATATAGCGCTCTTTCGTGTATACGTTAGATTCTCGTGAATTTTGTCGGCTATTTCGCTCAGTTTTTCTAATGCCAAGTCTTCGGATACTGCAATGATAGATGTAATGGTGGCTGGGAGTTGTCGGAACCACAGGAGACGTATTGTATCGTCGTTCATCTTTCCGCTGCCTGCTTCCCGCATTTTTCGTAATAGCTGGGAAGGTTTCTGGTCACCAAGGTCCATCTCTGACAATAACTTTTGAAATTTTCTGTGCTCGCTCTCCTCGTAACAGCTTATCAGGCGTTCCTTTATAGCCGTATATTTCTGCTCGTCTGGAGGATGTGTCATGATGTCGCTCACTTGGTGGATCACCTCCTTTGGCAATTTGGCAATTACCATGTTGTACTTATATTCTTCTCCTTGTTTCTGGGGAGCCATGATTGCTTCGAACTGCGCGAACCACAATCTTGGTGAGTCAGTCCAAAATTGAGGCAGTTTCTCGGTAACTGATATCGCTGCAATACTATCAGTGTTGGCGTCGCCTTTCGCTGGAGTCGCTGGTGGAGCCATGGTGTCTGATCGTTGGTATATTCTTGTTAGCCTCTTGAAAATTTTAGCTGGTGGGACCCGCTTGTGGGAAGCCAACTAAAATTGTGCTGAATATACAGTCGGAACGATCAGAAAGGCCGGCAGGCAAGAACCAGGTCCGTAGCTTAAGCTGATCACGTCGGGGTCACCAATTATAGCTTATTTGCTATATATGTTGGAGGAGTGAAATAAGACGAAGATTGATGCTTGTATATGACTGGTTTAATCTCTTAATCTTAATCTATTTATATTTAAAACATAACAAAGGAAAATACAATTATGAGTTGGAAGGGGATGAACGTGAGTAAAGCGCAGCGACGGCACTTTATCATAGACATGTATATTAACACGTTCACACGTTTTACAATATTAGCTATGGCTGTTGCCATAGGGACCTCAATTATATTTACTATGAATGTAATATTAAACTTTGATCTACCAAACTCCACTTGTTTCTATGTGATTCCACCACGAGACTATTAGTATCTTGGTGTTTGATAGTGATTTACTGGTGGCCAATATTAAAAAGTTTCTAAAAGACGACTTACCAACCTGCAATGGACAAGTATGGTAGTGTATTGCCCATACCTCTTCTTCCTATCCATCACATTTATGGCCATGCCATCATCTTTATCCCATTGCACTTGCGAACTGGTTTCGATGAGTCTTAACTTTACTATATTCAACCCTTTTGCTCTTAATGCACATTTTATTTGAAATTTCCACTTCTTGAAGTTTCTTCCATCGAATATTTCGAATTTCATGGCGTTGGCTACCTCCTTTTGGAAGGTTATTTTTTATCTGTAACTGTAATTATTTGCTCTTTACTTAACGAAATATTAAAAATATTATTTACCGCGGGTCTGGGCCCATAACCTATTGTTATTTGTGCGATAATGTTAATAAAATATGACGACGTCTACTTTTGATGACCTTCTTAAACGATTAGAAAAGGATTTAAAAAATAAAGACGAGGAAAAGCGCAATATTTTTAAGGTAAGAACTTTAATTTTTGTTATTATCAATTAAAATTTAAAATGACAAAAAGGTTTACAAAAATGAAGATTTATTTCAAAACATAGACAGATCTGGCAAGTCTGACTCCTGGCTGAATGTAGATTCTACTGATGGCGAACCTTCTACTGATGGTGTAGAGTCAAGATGACGTGGCCTACTAAAATAACCTTGGGTGTGGTAGTGAGGAGTGCTAGAACTTTGTGAATATGGAGGCCACTCGTAGTTTGACTGACCTACTTTTAATATTTTGTAAAAGATTTATCACTCCAGACTGAAATTCTAAAATTTGATCGCCATTAAGTGAAGCAAGTTGCGGCAAAATACCTTTCAAACTCATTTTTACTTTTTTTTTAACTGATCATTCATGTATTCAATCATTTTGGCGTCTACTTCGTCACATTTCTTTTGATTGCCTTGCGTTTCGGCGGGGCTAAATTTTGTCTTTCCTTTTGTCTGTCACTACCACTTTGTTCCGTAATCTGATCAGGTTTATCTTCGTTGTCTTTATTACTTTCTACTGTTTCCGTGATGCTGTCTGACTTATTTGTTTCATTAGCATTAGCAGGGACGTTCTCGTGTGTATCACCTGGGGTGACAACTTTTTTCAAAAATAACATTTGATTGTGATATTTGTAAGGCTTGGTATTTGAGGCAGCAGCTCCAGATTTCTTCAATTTCTTTTTCTCACTCAATGTTCGTATCCAGGCATCTCTAGTCGAATTCCATTTTTTTATAACATATTTTCCTGAAGCAAGTAAATAATAATATAAGATGGTTGTCAATAGCTTAGTAAGTGAAAGGCGAATAAGAAAGTAGAATAAACTTGTCAGTAATTAATTACCATATTGGTCAGTGGATAAGTCAAATTGACAGTGCAAGAACTAATCGGTCAGTAAATAATGGGAAGCAAAAAAGTATTACTAATGTTTAAATCAATTTATTTTAATTAGGTAATTTTATAATTTAGGTTAGTTCAGTTTAATTTTATTTCATTTATGTACTATATATATATAAGTATGAGTTTTGATTTACGACTTTGCTAACAACACTCATAAAAATTTCGACTTTCCATACAAAATTTGTTGGTCACTAACGTTACTTTGTATGGGAAGTCAATATATGTGTAATAATATAGTAATTGATTTATTTATTTATTTTAGGTATGCAGCGTCTGGGTGTACATTTCAAGTACTTTATTACGTCTTTCGTGTCGGTGTGTCAACTATAAGCAACATTATTAAGGAAGTTACACGATGCATATGGAACAACTTGAATGACGAGTTTATGCGACTTCCTACAACAGTGAGTGAATGGGAGCATATATCAAATGGATTCGACACAAAAGCAAATTTTCCCCACTGTTTAGGAGCAGTGGACGGTCAACACATCAGACTTCGAAAACCAGCAAAAAGTGGCTCAATGTACCTAAATTACAAAGACTTTTTTTCCATCATATTATTAGCGATCGTAGACTCTGACTAACGTTTTCTATATGTTAGTATTGGGTCGTATGGAAAAGAATGCGATTCATCAATATTCAAGGAGTCGACATTTTGGAAAATGATGCTAGATGGCAGTTTACAAATACCAGAACCTTGCCCATTAATAACAGGCTCAGAAACGAGAGTTCCCTACGTCATAATCGGCGATGAAGGTTTCGGCTTACACGAAAATTTAATGAAGCCATTTAGCGAGATGCATTTAGACGTAAATAAGCGAATAATATAACTATCGTTTGACCAGAGCTAGACGATACGTTGAATGTGCATTTGGTATTCTTGCTAATAAGTGGAGAGTATTCCACCGGCCTCTAGACGTCAACAAAACAACAGCTATATGGATAGTTAAGGCTACATGCCTTAACTACAAAGTTAACTAACAGTTCGAACGGAATTCGAAAACTATTTCGTGTCCGAATCTGGGTCAGTTTCTTGGCAAAATGAAGCTATTTAAAATAAAAAACAATGTCTCCATTACAATATAAAATATAAAATAAATACTTACCGAATTCTTGTCTTTCTTTTTGTTCCATAGCTTCAAAATCCTCCTTTAGAATACCGCATGTTTCGCGCCAAGCTGCGGTAACTTTTAAAGGTAACTAAAAAATACTTTTAGTTTCAACGTATTCATTAAAAGCGTAAAAAATACGCTGCCCATTCATTTTTAAGTTAGGACCAAGTAGTTCTTTTATAACCTGATCCCAGGTGATAAAAGAAATATCCTTATCATTAATTTTGAAGTTCTTTCCAGATTCATCACAGATTTTACAAAATACAACCTGAACTAAGAAAGTAATGACTTTCTTCATTATGACTTTTTTCTGTGCATATTGCAACATAACGATAATTTTGTTTTTCTGTCTTCTTGTTTAACCAGCACAAATTCCCCATTGTAGAATGTTTTTTTCTAGATGTTGAGGACTTTCGATCTTCTTTGTGCAGTCTGGTTATATTGCTTGTGGTAATTATACGTTCTTGACATGCAAATTGAATTAGTGGCTCGTCGTCTGAATTACTAGCTCCGTATACATATATCATCAATATATTTTAGTTTGCCGACAAACTGTTAAACAGTTTGTCAGATAAATTAATGTATAAAATGTGTAACTTTTTAAATAAAATTAAAATACAAAAATACGAAAAGAGGATGGGCAAAATGTATGGACTTTGGTCTACCTACTCAATACCAACGCCACCTTTGCTAAATAATAGAGTATATTTTGGCGAACCAATAACACATAATGAAGCAGTGCTAGGTGCTGGCAATTTAAAAAAAAAGAGAAAACAAATAGATAAAAATAAAACATCAGTGATTAATCAATAATATTATATTTATAGTATTACATGATGCTAGTATCTAAAATTACATTATTCATGTGTGCGGCAGGCAGTATCAAAGCTTCCTGATGGCGTGCCCAGCATAAATACCACAAGATTGCTATTACATGGCCACATGTCCCAATTGTACGACGTCCAGTCAAACACGTACAATAATAGTAACTAAACGCACCTCTTCCTTGATTTTCTGGATTTATTAGCACATATGTGTAGTATTTCTTGGCTCTGGAATGACGTGATTGTATTCGTCCTCGTAGTAAAAAACTACTTTCTCCCACATCGATGTTATATCTATTGATATCATCGAGTTCAGTGTCTCTGTACAATTCAATAATATACATTCCATCGTTTAAATGTTCGGCACAGTAAGAACTGGCTATTTTATTGTAACGTAAGTGCCTAGGGCGATTAGAATGAGGTGTTCCTCTTCTAATCGAGGAATTTCTTCAAAACCAGGCATATTTGCTGCCATGCTGGTAAATATAACCCGTCGCATATTTAAGTTTTTTTGGATGACATATTCGGCCAGATAATTTTCTAAATTCATTCTTTCATTAATAATTGAAACTATTGCGTCGGCATAAGCATTGTCACGAATTGGCAGGTGAAAAGCGTTTATCAATGCTGCAGCAATCCGAAAATGCTCGAACATATGCGGGACGGACTTATTAAAATTATCTATCCGTAGAAACTTGTAGTCACGTTTGAACCTTCCGTTCACTACTTCTACTACCCATCTTACAATCGTAACCAAACGAGACTTATTCGCCTGATCTGTGGATAGCTGTGTACTATTTCTATCCTTGCTGGGTGGCATATGTGGTTCGTAACCGTATGCTTCAAAGTCAGGTATAGCATCTCTGAAGCCGCGATCTAAAATGAACACGTCATTCCTTGAAAAGAACCAATGAAATACACTATCCTGATCATTTAACAGATTGCTCATGATCGTGAAATCTGATGTAGTTGCTGCATAAGGGCCTGTTACATCAATAATATAGCCATTGCTGCATACAATGAGAAACGGCTTCAGCAAATTCTTATACTTATGAAGACTATAACTACGTCTTTGAAAAAGGAAGTTGCTGCTCTTCTGAATGTAAATGTACGTCCCGTCACAAATTGTTATTAATTTAGAATTATTCTGGTCTCCAAAAAGGCACTTGGTATCAACAAATTCTTGTTAAGCGCTTCGTTTCTACCTTAATGATTTACTCCCAAGTGAGATGCCACGAAGTCTGCCAGTAAGCATTCTCTTGCTGTCACTAAATGGCGTTCGAATGTTCGACGTGATATTTTTAAAAGTGATGCTAGGCGTATGTTAGGTTCGCCTGTTCGAAGTTTCATTAGATATCCACCTAGAACCACATTTGGCGCTGTCGACCGCTGTCGTAATGATGGAGTTTGTTCGAGTACCAAATTGAATTCGGCGACCGTAAGTCCTGTCCAATGTCGAAACTCAAGACACTTCAAATACAGTACAACGATACAATTGTCGAAGCAGTTGAAACAACTAAATTCTTAGGAGTGACACTAGATAGACAACTAAATTGGAAGGCTCATATTGACAATTTATGTAAAAAAATCAATAAGTCCGCATATGCACTACACACACTATCATCTATTGTAAACACAGATGCACTTCTTACTGCCTATTATGGAATAGTAGAGTCCTATTTGCGTTACGGAGTTATATTTTGGGGGAACTCAACCAATAAAGACGTAATTTTTAAAGCACAAAAAAGTTGCATTAGGGCAATGTTTAAGCTCAATTTTACAGACAGTTGTCAACCGTTCTTTAGACAATATAAGATTATGACTTTACCTTGTTTATATATCTTAGAAATAGTTTCTTTCGTGATATCGAATCCAGGTCGTTTTGAACGTGTCGCAGACGTAGTCCCGCGTAATAGGCGTGATAACACGAAACTGTGCTTACAAACACACAAGACAACATTGATGCACAAAAGTGTCTACTGCATGGCTCCGGTCATATATAATAAGGTACCTAAAGTTTGGAAGACTTTGTCAACACCTCTTCTTAAAACTAAATTAAAAAAATTTTTACTAGAGAAAGCTTACTACAACATTAATGATTTTCTGAATGAAAGAGGTTTCTAGTAAATCCAGACAGTACGTGGTTAAAAATGATAATTTTTATAATTGTGTTTGTTTTTATTAATTTTTAAATTGTTATTATTAAAAATGTTACCTAATTGTTAATAAGGTTAAAAAATTTAATTATGTTTATTTCATTAAGTCTAAACTGTAATTAAGTTGATTATAATAAGATCTACGTGTAATTTTCGCATGCCTTGAGGTAAAATATGGCTGAACATTAATTTATTATTGTAACACCTTTGTACCCATTATTTGCGAAATAAAATATCTTTATCTTATCTTTATCTTTATCTCATTTTCGTCTACTCTTTGCAAATCAAAATCAAAAATAGTCGATGGATTCTGTAAAGCTGTTCTATAAATTGAAATTATATCTAATATATGGTCTTGATTAAAATCATGAGAAACATTGCCGTTTAGAAACTGGTCCCAATCGTGTACCATTATGTGTTCATTACAAACACGAGCACTTGTTGGTATGTAGAAATTGTAATAGGATAACATGTAAGCTTTTATGCTATTAGGTATTCGAAGCCGTGACCCGTTTAAACAACCATTAAATATGCAATGGCGGGTCGTATTAGATGCTCTAGCGAGATTTCGTTGGATATCTGGCATAGCTGGTGGAACTGGCATATCAACATCTTCGTTGGCAGCTCCTGTAGCTGGCTGTGCCCGTTCAGCAGTGTCAATTGTATCTGGTGGAACTGGCACAACAATTATAGCTTCGTTTGCAGCTTCTGTAGCCAGCTGTGCCCGTTCGGCAGTGTTAATTCGTTGCCAACATCGATGGCACGTGAACACAACTTCACCTTCATCGAAGGATACCTATAATAAAGAAAGTAAATGTTTTTATTAATATTGAGTTATTTTTACATACTTTTTATGACATTTTATTGTTAAAATCTTTAAACTTATTTTATATTATGCATGTGGGAGTGAGCGTAGCTTAACATGTTTTGTGTTATTCGGTCTTCTTTATATAATTACTAACAGTTGGGTGTGAAATAATCTTACTTAGGAACTCTTTTTACTCTCAGTCCAGTAAATCCATAAGTTTAGGTACTTATTTAAACTATCATGGTCATAAACTCGAACGGATTCTTAACGATGCTTAACGGAAACTCAAAACAATATTTTAGTTATTAAGTTAAATAAAAGATAATTAAATCACTTTTGAATTTGTATTTTCTAAATGGATTACACAACGTCCCGACACGACAATCGTTAACGTAAGCGTAATAAACGATAAACGTTCGTTGAATTCGGCGTACGACCGCCTCTCAGGAATGTAGTATGACGAGTTAACAATTGTAGTGCTAATGCATCCTTAATAAGTTTTTTATGTTCCGTTTATTAGTTAAGTAGTATGTATGTATGGTGAGTAACCCACAAATACCATTGTAAATCCTGATATCTCTAATAATATTTGACATAAGTAGGTCCGAAGCGACCAAATCCACAAGAGATAATCCTTTTGATTGTGATCGCCTACCTTTTTTTTTACCAAAAAAAAAAGATAGGAGATCACAATCAAAAGGATTTTATAAGGTACCTAGGTACCATAGAATTACCTAGTGCTATAGAATTAACAAACAGAACTTACCTCGCGTGAAGAATGTCTTCGTATATACACACCTCAACAAAGTCTAGGGATATTTGGTATTTACTCAATTAACTCCAAAATTATTGAAGATAACATACAACATGTTTATATTTTTATAAAGGTAATTTATCAGGCTACAATCCAGAATTAAATAAAAGTATTATTTTTGCGTAAATAATTTTTTATTCAAATAAATAAAAAATTTGGAAAATTAGTAAAACTAACAATGAATTTGTTTCTTAAGCAAAAGTGAAAATAATCGAAAATTAATCTGTTTTTAACTGTTATATGAGTAATCAGTAGTCAGTACATTCAAAAAACCGTAAATAACGGTCCTGCAATGGTTTTTCATGCTTGGATTAAGTTATCCAGGTCTTGATGCGGTATAATGTTACAGGTCCGACTAGAATACAAAAAAAGTTGCTCTTCCATCGCAAGTTTATGCAGGAAAATTCATCAAAGCCCTTCTTTTGAACATGTCCTACGCGTATTTTATGGTTTTGAGGTTAGGCGATTGAGTGGCTCAGCATAAAATTGATACGTCGTGCTCCTGCAACCAGCTCCTCATCACTCTTGCTTTATGCGGACGGGTGTTATCGTCCATGAGCTTAAACATTTGGCCCAATTGTAGTCTACGGGGGTAGATTATTAGTTCTAGCACCTCGTTAAGTTATTTTTCAGCCGTCATGGTGTTTCTGATCAAAACGCGCTCTGTTCTTCGACCGACACAAATTCCCGTCCAAATCATAATTGTTCTATCGTGGTACGAATAGTTTTTCTGAGGATGTTGTAGACGGCTATCACAACCAGGAACTCGCCAAGCACGTTCTCTACGTCAATCCCAGTGGAAATCAAACCGGGACCCAAGTGTAAACACTACTACAGATTACAGGTCATCTTTGCAGAGCAAAATGTTCACGACCTCACTCTAGTCATCGTGCGCGATTTGCTCAATGTATTGCTGGAGTTCAAAGCGGTATGCGAGCATAAAGGTGGGCTTCATGCCGACTTCATCTGACAGTTTGGTTACCCGCAAGAGGCTCCACCAAGAGCTGGAGCCTCTAAGCCAGCTGCATGATATTAACATTTGGCTGCCTTCTCGCGGGAACTTGCAAAAATCGATCATGTCGTTGAGTGGTGATAGACTTTTTGCTGTGATATCTTTCAGCCACTTCACCAGTAGCACGATAACGTGACCATAACCTTGATTTCATATTTTGTACTGTTTCAATCTCTTCAGCAATACTATGCTCAGTACCCGCAGCTGGGAGCATGCCTACTGCCCTTAACATTTCCTCTATGTTGAAATGGCGCCGCTGCTTGATGCACTCAATATTAATCATTCGAAATAAACGTGTAAATTGTTATAAAACTTAAATTTTACACAAAAAAGCAGTAAAAACTTACTGTTGGTTAATGAAATTTTCGAACTTGACTACGTTCAAGCCGCGTAAATCTTTTATTTTTAATTTTATTTTTCAAATTCAAATTTAGAATGGTTGAAAAAGGTTAACAAAGTAAGTTTTCATCAAAAGAATTAAAAACAAACCAATTTTTTTTGAGTTTCACAACTTAATACAAAATATCGTAAAAATATCCCTAGACTTTGTTGAGGTGTCTATACTTCAACAAAAGGTCTGGATTGTATTAAGGTATACGTTATTAAATGACGTTGCCGCTGACGCAAAACAGAGCGCTCACAAACAACACATAGAAGTCTATTTCCTTCCATTATAAAAAAAATGACGGGAGTCCAATTAACAAGCACAGGTCAAAACAATGGCAGTATTCAACAGTCCGATAAACAAGCAAAGGTCGTAGATAATTCGCAACAAGAACGAGGAATCGCAGAGTACAATACACAACGACAAGCGAAGGTAAACTACGAAAGACAGTGCGTGAGGCAAGGCGGGGCGCAGGGATTGCGGGGGGAGGCTGCAAACATGTACCTGCGCTTGCGTCGCGTCGTCGGGTATTCAAAACAACCTCACGCCCGATCCTCTGCCCCACAAAAGTATAGAACATTCGATGTAAATTATGTTCCAATTAAGAAAAAAAAAATAAAGTCTGCTACAATTAAGAGAGAAACCCCATGAGCTACACATTTGGGGCCATACCAAAAAATAAAGTACATAAAATATCCTTTAAATTGACATATTGCTTGTCGGTATTGAGTAGGTAGACCACTTTGCCCATCCTCCCTTAGCACGTTTTTGTGGATATTTCAAAGTACAGTCAAGGTTTTTTTTACAGTTGTCTAAATGTCAAATAGCTTTCAATTTCCATTTGTAGCGACACTATTGTCCATGTGTATTACATAAATGCATTATCTATGTCATAGATTGGGATATCATAGATTCTATGATATCCCGATTACACACAGATGCTATATTTTAGAATGTTTAGAAACTAGGTACAATTAGAAATTGTTAGGTACACAAGCACCTCCAGCGTTCACTAACCTCCACTATTTCATTTCGTTGTATCAGTGCCTAGGCATGTAATATGGCCTTTGGTTTCACCTTTTGCTTTTCATTCTCTTTTTCCTCAGCAGCTATTTTGTAAGGTGATGTTTAAATTTCACTCCTTTCACATTTTCTTTTACGAGCCTCTGATCTTTTTTTGGCAGCATTTGGCAACGGCGACAGGCTATAGACAATTTGGACAATATCTGAATTAAAGCTTGTTGAAGACTGAGGACTGCTAACTGTAGGTAGTGTTGGAGGTTCCATTAAAATATCTCTCAACTGTTCATTTCGGGGTGTAGTGGTCCCATTTCCCTTTCTTCTTCTTCTCTTCATTTCAAATTTTCTTCCTATTGTTATAGACTCCAAAACAACATAAAACTACTAATTTAACAAGTGTAACTAAGCTGATAAATCATATTGAGAACTGTCCGGTGCTAAGGAACACCTTTGTGTCCGGTACTAGGGGACAGGTAATATATGTAACAACATGTTTTTACAAAAAAAATTGAATTTGAAGAAAAAAAATTAATTTTTGCTTTTTTTTCCTACGCCCTTCCCCTTGGGCGAAGGAATAAAACATTTCTTTTTGGCCGGCGGCGACGGGAATTCCATTGTGCTATGGCGTTTTACCGCCGGTCTATTGCCTTTGGAAGGACCTGGGCAGGGGGAGCAGCCTGTACTGCCGAAAACAGTGGAAAAGTCAGTGACCGCTGGGCTGGCAACGACCACTGACGGCACCCAATCGCTGGGTATGGTGTCTTCATCATCCCTTAGCAAAAAATACATGGCTAGAGTAATCTGGACAACGAAAAATAAACTAATCCAAGTAGATGTACCTAGGTCTAAACCTACATTTGTTTTAAGAAAAAGATGCTCTTTATTACCTACCATTATGAATACTAAATCATGAAACGCGAAAATTTAATGTTTTAAAAAGGTTAAACGTAATCTATGTTGGTACTTACATGATTGTTTTTATATATTTTAACTTTTGTTATTTATTAACTTTTTGGTAACCACCTTGTCAAGATTAGTCAAGAATACTTCCTATAAACGAAATTTATTTAAAGTAGGGAATCTTATTTTCACATTTTTATTATACCTGCATAATTATTATTTATTTAAATATTATTATATTTTTTAGGCTACTATGTTATGTAGGTAAGTACAGCAATCTATTTCAATCCAATAATATAAATAAATAATAGCTGTTCGCTTGACGTGAGGCGGGTTGCAGTGCCGCGACCTTTGCTTTGTGCTGTTTTATTCCGGAAATAGCACTGCTTTTTCTATCACAATAAACACCTGATAACTTTTATTACGGTCAAATAGCTTTTGGAAGCTTCTATTAAAACTTGTCCCTGTTTTAAAATAAATATCCTGTTTGACCAAATTTCAAACTTTACGTACATAAAATAGCTGATGCATATGCATGATGCATAAAGTAAGAGCCTAATTTGACACACTCAGAGCCCTAGTATTATCTAAAGAAGATTGATGTAGTCCTCTAGTACTATGGTAGTAAACTGTTTTCAATGTGATAAGGGCCGTAACAAGAAATGCACAGCCCCTATGTTGCAGTCAGGAAGACAGTTCATTCCGGAATCCTTTCTTTTTTTTATTTATATTACAGCACCTAGTGCATTTCCTCCATTTGACTACCCCATTTGCATTCCTTACCATTTCTTTAGGATAGCGTGGGCAGCTGATTAGGAATTGGCCTAGGTGCTGGCAGTAAAAGGCCCGACAAAATTTCATCCCTGAAAGCAAAGAGTATATATAATCACTCCGTTCTAAGAGACGGCACCTAGTACTTCGAGAGTAGCTAACATTAAAACCGCAATTCACTACCATACACACGAAAATAATAATTTATTTTGTCAGTTGGTACACAGGCGTCAATCAAATGTCATGTCATTATGACATTTAGGCTACGTAGTGATGTACTCGTATGTATGTCGATATCGACGCAGTATTATCGATAAGCACTAGTGCTGCGACATTACCGTCAGTTATATCGATAGATCCTGAGTTCAGTTTTTTGTTTGGTTGAGATTTTGAGATGATGAACTAACAAAAATAAAAATAAATTTTTATAACAAATATTTATTATGCAAGACTTTGTGCTTGAGCTTTTTTATATTTGTCTGCAGTTTCGTTTTCAACAGTTGAAAACTTTTCATTTGTTGTTTTACAATATTTTCTTATAAATAACAGACTTATTAGTTTTAACAGACTGTATCTAAGTTTAGATACAGTAATGTTTCGTACACGTAAACCATGCAAAATCACAGTGTACACTAAATTCTAATTAACATATTTTGCTTATACTATCTTGAAATTTACCATCAAAATTTTCAAAAATTATTTTGGCCTTGTTAATAGTTTGATACAAGCCTATACTGGGGTATGTCAGTGATTGCTTTTCTTTCCACCATTCCCTCAAACTAATGTAATTATAGAGGTCGTTATTCGTCGGACATTCATTTGTTAATGACTTTTTGCAATCAATGCAATCAGTCTTTTGTAATAATTTTGATGCTAAATAACCACTGACATACATACACCACAGGCTGCTGTTCGAAATTACACAGATTTTCAATATTTACATTTTCATCTTCATCTGGCAAAGACAAAACAGGTACATTTTCATTGCTAACGGTACTGGACGATATAGGAATATCTTCATTTAGTATTGTTAGTGTCCAGTTAATGGAATGGTTACGGGCGAACGGGCTAGCATTAAACGTTAATAAAACACAATTTATTCACTTTGACCTGTCTGGTGATTGCAGAGGCAATTGTCAGTGTCAGTCAATGGAGTTTGTTTAAGACAGGTGGATACTACTACGTTCTTAGGTTATGAACTAGACCGGAGCTTAAAGTGGGACGGCCATATTGATAAGATTTGTGGCAGAATAGGTAGTGCATGCTTTAGCCTCCGTCGCATTGCGAAGGTAGTCTCTGTAAAAGAAGTGAGAGCTTGTTATTTTGCCACGGTCCATTCGCACCTTCAATATGGTACGGAGCTGTGGGGCCGCGCCGCGGAGTGGGAGCGCGCCTTCCGTATGCAGAAGCGTGAACTACGAGCGATGGTCGGCTTGGCTCAAGACGAGTCTGTAAGACCTTATTTTATAAGATTGCAGATAATGACTGTGCCTTCGCTATTAGTATACCAAGTTGCTGTTTACGTAAGGGTCAACTTGGAGCATTACGCAAAGCGCGGTGATAGACACTCGTACTGTACAAGGGGTGGTAATAAATTGTCTCAGGTAGATAGGACACTAACCAAGTCGTGTAAAATAACACATGTTATTTTATTCCTTTGTTTTAGGTTAAAATGTTGTATACTTATTTGTGATCTTATATTGTTTAATTTAATGACATGTAATTATCAGTTACCAATAAATGACTATGACTATGACTATTTACATTTTCATAATTGAAAAAAAAAAGTATTGGTGTCTACCTCACAATTGGAACCCCGACTATGCGGAGCTGATAAAAAACCTGACAATATCGATGATTTTAATGCCGCAGTAAAATGTGTACATATTGGGTTTTTATTAGTAAAACTATGTTGACGTATCATGCCAAATAAATTCTCTAAGGAATCTTGGTTTAATTGACGCAAAGGAGACGGTTTTTTTTGTTCGGCGAATAGGCCCAGTCACAAATTGTGCGAGTTTAGAAATGAAATGCGTACAGTTTATTCCTTATACTCTCTAGATAGACAGTCTGCATATCAAAACTTCCTCAAGAGGGAACACTCTGAAATTTGACAATCAAAACATGACTCTAGTGACAACCTAAAATCTCACAACAGCGATTGTCTAATGAATATACACTAACCACTTGAACGTTAACTGCGCGAATCGCTTTCGCGAGTCCAACGTTCAAGTGGCAACGCTCGCAGTTTTTTATGTGTTTATAAAAAACTGCGAGTTTTCCGTCTTGATAAAAACGGCTAACACGAGAAAATTACTGCATCAATTTGAAAATGAAAAACATCGTCGTGTTCGTAAAAGTATAGGGAATAAACTTAAATTAAAATACATTAACCTTATGAATATCTAAATACAATGAATAGTTGATAAACCTGAGAAATTGCGAAAAATTGTTGACATTTTCCGCGATTTTCCGGGAATTATATTATTTGTGAATAAAAATTAGCAACCCAAATTAATGATTTTATTTTTAAAATATAATTAACTATATTACTTTTAAAATAAAATAAATATATTAGTAATTCTGAAGGTTAAATTATTTTAAATTATTTTTGAAATAAATACCTTTTTTAGCTGACTCGGCCATCTCGGCGTTTTGTAGTGCATACCATATTTTTGTTTAGACATTATGAACATAAAAATAAGAACGTAGTAGGTTTGTTTTCTAAATTTAATTATTGTTTATTAGTTTATCTTCTAGAATTAAACGATTTCAATAAACTTTAAACGATTTCAATAAACTTTTATTGAGGAAAGCGTAATTAAACCGCCATTATTGTTAAACTCAAGGCCAAGTTTTAGTCTTTGACTTTTCTTTTATTAAATTTTAAAAGTTACTCAACTTTTATAACATAATATCACGACCATTAGAAAGCACACAGCAGCACATTTTCTAGATAATTGTAATATATTACACTTCCAACAATATTTAATTAATCAAATGTATTTAACACATAAATAAACAGTAAATTTCATACAAGGACATACGAAATGAAGCAAACTTCTGTTTGACATTGCGACCACAGATTATTTTTTACAGCTGTTTATTTTGGTGTAATCCGTTCTAAAACTATCGACAATTGTCCCACAGACTTTTTTAAACGTAGATTTTAAGCGGTAGAATCATGTTTTTATAAAATATCGCGCGTTGCAGAACGAATTTTTTTTTGGTACTTTTATACCAAATGACGTAAGTCCCGCCATTTTGTCAGTGGATAAATCATACCCATTGACGTTCAAGTGGTTAATAAGGCAACCAAGACCTCTCGAAATAACGCAGTTTTTGCTGGCTATTCCTTGTAGATCTAAAATAATATGGTAGTTAAAGAGAAACAATACACTGTATATATGACACAAGAAATATTTATTACTGTTCACAATTATAATTAACACAGTCATATCTTAAAGCAGTATTTCATCTTAAATAGACGCAGTGGCTCGAGCTCACCTAAAAGCAGAGCCCAAGATAAAAACCACACTTTACACATCACAATGCATAGCAGCTAACAATGACTGTGCCTGTGCTCAATAAGCAATAACAACAGTATCCAGCAAGAGCAGCTTTAGTGTGTGTTATGCACTCTAATCTAAAGACGCCATTTTTATAAAATATAAAAGTACAAATAAATCATGCATTTATCTAATAAAATCTGAAATAACAACAACGTTGTCATGACAGTGTCAAACTGATTGAAACTGTACTACAGAGTATCTGCTATTGGCTGTTATCTACGTTTCGTTCTACGATTATTTTTAAAGTACATTACTTGATAATTTGTATTAACCATTAAAATAAACCTAAGAACGTTCCAAAACAAGCATTTTTAGGTGTAATCCTTTTTTATTATTATTTCATTATTCCCTCATCGTTTATATATAATTTGTGTTCGGTTAACTATATTAAGATAATAACTATTTTTGTGAGTAATATGAATAATAAACATTACTGTTTAGGGTGGTGCGAAAAAAAACCGTCTCCTTTAAATATTTAAAACCTTCTTTTTGCAAGAAACTCCAAATATCGCCTAAGGTCTTTAAAGAAATTTTAAAGCCTTTTATGCATCTTACATGTCGTCGGTCAGAATCATTATCGGAACATTTAAAAATGATACTTTTTTGAGTATTGAGGTTTAAAGTTTTTTAATGTAATAAAATGTTAGGGATCCTGCCGTTTGGCAAAAAACGTTTCGTCAAATTTCACTTCCCAAAAAACTTATCGCAAAGTTTCATTTCCCAAAAAAATGCTTAGCAAATTTACATTTCGCATTTTATTCACTTGGTCAAATATTCATTTGGCAAATTTTTACTTGGTCAAATTTTATTTAGTCAAATATACAATAAGCAAATGCTTTATTTTGTCAAAAAAATATTCCTTAAGGAAGTTCGTTTAAATTTTAATATGGGTGAAAAATTTTGGTTAGATTAGAACTGCTAGAAAAGTAGGTTAGGTTTGAACTGTGACCCCAACAGAGCGCGAGCCGAGCGAGCGAAGCGAGCGTGCCGCGGCAGCGGCCGGCGAAGCGCCAGAATTAATTTTTATTGTCATTGCAATTAGACCAAGTTTTAAAGGAGTGAATTTAGACTCAGTAAATCATAATGATGTATAATATTTTGGAATAAATAGAATAGAATATTTATTTATTTTGAAATTATAGGTATAAAAGACATTAAAGATATTAAAAATAAACATATAGTTCAGCTATATTTTACCTAGGTAGGCATGCAAAATTTTACATATTATAGTTACAAAAATAAATTAAAAAGTTATTTTGCAAAAGTTTTTTTAAATGTACAGAACCAAAGTCAATTAAAACAAGAAGTAGAATAAATTAATAAATAAACAAAATCTAAATGGAAACTAAAGGTGCGTCCAAACGTTGAGCGGCAAGAGCGCGGCAGCAACACGCGGCATGGCCAGGAAACAATGCTGCCGCGCTCTAGTTAGGACGATCCGACGAATGTTTGCGCGGCAATATGCGAGACACGCAAGTTTGAACCTAAACTACAATGAAGACGTGTATCAGTGTTTTAGCTCTGCTTATTATTCGAAACTTGCGGAGACGCAATAAAAAAAATCGTATCAAAACAAGAACATGCTGGGTGAAACCACTATACCAGCGAAGGACACAGAATTTGGAATCAATTAATTACGAAATTCATTTTAAAACACCCCAGTTTTTAAGAGTGTCCTTAGAAGAATTTGAACATTTACATAGCTTGGTTGAGCCGTTTATCAAGAAAAAAGATACGCATTGGTGTGACGCAATCTCGACAAAAGAGAGACTTGCGATAACTTTGCGATATTTAGCAACAGGAGATTCGTATTCTTCTTTGCAATATGTGTTCTGTGTATCAATGCAAACAATATCAACAGTTGTTCCCGAAGTGTGTGACGCCATGGTGGAAGCGCTTAAAGAGATAGTAAAGGTGAGACATTTTTTTTTATTTATATTAATATTTTTTATTAAGTATTACACAATGAAAACAAAACAAAGAAGACGGTTTTTATGCATCTAGATCGCGAATTAGCTGGGTCAATCCAGATTCATTATCACTACAGTTAGATGGGAATGAGTCGGATAGATCAGTCAATTGTTGTGCTGTGGAGTATCCTGGTCTCCTTTCTTCATGGTAATGTGTTGTCTGTTGATTTAACAGTGCCATATCAGCCTCAAATATAATATTATTAATTGAATGTTTAACCTGTGCCAGTGTAACAGGGTCATATTTTTTTAACTCGGCCGCAATATGCATACCAAAAGCAGTATATGGATTATTAGTCACATCATTTTGGTTACGAATCAAATCCATGGCCTCTTCTATCATTCGATTATCTGTATCACTAATATTAGTGTCCTCCTTTTTGCGCTTTGCTGGTTGTCTTTTATCAGATGCACTTGATGATGCAGTATTTTCATTGGCCTCATTGATATTCCTACCCGCATTGAAAGACGACCCATCACAGATCTGAAACAGATAAATAAACTTTTATTATTCCTAACAAAAATTCGATATTTTTTCAGTTACCAAATACAGAAGAAAAGTGGCGGGCAGTTTCTGAAGAATTCGAGCAGAAGTGGAATTTTTCTCATGCTATTGGTGCTTTGGACGGCAAACACGTCATTATTCAAGCTCCATATCGAAGTGGCACGGAATATTATAATTATAAAAAGTATTTTAGTATTATACTACTCGCATTAGTAGACGCAAATTACAACTTTATGTATGGCAATGTAGGCTGCCAAGGTAGAATTTCAGATGGAGGGGTTTTCAAAAGTTCTCAACTATACCGGAGCTTAGAAAATGATCAACTTTGTGTGCCAGCACCGGAAATTTTAAATGTACCTTATGTAACAAAAATACCTTTTGTGATATTAGGAGATCAAGCATTTGCGTTAAATAAATACACGATGACACCTTTTTCAGGAATCTTTGCGAAAGGTTCAAAAGAAAGGATTTTCAATTATCGGTTATCAAGAGCACGTCGAGTAGTCGAAAATGCTTTTGGGATAATGTCATCAAAATTTAGAGTTTTGAGAAAAGCAATACTTTTAAAACCAAGTTCAGCCAAAAAAGTAGTTTTAGCAACTGTTTACTTGCATAATTTTCTACGCAGAGATAAGTGCGCTGAAATACCAGTGAATCAAGAAGTACCTGCCACACAAAGCCAATTTTTGGGTACCTCTCCCACAGATACTCGCAATTTCTTAGCTAGATATTTTGTAACTAATGGGTCGATACCATGACAGGATAATTATTAATTACTAGCTGTTGCCCACGACGTCTTACGCGCTATAAGAAAACTAAACATAAACTTGCAAAAAGTGGCTTGTAAAAGTTTTATATAGATTCATTTTTGTACAAAATTAATTACATATATACATAGTCTGGCCATAAATACTGTTACAATTAAAAATAAGAAAGATATTACATTTGAATTTGGAATCTGTCATTTTTATACGATTGTTCATTGTATTTTCTAATTTTGGCGCCAATACATTGTACAATATTTTGCTATATTAAAATGGAGTGGGGTGATAAAGAAAACCGAATCGCTGTGATTGCATTACACAAAGTTGGTATGGAGCCGAATGTAATTTTTAAAACTCTCCATACGCTTGGTATTAGTCAAATGTTTGTGTACCGGGCTATTAATAGGTACAATGAGACCTTCTCTGTTTGTGACAGAAAAAGATCTGGCCGTCCACGTAGTGTTCGTACGAAAATGGTGGTCAAAGCAGTAAGGGAAAGAATTCGAAGAAATCCTGTCCGAAAGCAAAAGATTTTATCTCGGGAGATGAAGATAGCACCCAGAACCATGTCACGCATTTTAAAAGATGACTCAGGACTTGCAGCCTATAAGAGACGCACTGGTCATTTTTTAACTGATAATTTAAAAAAGAATAGGGTGGTAAATCGAAGCAACTACTGAAGCGGTACGCAAAGGGAGGTCACAGAAAAATTTTGTTTACGGATGAGAAAATCTTTACAGTTGAGCAACATTTTAACAAACAAAATGACCGTATTTATGCTCAAAGCTCTAAGGAAGCTTCCCAATTAGTCGACAGAGTGCAACGTGGGCATTATCCGACTTCAGTGATGGTTTGGTGGGGTGTTAGCTATGAAGGAGTGACTGAGCCATATTTTTGTGAAAAAGGTATCAAAACATCGGCACAAGTGTATCAAGATACCATTCTTGAGAAGGTAGTAAAACCCCTTAACAACACCATGTTCAATAACCAAGTATGGTCCTTCCAACAAGACTCAGCGCCGGGTCATAAAGCTCGGTCCACGCAGTCTTGGTTGGAAATGAACGTTTCGGACTTCATCAGAGCTGAAGACTGGCCGTCGTCTAGTCCCGATCTTAATCCGCTGGATTATGATTTATGGTCAGTTTTAGAGAGTATGGCTTGCTCTAAACGCCATGATAATTTGGAGTCCCTAAAACAATCCATACGATTGGCAGTGAAGAATTTTCCCATGGAAAGAGTGCGTGCTTCTATTGATAACTGGCCTCAACGTTTAAAGGACTGTGTTGCAGCCAATGGAGACCACTTCGAATAAGCTTTTTATATTTTGAATTGTTTTATATTTATGTATTAAACTAACACACTGTAAAAGTAATAAATATTATTTGCAATAAAAAAAAAAGTTTTTTCTTCGTAACAATATTTATGGCTAGACTAGGTATATGTCGCCAGGTGGCTATCTGTATCAGTTTCAGACTTCTTCAAGTAGGTAAAGGCTCGAGGTATTTTTGTTATCCAATAAAAAGGTTAGATTGTTTCACGGCGCCAGGGATGCGCCTTCATATAGATACATACCATTGTATCTGATGTGTCGATAGGATTATTCTTGTCACGTAAAAAGTTGAATGCATCGTAGGCAAACCATTTTGACTTGTACGACTGATTTCTTCCTGCAAAATAATTATTTAGGTTCAGATATTGTACACTTAGGCATTTGACTTAGATATACAATTTGATAATTAATAAAACAATTACTATAAGTAACATGAACATTTTTTGATTAGCTCAATTGCTTCCTTAGTTTATTAATAAAAACAAATTCAGCTCTTAACATTGAAAAATGTTGAAATAATGGCTGCTTTTCACATTAGATCTTCCATACTTTACTATTATTTAATAATATGTTACTTTAATATTATCATTGGTTAGATCCATGAAGCTATAGATTATATTTTATTAGCATTATATTATAGAAATACAGTTAATGTAGTTATAGTTGGAATAAAGCTTACCTGATCCGGTCACATTGCTTTCCTTTTCTCTATTCCTTTCTCTTCTGTATGAACTTAAGAGGCTTTTAAGTTTAGCCTTTAATTCCTTTTTTGGCAATTCATAGTTAGGGCTATTTCGTCCCAAAGATCTTCGCGTCTATTTTTATTAAAATATTGTTCATGTTTGGGATTCCACAACTCGTTTAATGAGCCATATAATTGAATCAGTCTAATTGACGTTTCATTGTCCATTTTTGCGAAGCAAACACACAAACACGTCCAGACACGATTACCGACGAACGATACTGGCAAAGTTTGCGCGCGGGCGGCCGCCGCGCGCGGCAACCGTCCAATCATAGCGCGGCACGCCGCGCGCGGCAGCCGCGCACACATGCCGCTCAATGTTTGGACGCACTTTAATACTAATATACTAAACTAATACATTCTTTATTGTAAAAACTTGTTATCTGTCAGGAATTCGAATTATTAATATATTTGCCAAACCATATTTGGTAAAATGAAACATTGCTATGTAATTATTTGCTAAACAAGAATTTGCTAAAAATAGTTTTGCTATCTGTAAAATTGCGAAATGATGGTTTTGCCAAATGTTTTTTTGGGAAATGATAATTTGGGAAACATACTTTGGTAAGTGTCACTTTGGGAAACGTTTTTTGCCAAACGTCAGTCATCCAAAATGTTATTTTACTTTAGCTTGAGATTATTTTGTGTTTTTTTATTTATTGAATAATATGTAGATTATAGCCTAGTTTATTGTGTGTTACTAAGATTTAGGATGTCATTTGTAGTTTTTGAGTATTATGTTTTTTTGTGAAATATTCCAATAATGAATTAAACATTTCCTGGAAATCTAAGAACTAATTAGAATTATTTCTACAACATAATCCATAATGAAATAAAAAAAAACGATTAATTTAGAAATCTTATTGGTTTATTGAATATTTAAAAATAAAAAGAGATCAGTTTAAATCTTAAAATAATAAGGTACCTACTTCAAATTAATTGTTTTCGTTATGCTCCTCGGGTTCGATATGATTGTCTCCAGCCTCCAAACTTGAGTAATACTCTCGGTATACTCTAGGAATGACATTTGAGTCGCATAAAGAAAGCAAGTCTTTTTTCTTTAAGATTGATATCTTTGGTCGCTGGTGGTACTTATTTCGTAGATGTAGTTCAACATTTGCAGCACCTCTGCCCCTCGTTCTGTTGCGCACATTTAAGCATTTCATCGTTGCATTCGGATCATAGGAGTCGTTATAAAAAATCAAGTATGGAGAAGACGCTTGCATAAAGATTTTTTTGACATCGTTCCATACAACACGTTCACCATCATTATTAACTGTAAAGTTTTTACCAAACTGCGTTACTAGGTCCTTTAAATCGAGAATATCACTAAAGTCTAATTTGTGAACTTCGTATGGAGTTCCAGTCTTCTTGGCGCATTGTATAACTGATTTCCATTGTGTTGGCACAAAAATGGATCCATTTTTCAGTATTCGTGTCTTCTCCCGTTCAATAGTGCTATGCACACTGTCACCTTCGTTTTGGGTGTGTCCAACAACTAAGTATTTGTGTGTTATTGACACAACACCCAAAACTTTGATAGCATAGTGGTAGAGGCTTAGTAGGTATTTATTTTTATTTTGTGCAGAACAATTGTCGGTGTAGAAAAAAACATTTTTTCCAACACAGTGGTCTTTCAGAAATTTGTAAATGCAAGTCCCAACTTCATCGCAACCTTTTCCCCCTAATGATTCATTCCACAGGTAGCAATAAGCAGCTTTTGATACTACGTCAAATACGGTGCAGTTGTATACATTAAGTCTTCTTTTATAAAAAAATAGGGAATCGTTTCCGCATGGTGTTTGCAGAACTGCCTGCATGTCATAACAACAAATTATCTTGTTAGCATCATTTCTGCATGTTTCTATGTCTGCTTTTTTTTCTAATCTACACAAATCTCTTTCTTTTAAATGTTTCTCATAAGTGTATACCAGTTGTAACTTATCATCGCCTACAGCATTTTGATATGACAAACAAATTGAACACTGATCCTTCTTGGGCTTGTGAAATGCAATATTAAACTCGTTTCGAAAAATGTGTTCATAGGTTCCTTGCTTGATTTTTTATGCTTTTTTTATGCTTACTATTCTGATGGCACCATTCCTTGTACTGTCGATACATCATAGCCGAATTTAAGTCCCCGTCAAGGTATTCTTTTGTGGAACTTGCCCGGCAGTAATGAGACTCTTTTCTCGGATAAGAATTTATATGTTCCCTTGCATCATCTTTGTCAGCCTGTACTAAACATCTACCGGTATTACCATGACGTCCTCTGCGATCTTCGGGTATTACACCCGATGCTTTCTTTTTATTCACTGTGGATAAAAAAGAATGTCCTATGTCCAACGTTGCTGTGAAGAATCGTTTACATACTCGAATTTCCTCTGAATTTATTGTAAACTTGTATAAGACATTCAGGGATCGCTTACTATCATCTTTGTGTAGTGAATACTTTGGCTTAATAACACCCATACAACTAGCAACGAAGTAGCGCTGTCTTCCGAGATCGCCAATGCCCCAGAAATCGTTGAAAATGTTTAATCTTTTTTCTTCATTAATTTTTTCCGTACATTTTAATCGACAATCAGTTGAACATGGAGCTTTTATTTTTTTAGCGTGTATTGTGTGTCCTTTAAGTGTTTGGTAAGACTTTCCTGTGTTCTTCAAACTTTTTTTCACATTTTTTTTCCATTTTTCTGGTTGTCTCTTCCTCTTTCTTGATCTTTTATTATTAGTATTTACATCTTCGCTATCCTTCAAATCCGAATCATGTGGGTCAACGTTATTCAAATTGTTTCTATCTACTTGCACCACAGGTTGATCTGTCTCTTGATCTAACTCACCACCTATAAAATATAAAGAGACAATTGAAATAAACGTACCCACAACCATTAACAACTTGATTGTATGTATAGATTTATGTTATTAGGTACCTAAATCTTCGCAATCTGTTAAATCTGAATCATGTTGGTCGATGTTATTCGAGTTATTTCTATTTACTTCCACCCCAAGTTGATCTGGCTCTTGATCCAACTCACCACCTATAAAACAAAGAAACAATTCAAACAAACGTACCCACAATACGTACCTACTTACGTTCTTTAAAAATATTTAAAGGAGTAATAATAAATCACTATGTTAGTAGGTACCTACCTAAATCTTCGCAATCTGTTAAATTTGAATCATGTGGGTCGACGTTATGCAAGTTGTTTCTATCTACTTCCACCACAGGTTGATCTGGCTCTTTATCCAACTCACCACCTATAAAACATAGAGAAATGATTAAAAAACGTAAGTAGGTACCTACTTACAACTCGTACCTACTAAGTTCTTAAAAAATACCCATGTAGAAGATTAATAAATAATCACTTTCTTAGTACCTCGTACAGGTTCAGCATGCTCCTGAAATCCAGTAGATGTTATTTTATAGGTAGTATCATTATTTTGAAGACCTATGTTAGGTAAGTTTATGTTATTTTCTTCATCCATTTGTGACGTAGTGGGGTGGTATAGGGAGATAAATGCAAACAACTCAAGTACGACAATATAGTATTATTCCGTAAATAATTGAGTCTATACAATATTACTAGTTTTATAATTAGAAATCACTACGTTAACAATAATAGATAAAATAAGCAAGCCGGTCTAATCAGAAGGATTTTTTCCTTTCTTGCCCGTGTTACTACCAGTTCTACTACCAGTAGTAATACTGTTAATTTTTTTACCTTTCTTACTACTGCAGTAGTAAGTTGTCAGAATGGTAATTATAATTTACCCGTGTTACTACTGCTCTTCTTTCCTTGACGGTGCTACTACCAGTAGTAATACCAGTAATTTGTTCTTCCTTCTTACTACTGCAGTAGTAAGTTGTAAGAATGGTAATTACAATTTACCCTTGTTACTACTTTTAATAAAAGGAAAAGAAAAGGAAATATTCAAAATAAAAATAATTATTTATTTAAAATGGGCAATGCCACAGATTAGCTTAACATTTTTAAATGAAAAAAATTACTTATAGTTAACAAAAAAGTTTTGTATTCTTAATAACAAAAAAAACCGATAAGTAGTAGGAAACCAGTTGCATAATGTTTTGTTATAATTTTTTTTTTTAAATGTCTGATATTGTTTTGTTTCACATGTTTTGTTTTTTTTGGTTTTTTTTTCAATTATGCACACAGAGAATTGAAATATTTGAAAATGTCAAATGTGCGAAAGAAAGTGTAAGAACCCTCTTAATTTTAGGAAAATATTGTTACCGAAGATAAGATACCGTCGTGACCCATAACTTCGCCTGGATTTTGACACCTTTTTCAACACTACTTTTAGATTAAAAAAAAAATCGGGTCGAGATGGCAAGAAAAATATTTTATCCTACTCTAGCTCTTATTACAAACAACATACGCTTTAAATTTCATTGTGTATTAGCTAAGAATTGCCTTTAAATGTGATAGGCGAAGTATGGATAATTTTCCCCAACTTCGCCCACATCATGGAATGACATCAAATCATGAACCATTATCTATTTGAAGCCATTCATGACGTGATAGACGAATACAGCCCTAACTGTGGCTCGTAATAAAGTCTATTTTTAACAAAAAATGGTAATAGGCGAAGATAGGGAACAGTCCGAAGTTGGTTTCATACATTTACTAAAAAGTTGATAGGGCTGCCAAAAATTATGTTCACTTATCTGACTGAGATATATAAAGTGAAACTCGTAAAGGGGTACTTGAAATAAAAAAATATATTATTATATGTTTTTATTGTTAACCGTATTAACAATCGTTATAAAAAAATAAAAGATATTAAAGCATAATGACATGCAATTTTAAATTATTATTTCTTAGGCATTAAATCAGACTCAACAAGGTACAAAGAAAACACTGTTAATGAACGGTAAGAATACCGCAAAGCTAAACAGAATCAGGTACTTATTTATAATGTGCCTATACTTATAAAGTAATTGTATTTAAAAACTAAAATACGCTTATTATCCTTAAAACGAAGCAGATACATCAGTGACAATGATTTGTTAAACATTAAAAAGACAAAAAGAAGTATACAATATGACTGATTATCTTATCAGTTAGTTGCGTGTATCCACGATAAGTGGATATACATTTAAATTACAAAATATTTTTTAGCAAAAATTAGAATAATTGACTTTAATCGCCACTTTTCACGCGTCGTACAACTCTCCTGTACGAGTATAAAACGGTGGTTGCATAGGACTATTTATGAATATGAGATATATTTAACATAGAAAAGAATTTCGTAATTTACATAACAAAGAAAGGAATTTCAGAAATAACCCTCGTTTTAGAAATTAGTTAAAAGAATTATACAAAAAGAGCAACAAGTATATAAAACAAAATAAAAACCCAGTTATAGTTCTACTTCAGACTTAGGACACAAGAACAAATGAAAAAATAACTTAAAATTTGGTTCTTATAAACAATAAATGTTTTAGTTTTACACCTAGGTTTGGACCTATTGTACATTGTAATTATTTAAATCGATATTAAATATGATTTGTCCTCGTCGAGAAATGTTTGGTTCCGGTAATACCATAATAACATCGTGTAAATGTTGCATAGTGCAAATATCATCTACTCTTGGGTAACTGAACACTAATCCTCTATCAAATTTAGATTCTTTCTTTTTTCTTACAAATTTGACTTCAGGCAGGTCATCTTTCAACGATATTACTTTTCCTACAAAATGCTTTAGGCTTTTTTTTGTTGTAAATTTAGCCAAAATCCAGGAATCTATTTTTAACTTCTTTTCATCTTCTGTGAAATATTCAATTTCAGAAAAACCGTAAGGTATTGTTGGTTCTATATTTTCTTGTTCTTCTTGCTGGCTTGTGATAATATCTTCCATTGTTTCGTATTCTGAATCGTCCGTATCAGCAATGGAAATTTCACTAATAGACGTAAGACTAGATTCACTACTAAGTCTCATCTTTTTCTTTTGCGGCTTCTTTTTTGCTTTGTTAGTTTCTTTAACTTTTACTCTTCTTTTTCCATTAGCTTCTTTTGCTTTATCGTTAACGTTACCCGCAATTTCACCTAGGACTTTACTTCTATTAGTTATTATTTCTTTTTTTGATGGCTTTAATGTCATGTGTAAGGCAGACCGGGTAATTTTACCTGTTATCTTCTTGTTATTGATGTTTACTTGCTGACTATGCTGAAAGTTTTGAGATAGTTTTATAGAGACATTCGATGTTATTATAACTTTTGGCTTGTTGCTTTGTAGGCATTCTGGGATTTCATTTAGAAATGGTACATTTGCTTCGTCATTCTTCGCAATATCACACAAATTATGCACATAATATGCCGGTGACGCAGAGTGTTCGTCAGAATGTTCATATTCCTCAGATTGAGCTAGATTAGTATTGACAATCCTGAGACACAAATTTTTAAGGCTATCGGGTACTTTTAAGTTCAATGATGGCTGCATTGATGAGCCAGGTTTCAGTTGCACAATGTTAGATTTTTTCTTTCTTTGTCTTGTTGTCGGTTTTACTATCTTTGGAAGATTTTTTGATTCTTCAAAATCGCTTGTACAGTCACGGACTTATCAACCTAGACTGTTTGGACTTTGAACTATTAGAAGTTGAACGCTGCGAATCGTGCGAGAGTGTGCGATATATTTTTGTTGTTTCCTCTCTTACTACGTAGATAGCAGCGCCAGTGCACGATGTGGCCAACACGCGATACTATTTACGTTTTGTTATTGCTGAACTACAAATGTATTAATATTAATAAAATGAAGCACATTTACGTGAAAATGCTTACAAAATTGTATGGTTAATTTACAATGATGCATTTAACTTTAAGAATAGTTCCTTGACCGTTAATGTAAATAATTTGCCCAAAAAGTAAAGTGATTCTTTTTAAATACTGGGATTGTTTTTTTTTAAGAAATATTATTGTAACAGTTTCAAAGAGTTTTAATGAGGTGTTTTTGATATAACCCGTCAAATCCAGTTTTGCCGCTTGATAGTTAACAGATTATTGTTGATCACTTGGCAGATTTCATTGTCCCATCGAACCTCATACCTACACGTTTTTTCAATGGGAATAAGTCAATTGATCTGCATGCAACATTTAACTGTGGGTCAGAAAGAAACCGCTGTGTAGACATATCTGTACTGAAGTTCGGTAAATAAATATCATCCACAGAGCGGTTTTCTCTCTTTAATAGTTCTATTAATACTAATTGGAATAGTATCTTTAAATTACCCAGCCTTTATGGTGGTTATCTTTTGCAATAAATATATATATATATATATATATATTTAAGAATAGGAAGAAAATAAAACTTTCAAGACGAAGGGTAGATTATGCGTGTTTATGGCTCCAGCTAACCAAACTATATTCACATCAACCGAGGTTCCCACCTTGTCGTGGTGGTGGGCTGAGTACCCGTAACACGTAAAACTAAGTGGCACCCCCCGAAGGGCGCTTCTTCACTGGGCTGTAACCCAGACAGCTCATGTTAAAGCGGTTCAGCAGGTTGCGGTGCTGAATGGGCAGTACGCAACTGAGGCGGGCCACGGCGTCGCGTGGGAAGCACCTGCCCATCCGGACCAACGACAGGTGAAGGCCCATAAAGAGTTGAGAGAGTCCCGGGACACGTGCAAGTAATGCCCGTGACTGAAAAGTCGATTCGTGTCAAGAATTATATACCTACTTATACATCAAAAATGTCTTAATTGTGGGCAAATTAATATTTTTAACAAAATATTAGCAATTTCAATAAACTTGAATACTTACTACAAGTGGCGTTCTGTCGTCTCTGCCTACCCCGGACGGAATAAGGCGTGAGTTTGTGTATGTATGTATTGAATACTTACGACTTTTTTTAAACAGTAAGTTATAATGTTTTGTCTTATATTCACGGAATGATTTGGCGACATTTATGGAACAGTGTAAAAATAACTTAAAGAGCTGACACAATTTTCTAGTTTGAATTACTTAATCGGTTCCAAAATGACTATAAAGGCCTAAGCAGACCGGGACGGCATGACAAGGGATTTTAATTTTTAATAATGGACATTCAATTGCTATGCTTTAAAATTAAAAATGCCGTGCGATAAAATCCCTTTCAATGCCGCGGCATCATTTTAAAGCATAGCAATTTAAGTCGTATTTCTGTAACAGTACGGTTGAATTTCCATTAGCAAAAATTAAAATCCCTTGCCATGCCGCCGTCCCGGTCTGCGTAGGCCTTAAGCGGCTCCGCTTGCGGAACATGATTTTGAGATAAAAAGTAGCCTATATCCTACTCCAGGCTCCCACCTATCTCCATACCAAAAAAAAACAATAAAACTCATTTTCCCTTTTATAATATTAGGAGGAATATATTAAAACTACTAGTTAGAGTAATTATTTTGTAATAAAAATAAAAACATTTTTCGTTATTTTACAAACTTGAAAGATACAACAAATAATTTGAAAATTTTACAATATAGGAAAATCTATTAAGTAATCAATAAAAGTTAAAACAATTTTAATTGGTATTTAACACCAAATAACTAAATACCTATCACAATATAAAGTCTTTGTAATATTAATTGTTATAAATAAATCTAATAATAATCAACAAAAATTAAAACAATTCTAATTGGTATTTAACACCAAATAACTAAATACCTATCACAATATAAAGTCTTTGTAATATTAATTGTTATAAATAAATCTAGTATTAATCAACAAAAGTTAAAACAATTCTAATTGGTATTTAACACCAAATAACTAAACACCTATCACAATATAAAGTCTTTGTAATATTAATTGTTATAAATAAATCTAATATTAATCAACAAAAGGTAAAACAATTTTAATTGGTATTTAACACCAAATAACTAAATACCTATCACAATATAAAGTCTTTGTAATATTAATTGTTATAAATAAATCATTAAGTAATCGTCCCGCAGCGTGTAGTCTTCTCCGTATTGTTTGCATTGTTACCTGAAATAAAAGAATATTATTAATTTAACTTTTTAAACAAGATATTATGGTAAATGATCGATATAATATCAGTATTATTCGGTTCTTTATTTTCATTCCTAAGATTATGTTATATTTTTTTAAATTTAACATTGCATAATGTTACTTGTCCTTACATAAGTTACGCATAATACTCATTTAACATAATTATTTCATCCTATTTACTTAAGCATTATGATGCATAACCATAACTATTTTTGTTTTACATGCCTATTACATAATTTTTGTTTTTCAAATTCAAATACATAGCTACTAATCTATCAATAACATAAACCTAACCTAAAACCTTATGTTTGTTTATCAGACTCAAATAGCTATCAATAACATAAACCTATTTTTTGTCAATTATCTATTAGACAAATAACCAATATGCGTTACAACTTAATGCATTTCTAAGTTATGAATAAAAACAATAGCATACCTATGCAATATTTTTGATTAATAACACAGTATGCTATAAAACAATTACGGCATACTATTATTATGACCAAGAAAATTATGCGTAACATAATGACAATGAAAATTAGGACAAAAACCATTATAAGAAAAAAAGGGATCCCGAGGCTTACAGTATGTAAAATATAAAATCATGTTCAATCATGTAAAATATAAAATCATGTAATTTTGATTATAGCTTTTAAGAATACTCTTAGTTGTTAGTTAGTAGTATTCTTAAAAGCAATTTAAATTAAAAAGCATATAAAAAAGTGTGGCATTGTAATGCCACACTTTTTTATAAAATGCAGCGTGTCTCTCTATTTGATTTTCGCACGACTCAGCAGTCGTTACTAAAAGGCTACGAACCTTGTCGTTGAATTTATGTCATTTCGATTCTATCAAGAGTTGATTATGATTGTTTTATTATTTCATGTCATCTTTGTATTAAAGTTAATTTTAATAAATAATACTTTTACCAAGCAATGCTTTTTGTCAAATGTTATTTATGCTATAGGTATGTTGTTTTGCCTACATGTTTTTAAAAATAATCCCTTTATGAAATGATGATTAAAATTTTTATATACCTAAAAACATTTTTTGTTTGTTAAACAACAGTTTTTAAAAAGGTAAATTTAACAAGTAAGTAGGTATTATTTTGTCAAATGTTATTTTGTAATTTGAAAATTTGTGATTTGTTTTATGTCATAATATTATGATTGGACACCGTATAAAACATCGTATGATTAGCCTACGAATACATTAGAATTACGAGTCGGAAACTCATGTAAACTCGATTAAGTTGGGAGTGGTCATAATATCCGAATCCAATTCTATTTATGAACTTACAAGGCTCTTGTGCTTTCATTACTAACGTATTAAAATGATACATTTTACGAAAATAAAACTTATCAAAAAATTATTAAACAATAAGAAGTGCATGTTCACATTTTTTTATTTAGGTATACCTACCTCGAAAGTTCTAAGCAAGAAAAATGTAGAAAGTTTAAGGGATTGATTTCGAGCGATTTGCGCACTATTATGTATCTGTTAGGTATGCTACTATACTACGCAATATTAAGTTAACAACATCTACTAAAAATGGCATTTACCTATATTAAAAAAAAAACAATCTAGATTGCATAGCGCATAGCGATCAGATTTGGTGATACATTTTTACAGCTTAGTAATGCACTCAAAGACAAAAATACCATTACTTATTTGATTTACATAATTATTTTTTAATAATATAAAAAGTTAGATCTCAAGTAGAACCAATTTTTTTTACTACTTATAAAAACTATTATTAACACGCGCCAAATAGATACCTACCAAACTTCGATGGAAACTTTAAGATTCCATAACAAGCCACATTGAAAATTTCGAGACGGAGCATGTTATAAAACACGTCGATTAGGTAGCTAACAAACAAAAGTGATAAGAGTTTTCAACCTTAACTCAATTACGTTAAGTTGATTTTTGCAACTCATAAAAGAAAAAATAACCGTCAGAATATGTTGATGTGCAATTTTGAACTTAATGTTAAGTATGTAAGGATTAAAGTCAAATTGTTTCAAAATGCAACTGCGATGAAAGAATAAAAAATATTATGCGAGTAATATACCGAACGTTGGGAATTTCAAAGCGGAACTTGTTAGAACACGTCCAAAAGTACCAAACTACGATGGAAATAGGTAGGTAATAGATAATATGTATTGCCTACTTCAACTCTAACTCAACATTATTTCATTTGTTATGCATAAAAATTCTCAATACTTACAAAGTTTAAATGTATTTAATTTGAACTTATGTAAATATTTAAATTGTTGCAAAAGGATAGGAATTATCTTTGGGACAGATATAAGAGGCTCAAACGAGGACTTTTTGTGGAAGAGACAGGCAAAGCAAGCGTTGGCACCATGGGCGCCCGGGCGGCGCTCTTCCATGGGTGGTTATAATCGCTTACCATAAGGTGTCTATTCGTTTGCCTTTTATGTTATAAAAACAAACAGGTAGGTATAAAGGAGGCGCGGTCAGTAGTGCAAGCGCAGTAGTGCGCGTGCACAAGGTCGTGGGTTCGAATCCCACACAGGATAATTATTTGTGTGATCCACAAATTATTGTCCTGAGTCTGGACTTTGTGTAAGCTTTTAAATGTTTGTAAAAGTCCCCGCGACATAAGAGTAATTAATTCCTAGTGCGGAAATATATACACCGTGTATTTCAATCGGCATTAAAGAATTAAACCACTTAATGTACCCGATTTTAGGAAATTTTTGGTAATATTTAAAATCAATTTGAACTACTTTAATTTTGAAATCTTAAATTTAAAAAATAATCAAAATTTTTAAAACCATACTGTACATTGCATGAACTAAAGAGCCGCCCCTTTCTTTGTTGTAATAATGCATTTATTGGGTAGGATTATAGCAGAAGAAATTGAATCAACCAATGTTTTAGAGTCCACGTGGACTTTTGTCCAATCATAATGATCTGCATAGATCGCTAGCGTATCACGTGGTCTCACCCCCCGCGCACCTTCTTGCAACTCAAACGCACCGCCGCGGTCGGCGCCCGGCGCGGCCGCCGCCGCAGTCAGCCACAAATTCGCAAGCCGAAGTGCGTGCGTCTAATTAACTTTTTATTACGTATGTCGTGACGTCACAGTTATGATCAGTCATCCTCGCAATAAACAACGAAAACCGCCCATACTCGAATGTCGAGTAACTATTTAGATGTGATGAGATTGTATGTTGTTAGCTGGAGATAACCTCAAGCGAAGCTAGAAGACTGTACGCTGATTCCAGCATCATTCCAAAGTTAAAATGCCAAGGCATTATGCTCCCAAGGGTGCCTAGCATACAAGTTATTTTGGCAGCGACACAACGCCAACGGGATTACCTAGACATCCGCAAAGACGTGGTGAACCAACCACAGTACTCGGCGGCCCTCGAAGAAAACATGTTAGAGTATTTCGAACGACATCCTCGACGAAGTACTAGAACGGCTGCACGGCGGCACTTCGAAGTCAGCCATTCATATTGTGTAAAACGAAATAAAAATAAAAGTGATACCTAAAGTGACGGTCAGTGACCCTAATCAGGATTCGTGAAAATATTAAAAAAGTGCACGCTTGTGTTTAAGTGTTTATAACAAAATGGGAAGCAGTTTTAACAATTATTTCAGTACCAATAGGTAAATAACTAATAATAATTCAGGTATCTTGCGATTGTACGTTTTCCACATTGATCAGCTATTATTTTTGTTCACACTACAAGTAAAGAGGTACCTCACATATTGTTGTTTAATAATTCCTCTTTATTAGATGTAGTAAATACGGACCAAAACTAATTTTCAATTCAAAAGAATATTACGCTTAAACTAAAATGAAATGAGTAATAACAATAAGACTTTACACTCTTGTTTAAATGTTTATAAACTATTATTTACTGTGTCACATGAAATTAAAATAAAGTAACATAAAATTTAACATTTGGTTTAATTTAATTCGTCGCGTACCTATGCAGCTGCCGAGCACAAGGTCGCGGGTTCGAATCCTGCGAGTTGTACGATCCATTAATGTTTGTCTTGACTTTGTCTTCGTTTATTGATACTTGTAAACATCCCCGCGACCCAGGGTACTGTCTTTAATACATTATTTTATAGCAATAGGGTATGAGGTGTCGTAGATATTAAGGAACAGCTGATCGACCCGCGCGCTTGCGACGTATTTCACGTAAGTATCTACGCGCGGTGTGTGTTTCGCAGGTCAGTGCCCGCGCCGAGCTTTTGTACCTACGTTAGTGTAAAGCGTGTTGCATTTTTAAAGTAATAAAGTATTATTTTTAGTATTTTTGAAGTTTTTAAGTCTAATTTAAAACTTTTTTTTGCATAAATGACTTATATACAGTCTACTGATTGCTTGGTTCAAATCTTTAATGTCGACTAAAATACACGGTGTATATAAGTATAGAAAAAGAAATTAACGAGCACAAGTTCATAGTTAAGTAAATTATTACTTCCCCCTTTTTAAATAAAATTATAATGCCTTGACAAATAATAGAAATAAACTTACATTAAGTATATGTAGTAGCTGTAACTAGCGTACTCAAGAGAGGCTGTCTAGTATGCGCGGCGACAATGACCAAATCTTGGTCAGCGGTGGTAGCTCTTTGATAGAGTCGCCTGTGATGAGGCGTCAAATCGCCCCCGGTTTCCTCATTTCGTCGCCACCAGAAATGAATTGTAGTTCTCTAAAACAATAATTATAGTAAGTTTCTAAAAATAGTTAATATCCTGCCTGGGATTCAAACCCACGACCTGATGCAGGGCAGCCGATTACACTAACGCCAGTCTACCGAGCCTGTCATGTTTAATAAACTATAAACCAACTATATCAATTTGATTCAATTGTCAAATTAATACTAGTTTATCAGCGGCCTAGTAACTAGTAACATAAAATGTCTTCTATATATTGTCCTAACACCTTTTTCAAACCAAACCAAGTTTTACTCCGTCATTTGCCAAAATGTATTAACATAACAAGATTCAATAAATAATCGTAACTGTAACAATGTGATAACTGAAGATTTTAATGAGCCCAAAGAAACACAACCTTCCTCTATATTACTATAATATTATTACCAACTCTACGTCTGTTTAGGTAATTAAATAAAGGTCTATTAAAAAAGAGTAGAGTAAGTAACATCTATACCAATCCGTCTGGCCAGCGTGGTATTAGTAGGCCAAGTAACCCTCCGTCACGGGAGGAGGCCCGTCTCTGCAGTGGGACATTAATGGGCTATGTTATGATGAAGTAACATAGAGTTATCTCTCTGAACTGCAATACAACTATTACCTAGTTTATCTTTTCTTTTAAATGCTTCTATAATGTAAAAAGGAATACCAAGATAGTTTACCGTTATTTAAATAAACAGACAGAATATTAATATGCATTTATTTTAAACAATAATTAAAAAATGTTAACTGTGACACTCACCGTTATTCCAGTTCTTCTTTCTATTTCCTTAACTACTTTCCCGTAGAACTACAATTATACGTCTTTGCTGTGGTGTTAATTGTGGCGCCATTTTATTTTTTCACTAACATGAACGCCGAACGAAGTAAATATTTGGCACTAGTGATTGTAAGCGATCCAACGACCGGGAGGCGACTGATTTAAATTTTAAAGTTATGGGAAGAAAACTAGCGCGCCCGCGCCCCTTACGAAATGTCCACGTGTGCGCATGTAGGACTGTAGGTGTGTGTAAGCATGTAGGTGTGTGGGCCACCACCCATTCACGAGACTTAAATCTATGTGTGAAAGAAGCGCTAGCGCAGTGATTGGCTGATGACGTCGTCCGAAGTCCCTTTCGAACGATTTTCTATACTATACTATGCACAGCTAAAGTTATATCGGGTGTCTAACTTAACGTGTTGCTGTGTGTACATACAGATTTACCGGGTGGAACGTTTAGTTTTTTGTTTCTTGGTTTTTTATTAGGATCTGCGCTTCGTGTCTCTTTCAGCCAATCTAAAAGTGCATCATCGATAGTATACGCCATCGTCGATTGGTTTGAACCTGGTAATTTCATAATTACTTTGTCGGGATTGAAGGGTACAATGCCAGTACTTTTAAAAGCACTAATCACGTTGTGTGTTTTTTCATTAAGCTTTTCCACTAGTTTTTTGAGTAGATCTGGGAAATGTCCTTTGTGAACTGTGGTTTCTCTTGGGTTTTTAGTTTTGTAATTTAACAAAATTTCTCTCCATAATTTTTTTAACGGTCCAAAATAGCAAACGTCCAAGGGTTGGGTTAAATGTGAAGAATTTGGAGGAAGAAAGACAAAACGTATATTATTTTGTTCACAGTATGTCACAATCTTGGGATTTATGTGGGACGCTAAGTTATCCCCAATCAGAATCTTAGTACCAATTTTGTTTTTAGCCCATGGTATTATTATACTTTCAAACCAATCCTCGAATAAAAGGCTATCAAACCATCCCGATTTCGAGCGATTGAACCTGGATCCTTTAGGTCCGTTAAGTGTCCATTGTGTATATAGATGTTCCGCTTTGTATACAACGTACGGAGGAAGACATTCACCTCCAGCAGTTATTGCGAACATTATAGATAATAGCTCCCTTTGTATTATTTATAACCCTTTCAGGATACTTCACTCCTCTTTTGAATAAACATTTTTGGGCTCCAGGATTATCGGTCAAGTTAGTCTCATCGTAATTTAAAATGTTAGCACTGGGGACATTTTCTAAAGATGACTTTAAATTATTGAAATATTCCTTCATTTCATCGGGACTTTTTTCTGCTCGATTGCGTTTTATATTTTGTGTCATTCGGTAGGTTAATACAGATTTATTTCTTTTTATAAAAGAATAGGCCCACTTCTTTCCGGGTAATTTGTTGTCAAAAATAAAAAGTCTTCCATTAGCCTCTAAGTATCTGAAAGTAATAATAATAACGTTAAACTCAAATAACTGATAAGCATAGTTATTTAGGATACATGCATCTAAATTATGTATGTCCCTATTCACTAGAATATACTACAAAATATTTTTAAATGCTACCTATATACGACCATTCGCAAATCCAAAAGAGTCAATGGGCTGCCGTATTCAGCAGCTGCTAACAAAACTTTTATTATATTAGCTTCCTCCTGGTCGGTGAGCCTTGTTGGACATCCTGGGCCCTTAGGATGTTTATTGTAACTAATGTTTATCCTTTGGGTACGGAACCGTAAAAATGTATATTTTTAGGGTTCCGTACCCAAAGGATTAAACGGGACCCTATCACTAAGATTTCGCTGATGTCTGTGTGTCACCTCAGGCTGTATCTCTCTCTAGCTATCGCAACTTTTCTAACGCGTAACCTATAGAGATTTCTTTATTAATTAGTTGCATTAGGATATTTTGTATATTCTCATCATTTAATATAATTCGCTTTCTCCTTAAGTTAAATTGCTTGGCAACGATTTTAATAAAGCTATCATCCTTAATTACATTTAACAACCTCATTAAAGTTTTGTTATTTTTGTTAACGTACTTATTTAATTTTGAATGATAGCATTCGAGAACATTGTTAGTTCGATGTCTCATGCCAAAGACACTTAATAAATTTAAATATTTCTCTCTAATCCACATGCGTTGTATGTATTTTATAAATTTTTCCAGGGTAGGCAGGTATTCACTTTCTGTTTTTATGTATGCCCACCCTTCCAAAAGCATTTCTGAGGGTAAGAGTGGTAATACGGCACATAGCGAAAGTATTCTGTTTTCGGCTTTACATCTTGATTTACCCACTAATGCTTCAGCTTTTCTCCAAACACAACGTTGCCAATGAAAATAGCAACCAACAATTTTTATGGACGGAAACTTAAGTAAAAGCGCGTTAATATTAGCAACCTCAAAGTCGCAGTGAAATATTTCTGGTTTGAATTGAGGCAGCTGTGATTGTATCATATCGTACATTTTTTCGTAAGCAATCTGAGTCTTATAACATAATAAACCGAATATAATGGGTACTACTTTCGTTGTAGTGGCAGTACTTCCGATATCGCCATGAATGCTGACGAGTTCTTTAAATGGTGGCGGACATGCTTTGAATGTCGCGTCTATGAAAAATTCAGTTATATTATGTATGACTTCTCTTGCCTCTGAGGTACAAAATAAAAGTATACGATCACCTTCAAAACAGTAATCAGCAAGAACCATATTATAAAAGTTTTTAGGTACTTGTACCTCCTCTGATTTATTAAA
The DNA here is from genome assembly GCA_905475405.1 of Schrankia costaestrigalis. Classification (NCBI taxonomy): domain Eukaryota; kingdom Metazoa; phylum Arthropoda; class Insecta; order Lepidoptera; family Erebidae; genus Schrankia; species Schrankia costaestrigalis. The sequence continues at coordinate 11,523,342 of FR997851.1, forward strand.
AACTGTTTTCATAACAGCAGATGTTTTGTTACGAACATCGTACAGTGAATGTTGGATGTTTGTAAAGGACGGAAAATTCCTAGCCGAGTTAATACCCTCTTCAAGTACAAATCTCTTTAATGTTCGGTTGTACAATTTTGTTATCGGTTTATCACTTTTAGTAACTGTATCCTTTAATTCCGCTATAGACATTGCAATTTTGTTCTTCTCCAAATCAGGCTTGCATAAATGACCCATTTTTCGTATCACAGAGTTGCCCTGTGTAAATTAGCATTGGTCAGCGAAGGAAATACATCATATTTTTTTAATTTAGGTAAGTAAGTATATAGGTAACGGTTTACTTACTTGCAACGTTAAACTTCCAGAGCATTTGTCTTTTGTGAAATATGAAGCGCATCTCCATATAACAGACCCGTTCTTATAAAGTTTTAGTTTGTAATACTGATGTCCGTTACATATTAGTATTGTTCCTCCTTTTCTTTGTATAAATTTAATATCTTCAATATCTCCACTCATAATAATAATAATTAATTATTTTATTATACAAGACAAACAATAAACTATAATTTTCACACAGACAGATCTATGACACATGATGACATGTGTATGTTTTTCCTTTTCCTCAGGCGTAAACCAAGAAGAATGAATCATATTTATCAAATGAGTTTTAATTACAATTTATTAAAAGTAGTAACAAGGGTAAATTGTAATTACCATTCTTACAACTTACTACTGCAGTAGTAAGAAGGAAGAACAAATTACTGGTATTACTACTGGTAGTAGCACCGTCAAGGAAAGAAGAGCAGTAGTAACACGGGTAAATTATAATTACCATTCTAACAACTTACTACTGCAGTAGTAAGAAAGGTAAAAAAATTAACAGTATTACTACTGGTAGTAGAACTGGTAGTAACACGGGCAAGAAAGGGATTTTTTAGGGGATTTGAAAGCACGAGGTTCGAAGGCTGCCCTATAGAAAGGCAGACACTTATCTTCAGTAAGCCGGAACAAAAAGGGAAGGGCCCGCGCCCCGCGTCTTCTTTATATAGCGGCCGCTGGGTAGCCCCCACCACGGCGCGCTCGCGCCTCTGCCGTGAGGCGAGAGGACGAAGCACGACGTCACATACCCCCCCGCTAGACCAGAATTTTTCCTAGGGAAAATTCGGCTGCTAGCAGGGGGGCGATAGGCTGTTCAGGCACCAACACCCTGCAGGAGCGGTAGATGAGATCAGCTCCGCGGGAGGTACCTGAAACAGCCAAAAGAAAAGGGCAGTACATCCTATTTAAAAAAAAAATTAGGGTTAGTAGTTAGTATTATCACGTGACGAGCCAGCGCTGTACGGATATTTTAATAAAAGAAAAGAAGAGAGAAAGAGAGTTTTCAAGTATACTATGCAGATTAGATTCATTGAAATACGGAACCTATATTGCAAACAAAAGAACAGCTGTAGGCTGTCGCCGTGTTATAGAAAAAAAAAATATAGTCAATTAAATCACAAGGAACAGGTTTACAACTTTCGAACAAAAGATCGTTCGAGCAAGGCCGCATTCCAATGGTTCGACTCATACCTAATATTTTAATTAAAATGTTTATTTTAGAACGTAAACAACCTTAATATAATTCAATAAAACATATTAACTTAGTGAGCAGTTTCGCCGTCAATCACTAAATGAAATAAAGAGTTTCAGGCATCGAACCTGTGATCAAGTTCGAATGACCTCTCTTTTTACCACTGTACCAAGGGGTAAAAAAAATATTTTCTTTTAATCAGCTCGATGAACACCGAGTAACAAAAGGAACAAGTTAAAATACAACACGCCACAGCGTAGTCTTGGGTTCGAATCCGAAACCTTGTGTAATTTGTAGATAAAAATACAAATCGATAATATTATTACACCGAGGTGTGAAGGATAAATCGCTAAGCGACCTGCACGAGAGTGCGAGTAATACGACGATGCCTAAACAAACAATAACAACTATATGTAGGTAAAATCTAGTTAAGTTTATTACAGATATCATTCTTTTTAATTTATATTTTTAATATCTTTGATATGCCATTCACCCAGCGGTTTACCTGACATATCGGATAGTTTATAGACCAAAGGCGACTTTTTAGATGTGATTTTACTCTTTATAAACTTAGGGGCCAACTTCTTACAAAAATATTTATCCTTATCGCTAAGATAAAAAGTACGTCTCCAAACAACATCGCCCACCTGGAATTCCACCGGCCTACGACGGAGATTATAAGATTGACAATTACGCTGGTGAGCCGACAGCAAGGCTGCCTGTACCTTCTCAAAGATCGAAGATAAGTAGCCGAGTGATTCAGCGTAAGAGTCTCGCGGCTCATGGACCATATTGGGGTCAGAGTCAATAAGGCGTGAGCCGCAATTTACAAGCTCCCGACCGTAAACAAGAAACGACGGCGAGAAACCTGTCACTTCATTCACCGCAGAACTAATTGCAAATTGAATCTTTGGTATAAGTGTGTCCCAGACACGGTGATCATTATCTATGAAGGTTGAAACGGCCGTGATTATAGTTTTATTATAACGTTCCACTGAATTTACATGAGGAGTATATAAAGGCGTATAGTGCAAGTTTGGAATTTTATATTTAGTTAATAAGTTTTTAAAAGTTGAACTAATGAATTGCTTGCCGTTATCGAGTATGACCGTAGAAGGAATACCATGAACCAAGAAAACGTTTTCCTCCAGTATTCTAGCAATAACCTCGGCTGTTGCACGTTTAATGGGAAAAAGTAAACAATATTTCGAGAAACAACAAGAAACGACAAAAATGAAAGTATTTTGTTTCCTCGTTGGAGGCAATGGACCGACTAAATCGATGCTAATTACCTGGAAGGGTTTGGAAACCGACTTAGGACCACCCATGTGACCCAAGGTTAACTGTGTATGATTTTTATGGGCAATACAAGCTTCGCAAGAATTTACCGCCTTGACCACGTCACTATACATACCTGGCCAATAATAATTAAGATCTAGACGTTTATAAGTTTTAAAAATGCCAAGATGACCAGCCGTGGGCAACGAATGATTCTGAGATATAACCAACGCTCTCTCCTCGGACGGTACGATCTCCTTCCATTGAAATTCTCTAGTGAGAGGATTGAGACTTCTCTTAAAACGATAAAGTTTGTTATCAATTACCTGATAATCAACAAAGGAAGTAGGAGTTTTTAAACAACCGTTATAAATTTTTAAATACCACGGATCGTTAGTAGAAACGTTATTAGATTTATTTTGCGTTTCTATACACATAATATTTTTAGAACGAGACAACAAATCCGGCACAACATTGTCAGAACCACGACGGTGCCTTATTTCGAAATTATAAGCAGAAAGACGAACACCCCACCTAGCTAACCGGCCGGTTGGGTTATTAAGCTTTAGGAACCATTGGAGCGCTGCGTGGTCACTATATACTATGAGGGGTTTACCGTTATCTACATAGCAACGCCAATGCTCAATGGCTGAAAGCACTGCGAGCGCCTCGCGCTCGGTAGCACTATAATTTCTCTCTTGGTCCGATAGCGACTTGCTATAGTAAGCAATGACCCTTTCCTCCCCATTCAAGATCTGGCAAAGTACCGCGCCTATGCCATAGTCACTGGCATCAGCGTGTATCTCAAATGGTTGAGTATAATCTGGACAAGATAAGACAGAAGGGGAAGTCAAATGATTTTTCAAATTAACGAAAGCCTGATCGGCCTCTGGTGACCAAGAAAAAGGAGGAGACTTCTTTCCACTAGAAGTTAATTTATTAAGAGGAGTAGCCAAGGTACTAAAGTTAGGAATGAACCTCCTATACCACGACGCCGCTCCCAAGAAACGACGCACCTCCCTTCTATTAGTGGGCACAGGATAATTTGCAATAGAATCAACCTTATCGGTATCGGGATGAAGGCCCTTAGAATCGACAACATAACGAGTCGTGTCATCGGAATGTAGTTCCGTGACGTCCACAGTTTTTCTATCAACCAACACAGATTCTAATTCGACAGGAAACAAATCAAAACTCCTCCAAAAGTCCATACCAAGTATCAAGGAACTCTTTATGCCTGGCACTATGTGAGTGATTTCTAAATTATAAAACTAGTAATATTGTATAGACTCAATTATTTACGGAATAATACTATATTGTCGTACTTGAGTTGTTTGCATTTATCTCCCTATACCACCCCACTACGTCACAGTGGCGCCCAACGTGGGGCCTTTTTGTTCCGGCTTACTGAAGATAAGTGTCTGCCTTTCTATAGGGCAGCCTTCGAACCTCGTGCTTTCAAATCCCCTAAAAAATCCTTCTGATTAGACCGGCTTGCTTATTTTATCTATTATTGTTAACGTAGTGATTTCTAAATTATAAAACTAGTAATATTGTATAGACTCAATTATTTACGGAATAATACTATATTGTCGTACTTGAGTTGTTTGCATTTATCTCCCTATACCACCCCACTACGTCACAGTGGCGCCCAACGTGGGGCCTTTTCTGTTCTTTCTGTACACAATACTACTCCTAGTTAACCTTTTGCTAGTCACCGCTAAAGGATTTCCTCTTCTTTTTGGCTGAAGAGTTCCTGTACAATATGTTTTTTTGCTCAGTAACTCTTCAGCCAATTCTACACTATTATAAAAATTGTCCATGTAAAGCGAGTGACCACCATTAAAATAGTCCTCCATTAATTTGAGGACGACTTTTTTGACATGGCCAGTACTACCAACTTCACTATCAGCTGACCCTTTGTTCATATGGATTCGATGGATTAGTCCATTAGGGTCAGCTAATATGTACAGTTTCACTCCAAAGAAGACGGTTTTTTTTCGCACCACCCTAAACAGTAATGTTTATTATTCATATTACTCACAAAAATAGTTATTATCTTAATATAGTTAACCGAACACAAATTATACTTAAACGATGAGGGAATAATGAAATAATAATAAAAAAGGATTACACCTAAAAATGCTTGTTTTGGAACGTTCTTAGGTTTATTTTAATGGTTAATACAAATTATCAAGTAACGTACTTTAAAAATAATCGTAGAACGAAACGTAAATAATAGCCAATAGCAGATACTCTGTAATACAGTTTCAATCAGTTTGACATTGGATTTGTTAGCATTTTATGCACTTTATCTTCTGGCATACTTTTTTAATACTTCATACATTCAATCGCAAATTACTAACAAATGTACGCTGTCTTACAATCTTTCGCATATTATACACTTTCGCAAAATATACACTTTTAAACCTTTATAAGTAAGAGTTATCAGACTGTACAAAATGTCACTTCCCCATGTATTATGTTGTAATTAGTACACCCTAAGTACACTCAAACACACATGACAGTGAGCACCTACTAATTTTCTTTTCGAAGAATAAGCTTGCTTTAAGCATCGTAAATTTATGTTTTATTATTTTAACATTGCTACACAAATTTTACTTTACTTAGTCTATCTAGACAAACATTGACCTCGATCGAACCTTTAAGATAATCATCTACGATCTTTTTCAATCTTTCATCAACAATTTTACATTTTTTTCCACGTTTTCTGTTGTACGTTACAAAAATATTGTTTCGGCGAATGAGAAAGTCATAGTCGATGCTTTCCTTTTTCAAACAAGATATTAAAAAAAATAAACTCGGATGTCCTCTACCTATGCTCTTGTTGATTCGATTATGCCATCCTTCACAAACATTTATTGTTCTGTGTCGCTCTCCGTAACAGCTCATAGATGGTAATATTGCCGGGTCCATCCATTGCTTGACAAAGTATTGAATAAAATCGTCCCATACGGCGTTATTATTGGCTTCAACTTCGAAATGTATGGAGGAGAAAGCTTGTGGTATATGGGTTACTGGAAGGTGAGCTAAAGCAGTAAATAATGCCAACGTATGCTGGCCATTACCTATTTCAGTCAGTTTCATTTTTTTTGCCTTTCGTCGAAGAGCCTGGGCGAAATGAAAGAAGCATCCTTTTATTGTAGCTGTAGGAAATACACTTACAAAGCCATTCATCGCACCAATTTCGAAATCGGTTTGAAAGACAATGGGTTTTATGTCTGGTAAATGCTGTCTTATTAACTGAAAAAGTCTACAGTATGTGCTTTGTAGTTTGTTAGGTAGTAGAGCAAAAATAAGTGGAACAACTTTTGTGCTGTTTTCATCGCTGCCAATGTCTCCATGTATCGTATAGACTTGATGAAATGGTTTGGGTACAACTTTATATGTTCCATCTCCAAAGTAATGAGTAATAGTTTTTGTAGCTTCTCGAGCTTCTTCACTACAAAATGCTATAATCTTGTCTGCCGCTCCGTCCTCGAAGAGTAAAAAATTTTCAGATAAATTTGGCGTTATTACAACGTCTTCTAGTTTATCGAAGGTACAGCGATAAACTTGGTAATACTTTTTGCGTACCCGATATAGTGTGTCTTTAACTGATTCGAAAGATGGAATTATATCATCATACTCCGGATTAGACCGATAAGGTCTCATAAATTCGTCAAATATGGCTGGAATAGGACGATAGTCGTTACAGACAGCATTTTTTAAACCTTCCAATATCATCTCCAGCTTAAATTGACTGAAATCTGGATTACACTGATGGTCATCACCATATCTTGCAATGGTTTCGTCTGAGGTACACCAAGTAAGCGTACTATTGCATATTTGGTTACTACATCGCCATAGTTCTGTATTGGATTTATTGTTTTTTACTTTAACGTAGCGACGGCCTGCTTTCCACAACACTTTTTTATTTAAACCGGTCTTAATAAAAGTAACGTCAGACATTTTAAGTAAATTATTTAGAAACTTAAATAATTGCACGTAGGTACAATTGTCATTTCATATTTAGAAACTTAAATAATTGCACGTAGGTACAATTGTCATTTCATTGACATTCATTTCTAATCATAATTTATGACAGTTGTTGAGTGCATAATCAATAAGTAAATAGGTTACATGTTACGAGTATCTATGTATATTTTTAGAACGCAGTTTACTAATTATTATTATTTACTGGACTGTACAGAAGTAGAACGAATGCGATATTTCCTACAAAATTTTATAAAAATTACATTATTGCTAATGAATTTAGCAAATATTCAAAAATAAATAAATTATGCGAAAGATTGTAAGACAGCGTACATTTGTTAGTAATTTGCGATTGAATGTATGAAGTATTAAAAAAGTATGCCAGAAGATAAAGTGCATAAAATGCTGATAAATCTGACATTGTCATGACAACGTTGTTATTGTTTCAGATTTTATTAGATAAATGCATGATTTATTTGTACTTTTATATTTTATAAAAATGGCATCTTTAGATAGAGTGCATAATACACACTAAAGCTGCTCTTGCTGGATACTGTTGTTATTGCTTATTGAGCACAGGCACAGTCACTGTTAGCTGTTGTGCATTGTGATGTGTAAAGTGTGGTTTTTATCTTGGGCTCTGCTTTTAGGTGACCTTGAGCCACCTGCGTCTATTTAAGATGAAATACTGCTATAAGAGATGACTGTGTTAATTATAATTGTGTACAGTAATAAATATTTCTTGTGTCATATATATAGTGTATTGTTTCTCTTTAACTACCTTATTATTTTAGATTTACAAGTAATAGCCAGCAAAACCTGCGTTATTTCAAGAGGTCTTGGTTTCCTTATTAGTGTATATTCATTAGAAAATCGCTGTTGTGAGATTTTAGGTTGTCACTACAGTCATGTTTTGATTGTCCTATTTCAGAGTATTCCCTCTTGAGGCAGTTTTGATATATGCAGACTGTCTATCTAGAGATTATAAGGAATAAACTGTATTCCTAAACTCGCACAATTTGTGACTGGGCCTATTCGCCGAACAAAAAAAACCGTCTCCTTTGTGTCTTCTATTTTTTATGTACTGGCGAACCAATAGTCGTCCTCTAAAGAGTACCATGGACTCGTCGATGGACAATTGCTTTTCGGGGTACACAGAGCTTTTCATAATATCATGAATATAATTAATTAAAAAATCAACCTTATCGTAAATATTACTAGATGCATTCCTTAGTGGAAAGTACAACATTCTCATAATTAATAAAAATCTGTGTCTATTTTAATGTTGCTGGTAGTCATCAACTATTTTATGGTAGCGCCTGTCTCTTAATTTGTATTTATCAAGTTTTTTTTAGAGATTGGCAAGTATGTCAATTTTCTTCGAGCAGCGTGGTCACTGTGGACGCTCTCATCCTTCAATATTTTGATTAGAGCTAATACTGATATCTTTCTCACTGTTTGGGATTAATGGTGGTATAAATAAAATAGCGGACTGTAGTTAAACATAGATGCTGGTTTACTGTTACTGATCATTTTACAATGAGTAAATAGTGCGCGTGTGCGTTAGACGGTGGTCCGCGCTTGAAAGGGCCGGTGGAGCGTCGCCGTCGCAGTCCTCACGTCCCGCGCGTCGCGCCCCGTGCCATTGCCGCCGTTCCCCGCGCCGCGCGCCGCCGCTGTTGCCAACCGCACGCGCCGCCGCTGTTGCCAACCGCACGCGCCGCCGCTGTTGCCAACCGCACGCGCCGCCGCTTGCGCTGCTGGCGATGTCGATGTTTGCTACTCGACATATCCCCACCCAAGATGAGTCAGGAATCTATAGCTGGGAGAGGGCAAATATTATTATATGCTCGTCGTATAATGCCTCTTCTTGTCTTTATTTCTGCGACGCGTGTATACCCATCAATACCAGGGTAGACTTTGGTTATTCTTCCTAATGACCACAGTAAGGGTGGAACAGTTTTGTCCCTTATGAGGACCAAATCATTGGGTTTTGGCTCTTCGATAGGAGATGTAAGCCACTTCGTTCTTTGTTGAAGGGTAGTGATGTATTCGTTTTTGAATCGGGCCCAAAAATGTTGCCTTATGTATTCAATTCTCTTGAAGCGATCAAGACTGGTGATGTTCCCCTCGAAGACTTGTGGATGTGGATAAGACGTGAGTGGTCGTCCAATTAAGAAATGGGAAGGAGTAAGTGCGCTAAGGTCGAGAGGATCAGTGGAAAGTTGAGTTAGAGGGCGAGAGTTTAAAATAGCCTCAACTTGAGCCAAACATGTAGCCATCTCCTCGTAAGTAAAATGAACATTTGTTAATAATCTTCTAAGATGGTATTTAGTGAAGCGGACAGCTGCTTCCGCCATTCCATTAAAATGAGGGCTGTATGGAGGAGTAAATTTAAATTCGATACCTTGCTGTGCCATGTCCTCTAGAATGTTAGACTCTGCTAAAAACCTTTGCAAATCATTAGATGCGCCTACAAAGTTCGTGCCGTTATCCGACGAAATGCTTTGTGGCTTCCCCCTGCGAGCAATGAACCGGTTCAAGGCGGCTAAAAAGGCTTCTTTCGTGAGTTCTGTAACAAGCTCCAAAAGCATGGCTTTAACGGACAAACACACAAGACACACAGGTAGGATTTCAAGAGTCTACAGCCTCGACCTTTGCGGTCAGCTATCAACATTGGTCCAGCATAGTCGACGCAACAGTGTAGGAAAGGAAATTCTAGATTAGTTCTATTTAACGGAAGTTGACCCATGATAGGCTGAATATTTTGAGCCTTGTTTCTAAAACAAGTTAAACATTTATTTACGGTAGACTTCGATAGATTTCTACCTTTTAAAGGCCAATAAGTTTGACGTACATTTGATAGCAACAACTGTGGTCCGGCATGTAATAATTTAATATGATACATACTAAATATCAATTTGGTTAAATAATGTTTACTACAAATTAGGATGGGATGCTTAACATCATAACAATACGGAGAGTTATCTAACCTGCCGCCTACACGAATTATGTTCCTTTCATCTAGGAAAGGAGATAAAGATAGCAAACGATTTTTGCTTGGTAAAGCCTTCCCGGCTTTTAAGATAGCATATTCATTAGGAAACATTTCAGCCTGAGCCTGGCGTATTATGAAATTCAACGAGTTTTGTAATTCTATATGAGTAAGATTAATGTTAAGTTTATTTGTTTTATTTTTGATGTTGTGTATGAATTTTAATACATAGCAAACTATTCTTTGTAATTTGTGAAAATTTGAATATTTATGTATTAGTATAGAAAGAAAATTATTATTTTGATTGGTTAAATCATTTGTTGCTAATAGACATACTCTTTTTTCGCAATCATTTTTGAATGTTTGTTTTGTATTTGGAAATTTAGGCCAAAGCGACTCGTCTGATTTTAAAAATTGAGGGCCAAACCACCATAAAGATGACTCATGTAGTTTGTCTGGTGATAAACCCCGCGACACCAAATCAGCAGGATTTAGTTTAGATGGTACGTAATTCCAAGAGTGACCATGTGTTTTCTCTTGTATTTCGTTGACGCGATTACGGACAAAATGTTTGAACTGATTAGACTGAGAAGATAACCACCCTAAGACCACAGTCGAATCGCACCAAAAGCGGACTGTGTTAATGTTTATAGTAAGTGTGGACAAAACTTTGGAGCATAGTCTTGCACCCATCAGAGCACCGCACAATTCCAGTCGTGGAATGGTGACTGGTTTTATCGGAGCAACTCTATTTTTTGATGTTAGCAAGTGTACATTGATGTGACCTAATATGTCTATTGATCTTATATATAAACATGCGCCGTATGCATTTTCCGACGCATCTGTGAAAACGTGAATTTCAATGATTTTATAATCTTTACCTATGACCCAACGTGGTATACTTAAACTGTTAAGATACTGTAATGTATAAGCAAATGAGTGCCATAGATTGCGAATATCACTGGACACTTCCTGATCCCACGTGTACCTTTTTACCCAAAGGTTTTGCATTACAACCTTGGCTTCGACGATACACGGACCAACCAATCCTAGCGGGTCAAAAATCTGGCTTATAACCGATAGAATATGTCTTTTAGTAACTGTTTTATTATTATCTATATTTATAGAAAAAGATAACGTATCTGAACTGGAATCCCAACTGAGACCTAAAGTTTTGGATGACCCCTGTATTTTCGAATCTGTAAAATCTAGAACTGTGTCTGATTTAATGTTAGAAATTGACTTTAGTATGTCTGGATTGTTAGATTTCCATTTTCTTAAATTAGATTGTGCTGCAGATAAAGTTGAAACTACGTTTTCACACAATTTAATTGCAGACTCGACAGAGGAACTACCGCTTAAAAAATCGTCGACGTAAAAATCATGCATAATAGAAAGAAAGAAAGAAGAAAGAAAATAATTTATTTTGTTGCACACAATATACAGGGTGGCCCAAATGTCGTGGATCAAACGCATCAACGGGTTAGATGGGGTCATCAGCTGCAAAAAGTTGTTCTACGGGAGGTCCATAAGGTCAACCCCTGCGGAGTTATAATTTATTTTGTGTGTTTTTGAGAAAATTGACTTTTTCTAACTAATTCTTATTAAAATTCGAAGAAATCTACATTCTGTATCTTTTTTATAATTTTCACTAGATTGCTACTGATAAGTCCTTGCGTTAGACATGCTATTTATGGTTGTTTATTAGGTGTGTTGAAGATAATATTCAGATTAACGACTTTTTTTTTTCATAAATCATAACTTTTTATTTATTTCGGACCCCACTGTGAAAAAAAAATACTCTACCGAAAAGTGACCCTGTATTGCAAGTTTTGGCGCATTTAATAGGGATTCTGAAAAGGTATTACACATGGCCATGAGTGGCTCTAAAATCTTTCTAAAATGATAAAACAAAACAACGGTTTTGAAATAATCGTTTTATTACAGCAAAACATTTTACAATAAATGCTCAAAATTCCTACCTCTGACCATAATACATAATCTGCACCGTCTAATAAAATTCCTACGTAACCTACGGAATGCACCTCTGTTGTTAGTAACTTGTACCCTAGCAAATTCGAGCTTTTGTCGTAGTTCTTGTTCACTATTGTTCTCTCCTCGGTAAACTATTTCTTTAAAATAGCCCCAAAGAAAAAAATCTAATGGATTTAAATCGGGTGACCGGGGTGGCCACGCAATAGGTCCGCCTCGACCAATCCACCGGTTGGGAAAGCGCTCGTTCAAATGATCTCTAACTGCTCGAGAGTAGTGTGGTGGGGCGCCGTCATGTTGCAGCCACATTTCTGCTATTATTTCTTCTGGAACTTCGGCTATGTTAAGAATTCGGTTTAAATCATTTTGTAAGAAATTTAAATAATGAGCACCGTTCAGCCTTGCTGGCATTTCGTGCATCACCAACTGCTGGCCAATTATACCAGCCCACATGTTAATACCAAACAGATGCTGGAATCGATCATTTCTTATGATATGGGGGTTCACTCTGGAGTAAAAATGTAGGTTGTGGATATTGAATACTCCCATTCTTCTAAAATTTGACTCATCCGTCCACAAAATCTTGTTGAAGAACTGTGGATCCTCTCTGTGCTGCCTCAGCATCTCTCTGCAAAACCGCACTCTAGTTTCATAGTCACCGGGCATCAAAGCTTGCACCCTTTGCACGTGATAGGCGTGATATTTGTTTCTTTGAATGATACGTTGCACCGTTGATCTTGGAATCCCGAGGTTACGAGATATTTGACGTTGACTTATACTAGGATCCAATCTTAATTCTCTCAGCACTTGATCTTCATTTTCAAAACGCATCACTGGTCTGCCTGCCCTCGGAGCATGCTGACCGGGTAAGACTCCCTCCATGTACGAATTATGTACGCGCATAAAGACCCTGTAGTCCGGAAAACGATTACGGTTAGGGTAGCGTTGACGATATTCCCTTGCAGCAGCCCGGGCATTACCATCGCAAAAGCCATACAGGTAATGCATTTCTGCATACTCCCGTTGGGTGTATTCTCTCCTCGCAGCAGCCATCTGCCCACTTTTGTAGCTAATCCGTCAGATTTACACAGCACTGGTCACATGTAGGCAATCTATTACAAGTCCGAAAAGCAAGGCGTAGGTCATAGAAAGGAAATTGTTCACAAGTCGTCGTAAAACCGAGAACACGAACACACAGGCGTACTCACAGACAGCAAGCGAGTCACTAAAGAACACGAAACATTCTAAAGAAACATGCTCACGCGCATCCCCCGGCCCCCGCCCCGTCCGGACCGCCCTATTGTTTTCTAGAAAAGATATCGCTACCTGAACTCACGCGCATCCCCCGGCCCCCGCCCCGTCCGGACCGCCCTATTGTTTCCTAGAAAAGATATCGCTACCTGAACTGAGAGTTGTATTGACAAAGGATAAAATGGTTAGTGTAAAAGAGAGGCAAAGAGTCTTCGTCATTAACTGTATTAGTTCTATTTTTAAATAAGCCTAACCGAGATTTATGGTTGGGTTAACTTTGCCTTTGCTACGAATAATCGTCCTAGAAAGATTTTAGAGCCACTCAGGCCATGTGTAATACCTTTTCAGAATCCCTATTAAATGCGCCAAAACTTGCAATACAGGGTCACTTTTCGGTAGAGTATTTTTTTTTCACAGTGGGGTCCGAAATAAATAAAAAGTTATGGTTTATGAAAAAAAAAAGTCGTTAATCTGAATATTATCTTCAACACACCTAATAAACAACCATAAATAGCATGTCTAACGCAAGGACTTATCAGTAGCAATCTAGTGAAAATTATAAAAAAGATACAGAATGTAGATTTCTTCGAATTTTAATAAGAATTAGTTAGAAAAAGTCAATTTTCTCAAAAACACACAAAATAAATTATAACTCCGCAGGGGTTGACCTTATGGACCTCCCGTAGAACAACTTTTTGCAGCTGATGACCCCATCTAACCCGTTGATGCGTTTGATCCACGACATTTGGGCCACCCTGTACAGTAACTAATTATCAATTAACAAGGTATTACAAAAATGCATACAAAATAGGACCTAACTCAGCTGATCGCTGTAGCGTCATAGACACTACAGCGCTGATATTCTGTTAGGCCCTTATACAGAAGGTATTCTGAATCATGCGGAGCAGCGGTAGGTTGTATAAATAAATAGATATAATGACATAATAATAAAAAATAAAAATAAAAAGATATATTAAATAAATAATTTTATTTAATATGAATACGTACCATAAATATTGTAGTGGCAGAATCACCAATGAACGACAGTGCCATACGTCAAAACCGAAGTGTAAGTTGTGTCAGTCAATTGTCAAAGTCGCGTCCTGTCAGCAGTCAGTCGTATTGCTTTTGTTTGTATTTGTTTGTATTACTTAATTATTTAATTTTTGTGTCTGTAGTAAGTGTTCTTTGAATTTTTGTCTAAAAGAATGTACCGTGCGCAAAGAATACAGTGGCGGAGGAAGATTGTTCCAACAACGGGTGGATGCATATCTGAAACTACCACGGAATGCTGTGGTTTTATGTATTTGGTGAACAAGAAGATACGACGATGCCCTTGTGCTGTACTGGTTTATGTTGCGAGACCAAGAGAGTTTCCTGTACAGGTAAGGTGGTTGCTTGTGCAGGACAACACCAAACAATAGTGTAGCCAGATGCAAGTGCCTACGGGATGCCATCTTCATCAAATTGCCGCTGTTCAGGAACGGAGTGACATGTGTACGCGGAGGTATATTATAGCAGAAACGTGCGCAGGAGTTCTGCACGCGCTGTATGAGTTTCTGAGTTCTATTTAGTATACACGCACCATATACAGTGTCAACATAATTCAGCTTAGACAATATAAGAGACTCACAAAGCATAACCCTCAAGTCCACAGTGAGATAACGACGGATATTGTACAGAAGTTTAAGACGGTAAAAACAGTTAGTTACAGCCTTAAGTACATGTGTCTCAAAATGAAGCTCACTATCCATTATCAGACCCAAATTACGAGCCTCCATCACCTGTTCTATGGGGCAACAATCCACTATTATTGTTGGATTCATGTATCTTATCATTTGAGTACATTCTTTTGAACCCAGTACCAAAAACTTGGATTTAGAACTATTAATACAAAGTGAGTTAGTTTTAGACCAGTCACATACCCTTGCAAGATCACTATTGATCTTATCTACAGCCTCACCACAATGCTGAGGGTAAAAAGATGAATATATTTGCAGGTCATCGGCATACATGTGGAATTTACAATGATGTATATGTTTGGTGACATCAGCTGTGTACAAAATGAATAGCAGTGGCCCAATCACAGATCCTTGTGGTACACCTCGATTTACTTGAGAGCATGGGGAGTCAACAGCTGTACCATCATCGCCAAGGACCCGGACAAATTGAGATCTGTCAACCAAGTAACTATAGAACCACTTGACTGTGTTCGGGTTACAACCGTAAAAAGATAATTTAGCCAGAAGAAGAGGAATATTTATTGTGTCAAAAGCACGGGAGTAATCCAATAAGGTGAGCACTGTACTCTTTCCTTGGTCTCTAGCCTCCAGTATGTCATCAGTGACATCAAGGAGAGCAGTGCAGGTACTGTGGCTTTTCCTGAATCCTGACTGCTTTTCAGGCAGGATATCATGTTGCTCAAGGTATGTGCGTAGTTGACTGCACACCACCCTCTCCAGCACCTTCGACAGGCAAGGTAGTATGTTGATGGGTCTTAGGTCCTTGAGATCACTAGGGTTAGAGACCTTGGGAATAGGCTTTATAATGGCAGTTTTCCATGTGTTAGGGAATGTTGAAGAGTTAATAGATTGATTTATTATTGCAGTTATTGCTGGAAGACTATGAGGAAGAGTTAGCAGAAGCATGTCCAATGACATGTCATCCGTACCCACAGCATTGGACCTAAGACTGCAAATGTGCAAGCGGACTGTCTCCTCACTAACCACTTGAAGACTAAATGTGTTGCTGCTATACCTATTAGATTCAAAATAAATTATGTCTGACAAAGGAAGTGTGTCAGAGCCTGGAATATTCAAGAAATGCTTATTTAAGCTATCAGGATCACATGCTTGTAAATTAAGTGGTAAATCATTACAAATTGGTTTCCCTATAGTAATAATAGACTTAAGACTGCTCCATAATCTTTTAGGGCTTTTAATACAAGAATTTATGTTTGTTTCAAAATAAGCCTTTTTTTCACTGTCAATAGCCCTACTCACAATACATTTAAGATCCTTATAACTATTTTTATGTACATCTGATTTACTTACCTTGTACTGTGTGTGATACTTATCACGAAGCCTGATCATCTGCTTAATGGTATCAGTAATCCATGGTAAAGATTTTTCCTTAATTAGTATTTTCCTGACAGGTGCATGTAAACTAAACAGAGTGTGAATTAATGCGTTAAATGTTGTTACCATGTCATTCACATTGCACTGGTGCCGGACAACATCCCAATCTGTATTGAGGAGGTCTGCTTCAAAGAGATCAGGCATTATGTTTTTAAGTGGTCGGTAGCACAACCACTGTGGCACAGGTTTACTTACCTTAAATTGAAACTGCACTGATATGATTGCATGGTGTCCAAGGTCAGGTTTATGTACAACTGAGACAGTACGAGCTCTTGCATCGGTACAAACAACATCTATTAATGTAGCACTGTGGTCTGTGAAGTGTGTGGGTTCCTGTATGATTTGTGTAAGGTGACATGTATGTAAAAAGTTATGTAATGTAGTGTCAGAAAGGTTCATACAGTTAACCCAGTTAACCCTGAAACTACATATAATCGTATTTTCTTGATTTCTTCTAGTATGTTTCTAAAAATGACTACTGTAACTTAGGAAAAATACTAAAAAAAATCCAGCTGACCTGGTCTTCCAGGAAAATGATGGCCGTTATAACGCCCAGTAGGGGAATCCACTACTATGTTATGGGAATTGCTTTGATTTAAAATATTTAAAAAAAGTCGTTTTATAAAAGAAAACTGTTTTATTACGTAATGGAATCACATTATATTGTAAATTTTCTTATTCATTAGTATGATAGGCTACAAAATAATTCTTTGGGTGCAACGAAACTAAACATTTTTACAAAATAAATTGTTTTTTTTCACATACTGCACATCTGAGTTGGTTATCCCTGTAGTCAACCAAATGGTCAGTTCTGTCATATTTTTTTGTAATGGACGAGGGCCACGCTTTTCAGTTATTTGTAAGTTTTCAGTAAAGTTCTTGCTATCTTGTTCATATTCACTCCCATTATTTTTATACAATGCCAAGCATTTTGAAGTGCCATGTCCAGACCTTGATACAGTACTGGAAAGTACCACTCCTTACCCTGAATAGAAGTTCTGTAGAGACTGATATTCTGATCAGCTCGGTCCACTCCCCCTATATTTTCATTAAACTGTTCTATGGCATTAGGCTGCTCAATATAAACGTATCTCTTGAGCTGTTGAGAAAAGCCTCGCCTCTTAGCTAAATATGACAATGGCAATTCATCTTCACTGTCCGAATGTTCATCGTTATTATTATAAATAACGCCAGCTTGACCTCTCAACTGGGAACCTGGAAGATTATCCCATTTTACAATTTCTTCGTCCCCAGAGTCTTCGTCAGAGAGGTCAGCATTTGCATTTTCTGGAGGTAAAATAACAACACTACTTGGTAATGGGTCATCCTCATCAAAAGACTGCAGTTGCTCAATAATTTTGTTGAGCAGTAGCTGGACTAACTCGAGATCTGGAAGTTCATGAATAGACGTCCATTCCCCTACTGGGCGTTATAACGGCCGCCAACAACAATAATAAAAAATAATAAGAAAAATGCAAGCCTACACATTTTAAAATTGTTCATCATACAATATGTGAATATAGTAAAATTATAATCGCTTATAAAACTGTAGTTTTCTAAGAAAGTATATATTATAACTTACCTCTTTTCAGCCACGATGAGTTATAATTAGCACTTTAGACTAATACACTCTTTATCCGGCAATAAATTAATATTTTACTAGTAAACTGGCTAACCTGTACGTAGACTAGTAGCATGTACGTACGAAAATGCAAAAATAAGTCGGATATAACAATCAATTATAAACGATAATTGAGGGCATATAAAGCTATTTTTTTTGGTCGTTATAACGCCCAGTAGGGGAATTTGGGTTAATGTTAAAGTCCCCTAACAAAATAATTTTGTCAACTCTAGTGAAAGATGTGAGAGAGTCAGTGATAGCATCGAAGAATATGGCACTGTCCATCCAAGGAGGTCTGTATGCTGTCCCTATTACTATTGTAATACTGTTGATGGAAAGTGTCAACCACATTTGTTCAACCGCATGAGTAGATGGATGGCTTAGAGTACGGACCCTAAGGCCACGACGTACGTAGAAGCCCACGCCCCCTCCTCGACCACCACGAATGGTCGTCGGCCTAGGTATGTGTCTAAGTCGGTAGTTAGGTACTGTAGGGGCGAGACCCTCCTCACCCTGCCTTAACCATGTCTCATTGATAGCCATAATATCTACAGCAAGCTCTTCCATAGCTATCACAAACTCATCCTGTTGAGTTCTCAATGATCCAGCATTATGAAAGCCGACAACTAAGTTTTTAGCTTTAGTCATTTGAATAAATGCAAGTAATTATATATATTCCAATTAAATTAATTTCATTATGTAAATATAAGTTTTGTATAATATGTAGTCTGTATGGTATTTCATTGTGTTTAGGATGTAGTCTGTAGGTGTAGTGTAATTTTGGTTTGTATGTGTAAGTAAGTAATATAAAATTGTAGATAGACCTAAAATAATACATTATGTTAATAGATACTTTGTTTATAGAATAAAGACCTGTATAAAGATAAATGTAATATATAACTATGTAGATATGATAAAGAATATTAGATTTAATAATTGAACTGACTGCCCGCCTATTATATTTACATAAAGTTAAAACTAAATAACTAGGCAAAACATGTGAGTAGTGACAAATAGTAAATAATAATAAAGTAAAATCATCATCGTTTGAGGTAAAATAACAACATTTAAACACTTTCCTTATGTCCAAACACTTGGTTAATGTCTGCCTCAGACCTGATAGAGAAAGTTTTATCACCTGGCTTATTACGTGCGAGTATACGTCCACGCTTAACCCAGACAAACCTCCATCCCTGCTCCTGGCCTGCTGTTCTCGCCAAGCGAAATAACTGGCGGTTAGCCTTGGTAAGCCGCTCGTTGACATAGAAACGCCCCGGCGCACCTGGCAGACCCATGTCAGCACAAGTCGCACCACGGCGGGACCTGGCATTGCTCAGCAAGGCGTCACGCACCTCGCGACGCGCCAGTCGCACCGCAAGAGGGCGCGGTCGCGCCTCCGGTCCTGAATGAAGCCTCAGTAGCGATGACGTGCCTGCCCCCACGCGCTCGGCGCTCACGATGTCTCGCTCGTCGATTTTCACACCGAGCTTTACTCCCACCTGTATTACCAGATGAATGGTGTTCTCGCTTTTGGTTTCAGGGAGACAGGCTAACTCCACATCGTTCGCCAACAGTTCCTGGTCCCGGTCGCTAAGGTCCTGTCTGAGCTGGTCTATTATAAGAGCGAGACTCTCGTCAGTTTGTTCATGGCTCCGCTTTTCGAGAACTGTCATCCGGTTCGCAATGTCGTCCACCTTCTTATTGTATGTTGTAATGAATGTCCGGATTTCAGCCAGCTCATCCCTAAAGAGCTTGAGGTCTGAGTTTATGGAGCGTAAATGGTCCCTAAACGTTTTCAACTCCTCAACTACATCAGCAGTAAGCTCTTGAGGGGATTCAAAACCTGAATTATTCAGGGAGCTCGAAAAACTTGCGTTGGTGGGCAATGATGGTATGTCGACCTCCAGCCTAGAGCCTGTTCCGCTTACTTCGTCAGCAGCTTTATTCTTACCACACTCCGGGCACTGCCATGTAGCTGGAGTGTGTCCTCCAGAGGGCAGGGAAACACATCGACGATGCAAAAATAATTTGCATTGCTGACATCTAGCAGCGTCAGACGACGACAAGAATCGACGGCAACGACCACAAATCTTTGTCATATTGATCGGCTCACGTAGTTACGTTGGTATGCAATAGATGGCGCTGTAAATTATTTTAAGAAAAATCTAGATAATAAGTCTATCTGTTACAGCTGTAAAGCACTGTCGCGGTCACAAGTGATCGTGTGTAAACACAAGAAGTAATTAAAGTTTATAAAAAAAGTAAATAAAAGTTTTATTTGTTTTTTGTCGATGTGTAGGGTATACAATTAGTCTATGCAAAAGATTGCTAAAGTTTGTTAGTTTTCACTGTCCATAACACTTGCCAACACCACGTCTTGAATATAAATAATAACCGAGCCACACAAACACAAATTTATAGTTCACTTAATTGTCTTTTATTTTTTATAACGGAAGCACTATAGAACCCGTACTACTCCGCAGGTATCCGAATACACTCCTTTTTTTTTTTTTTTTTTTTTTTTTTTTTCTTATAGATTCAAATTGGCTAAAGAATAATGGGCCCCTTCTCTCTAGCGGGAGCGTGGGGTGTGCTGCCAGGTCCTCCATGATCGTATGAGTGTGGCGTGTTGTCGGGTTGGGGAGGATGTGTGGTGCTTCGTGTGCCTATAAGGTCCAAATAGCATTGGTAATAGCTTCCCTGACGTCATCGTTGTCTGCAGTAGATGACAAAATAGACAAGCACTTTGTTGCCAAGTAAGGCGCTGACGTTGTGCCATATGTGACGGTATTTAATGTATATGTTTTCAATGGTTGAGTTTCGTTATATCGAAAATTAATTTGTTGTAAAGATCGTTGACTTGGGTTAATTTCTATAGCGCGATACATTTTCTCAATATCGGCTGAGACTACAAATTTATGTTGCCTGAAACGTAAAATAATCGAAAAGAGATCATCTTGTACGGTTGGGCCGACCATTTGCAAGTCATTTAATGATACACCCGTGGTAGTAGGAGCAGAGCCATCAAATACTGTTCTGAGCTTAGTAGTACTGCTTGACTCGCGAATGACACCATGATGTGGTAGATAATAATTGACTTTAGAGCTATCACTTGTTGGACGCTCCTTGTTCTCAGTCATATGGCCTAAGGTTTCGTATTCATGCATAAATGTCATATATTTTTGTTTAAATTTTGGATCACGTTTAAACTTTCGCTCTAATGAAAAAAAACGAGTCTTAGCTAAGTGATATGAATCGCCCAAGACATTAGGGTCACGTTTGAGAGGCATTGTAACAACAAAACGGCCCTTTTTGTTTTGATAAGTGTTATGTGCGAAACTTTGCTCACAAGCTGCCTCTTCTACTGACATAGATTGCTGTAAATTTAATGTGTCTAATTCCCAAAAGCAAGAAAGGTCGGGATTGGAATCGCCTTGAGAAAATAAACATAAATTAGTGGAATAATTTGTGTCTATGATATGTCCAGTGACTAACCAGCCTAACTTAGAGTCGCGTAATGTCGGTTTATTTTTTCCTAATTGTATTGATTGTTTACCTATTACACTCCAAAATATATCGGCGCTCAAAAGTATGTCTATATCTGAAGGTGTGTTATAAGACGGATCAGCTAAAGATAGGCCGAGAGGTAAACTTATATTGCTAGTGTCTATATACGAAGATGGTATAGGAGGAGTTATACTTGGGAAAACCGTGCAATTTATGTTGACTGTGTAATCGCTGCAGAGAGATTTTATGGTGATGTTGCAAGATTGTGTGCTGGTAGACACATAATTATTGAATCCCGAGACTGCCGAAGCCACGTTAAGGCGCGGTAATTGTATTTGGTCACAGTACCTTTGGGAGATCAGGTTAATCGCGCTTCCGTTGTCAAGTAGAACCCTTGCATTACATTCCTTGCCGTGGCTGTCAGTCACTCGTACGACCGCTGTGGATAGAAACACACGAGACCCAGTAGTATCTGTGATGTCACTAGTGAGGACAATGCCTTCATTTATGGACTTAGAAGGAGTCTGTTCCGTTTTATTAAGATGTAATAAGGTGTTGTGTTTGAATTTGCAATATTTGCAATGCGTTAAAGGACATTTGTTACTCATGTGACCAAAGCGTAAACAATTTAAGCAAACTTTATATTGTCTAGCCTTTTGTATACGAGATTCAACTGAAAGAGCTCTGAAAGGTTCACAGTTAAATAAAGAATGAGGTTGATCACACATGGGGCATTTCGCTGATGAAGACTTATGATTTTCTTCCTCATTTTTAGAATTAAGTTTATTATTATTATTATGGGTTTGATGGTCTTCTAAACTTTCTAAAAGGTCAGCCCGGTTTCTAAGGAAGGTTATGAATATATTAAATGATGGGCTGTCACTAAGGGAATTTCTATGTTCTTCCCAGTACCGTAAAGTAAACTTATCTAATTTAGAAGACATCATGTAAATAATTAAGGTATCCCAATGTTGGGTAGGCTGCTTCAGTGTTGTAAGCGCCCTTATATTTTTAGTAACAGTGTCTATGAGATGACGAATGGATTTGCAAGATTCCCTTTGTATTGAATCAATATTGAATAAGGCCTGTACGTGGTTATTAACCAGTAAACGATCGTTATCGTACCGGTCGCGTAACAGATCCCACGCTGTTTCATAATTTTCACTAGAGAAGTCGATATGTTGTATGATTAAGGCTGCGCTTCCTTTAAGAGAAGCGCGAAGATAATGAAACTTGTTTATCTCGTCTATGATATTATTATTGTGAATAATTGAAGAAAAAATGTCTCTAAACTCAAGCCAATGCTGAAATAGCTGCCGCTGAAATGAGGCAGATCAATTTTAGGTAATCTAACATTAGTTCTCTTGATACCCCCACCTGATTGTGCGCCATTGAAGTCTGCTACAGAATCCTCATGATGTTTTGCGGAAGCAAGTAAGCAGCGCCCGGCTGCTACAAGCGCAAAATACTCGTTTTCGAACTGCTCACGCTCGGGAGCCGGGTCATCGCTCCCGTTGCTGGGGTCGTCACAAAGCATTTCAATGTCAACCTGTAATGCGTCGAAATCATTGTTTAATTCTTCAATTTTGCTTAAACGGCACTCTAATTCTGAAGCTTGCATGTCGCTGAGGCATTTGTAAGTCTTAAGTACGTTTAAATATTTACTAAAAGATGTAAGCTTTGATTTTATAGCAGATCTTTTCTTTATTAAGGTTTTAATGTTATCAGGCATGATGTAATGTCTAGCAGTTATGTTTAGCTAGTAAACAAAAGGAAAAAGTTCGATTCAAAGTTGCAAAATTAAAATCGTTATAATATTTAAAGATAAAAGGTTAATGCCTGTATTATTGTATCTAATAGTAACTATACAATAGAACAAAGAAAAAACTAGCCGTAAGTACCTATGCGCCACGTGCAATCGGTTAATGCCTATGTAATACACACATCAAAAAAGTCTAAGCAACATGCATGATATTACAAATTTACCATTTATATTAATTAATTTCTAAGTATTTACTCACTCAAAGTGTATAGGTAAGTAAACTTTTTTGTTATTGATGACATACTGGCTGGTTGTAAAAAAAAAATTGCGATTATGTTTTGTTTTTTTTCATAAAATTCAAATGACTGCGAATTTGTTTGAATTTGAGTGCATGTTAATTGCTACGTTTTAGTCTTGATTTTATAATTTTACCAACCATTTAAATACAGTTGGCGACAAAATTGAATTGTTAGATATTCTTTACGTCATGGAGCGACGTCATTTGACGGCAGATGAAATGCAAAGAGCTGTAGGGATGTTGCAAGCGGGAAGTAATCAATCTCAGGTATCTCGACATTTTGGTATTCATAGAAGTGTTATTTGTCGTCTTTGGCAGCGCTACAATAATACAGGGGAACCCGCTGAACAGCATCCAGGCCGTAAAAGGAGTACAACCACTCGGCAAGACCGGTACATACAACTGACTGCAAGACGCCAGCCGATGTTAACCGCTCGAGAGATAAGTTTGAGGCTACAAAATTCAAGTGGTGTTGATGTAAGTCCCCAAACTGTGCGAAATCGACTGCATGAGTACGGCCTACGAGCTCGACGCCCTATCAGGTGCCCACCGATACGTCACGGGAATCGCGCTCGTCGAAATGAATGGTGTAGAGAACGCATAACATGGACCCAGGAACAATGGGATAAAATTATGTTTTCCGATGAGTCGCGATTCGGGTTTAGGCCTGATACAAGAAGGGTGCGAGTGTACCGTCGACCCGGAAATACTGAAAGACTCAGGTGCGTTCAGGAAGTTCATCCATACAGCGGCTCAACAGTTATGGTATGGGCGGGTATTATGAAGAACAGGCGAACTGAGCTCGTTTTTGTAAATGGAAACATGAACGCTGAAAATTACGTTGAGGATATTCTCAGACCTTATGTCCATCCATTTGCACAAACCTTTGGCTCCGATTTTACGTTAATGCATGACAATGCGCGTTCACATACAGCTCGGCGAACCAGTGAATACTTGGCAACGGAGAACATCCAGGTATTGCCCTGGCCTGCACAATCGCCAGACCTCAACCCCATCGAGCACGCATGGGACATGCTCCAGAGACGTGTTTTGAAGGACTTGGACGGAGTGACAACAACCCAACAGCTGAAGGATTTGCTACAATTCCATTGGGAGCGAATACCGCAAGATGACATAAACAGTCTCATTAATTCAATGAATAATCGTTGCCGACAAGTTCTGAATAGCAGAGGAGGCCATACTTTGTATTAAATTGTCCTATTCTTTCACAATAAATTCATTTTCTTAAGAAATTTCAATTTGTAAAAAAAAAGTTTAGTTTCTTATGTACCTGTATATTCTAATATTGTTAATTTCTGTTATTAAAAGAACTTATAAAGAAAACAGCTGTTATTTTTACATCATAGAACCCTAAAAATATTATTTTAAAAATAAAATACAACGTTATAATTAAAATAAATGGTAAAATAAATTAATATAAATGGTAAATTTGTAATATCATGCATGTTGCTTAGACTTTTTTGATGTGTGTAGTATATAATAGTAACTGCACAATAGAACAAAGAAAAAACTGGCCGTAAGTACCTATGCGCCACGTGCAATCGGTTAATGCCTATATGTAATAGTATATAATAGTAACTGCACTATAGAACAAAGAAAAAGCTGGCCGTAAGTACCTATGCGCCACGTGCAATCGGTTAATGCTTATGTAATAGTATATAATAGTAACTGCACAAAAGAACAAAGAAAAAACTGGCCGTAAGTACCTATGCGCCACGTGCAATCGGTTAATGCCTATGTAATAGTATATAATAGTAACTGCACAATAGAACAAAGGAAAAGCTGGCCGTAAGTAGCTATGCACAACGTGCAATCGGTTAATGCCTTTAAGTAATAGTATATAATAGTACCTGCACTATAGAACAAAGAAAAAGCTGGCCGTAAGTACCTATGCGCCACGTGCAATCGGTTTAAGCCTACGTAATAGTATATAATAGTAACTTCACAATAGAACAAAGAAACAGCTGCCCGTAAGTAGCTATGCGCCACGTGCAATCAGTTTAAGATAACAGGTTACTGCCTATGTAATAGTATATAATAGTAACTGTAAAATAAGCACAAAGAAACCGCTGGCCGCTCGACGAGACGGCCGCGCTGAGTTAGGTAAGTAGCTATGCGCCACGTGAATGAATTTAATTTAATAATGGATATTTACGATATTATGGTTATTTACAATGATTTGACCACGGTGTAGGCAATATGGCTACTATGATGACGCAAATTGGCTATTTTAAGTGGGAACAGTGATAGGTAAGGCGAAGAAAAAAGAAAATGGAACGAACTCACAACAACGTCTTATCCAACCACTTATCTTTCTCCTCTTCGTGTTTGTTCTCCAACTTGATGTTTTTCTTCACAGTGGCCGCTGACGCCGCCGAGCCACGCCCCGTGTACAAAGATGACGAGGGTCCGAAGTCCGCTTCGGCACCGCTACAGCTATACTTTCTTATTAATGTTCAGTGTTGCGTAGGACCATTATGTTTGGGATTAATGGTGGTATAAATAAAATAGCGGACTGTAGTTAAACATAGATGCTGGTTTACTGTTACTGATCATTTTACAATGAGTAAATAGTGCGCGTGTGCGTTAGACGGTGGTCCGCGCTTGAAAGGGCCGATGGAGCGTCGCCGTCGCAGTCCTCACGTCCCGCGCGTCGCGCCCCGTGCCGCTGCCGCCGTTCCCCGCGCCGCACGCCGCCGCTGTTGCCAACCGCACGCGCCGCCGCTTGCGCTGCTGGCGATGTCGATGTTTGCTACTCGACACTCACTTTAACTATTTTATTTAACCGGGCATGCCAACTTTCAACGGCATTAGTAGTGCGATGTGGGTTAGCGTAACAGCTAACTACAGGCAGCAAGCACTTCCCGGTTCATTCAGTTTTATACAAAATAATCAATAAATTTTACCGGTCCCTTTTTTATACATTAAGTACGCATTTAAGAGCATGGTCTGGAATAAATGAATACCTATTTTCTTGTACCACCGAATGCACTTGTGCTCGCAGAGATAGTACGCCAGCATTTGGTCGTGCCGGTCGACAAGAGCAAGAACATCTCTCTTGTCTTTCCACTTCATAACGCATACACCTTTTCTGTTCTTTCTGTACACAATACTACTCCTAGTTAACCTTTTGCTAGTCACTGCTAAAGGATTTCCTCTTCTTTTTGGCTGAATAGTTCCTGTACAATATGTTTTTTTGCTCAGTAACTCTTTAGCCAATTCTACACTATTATAAAAATTGTCCATGTAAAGCGAGTGACCACCATTAAAATAGTCCTTCATTAATTTGAGGACCACTTTTTTGACATGGCCAGTACCACCAACTTCACTATCAGCTGACCCTTTGTACATATGGATTCGACGGATTAGTCCATTAGGGTCAGCTAATACATACAGGGTGTCCCAAGAAATAGTGTAAAGCGGAAGTCCAAGGACAGAACACCCCTAGGGGTACCCGAATTACCCCCATGTATGTTCCGCGACTTTTTGTATTTTTCGAGATATGATTTTTTTGTTAAACCTTGACTTATTTGACATTATTGGTCACAAAGACATCAATTGTTGAGATACATGCTTGATTTTTTTTATTAGTTATTAAAAATGATAAAATAAATAAAAATATAAGAAAGAATGAGGCACCTTAAACCGATGTAAATACATCACAATTAGGTACTCATATAATCTTATTCTGACGTAAATACATCGGAATAGTGTTTTAAGATGCTAAATCAAAGTTTCTAATTCCGGGTAATAAAAAGTAAAAGAATTTTTCATATTATGCAAATTAAATAGTGGATAGTTGCAATATGAAAGAGAAAAAAATATAGACCACATACATATAATAACAGAACAGGTTAAAAACCGAATGCCCTCACTAATTGCTACCGTACAACGTATTAAGAAAGTACCTAAACAAGTCATTTTTGACCTGCTATAATTAGTGAATCCGACGCCACGGTATACCTCGGAATTACATTATTAAATGTATGACTTATTCATGAAGTCAGAATTAACGCATTAAACTTTGTAATCATCAAACACACACCGAAAATTAAAAAAAAGTAAATGTCTTTAAACTTGTTTTTCCGTGGTATACATCGGTTTTTAGGAACACACTAAAATATTTGTGTGTATATTAAACCGTGGTATTTTAAACACTTATTTTCTTAATAATTAGCAAATAAAATACTCAAAACTTAAGAGTTTTCGATAAAAAATATTGTCCTTTGAGAACAGAATAATGACACGTTGTATTTACAACCGGGGATGACATTACCTAAAATTTACGATATATATCAGCAGGAGTACATAAATACTTATGGTGAAGGGCAAAAGTGCGCTTTCTTCGAATCAGTTAAAAAGATTTTTTACACTAAGTTTAACTTTAGGTGTAAGTCATTAAAAAAAGACACTTGCAATAAGTGCGATATGTTAGCCATAAAAATTCAAAACGCTAACACCCTCGAGGAAAAAGAACAAGCTAGAACAGAAAAGACTCGACATATAGAAAAGGCTGAAAATTTGAGAAAGCAGATGAACTCCGATTTTGAAGACGCTCGAAACAATTCGACTATTGAATGTGTAACATTCGATTTGGAAAAAACTTTACCATTACCACGAATACCTACAAATGTTGTGTTTTATAAAAGGCAATTGTGGCTCTACAACAGTGGCATCCATAGTGCTTCAGATGACATTGGTCATTGTTACATATGGGTTGAAGGGGAAGCAGGACGAGGTGCGCAAGAGGTATGATCATGCCTTATTAAATATATTCAAACTAAATTAAAGCCCACTGTTGAACACCTTATTCTTTGGAGCGATTGTAGTGGAGGGCAGAACCGCAACATAAAAATAGTTCTCATGTTGAAAGCACTTTTAAGCTCACATGACACTTTAAAATTCATTACAATGCGATTTCTCGAGTCTGGGCATACCTTCCTGCCTAATGATACTGACTTCTCAAAGATTGAAACTGCGCTTAAACATCATCAACGGGTTTATACAGCCGAGGAATATATGACGATAATTAAAAGATGTAAAAAAAGAAAACCTCTTGAGGTATTGAAAATGACTAAAGCTGATTTTTATGGGACGGAGAAATTGGAAAAAAATATTATAAATAGAAAAAAATTCACAGACAAAACCAAAGTCAATTGGTTAAAGACAAAAGAAATAAGAATTGAAAAAGAAAAAGTGTATTCAATTTTTATGAAATCATCATTTGAGGAAGATTACAAGGAATGAACAATTGAAAAAAAAATTAGAGGGGAATCACGAAATATTAACATGTCCGATTTCTGTTTGTTGTGGCCGGATAGTAAAGCCATTGCTCCAGCCAAATTAGCTGATTTAGAATCCATGTATCAGTACATCCCTGAGGATTGTCATGAATTTTGTAAAAACCTAAAGAGTATGGAGGGAATCATAGATGATGTTGATGGGTTTAGTGGGGAACCAGATTTCGAAATAAAGAGGATGATGAGAATGACGTACGAGTATAAAGATTTTATCATTATTATCAGCCTATAGCAGTCCACTGCTGGACGTAAGCCTCCCCAAAAGCACAAGATTTTATACTGTTTAAAATGTGTTGTTAAATTGTGACCTAGTAATAAAAATAATCATAAGCAATTACTATTATTTTATTTGTAGATCACGCTTTACATATTTATTAAAAAATAGAATCTAGATCATATATTTTAAGGTACAGATGTATAAAAAGTACCTGGAACATTTGTGCAAAATTAATTTGATGCTATGTTCATGTAAATTTTAATTATGTTAAAATGTTCCAATACCAAAAACATATTTTTTTCTTATTGTAAAGTGAATAGCTTAAAATTAAACATACGATTATCTAAACACAATATAATTCAACAATAATACGTTTAGTATTGGCCTTTACTAGTTAGAATAAAAAAGAATACAACTGAAACGCGTAAATGCTTTTACAGTAAAAGTTCCTTATTCACGGTTTCTTTATTCGCGTTTTCATTATTCGCGGGTAAAAAAATTGCAACCCAGTTTCTGTATTCGCGGCTAAAAATTTCATTATTCGCGGATGCAATCGGTACCTAAACAGAAACGGATTCGGTTTCGTTTAAAGTGTCGGCGTTCTTTGAGTACTGCCGACACGCGCCGCATCGCGATTTTTTGACATAGCAAAATGTATTGTTAACATAAAAGAATCGTTGGATGAACTGAAGCCAAGCACATTGAAATCATGCTGGAAAAACTGTGGCCTACTTTAATTGCCGGAAATGATGATGAATCTGAGCAAATTCAATCTTTAACTGAAAATGTTGTTCACGTTGCAAATGAAATAGGACGAGATGGCTTCGAACAGGTAGAACCAAGTGACATCCAAGAGTTGTTTGATTCGCAGGATGAGTTGACCGAAACCGACTTAGAGGAAATGTTAACTCCACATTCCACTGAAGAAGAGCCTTCAGCAACCACTGAAAAGGTGACTTTTAACATAAAAAATCTGAGTGAAGGTAGGGCAAATGAGCTTTGTGATTTCTTCGTGAATATTGATCCATCTATGGAAAGGAGCCTTATTTTTAAACGGCAAATTATTGATGCTACAGCTTAATATCAATCAGAATTTAATGACCTCTTAAAAGCAGCAAAACAAGAAAAAATTACTAAATTCTTTAAACCCTTGCCTAAATCTGACGAAAATGATTTATTTTAATTTAGAATTTAGTAATAAATTTATATTATTTTCATACATATTGGTTTCATTTTGGTACCTTGGAACGTATCCCCTAAAATTCCATACTAATTACCATTCCATATTCGCGGTTTCAGTATTCGCGGCATATTTACGGACCGTATACCCCGCGAATAAGGAGCTTTTACTGTATCTCAAATTCAACTTACTGTGGAATGAAACATTTTTGCATAACGGCGTCCAATTGTTAGTTCCATCGTATTATATTTTAATTATTTATTGAGTAATAGAATTTTGGCGGGCAAATATTTTTTGCCCCTTCCATAGAAGGAGCGACTCGTCAATTGCAAGATTTTGCTCGAGTACGTACAAAGAGCTAAAGCTTTGTCGTTAAGGTTTTGAATTATTGGCATAATCTTGTGGAGTCTAGAAGAATGCTCGGGCAAGGAGCCGCTGTCTACAAAATGCAGACACCGCTTTAAAATCAAAAACCGCTTGTAGGGCATGATGGCCTCAAAATTTGCCACCTTGAGTTCCTCAAGTTTGGGATACCAATATTCTCGCTCCACATTGACGACTAATGATTGCAGCATTAGGCCCATAGCACACCGCGTATTTTAAACACGCAGACAACGCGCAGAGACCGCGCGTATACGCGCTTCAAACGAGATTGGATCGCAACCTTGTAACTTAAGCACACGGGGGCGATTGTAAAACGTGCCTCTACTGCGCGTATACGCGCAGATACAGCGGTACAGATGCGCTATAGTCGCTCGTAGCTTTTGCGTTTTGATCAGAGACTCCTCTTCTTCAGTTGTACAGGGTGTCTCAGAACGATTCAACTATTTCGAACATCAGTTTAAAAAAAAATGCTATTACTAATTAGTTATTTATTTATACCAAAATATAGACAATGAGGGAAAGGAGACGTTCCATTTGCCCATACATCTTGGGCCACACACACACATCTTGGAACATACATGAAACCTTGTGTGTTTTGAAGGTAAATGACTACTCTATAGGCCTGTATAATTATTTTTACTATAAAACTTCGAGGATGTGAGATATGTGGTATTTAAAGTGAAATTATATCATACTCCAAATAGCTCAAAATACAATTTTCACATAACATGTTACCTAATTATAAATATGTATTTAAATGTCTAAAATAAATGCATTAAATCCATTATCAAAAGCGAATTAATATACAATAATAATCTGTAATAAATCACATCAAAAGATTCACAATACGTAGTAGCAACACGAATCACAAATGAATGAATGAATGAATGAATGAATGAATGAATGATCGTTTATTTGCTTGAAACATGGTAACATAAGTTGTTAAATTGACATTTCAGTACAGTACATATTTCACCAGCAAAGGCAGGCATGCAAATATTTAAAACATTGGAATATACATACAATATAATTTCAATTACCTCACATTTGAAATCACAATTTAATTAAATACTCAAAAGACAAACATTGAAAATAGCACTAATAACAGAAAATATTACATAAAAAATATTAAACAAATGAAACAAAATAAAATTAAGCATTTACATGTCCAATTAAGTAGGTACCGGGATCCGTCAAAATGCTATGACGGTACAATGCCTCTCAATACGCGTAGAAACGGCAAGAGCCTTGTTCTAAAAAATCTTTTGTCGAATAAAAACTCTGTTGAATTAACCAGTCGTGTAAAGTAGAACTGAATTTCTTGTATGGCAGGTCTACTATCCACCTAGGCAGTGAGTTGAAGATGAGAGGCGACATATATATACAGCTTTTCCTAAACATTTCTAGCTTCGGTATTGGCATTTTTAAAGACAAATGGGTAGTCTGTCGTTTAAAATTGTTGTTATACGCTTCAAATAAATGGTTGTTACATTTGACGAACTTAGATACCTCATAAATATAAATACCAGGGACTGTCAGAAGATTGTTATTTTTGAAAATTGGCTTGCATGACTCCGACCAACTCAGGCCAAATATTGCACGAATGCACTTTTTTTGAGCTATGAAAACTCGTGCAATTTCCGAAGAATTTCCCCAAACAACTATGCCGTATCTTATGACTGAACAGATATGAGCATGATAGACCATTAGGGATGCTTGCGCAGTAGTAACATCCTTTACTTTACGCAATGCAAAAACAAATCTATTTATTTTTTTGCACAAATCATTGATGTGTTCCTTCCAAGTTAAATGTGTGTCTAAAGTTATACCTAAAAATTTTGAGCTTTGTATTTGTTGTATATGTGTGTTTTCATACTCCACTTTCAATGTTAAATTTTTACTGTTAAATGTTTTAAATTGAATTAGTTTAGTTTTATCAATGTTTATCTTTAATTTATTTTCATTAAGCCATTTTACGACATCTTGTAAAGTTTTATTAATGTCGTTCTCATATGACTTCACGTCTTCGCAATTTATTACAATGGTTATATCATCAGCAAAACAGACACAATCGTGAGATAGCATATCAGGAAGGTCATTGATGTAAACAAGGAACAGTAGAGGCCCCAGAATGCTCCCCTGGGGCACACCAGACGAATTTATTCTGACTTCTGAATCGAAATTGTCAACCCTATTTGTGTCACTATTGAATTTAGTTAACCTTGTGAACTGTCTCCTATTTTGAAGGTATGACTGAAACCATTGCAATGCTAGACCTCTTATTCCACAATTTTCTAATTTTTTTACAAGGGTAGAATGATCTACATAATCAAATGCCTTGCTTAAGTCCAATAGCAAGGCTGCTGTAGGAATTTTCGCGTTAATATTTTGCAAAACAGAATTTAAAAGGCTGAAGGCCGCCAACTGTGTAGACCTACTCTTTCGAAACCCGTATTGTTCATCAGCAAGGATACCATGCTTTTCCATAAACAATACAGTTCTTTTTTGCATAACCTTTTCGAATATTTTCGAAATCACAGGAGTTAATGCAATTGGCCTGTAATTGTTAAGATCAGAAGTAGGCCCTTTTTTGTACAACGGTTTGATTACCGACAACTTTAGCCTGTCCGGGAAACACCCCTGTTGCAACGATAAATTGATTATGTGGGCAAGTGGCTCTGCTATGAACTTGGCTATACCCCTCAGAATACCCATGTGGATGTCATCATAACCGGAAGACCTAGTGTTTTTCAGCCCGTTAATTATATTAAATATTTCGGTTGGACAACAAAGTACATTGACACAAATGGGGTGACACTTGACAGATTCTGATGTTAAATGTGTTGCAGTGATTTATAAAAAAATTACATACGATTTCTCATTAAAAGGAAGACAACATAATTGTGTTACAATAGTAGGTATTGCGTACAAGTTCTATTTTTTTAACGACTCACATATTATTATAATATATTAAAGACTCAAATATATTGTTTGTTTGTGATTAATTTACTTTTATATGAATAAAATATATATTATCCCAGACATTATTTTTTACCCACATAATATTATTTTATTTTCAAGGATGGCAACATTAAAAATATCCGGCAATAATTTAACCAATGATTGAATTAAAATACTGTTCACACCAAAACTAAAACCTTTCCCCCAACTTCTACGGAGAAATGGAAAACACTAATTGATTTTCAAAATTATTTGTTTAATTTTAATTATTCAAAACATTCTGTTCGCTCTGGGCCCCAAATGGAATAACTCCTTTACTTTTTAAATATGACATTACTTAAATGACGCCCGTTTGTTTGACGACACTCTTCGAACCTTGTGCGGACGTTATTGAAGACTTTACCAAGAAGTTGTTGAGGAATCAATTTGATCTTCTCTTCAATATTTTTCTTCAGATCTTGCAAAGTTCGTGGATTATTCTCGTAAACAATACTCTTGAGATAACCCCACAAGAAAAAATCAAGTGGGGTTAAATCAGGGCTTCGTGGTGGCCACTCAATGTTACACCTTCGCGAAATCACTTTTTCAGGGAACAATTCTTGTAATGCTGCTCGCGAGTTGTTAGTGGTATGTGCCGTGGCTTCATCTTGTTGGAACCACGAAAGGCAGTTGTAGTGTCCACTTTCTCGAAGTTTTGGTCCAAAAAAATCGCGTATCATATCAATATACCGCGCCGAAGTCACCGTAATTGCTCTGCCTCTATGGTCTTCGAAGAAATAAGGGCCTATTATGCACTTCTTCGACATTGCGACCCAAACTGTTACTTTAGGGCTATGCAAAGGGCGTTGGTGTAGCAGTGTTGGATTGTTCTCGGCCCAAAATCGGCAATTTTGGCGATTCACATAACCGTTCAAATGAAAATGGGCCTCTTCGCTAAAGAAAATGTCAAAATCATTAAATCTGTCTAACATTATGTTTACATAATTTAATCTCAGAACATAATCATTTTCGTGCAATTTTTGCACAATCTGAATTTTATAGGCCTTAAGATGCAAATCAGATTTAATTATGCGGTAAATTGTTGCTCTAGATAAGCCTAATTGCGATTCTCGCTTTCTAATGCTAACACGAGGCTGTTGTCTTACAGAATCCGCTACTAACTCAATGTTCCCAGGGGTTCTTGCTGTTCTTGGACGACCACGATGAATATCGCCTAATGTGTTTCCAGTAGCGTTGAATGCCTGGATCCACGCGAGGATAGTGGCGTTACTAGGAGTTTCTCCAATATTGCGTAATCCGTAATGAATTCGAAATAGCCGACGAACACGAATGAGCGATCGATTGTTCTCGAAATACGCGCGCACGCAGAACGAGCGTTGCTCTCCGGTGTAACCCCTCCCCCACCTCCGCTCCACGTATTTAGCGTCTCGTTCACTTGTAAAATAGTTGGACCGTTCTGAAACACCCTGTATAGTTTAGTTAACCTATGTGAGGCATGCAAAAGTATAGGATGCCTTTATTCATAATCGCATGCAGATGAGTGTATTCGACCTCCTACGCGAATCAAGTTATCTTTATCTAAGAATGGAGATAACGATAAAATTTTGCTTTTAGCTGGTAGCTGTCTACCTTTTATAAGTAACTTGTACTCAGTATTATAAAAATCACGCTGGCTAATAACACACATCGAATGAAATGACTTTAATAATTCGTCGGCAGTAACAACACCTACTCTTTTATTAGAAGGATTACGCAAATTAAATATAAATCTCCGAATGTATGCAACAACCTTCTGAAGTTTGTTGAATGATGAGAACTCTTCAAAATTAATAAAATTGTTATGGACTATTTCAGATGTACACACCTCAACAAAGTCTAGGGATATTTTCACAATATTTTGTATTAAGTTGTGAATCTCAAAAAAAATTGGTTTGTTTTTAATTCTTTTGATGAAAACTTACTTTGTTAACCTTTTTCAACCATTCTAAATTTGAATTTGAAAAATAAAATTAAAAATAAAAGATTTACGCGGCTTGAACGTAGTCAAGTTCGAAAATTTCCTTTACCAACAGTAAGTTTTGACTGCTTTTTTGTGTAAAATTTAAGTTTTAAAACAATTTAAACGTTTATTTCGAATGATTAATATTGTGTGCATCAAGCAGCGGCGCCATTTCATCATAGAGGAACTGTTAAGGGCAGTAGGCATGCTCCTAGCTGCGGGTACTAAGCGTGGTATTGCTGAAGAGATTGGAACAATACAAAATATGAAATCAAGGTTATGGTCACGTTATTGTGCTACTGGTGAAGTGGCTGAAAGATACCACAGCAAAAAGTCTATCACCACTCAAAGACATGATCGATTTTTGCAAGTTCCCGCGAAAAGACAGCCAAATGTTACTACCATGCTGCTGGCTTAGAGGCTCCCAGCTCTTGGCGGAGCCTCTTGCGGGTGACCAAACTGTCAGAAGAAGTCGGAATGAAGCCCACCTTTATGCTCGCATACCGATTTGAACTCCAGCAATACGTTGAGCAAATCGCGCACGATGACTAGAGTGAGGTCGTGAACATTTGCTCTGCAAAGATGACCTGTTATCTGTAGTGGTGTTTACACATGAGTCCTGGTTCGGCTTCCACTCGGATTCACGTAGAGGACGTGCTTGGCGAGTTCCTGGTTGCGATAGCCGTCTACAACATCCTCAGAAAAACTATTCATACCACGATAGAACAATTATGATTGGACGGAAATTTGTGTTGGTCTAAGAACAGAGCGCGTTTTGATCAGAAACACCATGACGGCTAAAAAATAACTTAACGAGGTGCTAAAACTAATAATCTACCCCCTTAGACTACAATTGGGCCAAATGTTTAAGCTCATGGACGATAACACCCGTCCGCATAAAGCGAGAGTGATGACGAGCTGGTTGCAGGTGCACGACGTATCAATTTTATGCTGAACCACTCAATCGCCTAACCTCAAATCCATAAAATACGCGTAGGACATGTTCAAAAGAAGGGCTTTGATGAATTTTCCTGGATAAACTTGCGATGGAAGAGCAACATTTTTGTATCCTAGTCGGACCTGTAACATTATACCGCATCAAGACCTGAATAACTTAATCCAAGCATGAAAAACCGTTGCAGGACCGTTATTTACGGTTTTTTTAATGTACTGACTACTGATTACTCACAGAACAGATAAAAACAGATTAATTTTCGATTATTTTTACTTTTGCTTAAGAAACAAATTCATTGTTAGTTTCACTAATTTTACAATTTTTTTATTTATTTGAATAAAAAATTATTTACGCAAAAATTATACTTTTATTTAATTCTGGATTGTAGCCTGATAAATTACCTTTATAAAAATATAAACATGTTAAAATTAAAAATTAAAATTCATTTATTTGTGATAAACATGGTTGTACAGAGTTACCAGGTAAAGTTTATAAAGGTTCCACATGTTTAGCCATGATTTGGCATACAAATGCTTTAGCTATTTTATAATAATTGTGAATTTAAAACGGAATATTAATTAATTATACAAACTTATTTGATGTTAAATGTCAAAGAGTAAGTAATAACAATTATATAAAACACAACTAAGATGTCAATGGATAGTAATAAATTAAGTACACAACAAATTAAAAGTTAATACATATTTACACACAGGTCTAAGGCAATTAAGTATAAAGGTTTGTAAAACAATAAATATCAGGTAATTATAAATTGGATTATGTTATGCATTATGTCTATAATAATAAATCAGATTATACCATTTTTTTATTACATATTTTTTTCAACCAAAATGAAATTTACATTATAATGTCAAATAAATATGCGTTAGCAATAAAAAGTGTGCCAAATTATGACTTGATTCTAGAAAAGAAACAATTTTGAATATATCAATATATACCTACACACATACAAGTATATAAAGTGTGACTATAAAGACATTTTATTTTCTAAGAACTCCTGAATGGAGTAAAAGCATTTGTCAATTAACCATTTTTTCAGTTTTATTTTAAATAATATATTTGGCAGTTCTCTTAGTTCCTTGGGTATATTATTATAAGTTTTGGCACACATAAATGCACTGTTTTTGTGATGAAGTGCAGTTGTACATTGTGGCAACACAACCTTAGTTTTATCTCTTTTAATAAACCGACTTGTTTCAGTAATCCTTTCAAAAAGCTGTGGGTGCTTTTTAACAAATATTCCTACCTCCAAAATGTAGAGCGAAGTGAGTGTTAATATTTTTGTTTCCTTGAAAAGTGGTTTGCACGATTCAAGAGGGTGGGCATTACATATTGCTCTGACACATCTCTTTTGAGAAATGAATACTCTATCAACCAAAGTCGAGTTTCCCCACAACAGCAAACCGTACCTTAGAATTGACCCAATATACCCATGGTAGGCTGTGATAGCTGTGTTCTTTGAGGCTGTAATGCGAAGCTTTCTCAGAGCATACACAAAACTATTAATTTTACTACACAAGCTGTCAATCTGTGGCTTCCAGTTGCAGAACCTATCCACATTGACTCCAAGGAACTTGACACTATCCGTTCTAGCTAGTAGTTTGTTTTCATGTTTTATTATTAGGTCTTTTACAGTCATTTTATAGTTTGAGAATTGTATATATTTCGTTTTGCTAAGATTAATATTAAGGTTATTGTTATTTAGCCATTGTATTGTGCATTGTAACGTTTCATTAATTTCTTGTTCGTGTGAGTGAGATAGCTTATCATTATTCGGTATTATTATACTTATGTCATCAGCAAATAATATACACTTGTGGGGGATTATATTCGGAAGATCGTTAATGTAGAGCAAGAACAGCAGAGGTCCTAGCACACTTCCCTGTGGTACTCCTGTTTTAATATGTCTATATGCTGACTGATACGAGGTAGATACCTGTTTTTGATTGAGTCTGGTAACCTCGACACATTGAGTTCGATTTGACAAGTAAGACTTGATCCAGTCCAACGCTACACCACGCAATCCATAATGCTGACATTTATGTAGGAGTGTAGAGTGGATCACGTGATCAAAAGCTTTCGACATATCTAGAAACATAACCGTCACCGAATTCTTTTTATCTATGTTTTCAGTAATTTTCCTCATTAAGCAAAAAGCAGCAAGTGTAGTGGATTTATTTTTTTGGAATCCATTTTGTTCCTCTTTTATAATGTTGTATCTAGTAAGGAAACTTGTGATACGGTTATGCATAAGCTTTTCATATATTTTAGAAAATACTGGTATTAATGTTATTGGTCTATAATTGCACAGATATAGTTCTTCGTTATTTTTATAAAGAGGTTTTACAATGGACAATTTTAATTTTTCAGGGAATTTACCTTGAATAAATGACAAATTAATAGTATGGGCAAGTGGATGACATATTATGTCTGCACATTGTTTCACTATATATGTAGAGATAGAATCATACCCCACACTATTTGTATTATTTAACAGTTTTATTGTATTTAAAACTTCACTAGGTGTACAGGGCATTAAGAACAAAGAAGCTTCTACATTATCCATGTTGTAGTTGTATGTACAGTGTAAGCTTTTAGTGTAGACCGTAGGGTCTTGAATGGAAGTGTAAAATTCATTAAAAGCATTAGCTATATCTGCAGGGTCTGAGATAATTTGATCCCTATATTCTACCACATTAATACTCTGAAAGGACTTCATACAGTCAGTTTTGTTTTTTATTACCTCCCAGGAAGCTTTGCATTTATTTTTTGCATTCTTAACATGCCAGTTGTTTATATATTTTTTAGAAGAATTTATACATTTTTTTAGTATCTTGTTGTATTTTTTGTAGGACACATGGTTTTCTCTAGTGCTTTTGGTATAACACCTGTATCGCAGTTTTCTTTTTCTCACGCAGGAAGTCCTAATACCCTTTGTGATCCACTTTGGTGAAGATATATTCGCGTTTATTTTAACTTTTAAGTTTGGAAAACAAAGTTCATACAATAAACAAAACATATCATAAAACAAATTGAAAGCTGTATTACTTTCTTGTTCTGTATACACTTCAAACCATGACAAGTTGGACAAACCCTCTACAAATTTGTGTACATATTCTCTCCTATAATTTTTTTTTGTAATATACCAATATTTTAGTTTATTGGTGCTTTCTGTAGAAGCAAAATTGATAACTTGACAGGTGTTATGATCGGACAGGTAAAGATTGAATACTTGGGCAGTAGCGTTAGTTAAATTACTATATATGTGATCAATGCAAGAGTTATGTCTAGTTGGTGTTGTAATATGTGATGTCAAATTATAATTAGAAATTATGTCGTTTAATTCAGATGCTAATTTATTATGCTTTAAGATGTCAATATTCATGTCCCCTGCAATAATTATTCTCTTATTTTTTATTTTAAATATCAGCTTATGTAAGAATAAATTAAATTTTTGAAGAAAGATGGTTGCATTTATACCAGGTACTCTATATAAACAAATAATAATACAATTATGGTTTAGTATTTCAATGCCACAGCATTCAAATAACTTCTCCTCTGCCATATCATGACAAAGCGGTATAGGTTTTGTTTTTAAGCATCTGTGAACCAATATACAAACACCACCTCGTTTTATGTTGTATCGTGAGAAGCTAGTACTTAGAATGTAGTTTTTTAAATATATGTTATATTCATCACCACGCTTTATAAATGTTTCTGATAGGCAGATAACATCGATAGGAGTTGTTACAGACAACTCCATAATACCTGCTTCAAGAGCAGGTAGTTTGTTTAGCAAACCTGCAATATTTTGGTAAAAAATACCAATTGTCTTGCTGCTTTTACACTTTTGTTTATTCTTCACGAAAAAGATGCTGTGTCTGTATGTTTGTATGTGACTCTTTTCTTTGGTTGATAAGCGTTTTATTAAAATAATATGGTATAGTTCCCTTTTTACAAGTTAGGTTAGAGTTGCTTTTAGTGAACTTTGTGTTTGTCAAGCTCTCAGAATTTGTACAGTGATTATTCTTAAAATAGTATGGTATTGTGCCCTTTTTGTAAGAAGTTATATTTGTGTTTTCTGCCTTATGTATAACTTGGTTTTTAAATGTTCTTAGATTCAAATATGTATTTTTATAATCATTGTAGTCAATAAAAAAATTGATTTTTTTAGAAATAAGATTTGAACGCATATCTAGAGGTTGACATTGGGATAAGTCCATGAAAGTACAGTTTGAAAAATATTTACAGTAATTTTTCAGCATGTTGTTCAGCATGTTTTCATTAAGATGTTTATTTTCAATTACACTTAATAATATAATATTAATACATTTAAACCTTTTTAATATTAATGAAATTTCAATAGCTAGCTTGGTTGGGTCGGTGTCATTTTCACCCACACATAAAATCATATAGTTATGAGCGTTATCTGGAACATCCCAACAGCTCTTCAAGATCTCTTGTGAGGTTGCATAGGGTTTTACAAGTGACCACACTTTATATTTGTTTTGTGAGTTTTTCCTGGAGTGTATCATGTTGTATGTTATCTTCAATAATTTTGGAGTTAATTGAGTAAATACCAAATATCCCTAGACTTTGTTGAGGTGTGTATGCGTTTTTATCTCTGGCAAGTTATCTAACTGAGTCTCATTTAACCTAGGCCAGCTCGATTCATCTTCATGTAAAAATCTCGGCCCAGACCACCAAAGATCTATGCCTAGTAGATTCTTAGCATCTACTCCCCTTGAAATTAAATCTGCTGGGTTCATTGCCGTGGGTACGTAACGCCATGAAGATGCTCTAGTTAGT
The DNA here is from genome assembly GCA_905475405.1 of Schrankia costaestrigalis. Taxonomy (NCBI): domain Eukaryota; kingdom Metazoa; phylum Arthropoda; class Insecta; order Lepidoptera; family Erebidae; genus Schrankia; species Schrankia costaestrigalis. The sequence goes on from FR997851.1 coordinate 11,564,596, forward strand.
TCAACTATTTGGCATACACGGTTGGCCGCAAACATTTTCAATTTTGTTGGATCACAATTTATCCAACTAAACACAACACTCGAGTCACACCAGTGCACCAATCTTGCTGGAGTGTAACGTAAAGAGTCAGTTACAGCCTTGCATAGCTTAGCTGCTAATAATGCAGCACATAAATCAAGGCGTGGTATTGTAGTGGGTTTCAAAGGCGCAACTTAAGACTTGGCGCATATAAGCTTAATAGCACAGTGACCATTACAATCAATTGATTTTACATAAATACATGACCCAAATGCGCATTGAGACGCATCACTAAATGAATGCAGTTCAATACGAACAGGTTTATCACACAAAACTAGCCTAGGAATTTGAATCTTGGTTAACCAAGTTAAATTGTTAGTAAATTTTAGCCAATCTTTTTTCAAATCATCTGTAACCGGTTCATTCCAATCTAACCCTAACTGCCATATCTTCTGCAATAAAATTTTAGGAATAATAATTACCGGACTTAAAACACCTAAAGGATCAAATATTTTAAAAGAATTCGACATAACTAGTCTTTTTGTTATCACCACATCGTTATGAAGCGTAAAATTTTTAATAGGACAATATAAAATGTGACTGGATGGAATCCACCCAAGACCTAGTGTACTGGATGACTCGCTTATAGTTAAATTATCCTCATGATTTATGTTTAAATTTTGAAATATGGTTGAATCGTTGCATTTATACTTTCTTAAATGAAATTGACCATCCTTTAGAGCCTTCGATACACACGCTTGTATATACAGGGTGTCCCAAAAGGTTACGTAGCTAGGAAGAGGGGTGATAGGGGTGGTCACAAGGGTCACCAGAAAAATAAAATAAAAAATCCCCTCTGGGAATTTAAAGAATAAAAGGCATTTTTTTAAAAACTAGAAATTTAACACCTTTTGGGGCGACTTTGGTCCCGGTGATCTACAAATATTGGTATAATTAAAAAAAATTGCTGTAATGTTATCGTCAATAACCCTTTTTCAAATTGAAACAAAAAAAACAATACATATCTAAGCAATATTTTAAAGAAAATTAAGTTCTTGTCTAGTCAAGGACTTAGTAATTACGATTTCACTCAACTTTCTCCAAGTGTACTGAAAAAAAAAGTACTATGAAACTCCGGCGAGTAACTTAAAAAGATAGGTAATTTTATTACAATTCCAAAATGGTATAACACTTACTTGAAAAATTCTTTCTAGGATATGTAAAAATAATTTTTGGGAACAATACCCCTGCAGAACAAAACATACCAATAAAACAATAGTCTCAAATTCGTACGCAAATACATTTTTAAATGTTTATTCTGTTTCTTAAAACTTAAAAAGGTAGGTAATTTTATTGCAATGGTTTTAAATGAAACTCAAAAATAAAAAAAAATAAAATATTTATTTAAATAAAATGCTCGAAATGTCTACCACCAACATAAATACACGCCCTACATCGTTTTAAAAATGAGCGAGAGATATGGCGAGCAAATCTTCTATTGTTGATTGATTCCGCGGCCTCTGTGATCCTCGCCCTCAAGTCAGCCAAGTTCATGATGGGTTTTCCATAAACTTTTTCTTTTATAGCACCCCAGTAAAAGAAGTCTAACGGGTTTAAATCCGGTGAACGAGCTGGCCACGCTATAGCACCGGCCCTTCCCATCCTCCTACCAGGGTATTCTTCGTCTAGGAAATCCCTTACAGGACGTGCATAATGTGCTGGGCACCCATCATGCTGGAACCACATATTCCTCATTGTTTCTAGCGGCACATCTTCCAATAGATTTGGTAATTCGTTTTGTAAGAAGTTTAAGTACGCCGCGCCAGTCAGTGCCTCAGGTAGCTCAACGGGTCCTATTACTTTACCATTTAGTATTCCGGTCCACATGTTCACTTTAAAACGATATTGGGACCGATCTTCTCTAAGTAGGTGGGGATTTTCTACGTGCCACTCGTGTAAATTGTGTAGATTCATGTATCCGTCCTTTTTAAAAGTAGACTCGTCGGACCACAATATTTTATAAAAAAATTGAGGGTCCTCCCTATGCATGCGCAACATCTTATGACAAAATGCCAGTCTCGCAGGATAATCGCGTGGTAACAGACCCTGTACGCGTTGCACGTGGTACGGGTGAAACTTCTCAGCTTTCAATATGCGATGAGCAGTACTTTTTGGTATACCTGTACTTGCTTCAATTGCCCGAACTGAAGTACGCGGATCGTCTGCGACGGCTTGAAGCACTTCATCTTCGACATCGAACCGAGGTGTGCCTTCATTAACCGCTTGATGTGGAAATCGACCCTCAGACAATAGTCGGTGGATATTGACGAAAACACGGCTATCCGGGTGACGTGCGGCGTTCGGATATCTTTCTCGGTAGAGTCTTGCTGCAACACCGGCATTACATCTACATTCGCCGTAAATGAGATGCATGTTCGCATATTCTTGCGCAGTGTACGTGGGTGGCATGGTAGTACAGTATCGTACACTTTAGTCCTTGAGAAAGCCGGGTCGTTGGAAGAAATCACAAACAATGTCCAAATCACAAAGAAATAATCAAGTCCAGAAAGCGAAGCAAAGTTAGTACAAAATGAACACAAACGAATACAAAGGATGCGCAGTAAACGAGAGATCGTAATGTACTGACCGACTGTATTTGACTAACCAGAGATGGCCTACCTACTTTTTCTCTTTCTTCATGTATCTTCTGTCTCTCTCACTCACCAAACTTGTTTAAACTGGTTTTGTTTGGTTTCATTGTTATTGGTATGTTTTGTTCTGCAGGGGTATTGTTCCCAAAAATTATTTTTACATATCCTAGAAAGAATTTTTCAAGTAAGTGTTATACCATTTTGGAATTGTAATAAAATTACCTATCTTTTTAAGTTACTCGCCGGAGTTTCATAGTACTTTTTTTTTTCAGTACACTTGGAGAAAGTTGAGTGAAATCGTAATTACTCAGTCCTTGACTAGACAAGAACTTAATTTTCTTTAAAATATTGCTTAGATATGTATTGTTTTTTTTGTTTCAATTTGAAAAAGGGTTATTGACGATAACATAACAGCATTTTTTTTAAATTATACCAATATTTGTAGATCATCGGGACGAAAGTCGCCCCAAAAGGTGTAAAATTTTTAGTTTTTAAAAAAATGCCTTTTATTCTTTTAATTCCCAGAGGGGATTTTTTATTTTATTTTTCTGGTGACCCCTGTGACCACCCCTATCACCCCTCTTCCTAGCTACGTAACCTTTTGGGACACCCTGTATAATAAATCCCCTTTGCTGTCGGCGCCCGTTATGAGGTCATCTACGTAGAAGTCCCTCTGTATTATCTGTTTGATCAACTCATCATCCTGTTCTTCACCCAACTGCTATAAGCAGCGCGTACTAAGATAGCTAGCACTGGCTGTACCATAAGTAAGTGTATTTAGTTCTAAGGTTTTAATTGCCTGAGCTTCGTTATCTCGCCATAGTATGCGTTGTAGATGGCGGTCTTCTTTATGTACAAGAATCTGGCGGTACATTTTTTCAATGTCTCCAGTTAACAGAAACTTGTATTGTCTAGCACGTATTAATATAGAAAATAATGAATCTTGTAATGACGGGCCTACCATTAGAATGTTATTTAATGAAATACCTGAAGTAGAAGCCGCAGAGCCGTCAAAAACTACACGTAATTTAGTAGACTCGCTTTCCTGCTTCAGTACAGCGTGGTGACATAAATGATAACATATTCTTCTCTCATCTTTAGCTACTGAGAGATGACCTAATTGGGCATACTTATTTATGAATTTAGTATATTCGAGTTTTAGTTCTGGCTTTTTACTAAAACGCTTTTCTAAATATAGTAAACGCTTTTTGGCTAACCTATAACTATCTCCAAGACAATCTGGAGTGTCCTTGGGTGGCAGTTTCACACAAAACCTACCATTGTCTTCTCTACGAGTGTGGGCAGTAAAATGTTGTTCACAAGCCTTTTCATTCTCACTCATTATACGCCTTACAGGCACCTCCTCTAACTCCCAAAACTTAGTAATTAAATTATCAATATTGATTTGGTTTGATTCATGTGGGATTGCTTGATTGCAATGAATAGATGAACTATTATTTGAATATATAGGACCGGATATGATCCAGCCAAAATGTGTATTTCTTAAAAATGGATTTTGAGGGCCAAGGGAAATCTGTTCATTACCCAATATGTCCCAAAATAAGTCGGCGCCTATTAAGACATCGACAGAGGCTGGCTGATTAAACATTGGATCCGCCAGCACAATATCTTTAGGTAAGTTCAACGCGTTTACATTGACTGGGAACCTCGGTATTAAACCGGTTAATTCATTTAAACAAGACAGGCACAATTAGCACTGTATTTTTTAACCAAAGAATTTATTTGTAATATATTACAACTTTCTGAAATAAGGGAAGTGACTGTATTTCCGATTCCTATGACCTTTAGTGAGTCAATTGGGAACGAAGACATAGAAATTTCATTCTTTAATGCCTTAGATATATAAGATGACTGGCTCCCACAATCTAAAAGTGCTTGAACCTTGGCCCTTTCATGGGTCAATGGATTTGAGACTTCAATTACAGCAGTCGATAAAAGAATTTGACTCGAACTGCGTTTCGAAAAACTAGCAATTGTTTCAAAACTATCATTACTAGGATCATTTAAAGACACATAATAATAATTATTATTAGATGCTACAGGGCGGTGCAGTAGAGAATGATGTCTCTTACTACACTCGCGGCACGGACCCAAGCGGCATGCACTCACATGGTGTCCCTGCCTTAGACAGTTAATACAGAGTTTATATTTGTTGACTTCTACCATCCGTTCATCTACCTTTTTTGACTTAACAAGTTAACTGCCACGTAGGTCACCGGTGACCGTACCCTAGTCGACATCTATGGGCCACGTAGGGCACCGGTGACCTCAGGGACGACCTGTATTCAAACCTATTTTGTGATCAATAAGATTCATATTTCGTAGATTTAGTGTACACATATGGCCGCTATGGCTCTGTACTGGCCTTGCGCACAGTGGTTTTTGTTTATCTTATGAAACTTTAGATTTACTTAGTAAAATCTATTTTTTTTGCCATATCGATCGGGGTCGCAGAGGTTAGGATTTTAAGAGTAACATAACTATTCGATTTCGTATAATTTACGTATTATTATACTACAAATTTTATGGTCTTTTTATACATAAAAGTATGTAAAATTTTTTGATAATAACCTGGAAAAATCCCATGGTACATATATTATACAATTTAGTGGGTAATAATAACTACAATTATTGTAAACACATTTATTTATTAAAAATTATTAAAAAAGAACAAATAAGTAATAAAGGCATTACATTTTGTGAATTTTATTGAAACACGGTAAACACAAGTGTGGTTTAGATTCACAGTCATTACAAAAAGTGGAAACTTTTTTTTGTTTTATTGCGTGCAACTTTAGAATTGAAGAACGACACATTAGTTTCATAACAACTTTTACAGAAACGACGTGTGCTCCGTACTGATCCTTCTTTTCTAATTAGTTTATGTTTAACCCTTTTAGGTCTTTCTATATTTCTGACAATAATATCTGTATTTTCATTTACTGTTAAATATTCCACAATTTTGTTCTCGATAGTCTACGATCCCCAACTTTCTTCTATTATTCTCACAGAACATCACCCAAGAATTCATCAAAGCAGTATTTAAAATTAATTCTACCCCCAACTTCTTGTACCATTTCATGCTTTTCCTTAAAGGGGATTATTAACCATTAGTTACGCTCAATGAAATTTGATAGAGCGTTCGTCCTTACGCCTGCAGAGGCATGTGAACTAAAGTGACTCTCTCTGAGGTGAGGGTAATCGGCATGGATAACTGGAGCAAAGAGTCCAGCCATGTTAAAGTTGTCGTTTAAGGTCGCATTCCAACCACCAGGACCCTGTCCAGCCTGGGTGGTACAACAAAAGCCGCGAGCCATGTGGTTTCCAACATTGACTCTACGCCTATGGAAGCACTCGATATTTGCCTGGTTTGCCGAGGCGGCTCCCTGTGCGCCGAAGCTGTGAATGGCGACATTACGGGTATATAATGGTACGGCGCCATCATTGGTAGGACCATGTGATTCAACAAACAATAGATTGACTGCTGTGACTTTGTGTTGAATCCTTTCTACGGTGTTCAAACCTTTATCATTATGGTTCCTACGGTATTCTACTATTTTGAAGCGGTCCTTCATTTCCGCTAATACCGTGTAGACGCGTTCTTGTAATAACGACACAACCTTATACCTTCCTTCAATCGTATCATCATCGGGGAACTGGATGCCTTGAAGTCTTGCCGTGGCACCAGCATTCTGTATATCTATTGGTTCAAAACCCAACAGATTTTGATTTGGTATTAAATTTCCTGGAATTAAATCGTCAGGTAACAGGTTGTAATTAGCATCGTTGTTCAGTGAAGCTGTTACTCGACGTGACGTTACTAATGGTGAAACGTAACACTCATATACATTGTGGTTAGCTGCGTTGAGTATTCCAAACGAGCCACTGGGTTGTTGTACTCCGTTCACAATCATTGGTCCTTGCGGTATGGCCATCGCCGGTAGATTGAGCCGGATCTCTTTTCCGTCTTGAGTAATAACTGATGCTATATGTGAAATGTAATCAACTACGGATTGCGGGAGAACCTGGTAATCAGGAAGAACTTCTCTCGCGTCGGTTCTCAAATTCAGTACATTTTGGCATGCTTGTCTGGCCACTTCGAGTATCTCTAAATTGAGGTGTACTGCCATAGCATGCGTAAAGCTGCTTAGTGGCAACCGCTCATGCAAACGCGGGTCTATGCCTCGCATCTTTTCGTACCCGTAAACCCCGAGAACTCAAAATTTTGACAGTATACGTCCTGTGCTGCCAACAATGAAGAGTGAGGTCCAATATCATAAAGTGGCTCATCTCTGTATGGTGTTGAAGTAGTACTGTGAACTACCGTCTGTGCTGGTTCCGTAGATCTGGGGATTGCTTGCTGTTTATTCTTGCCCTTAAAGGCAGTTGACCTGTCTGATGGTTTTCGCGGCTATCTTGTACCCGCGAAGGGTCGAACTCTTCAGGCTGGTAACTCCAGTCCTGGATCTGGCGTGTTCTATTGTAGTGTTCATACGCACGCTGAGCATCCCTCATTTCTCGGCGGTTACCGCCGGTATAATGGCTTCTGCCTCGTGGATTTTCACTATTCTGCTTGTTATTCATCTCTTTTTAGAGGTATTTAACTTGTCATAAAAAACGACCCACTGTGGAGGTCGCGGTGACGTAACAGCACCACGCCTCCAACGAAAAGGGAGGATCCTCCGACCAGGCGAAGGTGATCGCGCCTGGCGGGCCAACTGCCCAACAGTTGTTCGTTGGACGTTGTATATATGCGGAATCGCTGTGCGAATGTTGATATCGCGATTCAGGATGTAGTGTAGGTGTTCGCTTGAGTTGTCGGTAGATGACGCTACACCACTCCCCCCGGAAGACCGGAGGTCGAACTTGCTGATGTGACTTCTTGTGGAGCTGATGCCAGAGTCCCAGTGAGTCGGAACTGAAATGCCGGTCCAGTGAGTCGGACTGCGGTGTCCACCTTCCCCATTTTCCCCAGTGAGTCGGGGTGTGTCCAGTGAGTCGGATGATGGGTGATGAGGTCGCAGGCTTCCCCAGGCTTGTCATGACGGCGAGCATATGGAGTAGGCCTGTTAAGACCGAAGGTGCTGGTGCGCTCCAAGAAGGTTGGTTTCATCACGTCGGGGTCACCACTGTGGAGGTCGCGGTGACGTAACAGCACCACGCCTCCAACGAAAAGGGAGGATCCTCCGACCAGGCGAAGGTGATCGCGCCTGGCGGGCCAACTGCCCAACAGTTGTTCGTTGGACGTTGTATATATGCGGAATCGCTGTGCGAATGTTGATATCGCGATTCAGGATGTAGTGTAGGTGTTCGCTTGAGTTGTCGGTAGATGACGCTACATTATTATTATTATTTATTTAAATTAAATTTCACGGCATGACAGAGCCGAGGCGCCAATGCGCCGTGAAACAATCGTTTATTGTACGCGCAGGTACAAACGTGTACTTAAAATAAAAGGAATCAATTCAAAATAAATTAAATTAATATTATAAACAGATATTTCAACGATCATCCATCCGCTCACAGAACGTCAAACACTCACGATACACACACGCCCACTCACTCCCCATCAAATCACACTCTGACGCTGATTCAAGGAGAACATTGAGCATACGCAACACTCGAAGTAATGGTGAGTTTTCGCGCGACACAGTGCGCACCACCGGCACAGCCAGCAGCGGGTGGGTGCGTGGCCGAAGCTCGTATGCAGGCACAGTGGAGACGAACAGTCTCACCAGCAACATCACTAGCTCAGGGCAATCCGACTCTCCACGGAGTGTGCGGCAAGCGTAAGTTAGTAGAGCACAATTACGCCTTACTTCCAGAGAATTGAAACCTAGAGTTCCCAACAAAAATTTCGTTGGATAAAGAAATGGGTAGAAACCGAACATTTTTCTATACAGAAACCTTAAAAAGGCCTTCTGTATCTTTTCTAGAAGTAATGCGTAAGTGCACTCATACGGATTCCATACAATGGCAGAAGTTTCAAGCTTACTTCGCACGAGGGCCGTGTAAATCAACTTTATAATCTGGGGATTGTCGAAGTCTCCGGGGCGGACTCATGGTCACACCAGGTTGTCACACCAGTGTGACTATCAGGGTTTTTTTTCTTGTTAGTCACACCGCTACTAATAAAACACCTTGTATTAGGTATGAATTAGTGCGGATGATTGAATGAAGACTTATTCATCGATATTTCATGATGACATTTTATGCAAAAATAGATTGTTTAGCCTAGTGTTAGTTCTTCTGTTTATTCCTATCTTCTATCACTGGCAACCTATGAAGTTTATGATAAACACACCAAATCAGGTTTGGTGTGTTCTTCATAAACTAACAACTAACACGTTCCCCTAGTTCGTGGACGTAACTTTTAATTTTTCTTTTTTCTCTTCTTTAGGTCGTGGAGAGGCTCCATGCTCCACGGCAAAATGATATATTGCTGAAGATGTTTTTATTTTAGGGTGTCAATTAAAACTATTAAACCATGAAATATCAGTAGGCCATTTGCTTGAAATGCTGAAATAATTTTGTACTTTAAATTAATATAAGAAGTTTATTCAAATATTTTTTTTGTAGATATTACGATATAGAATTTTAATTTGCATGTCGATAAAACATCACTAGTTGGTAATGACAAGTGACGATACAAGGTGTTGTATTAGTAGCGGTGTGACTAACAAGAAAACAAATTCTGATAGTCACACTGGTGTGACAACCTGGTGTGACCACGAGTCCGGCCCCGAAGTCTCGCATGTTGCGGATGACAAAACCTAACCTACGATAACAGTCTGCTGCAAGAGCTCGCATGTGCTCATGAAAGGTAAGACGCGCATCAAACAATACCCCAAGATCCTTAACAGACGAAACCCGGTTAATGGGGACTGAACCTAACATATATTGCGCACAAATAGGCTCACGCGAGCGACTGTACGTCATCACACAACATTTAGCCACATTGAATACGAGCTTATTGACGACGCTCCAGTGGTAAACCCGGTCGACGTCACCCTGCAACGACAGGTAGTCGGCCGGCTGTTCAATACCATACACGAGCTTTAAGTCATCAGCATAAAGAAGACATCTAGCAAATCGAAGGACTAAGTCAAGATCGTTTACCCAATACTGAGCCCTGGCTGACTCCAGAACGGGTGTGATACGGTTCAGAAACAAAGCAGCCATACTGAACAAACTGCTGTCGATCGCGCATATAACTTGCAAAGAGCCGAAGCAACTTAGGTGTGAAACCGATGTTACCCAGCTTTTCTAACAGCACATCATTATCTACGCGATCGAAAGCCTTTTTGAAGTCAAAGTATAGAACATCGACCTGTATTGTATTATCTAGATGTTCCGAAATTAAGTCTACCAACGTTAAGAGATTTGTGTCAACAGACCGCCTACAACGGAATCCATGTTGGGAATCACACAAAAATGGTTTCAGCTGTGGAGAAAGCAGTCTGTGTAAGATGGACTCGAACAACTTAGCTAAAGCCGACAGAATGGCTATTGGTCGATAGTTCTCAACACTGGAGGTATCACTTGTCTTTGGTATTGGCCTCACACGACTTATTTTCCAACGTTGAGGATACTTTCCGGTAGAAAGTGCTAGGTTTAGTATGTAAAGAATAGGGACTTTCAGATGTTGTTCACAGCCCTTTATAACAAAACCTGGAAAGTTGTCCGGCCCCATGGAGCTACTAGCTTTTATGCCTCTTATGCCGTTTTCAACGTCAGCTAGTGTAACCTCGCTTATGTGTACATAATTAGAAGAGCTGTTCTGGTCGCTGCCAGATGAAAAGCTACAGTCTAGTACCGGTGCCGTAGGAAGGAAGACGCTAGAAAAATACTCTGCAAAGGCGCGCGCTGCATCTACCCCAACATATTCCTCCCCCTCATAGGTGACACGAGGCTCGAAACCACCTTTAGATTTCAGCCTACGTATATGCTGCCAGAATGCATTAGGGTCGATTTTTATTTTTGCCTGTATATGTCCAATATACCTATCATATGCCAAATCAATTCTTCTCTTGATATCTGCTCTAAGCCGGGAAAACTCGTTATAGAAAGTAAGGTCCTGAGTAGACTTCCACTGGCGGTGCAGACGGGCTTTGATGTTAATGTCGTTAATTATATCAGCGCTAAACCATGTTGGGTACTGCCGGCAGACTTTATTAGGTCGTACTTTTTTGGGTAGGTACACAAATGTCGAAGATACCGTACAAGATGTTGTAAAAACTATCTAGAGCAACATCCACATCCTCAGCTTGAAGGACATCTTGCCAATACACTTCACTTATAAGCTTATACAGGGTGTCCCGTAAGTAGTGGATAACCCTGCATTGGCAGATAGTTGAACTATTAGCGGTTCTATAAAAAATATTAAAAAAAATAAAAATGCTAAGTAGGTCACATGACAGGTACTTCATTGAAAAATTAAAATTTTTTCGACTTTTTTTAGTATTACGTCATTTGTGTCCACAGATTAATGAATTTCGTTGTAGTTTTTTTGCCATAATACTAACCAATAACTATGATGACAGACAAATAATAAAAATTGTAGCTGACTGGTGCAGTTTTTTTGTTTTTTTTGTCCTAAACTTAACTTTTCCATAAAATAATTGCAAAAAAAAGAAAGTTCTTAAAGTTCAAGCGCCTATGGTACAAAATAAATGTATGAATGGATTAGTGACCAAGCATTTTAAATTAATGTACGTTTAATTGAGATTTCAGGATGGTATGAACCACTATTGTGTCTTAGTCAATCAGTGAATTATTGCTATTAACATTTAGAAAAGGAAATTTGTGAAATAATACAATTTTTAAATGATTGGAAATGCTTTACTCTAAACTTTACTTGATGGTAAGTGATTATTAAAAAAACAACATTCAATATTAATGCTCTTTATTTCCTCTTTCATAACAAATGTTCAAACTGTTTACCACCATATCTAATGCATGCCCTGCAGCGAACGGATAAAGGCTCTTCTTACAAATCGCGTATAATGTCGATTGCTTATTTTTGATGCAGCTGCCCTGACACGATTGCGTAATTCGTCTAAGGAAGTTATCGGCGTCCGGTAAACTTCCTCTTTGAGGCAGCCCCAATAAAAAAAATCCAGTGGGTTTAAGTCCGGTGAACGAGGAGGCCACAAAATTGGACCCATACGGCCCATTACGGATCCATTTGTCAGGGAAAGCGGTATTCAAATATGTACGAACAGGCGTGGCATAATCATATGCGCCGAAGCCATGCGCCGGGCAGCCATCGTTTTGTAGCCAAAAAGACTTTCTTAATTCTTCAGGCCAGACCATTTTTACCATGACTCACACGTTTAAAACATGTTTGGTAAAATGATATTTTTGTATTTGTACTTGGTGTACATAACTCAAAATTGGGTTTAAATCAGTACTTTCATTGAGGATATTTTTTTTTAACCTCAAGCCTACAATCAAGTAAAGTTTAGGGTAAAGAATTTACAATTACTGAAAATTTTTCTATTGTTTCAATAATATTTAATAAATTGCAATTTCACTAATTTCCTCTTCTAAATGTTAATAGCAATAATTCACTGATTGACTAAGACACAATAGTGGTTCATACCATCCTGAAATCTCAATTAAACGTACATTAATTTAAAATGCTTGGTCACTAATCCATTCATACATTTATTTTGTACCATAGGCGCTTGAACTTTAAGAACTTTCTTTTTTTTGCAATTATTTTATGGAAAAGTTAAGTTTAGGACAAAAAAACAAAAAAACTGCACCAGTCAGCTACAATTTTATTATTTGTCTGTCATCATTATCATAGTTATTGGTTAGTATTATGGCAAAAAAACTACAACGAAATTCATTAATCTGTGGACACAAATGACGTAATACTAAAAAAAGTCGAAAAAATTTTAATTTTTCAATGAAGTACCTGTCATGTGACCTACTTAGCATTTTTATTTTTTTAATATTTTTTATAGAACCGCTAATAGTTCAACTATCTGCCAATGCAGGGTTATCCACTACTTACGGGACACCCTGTACATTAGTTCATAATTACCCTTGGTGAAGTTCCAGTCCCGTGACCGGTCGATGTTGCTTGGATCAACAGGTTCGGAAGGTGGTTGCCGCAGAATGTTATCCAGTGGGACAGTAATCTCTAGTGGCGGGTGGTAGGCTTTACGGCGCGGTACCAGTCCCCCTCCTTCTATCTCAATAACAGTTGAATAATAGGAATTCATTTGATCACTAAGATCTACTGAACTTTTTGCCATATTATAAGCAAAAATCATTTTTGGCTTTCGAATGTCTCTGCCTTACTTTTTTACAGTTCTAAACCCTTTGGAGTGCTTGGTGGACATCATAAGCACATCCCTCTTGTCTCTCCATTTTAAAACACAGATACCCCGTTGATTTTCTCTAGCTATTGACTCACCTGGTTTGAGCTTAGCGTCTATAACATCTTTTGGTAAACCTCTTCTATTTTTTCTCAAGGTACCAACCAGGTGAGTATTACTATTGAGTAATTTATTCGCAAGATCGAAATTGGTGTACCAGTTGTCAGTAGATACAGTATGTCCTAAAGAACAATGCTCAAAAATGTATGGACACCGTCCCCACGTTGTAGCATTTTAAGATATATGTTAATCGAAAGGTATTAGTCATCTCTCCATTTTATTCTATTACACCAAAGCTCAAATGTGTATCCGAAAAAAGTTATAACGACTTTAAGAAACCGAAATCAGTCACAATTATTGTTCATGATGTTTTTTTTATTTTAATTAATACTGTGGGATGAACTCATTCTGAATTTTTAAATGACTCCCGCTTTTTGTAAAGTGGCCATGGACGGCTTTTAGTAGTTTTAAGCTTCGTTGGACGTTCTATATATGCGGAATCCCTGTGCGAATCTTGATATCGCGATTCAGGACGTAGTGGCGACATCTGTTGATGGTGGGGGGTACTGAGATAGTGTAGGTGTTCGCTTAAGTAAGTCGCTAGATGACGCTACACCTTCTTAATTGCAACTTTTAGGTACAACATTAATTAGTATTTTCAGTGTCTATTACAATATTGTCCCAGGCACTGGCTGGCCCAGTGAAATTCTCTAAATGCCTTCCAATACCAAAGTACCACACGATACTGACGACATGAGCGCAGGCACCAACTGTTCTCAGACCAGTTAAGCATGAACAATAATATGCCTGAATGGCGTTTATATCCGGTGCGTTATTTAAAACCAAATAAGTGTAATAGGTCGCATTTGACCTATGTCTGGATAAAATTCGACCCCTCAAGAGAGTGCAATCTGCCGTGTTTATACCGTATTGGTTCATTATTGGGCTTGGAGTTGCACAAACCTCTATGCTGTAGACGCCGCCACGTAAATGTTCGCTAATATAGGAAGCTGCTAGTTTTAAGTGTTATGTCCCCAAACTAAACAAAATAATATCCTCGTTTGATAATTCAGGGAACGGTATATTAATGGACTCATCAGTCAATGTTCTGAACGCAGCCCGCTGCCTGTTAACATTTTCTGCAACAACGTAGATACCCAAGTCATTGTTGATATGAATTCTGCGATGAATTCGTTCAACGAAGTCTGTGGCGTAGAAACTGTCATAAAAAGGCTCCCTGAATGCATTGAGTAGCGCTCCAGCAATTCGGAAGTCTGTGAAGAGATGAGGAAGAGTATTATTGAATACTACGTTTCTGAACATTTTAAAATCACGTTTAAATCTCCCGTTTATCGCCTCAATGACCCAACGGACAATTGTAACTAGACGTGATTTATTTGCTTCTTCATTCGTGAGCTGAGATGCGTTTCTTGCTTTTGTAGGTGGCATGTGAGGCTCATAGCCACACTCTTGAATTGCAGGAATTGAGTCTCTAAAGCCTCGGTCTAAAATAAAAGTATCACTTTCGTGGAGCAAGTAGTGAATCGGAGAATCAACACCCATTATACTATCCTTCATGATCTGAGCATCTGATGTCCTGGCAGAATAGGGACCTAGTATGTCTATTATATAACCATCCGGACAAACTAAAATAAATGGCTTTAACAAGTTTTTGAACTTATGCAGGCTGTAAGTAATTTTTTGGAACAGGAAATTCTTACTTTTTTGTATGTAAATGTATGTCCCGTCGAGTAATAAAATGGCTTTCGTATCTCCATATAATGACCTCGCAACGGTTGTGCTGTGACTTATTATTTCATCTCGGCTGATGTGGTCGTATCCTAGATGAAGTGCCACAAAGTCTCTCGTTAAGCACTGTCGGGCTGTATTGAGGAACCGCCCCACTGTTGCCCTGCTGACATTTAAGTAGGATGCTATTCTGACATCTGGTGCACCTGATCTTAATTTCATTAGGTAACACGCCAGCACAGTTTTAGGTTGTCTTGTGTGCTGGTTTAATGATGGTGTCTCGTTTAAAACAATAGAAAACTGCTCGTGATTCAGCCCTGTTCTAAAATAAAGTTCTTCAGGAGAAATGCTGTCTGTATTTTCAAAATCCAACCCTTGTTTGTTATCATACGCATTTCTTAAAACATCCATCATATCAAATAATGCCTATCGTATGTACGGTTTCGTAATGAGATCGACTACTGAATTTAGGCAAGTGGGTACATACATGCATTTGTACAAATCGTTAGTTAGACCCCAGTTAGAATATGCTGCAGTAGTGTGGAATCCTCATTACAGAAAATATATAGATTGTATGGAAAAGGTTCAGCGCACCTATTTTAAATCTGTTCATTACCGTTGTTTTCGAAAAACTCTTTCGCCTGATGAGTTGTTGGATCACTACAGGCTTATGACACTGGAGTCTCGTAGACTGTACCTAGAGATGATGTTTCTATATGACTTGTGTAACAACAGATATGAATGTACTTCTGTACTTAATAAGTTGTGTTATGTTATACCGCGAACAGTGATGAGGCGAGAGGTACGCTCGCGACCACTATTTGCTGTAAGCACGAGTAAAACCAATGCTGGTGTTCGTGCGCCCCTTCGTCGTATCACAAGCGATTTTAATAAGCATTTCACAGATCTTGACATTTTTGGAATGTCTCATAACCAATTTCGTAGCGCACTTATCCAAATAATAAATGGGTTAAGTATGTAACGTAGCTTTTAATTAGTTTTAATTTCTTTCTTTATTTTTCTCAAGTAGGTAAGCATTTGTGTACCTAATTGTTTACATTAATTAAGCACTTGCCTATTATCACATATGAATATGATTCATATGTAACTATAGTATTTCACATCCACACATTGTATTACGTGGATAACGGTGTAGGTTCATATTTGTATCCTAATCATATATAATTAGTAATAAGAAATAATATGTAACCGTTTGTTAATCCCAAATAAATAAATAAATAATAAATAAATAAATATCTTTTAAATGTTCTGGTGAAAATGTTGTATTGGCATTATCAGATAACAAGTTCCATTCATTCGTCCGCATATGATCTGTACAAATCCTTGCACTGGTTGGGACATACAACCTGTACTCAATTAATGACTGTATTTTCAAGAATAGTGGTATTCTATGCAGATCTTGATTTGCACATCCAGGAAACACACAGTGACGAGAACTATTTCCTAACCTTTTATACGTTGGGACTGTAGTTGACTGTTCGCCAACTTCTTGTTCATCAAGTTGTTCCTCATTTGATGTCGATTTGCTGCTATCCAGCAACGATAACACATGTACTGAACGTCGTTATTGGCCATCTGAAAAGTAACATTATTATTGTAGTAAGAACCATTGTTCACACTTGCTGTACAGACTGAACAAAATTAAACGTAAAACCAACTATCTATAATCTAATTGTTTACTAACCTCTTGCAGATTCATTCGGTCCAGTACGTACTCGGAGAATCCTGGATGGTTTTCCATGTACTCACGTGTTAAAATACGTCGATTTCGATCTCGTAATACAGACCGTAAACACGTAACACATCGATGATTTCTTTCCTGTTCCATTTTATCAAGACAGTGAAACAGTGGCGAAGGGTCCATATAACCCGATTCCTACCGGCTTACCTTTGCAATAACATTGTATAATAAACAATTATAAATCAATGACGTAACATCCATTCAGTACACAAAATTAAAAATACAAAAAAGTTTTCTCTTACCTACGTAAATCGCAATACATATTATGAAAATTATTTACGTACTCATAACGCCATCTATTATTACAACATTGTCAACTAATGGCGGCGGCACAGAGTACATTAGAATGGCGGCGGTAAGCCGGTCTCAAAAATAGGAATCGAGTATAAACAGACGGTACGAAAGTCGTACGCACACATGCAAAAACATTGCATTTTATCTTTGTGTGTGAGCGTCGATATAAGGAACGATCATTGAATGAATAAGCCGGCATTTTTCGAGTTACCTAAGGAAATTGAGTATTATTAATATATTCGTTCGTCGTTGTATTGACCAATCAAAACGACGCATCATTCGTTGTCGTTGTATTGACCAATCAAAACGATCCATCGCGATGTATGAACGAACGATATTGTGTTCATTCATTTTGGTCAATGTTCATTGCTTTGCTCTCAGTCATTTCCCACCCAAAGTACCAAAGTTTTTATTTTGACATTTATTATTGTTTTTGTTTTCATTCAGCTATTATTTATATTTTAAAGTATTTACAGTGCAAATACATTAGAATTCTCTGTTTTGTGTAAAGTTGTAATTACTAAGTATGTTTGTGTTAAGAGTGTTGTGCATGGATTGAATTATTGTCATAGTGCTTTGGGTGCCTACCTACTACATTATTGTAAGTACTTACTTCATTGTTATTACTTTAATTTGTTGTTACAATGGCAGCGTTAATAGTATTAGATTGTTGACTTATTGATTAATTGTTGTGGAAGCAAAACTTCTTTCTTGAAATTAAATAACGAAAATAAGAAATACAGACATGAATGTGGGATACAAACGAGACGTGCGTCGGCCGCCGCCCGGCGCCATGCATTTACGATATATTTTTATATTATTTACATCTATTTATGATAAATATAAGTGGCTTACAGCTTGCAGTTGTAAATTAAATAGTACGTTTTGTTTCCCTTGTGTCTTATTCTCAGATTTTAAAAGTTTGTGGAGTCATTTATCTAATTCATCAAAGAAACATGTCCAAACTGAGAAACATATTCGGATTTGAATAGCTTTATGTACTTGAGTTCGGGACAGAATATTTTTTCACTAATACGTATGAAGTACAATAGAAAAGTAGATTACGAAATAGAAATTTAATATTATAGAAAGACACTTTAACCTCGATGGCGCGGCGCGGTCGCGGTAAGCGGCTGACGTGCACGAGGTCGCGGGTTCGATTCCCAGGCAGGACAATTCTTTTTGATCAACAAATTATTGTCCTGAGTCTGGATCTTGTTCTTTGTGTCCGTTAAATTGATGTTTGTGACAGTCACAAGTTTTTTTTTCGTTCGGCTTACCTTTTCTAAAAATTCACCCTTCGCCACTGCAGTGAAACAAATATAAACCAGAGGCTCTTATACTAAACCAACTAACTCAACTTAATCCAATCGTTTACAAAATCAAATCCAGTAACAAGTCCAAAGATAAGTAGGAGACAAATACACGTGCGCTAAAATCTCAAAACGTAGGTAAAAAATAATAGTATCGTACAGTACAGGAGAGTGTGTATGAAAGAGCCAGGTTTTGAAAGAGCCTTGTCGTTTCTAATAACTTATCGATATTTTATCCAAATCTAATTTTACTCAACACATTATGGCAACACTAGACAGCTGTCACCCACAAACATTTGACAGTTATACAAAAACAAATGACATAGTAGGAACGTTTTGAAAATTAAGACGACAAAAAGTCAGCCAGTTGTTCGTACCATGAAAGAACCAGGCTCTTTTGATACACGAATAAGGTTTAGTCTATAATATTTGATGATTAATATATTAGCGGCTCTTTTTTAAGATGGTTATAGAACCAGATATCTATTTTACTTTGATTGGATACAATACGTAATAAAAGTCATAATGTAAAAAAGTAGTTTCATTTATAAAAAAAAAAAAAATTTAGGCTGTTTTTTTTTTCTTATCTTTTAAAACTGGTTCTTTCATACACACTCTTCCCTAGGCATACCCTGTATCGGGAATTGAAGAAGATTGGAGCCGACGACGTGGGTCTGGTGTTGTGTGCCCTCCTTCCTCGTGCCTGGACCTATTTCTTTAAAAATCGGGCGCCGTTGTCCTGTAGCGTCGTCCTAGTTGCTCTCGGATAGCCTGCGGTAGCCCTTGGCCTTCTAATCTCAAGGCCAGTGTTGATGAATAGGTAGACGGTGAGGCTATAATAAAAGTCTTCACATGCTTCTTTGTATAATTTATTTCGAGTCTTCCATACACGTGGAGATTATTACAGTGTGTTTACATTATTATCAATAAAGAAACTTGAGAAACGAAACGAAGATTACATATTGTAGTAAAGAGCTGCTAATGCAGCTCGTTTATATAGTTATTAAATCATGGCGTCTGTATAAAACTATTATCTGTTTGTAATTCTTTACCAAAAACTATTTTTCTTTACAGACCAAAAAAATTCAAGCCATGTTCTTAGGCGACAAAAAGAAAAGTAAAGAGTCAGACGACAAACGTCAAACGTGTCAAACTACCTCTGACATTAAACTATTTTTAAATTTTTGTTGTTTCATTAGTATACAGCCTTTCATCCAGACTATTTTCTTAAATACTATTCAAATTTTGAGGTCATGTGACGCTGTCTAAATGACATCGTTACATTGCCCCCTTACTAAGATTTTATAAAAATAACGCAAGCAAAGTTATTTTTATAACAACAACAAGCATAACTAAAAGAGATTAAATACTGCAAGGTTCTACAAAAGAAGTTTACTTATACAAAGAAATTTACTAAGTATACAAAAAGGGTTTACTATACAAAGAAGTAAAACAAAAAAAAATTATCTAATTAAAATTAGACCAAACCAAAAGGTCTAAAAATCTATCCAGAAATTTAAAGACCTTCAAGCAGCCTTAACAGAAGAATGGAATGGCATCCCGCAGGAAAGGGTGAAGCACCTTATTGGATCCATGAACAACCGATTGGAAGCAGTTATAAGGGCTAGGGGGGGTAACACTAGGTATTAAAATGATTTTTATTCTGTAATAAAGATTTTATTAAATGTTATGTTGTTTTTTGTTAAAAATTTTCCCACTGAATTCTTCAAGTTTTAGGACTCATAAAGTTTATCCCCATTTTCTTTTAAGGAAAATGAGTGCAAGAGTGAGTATTTGTATTCATTTTAAAGCTAACACCTAGAACTTAAAGAATTTAAGATCTAAATTAGAATTTAGGTCTTAATTTTGAAATTAGGGCACTTTAAATGAGAAAGTATGAAGTGAGTCGATTTTTTTGTCCGCCAGTGTATAATGTTGAATGTCAAGATGACACCTTTGAGTAGGTATTAAGTTAGGTATAATATCTTATCGAATCGACCCTTGAAATGATAACCTCTTTGTAATAGACTATCACTACGGTTTTCTGATTATGAACATAATGTCTTCTACTTCTTCTAATTTGATTATGTCAGTGTCAGTCAAGAAAATTTATTACTTTTCTTTGCTAATACATAATAATTATAATTTTGTAATTATTAAAAATGCTTGCAGCTAATCGTGAGCAAATAAGACTTAGAATTATTGATTTACATGAACAAGGAATAGGCATTCACGAGATATCTCGACAATTAAATGTGACACGAAACACAGTTCGCCGTTGGATTCGACGTTACGGGGACGAAGAAAATCTTATAGATTTACGGCGAAACAACCATCGTCCGCAAGTTATAACGCAAGACGCTCTCGTCTTGCGTTATAACTCCTGATGCAAAGGCAATATATAATGGATGCCTTTACGCCAGTGAGACATTTTGCGGAAACTTTTGAAGTTCACCCTTCAACAGTTAGAAGGCATCTGCACAATATGGGACTACATCACAGGCGGCCTGCAAAAAAAATTGCTTTGACGGACAAAAGCTGCTCGACTTATTTTCGCACGTCAATACCTTAATTTTGATTGGACGACTACGGCTTTTATCAATTTAAAAGAATTTTCAATCTTCACAAACATGCAGACTACATTTGTGGCGTATTAACAAGACGCGATACACAGAAGACCACGTCTTAGCAAACAATGCGTCTGGTCGCATAACAGCTAACATGTGTGGCTGGATTAGTTCAGGCGGCATTGGAGAACTTGTAAAGAAGAATGGGCAGTTTTATATGGGGTGCGTCCCATGTGTTGTAACACTTTGTGACCTATATCATTTGAAAGATCTCAGCGAGTGCTATGTTTTATTGTATGGGCATAACTCCGTATCTCGTGCAGGGAAACTGTTATAGGGTTTTAAAAAAATAAAAAAAATAATTAAATATGTCTTAACTAATTGGTCTTTTAATAACTACTACTAAAGAGATTTAAAGGTAGAGCCTACTTTGACCCAACACCCTCTCTGCCACCATGGTAAGCGCAGCGTTGAGAAGATTGCAGACATGTAAAATGTGATTTACGGCGGTCCTTCTGGGTAGAAGACATCTCAAGCTTTCAGAAACGTTTGCACAATTACATGGACAAAGAAAAAACAGCTCCCTATGCTTCCCGGCATTTTGTTCCAAATATGACATCTGCTCTCTGCGTCCCAACCTTTGTTACATGTTGCGACTAGCATAAACATATTTTATATAAATATATATTTATTTTTATCATTAAAATTGTGTGCAGGTCAAAAAGCTGTTAATGATAAAATAATTTTTGTATCAAATAAGGCTCTAATCGTACTTTTTTACATTTTGTGACACGGAAACACATTATACTTATTCCACTTAAAATAACTGTAGACAATTTACAGACAGTAATCGTTAGTTTAGACCGTTATTAATAAGTGCACAGTTAAAAATATATAAGTGAAAATGGTAAAGTTATCGCTAAATAAATCTCTTACGTAAATGTATAGACACGTTATAGAGTTGAGGTTGAGAAAATAAAAATCCTCATCGCATTTTTCTCTACATAGCTGTTGATGTTGATAAGGTTGTCATAATTATAATGACAATATAAATATACAACTCCTTTAAATAGACCTGTTTTATTCACATATCTTTCAAAATATATTGAAAACACGAAAGTACAGCTCAGCAACAACACTACACCATGCTTCTAGCCCTTAGCCAATAGGCGTCCATTGCTGGAGATGGGTCTCCTACAAATTCTTTACTTTGCCGATCCTGTGACTACCTTATCACTTGGCGCCACCCCGTTATCACGCGATATCTCATAACTCCCAATAAAGCTCTCTCCATTCCCCTGTAGATGACCAAAAGCCTTGTGATTTGACGAGTGACCCCCTTCTCGAAGTTGGACTTATCTGGCCTGATTGTCCCAGATAAATATATTCGTGGACATCTTTAAGTATAGCTCCTCCACCCGTAATTGAAGTGGGTGCAACATGAACATTTGCCATGATCTTGGTCTTGTCCGTCTCCATTTTAAGACCCACTTATTGAGAGATACTATTAGGGTCATCGAGCATTATATTGAGGGCCTCCTTGGTCTATGACATGACACCATTTTCGTTATACCTCGCTGCAAATTCATAGTTCTTGATAATCCATCCTCGAGACAAGCCAACATAATGGCGTTTCCCTATACTTAACACTGCAGTATTATGAAATATCGTTGGTGTACTTGGAATCGTTGGAGAGACTGCAACACTACACCAGTAAGTTAATAATGGCATCTACACTAAGCGCAAACTTATTTGACCGACCTGAAGTTGTTGCAACTGACTGAGTAGATGTCATATTTGGAACAAAATGGGGGGGAGCATAGAGAGCTGTTTTTTCTTTGTCCGTGTAATTGCGCAAACGTTTCTGAAAGCTTGAGAACTCTTCTACCCAGAAGGACCGCCGTAAATCACATTTTACATGTCTGCAATCTTCTCAACGCTGCGCTTACAATGGTGGCAGAGATGGTGTTGGGTCAAAGTAAGCTCTACCTTTAAATCTCTTTAGTAGTAGTTATTAAAAGACCAACTAGTTAAGACATTTTTAATTATTTTTTATATTTTTTTAAAACCCTATAACAGTTTCCCTGCACGAGATACGAAGTTATGCCCATACAATAAAACATAGCACTCGCTGAGATCTTTCAAATGATATAGGTCACAAAGTGTTACAACACATGGGACGAAACCGCCCATTCTCCTTTACCACCCAGAGCCACAGCTCAAGATTATGTCTATTTATTAGACGAAAGTGTCCCTCCAACATTGCAATTATATTATCCCCAGGAAGATGTTGCTCCAATAAATTTTGTTCAAGATAACGCACCTAATACAGCAAGAATACTTAGAAATTGGTTTGACAATAATAGAGCAAAGGACAATGCTCACAATGTATGGGGAAAAAACCCAGGCCCGGCGCAAATGAAATGTATCTCAGATTTTAAGTATTTATATGTGACATAATATTCAGTAGGGGGCATTACCAAAATCTTTTTTTTTAATGTCATAAATTGCTAGTTGTTTTATGTAAGGAGCTTCAAAAATGTGATTTTTTTTAAATTATTTCTTTCTTTACTCTTATTCTATAAATGACATTTAGGCATCTATTTTGACAACGCTATCTACATTTTGTGCAATGTTAGGGTAAACTTAATAAAAAACAAGAGTAGGCAAATGAAATTATTTTATTATTATACACATTATTGGTTCTCTAAGTCTATGATTACATCTTCCAGAGTGTATCCGGGATGATTAAAATCATCTTGATGTCTGGCCCAACCCAAGTAATACAGTACACTCATAATATGGGCGCAGCTACCCAAAGTTCTTTTGCCATGTATACAAGAGCAATAATGCTCTGAAATTGCATTAATACCGGTTTCTCTTCTATACAAAATATAAGTATAGTAAGTTCTGTTCCTTACATGCCGCGATTGTATACGGCATCTTATTAAAACACCGCTTTCGCCATTAATTGTTACGAACACCGGATGTCTATATACTTCAATTTCGTAGACACCTGTTTGTTTAATGTGCTCACTGCAATAGGAGCGTGCTATTTTACAGTGATAAGTGCCCACAGCAAACAATATCAACTCTTCTTGGGAAAGTCTGGGGAAATCTTCCAAAGTCTGGTCATTTGCTTCCAAACGAACAAATGCGGCTCTATGTCTGTTTAAATTGTGCTCAATGACGTAGTCTGCCAAAAGGTTTGGCTTGTGCACATTCCTATTTATAATATCAACGAATTGTTCAGTGTATTGACTGTCCTCATAGGGTTCTTGGAAGGCATTGATAAGCGCTGCGGCTATCTTATAGTCAGTCATTGTTGAGGGCAATGCTCGATTAAATACTCTGTATCTAAAAATCTTAAAATCACGTTTAAACCGTCCATTGATTGTCTCTACGACCCAGCGGCATAAGGTGACCAGCCTAGATTTATTGGCTTCTTCACATGTCAGCTGGGTTTCACCACGTCTTTTGGTCGGGGGCATGTGCACGTCATAACCATATGTTTCTAGAAGAGGAACTGCGTCACGGAATCCCCTGTCAAGAATGAACGCATCGTCTTGTTCAAGATAATAATTAATCGGTGCTTCTTCGTATGGGCCATCATGATTTTGTAAAATCTGCTGTATGATGGAAGCATCAGAGGTCGAAGCTGAGTATGGACTTGTGACGTCTATAATATGTCCATCACCGCAGACCAACATAAAAGGTTTTATCAAATTGGTATACTTATGGAGGCTGTAGCTATTCCTTTGGAAAAGGAAATTGGAGCTTTTTTGGATAAAAATGTAACCGCCGTCACATATTATCAACGCTTTCGTTGATTGGTCATTCCCAAAGATGTAATTAGGGAGAATTCTGTTTCTTTGGATTACTTCTTCTCTGCTGATATGATCCAGGCCCAAATGCAAAGGAACGAAATCATTGTAAAGACATTCTCTCACCAGCGCGACTTTTCGGTCTATACTTTGCCGAGATGTATTAAAAGTGGTTGCCAATCTAATACTGGGTTCACCTGTTCTTATTTTAGAAAGGTAAATGCCTAAGTCTTTTCGAGCAGAACTAGATCTCCGAGACAAGGTCGGTACTTGTGACAATAAAGTATCAAATTGTTCATGACTTAAGCCAGTCCAGAAATGTAAATCTTCTTGTGACATTGCGTTTATATTATCAAAATCCAATTGACATCTATTTTCCAGTGCTAGCGTATAGATATTCACAATATCTTTAAAAGTATCACTATTAAAATCTGTTTCACGATGTGACACATTATGAGGCATGTCTTCCAAGGATGTATTTCTCAGATGGTTTTCACAAATCCTTGCGAGCGGGGGTATGTATAATCTGTAATAACTTAGTAAAAATACCTTAATCGAATTAGGCATTTGTCGGAGTTGCATGTTGCCACAATTCTCCATCATACAACGACGGGAAGTGTTGGCCGCCCTAGTGAAATCTGGAACTGTGATTGCGGCACCACCAGCTTGATGGATAAGAGCAGTTGGTGGTTCAAGATCAGGACGTAAAGAATGGTCGATCCTATGCCAACAAGGATGGCATATTGACCTCGATCCATCGAAAGCTACCTGTAACATAGAATTAAATATTTCAGTAAATAACGTCGACAAAGATGTGATGCTAGCGATTAATATTTTTCCGCGGTCGATTATCTATGTTATCTTTTTATTCATAGCTATATTTAATGTAATTATTATTACATATCTGAGTACCTATACAATATGCAACCTGAAAGCAGGTATACTTATTGTTTTATTATGAAAAGTAAGGGGTTTAATAATAATAATATGTGGGGACATCTCACACACGGCCATCCGACCCCAAACTAGGCAGAGCCTGTACTATGGGTGTCGGACAGCTGATATACATACACAGATATATAAATAGATACATATATAGATAAACAACAACCAGACACAAGGCAAACACAAGTGCTCATCACACGAATGTTTGCCCTGGGCGGGATTCGGACTCGCGACCCTGTGCGTCGGAGGCAGTTACACTACCACCCAGGCTACGGAGCCGGTTAATTTATGTTATGACTATACATACATACCCCTTGCTTTTCATAATAAAAAATAAGTAGGTACACCTGCTCTGCTTTCAGATTGTATTTGTAGGTGCATATACATAGATAATAATGTTTAATACCCGTGCATAATTATCATATTGACTATTTTAATACTACATAAGTACACGTAAATAATTATATATCTTACCTCTTGTAGCGGTTGCAAATTCTGGAAAATACGTTCAACGAAGTCTCTCCGGGTTTCGAAAAAACGCTGTGTCAGAACGTGTCTTCGAATACCTCGGTATAACGACCGATCACACACAACACACCTGTTCATGTTCAAAAATAACTAATCGCGAAGCTTATCCAAGTCCAAAGTAATGCCAAAGTAGTATGCAGGGTTATAAGTTCACAAAAGTCGATTATAAACAATGAAGCGCACAGATCTCAACGAAGTATAACGAAGGACTGCGCATTGGTCACGTGACGTGAGCGAGACTACACAATGAGTGACACTCGGCCGGTAACTTGATAAGGTACGAGAATACAGGGAACCTATAAGTGCGAGTGAAATAGCAGTTGACTCTTGGTTCGTTTTTGTAGCGAGCGACGACGACCGAAAGGTATTGTGTGAACAAACAACCGGTTTAGTTTAGTGCCTCTCCGCCTTGCAACAACCACTGAGAATATTATAATGGTTAGCGTAGTATGTTAAAATATATGTATATACATATTTTCTTTAAATACTTCTATTTAAAAATTACTTTCACGAAAAAAGGATTAGCAAAATGTTACGTTTAAAAACGAATTTTTGGCTATATTTTTTTTTTGTATGAAACTACTATTTTATACTAAGAATTTGAGATATGTACCGTTTGCGCCGGGGCCTGGGTTTTTTTTGAGCATTATCCTTTAAGTGTTATTTCGTGGCCAGCAAAGAGTGCCGATTTGAATCCAATCGAGAACTTATGGGGCTTAATGGTCCAAAAATGGTCAAGTCAAAATGAAAGAACTAGAGATGCACTTATAGATCACTGCCACACAGTCTGGGAAAGTTTTAGGGGTACTAACAATTATGTCAGGAATTGATCGGATCCATGCATAACCGGCTCCAGGCTGTGATTGACAACCAAGGGGGATATACACGGTTTTAAATTTTTAGGTTAATATTAATCTGAAGAGATATGTAAATTTAATAATTTCGATGTAGCTTTCGGTGATAGTGTTTGTTTGCTGCACCGCTAACCATGTTATTTATATTTCCTTTATTTACATTTTTCACATTTATTTACATTTTTAAATATAAATATAAAATTATATTTATCGCACGTTAATCGCACTTCCGTCCAATTGTACTTAATTAGAATATGGAAAGTAGCAGTAACAATCTTACCGTAGATCATCACGATGATGAATCTCATAGGGGAACCTATAGAGGTAGAGGCCCAAGGCGAGGTTCGAGAAGCCGTGGAAGAGGTCGAGGACAACATAACAATCAGAGTAGAATACAATTTAACACTAAACGAATGGAAAAGCATCGTTTAGGAACTGGTCTTCAAACAATTAAATGGAATCAAGATGAGATAAGAGCTGAGATATTTGCTTTCGTAACAAATGAACAACTTGAACGTTTGACGTCTAACGTCACTTAGAAATCACAAATGTTACCAGTAACATCTAGGAATGTAGGATTTTCAACAGTTTCACTATTATATACATCACTTCAATACCGTCAAAACCTAGTCGTTCCAAATATATATGCTATGTTCAGAGTATTTCTTGCAGCCTTTGAGGCTAAGGTCATAAAGATAAGAAGAGAGTCAGGCTTACTTATCAGAAATCCAGAAGCTATATATTCTCATGCCACTGCCCGCGCAAATTTTATAGAAGATATATCGCGCTTT
Organism: Schrankia costaestrigalis; assembly: GCA_905475405.1. NCBI lineage: Eukaryota > Metazoa > Arthropoda > Insecta > Lepidoptera > Erebidae > Schrankia > Schrankia costaestrigalis. Next base: position 11,592,304 of record FR997851.1, read on the forward strand.
AATTGTTTCCCACTTGCCATTAAGATGATCATTGACTCGATTGGAGTCGTAACTGATTCGAATGACGTAGCCTACCTTCCGGTAGTGGCCATAGGCAAGAGAGATGATGAAGGACACCTACTTCCACGGCCGGAGATAGTTCTCCTGTCTAACTTACGAGAAACGGTTATGGAACTGGCCGATGATGACACTCCAATGGAGGTTAGACGAAGGTTCCATGAAGCGAACCCGATTCCCGGGAATTAGTATTATTTATATAATTGTTAAGATTTTTTTTTGTCCTAAATGTCATAACAAGTATGAAGAGTAAAAAGTTGTATTTTATTAAACATTTCTACATTTATTAAATGTATTATTGACAATCTAATATTGTTATTTTTTATTTATAATAATATAATATAAAAATTATATATATAAATCTCCTGTCACGATGTTTGTCCGCGATGGACTCCCTAAACCACTTAACCGATTTTAAATAAAATTGGCACACCGTGAGCAGTCTGGTCCAACTTGAGAGATAGGATACCTGTAGATTCCAGTCCGTATAATCCAAATTTCCACGCGGACGAAGTCGCGGGCGCCCGCTAGTTATTTTACGATATAATATGTTACAAGAAGTAGGTAACCTAAACCCACTAAACCTTAGTAATAATTATTACTCGGAAAACATCTGAAATGATCGTCAGCCCTCGCTCTAGTTGACGTCGTTGCCCGGTTACCCTAGGTTAGCCCTAGAAACTAGTTGTCGATGGTAGGTAAACATTATGAGAATAAAATAGCAACGTAAGTAACGTAAGTTTGCTACACGATATTCAACCTTAGGTGGGTCCTAAATTAATACACGTGACTGTATCTTTCTCCTTTCATTCTCCACACACATTGTCGACCATTAAGTGCATTTAATGCTATTCTGCATTCGTCTGTAAAAAACAAAACTCGGGCCCATTCTTCATGAGACCAATTAGCATGTTCGCGAGCAAATCGAAGTCGAGCTGTTCTGTGGTGTGGGAGAAGCTGTGGGCCACAGGCGGGTCTTCTAACTTTTAAATTAACTTCTCCTATACGTCTTCTTACCGTACGCTCACTAATGGCTAACGCAGACCTGGGTCCTTAGACAAAGTAACATCGCTTCGTAGCGAAACGATATCTAAATTCGTCATCGTCTCTGAGATAACGACAAACATTTCATAGCCAATGTAACACTATGTTCGCGATCGTTGTGTCGAATTGTTTATTCGCTAAAAACAAAAAGAATTGGTTATGGTATCGAAAATTTAGCTGTCAGTGTCAGTCAAGAAGTTCAAATCGGATCAAACCCGCGAGTTATTGTTGTTTTCAAATTTTACTAAAGAATAAGTGAGTGTTGTGTTAAATAGTTTTTAAGTTATAATAAAAACAATATTTTTACAGTGGTAAGTGAATAGAGTGTTATTACTTTTAGATCATCTCCAAAACTTAATGATAATCAAAATAGACTAATTTTTCTATGTGACTGGTGTTCAAACGATGATGGAGTAATCTATTTTAATTTTTAGTGATAAAACATGGAATCAAGAGTGCGAGCAAGTCCTGAACAATTGTCAACGCTGCTTGAGTATATGGAAACGTAAGTAAATCCAAGTTCTATTCATGAGTATGTAGGTAATGTAAACAATGACGCCGATCTTAACAATGAAGTACTTATATTGAATCTTTGTTTGTTTATGTTACAGTCATGGTGACCTGGCGAGGCCTCTTGCTGGATCACAAGGTCGGGTACGGTCAGACCGACTGTGGACTGAACTGACCAACATATTGAATGCTGTTGGTGGTGGTGTCAGCAAGACTACAGACAAGTGGAAAAAAGTAAGGATCTAATGAACATTTTTGGAAAGACTGGTGTGATGGTAGAGTGGCTAGCAAGCTATTTTCTCAAGGGTTTTGGATAAGTGGACACAACCTTGCAGTTATGAAGGTTGGCTTGTAATCACTTCTCTGTTATTACTAGACTGGGGACTTTTGATAATTATGATCAATCTCTGACACCCATAGTAAGAAAGAAAAAACGTTTATTGGCACATACCATAAGTACACAACATAAACAAAGAAAGCAAATATTTAAAAGAAAACTTACAACTAAACATTAACCTTCTTACTACAAAAAGTCAAACAAGTACAAGTATAGTACAAGCTATGCTTTGGTGGCCGATGGCCGTATGAGAAGCTGCCCCGCATGTTATTGTTATTTTTCAATTTATTTCAAAAGTTCTTACCAAATTGGCTTTTTAATCTCATTTACACTTATAACATAGGTACTTATAACTATGACTGATTTTTATTCAATAAAGGTGTGGGCAGATTGGAAGTCCAAGACAAAAAAAGGCATTGACCATAAGGCACCATGCAAGAGGGACTGGAGGTGGGCCAGCAAGCGGGCAAACCTTGTCAGCTAGCGATGACAGAGTGCTGGCTATAATGGGTGCTTTAGCAGTGGCAGGACAAGTCTCTGTAGAAGAGCTAGGATTTAATGTAAGTACTATACACCTTCAAGGCTCCTGCTCAATAATGAGCTAATTTTCTCTAGTAGGCAGATGTTTTATAAAATATTCCTATTAACATTGGTCAACATGTTAGTTAATGGCAACAAAAGTTACTTAGTTAACATGAAAGAGATAAATTAGTTTTAACTTGGTTAAACTGGTTATTAATTTGTATTTACAAATATTATTATATAACTGAAAAAACGTTGCTGTAATTATTAAATAACTACATACTAAAAATAAATACACTTTTTCAGTAATAAATAATTTCATTACATCTACCACTTATTTTTATTAAATCTACCACTGCCAATTTTTTTCAGAGACCTCTAAATACTGCACAAGATGATCCCGCCGCCCAAGATGATCCCGTCACCCAAGATGATTCAGTGTATTTGGAAATTGTAGATGGTACGTCTAAAGACTTAAAATCTTACTTCTTACTAATATTATAAACGTGGAAGTTTGTTTGGATGTGTGTTACTCTTTCACGCAAAAACTACTGAACGGATTTGGATAAAATTATGTACACAGATAGTTTATAACCCAGATTAACACATAGGATAGTTTTTATCCCGATTATGGGCGAAGCCGCTGGCAACAGCTAGTATCATAATATTTATTTGTTATGTATGTATATGTAAAATACAAAATTATCTAAAATTCCTAGGGTACCTCAGTTTTGCTATTTATATTCTATATCTGTGTGCCAATTTTCATCGAAATCCGTTCAGCCGTTTTTGCATGATTGAGTAAGAAACTAACAAAACATCCAAACCTTCACATTTTCCAATATTAGCAGGATTTGATTTAAGAGGGCTATCACAATTTTTCTTGAATTTGAGCGTTTCATTCGAATTTTGATGTGTGATTATGCTTTAGATATAGCCCCAAAAAAAAAACAAAAATATGTCTAAGAAAGTTTGATAATTTATCTTGGGAGTGTTCTAAATAAACATATGAATTTGTTCACGTACATCAGTAAAATCCTTGTCTCTGCAAAGGATGTTTCATAAAATGTTGCTTTTGAGAATCTTTTGATGCTTTGGTACACCGAAGATATAATGATTTTATCATTTATAAAAATATCCAAGATACAACTGTATCTTCTACTTTGGAATGTTCAAATCAATTTATTACGATTCATACAGTAATACACCAAAAATAATTCTGTAAAACCGAGAGTTACTGTCAATTTTCCGTACGAAACTATAATTTTTATCTATGAAAATATAATCCAAATTCAAATAAAAAATATTTATTAATTAAGGCAGCATTATAACATAGCTTGAAAAAAAAAATTGGTCTATAAAAGTAAAATAATATTTTTAAATAATTGTTGTATGCAATGCAAAAAATCAATATAAATCCTATGCAATGCAAAAAATCAATATAAAAGTGGCAAAGTCTAATGTTTGTTTGTGCCGCGTAGCGGTTTGCATGTGTGCGTCGCGTACTTCACTAGACGCACACGACCGCGACTGCTGCCGCCCGTCGTATAATTTATCTAAACCTGAGCAATTCGATTTTGTCAAAGCGCTCTTAAGATAACATTTTGATCAAACAAAGGATCCGTAAACTGTCCAAAATAACACTCATTTTCTTTTGCAGAAACTCCACAACTGACTTTGTCACCTCAACCCTCCACTTCACAGCCCTCAAATAATTGGCTTCCGTCTTCCGCATCATACCAGATGCAAACACCACCACCCCTTCCGCTCGTGCTCACTCAGACTTCGGCTCAAGGACGGCAGCCTGTTGCGCCAGCCACACCAGCCCCGGCCCCGGCAGCGCCAGCCCAATCCCCGCCAATCCCTGCAGCGCCCACTACTCCGAGGCGAAGGCGGCCACCTGCCCCCCGCACGTCTGCTATTTCTCCATCTACCAGGCGTCATCCGCGTTTGAGGTCGCCAGCGACACCGCAGTCTGCTGCCTCTCCCGACCGCCCTCGTTTGCGCGCCCGCCGTAGACGGGCACCGACCCCCTTTGAGAGAGCGGCAAGCGAGTTTACGGCCGTGGAATTACGACGCCTGGAGCTGGAGGAAGCCCGGACTAGGCTACAACACGAGCGAGACTTGCGAGCGTTGGAGGTTGAGCACGAACGGAACCAAGTTTTTAGCGCATTAGTAAACGTCGCTCAAGCTTGGCTTGACTATTATCGCAGTAGGGACAACACAGAACCGCTGAACACTGAGTAGTTCAGCAATTGTCTTGTCCCTATTGCTATAGTAATCAAAGGTTTTTTAGTATGTATGTCTGAAGCCTTAGGCATTCTGCATCTCAGACTTTTGCGAGTGGGATACTAGCAAAAGTCTGAGATGCAGAATTCCTAAGGCTGTGATGTTAAGTTTGTTTTTACATAATGTGAACCCTTTGGGCGAAAGAAGTGACTTCGTTAAATTATCTAATATGTTGCCTCTTTTACTGCCCAATTTTAAGACTGTAAGGGCTCATTCACACAGGGTCCGTCAACGACGATTCGTCAAAAAAGACGATTAGATCTAGCTTGCATGTTGGATTATGGCCTATTGAGGTGAGGCTTGTCTTGTGCCCAGCAGTTGACGTATAAAGGCTGATTAATATAATTATTGTTTAGTAGAGATACTAATTATATAAGGTTAAAATTTTATAGAGTTTATCAAGTGACTTAATAAAAATATTAAAATATTTTATAATACTAAAATAAAATAAAACTGTAGGTACTTATTGTTTGGTTTCCACAAAGAACCAAATAGCAATGTGGGGAAGGGATTTAATTTCGAACTATGGTACCTACTTACAAAACATTTAAGAGATGTTTTATATATTTCACTATGTATACAATATGTACCTTTATTTCGCTGTGCCGCTTGGCACATAGGCTTGCTCTTACATTCTCCATTGAGTTCATATTATAAATACATAATACACATAGTTTCAGAGAAGTTTGTTAACCACATAGTTTTATATGTATTATGATTAGAATTTATCCAGCAGCTTACCATTTGAACATTTAAGGAATGATATCCTTTTCTATTAAAAAATGTGTGTTCGTCCTCAACCGGTCTTGTGATAGCAATATGGGTACAGTCAATGCACCCTATCACACCAGGCAAATTATGTGTCCTTTGAAATCTGTAAATTATTTAACAATTTTACAACAAATATCAAAGAGTAAGTAATTATTTAGGTATGTAGGAACCTAAGAAAATTTTTAATTAGGTATTTAAACTATTTAAAAATATATTTACATACTTCTCTTTGATTAAGGATCTCTCGTGTGGCGTTTGTGGAAACACTATCCACCTGCTGACCATCCAATTGTGATTTAGGGCGTTCACAACCTCCCTGATGCAGCGACTTGTTGTCCGCTGCGTCAAATGCTGGCCCACACCCACAATTTTCTGGTATGACCCTGTAGCTAAAAAGCTAAGAGCACACAGCACCTGAAAAATATAATAATACATAGGTAGGTTAATCTATTTAGGTTGATGTGGTTTTATTTTTATTTATATAGCAGTTAATATAGTATTGTGTGGTACCACAATATTTTTGTTGTATAGTACCTATAAACTAAGCAGACGAAGATGTTTTAACTCAAGTTATAAGGAACAACAACCAACAACATTAAGTACCTGTGCCTGCAATACCTCTATATTTATATTGTATAGTGTAAAATTTCTTACCTTTATTTCCAGGGGCATTTCAGGGGAACCTTTTAATCGTGCATGAGCTTTTAGGTCTTTGCATAACTTCCTAAATGCTCTTTTATTAAGCCTGAAATGTTGGATGAACAACAATTCAGGCATTTCTTCAATTGTTTCCAATTGCCGTCGCTGTCTTAATCGCTTTTGGCGCCTCTCCCAGGCGTTCTCATTGTGTGCAGCCCACAATAAACGTAGAGAATGCATTTTGTAATTTATTTGATCTGCAGTAATGCCTCTAACACAGAATAAATACTAGGAGTATGTCATCAATCAATGTCAAAAATCTGCTGCCGAATGAAATCCGGCCATATTGTTTCAATAACTACAACGTTTTGGCATTCGTTTCGTTATCTTTTTTAGTGATCACGATCGAGGCGGTGGCGAACACTGAAAGCGCAGCTTGTCTACGCATTTGTATGGGATAAACACGATAGCGATTCGTTACTCTATGGTTTCGTTATGAAATATAACATTGTCTACCAAATTGCGATAACGATGTCGATTGACCACGTGACTTAACGCGGCTTATGTCAATCCCATACATTTAAGTCTTTTCTAACTTCGTTATCGTTTTTAAATTGTTACTTTGTCTAAGCCAGCTGGACGGCATGGCAAAGTATTTTAATTTTTACTAATGGAAATTCAAAGCATTAAAAGGGATTTTTCAATGCCGCGGCATCATTTTAAAGCATAGCAATTTATGTCGTATTTCTGTAACAGTACGGTTGAATTGCCATTAGTAAAAATTAAAATACTTTGCCATGCCGTCCAGGTCTGCGTTAGCCATAACATTTACACCCCGCGTGATTTGAAGCCTCTGTCGGATCTCAACAGCAGTGAGGAAGCGATTTCTCAAAATTTCCAAGACGATAAAACGATCGTCACGAGCTGATGTGCAACGTACACCACTTCTACCTGGTCTGCGGGTGTAGTGGCCCGTCTCCTGATACCGTTTTAGTGCATATTGCATCGAAGAACGAGGTACGTTTAGGATAGTAGCTACTTCACGGTGGGTTAACCCTTGTTGGACTAATGCTGCTGCTTGAGCTACCTGAATCGGTGTTAAAGGCATTTCTATTAATTTTAAGATGACTTTGGATGTTTAATAATCACAACAAAATCAAAAAACTTCGTAAACTTAACACTTTCAAGTTCCAGAATACAATTTAAAACAACGGATTTTTTTTTTTTATGTAATAGAAGGCAAACGAGCCAGCAGGTCATCTGATGGTAAGTGATCACCGCTGCCCATGGACACCCGCAACACCAGAGGAATCACAGATGCGTTGCCGACCTTTTAAAAGGGAGTACGCTCGTTTATTTTTGGGATATGACTATAGTTGCAAAACTTCTGATTAATACAGAATAATACCGGAAAAAATCAGGGAAAAATTCATAAAATCGGATTTATTCAAAATTTATTTACTTAATAAATATTTTTATGTTTTATTTGCTGAAAAACAGTATTTTGCATCGATTGTCGATCACCGCCGCGCCGGCGCCGCCGCTACAACTTTGTGCGCCGGCGGCAGCGTCACGTGCGCGAGCCCGTCTGCACGACTCATGTCACGACGTGAGTAGTTCACGTTGTGACATGACTCTCGAGTTGTCTGGCAGCGGTGCCTGGTGCGGTAAGAGAGAGAGGACATGCTTTGCGGAGGAGCTTTCCCCCCGCAAGTGAGTGAAAGATTCGATCGAATTTTCCGTCAAATATATCGCCTGAATATTAAACTAATCTAAAATAATAATATAAAACTATCGGTACCAGACAAAATGCATAAATACACACATCAAAAAAGTCTAAGCAACATGCATGATATTACAAATTTACCATTTATATTAATTAATTTCTAAGTATTTACTCACTCAAAGTGTATAGGTAAGTAAACTTCAAGTGTATAGGTAAAAAAAATTCGATTATGTTTTGTTTTTTTTCATAAAATTCAAATGACTGCGAATTTGTTTGAATTTGAGTGCATGTTAATTGCTACGTTTTAGTCTTGATTTTATAATTTTACCAACCATTTAAATACAGTTGGCGACAAAATTGAATTGTTAGATATTCTTTACGTCATGGAGCGACGTCATTTGACGGCAGATGAAATGCAAAGAGCTGTAGGGATGTTGCAAGCGGGAAGTAATCAATCTCAGGTATCTCGACATTTTGGTATTCATAGAAGTGTTATTTGTCGTCTTTGGCAGCGCTACAATAATACAGGGGAACCCGCTGAACAGCATCCAGGCCGTAAAAGGAGTACAACCACTCGGCAAGACCGGTACATACAACTGACTGCAAGACGCCAGCCGATGTTAACCGCTCGAGAGATAAGTTTGAGGCTACAAAATTCAAGTGGTGTTGATGTAAGTCCCCAAACTGTGCGAAATCGACTGCATGAGTACGGCCTACGAGCTCGACGCCCTATCAGGTGCCCACCGATACGTCACGGGAATCGCGCTCGTCGAAATGAATGGTGTAGAGAACGCATAACATGGACCCAGGAACAATGGGAGAAAATTATGTTTTCCGATGAGTCGCGATTCGGGTTTAGGCCTGATACAAGAAGGGTGCGAGTGTACCGTCGACCCGGAAATACTGAAAGACTCAGGTGCGTTCAGGAAGTTCATCCATACAGCGGCTCAACAGTTATGGTATGGGCGGGTATTATGAAGAACAGGCGAACTGAGCTCGTTTTTGTAAATGGAAACATGAACGCTGAAAATTACGTTGAGGATATTCTCAGACCTTATGTCCATCCATTTGCACAAACCTTTGGCTCCGATTTTACGTTAATGCATGACAATGCGCGTTCACATACAGCTCGGCGAACCAGTGAATACTTGGCAACGGAGAACATCCAGGTATTGCCCTGGCCTGCACAATCGCCAGACCTCAACCCCATCGAGCACGCATGGGACATGCTCCAGAGACGTGTTTTGAAGGACTTGGACGGAGTGACAACAACCCAACAGCTGAAGGATTTGCTACAATTCCATTGGGAGCGAATACCGCAAGATGACATAAACAGTCTCATTAATTCAATGAATAATCGTTGCCGACAAGTTCTGAATAGCAGAGGAGGCCATACTTTGTATTAAATTGTCCTATTCTTTCACAATAAATTCATTTTCTTAAGAAATTTCAATTTGTAAAAAAAAAGTTTAGTTTCTTATGTACCTGTATATTCTAATATTGTTAATTTCTGTTATTAAAAGAACTTATAAAGAAAACAGCTGTTATTTTTACATCATAGAACCCTAAAAATATTATTTTAAAAATAAAATACAACGTTATAATTAAAATAAATGGTAAAATAAATTAATATAAATGGTAAATTTGTAATATCATGCATGTTGCTTAGACTTTTTTGATGTGTGTAGTTTATTTACAATTATTTATACTTACCTATAAATTATAATTATACACATAATAAATAAAAATATAATAATATAAATTTTATAGCACATAAATAATATAATAAAATAAATAAATCACGTGACAGTGCGATCAGTTAAAAAAATCCCAAAGTTCCGGTATATTTCGGTATTATTCCGATTTAATCAACATGAATTATTCGGATTTTTTCCCGCTAGCATCTATAGATATGACACAGTTCAACTAAAAATCATAACATAAACCAAAATGCACTCAAACTTTCTTAATTACCCTCTTAGAATTAACGTAAACATTATTTCTGCGTACCCATAAAATTAAAACAAAGTTCTACACACTTAAGAAATTGTTATTGCATGTTATGAACTTGGCCAAGATTCCGTGCCGGTGAGTGTAGTATATTTTTTATAAAGTTAATATTAAGATGCACATACCCTCCATCGCCTCTACGGAAACGGAAGACCATTGCTCCCACGGCTGGGGTACGTGTGTGGAAGGAACATCCGATACTCCGGGTAAAAAAGGACATGAACCCGGGACGTGTTCTTCCCTTTCCCTTTTCTGTAAATAAATATAGTAATGCTTACTTAATTAACTTATTGACACTAACAAGCTAGCAACAGTAGATGTAAAACAATAAATTTATTTCTGAATTTACTTACGGTGGCTCTGGAGCATCAGGCGTGCGGAAGAAGCCCACCTGCTTCTTTTCTCTTAGCTCCGCCAGGCGTTTTTTATCCGCAGAGCCCAATTTGCTCAGGAGCTTAGCATCCATGACTTTAGCCACCCTGACCATCTTTAACTGCTCGGTCAAAATCTTAGGACTGAAAATGAAAATCAAATGAATCAATGCTGTTTGAAAATTTTAATATAATAAACGTTAACTATGTAGTTTTTACCGCGATTGTTCCCCTGACGAACCTAGAGTGGGTTCTGCTGTCTCTTCAAGAGCAGCGCTACAAATAAAAAAATGAAAACAGGGAGGACTAAACTAAAAAAAATTATAATAGGATACTGCTTACTCTGAAAACGCCAAAACCCGTGCACAATGTGGCTTTGCAACCCCTCTTCCACCTCTCCGACCACCTCTTGCACCACAACCTCTCTGTCCTGTCAAGCGCACTTAGAGATGTGCCGTTGCCGGCAATATTGCCCGAACTGGGAATATTGGTGGCAATATTGCCGCGAGTGGAAATTTATGGCAATATTGTTTAAATAATAGTCAAATGGACTATAGCACCTATGTTAACTACATTGTACAGTCACGAGCATAAATATATTACTATGGGCAGGTTGGCAATAACATCTGACATTTCAATGAGTTCAATAATATCTCTCTGCACGAACGCAGCATAAACATCTGATCACTCATTGGCATCATATAATTCTGACAGGCCACAAAGCAAAAATATGTGAAGCGCCACTTTTCTCAAAAATATCTGACATGTCGTCTCGTGCAAATATATCTGACATTTGACAGTTTCTGTATTTCTGCAAGAATTGGTGTGTTTTTCCAGTAGAGTGCATTAATATCTGACTTCAACATGGCGGCATAAATATCAATTACCTTTCTGTAATTTAAATTTATTTGATATAATTTGAGTATTTACATAAAAATAGTTGGTTTATATTACATTTATTTATTTTAATAATTAAAATGAATATTATTCCCATTTATTTATTTTAAATAAATATTTTTTCATGATTTGATTTGAAGTGATAATAATATCTATATTCTAAAATAATAAGTATATTTTATTTGTATAAAGTATAATTATAACAATATAATTAAATAATAATAACAGTACGTAATTATACCTTCACTGTTTTCATACATTAGACATTAATATTTGGATACTATTATTATTCGTAAATAACATAATGATATATTTTTATATTTGTTATTGCTCCTATTTATTATTCTTACCTAATTTAAATTTATTTGATATAATTTGAGTATTTACATAAAATAGATGGATATATTATATGTATTTATTTTAATAATTAAAATTAATATTATTCCTATTTATTTACTTCAAATAAATATTTTTTCATGATTTAAATGTATGTAATAGTGGTAATAACATCTATATTCTAACATAATATGTATATTTTATTTGTATAAAGTATAATAATAACAATATATTAAATAATAATAATAATAACAGGGAAATAATAAAAATAGTAATAATACCTTCACTGTTTTCATCCATAAGACATTAATATTTCGATACTATTATTATTTGTAAATAACATAACGATATATTCTTTATTTGTTATTGGTCCTATTTATTATTCCTTCTATTATACATTGGTCCTACTTTTATGTTATTAGTCTTCTTTGTTAAATGAACTATTTATGCATAAAAATTACTGGAGACCCCTCACACGGTGGACCGACGACTTGGTTAAGGAGGCGGGAAACCGATGGATGAGGGAGGCACAGGATCACGCAAGGAGATATTTGGAGGAAGCCTATCTCCAGCAGTGGCCGTCAATTGGCTAATGAAATCTTTTAATATAAATAGAACCAGTAATTTGTTTGATAACAAGCCGTGAGACTGACTGTCGTAGAGACCGTTTTTCCATGACTACTTTTAGGTTAGTAGTGGGTAAACTAATAGCCACCATACACTTAAGCCTGAAGCCTCCCTAAATGGTATCTACTAGTTTCTTGTTGGGGATTTAGTCGAACATCCAGTGCACACATGTAATCAGAATAACAAAGTAATTGATTAATTTCGTAATTCGTTGCATCTGTTATTCTGACTTGGTTCATATCTAAGTATCTGCTGCAGGATAACAGTTTAATAAACAACTCTCACATAGTCCGTAAAAGGTTTCATGCAAGAACTCATACGCTAAAACTCATAGATTTTCCGCCCAGGATCTCGGACTCAATCCTATAAAAAAATTGCGGGGTTTAATGTTCAGATATGAGATCAATCTAAGGTTCAAACCACAACACAAGGTAAAAACGGTCCCTACGACAATTAGTCTCACGGCTTGTTATTAAACAAATTACTGGTTCCATTTATATCAAAAGATTCCAATCCAATCCATTAGCTTATGGACGTCTGCTGGACATAGGCTCCCTCCAAATAGGTATCTCCTTGCGTGATCCTGTGCCTCACTCATCCATCGGTTTCCCGCCTCCTTAACCAAGTCGTCGGTCCACCGTGTGAGCGGTCTCCAATAATTGTTATGCATAAAAGTCCATTTAACAAAGAAGGTTTTAGACTAATAACATAAAAGTAGGACCAATGTATAATAAAGGAATAATAAATAGGAGCAATAACAAATATAAAAATATATCATTATGTTATTAAAGAATAATAATAGTATCCAAATATTAATGTTTTATGTATGGAAACAGTGAAGGTATAATTACGTCCCTGTTATTATTATTTATATATTGTTATAATTATACTTTATTCAAATAAAATATACTTATTATTTTAGAATGTAGATATTATTATCACTTCAAATCAAATCATCATGGCAGCGGTGATCACTTACCATCAGGTGACCTGCTGGCTCGTTTGCCTTCTATTACATTAAAAAAAAAATATTTAAAGTAAATAAATGGGAATAATATTCATTTTAATTATTAAAATAAATATGTAAATGTAATAAAAACCAACTATTTTTATGTAAATACTCCAATTACATCAAATAAATTTAAATTACAGAAAGGTAATTGATATTTATGCCGCCATGTTGAAGTCAGATATTAATGCACTCTACTGGAAAAACACACCAATTCTTGCAGAAATACAGAAACTATCAAATGTCAGATATATTTGCACGAGACGACATGTCAGATATTTTTGAGAAAAGTGGCGCGTCACATATTTTTGCTTTGTGGCCTGTCAGAACTATATGTTGCCAATGAGTGATCAGATGTTTATGCTGCGTTCGTGCAGAGAGATATTATTGAACTCATTGAAATGTCAGATGTTATTGCCAACCTGCCCATAGTAATATATTTATGCTCGTGACTGTACACTATATAATTTTGTTTTTTGTAAAATGCCCAAAATTGCCGGCATTTTTGGCAATATTCCTGGTATTTTACTGGCAATATTGCCAATGTTGCCACACATGATAGTGAAAATAAGAAGTAACGACAACATTTCTATATAGGAATTGACAATCATAGTAAACTGAATAAAAGGCACAAATTCCAATCAATTCTTTAATATTGTACAGTAAAACCCGGTTAATACGATCACGCTTAATACGATTTCACGCATAATACGCGTTTTTACGCCGGTCCCTGCAATTTGAGACATATTTTCATACATTTCTTAACGCTTAATACGATTCGTCATCCCGTTTAATACGCCCGCGCTCAGGCCCTACAACCGCACTTGAGGCCTTTTAAAGTTGTTTTAAGAAAGCCGGTTCTTGAAATAACGTGGTTGACGTCGTGCTGAAAGAAGAACGGGGGTGCTTCTTCCTGAGATACCAGGATTCAGGAAAACCTGTGGCTAAATATTCAGACTGGATATTCTTCCATTGATGACAATGTAGCACGAACGAAATTCAATCAATATCTTATTGAGGATGTGAATAACAGACAAAACGAGGCCCCTATGCCTAACTGATAATGATGAGGATGAAGATGAGTCAGGCATTATCGGCTATGAATGATTTAATGAATGAATGAAAGAATAAGTTGCTTCTTTGGATGAAAGTGATTACGCGGTGCAAAAGTTGAAAATCCTGTAATTGCTAATGCATCCAAATCTTTCTGTCAAACCAAAATAAGTGATTATTTTTAATAATGTATTGAATGTAGGTACATAATTTCAAATAATAAGAACAAAAAACATAATAAATGTAGCACTTTTTTTTCCTATCCCGCTTAATACGCTTTCACGCTTAAGACGCGTTTTTGGTGGGGTCCCTGGAAAATCGTCTTAAGCGGGTTATACTGTACTTGTTTTAGGCAAAATTACATAAAAATAACTGTTAAGTATGTAACGAATAATGTTGAAATGGAAATACCAAATATCTATACATATAAATAAAATTGGAGTGTCTGTTTGTGACATGAAATCCCCGGTTTTTTTACAAATTGCATATCAATGTATACACGATACCATTGCCGAAAAAAACAATTAAAAAAATTTTGTTCCGGGTAATCTCCGAAGCCGCTGGACCGATTTCAATGGGGATTTCACTATTGGATTAAAAATTTTACGGCGCGTAAACTGGGGTACTTTAGATTTTAAAAACTATTTAGGGTTCCGTAGAAAAATATAAAAACGTTGAAAATTTTAACAATATTAATGGTTTTGCACAAATTAGGCTCTATAAGGTTACGGAGAGGTAACTGATGGTATAAGGAGTAACTTAGAATACTTTTATTTAATGGGTCCCGCAGAAAATAAATTTACTTTTGATTACGAGACTTTCTAAAATTTAATGTAAGGCTTCCGCAAAATAGATATCAATATCGAAATTATAGTCATAGTAACATTCATAACCAGAGTCAAAGTAAAAGTCAAAGTCAAAAAAGGTCAAAAGTCAAAATCAAAAAAAGTCAAAATCAAAGTCAAAAAAAGTCAAAGTCAAAAGTCAAAATAAAAAACGTCAAAAATCAAAAAAGGCCAAAAGTAAAAATCAAAAAATGGTCAAAAGTCAAAATCAAAAAAGGTCAAAAGTCAAAATCAAAAAAGGTCAAAAGTCAAAATCAAAAAATGGTCGAAAGTCAAAATCAGAACAGGTTAGAAGTCAAAATCTAAAAAGGTCATAAGTCAAAATCAAAAAAGGTCAAAATCAAAAAAGGTCAAAAGTCAAAATCAAAAAAGGGTCTAAAGTCAAAATCAAAAAGACAAAGTAAAGTAAAAGTCAAAATCTAAGTCAAATTTAAAATGAAAGTCATAGTTAAAACCATCGTAGGCTACAATTTATAAAGATATGTGTGAATTCTTTAAAACTTGCAGGCGAAGTCGCGGGCAACAGCTAGTCAATATATAAAATACAAACAATCAACAAAAAAATGTCATTCGTTCATTATCTGTAAATCACTATTTGGATCAACAACTCAAGAAAAACTCCTTTCCACGCTAGCAGAAGTCGAAGGAATTGATAAAATCTTTACCTGTGTGTGAGTGAAGCTGTTATCGACTTCGCCAAAATATTATTAGTATTAATATTTTATGCAAGATATCCTTCACAAATATAATTGAAGAATCATGATTTCATCTAGAGTACTAATAAAATATACTGTTATTTTGATAGGCAACATTGGCAATATTGCCAATATTGCTGGGAATATTGGTATTTTACCGACAGTGGCAACATTGGGAATATAGCTGGGAATGGAAATATTGCCACTAGGCACATCACTAAGCGCACTACATGCAGAAAGCATTAAAAACAAAAACATTGTAAGCATAAAAAAAAAATGTGAAAAACATAGTTGCGTATACACCGTGTATTTTAGTCGACATTAAAGATTAGAACCAAGCAATCAGTAGACTGTATATTAGTCATTTATGCAAAAAAAAGTTTTAAATTAGACTTAAAAACTTCAAAAATGTTAAAAATAATACATTATTACTTTAAAAATGCAACACGCTTTACACTAACGTAGGTACAAAAGCTCGGCGCGGGCACTGACCTGCGAAACACAGACCGCGCGTTAGATACTTACGTGGAATACGTCGCAAGCGCGCGTGTCGATCAGCTGTTCCTTAATATCTACTTTATGTTCGTTTACTTAATTTAATTTTATACGGACACTACACTATTGCTATAAAATAAAGTTTTAAAGACAGTACCCTAGGTCGCGGGGATGTTTACAAGTATCAATAAACGAAGACAAAGTCATACCATACAACTTTCGCAGGATTCGAACCCGCGACCTTGTGCTCAGCTGCTGCATAGGTACGCGACGAATTAAATTAAACCAAATGTTAAATTTTATGTTACTTTATTTTAATTTCATGTGACACAGTAAATAATACACTGGGTCGCAATGAAAACGGGTCGCTTACAAAAACCTTAATAACTTCCAAAATATTGGAGCTAGCTTTATGAAATAAAGACTTAATGATAGATAATTTAATCACAAATAATGCCGCAAGTAAAATCTTTTAAGTTATTTTTGATTATTGTATTAAATCCATAAATTAAAAATAAAGACAATATTTTTAAATTATAACAACAGTTTCGAAATCATTTTTTTTACTCTTTTTTCTGGTGTATCATGAAAAAGACGCATTTTATATACAGAAATTTAATATTCTGATCAAATTAGCATAAAAACATGCCTCTAACCCCTGAAGAGTCTACAAGGATTCCAGAAATGCTAGAAAAATGACCTAGTCATCGTTATACAGCAAAAACTGTTAGCTTATAGCTCTCAATCGTTCGAAAAGTACTCCAGCCATTAAAAGACTCTCTATCCAATGCGCGCAGACCAAGATCTGAACATACAGCGTGCACAAAAGCACAAGAGGATTGTTACATGATGTCCAGAATGTTGAGAAATCAATTTCAAACGGCTGTTGTAGTCAAAAATCACTTGCTACGTGCTCGAGAAAGCAATCCAAGCCCTTGTATAGTGAGGCAGTGTCTAGATGAAGCAAAATTACAGTCCTAGACCTTAAAATATTCGTAAACTTGAAAGACAACATCAAAATTCCGGATAGAGTAATAATAAAAAAACTCGTGAATAGCATCATGGCTGATTAGTTAAGGAAAATGCTTCCGATGAGTCGAGGTTTACTTTATACAACCACGAGGGAAGGCTAAGGGCCAGATTCAGAGACCGCACTTTGACTTTACTTTAGCAAAGTCTAGTTATTATCTCTGAATTTGAACAACATTAAAGTAATCTTTTTGCATGAAAAGTTTACTTTGTAGTAATAAATAATGAAAGTAAACTTTTTCATGCGAAAAATTACTTTAATGTTGTTCAAATTCAGAGATAATAACTAGACTTTGCTTAAGTAAAGACAAAGTGCGGTCTCTGAATCTGGCGCTAAGAGTCTGGAAAAGTACAGGAAACCTGTATAACCAAGCTTACATTGAAGAGAAAGTACCTTATGTCGGAGGCACTGTACACGTGTGGACTTGAATTTCTTCTGAAAGCCGCACCGAAATAGTAGTAATATAAAATGGTTCTTTAACTGCAGAGAGGTACTTAAATGAAATCATTAATGAGTATGATGGCTCATTTTTGATAAAATTCGGCGAAAAAGGCACCTTTCTGGAGCTCAACGCTCGTCTTCATACAGATTTAATAGTGTTAAAGTTCCGTAAAGATGTCGCTATAACACGTATGAAGTGGCCAGCACGCAACCCAGACTTGAAACCGATCCAGCATGCTTAAGACGTATTGGATCGATGAGTAGGACATCAATATTTCCCTCTTATCACCCTTTGTGAACTCAAAGAAGCAGTGATAGAGAAATGGGTGTATTTTCCTCAGAATTCAATTAAAAACCAAATGGAAGGCATCCAAAACCAGGTGAAAGCTGTATTATTAGCTTCTGATAATAATACAGCGTATTAAATCAATGAAAATTGCATTTCTGATACATTTTACCTGTTTTCGACATCTAATGAAAGAGTCAATTTTTATTTAACTTACTTTTGTCCAAAATACGAGGGCTGACTCGTGGTCACACCAGGTTGTCACACCAGTGTGACTATCAGGAATTATTTTCTTGTTACGCACACCGCTACTAATACAACACCTTGTATTAAGTATGAATTAGTGCGGATGATTAACACCTCGTATTCATCGATATTTCATACATAAGTTAAGTGACTTCAGCCTGCATTTATAAATATTAGTAGGCCAAGCTTATCTCCTTAGAGGATACTACATCCAGGCATCCTAGTAGCCGATGATATCTAACTCTTACCTCCCAAAATAAACTAAAATAGAATAACATCATAAAACAATCTGTAATTTTTATCAATTCCATTTAATGATTGTTAAATTATCTTTATTTTAGTGTTTATTTCATAAAGCTAGCTCCAATATTTTGGAAGTTATTAAGGTTTATGTAAGTGACCCGTTTTCATTGCGGCCCAGTGTAGTTTCTAAACATTTAAACAACAGTGTAAGTCTGATTAGTCATTTCATTTTAGTTTAAGCGTAATTTTCTTATGAATTGACAATTTGTTTTGGACCGTATTTACTACATAACTATTAGAGAGGATTTATTAAACAACAATATGTGACGTATCTCTTTACATGGGTATTGTGAACAAACATAATAACTGATCAATAAGTGGATAACGCACAATCGCAAGATACCTGAATTATTATTAGTTGTTTACCTATTGGTACTGAAATAATTGTTAAAACTGCTTCCCATTTTGTTTTAAACATATAAACACAAGTGCACTTTTTTAATATTATTACGAATCCTGATTAGGGTCACTGACCGTCACTTTAGATATCACTTTTAATTTTATTTTAATTTCGTTTTAAACATATTATGAATGGCTGACTTCGAAGTGCCGCTGTGCAGCCGCTCTAGTACTTCGTCGAGGATGTCGTTCGAAATACTCTAAAATGTTTTCTTCGAGGGCCGCCGAGTACCGTGGTTGGTTCACCACATCCTTGCGGATGTCTAGGTAGTCCCGTAGGCGTTTTGTCGCTGCCAAAATAACTTGTATGTTAGGCACCCTTGGGAGCGTAATGCTTTGGCGTTGTAACTTTTGAATGATGCTGGAATCAGCGTACAGTCTTCTAGCTTCGCTTGAGGTTATCTCCAGCTAACAACATACGATCTCATCACATCTAAATACTTACTCGACATTCGAGTATGGGCGGTTTTCGTTGTTTATTGCGAGGATGACTGATCATAACTGTGATGTCACGACATACGTAATAAAAAGGTAATTAGACGCACGCACTTCCGCTTGCGAATATGTGGCTGACTGCGGCGGCGGTCGGCGTGGTGCGTTTGAGTTGCAGAAGGAGGCGCGGGCGCGGGGGGTGAGACCACGTGAGACGCTAGAGCGATCTATACAGATCATTGTGATTGGACAAAAGTCCACGTGGACTCTTAAACATTGGTTGATTCAATTTCTCCTGCTACAATCCTACCCAATAAATGCATTTTTACAACAAAGAAATGGGCGGCTCTTTTGTTCATGCAATGTACAGTATGGTTTTATAAATTTTGATTATTTTTTAAATTTAAGTTTTACAAATTAAAGTTGTTCAATTAATTTTAAAATTTCCTAAAATCGGTTACAGTAAGTGGTTTAATTCTTTAATGCCGATTAAAATACACGGTGTATAGGATTCGTATTTAAATGCGTAATTCGGAGCCATTCCGTCTATTAGACGTATGAGAAATCTCATATTATTCAAAATAAATATTTACTAGGAAAAAAAGAAAAGAAATGTATTTATATACTCAAGAATACAGTCGAAATGTTGCACCAGTATTCGTATGCCAAAATTTACATTTAAAAACGCGTACGAAAAAATCGTTCCGCAACTAGGTTTTCTCAGTGTGCCCCGACCTTAAATCGCAAGATTTTACAAAGTACGTAATTTAAGTTTTGTAATTTAATATCAAAATATGTTACGTATTTTTCTAAGTTTTTATTATTTAGACTGATTGTAATTTATTAATCATATGTCATCATACAGTGTGTAAAAAAAACCCTGTCTGATCCGTAACGGGGGCATTGTATACCTGATAAACATTCTAAAAATAATTTTAAAAATGAAAAATACTTAAAAAAAAAAAAAAATTATTGCAAAATTTACCCTGAAATTGGGAAATTTTCTTGAGCCATGAACACTTAGGTCAAAGGCGGTTTTTTTGACTTTGAATAAAGGTAATAAATAATGCACCGACAAATTTAATCCGTGCCGACAAAGGACACCGCTTTCACTGTGCTACACCAATCAATGCACCGCCCTAGTGACGTAGCTATGATAAACACGTTGAACCAACAAAAAAATATCGATTTTGTAAAATAACCTACTTACTACTACTACTACTTACTTACCTACAATTTCTTTTCCTATTAAACTTTCCTGAATTTAGGAAAGGCTACATATCGTACAGTACGATATTTAGAATTGTGTACTATTCTCGTAAAAATGTTACTTGAAACTGCGAATTTGTCCGTCAGTTACTGTAAAAACAAACTAATAAAACTGTAAAATTAAAATAGCTAATTAATGTTAACGGATTTTATCATTGTAAGTAAGCTTGTATTTAAATAATTATTGGTTGTCATGCACTCACTATCGATATTAATGAAAATGTTACTTCAACAAAGTTTCGGCCACATCCCTATTTCTTTAAAAACCTACTTCATAGTTCTTTGCCTAATATTTTGAATGAGGACTATTTATTATTTATTTGTCGCAGTCTCGCGAAATAACTTCAACAGTTTAGACGTTCCGGGATTGTGATTGTGACCTATTGTACATAATACGAGTATTACGTTACGATTAGTCCGTGCCATATTCAAATGTTGATGTGTTTATGTGAAAGTATGTGGAGCTGCACGTAGGGAGTATGAGGAAAGGTTCTCTATTCCTCAAGGTTTGCCTGTACCATCAGTGCGTGCCTTTCAGAGGCTACACTACCGCGTGTAGGTACACCACCGGCAGTGTCAGTGGGATGGTAGGCCATTGCATAGACGCCGCCGGGAGACCCCGCCGCGCGCGCCGCCGCCCGCAACGATAACAGATCGCCAACTCTCGACTCCGTTAGCCTTTTATTTGAGGGGCCCCACGTAAAACAAATAATCTAAACAATAATTGTGAAACGGAACTGGAAATGCGAAATCGAATAGTGAGTGATTTTGAAGCTATAAGGGCAAACCCTACCGTGTTACTATGTGTTCGCGAAAACTGAAAAAAAAGGTGCCTTACGTGGTGTACAAAGGGAATGTGCCTATGTGGAGCATGATCTACAGACCCTACAACAGCAAGTTGATATTTTTATCAACTAAAGGTATGTAAGTACTTAGGCATAAGATATGATAAGTAATTTTATTTCAAATATTTACTCATAAACGTATTAAAAATTATACCAATTTATTGTGCATAGCGTTATCATTATAATAATAATAATAATAAGCCCGCAGGGGCAGCTTGTGGCGAGCTGTTGGTGAGTGGCGACACCACGGACCCTGATTCCTTGATGGCCTGGCTTACCTTCATTGGTCGGCCAGGACTGGAATACGCAAGAGCGGATCCTTTGCTCCAAGCTGGAAGTGTAAAATGTCATAACGCCGGGGGCCCTTGAACGGTTGACCGGAATTTGGCGCCCCGCAGACTCACCTCTCCGCAGCTTCTAGCCTCTCTACGAGATGTTGCTCCATTGTCGCACTGTACGTGCGGCCGTTTTGTGGGGCCCACTCAACGAGGTGGCAAGTCACTACCTGTCTTTTTATAATATAGAGACTGATTATCACGACAGGTATCCGGTAGTCTCCTTCCATAGCCCAATAACTTATCCACCGAACATACTCATCCATAGACTATTATTTAAATTTCCATCGCATCCTTAGAGATGCACTACAATAGTTTTTGCACTCGGCAGGGACCATCTCTGGATGTATCATATTGTGCGTTCAGAGATAGTATCTGCCCTGTGTATCCATTACCAGATTAAATATCTCTTAAAGGGCCTCTTCGTCTTGGCTTCGGCCCGATGTATGCCTTCCAAAGAACCGGGTCTCCAATAGACCCGAGTATTATGGAAAAGAGAAACATAATAATAATAATAATAATCTTCACACATTCACACAACGCCATTATGAATTTGAACCTGGTCAGGTTGGCAGTGTTATTTCATTTTATACAGTGTGTAAAAAAAACCCTGTCCGATCCGTGAAGGGGTATCGAAAGGTGGTCACCTTTCGATACTGTATCACCCCTTCACGGATCGGACAGGGTTTTTTTTACACACTGTATAATTATGATTGATGATATTTATGATAAAACGGCAAAAAAAAAAAAAAAAAATTAAAAACTGGTCAAGTGCGAGTCTGACTCGCGCACCGAGGGTTCCGTACAAACTTATTTATTTTCTGCCAAAATGCGATGTCGTCATGATCAGCTGTCAAAAATCTATGATGTCACGAATAATCTGTCAAAATTCTATGAAGTCACGACGTAGCTGACAAAAAAAAAATCCCGCCAAAATTCTATGACGTCACGTTTCATTTGTCAAAAATTGTATGACGTCACGAATCATCTGTCACTCAAAAAAATGAAAATCGACTCAAAAAAAAAGTGGTAAAAAGTTAAGATTTGTGACAACAGGAGTGAAAAGACTGTAAGAGGGTGTGAATTTTTGCCTTTTTTTTTTTAAAAGCCTATAACTTTACAACTATGCATCTTAGAATTTTTTTTATAATTTTCTGATAACCAGCATGACTTCACCTGGTTTCGGGTCAACGTCGGGTTTTGAGACACTCTGTATAAGCTACTAATATTTAGACTGTTAGGGTTTTCACCAGATGCAATGGGTGACGTCATAGGTTGCTCATGCCTCTCAAAGGCATGTTTAAGTTGTCATAATTAAGTTGTCCAAAAAAACTTACTATTTTTCTTAATTAGGTTTTAAATAGGTTTTCTGCATTGAACTAGTAACTATCATAACATTTTTTAGGATACTTTTTTCTGTCTTTTTCTTAACAAAAAAAAACACGGTAATCACTATAGTTTCTATAATGTTTCCATTTACGGTGCGCTTTTTCTTTTTCTTTAATAATCTTTATCAATTCCGGGTAGTGCCAGACAGGATACTTCGGTTATAGATATGGATTATTAAAGGTACAAACTCAGCAATGATGTCATTTACACTACAGTATTATAGAATAAAGAAATTGTTTCATTTATGTCAATGTCCATTTCCAACAAGCCAAACCAATTAACCTGAGACAAAGCATTATTAATCTGAGCATAATTAGCAGATTTAAAACTACGATAAGCACTACGAGAAGGAAGCAAATATTGCGGGCCGACGTCAAAAACATAAATATCCAAGGACGGGTGGTGATCATCTTCAGGTACTAGGGCAGACGTACATTTTATTACGTTACAACTGCATGTACTGATCACAAGATCTAGTTGCCTATTATTTCTGTTAGATATTGCTTTGTACTGACCGAGATTATTAAAAGACAAAAAACATAGTAAAGTATTAACTAATAGGTCCATTGTAGAAAAACTAGGAGTAGTCTGCATGCCCAGGCCCACCTTAGTCCATTGAGCATTTCTAATATTAAAGTCCCCCAACAAAGCAAAGAACAATGCTCAAAAATGTATGGACACCGTCCCCACTTTGTAGCACTTTAAGATATATGTTAATCGAAAGGTATTAGTCATTTCTCCATTTTATTGTATGACAGCAAAGCTCAAATGTGTATCCGAAAAAAGTTATATCGACATAAAGAAACCAAAATCAGTCACAATGATAATTATATTATTGTTCATGATGTTCCTTTTATTTTAATTAATACTGTGGAATGAACCATTTCCGAGTTTTAAAATGAATCCCGCTTTTTGTAAGTTTTTAAATAAAAATATCTTCATAATCGCAACTTTTTATAACATTAATCAGTATTTTCAGTGTCTATTACAATATTGTCCCAGGCACTGGCTGGCCCATTGAAATTGTCTAAATCCCTTCAACATTCACGTTCACCCTAAACATTTCAACATTTACGTGGCGGCGTCTGCAACATAGAAGTTTGTTGTGCTACTCCAAGTCCAATTATGAACCAATACGGTATAAACACGGCAGATTGCACTGTTTTGAGGGGTCGCTGTTTTGAGGGGTCGAATTTTATCGACCCCTCAAAACAGTGCAATCTGCCGTGTTTATACCGTATTGGTTCATAATTGGACTTGGAGTAGCACAACAAACTTCTATGTTGCAGACGCCGCCACGTAAATGTTCGTTAACATAGGAAGCTGCTAGTTTTAAGTGTGATATGTCCCCAAACTAAACAAAATAATATCCTCGTTTGACAATTCAGGGAACGGTATATTTATGGACTCATCGGTCAATGTTCTAAACGTACCCCGCTGCCTGTAACGTAGTTACCCAAGTCATTGTTGATGTGAATTCTGCAATGAATTCGTTCAACGAAGTCTGTGGCGTAGACACTGTCATGTAAACGCTCCCTGAATGTATTGAGAAGCGCTCCAGCAGTTCGGAACTCTGTGAAGAGATGAAGAAGTGTATTATTGAATACTACATTCCTGAACATTTTAAAATAACCTTTAAATGTCCCATTTATGGCCTCAATGACCCAACGGACAAATTGTTAATAGACGGGATTTATTTGGTTATTCATTCATAAATCTGCATCCAACGCCCTCAGCGAGTGGTTCTAGAAATGGAAGATAACAGTCAACCCCGAAAAGAGCCAAGCGTTGATGTTTCACAAGAAAAGGAGCAACAAAACTCTCTCGGCAGAGACACCGCTCTCATCTCTGGGATGGCTCTGCACAGTACCTTCTAGATGCTCTTGATCGGTTACACCGGCGAGCTGTGCGTGTCATTGGGTGCCCAGAAGTATCAAAATCCCTTGAGCCTTTACAGCTGCGTAGGGACATCGCCGGATTGGCGGCCTTCTATCGCCTGTAACACGGCGAGTGTTCTGATGAACTTTTGCCAACTGATTCCACCCTCTCCTTTCTTATCCAGAACAACACGTGCCGGGCTTAAGTGCCACCGCTAAACTGCAGAAACCATACAAGTCCGAACGAAGCGGTTCAGCACTTCGTACATGTGCAAAACCACCAAACAGTGGAACTCTTTGCCAGCCCACGTGTTTCCTTCAAACTACGATCCTGGTTGCTTCAAGGTGGCGTGAAAAAGAATCTTCTGAAGCCGCCATAGTTGAGACATTCATGCCCTTACAAATATTGTAGCTGGCATGGTGCTCGCCATTCTTGGACTCTAATGGATGCTTAACATCAGGCACCATAGAGTCATTCTGGTAGGCCAATTAAAAAAAAAAAACCAAAAGTCAAGATGTTCAGCTCCCCGATCCCTTGGGCGAGGGAAGCCTTGGAGTCATACTCTTGAGACTTGTATTAGGCCAACCATGACGTACGCGTGCGTAGATTTCGCCCACCTTGGGCCACACAGCAGGATCCATAGGTTACAAACAATTCAGAATAGGTTCATGCGCAAAGCGACAGGAGCACGGTGGTTCACGCGTAACGAGGATCGCCACATCGACTTCGAGTTGCCGACCAGCCAGCAACACATGAAACTCTGTTTCCGTCGCTACTTTGAAACGGCTGCCAGTCACCCCAATCAACTAGTGGTTGAGGCATCCGGGTACATCCCCTCTAGAATATCCAAAGTTAGAAGACCTAAGGCTCAACGTAGAGCTCATACGGCTCGCTAAGCCACAACAACACGTCCGCGGTTCCGTCCTCGCCGACGAGGCAGGAATACGCGCCGCGTTTGCTCCTAGAGGGCGTGCCATCCGCAGATCCTGTTAGTCTGTGACGGTCCAGGCCGAGGTTCGTGCCCTCAGGGGGTGCCCCTGAGGCATGACACTTAAATGTCGTAGGGCCATCCACCCCACAGCCGTAAGCCGTAAAGTAGTAAATGTCCCAGGAGACAAACTACTCGTGCTCACAAAAAAAAAATCGGGTCATTGGGCATATACGGTGCGTAATAATAAATAAATAAATAATCTTCTATATTTTTCATATATTCTACACTGTTAACTATGTGTTTTATTGGCTATCATTTCGAAAAAGTACAATAAACAGCAACATAATTGTGACTCATTTCGGTTTCTTTAAGGCGATATAACTTTTTTCGGATACACATTTGAGATTTGCTGTCATACAATAAAATGATGAAAATACTAAGGCCTTTCGATTAACATAGGTTTCAAAGTGCTACAAGCTGGGGACGTTTTGAGCATTGTTCTTTATTATTAGGATGCTCAATAATGCACTGCGATACGGGATCAAAAAACTCAACTATATCATTATGCTGAGAGCTATACTGAGGATAATAACAGCAATACAACCGAAGTCGAATTTTCTGTGAGTCATTTTGTAGGCGTATACATATTGAAAGTATATCGGCTGAACGAGAAGCATTAGAGTGATATGCGTTTACTTAATCGACTGGTATGTGCGATCTTACCGCTATAAGTACCCCACCTCCCATTACGTCCGACCTTGAGCTATAATCACGGTTGCATCTGTATACACTGTACCTCAAATCAAACAGTTCATTATCAAAAATTGAGGGTAGATTTGGGGGACGTCATCCGTATCGTTTTCCATCAGAACATGCACTGTTTATTTTCGTCTCATCAGAAAAAAGTACATTTTTTCGCTGTCGCATTGTCCAGTTTTCATACTTTCTAGCAAATGCAAGCCGGGCTTGTCTGTGGCAAAGTTTCAACATGGGTACCTTTCATGCTATCCTACCGTGCAATTTTTGTTGTACCAAACGTCTTCGAATAATGCGTGCTGAAATTGCTGAAGGGTATACATATTGGGTTGGGGAAAAAGTCTTTTCGTATTTTTGTATGAAAAGTCAAGACATTTTTTTCAAAGTTTATTTACATTTATTTACAATATATATGTACCGTTTTGTTGAACAACTTTCTGCCATTTTGTGGGCAGAGACATTATCCCGTTACTGTAGAAACTTTGGGACTTCTGATCAAAAAACGGGACAAATAGTTTTGGCAGTCCTCTCTTGAGGTCAACCTTACAGAACCTAAAGAATTCTGAAGAGACCGAAACCGGTGAAAATCTGAAGGCGCAAGGTCAGGGCTATATGGTGGATGCACTAGGACCTCCCAGTCGAACTCTCTTAATTTTTGCTGAGTGGCTAAAGATGTGTGTGGTCTAGCGTTATCGTGATGAAAGACCACACCCTTCCTGTTGATCAATTCCGGCCGTTTTCTCTCGACTGCTTCCTTTAATCTCATCAGTTGCTGGCAGTAAAGATCAGAATCGATGGTTTTGCCGGGCGGTAAAAGCTCATAATGAACAATGCCATTCCAATCCCACCATACACGCAGCATCACCTTATTTCGTGTTAGGCCAGGTTTGGCCACAGTCTGTGAAGCCTGGCCAACTTTCGACCACGACCTTTTTCGCACGTTCTTGTCGTACGTGATCCACTTTTCATCGCCAGTTATCAATCTCTTCAAAAACGGCTCGGTTTCATTACGTCTCAATAATGAATCGCAAATGAGTACACGGTTCATTAAGTTTCTTTGAGTGAGCTCGTGTGGCACCCAAATATCGAGCTTTTTTGTATAACCAGCTTTCTTCAAATGGGTCAAAACTGTTTTGTGGTCAATTCCTAGTTCTTCAGCTACATCGTAACTACTAATATGCCGATCTTGCTCCACTCTTTCAAAAATGGCGTCCATTTTATTCGTAACAGGGCGACCAGAGCGAGGTGCATCTTTAACATCAAAATTTCCGGACTGAAAACGTTTGAACCAAATTTGTGCTACTCTTACTGACACTGCATCAGGTCCATAAACATCACAAATTTTTTTCACTGCTTGAGTTGCATTTTTGCCTTTTTTATAATAAAATTTTAAAATGTATCGAATTTCTTCATTAGATTCACTCATTTTTACGGAGAGAAAAACAAATGAAAAATAGCGGGAAACAACATTTTTTTATTTTTTTCTTTTCTTTATAATGTAACCTTTTTAATGTTACCAAAACCAGCCAGACACAAGTAGTACAGTCAAAGAAATTTTATAATAAGTTTATACCAACGTTATGCGAAAAGACTTTTTCCCCGACCTATTATTTACCAAAATACTCTTTTCTCAGCTCATTAAACCCTTTAAAAGGATTTTGTTTTGCCATACGAACGATGTTTTAGTCATCTCGAGGAGTTGTTTTTCTCTGTTTAGGTACGTGGAGCATTTGAAGTAGTTTGATACGTAGCTTGATAGTAGTTTGATACGACAAATACACTCGGCGTCAAAAAAATTGCACATTTGCAAAAATTCAAAGAGAGCATTGACCTTTTTTTTATTGACCATATAAGTAGTGTATTATTGGGCATTCTGGGCCACTTTCGTCCAGTCGCTCAGCGAAACAAGTTTCGCTCTCGCTCAGGACTCGTGACCCAGAATGCCCAATAATATAAATTCGATATAACCAGCGATTACATCGTTATGCAATGCAACCTTACGTTTTTTGCAAGTTCGAACAGCAAGCTGTATCTATTCATGATCATCATTATAACTTTTCGTTATTAATTGCAACCAACATTTCTGTCGGGTGGCTAACATTTGTATGTGAGATGCGATCAATGCAGTTATCGATCGACTTTATCAATTGCAAACAACATTTCTGTTGTGTGACTTACAATTACAACCAACATTTCTGTCGGGTGTGAGATGCGATCAATACAGTTATCAATCGGTTTTATTATTGCAAACAACATTTCTGTTGTGTGACTAACAATGCAACCAACATTTCTGTCGGGTGGCTAACATTTAGGTGTGAGATGCGATTAATAGAGTAATCAATCGACTTTATCATTGCATACAACGTTTCTGTTGTGTGACTAACAATGCAACCAACATTTCTGTCGGGTGGCTAACATTTGGATGTGAGATGCGATCAATACAGTTATCAATCGACTTTATCATTGCAAACAACATTTCTGTTGTGTGACTAACAATGCAACCAACATTTCTGTCGGGTGGCTAACATTTGTATGTGAGATGCGATCAATGCAGTTATCGATCGACTTTATCAGTTTTATGCTATGATAACTTTTAAATTAATGATAATTATGATTAGGTAGATAAATAAAATACTATTAAATCGATTAGGTTTATTATATTTGTCGAGGTATAAATAAAACAAAATCGATACTAAAAATAAATTGTATTTATTCATGTAAATTAAATTAATCTTAAACTTAAAACACATCACATTACACATCTCAAATCCTGTTGACTTACCTATTACCTACATGTCATCACCAGGCTTTGTCTGCACAGTGTAGTGTGTATAGACCCTTAAACACATTTCGCAATGATTACTCAGTAACATTATAAATTAGGTTACACGCGCTCTGTCAAATATGCTAGTAAGCCTAATATAATAATATTGTACTTTAGTATTAAGAATTGATTACATTCAATATACGAACTTAAGACAGATAACATGTCTCTTTAATTCATCATCGAGAACCTCTCCTCACCTGTTGCCACATGGCGACCCTGCCTTCAACAATCTATGAAGACACAATGCCGCACAAATGAAGAAAAACTAAGAAAATACCATTATGAAGACTTAAGATTTACCGATACAACGAAGACTACATTCATCCTTTTACCAAAAAAATACAGAAAAATGAAGACTATTTTCCATACGATTTTATAAACCAGAAATAATTGCAAGAAAGAAGCGTACGGGACAAGGATGGTATCCAGGGTATAGCCCGGTCCACATACTAGGAGGTGTCCAGGGAAATCCCGGCCCATGTTCGAGGTGTCCAGGGAAACGCCCGGCCCAATCAAGACATCGTGTCATCCATCACCAGCAGGCTGTTATCCACATCGTACCCTTTGCTGCCCAGCGCTCCACGCGACGCACCATGTCAGACCGCGTCAGATTACGTCACATCAGCACTCCACACAAGCCAACATAGCCGCGATGCTAATTGTAACAAGTAGGTCATGTATTAATATTTTAATTTTGAATTTTTTGTATAGCCATGCACCAAGATTTATTAGACTTATTAGATAAATTAAAGTATTTCAAACAGTATTTAGTCAAACTTGGACCAGAAAAACGTCAAACCGATTTAGCATTTACTAAATATAACGAAGCTAAATCTGAATATAGCAAATTAGAGGGTATTGTGTCACAGATTAATAGTAAATTTGAAAGTTCTAAGTTAAGTAGTCAAGAAGTAACCATAATCCAAGATCTGATAGACGAAATTAATAAAACATATAAGCAAATTAAGGTATTGATTAGCGTTGATTCTAGTTGTAGTTCAGAAAATATTACAAAAATGTCGAATTTTGATATAAAATCCGCTATTGCGTTGCTTCCTATTATGACAGGTAAAGAAGAGGTTACAATGCAATTATTAGATGGTATAGAATTATACAGTAAGATGTTAAACGACTCAGGCAAAGAACAATTAATAGAATTCGTATTAAAAACAAGACTTTCTCCCAGTGCAAAGCTCCGATTAAAACCTACCTACATAACTGTGTCTAGTTTGTCAGAAGATATACGTAATTATTTAATCCCCAAAAAATCAGCTGTAGCTCTTTTATCTCAGTTACAATCAGCACGTCAAGGACATAGGTCTATTGAAAATTTTGGCTCTGATTTAGAAAATTTATTTGCCAAACTAACCATAGCTCAAACTGACGGAGATAGCAGTAAATATGAAGTACTTCGTCCAATCAACGAAAAGGTAGCTATAAAACGTTTTGCCGACGGACTGAACGACTCTCGCCTCAGTACAATTATAGCATCTCGTCAATTTCTTTCCCTTCCGGAAGCTATCCGTACAGCTTTAGACGAACACAGCTTATCACCAAACAATGACCGCCAGGTTATGAGAATTTCTCATTCGCAATATCACCGTTTTCGTAATAATAGAGGTATGTCAAACAATAATTATAATTACTCTAAAAATAATTTTAGTTATAAAAACAATTTTAATAATCCTAGACCGTATTCTAACAATGCTAGAGGAGGACCTCCACCTTCACGAGGTCGTGGTCACGGTGTCCACGGCTATCGTCGGCCCTCATTTAATCATAATTCGCAATTTCATTCGCCACGTACGTACACAAACCGTTCACAAACGTCGCACAACCAAGTGAACACAGTTCATAATACAAACGAACGTACTGAAAATGCACCGGATAGTGAGTTTTTTCGTGCCCACACTGAGTAATAACGAACACTTTATACTTAGTTGTAATAGTAGAAGTATAATTAGTTTAAATTTAGATGGAAGTAATAATAAGATATCTTTATTAGTAGATAGCGGCGCTAGCCTCTGTGTTTTGAAATACGAGTGGTTATGCGATAATCGCGAATATATGAAACATTTAAATGTTTATAACACTGTTATTAAAGGTGTTAGTGGAAAATTAACTTCCGAAGGATATTTATTCTTGAATTTAAAATACGAAGGTATTACTTTTCGACAAAAGTTTTATGTTTTCAAGAACATGTCATGTTCTAGCAATGGTATATTAGGTGATAATTTTTTTAAGCGTTATAAAGCTTTAATTGACTATGAGAGTAATTCACTACGATTATCAACTCTGAGTGATACAGTATACATTCATTTTTCACCATTAGAAGATAAATACTTATACTCTATTCCGCCGCGTTGCGAAATAATTAAGTATATACCATGTACTTCACAAGAAGATAGTGTCATTTTAGCGAAAGAGATTGAAGAAGGAGTTTTTGTAGCCGGAATGATTGCAAAACCGCAAAAAGGTTACATTCCTGTCAGAATTTTAAATACAAAGAACATAGATATAACAATTAACTTATCGAACGTTGAAGTTCACTCAATATCTAGCTTTGATATTTGCCACTTTAATCAACAAAACAACAAAAACGTTGAACGAGTCAAAACTTTATTTAATTTACTTAATTTGAATTATTTGAACAAAGAGGAAAAACTTAGTATCGAAGAAATCTGTGCTAAATACTCAGATGTATTCCATTTACCAGGAGATAAACTATCTGTTACAAATTTAATGCAACATAGCATAACTTTGAAAGACAACTCGACTCCAGTGTATGTCAAACCTTATAGGATCCCTCAGTCATTAAAAAGTGAGATAGCAAAACAAGTTCAAGAAATGTTAGACAACGATATTATTGAAGAGACCGTCTCAGAATGGTCCAGTCCTGTATTATTGGTTCCAAAGAAAGCTGATAGATCAAATGAGAAAAAATGGAGACTTGTAATTGATTACAGGCAATTAAATAACAAAATAAAAGACGACAAGTTTCCGTTACCCAATATAACAGATATTTTAGATTCTTTATCTGGTAGCATTTATTTTTCGAAATTAGATCTTTCTCAATCTTATTATCAACTGTCACTTAGTCCTGATTCGCGTAAATACACGTCATTTTGTTTAAACAAGATGTATCAACTTTCTTTAGATGAAGATTCGCGTAAATGTACTGCATTCACAGCCGGTAAACAGTACCAAATGAAGCGCTGTCCTATGGGCTTAAAGACCAGTGCCAGCGTCTTCTCAAGACTGATGACCGTAGCCATGTCAGGCCTTAACTACGAAAAATGTTTTCTTTATTTAGATGATTGTATTATCATAGGAAACAGTATTAGAACGCATAATTCCAATCTTATTAGCGTATTAAATCGTTTAAGAGAAGTTAATTTAAAACTAAATCCAATAAAATGTGAGTTCTTACGTAAAGATATTGTATACCTAGGGCATAAAATTACATCAGATGGTATATTTCCTGATCCAGCAAAAATTGCCGTAATGAGTTCATTTCCCCGACCAACATGTGTCGACGAAGTCAAACGATTCGTCGCGTTTGCAAATTATTATCGTAAGTTTATACATTCATTTGCGAGTATTGTTTATCCTTTAAACGCATTATGTAAGAAAAATGTCACTTTTAAATGGTCAGAAAAATGCGAAACTGCTTTTATTAATTTGAAATCAGCCCTAATGAATCCACCAGTTTTAGATTATCCAAATTTTAGCGAAGATAACATTTTTCAATTGCACACAGACGCATCTAAGATAGGTTTAGGCGCTATTTTATCAAATAGTAATGGCAAAACTGTTGCTTATGCTAGCCGCAGTTTAAAACCAGCTGAAACTAGATACCCAGTTATAGAACTAGAACTTTTAGCTATAGTTTGGGCGGTACAACATTTTAGACCTTACATTTACGGTAGAAAATTTAAGATTTTTACGGATCACCGACCATTAGTTTATTTATTTGGCCTTAAAGATCCATCTAGCCGTTTGATGAAATTTCGTTTATATTTAGAAGAGTACGACTTTGAAGTAGAATACGTTGCAGGTCGGAATAATGCAGCTGCAGACGCATTAAGCCGAATCTTGTGGACGTGTAAAGATTTAAAAGAATTACAAGACAAGAAAGTTTCAGTCTTAACCCGTGCTCAATCAAAGAAGTTACGAGTAACTGAAGATTACCCTGATAGACAGACTTCTGAGAGCTCTACGACCCATAGGCTTGATCAACCTACGGTAGTAGAAATTCTCAAAAAACCAAAAGACGTAGTAGAATTAATATTTTGTGAGGAAAATAGTATACGAAAATATAAAAATAATTTAATGAATATTATGTCAAACGACAGCTCATGTATTTTTGTGCCATCGCAATGCGCGATATGTCTAGATACCCGATCGTTATCAACCAATGAGGTGTTAGCGAGGGATTTAGTACAATTATGCCAAAAGGTAGATATTAACGAATTGTTAATCATAAAAAATAAGCACAATGCAAGTTATATTAAATGTTTATTGAGCAATAGGAAACATTTTGAAAACCATTTACGTTTTCTTGTTACTAGAGATATAATAAAAGTAACTGATAAGGAAGAAATAAGAGTAATACTTAATGACTTTCACATTTTGCCAACTAGCGGACATGCAGGTATAAATCGAATGTTAAATAATATTAAAAAATATTATTTTTGGACTAGTATGAGCAATGACGTATCAAATTATGTCAAACATTGTAAACCTTGTCAAATACAAAAGTATACAAGTAGGAATATTAAAGAACCAATGACTATAACTTCAACAGCCAACTCGGCATTCGAAATAATTAGTTTAGATTTAATGGGACCATTAGACATAGACAACTATAGTAATAAGTATATTTTAACCATTCAATGTAACTTAACGAAATACGTTGAAGCATACCCCTTACCACGTAAAGATACGGAATCTGTAACTAGAAGTTTCGTCAATAATTTTATATTAAGATACGGTGTACCCAGAAAGATTTTAACCGACAAAGGTACAGAGTTCATGTCATCTATCATGACAGAAACATGCAAACTATTAAGCATAGAAAAACATTGTTCTACGCCATATCATCATGAGACTTTAGGAGCTCTTGAAAATACACATAAACATTTAGCCGCATATCTTAGAATTCAATGCGAAAATAACAAAGTCGATTGGAGCGATTGGTTACCATTTTGGTGTTTTTCATTTAATACAAGCATTCACTCTGAGACACAGTACACTGCATTTGAATTAGTTTTTGGTAAAGTGTGTAAATTACCCAGTAACTTAACTTTAGAAGTAGAACCTTTGTATAACTTTGATGATTATTATAAAGAATTAAAATATAGAATGCAAAAAGCACATTTAGATGCTAAGAATAACTTGTTAGAAAATAAAATGATAAGAAAATTAAAGTATGATCGTAATAGTAACCCAATAGTTTATAAGAAAGGAGATTTATTATTATTAAAAAATGAAATCGGAAATAAATTTGACAAACTGTATAACGGTCCATATGAAGTAATACAAGATTTAGCTCCCAATGTTTTAATTAAAAAAAAAAATAATGAATGTTTAGTGCATAAGAATAATACTAAATTATTTTATAAGTAATAAAAATATTTTTTTATTTTCCTTTATTTTTCATAATTTACCCTGTACTAACTGTAATTTTTAAAATTCTTAGATTAAGCAACATTTGCACTTAAGAGCATACTTCTCACAGCCGTGTAACAAAACTAAAACTATGAAAAAAAAAAAGGAGGGTGTGTAGCCACCTCTTTTCAGGGGAGCTGTAGTGTGTATAGACCCTTAAACACATTTCGCAATGATTACTCAGTAACATTATAAATTAGGTTACACGCGCTCTGTCAAATATGCTAGTAAGCCTAATATAATAATATTGTACTTTAGTATTAAGAATTGATTACATTCAATATACGAACTTAAGACAGATAACATGTCTCTTTAATTCATCATCGAGAACCTCTCCTCACCTGTTGCCACAACAGTTTTATGCTATGATAACTTTTAAATTAATGATAATTATGATTAGGTAGATAAATAAAATACTATTAAATCGATTAGGCTTATTATATTTGTCGAGGTATAAATAAAACAAAATCGATACTAAAAATAAATTGTATTTATTCATGTAAATTAAATTAATCTTAAACTTAAAACACATCACATTACACATCTCAAAAATCATGTAAATTTTATTTATTATGGACATAGAAAAGGTATCAAAAATGTAACAATCAGTTAACAAAGTTAACTGTTTAAATATTTTTTTACATACCACTCCAACCCTAGGAATCAAGCTTTATGTCGCAGGGACTTTACAAACATAAGTATAAACAACATAAGTATAAACAATAAGTATAACGAACACAAAGAACATCGCACAAATGATTTTCCTGCGTGGGAATCGAACCCGCGACCTCATGCATGCATGCAATCATTAAAATATTATCAATCATTAGTACACTTATTAATTACATCATATACTTATTAATTACATATATTTACAATATATATTTTTTGGTTTTACATTCTTAAATTTAAATATAAAAATAAAATTATTTAAAAATATAAACTATTATTAATATAATTTCCCTTTAAAATAGAAGAATTGCCCCACGCTCTGGTCACAACATTACAATTCGATATCTGACGCTTATCATCGTTACTAGAAAGTGCAATTTTATTAATACTCTGTGTAAATATTTGATGCAAATAAACTATGAAAACTTTGTGGTTTAGATTTATCATATGACGATAAATATTTATTATTTGCTTTTGCATAGCGATGGGAGCACATACAAAGACCACCCCGTATACCAACATCCTACAACATCATTGACGATAATTCTGGACTATCCCCTGATCGGGGTTCAATGGCTGACATACAAGGATAAGAAGTTACTCTTGCAGAATGTTGAGTTGTTGGGTATAAGGCTGCAACTATGCACCACAAAAAACAATAATCATCGTTCTTCGAATTCTTCAACTTTTTTTAACAACAGAGATACAATACTTTCATATTTATGTAGAATCAAAATTATAATTAAAATGAAAAATAAAATTTTTCGTAGCAAATGATTTTAGCTCTTGTAAGTCATTTTTAAACATTAAAAAATATGCATAATACTCGAGGTTAAGTTTAACTGATGTATGTTTTTGCAGGGAATTATATAATAAAGATTTAACTTGCGTACGAATATTGTAAAAAAAAAGATTCCGGAGTAATATTTACATCATTTTTGCATACAGTGATACGATAACTTGAAATACGTCCTTTAAAACTCGAATTTATAATTTCTACGTTATCATCAATAAGAACAGCGCTATTATTTTTATGTCTATTAGATCGTAAATGACTAGTCCAATAACGTGAACCCACTTCAATGTTGCAAACCGAACATAAAGGCATTTCTCAAGGTAAAGTAGGTACAATTAATATAAATAAAACTTAAAATAAAAATTAATATAAAACACAAAACCTTAATTTAGGTGCAGCACGGAATGATGAAATCAGCTCCTCTTAGTTATCTTGTTTTCAACTATAAATCAGTATTGTTATCTTCCCCTTTAAAACTTATCTACTTCTTACGAGCCTGAAAAATTAATTAATATTTTATTTAACAGCTTGGATAGACTTGTAAAATATGTATTTTACATAATAGCTGCAAACTGCAGTCCAAACTAAAATATTTCAATGTTATTTTAACGTTACCTTAGTTATTATCCACAACGAATCTGTCTCCAACTTTTACTGTCTTTATAAGATTTTATATTTTTAATACGTAGATTAATCGATATAGGTAGTAAGTACGCTTTCTTCAAAAGTGTCTAAGTATTCAAAACAGCACCATTGTTTATTTACTTGGAAGGTATCAGTATTCTGAAAATAAAAAATGTTATCAAATAAATATATAAATCTTTAAAATAAATATAATAAACCATAAAAATATATAAGTAATATTAAAATATTTACCTTGTGACATTGAAAGCAGTTTTATCCAATTAGTTTTATAATTTATTTAATTGAATAATTAACACAATAATTATAAATTATTTTATATTAATATAGTATAAGTTTTTAATAAAAGTAGGTATTGCTTTTTTGTCTATATGGCGGCACGCTACTGATTAACATAATACCTTGTATGTAACAAGATATTTTTGTTTTTCCGTTTATAAAATTTACGAAAACAAAAGTTTCACGTTGCAATTGCGTCATTTCAACACTTTTAATGTAAGCAATTTTAAGCAGGGCTAACAAACATCATGCTTCCTAATATTATTTTATTCCATGATAATATTACATAATGAACAATGCTAAATCGAATTATATTATCATATTGTTATATCCTATCACAAAAACTGATATTAAATACTTAAGTTAAGTAATGTATTGTGGGGAATAAGATGTTTATGGTAACTTTATTTTTATGAAATGGTCACTAATTTACAATAATGTAATTTGTAACAGTTATTAAAAAGAAAAAAAACATACTAACATTTTAACCCTAACCTTAATCGTCATGATAGATATTTGATATGATCGGTTTTTTTTGTAATATTTTAATTTAAATGTACTTTATAATAATTATTATTATTGTAGTTATTTTAACCAAATTTAATAAAACAACATTTTAGTTAAATATCATGCCCACATGTTGGGTAGCCCTGAACCGTTTTGCAGCGGTGAAATTGCGTCATTTCAACACTTTTAATGTAAGCAATTTTAAGCAGGGCTAACAAACATCATGCTTCCTAATATTATTTTATTCCATGATAATATTACATAATGAACAATGCTAAATCGAATTATATTATCATATTGTTATATCCTATCATAAAAACTGATATTAAATACTTAAGTTAAGTAATGTATTGTGGGGAATAAGATGTTTATGGTAACTTTATTTTTATGAAATGGTCACTAATTTACAATAATGTAATTTGTAACAGTTATTAAAAAGAAAAAAAACCTACTAACATTTTTAACCCTAACCTTAATCGTCATGATAGATATTTGATATGATCGGTTTTTTTTGTAATATTTTAATTTAAATGTACTTTATAATAATTATTATTATTGTAGTTATTTTAACCAAATTTAATAAAACAACATTTTAGTTAAATATCACGCCCACATGTTGGGTAGCCCTGAACCGTTTTGCAGCGGTGACAATTACAGTCGATTACGAAACTTTAACTACGTCTTCACTTTTCAAACAAGTATAATACTTACAACTAAAAAAGTCAATAATCTGTCTATTTTCTTTGTTGATTATATCAATTTTAAATTATGATACTTTATTACCAATTGTGAGTTATAAGCTTCAACGAACTCGTTAATATTATTTATCATCCAGTGAAGTCACACTGAAAGTAGTGCAAGAATAACTCAGTCTCTCCAATATTGAAGTAAGGGACCCTCACCATATATAATGTAAGTGTTTATATTTAAATTTAATTATTTTAGATTTTTTTTCTATTAATATTATTTAATTATGATTTCCACAGTTTAGTTTATTTGTGCGTGCTCTATGCACAAAGCTTTATGCAGTTAATTAATTATGATTTTTATTTTTTCATGTTTATAATAGTTACTTATTCTTTAATTTAACTATTATCTTTTGTTACTCTAAGAATGGTGACAGCAATTTGTTTATTTTATCCGAGCAATTTAGATACAAGCAATCCATGAGATTGATCATAATTTCCACACTTACTTTGTTTCTGAGTGCCCCCCAAATACAATTGATTAACCATTAAATTAATGTTTTTTTATTTTTTGCAGGTCAGAGTTTGAATGTGATCAATACTTCGATAAAAGCGATGAAAATAATGTCGTACCAAACCGTAAACACTCCAATATTTCGATCAAACGCAGAACTACTTCAAAGAAAAAATCACCAGTCTGTACCAGGTAATTATATTATGTTACTTATCTATAATACGCAGTTTATGTAACAGTGTACATACGTCTAACTAACAGGTTTTCAGTTTTAAGCATAATAATGTGTTCATTATTATGCTTAAAACTGAAAACCTGTCTCTTAATTTACTCTACCAAACTTTACTAGTGCAGTGGGTTCTAAACCGATATAGACAGCCATTATGTTTCATTACTGAATTAATAATTAATTAATTTTATTTATGTATTTATCTAAGGTACACTATTTACAAACTAACAATAGATTTAAAAATAATCATTAATTCGATGTGATATCCCTTTATAAAACAATTGTAGTGTTGTTGCAACAATTGTATTTGACCTATCTTCAAATGCAAATGTTGTATTATACCTACATAAAGAGGTAAGGATGAACTAAAACTAAGTATTATTTGTTTCAGAAAAATAGCCAAGTCTACGGATATATTTAGCATCAGTCATGGTCAAGCAGAGAAAAGTATGAATTCACCGCCCGAACTGTTATCGTTCTTCGCGAACAAGGTGGCAAATGGCAACGAGCGTCGCACGACCAACACCAAAGGCGATTTCTACATCGATCTTAAAGTTTATCACGCGGTTGACGCTCGTGAAACCGAATCTCAAGAGCTCTGGAAGAAGGCATTGGTGAGAATAAAATTCCATACAGACGATGACTCAACCCAGTGGCGCAAACTTCAAGCTTTCGTGTCATCCGCTGATGCGCTATTCGATAAGCCACCTACATTTAGTATGTATTAAGTAATTGTGTTATTAATAAAGACTTGTCTAGTTTATTGTGTTTTTCATGCAAATGTTAGCCACCCAACAGAAATGTTGGTTGCATTGTTAGCCACCCGACAGAAATGTTGGTTGCATTGTTAGTCACACAACAGAAATGTTGTTTGCAATGATAAAGTCGATTGATAACTGTATTGATCGCATCTCACACCTAAATGTTAGCCACCCGACAGAAATGTTGGTTGCATTGTTAGTCACACAACAGAAATGTTGTTTGCAATGATAAAGTCGATTGATAACTGTATTGATCGCATCTCACATCCAAATGTTAGCCACCCGACAGAAATGTTGGTTGCATTGTTAGTCACACAACAGAAACGTTGTATGCAATGATAAAGTCGATTGATTACTCTATTAATCGCATCTCACACCTAAATGTTAGCCACCCGACAGAAATGTTGGTTGCATTGTTAGTCACACAACAGAAATGTTGTTTGCAATAATAAAACCGATTGATAACTGTATTGATCGCATCTCACACCCGACAGAAATGTTGGTTGTAATTGTA
Organism: Schrankia costaestrigalis; assembly: GCA_905475405.1. Taxonomy (NCBI): domain Eukaryota; kingdom Metazoa; phylum Arthropoda; class Insecta; order Lepidoptera; family Erebidae; genus Schrankia; species Schrankia costaestrigalis. The sequence goes on from FR997851.1 coordinate 11,633,174, forward strand.
AGTCACACAACAGAAATGTTGTTTGCAATTGATAAAGTCGATCGATAACTGCATTGATCGCATCTCACATACAAATGTTAGCCACCCGACAGAAATGTTGGTTGCAATTAATAACGAAAAGTTATAATGATGATCATGAATAGATACAGCTTGCTGTTCGAACTTGCAAAAAACGTAAGGTTGCATTGCATAACGATGTAATCGCTGGTTATATCGAATTTATATTATTGGGCATTCTGGGTCACGAGTCCTGAGCGAGAGCGAAACTTGTTTCGCTGAGCGACTGGACGAAAGTGGCCCAGAATGCCCAATAATACACTACTTATATGGTCAATAAAAAAAAGGTCAATGCTCTCTTTGAATTTTTGCAAATGTGCAATTTTTTTGACGCCGAGTGTATTTGTCGTATCAAACTACTATCAAGCTACGTATCAAACTACTTCAAATGCTCCACGTACCTAAACAGAGAAAAACAACTCCTCGAGATGACTAAAACATCGTTCGTATGGCAAAACAAAATCCTTTTAAAGGGTTTAATGAGCTGAGAAAAGAGTATTTTGGTAAATAATAGGTCGGGGAAAAAGTCTTTTCGCATAACGTTGGTATAAACTTATTATAAAATTTCTTTGACTGTACTACTTGTGTCTGGCTGGTTTTGGTAACATTAAAAAGGTTACATTATAAAGAAAAGAAAAAAATAAAAAAATGTTGTTTCCCGCTATTTTTCATTTGTTTTTCTCTCCGTAAAAATGAGTGAATCTAATGAAGAAATTCGATACATTTTAAAATTTTATTATAAAAAAGGCAAAAATGCAACTCAAGCAGTGAAAAAAATTTGTGATGTTTATGGACCTGATGCAGTGTCAGTAAGAGTAGCACAAATTTGGTTCAAACGTTTTCAGTCCGGAAATTTTGATGTTAAAGATGCACCTCGCTCTGGTCGCCCTGTTACGAATAAAATGGACGCCATTTTTGAAAGAGTTTCGTTTATTATATTTACACTTATATATTTAACTTAACTATGTACAGTCTTATATAAAATATTTACACTTATCTATTTACAGTCCTATATGGTTCATTTATTTAATTATATATCACAGCCTTATTAATCTAAATACATGCCGTCTTCACTTTCGTTAGTGTAGTATTTTTTCCAGAAAGCTTCCCATGTCCACGGCGATATATGGAAGTACTCGACAAAAGTGTTGGTGAATTTAAATGTATGCGTTCTTGTTGCTATGGCTTCTTCAGCTTCGGGCACATTAACATAAGCGTGTATCGGATAGTTACTTGCTGTGTATAGAACACAATCTGTTATGTTGTGGCGATTTTTGTTTTTAATGTCTGTACACATCGGCTGTCCTGCTGCTAGTAATTTCCATTGTTCGAATTGGTTTTCAGTTAATTTGCATTCATCCATGAAACATGCATTGGAATGTTTTAATGAAGAAAAGTTAAATGATGATCCGAGAGACAGACCTGTGAGCCTTTCATAATTATAATGTAAGCTTACTAGGGGTTCCATGATCATTGTTTTTCCACTACTTGGAGGACCCACGAAGAACAAGTTATTTTTTTTGTTGGTTCGTCGATACATGTGGTCTCGTGTTATCCTTGCAAATTCTGATAGTGATATTAAATAATTTCTGTCAATTAGTAGTCTTAATTCTCGTACGCTTGATTTAATTTCTTCTGGGTCAGTAGCATTGGGTTTTAGTCGCAGGTAGAGTGATTTGGCTCGGTCGAGTCGTTTTTCAAACGTTTCTGTAAATACCAGAATTCTGGATACTGATATTGCTGTTTTGAGTCGCTCGTTGAAGTTTTTTTAAATTGCATGGCAATCCCTTGAGGTGTTTTACACAGAGATTTTTGTGCGTCTCCTTCGTTAAAAGCTCGGTTATCACATAGGAGGATGACCAACTGACCATTTTGTTCATCAGCAAATGCGCTTCGGCCTGCGACAGCGTTTCGTCTGTTTCTAGGGTTAATCTGTTGTATTGCAGTGTCTGAGTTTCCTTGTTGATTGACCATTGATCCCCGATCTCCTGTGTCAGATAAATCTTCATCGGTCGCATCAGTGCCCTCACCCATTCTTCGGAAAGTTTGATTTTGTGCTGTGCTTTGTTCGCGAAATACATTATTTCCCCCTTCGGCATTGTCGCCGTAAATTTCAATGCTGCCCCCTTTCCTAGGCGGAATTCCCATTTGACAAGGAGCGCAATGCACACTTCTTTTATCCTTTTCGGTGAGAACATTTCTAATTGTTTTACGATTAGGGCTGGGAGCCAGGTACTCAAGAAGATGAGTAATACATGTAATCTTCCGACACATAGGATTGGATGCTTTAATAACTTTCCCAAGCTTAGAATTGGCCCCCCAGCTTTTGGTAGTAGAAACGTACACGAGATGATAGTGATTGTTTCTTGTTCCCGTATGGAAAGAGATGATTTTCGAAGGAGTTCGCCTATAGTATGGGGTTCTAGCTTTTCTTCTCTTAAACTGACTGCAGTCAATTTCATTAAAGGATTCGTCTCTTGGTCCATAACAGTCGTCGTCTTCTTGTTCAAATCGAGCCTGCGCTTCTTCTTCATTGGTCCGCTGGGTGTCTTCTCTGGTATTACTGTTGACTTGGGCGTTTGGCTCAGGGCTGTCGGTGACATGTTCACCGTCGTTTCCTGTTCCTCGTCTGATACCGCATTCGTCTCCATCGGAAACGAATGCGGTATCAGACGCGGTATTCATCGGGGATAGCGGAATTTGACTCATTTCCACTTTCTCGTCCGACGTCGGAGTTGATGTTCTTAAGCTCATCTTCGTAAACCAAGTCTTCGGGTTGAAGATATTGGCTAATATCCAATAATATCCATAATAATTGGAATACTAGTGTTCAGTTACTTTTAAAAATACTAGGGTTCAGCTCCTTCTTGAATAACTGTCTTCAGTGTGTTATGGTCGTTTAGTATGTAAAGCTTATTCTGTACTCTTGGTGCGACACTGACTTATGACATTTTTAGTGTTTAGCATTTAAAATGCGTTCAGCGACTTTTGGGGTCGACTGTAGCTCTCTTGCCTATTTTTATTTCAAATCAAAAATTATATAAATTCGTCCTTTAAAGTCAATCACAAACACGAGATTACATCAGTGTTTTCGTATAATTTCGATACCTCTGGGCTCAAAGGGCGTAAAGGACAAAATGCGACTTTTCAGGAGAGGCAAAAAACGAAAAAAAAAAACTTCTTTTTGCTCTAACTTTTTTGTTTCTTGAGCTATTTTAATAAACCCAAAGAGAAAAATGCTTAGAATTTATAGTATTTTCTAAAGCAATTAAAAAAAATACCCTAGTGCTATATTTACCAAGAAAGACCTTCCTTTACTCCCAAAAATTTAAAAAAAAAGTCCTTTACGCCCCTCCAATTTCCATCCTAAGATTTAAGCATAGGGTGTAAGTCTACTTTACTGTAAAATATAATAGAAAACAAGGTAGTTATCGACTAGTTTAAATATTTGTAGGTCGTAAAGATCACTTTTTAACTAATTTTTAGGGGTATATTATAAATTAAACTTAATTATTAGATGGATTATGTATTTTTTATATACCGTCGATATAATGGAAGAACTAAATAATTAAATATTTCAAATTTCAAGATAATGACTGGTTTTTTAACACTTAGTTTGACATTTTTTATGGTTTAAGCAGGTTTGCTATCGATTTTCTCGACGCTTAGTTAATTTTTTTTAGTGAAAAATGGCCACAACAATATTATGCAAACATACCAATTCGGAATAAACCCTTTACCAACCCTGTCTGGCCAGTATGGTAAAGTAGTAAACAATCCAAATTTATGAAAAAAATCTACCATTATAAACAGACCCTAATTAATCCGCTGTCCTTGGTCAAGGAAGGGGCCATTGTAACGGAGTATGGGATGCAAAGAATCTCCGCTATTCTTCTGCATTAAAGGGCCGCATTAGATGAAAAAGATCTCAGAACCCAGTCTTTTTCACATGGAGCTAAGGATCCTATGCCTTTGCTCCAAGAGTACAAGAGTGTTGACATTGCAGTCTCCAGATGATGCTAGGTAGGTGGCTGAGCAGACAGGCTCAAAATCACTGATCAACTTTTGAGACTTCTTCATAGTTTCTTTTCAAGAAGCCATTAAAGAGCTTCACAGAGTATAAACTTGCGGTCTCTCCAACGGTAATACCGTTGAGCAACGGTAAATCGAAGCAGCTTTCGCAGAGCTAAAACGTATCTTCTCGTCCAGAGTGTGCTTCCAGTTGTGACATAATGTAGCAGCGACGTCGTCGTTGACTATATGGGCCGTCTAAGAAAGCTTATTGCCATCCAGAGACAAATAGACGGAGCTATGTTGAGAATTTCTCTGCGTGATCGAATCAGAAATGAGGACACCCGCAGGAAAACAAAAGTGACGGATATACCGCTCAGGATTGCCCAATTAAAGTGGCGATGGACACAACGCGAAATGTTTTGAAATAGCGTACCCACAGACGCAGGGCTAGAAGACCAACAACAGGGCGCGCGGGAAACTGATGGTTGAGGGCGGCACAGGACCGCGGCATCATCATCATCATATCAGTATCGTGGTTATACTTCGTCCTTACTATAAACTTTATTTACAACCTAGCCAATATTCCTATATTGGCTAGGCTATTTAAATATAATTATAATAACAAGTACCTTTTAGAACCACTAAAAAGGTGGCATAGGTTACACATTTTGAAGATGATTTTGATAGATTTTTAATACTTACACTCCACAAAATTTTATATTTAGTTTAGATAATGGTTTCATGGTATGGGCAGCTTATAGGTTACACCCTAAACTACCCTATATTCCAAATTTCATCAAAATCCATTCAGTAGTTTTTGCGTGAAGAACTAACAAACATCCACCCATACAGTATTTCACGCTTATGATAATAAGTATGACAATTCATCATGATATACGGCCCAGTTGAAACACGTAATTAAAATGAAACTAGGTAGTAAAATACACTTGTGTTTTTTATTTTTTTATTTTAAGGGCGTATAGGACAATTTGCAAAAAATTTGAGGTGACTTATAGGGAGGGGTGACTTATAAGACAGTTGATATTTTTAATGTATTTTACACCCAAATGGTTTTTTATACTTTCCTTTACTACCATAATAATTTTACTCAAGTAGGTAAGTGTTATTTACTCCCATATTTTCTCGATAATTTCTTTGCTTAAAGTCTCAGATTATTGGGTCGTACAGGCATTTTTTTTGCGAATTTCATAGAACGGAATATACAGATCGATAGAGAATAAAAAACTGAGTAAAACTGTATCAAAAAGTCATTTTCGCCCCAATGTCCCTTACGCCCTTTGAGCCCAGAGGTATCGATTTCATCCTAACATAGAGATTCTTCAACTTCTTCTCCAATCAGTGTCCTTTTTCAAAGTTATTTTCATTCAGAGTCTCCGTTGCAGTCTAATTTCTCTCACCAATATTCCCAACATTATTCCCATTGTTATTTTTACGTTTTGTCCTGCATTTTTTAGCGGAAGAGCGAATATTACTCATATGTTTTCGTTTTAATGCATACCTCAAAATTTTCTTGAAAAATTGGTTGTCTTGTACCATACAACGAAAAGATTTCTTTTCAAGAAAATTTATATTTATATATTGGATCCCAGTATATATGTTGGATCCCAGAAGTTGACCATGGTAAAATAAAAACGTATGACGTTTTTAAAAGCCTTGAATTCTATTTTTACAACAGATGAATTACGACTCCCTCCGGTCCACGAACATTTGCACAAAAACTCTATCGTAAACACTATATCCAACAACCTGTAAGCACAGTTGTTACCATTTCCCAGTAATTTAGAAAGTACAATGGAATATTTTCGTTTGAGCTTTTCAAACGTCAATTTTTCTAGGATAAATTAAGCATGGCTAGACAAAGTGACCATTTGCACTCATGCAACAAACAACTGCGACCTGAGACCCCTTTTCAGGACTAGTTAAAGCCCCAACCTGCTTACGCCCATAACACACAGTTACAGCCCAGTAGCAAATATTTTTGGGGTCTTTGTACAGTTCATATCGATACTCATCAACGTTGTAGAACCTATGCGGAGAAATGTTATTGCTTTGAATGATTTCTTTACATGTGTTCACAACAGTGATACTCGTACTTGCGGTTTGTTAAAGGCTTGGGCTCTTGCAGCTGAAGTTGCTTCAGGTTTCCTTAAAGATATATCAGAGTTTTTGCGTCGAAAGCCAGCCAACCTTTATCTGCCAGCTATTTTCTTTTCATTATTAAAATTATGAAGAATATTATTCACATCAGCAAATTGGTAAACTAATTCCAACACTTCCTTACGTGTAAATCCAAACGTTAGATATGTTCAACCAGCTCTCGTTCCAGCTCATATGTGAAACCATCTAAAATTTGAAGGCGCATAACTCTCTTGTTTATGCTTCGAAATGATTCAAATTTTGTACAAATTTAGGAAATTTATCTAGCTTTAAAAGAGCATTGACCAAGTTTCCATATTATTTATACTTTTAAAAATAAAAACTTAATGTAAAAATAGATATTTGGATCAATGTGTACTCTAGGGTGTGCACATTGAACCGGGTTAATTTTAACATTGAACCACTTAATTTTGAAAAAGAAATGTATTTAATTAGGGTAATAATAAAACATCCATTTCTTATGTAATCAGCCTTTATTTGTTATGGAGTAGTCTTTAAATCAGTCCTTAGTAATTTTTTATCATATAAAATTATTAGATTAACACAAAAGGCTAGGAACGTGAATTACATTAATAAAGCTAGAAACAAATGCAAGGCTACATGGGACAATATTATAAATAATAATAAATTAACTCTACCCTCTGATGATATTCAAGAAATACGTATAAATCAAAGCATTATTAAACAACCACAACAAATTGCTAATACTTTTAATAACTTCTTCATCGATCTAGTAACAAAATTGGTGCCTAATAAACCTCCTGTTCTGATTGCCAGCAACTCTAAGTCAATATTTATGCTGCCTACTATCCCAAGTGATATAAAACAAAAATACTAAAGGAGAATGTTTTTTTTACTTGGAGCTTTGGGCTAAAATAAAAATTGCTGCCCCCACGTTTGTAACCATTGTACATTGACTTATACCATTGAGCTTATTACATGTTTAAAGAATCAACAAAATTCGCCCCACAGAAATCTAGATATCAGCTATTCAAACAATTAAAAGCCCTGTGGCACTCCAAGCAGTTATCTACTAAAAAGTCAGTCTGTCCCCAGGTACCAACTAGGTTCATTACAAAGATTGATACGTAAGCAAAATTTTCTTCTATGGAATCTACAAAATTCGCCCTACAGAAATCTAGATATCAGCTGTTCAAAAAACTAAAAGCCCTGTGATACCCCATGCAAAAGTTATTTACTAAAAAGCCAGTCTGTCCCCAGGTCACCAACTAGGTTCATTACAATGATTGATACGTAAGCAACATTTTCTTCTATGGAATCTACAAAATTCGCCCCACAGAAATCTAGATATCAGCTGTTCAAAAAACTAAAAGCCCTGTGATACCCCATGCAAAAGTTATTTACTAAAAAGCCAGTCTGTCCCCAGGTCACCAACTAGGTTCATTACAATTATTGATACGTAAACAACATTTTCTAACGGTAATAACTGGCTGTTATTACCGTTAGAAAAAGAGGTAGGGTACAATCTAGGCATGATACTATCCATGGATTGTGCTGGATGGTTAATGCTTTACTGTATCGTGCACATGCCAAGAACCATACAATAGATATAACATGAGCATAATATGTTCCCAACGTACGTCTGCCACTCTTCCAGGAGCAGTAATAATGACTTCTAACCCAATATTGTCTGCATTGATGAGTGTGTGTTTAGTAGTGTGTAATTAGTTCGACTACGGGTATGCCTAGATTGTACCCTACATCTTAACAACCAGTTATTACCGTTAGAAAATGTTGCTTATGTATTAATCTTTGTGAAATGAACCTAGTTGGTGACCTGGGGACAGACTGACTTTTTAGTAAATAACTTTTGCATGGAGTGCCACAGGGCTTTTAGTTTTTTGAACAGCTGATATCTAGATTTCTGTGGGACGAATTTTGTTGATTCTATAGAAGAAAATGTTGTTTACGTATCAATCTTTGTAATGAACCTAGTTGGTGACCTGGGGACAGACTGGCTTTTTAGTAAATAACTTTTGCATGGAGTGCCACAGGGCTTTTAGTTTTTTGAACAGCTGATATCTAGATTTCTGTGGGACGAATTTTGTTGATTCTATAGAAGAAAATGTTGTTTACGTATCAATCTTTGTAATGAACCTAGTTGGTGACCTGGGGACAGACTGGCTTTTTAGTGATAACTGCTTGGAGTGCCTCAGGGCTTTTATTTTTGAAGAGCTGATATCTAGATTTCTGTGGGGCGAATTTTGTTGATTCCTTAAAAGAAAATGTTGTTTACGTATCAATCTTTGTAATAGACCTAGTTGGTGACCTGGGGACAGGCTGGCTTTTTAGTAAATAACTTTTTCATGGAGTGCCACAGGGCTTTTAGTTTTTTGAACAGCTGATATCTAGATTTCTGTGGGACGAATTTTGTTGATTCTATAGAAGAAAATGTTGTTTACGTATCAATCTTTGTAATGAACCTAGTTGGTGACCTGGGGACAGACTGGCTTTTTAGTGATAACTGCTTGGAGTGCCTCAGGGCTTTTTATTTTTTTAACAGCTGATATATAGATTTCTGTGGGACAAATTTTGTTGGTTCCATAGAAGAAAATGTTGTTTACATATCAATCTTTGTAATGAACCTAGTTGGTAACCTGGGGACAGACTTTGACTTTTTAGCCCAAAATTAACATTCTCCTTTAAATAATACTTTGAGTACTGGCTATCATGAGATAGCCACCAGAGTTCTGAAATGTGTTGCTGACAAATTATCCTGTGGAGTGGGCACCGGAACTCGTCAGATGTTGTAGAAGTGGGGTAGTAAATGATACTATGATGACATGTTGAATGCTCCTTTAATTACATCTTACCACGATTTATATACTTAATATCTACGTGTCTTATAGCTATATTACTATCTTAATGTCTTATCTTAGTATCTTATGATAGTTATAGTACAACCGTAATCTATTCCTTGTTATCGGATGATGTATGTGACCAGCTCACACTACATCACCCTTCCAGAGAAAAAAAATAAAATTAAATCTAAGTTAATTTTATTGTTTTGATTATAACTATTATAATTAATTTTAACTATCATAATACAATTTGGTTCTATTTTTATGTACAGTTTCTATTTTATTTTTATACTTTATTTTTACATTTGGTGACTCATCTTTTATTACATAAAATGGTCCATTGTACACATTATCTAACTTACTTGCATTCTCATTTTTCAACAATATTAAATCACCTTCCTTATATGTTACAGGGTTACTATTTTTATCATAAACAATTTTCCTGGCCAATTTACTAGTTATCAAGTTTTCTCTAGCATCCGCTTGAGCTTTCTGTAAACGAAACTTAAACTCTAAAGGATAATCATCGAAATTATATATAGGTTCAACACTCCCATTATTTAAATTACTTGGTAAGTTGCATAATTTTCCGAACACTAACTCATATGGAGTATATTTAGTTACAGTATTTACTGTTGTGTTGTATGAAAAACACCAATAAGGGATCCAAGAACTCCATGATGACGAGTTGTTATTTGTCTGAATTCTTAAATACGCACCCAAAGTTTTATGAGCATTTTCTAGCGAACCAATACTTTCATGATGATACGACGTTGCTAATATTTTATTTATGCCTAAAATTTTGAATAATTCTACCATGACTTTGGAAATAAACTCACTTCCCCTATCTGTAGCAATGTTTTGCGGTATCCCATATCTCAAAATGAAATTTTCCCCTAACGCTTTTGCTACCTCATTGGTTGATTTGTTTTTTAAAGGATAAGCTTCCACAAATTTTGTTAACTCACACTGTAATGTTAAAATATATATATTTCCATTCGTATCCTTATCAAATGGTCCTACTATATCCAAGTAAATTTTCTCAAAAGCTGTTGACGCAGTCGTCGTAATTGTCATTGGTTCCCTAATATTTTTCTGAATTTTTTGTTTCTGACACTTATCACATTTTTGGACGTATTCTTACTACATCTTTTTCGATACCTGGCCAGTAAAAAGATTTCTTTATATTATTAATCATCCTTCGTATCCCTGCATGACCACTAGTTGGTAATATATGAAAATCGTTCATGACTACCTTCTTTTCTTCCCTGTCCTCTATCCTACGTACATCTTTCACTATACATACTTTAAAGTTCTTTTGTAATGAACTATTGTTTTCCTTTAAATACCGTGCCATTCCTTTTATCAAATACTCGTTATCATTATTTTTTAACATAATAATATGTTCCAAGTTTGTTCAAAACAAAACTTTACTATGTCTTTCAGCAACTCGTCTAGGGAAGAAGCTGATAAAGATTCATAGTTAATATAAACACTTAAGTGTTCTGGCACGTACATCAATTTATTTCGTGACTTAGACATAATTATTTTACAATTTTTGTCACGTATCAATTTTCCCCATTTATTTGCATTTATTCTGCGTAATTCCACATCATTCCCTTGTTTCTTCAGTACTTCTACTATTCTGGGATGCCCTATCCTAGAATCTATTATATTATCCTTCCGAATATCCTGTTCTTTACCCAATTCCTGCAACCGCCTATTCTGCATTCTCGTCATTACTGATATACTATTATTTCCCATATCTTTTAAATCTTTAATGGAGATTTTTATTCTAGATAATGCGTCCGCTAGCACATTGTCCTTCCCTTTCACATATTCGACCTCAAAATCGTATTCCTCTAAATACAGACGAAACTTCATTAACCGACTTGATGGGTCCGTCATATTAAATAAATATATTAATGGCTTATGATCTGTTTTTACGATAAATTTCCTACCATATAGATATGTCCTAAAATGTTTAATTGACCAAACTATAGCCAATAATTCTTTTTCTATAATAGGATAATTTAACTCGCTTTTCCCTAAAATTCTACTCGCGTACGCGATGGGTTTGCCGTTTCCATTACTCAAGACACTTCCTATCGCAAAACCTGAACTGTCTGTTTGCAGTACAAACGTGTTTTTTTCGGAAAAATCGGGAAAATCTAAAATTGGTGGTGATATTAATGCCTCCTTAAGTATTAAAAATGCTTCCTCGCATTCTTCTGACCAATTAAATACAGCATTTTTCTTACACATTTTATTCATTGGTGCAACTATTTTAGCGAACTTAGGGATGAATGTTCTGTAATAATTCGCAAAAGCTATAAACCGTTTTATTTCATCACTATTAGCGGGACGTGGGTAATTTCTTACTACTTCAATTTTTCCCGGATCTGGAGAGATACCGTCATTTGATATAACGTGTCCTAAATAAAGTATTTGCTTCCTTAAAAACTCGCATTTAGATGGATTTAGTTTAAGATTAGTTTTTCTTAATCGTGTAAAAATTGACATTAAATTTCGGTTATGTATTTCTAAATTTTGCCCAAAGATAACCAAATCGTCCTGGTATATTAAACATTTATTATAATTTAATCCGGACATCGCCACAGTCATCATTCTACTAAATGAACTCGGACTAATTTTTAAACCCATTGGTAATCTGTTCATTTGATATTGTCCTTTGTCTGTCGTAAATGCTGTATACTGTTTACTTTTTTCGTCTAATTGACATTGATAATATGATTGCGACAAATCACAGTGACTAAAATACATAGCTCCTGATAATGAATCTAAAATTTCATTAATATTTGGTAAAGGAAACTTATCGTCTTGAATTTTTTCGTTTAATTGCCAATAATCTATTACAAGCCGCCATTTTTTATCCCCGTCCCGGTCTGCTTTTTTAGGGACAATTAACACAGGACTAGACCACTCACTAACCGTCTCTTCAATAATTCAATTTTTTAACATTTCTTGTACTTGCCTATCGACCTCTTTCTTTTGAGCAATTGGTATCCTGTACTGTTTTTTATATCCCGGTGATACATTGTCTTTTAATTTTATAGATTGCTCATATATATTAGTTACAGTCAACTTATCTCCCGGTAAATGAAATATATCTGGATATTTCGCACAGATCTGTTCAATCATTAATAGTTCCTCATTGTTTAAATAGTCTAATTTTAAAATTGAAAATATTTCCTTAATACGTTCAACACTCTTACTTGACTCCGGAAAATAACAATAGCTATAATTCCTTAAGGGTTGAATATCTATATTTTTTAAAATACATTCAATTTCCTCGTCTTTTGTATTCAATATCCTAATAGGTATCATTCCATTTTTCGGTTTAGCTATTACGCTGGCCAAAAAAACCCCTTCCTGTAACTCTTGTTTTGATACCACACAATCTTCGGTTATGCTAACTGGAAAATATTTAATTACCTCGCAACGCAGCGGAATACTTAATACATAATCATAATATCTAAGTGGCATCGAAATAACTTGCCCTCGGTATTCCTTAAGAGTTAGTTTATTTTCTGAGAAATCTATAACGCCTTTATATTTTTGTAAAAAATCTTGACCTATTATGCCGACCGATTTACATGGTAATTCATTAAATACATAAAACTTATGCATAAACGAACACTGTTCGAAATTTAAATTTAAGTACACGTAACCTATCGCTTGTATTTTACCACCTACACCGTTAACTACTACCTTATCCTTAATAATATTGTAACATCCCGGGTAACATTCTAAAATTTCATTTTTTATGGCTGATATTGACGCACCCGTATCAATTAGCCATTCCGAGTGTAGGCCATTAAGAAAAAAATAAACCCAGTTTATACTATTATACGTTAATATATGTTTATCTTTATTCACGAAAAAACTGACTCGGCTCTATTTGTTGTTCCAATGTGTCAAGTTCATTATCGCCTGACGTATGTTCTACTTCTAAACATGCTACAGCTCGCCGACCTTGCTGACTCGGTTGTTCACGATAACCGCTACGTCCGCGAATTCCATTACCATGCCATCTCTTTGTATTATTAAACACGTACCTATCAGCTGTGTTTTGTTTTGCGCGATAATTTTGTTGGAAATTATTATTATTTCCACTACCTCTATTATTCCTGTAGAATCCATTTGTCCTGAACTGTCGTTGAAAAGTTAATACCTGTTCTAAGGAATTACAACTTTCGTCTTCTGCTATCCTAATTGCATCTTTTAATGTTGTTATATTCTGTGCTGAAATGATAGTGCTTATACGTTGATTTCGAAGCCCGTCAGCGAATCTTTTTACTGCGTATTTTTCGTTTAATGGCCGTAACACTTTGTATGCTTCCTTATCGTTTCCTGCCTGCGCAATGGTTAAGTCTATCATATACTTTTCTATTTCTATCCCGAATTCTGTTATCGATTTATTACTTTGAGTAGCCCTAGAGAATTTATTTTGAATAGCTACGTCTGATTTTATTGTCAATAGATGTTTTTTCATGTCATTTACTAATTGTTCAACCGAATCGTACTCTCCTGATAACCGTATTTTAGCCCCTTGGTTTAACCGTGTTTTTAATACAAATTTTATTAATAATTTTTTTTCTTCCTCTTTAATCATTGAACTGTATAACTCAATAGAGTCTATAAGGTCTTGAGTGACATGTTCTTCTCCCGTTACTTTAGGCAATAGCCCCACGGCCGTCCTCAGAGAAAAACTCTCGGTACCCATTTCTGACGGTGTAATCTTATTTTCGAATTTTATAGTGTCTAAATAAAGTTTCTCTATTTTATTAATTAATTCTACAATTTCTGTTGAAAATTTGCAACTTCCCGAAATAATTGTTTTAAATTTATCGTATAAAGTTTGTATTTCGTTAATTTTTCCTTCAAAATTACTTCCTACCCTTCTACTGGGTCCTAGTTTAACAATATTTTCTCTTAAATTTTTTAATTGTACAAAAATTGTAGTTAATTCTACTTCCATAATTTAATAATAACCGATTATGATAAACTTATAGTCTTTAAACACATTCCGTACACAAACATAAAATAACACTGATTTTCACTCACGTTTCCTTCCTTCTTGTTATGCCTGCATCACTCGCTGGACATCCCTCTTATTTATTTCTCCTTGTATCCAGTTCATGTGGCACCTTCGGTAGAGATAACCCACTGCGCTCACAATAATAACCAAAAAACACGCTGCCATGAACCAAACGACTGTACTTATGGCTGACAGTTGTTGTTGTGTTGCTGTTGCGTTGTTGGATCCACCAGAAGCTGTCTGAGCTATGATTACTTCCTCCTTCGAAGTAGAACCACCCATTTTAAAATAAATTTAATATTTGTACCTCTATTTTAGTTTTCCGCGTATCCATAACCTGTTCCGAATCTCATTCTGCTTTTCTAGACTTCTTACGGCAGGGTCGCCATGTGGAGTGGGCACCGGAACTCGTCAGATGTTGTAGAAGTGGGGTAGTAAATGATACTATGATGACATGTTGAATGCTCCTTTAATTACATCTTACCACGATTTATATACTTAATATCTACGTGTCTTATAGCTATATTACTATCTTAATGTCTTATCTTAGTATCTTATGATAGTTATAGTACAACCGTAATCTATTCCTTGTTATCGGATGATGTATGTGACCAGCTCACACTACAATCCTTTGTTTTAAGCTATATAATAAATATGTGTATTTCATCTGGAGTTTTTCCTAATAAACTTAAAATAACTATTTTAAAGCCACTGTTCAAAAAGAATGACAGACAAGATATGAACTGTTACCGACCTATAGCTCTTGTACCAGTAATGTCAAAAATTTTTGAAAAGGTTATTTACGATAGTATTTACAAATTTTTCGAGCATAATAATTTACTTTGCGATGAACAGGTTGGCTTTAGAAAGAATAGAAATATAAACATGGCAATTTACAGCTTTCTTAATACTGTTTATAGCAATTCAGATAAGAGTAACCAGGTATGTGCACTTTTTACGGACCTTACAAAGGCTTTCGATCATGTGGATCATGATATATTAATCGATAAATTGTGCGCTTATGGCATTAGGGGAAATATTTTAGATCTCGTAAGATCTTACATAAGTGACCGAGAACAAATGACACAAATCACTAGAATGTGTCCTAGCTCTAAAACACTAATAAATTATCAATCACATAAGAGAAAATCACTTTTTTCTGTACCACAAGGGAGTGTCTTGGGTCCCCTTTTGTTCATTATCTACATAAATGATCTACCAGCACTTACAACACATAAAACAGTATTATTCGCTGATGACAGTACTATCATATTTACAGGCAATAACAATTCGACATTAGAGAACGACATTAACAGCACATTAAGTAATGTTATTAACTGGTTGACATTAAATAATTTAAAAATGAATTTTAATAAAACGAATTTTATGATATTTAAAAATAAAGTAACAAACAATATTGGAGTAAATTATTTAGGACATGATATTAAACAAGTAAACAATACAAAATTCTTAGGTTTAAATATTGATAATAATCTGGGTTGGGCATCGCACACAGAACAATTGTGCTTTAAGCTACATAAGTTTGCTTATGCTTTGAGCAACTTATCAAGGGTTGTTGATACTGCAGCCGTTATACGGCTTACCACGGACATGTTGCTCCTCTTTTAAGATATGGGGTTATGTTTTGGGGCAACTGTACTGACAAAGAAGCGGCATTTATAGCGCAAAAGAAATGTGTAAGGGCAATATTTAAATTAAAGCAGGTAAATAGCTGTAAACCTTATTTCATAGAATTTAATATCTTAACTTTACCCTGTATCTATATACTTGAAGTGGTGTTATTTGTAAGAAAGAATTTAAATTTATTTGAGCATCTTAATAGCTGTAGACACAGCATGAAAATAAGAATACCTGTAAATAAAACAGCACTATACAATAAAAGCATATTTTGTATGGCTCCACGAGTCTATAACCATTTACCAAATAGAATTTTGGAAATTAAAAATTTTAATGTATTTAAAAATCATGTAAAATCTCTTTTGACATGTAAGGCGTACTACACAACCAATGAATATCTTACAGATAACTCGTTGTAACTGTCACTCTGTATGCTAGCTGTACTTTATTGTTTTCTTTTTATTATTTTGAATGAGTCATTTTGTCTCTATTGTGTCACTTGTATTAAATTAATTTTTATTTAAATTATTTATGTGTTTATTGAATGTATAATTTTATAAATCTTAATTTGACATTTTTATTTCAATTAATGTAATGTAAATTATAATGCTAATCATTTGTAATGCCATTAATCATTAATTTTGTATTCCAATGTTTACTTTGCATGCTGGAAGGCTGATGTATGGTGAAACCTAGATACATAATCTAATTTTAAGATCTTATGTAAACCCATATTTCGCAAATAAAGAATTGAATTGAATTATTTGTCAATCCTAAGACAAACATTCTTAAAAATAAACTTACAACTTAAATCGTAAACTGCGATAATCATATAAAGTAGCATTATGATCCTAATTTTAATAAGCTAACGACTAAATGTTACAAATAATCAACTTATTGACTTCAACATAATACTATTATAAAAAAGATGCAGCAAATAATTAACAAGTCATAACGGTAAACTTAAGTATCAAAACAAACAAAGTTTTAAAAATAATCAACCAATAATAAACCAAAATAATTTAAATAAACTTTGTCTTCTTAAAATTATTGACTTAATTTCCGAATAAAAGTAGAAAATGTTACCAAGCAATCTTTTAACGCAAGTTTATAACAGGTGCAACGTGTATTGGGAAACTAAAAGTTGAGTTTCTAGTCCCTGTTCCATTAATCATTGGCGGTGGTAGAATCATTTTAATTTCTTTTAAATTGACACTAGCCAAATCAGGTTCCAAAGGCATCCGGAACTTCATGTTTTCTTTATTTAGCAAGCGCATAAACGATACTCCATAATTATCCCTGGATTCCACTTCAATAATCTTGCCTACCAATACCTACCTACCAATCTTTAATTTAAGTTTAATCAGTCGAAAATCTAAGGAAAATACAAACTTCCGTTCCCTATTTTATCCCCATATGCGTTGAATTTATCAAAATCCTTTCTAAGGGGTTCCCAACGTCATAGTAGCTATATGCATGCAAAGTCTCAGCCCGATCGGTTTGAAACTGACAAAGTTTTATACAAACTTTCATCCTCTTTTTATCCCCTTAGGGATAGAATTTAGCAAAGTCCTTTCTTAGCGGATGCCTAAGTTATAACAGCTACCTGCATGCCAGATATCTCCAGCGACTTGGGCTGTGCGTTGATAGATCACTATGCCAGTCACCTTTGAGTTTTACAAATATAGATTTTTAAATGGTTTTAAACGTAAAATTATTTAACTTATCTTTGTTATTTTTAAGTTTGAACGATCGAGTGCAAGTACTTGGTTTTAGGGGTCATAAAAAAATTGTGTAATAAATAATTATATAATAATGGGTCCGATTGCGTTTCTCAATTGGCTTTAATTAAGAACAACAAAATGAACTTAAATGTAAACTTAAAATTTTAGTACACATGGGTATTACCTTTCCTTAAAATAAGAACATACACTAAAATAGGGTCATCCTAAACTTAATTAGTGATAGTAGTTTTCTTATTCCGATTGCGTTTCGTCTTATTTCACATTTGACTGACCTTATTTAAGTAGAAGCGGTATAAAACTGCCTTAATTAAAGTCGCTCGAAATTCTGTGCGAGCTTAATATAACTTATTAAAAAAATATAGTTATTTCTTGGATTTTTAGTAACAAAAATGTTTCCTATCAGTGTTATCCACTTGAACGACAGTTGGTATGATTTATCCACTGACAAAATGGCGGGACTTACGTCATATGGTATAAAAGTACCAAAAAAAAATTCGTTCTGCAACGCGCGATATTTTATAAAAACATGATTCTACCGCTTAAAATCTACGTTTAAAAAAGTCTGTGGGACAATTGTCGATAGTTTTAGAACGGATTACACCAAAATAAACAGCTGTAAAAAATAATCTGTGGTCGCAATGTCAAACAGAAGTTTGCTTCATTTCGTATGTCCTTGTATGAAATTTACTGTTTATTTATGTGTTAAATACATTTGATTAATTAAATATTGTTGGAAGTGTAATATACACACATCAAAAAAGTCTAAGCAACATGCATGATATTACAAATTTACCATTTATATTAATTTATTTTACCATTTATTTTAATTATAACGTTGTATTTTATTTTTAAAATAATATTTTTAGGGTTCTATGATGTAAAAATAACAGCTGTTTTCTTTATAAGTTCTTTTAATAACAGAAATTAACAATATTAGAATATACAGGTACATAAGAAACTAAACTTTTTTTTTACAAATTGAAATTTCTTAAGAAAATGAATTTATTGTGAAAGAATAGGACAATTTAATACAAAGTATGGCCTCCTCTGCTATTCAGAACTTGTCGGCAACGATTATTCATTGAATTAATGAGACTGTTTATGTCATCTTGCGGTATTCGCTCCCAATGGAATTGTAGCAAATCCTTCAGCTGTTGGGTTGTTGTCACTCCGTCCAAGTCCTTTAAAACACGTCTCTGGAGCATGTCCCATGCGTGCTCGATGGGGTTGAGGTCTGGCGATTGTGCAGGCCAGGGCAATACCTGGATGTTCTCCGTTGCCAAGTATTCACTGGTTCGCCGAGCTGTATGTGAACGCGCATTGTCATGCATTAACGTAAAATCGGAGCCAAAGGTTTGTGCAAATGGATGGACATAAGGTCTGAGAATATCCTCAACGTAATTTTCAGCGTTCATGTTTCCATTTACAAAAACGAGCTCAGTTCGCCTGTTCTTCATAATACCCGCCCATACCATAACTGTTGAGCCGCTGTATGGATGAACTTCCTGAACGCACCTGAGTCTTTCAGTATTTCCGGGTCGACGGTACACTCGCACCCTTCTTGTATCAGGCCTAAACCCGAATCGCGACTCATCGGAAAACATAATTTTATCCCATTGTTCCTGGGTCCATGTTATGCGTTCTCTACACCATTCATTTCGACGAGCGCGATTCCCGTGACGTATCGGTGGGCACCTGATAGGGCGTCGAGCTCGTAGGCCGTACTCATGCAGTCGATTTCGCACAGTTTGGGGACTTACATCAACACCACTTGAATTTTGTAGCCTCAAACTTATCTCTCGAGCGGTTAACATCGGCTGGCGTCTTGCAGTCAGTTGTATGTACCGGTCTTGCCGAGTGGTTGTACTCCTTTTACGGCCTGGATGCTGTTCAGCGGGTTCCCCTGTATTATTGTAGCGCTGCCAAAGACGACAAATAACACTTCTATGAATACCAAAATGTCGAGATACCTGAGATTGATTACTTCCCGCTTGCAACATCCCTACAGCTCTTTGCATTTCATCTGCCGTCAAATGACGTCGCTCCATGACGTAAAGAATATCTAACAATTCAATTTTGTCGCCAACTGTATTTAAATGGTTGGTAAAATTATAAAATCAAGACTAAAACGTAGCAATTAACATGCACTCAAATTCAAACAAATTCGCAGTCATTTGAATTTTATGAAAAAAAACCAGGTGGCCTGCACAATCGCCAGACCTCAACCCCATCGAGCACGCATGGGACATGCTCCAGAGACGTGTTTTGAAGGACTTGGACGGAGTGACAACAACCCAACAGCTGAAGGATTTGCTACAATTCCATTGGGAGCGAATACCGCAAGATGACATAAACAGTCTCATTAATTCAATGAATAATCGTTGCCGACAAGTTCTGAATAGCAGAGGAGGCCATACTTTGTATTAAATTGTCCTATTCTTTCACAATAAATTCATTTTCTTAAGAAATTTCAATTTGTAAAAAAAAAGTTTAGTTTCTTATGTACCTGTATATTCTAATATTGTTAATTTCTGTTATTAAAAGAACTTATAAAGAAAACAGCTGTTATTTTTACATCATAGAACCCTAAAAATATTATTTTAAAAATAAAATACAACATTATAATTAAAATAAATGGTAAAATAAATTAATATAAATGGTAAATTTGTAATATCATGCATGTTGCTTAGACTTTTTTGATGTGTGTATTTATTTTATTTTAAAAGAAATATAGTTAATTATATTTTAAAAATAAAATCATCAATTTGGGTTGCTAATTTTTATTCACAAATAATATAATTCCCGGAAAATCGCGGAAAATGTCAACAATTTTTCGCAATTTCTCAGGTTTATCAACTATTCATTGTATTTAGATATTCATAAGGTTAATGTATTTTAATTTAAGTTTATTCCCTATACTTTTACGAACACGACGATGTTTTTCATTTTCAAATTGATGCAGTAATTTTCTCGTGTTAGCCTTTTTTATCAAGACGGAAAACTCGAAGTTTTTTATAAACACATAAAAAACTGCGAGCGTTGCCACTTGAACGTTGGACTCGCGAAAGCGATTCGCGCAGTTAATAATTATGCAAAGAAGGTTAAATGAAGAACATCAACGGTAAGAGTGTTTAAATGTGTTAAAATTACCTAACTGAATGCCTTTGTATTATAAAAAGTGCGTCTTTTTCTTATTAATTTACAGACAAAAAGAAGGCTTACATATCGGCATATCAGAGATAATTCTTTTATATTAATATTATATTAATTAATTAATTAATTCTGATCCGTTCGACGTGACAACTACAGTGTTCATAAAGCTGTGTTGCTTCTTCTTCATCCTTCTCTTTTTATCTGTTACCATGTTATAAAAACAAATTAAAAGATATCACAAGTAAAAACGCAAAATAAGTACGAACGAAAGTAAGACTAACTTTCACGTAATACAGCCGATGTGGTCGCTAAGCGACAAAGCCTATAAATAAATAACTTTGACGTACAGATGTCAAACTTGATATAACAACACTCTTAATTAAGGTTTTTTTTATAGATAAAAGGAATTGGTAGTTTTTTAGGTCACGTTCTTATTTTGTGACATCCGCAATAGCTTCTATATAAGGACGTGGTCTTATTTTATAAATTTTAGTGCATCCTTATTTAAGAGCGAAAAGAAAGGCAATCGGACCCAATGTCACGTAGATAAGGGTTAGGCCCTTATCCACGGGGTTAATTAGAGGAAAGTAAAAGAAAGTCAAGGAAACGAGATTAACAAGCATTTACTAAGGCGTAACACAATTACCCGGTGCACTTAGATAACAAGACATGTATTATAATTTAGAGGTAGTTAGGGAAGCGTAGGTCCGATACAGGTAATGGTCCCCCTTTAGTTATTTCGGAGACCACTTGTTCGATGTAATAATTCATCGAACACAATATTATGCTGAGATAGCATATAGTATGAGCACATGCACCGCGCGGCGTCGTTACCGTAAGTCAGTGCATATTCGGAAGCGACCGCGTGCATTCGATTCATTATCATAATTATCAGCATTTAGTATTAGGTATCATAATTACAGCTTAATATCATTTTAATACAAATAAAAGTAATACAGTGTTAATAAAGTGTTTGATTGAATATCTCCTGAAGCAGCATCAGCAACGTTAGGTGTAGGAAATAGCCCCTACATTTTGGTCCTTCGAGCATTTGAAAGCCTTAGGCGGTACAAGGTCTTTACGCTCGGACTAACTTGTAGTTATTACGACGCGACGCGTAAAAAGGACTTGTATTACCTATATCAGTGACTTTGGAACAGTTCTTTAAGCAGTGACTTTTGTGACTAAAACTTTAGTAGCAGTGCAATTAAAGTGTCGGTTTATATACTACAATCGAAGCTTATATTCAAGCACGTTCAGCATCATTCTACACATCATCAGCAGCGTATCATCTGGCGATCGAGAAATTCGTCGAAAAGCGTAAAAGCAGATCAAGTAAGATCGTTCAATTTTACTCTTTATTATATACTTAGAGCAGCAATATGGAAACTTTGTACTTCAATCAAACCGAAATAGCGGAAAGCATTAAAAAAGTTATAGTTAACTTTAAAAAGGATAGCGTAGATCGTAAGACTATTGATTACTGTAAGCGTAAACTGGAATTATTGGAGTCTTTATGGAGAGATTATCAGGTGAATAATGAAAAGCTTTTGCCATGTGAAACCTCTAATCATGAATACTTCGTAAATTCTGAGTATGTAAAAACTCAAGAACTCTACTTAACAGCAAAGCGGCTAGTTAGTCAATTTTATGACGAATTAATCATGCGAGGTGGTAAGCATACAGGTTACACGCAAGAGGTGCAACTTGATATGGCTACGACATCAGCAGGTACGTCGGAGCAAACGCTTCAAGGTCAAACGTCTCCGACATATAAATCTAAAGGTAATTTTAGCAAGCTTGACGACATGTTACACAAGCAGTCGGTCAATTTCAAGGCCTTCATACGAGCTGTCAATAATATTAATGTAGAATTAATATTTGACAAATGGGAGTTTGAAGATGCCCTTCAAACTTTGCAAAACCGCTGGACCTGCATTGATAATCTACATTGGGAAATTCTGACTGAGTCTGGAGAAGACCCAGCTTATGAGACTCATTTTACAAAGCACGAACAAATATTTATTAGTATGAAAAAATCTATAAACTCCAAGATGTGGTCTACCACTCACAGAGACAAATCAACTCCTAAAATGGAGATACCTGTCTTTACCGGCAACTATCATCAATGGGTATCATTTAAAGATTTGTTTAATGAAGCCATTCACAAAAATACTTCATTATCTAACGCACAAAAAATGCAATTCTTAAAAGGAAAGGTTAAAGGGGAAGCAGAACGATTAATTCAACATCTCCCCATAAGCTCAGACAATTATATCGTCTGCTGGGAGATTCTTAATCACAGGTTTGATAACAAAAAACTTATATTTACATCTCAGATCAATATATTTTTAAACTTGCCTACTATACAGCATCAATCTTTTCAAGCTATCAAGAAATTACATGACAATACTATAGAGAGTCTACACGCTATTAAAGCCCTAGGTGTGGATACCAGCACGTGGGACCCGTTATTAGTACACATTTTATCGCAAAAATTAGACAGTGAGACTTATTCAGAGTACATTGAGTCGTTAAAGAACGCTCGCGAGCTCCCCATATTACAGGATTTTTTAAATTTTTTGGAAAATAAATTCACCAGCCTAGAATCTGTACGTCGTAGACAAGATACGACACCAAAATCGCAGTTAATGTTAAATAATACGTCACCATCATTTCCTAATTATAGAAAACCAAATACTTTTAAGTCATTTGATCACGGTAACAGCACTTGGAAACCAATCAAGGTTACGAAAACTATGCACGTATCAGCTATCAAATGTCCGATGTGTTACATGGAACATAATTTAATTAATTGCGAAAAGTTCCTGGAAATGCCCAGTGAAGCTAAATTTACTATGGTAAACAACTTGCAATATTGTTTAAATTGCATTTTTAATCATAATGGAAATAAATGTTATTCCATGAAAAGGTGCCGCAAGTGTTCTGGAAATCATCATACTTTGTTACACGATTGTTTTGCGCAACAATTATTGACATCTGATACGAGAAATCAAATTTCAAATAATTATAATAAACAACGTGACATGTGGCCGTCCAATAGCAAAAATGTGCATTCTTCTCAAGGAGATTGTAATGAAATACTTTTAGCTACAGCTTTACTAAGGGTCACATCAGTTGATAATTCGCAGTTCGTTTTGCGAGCCCTTATCGACCAGGGGTCACAAATATCCCTTATCACCGAGAAAGCAGCGCAGCAATTAGGGTTAAAAAGAGAACACTACAAAGGAGTGGTGTTTGGTATAGGAGAAAAGGACAGTGATTGCAAAGGGAAATTAAATATTACGTGTCAATCGATGTATAGCAGTTATAAATTTAATACCGACGTTTTAATGATGAAAAACTTAATTAAAAATTTGCCAAATAAATCTTTTACGAGGCCATGTTGGTCACATTTAGATCATATTAGCTTAGCGGATCCAGAGTTCTACAAGAGCCGACCAGTAGATATATTACTCGGTGCTGATGTTTACGCCTTAATTATGTTAGAAGGGGCTATACGGGGATCAAACGCCGCTTCACCGTTGGCCCAGCAAACCCACCTGGGGTGGATATTATGTGGCGGCATAAAAACATTTCAATGTAATGTCATTCTAAATAATGTAGAGGACATTCAACAGTTTTGGCAGATTGAGGATATTTATGAGCAAAATGAAATGTCAAGCGAAGATCAACAATGTATTACGTATTACCGTTCTACAACAAAACGTTTACAAAATGGTCACTATGAGGTCAGATTACCAATGAAACCGGAAGCGGAAGAAAAATTAGGATTATCTAAGAATATAGCTTTAGCACAATTTAGTAACTTAGAGCGTAAGTTTATTAAACAAGAAAATTTAGCTAAGCAGTACAAGCATTTTATTAGCGAGTATATAGAATTAGGACATATGAAACTAGCTTTAAGTGACTATAAGCAACTAGGATGCTTCTTACCACACCATTCAGTTTATAAAGAAGATTCTACTACTACGAAGCTGCGTGTAGTGTTTAACGCGTCAGCTAAGACCTCCACTGGATTTAGTCTTAACGACCTTATGTACAAAGGCCCCAATCTACAGAAAGATCTACAAGAACTTTTATTAAGATGGAGAATATATCGTTACGCCTACACTGCTGACGTAGAAAAATGCTATCGTCAAATTTTTATCTCAGAAGAAGATCAGAAGCTGCAAAAAATTGTATGGCGTGAGAATCGAACACCACAAATAAAATCATATCAGTTAACTACAGTCACATATGGCACTAAAGCTGCCCCATATTTAGCTATTATGACTCTTAATCAATTAGCTTCAGATGAGCAGAATAGCTACCCTAAAGCCGCAAACTCTTTAAGAGAAGACTTTTACATGGACGATTATTTAGCTGGATCTCATGAAATTGAAGATGCTAAATCCAGCATAGCAGAATTACTCTCGTGTCTCAAAAAGGGTGGTTTTTCGTTGAGGAAATGGTCTTCAAACGAAGAAAGCATTCTGATTAATATTCACAACTCCACGCAACATTGTCAAACTCCGTTTATTTTTAAAACGGAAAACACAGCTAAAACCTTGGGTTTACGATGGAATCCTATACAAGATGATTTTACGTTTCAATATACACTCACGGAAAACATAACGACGTTAACAAAAAGAAAGTTACTCTCCGAGATATCAAAACTGTTTGATCCCCTAGGATGGCTTGCCCCACTCACAACAAAATTTAAGTTACTTTTCCAAAAAGTATGGTGTAATTCTAAAATTGGATGGAGTGATGAAGTTGGCTCAGAAATAAAAAACGAATGGATTAAATTAACAGCGGAGATGAGCTTAATCAGCCAGATACAAATTCCACGCTGGTTATATAGCGAGCAAAAGGACGTCCTTGAATTACACGGATTCTGTGATGCGTCTTTGAAAGCATACGCATGTGTAGTTTATAGCAGAGTAGTCTCAAAAAACTCAGCATTGGTGGTACTAGTTGCAGCAAAAACAAGATTGGTACCGAGTAGTAAAACAGTGTCCTTACCGAGATTAGAACTGTGTGCAGCGGAATTATTATGTAAACTTTTATCAAAAATCATAACTAGTATAGGTGGCAAAATAGATCACCATATCATCGCATGGAGTGACTCGAAAGTCACGCTTAGCTGGATACAAGGCAGCCCTGATAGGTGGAAGCCTTTTGTATCAAACAGGGTCAAGAAAATTACTAGCATTTTATCAGCTGATTCTTGGCATTATGTATCAACAAAAGAGAATCCAGCCGATTCAGCAAGCAGAGGGCTTAGCATGGCTCAATTAAGACATAATACTTTATGGTGGACAGGACCAGCCTGGTTATCAGACCCTACCTTTAATTATAAGAAAGAATTAAAAATATATACTACGGAAGAAGAAATAAGAAAAAATATAGTGAACGTGCAACAAAGTTATTCAAATAATAATATCATCGACGATTTGCTTAATCGTCACAGCTCAATCAAGAAAATTATTCATATTATAGCTTGGATATTACGCGCGCTTACACCAAAACAAAAGCAAAGGCCGTCGTATATCACATTACAAGAGCTACGCAAAGCGAAAGTAGTTATAATTAAACATATACGGCCTTATTACAAAATACGGTCTAACTATAAAACACGGTTTATTACGTCACAAAAGCACTGTTTTTGAAATTTGTTATTACAAAATCAGTTTTAACACTAAACCATGGCGTAATGTCAGGTTTAAAGATAAACCTACTCGACCCCTAGTTTAAACTATAGACCATGGTCTAAATACATACAGTTCTGTCAAAGTTGTTGTTTTGAGGTTAGCGTTGCTATTGGTAATGTGTTAGTATTATAATATTGTTGACTTGTTTCAAAATGGATATCGACATGGTTATTGAAGATATTGAACTTTTAGAAAGACGACGACCCAGTATTGAGCTTGTTCGTGTTGATCCTTTTATAGAATTATCCAAAGATTTTAGAAAAAAATACCTATAGATTTAGAAAACGTATTAAGTACTAAAAAATTTTGGAGTTATTGGTAGATAATATCACACGACCCTCGGGGATGTACTTTGTCCCCTGAAATTCAAGGTTTGCGCATTACAAAGCTGGGCCACAACAACACCTACAAACAAAACAACTAAAAACCTACTTAGTCGGTTGAGAAAAGAGCAAACTTTAAACTACTTAAAACGTATTTTTGTTTTACCTACAACGATTACCATATCACATACAAACTATTTTCATATTGTTGACATCTTACTCGTATTTCAAATGATGCCCGAATAGGTACCTAATGATGATAATACCTTCTTTATTTTGTTCCGTTCTACGTCTTATATTTAACATTGCGAGTTATGAAAATGCTTATTATTTCAGGGCCCTAGAATAATAAATGGTAATCATTAATAACTAATGTTATATATTTATACTAAATATATAAATTATTATCATTTCATTGCTGATATGTAATTAAATTTATAAATTTTTTAGCAATAAGCTTTCCCTCGAGTAGTACGGAACGTTATAATCGAATGATGTAATGAATGATCAAGCAATATTTTGGATAATCTGTGACTGTTTATTTAAGCTAGGGTCTAATTGCTGTTCTATGAAAGCCACGGTTTATTTATGATTTGTAATAAGGTGACATTTAGACTGCAGTTTAAAAATTAAGCCTGTGCTAGCTGAACCTGGTTTAAACTGAGTTTTATTTAGTTTTTTGTAATAAGACGGATACAGTATATGGAGTTTGAATCCTATATAGAAAATTTATTAAAAAAAAAGACATTAAGTTCAAATAGCAAAATTTCAAATCTTAATCCCTTTTTAGATCAAAATGGGTTACTACGAGTGGGAGGACGGCTCAAAAATGCAAACATTTGCGTGGATATGAAATATCCTATTATAATAGCTTACAGTGGACGACTAACTGAACTTCTTATTCAGCAAGCGCATGAGCTAACATTCCATGGCGGGCCTCGCTTAACCTTATCATTATTACGACAAAATTATTGGATAATTAAAGGAAACCGAGCCACTAAAAAACAAGTACGTAGCTGCGTAATTTGCAGGAAGCACGAACCACGAAAACAAAATCAATTAATGGGAGATTTACCTGATTTTCGTTCAAATCCATCCACACCATTTTTTCATACGGGAGTGGATTTTACTGGCTTTATTCGTGTGAAAACTAACAAAGGCCGATGCGTTAAGACATCCAAGGGCTACATAGCGTTATTCATCTGTATGGTAACAAAGGCAGTCCACATAGAGCTAGTCTCCGATCTTAGCAGTATTTCTTTTATAGCTCTTCGTCGCATGTCGGCACGAAGAGGGACGCCGAAGCACATCTACTCCGACAATGGAACAAACTTCATAGGAGCAAACAAAATCTTACAAGAAGAGCAACTAGAACTAGAGCGTATTTTTAATGACACTTTATATGCAGAAATAACTGAGATGAGCATAGAATGGCATTGGAATTGTCCCTCCTGGCCAAGTGCAGGAGGAATATGGGAAAGATCAATTCGAAGTCTTAAGCAGCATTTAAAACGTGTGATAGGCGAACAAGCGTTGACTTTTGAGGAATATAGCACATTACTTTCCCAAATAGAAGCTAGTTTGAATACAAGACCATTATGTGCAATATCCGAAGACATCGACGACATTGATTTTATTACTCCATCTCATTTTTTAACTGGTCGTGGAGGTCTGTCCGTGATAGAAACGGCACAGGATGCTAGAACGAGATGGTATACTGTAAATAAAATATTTCAAGATTTATGGAAACGATGGAAGACGGAATATCTTAGCCAGCTAAACGGCCGTAGTAAGTGGCTTAAAAAGCACAAAAATCTTGAAGTTGGTGACCTAGTTACGATTCACGACGATGGTCCGTCCGGTACTTGGCCGGTAGGTCGAGTAGTAGAAGTACATCCTGGAAAAGATGGAATAGTAAGGGTAGTAACTTTAAAAACAAAAAACGGTCACATTAAACGACCCGTTTTAAAGCTATCTGTACTACCCATATCAACTAAAGAAAGTATCGAAAAGGAAGATCAGCAGACCTCTAAAACAGAAAGAAAAGCAAAACGAAGTTATTATAATAACTTCACTATATATAATCTCGTGCTATCGATCTTATTTCTATTTAATATATTATCTTATACGGAAGCTTCATATAAATTTACTACATTAGACAATAATCAATCCTTATACTTCGATCCTTTTGGAAAGGTACAAGTAATACGAGACAAATGGACAATCGTCTCATATTATGACTTGTCTCCCTATTGGCAAGGCGATAACGCTATTACGAAATTTTCTAAATATTTAGAACAAACTTGTGAACAAATTCGTAATCAAAGCCATTGTGACATCATTATTCTACAAGTGAAACATGAGTACAATGAACTTCAATATTATAATCAGCTGTTGTTAAGTCAACATTTTGGAAAATCGAGAGTTCGACGGGGACTTATAAATGCAGTAGGCTCAATAGCAAACTCTTTATTCGGCGTACTGGATCAAGATTTCTCAGAAAAATACGAGCGTGACATTGACCTTGTGCGTAGTAATATAAACCATCTCAAACGTCTGTACAGAAATCAAACTTCAGTCATAGAAGTTGAGTACAATATTCTAAAAAGAACAGAGGAGACAATCGAAAAGCAACATAAAATTATTAACAAACATCTACTGTACTTAGACAGTGTAACAAACACCCTACAAAAGGAAGTTGATACGTTATCTATTCAACAAGATTTTACTATTGCGTCATTAGCGACAATCAACATGATTCGAAACCTAAAACAAATTCAAAATACATTCCTAGATACAATGACAGAAATTTACCATGGCCAGATCAACTTACATCTTTTAACACCTAATCAACTTCGTGCAGAGCTGCAAATCGTATCCAGTCAACTTTCACATGAGCTAGCATTACCCGTGGATAATGTACAAGTCAACCTGCATCAGATATATAAACTATTAAAGGTTAAAGCTAGAATAACTCAACAATATTTTATATTTGAAATCAGCTTACCATTAATTAGCAGAGATACGTTCCAGCTATATAAATTAATACCAATTCCGGTACAAATTAATCACAGCATGATAGTCGTAAAACCCATATCGGAATACGTCGCCATCAATCTAAGAAGAGATGCCTACCTGTTAGCTACTATTAGTGATCTACAAGGGTGTGAATATCAAGAAGAAACTTACTTATGTCATTTACAAGGCCCAGTACAGAGCTTAAGAATAAATGAAAAATTTTGTGAAAAATCAGATTCATCCTCTTGCAAAATCGTTAAATCTAACTGTAAAAATAAATGGATACCATTACATGACTATTCTACCTACCTGTACTTCTGTTGTAATTCATACTCTTTGAAAATTATATGCGACAATGAACTGCGAACGCGCCAAGTCAGCAAGGCCGGGCTTATTCACCTTACAAAGCAATGCATTGTTAAAGGCAGTGACATAACACTACATTCTTATCAGCATCTAGAGAATACGCTCGATCTAAAGTTAAATATACTTAACACAAAACTTACACCTATTAATCACGTAATCAATAACTTGTAACGTAGTGGGTAGTTTAGGGAGATAAATGCAAACAACTCAGTACGACAATGTAGTATTATTCAGTTAAAAGTTTAGTACATACAATGTTATTAGTTTGTCACTATATATTTAGAAATCGCTACGTTAACACAAATATAGGTATAAGCTAATTTAGTACATACAATGTTATTAGTTTGTCACTATATATTTAGAAATCACTACGTTAACACAAATATAGTTTAAGCAAGCCGGTCTAATCAGAAGGATTTTGAGAGGATTCGATTACAAAGCACGAGGTTCGAAGGCTGCCCTATAGAAAGGCAAACACTTAGCTTCAGTCAGCAAGCCGGAACAAAAGGGAAGCGGCCGCGCCCCGCGTCTTCTTATATAATGGCCGCTGTGTAGGCCCCTCCACGACGCGCTCGCGCCATTGACGTGTAGCGAAGTGGAGCGCGCGAAGATGGACGCGTGAGGCACGTCACATACCCCCCCCGCTAGACCAGAATTTTTCCTAGGGAAAATTCGGCTGCTAGCAGGGGGCGACAGGCTGTTCAGGCACCAACACCCTGCAGGAGCGGTAGATGAGATCAGCTCCGCGGGAGGTACCTGAAACAGCCAAAAGAAAAGGCATTACAAACTTTTTTTAAAAAAAAATTAGGGTTA
Source organism: Schrankia costaestrigalis (assembly GCA_905475405.1). Lineage (NCBI taxonomy): Eukaryota > Metazoa > Arthropoda > Insecta > Lepidoptera > Erebidae > Schrankia > Schrankia costaestrigalis. The sequence continues at coordinate 11,664,080 of FR997851.1, forward strand.
GTAGTTAGTATTATCTCGTGACGAGCCAGCGCTGTACGGATATTGTAATAAAAAAAAATGATAAATGATAGTTTTCAAGTATACTATGAAGATCAGATTCATTGAAATACGGAACCCATATTGCAAACAAAAGAACAGCTGTAGGCTGTCGCCGTGTTATAGAAAAAAAAATATAGTCAATTAAATCACAAAGAACAGGTTAACAACCTTCGAACAAAAGATCGTTCGAGCGAGGCCGCATTCCAATGGTTCAACTTATACCTAATATTTTAATTAAAATGTTTATTTTAGAACGTAAACAACCTTAATATAATTCAATAAAACATATCAACTTAGTGAGCAGTTTCGCCGTCAATTACTTAATGAAATAAAGAGTTTCAGGCATCGAACCTGTGATCAAGTTCGAAAAACCTCTCTTTCTACCACTGTACCATGGGGTAAAAAAAAAATATTTTCTTTTAATCAGCTCGATGAACACCGAGTAACAAAAACAACAAGTTAAAATACAACACGCCACAGCGCAGTCTCGGGCTCGAATCCGAAACCTTGCGTAATTTGTAGATAAAAATACAAAGTCTCGGGTTCGAATCCGAAACCCTTGTAATTTGTAGATAAAAATACAAATCGATAATATTATTACACCGAGGTGTGAAGGATAAAAGTCGATAAGCGACATGCACGAGAGTGCGAGTAATACGACGATGCCTAAACAAAATAATAACAACTATATGTAGGTAAAATCTATTTATGTTTATTTCAGATATCATTCTTTATAATTTATATTTTTAATATCTTTGATATGCCATTCACCCAGCGGTTTACCTGACATATCGGATAGTTTATAGACCAAAGGCGACTTTTTAGATGTGATTTTACACTTTATAAACTTAGGGGCCAACTTCTTACAAAAATATTTATCCTTATCGCTAAGATAAAAAGTACGTCTCCATACAACATCGCCCACCTGGAATTCCACCGGCTTACGACGGAGATTATAAGATTGACAATTACGCTGGTGAGCCGACAGCAAGGCTGCCTGTACCTTCTCAAAGATTGAAGATAAGTAGCCGAGTGATTCAGCGTAAGAGTCTCGCGGCTCATGGACCATATTGGGGTCAGAGTCAATATGGCGTGAGCCGCAATTTACAAGCTCCCGACCGTAAACAAGAAACGACGGCGAGAAACCTGTCACTTCGTTCACCGCAGAATTAATTGCAAATTGAATCTTTGGTATAAGTGTGTCCCAGACACGGTGATCATTATCTATGAAGGTTGAAACGGCCGTGATTATAGTTTTATTATAACGTTCCACAGAATTTACATGAGGAGTATATAAAGGCGTGTAGTGCAAGTTTGGAATTTTATATTTAGTTAATAAGTTTTTAAAAGTTGAACTAATGAATTGCTTGCCGTTATCGAGTATGACCGTAGAAGGAATACCATGAACTAAGAAAACGTTTTCCTCCAGTATTCTGGTAATAACCTCGGCTGTTGCACGTTTAATGGGAAAAAGTAAACAATATTTCGAGAAACAACAAGAAACGACAAAAATGAAAGTATTTTGCTTCCTCGTTGGAGGCAATGGACCGACTAAATCGATGCTAATTACCTGGAAGGGTTTGGAAACCGACTTAGGACCACCCATGTGACCCAAGGTTAAATGTGTCTGGTGTTTATGGGCAATGCAAGCTTCGCAAGAATTTACCGCCTTGACCACGTCACTATACATACCTGGCCAATAATAATTAAGATCTAGACGTTTATAAGTTTTAAAAATGCCAAGATGACCAGCCGTGGGCAACGAATGATTCTGAGATATAACCAACGCTCTCTCCTCGGACGGTACAATCTCCTTCCATTGAAATTCTCTAGTGAGAGGATTGAGACTTCTCTTAAAACGATAAAGTTTGTTATCAATTACCTGATAATCAACAAAGGAAGTAGGAGTTTTTAAACAACCGTTATATATTTTTAAATACCACGGATCGTTAGTAGAAACGTTATTAGATTTATTTTGCGTTTCTATACACATAATATTTTTAGAACGAGACAACAAATCCGGCACAACATTGTCAGAACCACGACGGTGCCTTATTTCGAAATTATAAGCAGAAAGACGAACACCCCACCTAGCCAACCGGCCGGTTGGGTTATTAAGCTTTAGGAACCATTGGAGCGCTGCGTGGTCACTATATACTATGAGGGGTTTACCGTTATCTACATAGCAACGCCAATGCTCAATGGCTGAAAGCACTGCGAGCGCCTCGCGCTCGGTAGCACTATAATTTCTCTCTTGGTCCGATAGCGACTTGCTATAGTAAGCAATGACCCTTTCCTCCCCATTCAAGATCTGGCAAAGTACCGCGCCTATGCCATAGTCACTGGCATCGGCGTGTATCTCAAATGGTTGAGTATAATCTGGACAAGATAAGACAGAAGGGGAAATCAAATGATTTTTTAAATTAACGAAGGCCTGATCGGCCTCTGGTGACCAAGAAAAAGGGGGAGACTTCTTTCCACTAGAAGTTAATTTATTAAGAGGAGTAGCCAAGGTACTAAAGTTAGGAATGAACCTCCTATACCACGACGCCGCTCCCAAGAAACGACGCACCTCCTTTCTATTAGCGGGCACAGGATAATTTGCAATAGAATCAACCTTATCGGGATCGGGATGAAGGCCCTTAGAATCGACAACATAACCTAAATATTTAATTTTTTCTCTAAAAAATTTACATTTTTCAAAATTTATTGTTAAATTAGCGTCCTTTAATTTTTTTAATATTAAGGACAATAATTTAATATGCATTTTATAATTTTGCGTAATGCAGACGATGTCGTCTACAAAACAGAATACCCTATTTTCGAACTCAGGACCGCAGAATAGGCTGTCCGCTAAGCGCTGCTGAGTAGCGGGTGCATTGGTAAGACCAAAAGGCATACATTTAAATTGATACGTTCCGCGAGAGGGAATATAAAAGGCCGTCTTACAACGATCCTCCTCTTTTATTAAAGTTTGCCAAAAACACTTAGAAATATCGATGCTAGATAAGTATTTCGCGTCTGACAAATTATCCAATATTTCGGCTATATAGGGCAAGCTATAGGCATCCTTTTTTGTGACAGAATTCAATTTACGACTATCAAGACAAAAGCGCATGTCACCCGTTTTTTTTTTAATCAATATTACAGGGTTCGACCAAGGGCTTTCGGACTTCTCAATCACATCGTCCTTAAGCATTCCGTCGACCTGCTGTATTAAAATACGCTGCTTTTCGGGAGACATGCGATAGTAACGCTGGCGAATAGGGGGACTGTCCCCAGTATCAATCGAATGAGTAATAAGGGAAGTGCGACCCAGACCTCGTCTTTCATAAGAAATATCCTTAAACTGGGAGATTATTTTATTAGCGTTCTCTCTTTGGTCACTTGAAAGATTATCAAGGGAAATTAACTGAGTCGTGTCATCGGAATGTAGTTCCGTGACGTCCACAATTTTTCTATCAACCAACACAGATTCTAATTCGACAGGAAACAAATCAAAACTCCTCCAAAAGTCTATACCAAGTATCAAGGAAATCTTTATGCCTGGCACTATGTGAGTGACAATATAATTAATTTTATTACCAAATTTAAAAGGAAGTACCACACTGCCAAGAGAATAATATCTATCACCCCCAGCGGTGGTAAATTCTAATGATTTTGTTGAATCAATATTTAACTTGTTTAAAAAATAATTATGACAGTTGTTACCAAGAATTGTAAAACACGAACCAGTATCAAGAAGACCCACTGTACTTCTACCGTTCACTGTCACAGAAATATATGGCGTAATAGTTTGTTTTGAATTATCGATTGAGGAAAGTTTGTTACTGTTGCAGAAGTATAATGAATTGGAATGCAACAAGTCTTGCCATTTATTATTATTATACAATTTACTCTTTATTTTATTATTAAAGATTTTATTTTTCTTTCCCCAACCGTTACTAATTAGTTTTTTGAATTATTAATAATTGGACCGTTGCACTTCGGACAGTCCATTGCGCGATAGCCCTTTAGGCCACATTTAAAACAAATCAAGTAACGCGGCTGCCGGCAAGTTTTCAAGGAATGCGAATCAGAACGACACCGAGGACAATGCTGCCTGGGAGTATTAGATACCGCACTAACTTGGGGTTCCGCAGATAAGTCAAAAGAAGTTGAAGGCTCATTTTTAAAATTTTTATGAAAGTTTTTAAACCTATTAGGTTGGTAAGAACCAGTATACTTTTTATTACTATTATTATTATTATAAGCGAATTCAGGAGCTAAAGTGTTAGAAGTAACCGTAGGAGGCTCAGAGAAATCCCTACTACGACTATTATATTTTTCAAAATTACGACAGACACTAACCAACGAAGGAATATCAGTAATAGTTGTAGTCAAGAGACAGTTGGTATAACAAGGCCTAATATTGTTTAATAAAATTTCCAGTTTCTCACCATCTGGAACTGGATTGTCAAGGCGAGAAAACAACCCCTGCATTTTCGCTACATACAGGGTTATGTTCTCACCTTGACCTTGAGAGCGCAGTCTTATTTCAGACATTAATTTGAAATCATAGTTATGTGGGCTAAAATCCTGCTTCAATGACCCACACAACTCACTCCATGAATTTACATTGTTCCTAACGGAACGATACCAATGAAGGGCATCGTCCGAAAATATCTCATACGCGAAGGACAAGATCTTCGAGTCAGGAATGCCCCTAGACGAAATAAATTCATTCATTCTCTCTATGAAACCGCGCACACACGTTTTACCCGAGTACTTAAACTTGCCTAACTCCGAAAAAAGTTTACGGTCATAATTTAATGACTCGGAGGTAGGTGCAACACCGCCTGGTTGCTGTACTGCTGTCTTTGCGACGCTCGTGCCACTAATAGAGGAAGGTGACAAGGCTTTAAATAAGTTAAAGATGGAGTTGAACTCCTGCCAAATGGATTCATAACTTTCCCTGTCACTAAATTCAACACGCTGTAACCTATGATACACGTGGTGCAAGATGGATTCCGTCCTAGCGAACATCCTACTATTAAAGTCTACTTGCAATAGTTTTAAATTATTATTAGCTCGCGACAAGGACAATTCACTTTGCGATATATCCGCGGCGGGCTCGTAACACGACTCTGAAATGTCCTCCGACGGATAAAGAGGAAATAATTTTACTAATTGCTTCCGCAACTCGTCTACCGTATCTGACTTATCGCCCTTTCGTACAAGGACCTCATATTGTAGTTCAGTCTTGTTTAAATGGTGGTAGTTAATCGCGTACGACATTTTATTTAAGAAAAGAAAAAATAATACACGGCAAAACTGCAGAAGCAATTAATGTAAACAACGAACAATAGAATTAAATGTGAATTATGTGTTCCGTTCAGTAGGTATCGTCTACGAAGTCAATTAAATATCTTGTTATGATATTTTTTAAAAGGACAACGCGGTCACGCCACGTGCGCTGACCGGTTGTTTATTTAACGTACAAGGTAGTTAAATTAAATAAAAAAAGTAGATAATTCGCTTGCAGAAACGAAAGGAAAGTTTAAACTCTTTTTAACACAAAAGAAAGAACAAGAACAGTACCAACCTTGAACGGAACACTTTTTTTTTTTTTTTTTCACGACACACAGAAAAGAAAAAAAAATGGGCGTGCTCACCAAACCTCGTGCTTTTGCCTTAATACGTTGGACGCCACTGTAACGTAGTGGGTAGTTTAGGGAGATAAATGCAAACAACTCAGTACGACAATGTAGTATTATTCAGTTAAAAGTTTAGTACATACAATGTTATTAGTTTGTCACTATATATTTAGAAATCGCTACGTTAACACAAATATAGGTATAAGCTAATTTAGTACATACAATGTTATTAGTTTGTCACTATATATTTAGAAATCACTACGTTAACACAAATATAGTTTAAGCAAGCCGGTCTAATCAGAAGGATTTTGAGAGGATTCGATTACAAAGCACGAGGTTCGAAGGCTGCCCTATAGAAAGGCAAACACTTAGCTTCAGTCAGCAAGCCGGAACAAAAGGGAAGCGGCCGCGCCCCGCGTCTTCTTATATAATGGCCGCTGTGTAGGCCCCTCCACGACGCGCTCGCGCCATTGACGTGTAGCGAAGTGGAGCGCGCGAAGATGGACGCGTGAGGCACGTCACAAACTTTACGCTACCTATCCAATATTCAGAGTCGATTGAAAATGAGAAAATACATGTCAACAAAACATTAAAACATCTCGGTGACGCCATAAAGTCGTTGAAAGAGTCAGCTGACCAGACAGACAACGTTACGTCACATGATATACATCATTATACTGTTTCGTACGCGCTAATAATAGCAGCAATCTCAGCGATCCTGTGGTTCCTGTGGAGGAGGCGAAGGCACAGCCGTGCTGAGCCCCCTGTCGTCCGTACTGCAAGCGTACCTAGTGTTAGTGTATGTGTAAATCGAGCTGAGCCAAGCTCTAGTGCAAGTGATGTAATCCGATCTGATCGCGGACCAAGTGACAGCGGTGAACATAGTTTTATAAGAAAGTGGTCTAGTTTACGTATAAAAAAGCGAGATACGTCTACATCTCCTATCGCGAAACGAAAATCTGTGTTTACCATTGCTGACTCAACCGTTTGAGATCAGAATTGTGAGCTAGTATTAAGTTAATTTAGTTATATTGTTTTATCACCTTATAAACCATTGATCATCTATCATTGTCCTAACCGTCATTAGAATAGCTCACACTCATGTAACTTAGCCTTTGTTAAATCATTTAAGCTCAATCTCTCGTCTCGGGAGCATGTTCGATGTAATAATTCATCGAACACAATATTATGCTGAGATAGCATATAGTATGAGCACATGCACTGCGCGGCGTCGTTACCGTAAGTCATATTCGGAAGCGACCGCGTGCATTCGATTCATTATCATAATTATCAGCATTTAGTATTAGGTATCATAATTACAGCTTAATATCATTTTAATACAAATAAAAGTAATACAGTGTTAATAAAGTGTTTGATTGAATATCTCCTGAAGCAGCATCAGCAACGTTAGGTGTAGGAAATAGCCCCTACACCACTTAACTTAAGTTCTTGAGTGATGGCAGCAGGTCGTCCAGCGACCAAAAGGGGCGCGGAAAGAGGCGCGAATCATAGTACCCTCTATTTAACTATTCTTCACAAAAGCTCGTTAGTCCCGATATATTAGCACCAAGGCTTTGTTAGCCGCTAGATATCTTTCAGCGCTCATGATTTTGGTAACATCTTCAAATGGTTTTAAGACCTCGCATATTTGTCTTATGTATTTCCATTCCTCCATGGAAAATACAGGTAAATAACGTGCTTTACCCCTCAGGGCTTCTTAAAGTTGGCTCAATCGCAGCAACATTAAAAACGTAGAGTTCTATCGTGTTGGAACTGTGAATAATAAACTTTAAGCTGTGCGATGTTTTGAGCGGTGGCCTTATATTTTAAGTTTTTCTTTTGCCACATACTCCTTTTAAAATGTGTTACAGTCTTTTGTACTTTTGCAATCGTGTGAGCTATAGCATCATCGTTTACACAACAAGGTTGAATTTATGTGCATAACAGCCATAATGGGGCCACCCGAGTACCTTGGCCGCAGCCAGCATGTTACTGGCGTAGTCAAAAACAAAAAAAAACTATCATTTATGACCCATGTGCTGGCAATCTGTTGCAGTTGCTATTCTTTCCCTTGTGTGCTTGCAATCAAAATCTGCACATTGTTAAAGTATACTGGAAAATTCAAAGGTATTTTATACAAACTTCAAACTTCAAAATACTTTATTTCATAAAATTTATCACAAATTGTTTGAAATCGTCGTTTACTTAAAATTGAAGCTACATTTAAAATTATAGATCGACACAGACAAACGCTACAGCACTAAAAAAAGACGCGTTGTATTGTCAAATGTAAATTAAAGGAGAAAAATAAAACAAATCTACTACTCGAATCTACTTGTCTCTCTGTGTTGATCTATAAATTCCAGTTTCCAAATGGTAGGGCCAATGAGAAGAAACCTGGCAAAGAAACTCATGGCAACTCTTTTAAAATTCAGTTGTGTTTACAAATATTTTTTTTTACATTAATCATATACTCAATCAAAATATTTGACAGTACCAGACAGGATAATACACCATTTATACATCATAAAAAATAATAATCAAAGAAAAGAAAAATAGAAGACAAGCATGAGAACAAGGAAGACAGAAAAAAGAAAAAAAAAAGATAGAAAGGATACAATAATACAATTAGAACTTAGAGATAAAACAATACAGTAGCACACATAAATAAAAAAAGTGCATAAACTTGCGTCATTTGAAACAGCCTGGGAACAGAAGCATTTAATCCCATGCCTTTTTGTCTTTCGTGTAGTCTAGGATAGTATAATATCCCTTTACGATAAGTTTTTGTTTGACTACTTTCTTAAATTTATTAAAACTTAGATCTTGAATGTCTTTCAGAATTTTATTATAAAATCGCACACATTGACCCTGAAATGAACTATGTATTTTTTGGAGCCTAGAATACGGATGAATAAGTCCATCTTTATTTCTAGTATTTATACTATGGACATCACTTCTTTTGACAAATTGGTCTTTATTTTTATGAACATAAATTATGTTTTCATAAATGTATTGACTTGCTACAGTTAATATATTGATTTCCTTAAATTTTTCTTGAAATGATTGCCTCCTACCTAAATTATAAATTGCACGAATAGCTCTCTTCTGCAGCACAAAGATAGAATAAATGTCGGCAGCATGCCCACATAGTAAAATACCGTATGACATTATGCTGTAAAAATAACTAAAATATACTAACCTGGCAGTTTCTATGTCTGTCAGTTCTCGAATTTTCCTAACGGCATAAGCTGCAGAACTTAGTCTCTTTACCAATGTCCTAATATGTGGGCCCCACTGAAGCTTAGAGTCTAGTGTTATACCAAGAAATTTTGTAGTGTCCACAAGGTCTACCTGATCCTCCTTAACTGTTATTTTGCTTTTTACTTCTTGTACATTCGGCGTTATAAATCTAACACATTTGGTTTTGCGGCTATTAAGGAGCAAGTTATTAATGTCAAACCAACGAACAACTTTAGAGATAGCCAAGTTTACTTCGTCAGTGCTAGTCTGTTGTCGTTTCACTTTAAATAAAAGCGAAGTGTCATCGGCAAACAAAACTATCTCATGTTGATCTTTAACTAGATGTGGTAAATCATTTATATAGATGAGAAACAAAAGGGGTCCAAGTATGGAACCTTGCGGAACGCCCATTTTTACGACAGATCCTGGAGATAATTTTCCATTAATATTAACTCTTTGTATTCTATTATTTAAGTAAGACGTGAAAAGATCTAATCCAAGTTTACCTAAGCCATAGTGATGTAGTTTCCGTAAAAGTGTATCATGATCGACACAGTCGAAAGCCTTGGACAAGTCACAGAAAATACCTAAAGCATCGTAAGACTTCTCCCAGGCGTCATATATATGTTTTACAAGCTCCACACCAGCATCGGTTGTGGAGCGACCCCTTGTAAAACCAAATTGTTAAATATGTAAAATTTTGTATCTACTTAAATATGTTTGCAGTTGGTCTGCAATAAGTTTTTCAAAAAATTTACTGAAAGTTCTGATGTACAGCCAGATTTATACAAAGGAACAATTTTGCTGGATTTCATTAAATCAGGAAACACACCACTATCTATCGAATGATTAAATATAAGAGCTAAATGCGTTGCAACTGAGTAAATAATATGTTTAGTAACAACTACAGAATTATCCCATAAATCTGCTGTCTTTTTGACATTAATGGTATTAAAAGCTTTAATTATATCAAAAGGAGTAACATGTTCAAATTCAAAATCATTGTTGAAGATCGGTACATTATCCTTTAAAATTAATTCTGCGTTTGAAGAGGTGAAGAGTTCAAAGATTGAGTAGTAGTAATTGGAATATCAGTGAAAAATTGTTCAAAGGCAGTGGCGACTTCTACATCTGATGTGGTTGTTGAGTTATTGATGTTTAAGTTGTACTCAATGTCGCGGTTGACTACTTTGCCTGTCTCACTATTGATAATATTCCATATGGTCTTAATCTTGTCATTACTGTTTTTAATTCTTGAACTCAGAAAACGTGATTTAGCTACCTTGCAAAGCTTCCTAAATAATTTAGAATAATTATTAACATAACTCTGAAATGTATCACTAAAATTATAGTTCCTTTCTTCATAAAGTTCTATTTTTCCGTATTCTACTCTTATGTAATCCTACTGTTGCCCATTCACTGAATGTGGCGTTGCCTTTAATTAATATTGTTTTTGGTATAAAAACTGATTTAAACACATTACAATAAGTAGTAAAAAAATTATCAAATAAAGTGTTTACACTATCATCCGCACTGATAATTGGTGTGGAACTAAAGGCTAACTCAATTTTGTTTTTAAAACATTCAATTCTATGCGCAGTTTTAGGTCGACAATGTTCTTAGATACATTTTGTTCCCTCCTATTTAAAAATGTAATCTGCTGACCAGTGTGGTCTGACTGAAGCTTATTAATTAATAATTTATCAGTAATTACAAAATTAATAAATACATTATCTATACATCTTGCTGTTTAACTTATTTAAATTGCCCCTATGTCCACTAAACAAGACTAATGTGGTTTCCTTATCAAAACTCAACTTTGATATTTTATCTAATATATCACTATATCCTAATTGAGGCTGACACATATTACTAAAACATTGCTCAGAAGCATGTAATAAAGAACCTAAGCCTTTTCCAATTTCATCACAAAACATTATAAATTTATTGTTATTTTTTGTATGTCTTATACCAGGTTCATTTGAATTATCTACATTGTTACATATATTATGTGTAAGTGAGGAGAAGGATATATCATCATGGGAGTTTGTTGATTGATTCAGACTAATCATTGACAATGAGTCATTCCGACAGTTACATGAACTAACAAGCCTCCCAATAGCTAACACCTGTTCCTTACTTTGTTTTTCTGTTAAACTATACTTATAAGATAATGTATTCAGTTGTTCCTGAAGCCGGTCAACATCACATTGCAGTGCCCGTGTATCTTGCAAATATTGAGATGACATGTTGTCCAACTCCAAGGAGTACATACTGATTTGGTCAATGAGTTGCAACCTTTGCCTATTTAAATTCATACTGTCAATAAAAAACTTATGCTTATGAATCAATCTTTTAGTTCTAGATCTCTTAATTCTAATGTACTTTTTAAGTTTATTCTTGCTGCAATTTGATATATGTAAAGTTTGAGTTTACTTTGACGGGTGTAACATCTTGAGTTAGGTCAATGACCATGCAAGGGTTGTTTATATCAACTGCAGCAGAATTGACGCTAGGGGCTACCAGCTCCTTGAATAAACTTTGGTTTGACACTGCTAGCTGGTTGTGTTTATGAGTCTCAAATGATGCTATGGTGGTATTAGCCTCTTGAAGCTGTCTTTCCAGTATCTTGATTCGGTGTAAGGCCTGCTCATACTCATCCCTATAAGAATCAAAGCTGTCAACAAGGAGCTGGAGTCTGTTCTGAGCGTCAGTGGCAATATCTAATTTGGAATGCAACTCTGATATCCTACTTCTAAGAGTTTCATTATCACCTAACGTTTCTAGCAATACTTTTTCGTTGTCATTTCTTTCACTCATTAGTTGATCACATTTCTCCTTTACGGCTTTAAGTTCTAGTAGTGTCAGTTGGAGTTTGGACTCTGCCTGACGAGCAACGGCTTTGCGAGTTTGCATCATAATGTAATTATTTAAAAGTTAACCAATGAGAGGTTATGATGTCAAAATGAATTAATTAATTGTATTCTAATTGTAATATAAACTTGTGATTTGTCAAAATTAGAGAAAATATTATAAATACCTTATAGAGATGACAATAATTCGCAGTATAACACAATACAACACAAAACAGTTGATATTTTTCACTAACGAAATCCGCACCAACTGTCACTTTTCTTAAATTTTATAAAATTCACTCAAAATACGCTAATATGTAAAACTATTTATCTCTAATACATTTAAAACATTAATGCTTTGTAATAAATTTGGTTTTCAATAGTTAATAACAGCAAAATAATTAAAATATAATAAAATTTATAGGAACAATTCAAATCAGCCGTATATCCGAGGGTTGCCACAGCCCTTTATCGATAAAAAGACCAGTAATAGTAATGTACTCAAGCAAATAGTACTGTGTAAATAGTAGTATGTAATTTTAATTAAATTTAGAGGCCTCACATTGTTTATTTATTTTGTACTAGCTGATGCCCGCGGTATCACCCGATTAATTGTTATTTTACACCATAAACTACCTATATTCCAAATTTCATCAAAATCCATTTAGTAGTTTTTGCATGAAAGGGTAACAAACATCCATCCATCATCACAAACTTTTGCATTTATATATTAGTAGGATAGGATAAGCAAAGGTGTGTCACTTTAGTGCCTAACAAATAAGGTGAATATTATCTTCACTAAATAAAAAGAAGGAAAACTTGAAATTAAACCGTATACCAATCCGTCTGCAAGCGTGGTATTAGTAGGCCAAGTATCCCTCCGTCAAGGAAGGAGGCCCGTCCCTGTAGTGGGACATTAATGGGCTGTTATGATGAAATAAGTTGACAATTACGAATTTAAGCTCTCTAGATATATCAGACCCACAGCTTAAAAAACCAGTCAAGTGCGAGTCTGACTCGCGCACCGAGGGTCCTGTACAACCTAATTATTTTCCCGCCAAATTGTGATAACGTCAGGATTCAGCTGTTTAAATACAATTTTTCCCGCCAAAATTCAATGACGTCACGACTTAGCTGTCAAAATATATTTTCCTGCCAAAATTCTGTGACGTCACGACTCATCTGTCAAAAATTCTATGACGTCACGCCTATCTGTCAAAATTGACAGCTGTCAAAAAAGTGACAGGGGTATCAAATATTTTTCACGACGTCACAAATCATCTGTCAAAAATTCTGTGACGTCACGACTCATCTGTCAAAAATTCAAAAACGTCACGGCTCAGCTGTCAAAATATATTTACCCGCCAAAATTCTGTGACGTCACGACTCATGTGTCAAAAAATCAAAAACGTCACGGCTCAGCTGTCAAAATATATTTGCCCGCCAAAATTTTGTGACGTCACGAATCATTTGTAAAAATTCTGTGACGTCACGGCTCAGCTGTCAAAATTTAATTCTGTGACGTCACGACTCAGCGTTCAAAAATTCAATGACGTCACTACTCAACTGTCAAAAAATATTTTCCCGCCTAAATTCTGTGACGTCACGACTCATCTGTCAAAATTCTATGACGTCACGGGTCACGTGACCAAAATTCTATGACGTCACAGGTCACGTGACCAAAATTCTATGACGTCACAGGTCACGTGACACAGCTTTCCCGCCAAAATTCTATGAAATCAAAATATAATATGATTGCTATTAAAAAGTAGCCTATGTTCTTTCTCAGGGTCTAAAGATTGTCTGTACCAAATTTCATCGCAATCCGTTCAGCCGTTTAGGCGTGAAAGAGTAACAGACAGACAGACAGAGTTACTTTCGCATTTATAATATTAGTATGGATTACATTTGATTTCCTTATAAATACAAACAGATGCTTAGGTACACAGTTAACACATCATATAGATGTTTACACAGTTAACAACAGAGATGCGCAATCTAATAAATAGAACGAATCAGATATTTATAAATCTTTTATACATATATTTGTAATTTTAGTGACAGCCGAACGTAGACGCATTCTGAATGTTAAAATCTATAAACTCTTCAAACACGACGTAGAAAAGAAATATTATTTTGACTAGTTTGTTTACATTGTAGTGTGAAGCTTGATTGATTTGTTTACCTTTTCAGGAATACATTATTATTCATTCTTGAGTTCTACTCTACTTACCTACATATTTATATAAGTACATTGGAATTATGCTTTAAAAGTAATGTAAAATAAAATGCAGATTAGATAAATAAATAGATATAAAATGCAATAGAGTTATAATGTTGTTATGTATCTATCCTGATTTTCCTTCATACTTGACAGAGGACTGTCAACCTAGTTGTAAATAATTATATATCTTCTTAGGTAATTTTTAAATTAAATACTTTATTCACATCAAAGACTAGGTTGGCGTATTTAAAAATCAGCATATATACATAATTGAATTATTGAAAGAACACAGTATTCAATTCGTCATACAGATGCTTACACAGTTAACGAGGCTTATGTTGTTGTAATAATAAAAAAGAGTTTACAATTTGTCAAAGAAATACTTAGACAGTTAACAAGGCTTAAGTTGTTGTTACAGTCGCAAAGAGTACCTATTTAGTTAACACAGCATAAGTTGTTGTAATGGTAGAAAACAATATTCAAGTCGCCATATTTTGTTGTTATAGTAGAAAATACACACCTCAACAAAGTCTAGGGATATTTTTTACAAAGTTGTGAAACTCAAAAAAATTGGTTTGGAATTTTGTTTTTTTTTTTTATTCTTTTGGTAAAAACTTACTTAGTTAACCTTTTTCAACCATTCTAAATTTGATTTTGAAAAATAAAATTAAAAATAAAAGATTTACGCGGCTTAAACGTAGTCAAGTTCGAAAATTTCATTTACCAATAGTAAGTTTTGACTGCTTTTTTGTGTAAAATTCAAGTTTTATAACAATTTAAACGTTTATTTCGAATAAATGATATTGTGTGCAGCAAGCAGCGGCGCCATTTCATCAGAAACAAAATGTTATGGGCAGTAGGCATGCTCCCAGCTGCAGGTATAGTCGAAAACGAAATGGCTTTATCAGTTTTGACAAAAAATTCTATCATAATTCAAATTCATTAAGATCGTTTTTTTATGTTTTTGCGTGAGCTTGACGTCATTGGTTGACCGTATTCAAAACTATGCTTAGATTAAAAGTACAATCTATTTTAAACTTTCACTTCAACGTAATAAATAATAAAATTACTAACACAATACAAATGTCACTAATTAAACTGTAGAGTTTGTATGTATATAATGATCCTTTGATAAGATATTATCATGAAAAACCATGAAAAACCATTAAATAATTTAAAACTAAAGTCAACTTGTTACTTGTGACATTACAAGCTTGTCATTTCAGAAAAACTGAAAATGTAGAATTCCATTGTATTAAAAAAACAGAACAGAAATGTAGTATTTAAATATTGGCTGGTAAGCCACCCAATTGTTGGCACCTTAAGAGTGGACTTCGTGTCAGACTAAAATATAAAATATCATAAAATAATAAAATTCTTTAATCTTTGCTTATACTTAATCATTATTATGTGATTGAATAGTATTAAATAAATATTATTGGCACTAATTCCAATAAGGGGATTCTGATAAATTTATTGTTGCTATGTTGACACATGAAATAAATAAAAGATGATAAAAATATTAAATAAATAATATTTGAACTTGAATAATCATACTGAACTTGAATAATCTATAGTGTTTTCTTTCTTTTTACTCACTTTTTACTCTTAAGTGCCAATAATTGTAGGACTTCTAACGATTAGGTGGTTTACCCTAATTTGTTTTATATTTTAAAATTACGAAAACTTTAAATTGAAATATGCGCTTATGACGTCATACAAGAAATGATAGGGATGGACATAGAAGGAAAAAAGAGAGAAATTCATTAGATTATAATGTTTTACCGAAAATATGCTTTAGTAACAGTCAATAACGTTGACTTTACTATTTGTTTTTATAAATACCTAACGACTATTTGCTAATACAAGAGAACTGATATGTCAAAGTAGCGTCATGATTTAGCTGATGTTTTGTTGTGCGATATTGAACCTAATAGTTTTATGACATGCAACTAACAGTAACTCTAGAGGTGATAAAGCCATTTAGTTTTCGACCATACTAAGCGGAGTATTGCTGAAGAGATTAGAACAATAAAAAATAAGAAATCAGGGTTATGGTCACGTTATCGTGCTCCTGGTGAAGTGGCTGAAAGATACCACAGCAAAAAGTCTATCACCACTTAACGACATGATCGATTTTTGCAAGTTCCCGCGAAAAGACAGCCAAATGTTACTACCATGCAGCTGGTGTAGAGGCTCCAGCTCTTGGTGAAGCCTCTTGCGGTTGACCAAACTGTCAGGAGAAGTCAGCACGAAGCCCACCTTTATGCTCGCATACCGTTTTATACACCAGCACTACGCCGAGCGAATCGCGCACGACGACAAGAGTCGGCTCGTGAACATTTGCTCTGCAAAGATAACCTGTGATCTGTAGTAGTGTTTACACATGAGTCCCGGTTCGGTTTCCACTCGGATTCACGTAGAGAACGTGCTTGGCGAGTTCCTGGTTGTGATAGCCGTCTACAACATCCTCAGGAAATCTATTCATACCACGATAGAACAAATTATGGTTTGGACGGGAAATTTGTATCGGTCGGAGAACAGAGCGCGTTTTGATCAGAAACACCATGTCGGCTGAAAAATAATTTAACGAGGTGCTAGTACTAATAATACACCCCCATAGACTACAATTGGGCCAAATGTTCAAGTTCATGGACAATAACACCCGTTCGCATAAAGCGCGAGTAATGACGAGCTGGTTGCATGAGCACGATGTATCGATTTTATGCTGAACTACTCAATCCCCTATCCTCAAAACCATAAAATACGCGTAGGACATGTTCAAAAGAAGGGTTTTGGTGATTTTCCTGCATAAAATTGCGATGGCAGGGCAACTTTTTTTGCATCCTAGTTGGACCTGGAACAATATACCGCACCAAGACCTGGATAACATAATAAAAGCATGAGAAACCATTGCAGGACCGTTATTTACGGTTTTTTTTTAATGTGCTGACAACTGATTACTTACATAACAGTTAAAAACAGATTAATTTTTGCTTATATCACTTTTGCTTAAGAAACACATTCATTGTTAGTTTCACCAATTTTCCAAGTTTTTTTTTTTTTGAATAAAAAATTATTTATGCATAAATAATCCTTTTATTTAATTCTGGATTGTAGCCTGATAAATTGTCTTTATAAAAATATAAACATGTTGTATGCTATCTTCAATAATTTTGAAGTTAATTGAGTAAATACCAAATATCCCTAGACTTTGTTGAGGTGTGTAGCAGTGGCGAAGGGTGGATTTTTATAAAAGGGAAGCCGAAGATTCCGTGGACTTTCGTTCTACTTTATATTACTATTATTCTGTAGTTCATAGGTATTCGTAGGCGCCCCAAAGTGCGCCGGCGTTTCTTATATTTATAATTTAATTTCACGATGTTTTATCACACAACACATTATTATGGATAGACAATATAATCTAACACTATTAACGTGTCCCTTATAACAACAAACTATTAAATTTGCTGATAAATAATACAAACAAGTACTTACAAAAATATTCCATAGGATCCCAACGCACTACGACAAAAATAAAGTCAACCAATGCATAACAATAATACACAATCATAAATAATTAAACATACAAATTTTACTACTTTAAAGTACGTAGTACATAATTACCTCAATGACTTTAAACAAGAAAGCGAATTTTATAACCTATTTGCAGAAAATAAATAATTCTGTTTTTTCTTTTCTTCTAATGGTCCTATCGTTTACCGATGATTCTGCCAAAGTCAAGATGGAGAGAATAAAAAAATAAAAACAAATAAATATAATTAAAAGCTGAAAATTCAGAAGAAAGACTGATTTCTATCAGATTTAAATTTTTTTTTTTTAAATCTCATTTATTTAAAGATAGCCATACATCGTATAGATTTAAATAATTGATAAAAACAAAAAGAAATGTCAATGGCAAATTAAGTACTTAACGTAAAATGAAATTAAACTTCGTTACAATTGGTCGGTCCACTGGTTGCAATAGTGCTTTCTCGCTCTCGCAATGTTGTAGTTGTATCTTTTATCCTTGTCATAAGCCGGTGGCCATCGGCTTATATGGTACCTTAGATCGACGAAGACAAAGTGTCACGTGGCCGTACGATTTCCGTACGTATTGTTGTACTGGATTCCTAATTTCGCGACCGGCTTACCGCGCCCCGCGCATGCGCGCTTTAGGTACTCTCTGACTGACCCATAACAAGTGGTTAGTTGACAACCTTTAATTACTAGATGGCGTTATGAGTACGTAAATAATCATATTGAAAATTATTATTACTATAATTTTGTATTATTATTGCGATTTACGTAAGAGAATACTTTTTTGTTTTATATTATTTTGTATTGAGTGGATGTTGCATCATTGATTTATAATTGATTAATAGACAATGCTAAGCGGTTTTTGCAAAGGTAAGCCGGTAGGAATCGAGTTATATGGACACTTCGCCACTAGTGTGTAGTATGTATTTAATTCGTCATATAGATGCTTACACAGTTAAGTTAATGGTATAGTAGAAAAGAGTATCTATTCAGTTAACAAGGCTTACGTTGTTGTTAAAATAAAAAAGAGTATACAAGTTGTCATATAAATAATTAGACAGATTAGTTAAATAAATAGATATAAAATGGTATAAAGTCATAATGTTGTTATGTATCTATCCTGATTTTCCTTCATACTTGACAGGCTTAGGACTGTCAACCTAGTTGTAAATAATTATATTTCTTCTTAGGTAATTTTAACATTCAATATTTAATGCACATCAAATACTAGGTTGGCGTATTTAAAAATCAGATACATGATTGAATTATTAAAAGTAAAATAATGAACTTATTACTTTAAAAAAAATTGTAATAAACAGTAACTCTATTCATCTATCAAATGCAATCATTCTTTATTTTTTTATATCATATAATTCTGTAATAGTCGTCTCAAGTCATGGAAATGCTTACACAGTTAACAAGGCTTAAGTTGTTGTCGTAGTAAAATAGAGTATTTAATTCGTCATAAAAATACTTACACAGTTAACAAGGCTTATATTGTTGTTATTGTAGAAAGAGTACCTGTGCAGTTAAACAGGTTTATGTTGTTATACAAAAAATACTTACACAGTTAACAAGTCATAGAAATGCTTACACAGTTAACAAGGCTCAAGTTGTTGTTATAAAAGAACAATTCAATTCGTCATACATTGTTGTTATAGTAGAAAAGAGTACCTATTCAGTTGACTTATAAAAAATAGGCAAAAAATGTGTGTAGTCCGTCCCACAGACCGACGCGCGGTTATTGGAAGTTACACAAGCCATAGAAATACTTACACAGTTAACAAGTGATTAAGATGTTTACACAGTTAACAAGGCTTCAGTTGTTGTTATAGTACAAAAGAGTAGGTACCAATGCAGTTAACAAGGCTGATGTTGTTGTTATAGTAGAAAGGGTATTTAATTCGTCATACAGGTGCTTACAAGTTAACAAGGTCAAATTTGTTGTTATAGAAGACAAGCTGGCCTGTTCTATTCGTCATAGAAATGCTTACACAGTTGACAAGACATAGAAATACTTACACAGTTAACTTTTTTTCTGGGCCAGTTTGTGTAACATCTATACTCACGTACGATCTCATGGACCGAACTTAAGTAACCCTACCCTTTCTTGAGTTTATACTGAAAGACCCTGAGTAAATATTATTCTTTCTTAAAACTATAAGATGTGGAAAAACAAAACATATTAATCACTTTCATATTTATGAGTTTTTTAATATGCAATCAGTATTTCATTAACAGTCTCAAAAACAATGTTGCTGAAGAATATCTTTCACCTCGCTATGATTTTCATGGTCATAAACAGTAATTTCAGTTTCCTCTTTTAACGTCGTTTCCATTTGTTCGGTATTTATCGAATTTATAATAAAATATATATTATAATTAAAATGTAACCTGTAAAATAATGAGGTAGAAGTTAAAATTACATAAACAGTAGCACCTAGGTATATACGCATCAGTCTTACAGACCGATTGGCGCCAAGTACGGCTACACGTGTGCTTTCCACGACCTTGTAGGGTACAAGGAGTTGAAGCCAGTAACAAATCCGGCAGCCAGCAAAAAGCTTGAATTCGCAGCGTATTTAGAAGCCATTCCTAAATTTAGGAAACTTTAAAAAGATAAAAATTGTAGGTATAGTAAGTAAGTAGATAATTTTCCGATCGTTGTTTTTTTCTAGTGCAACATCTTCATCAAAGGTACGTCACAAGGACGGTGTAGCACAGTGAAAGCGGTGTCAGTGTTTACCTTTATTAGAAATCAAAGAGACTGCATCTGAGCTAAGTATCATAGCTAGAATTTTCTTAAATTTCAGATATAATATAATCATCATCAGATATCAATTATCAGAACAAAGATTTCTAAGCCTTGTTATTTCTGTCAAAGACCTGTCGTCATGTGGTCGATTTAATAACTTGTTGGCATCCAAATTCGATACAACTAAGCCTTCAAAACTTTTTACACGACTAAGCGCAACATATACTTGTCCTTATGCAAAATTTTTTTTACCTAGGTCGATCACAGCCCTTTCGAGGGTGGTACCCTGTAGTTTGTGCACTGTGACCGCCCAGCTTAATATAAGCGGCAGCATACGACGCTCAACATCTCCGTATCCTCTTACTGCCTGAAACGTAGTACTCAATGGAGGAATGGGGACACAACCACTTCTATCTTTTAGCCCATGACCAATAGAGTCGTCGTCAAATTTTACGTAGACGGCTTCTGGTAGCTCCCCATTCTCAAGTTGATCTCTCCTTAGGGCCGGCCATTTTATTTTTTTTATTATCCCCATAGCTCCGTTTACTAAACCCTCAGAAACGTCAATGTTACGTCTCAACATCACTCGGGATTCGACGCTAATATTTATTGATGACAGAAGACCACCACAATTATTTACGTCTTTGGGAATAACATTCTCTGGTGGTTTTCTACCATATGTTGCTACTTCACGAGACTCATCCACTGCGTTTATTCTATATGTTCTATGGAACTTTGAATTTTCCTCGCTCATTTTATCATTGTAATCGTCAACTTGCCTGATAGTAGGAAAAATACGAACAGCTACTCCATCGGCAAATTCTCCATTTAAAGGCACATGCCGCCGCTCGCATAATAACCCTAGCTTAGCCGTCGTCAGTTCTCCTACCCGTAAGTTGTTCAATAAATCAATGAATTCGGTATCATTGCGCTGTCGCATACTCGTATTTGTGGTCAGTTCACAAAAAGAAAACTGATGCCATAAATTAACCTCATCTGATAACCAAGAAGGCTGGATAAAACACCAATTCCCTTTCACCGGAGGAAGCTGAAATATGTCGCCAAAGACCAAAATGTTGACTCCACCGAACAATTTGTCATTGTTCTTATATTCCTGAAGCCTTAGGTGAATTATTCTGAGGTTCTCATAGGATACCATAGAAATTTCGTCTATGATAAGCCAATTTACATAGCGCCATTTACGCCTTTCATTTTCAAGTCTTTGACCTGTAATTTTTTTGTAAGACATAGTATTTCTTTTCTCAATCGGTAGCAGAAAAATACTATGTAGCGTTTAGCCAAAAATCTGACGAGCAGCAACCCCAGTTAATGACCCAACTTCCACAAACTTAGGTTTTAGTAGTATATCTACTGTTGGTGAATAACAACGCTTAATATGCTCCACAATTAATTTTAAAAGAAAAGACTTTCTTGACCTTGCAAATCGTTTTCGATAGCCGCTGTAACTTTTTGAAATAAATTCTTCTGCTGGATATTTAAACCTCGAATGCTACCCAAGAACAGTTCTTCTGACATGACAGCTCGTTCTCCCACGTCTTCACAAAAGTTATCATTGTCATTTACAATATGTTCACCAACACATAACATGGTAGTATTGGCGACATCAGTTTCACGCGCAGCATTAAGCGCAGTAACTTGGGCAACAGCCTGTTGAATAATTTGTATAGCATGACCAAAGTGTTCTGCACTGAGGTTTTCCTGTAACGGGCGAAAATCTCTTTGACGTCTTATAAAACAGTTTTCAGTGGTTTCATTTTCTAAAAGTAACTCGTTTTCATTACGGAATGGTATGTGGCATACTATCAAACTGTAATAATATGCTTCTTTGTCACTATTAATTGCATAATAGCGGGTACGTAATACTGCCGCCCTATTTCTTACACGCATTGTCGTATTGTCCTGCAATCTGATATACCTCACTGGTGCAATATCTTCATTTCTCAGTTCCGCATCACCATTGTCCTCTGACCATGTCACGTTAGAGACGGTTTTATAACGAATAGCGAATTCACCTAGACTTAAATCCTCCAGCTCGATAGGACGTAACACATAACGATCAAAAATGTTATTGTAAATAGTTGTTTCATCGCTGTCAAATCTCAAAAGTCTGAAGCGTTCTTCCGGCCTACAACTATTAATAAAAACAGTCTTTCGAGACGACATTTTAATGGTAAATGGCATAACCTGTATGCACATTCGGGTGCGCTTACCAAACGTTGATTTAATATAGTCATTGATACAGAAAATAATTGTTTCCAAACATCACCACCTTGTCTCTTAGCTTTAGAAATAGCATCTCGTATCACCTCACCCGTATCATGTGGTTCACATTTACTCGCATATTTTGCAACGTAGTAGGCTACAGCAGTGTAACTACCACACGGTTGTACGTCAATGTTTGCTTTCCTTATACTTAAAAGAACTGCATTGTAATTGTTAACCATACTTTCAGTAGACGTTCTTTTTAATAAACAGAATCGTCCATTATTGGCAAGTGCTTCATCTGGACCTAGACAAATGGTACTATCACTTGCTGGTTTTGGAAATCAAAATCGGCAACCTTGGTCTTGACGATTTTTTTTACATGTTGCAGTATGTTTATGAATCTGCAAATCCTCGACTAACTTTCGCAATTCGAAATCGTTATGATTCAACGAACATGAAACTACCTTCTCAATTACGTCTATTCCTTGTGGTGTTGAAAATTCCGGAACATTACTACACCAAATTAACATGTGCAAATGTGGACTACCGCGGATTTGAAACTCTACGCGGTACCAGAAATCTTCAATAGGACCTCCCAAGCAATCTTGACTGTGCTTTAAGAACCGCATTAGAGCGTTAACACGCAGTGTGAATTGTCGTGCTATCACTACTGGATATTTTTGTACTAGTTCTAAGCGCTCTGGGAAGGTCAGGCGTTCGGTGTCATCAATATCACGTCCATCTGCGATTAGTAAGGCTTTTATCATATCTGGCAAATTCAAATCATTGCAAGAAAATGTCAAAAACCATGTTGGAGGTCCTAAAGTTTTAACCATTGCAATCAGTTCAGAGCAACATTTTTGCCAATATGACGCTGACCCTCTAATATTTCGCATAGTTAGGTGCATGTTATCTACAAGACCCTGAGATGTTTGCTCTCCATTACCTCGTCGCATCCTGCATGATACAGATACACTTGATTTTGCCCGAAAATATTCCACAATGGATAGAGCATAAAATAAATATTCATTTCTATTAAACCTCTTGTCAACATTCATTATGCGGTTTTGAAAGTAATCAAGGGGTGAACATGGATATTCTCTTTCCTCTCCAAAGCCATTTTTGCCATCTGGATAAAGAAAATACCAACACAATTCCTCCATACGGCGTTCACGCTCCAAATTCAAAGGCGGTGCAGTTTTTCTTGTGATTGCTGCCAATCTCATTGTATCATTATCTCCTAAAGAGCTATTTATTCTAACAACACTTTCTAAATTGGGTACATTGTCGTCTATGTGTCGGAGCATACTTGTCGATTCTATGTAAACTGAGGAACTATGCTCTGGTTGTGGTATTTCGCGAGATTCGATGACATGTTTTGTTGGTTGAAGGGGATTACTAATTTGTATTATTGGAGGAAGGGAATTGGTGTTTGGTGTATATGTTGGACTCTCTGTCTCTGGTCTTAACGGCGGTATTTCGTCGTCTGAAGCTATGATTAATGATGTTAACGAAAACACATTCAAATTATCTTGAAGATTCCGTTCTGACACTTTATTTGGAGATACAAATAAAGTTCGACGTAATACTACATGTAAATCTTCAATTAAACTAAAGCGCATGCAGCAAGCGGTACCATTTATGGGAGCTGAAGCTCCTTTGGGACCACATGCATGGGAATTTAAAAAAAAGTAAAATTGATTTTCACCTACAGTTCTACAATGTATTGCTACCGAGATGGCGTTTGCTGTAAGTATCCCATTTAAGTATTGTCTAAATAATATTCACAATGCGTTTTTTAAGTTAGGGAAGCCATCGGAAGAGTTGTCGTTATCTATGTGACCGTTCAAGTTGGTTTCCTCAAGTACGGTGATCAGTAATTTTTGCCTATTATAAGTAAGTCTGGGACTTAGGTCTGTCACAGCAAGATAATCAGGATTCATTTCGCCGAACGCAGGATTGTCTCTGGCAGCGATACAGTCATTATAGTATTTATCGCCAATCATTAAAATGTAATCCAGATCACTTTTGGCCCACCTGTTAGGATCCAATAAACTAAATGCTGCACAAGCAACAGCCGCTATCCCAGTGCATTGCTTACCTAGAGATGAATTAAAACGAGAATCACCTTGGTGAAATGATCCGCGTAATATAGCTCTGTTCTCACTCAAAGCTATATAATGACTCGACAAAAATTCTGAGGCAACACTGTCCCGTTCTGGAATGGAATTTTCTGTTATTTGGACTAAAGGTACCATGTTCAATATACTTTCGTGATGTACTTGAACATCTCTGTAAAGATGGTTATTGGAAATTAACCAAGTTAATGCTTGATTAATTCTTTGCATGTCCACGACGAACTCTTAAGAGCATGAAAGGTTCTCGAGACTTTCGACAACCAAAACTAAACCAGCTTGATGTGGTGTCAGTGGTAATTGCTCAGCTATTTCTACAACATCCTTTGCAAATAAAACAACTTGGCCCTTGCACCAATTTTGACTGAAGCGATTATTAAGTTTAACAGTTTTTAAAAAAGGCACGATTCGACATAAAAACCGTTCTTCAATGCTCGTCAAATGCTAGGCTAATTCCTGTGGTATTTCTGCTGGCATCATTTTATTCCAGTAAGCAGTGGGTGGAATTTTTCTTTTCTTTATATTATTATAACAGCGTGAGCACGTTGTTACTGTACCTAAAGCAATCAATGCTTCAGGTAAAAGGGCACTATACATACTTGTATCTAATTGCAAATTGAAACGCTGTTGAGGTTAAATATTTCTTTTACAAACACCGCATGATACATTTGCAAAAATATTTATAGCCGTTTCAAAAGATTGTTCATTTGTGATATCCCTTCTAACATGTCTGGCTTGTTGCATTGCAGTGAGTCGACACAAACGAGCCTCGGGTGTTTCGTTCGATAAGCGATCATGGATCAAGCCCAGACGGTGAGCAGGTTGATCCTCCGTCTCATTAGATAATCGATCATGGATCAAGCCGAGACGGTGAGCACGTTGATCCTCCGTCTCATTAGATAATCGATCATGGATCAAGCCGAGACGGTGAGCACGTTGATCCTCCATCTCATTAGATAATCGATCATGGATCAAGCCGAGACGGTGAGCACGTTGCTCCTCCGTCTGATTAGATGATCGATCACGGTTCAAGGCGAGGCGGTAAGCACGTTGATCCTCCGTCTCATTAGATAATCGATCATGGATCAAGCCGAGACGGTAATCACGTTGATCCTCCGTCTCATTAGCTAATCGATCATGGATCAAGCCGAGACGGTGAGCACGTTGCTCCTCCGTCTGATTAGATGATCGATCACGGTTCAAGGCGAGGCGGTAAGCACGATGATCCTCCGTCTCATTAGATAATCGATCATGGATTAAGCCGAGGCGGTGGGCACGTTCCTGCTCCGTCTCATTGGATAGACGATCGTGGAACAAGGCAAGACGGTGGCTACGCTTTTCGATGTTCTCCCTATTTAAAACTTTTGTTATGTAAGTCCTTTTTTGTGAAAGCCGATTTTTACGTTGTTCACTAGTCTCTTTTGAAATGGCATTTGAGGTAGATTTCCTACTTTGAGAAAGGCGTTTCTCCCGTTCTTCGTTTGTCTCATTCAAGCGCCGTTGTCTCATATGAGCAGCGCGTTTCGTAGGTCTACCCATATTCAGACAAAAAATAAAACTTATAGAATTGAGATTCACTAAAAAGGATAATGGGCAAATTTCATACAAAAAAAACCCAGGATCAACAGAACTAATATATATCCCTCATTATTACACATGTTAAACTTATGTAATTTTCATTATTTGTTTATTGTATATGTATGGGGTATGAGAGATATAAGGCTCATAACAGTTAGCTATGATATTTATTTATTTATTTATTTATTTATTTATTTATTTATTTAGGCTCACAATACACGTTACAAGCAGTGTAAATTATTACATAAATTATGTTAAATAAGATCTGGCTTGGAACATAAATTTTGCGTGCACGGCAAAACAGTAACGTCGTGAATACATATTAAACTATTTTCTTCTTAAGTCTAAAAATGCTCCCAAATCATTAAATTTAGTTTTAATCTTAATTTATACCCTATATGTATGTCGCAAGCCACATGGTCACATGATTTGTAATCATATCAGTATTAACAATAAAAACAACATTAACACGATCAACAATATCAACAATATCAACAATGGTGAAACATAGTTATGATTGAAGGACATCCCTCAATTTACTGCAAAATGATGTTACATTTAAGAATATGTCCAAATCATTATTTTTCTTGACCAACTCATTATACTGTCTACACATTCTAGTTACAGGATTAAAATAAGATGTATTATTCTTAAATGTGTGCAAGACAAATATATTGACCCGGTCAGATCTACGGGCACTAAATTTAATGTTGAAGGTGATTTGAGACAATAGATTAGATGAGTCCATTATTGAGTGAAGTATTTTGTACAAGTATAATAAATCAAAGTATATACGTCGCGTTTCCAATGATTGAACATTGTAAGTTATTAATCTATCCTCATAGTGAAGCCCTGAACGTCCAGGCTGTTGTCGGTAACTTATAAATTTAAGGCACTTCTTCTGAACTCTTTCTATCGTGTTGATATGTACTCTATAATTCGGAGACCAAACTGGACTACCATATTCCAATATGCTTCTGACTAATGCGTAGTAGAGATAAATAATACTACGGTAATTTTTAAATCCCTTAGTTGACCTAATAACAAAACCTAGTAGTTGATTAGCTCTAGATGAAATGTAATCATAGTGAGCTCTGAAGGACAATCTATCATCAAACAGAATACCCAAATCCCTAGCTACGGATGATCGATTCAGGTCTATGCCATCGATGTTATAGCTATAAACAACCTTGTTACGTTTATTGGTGAAAGATATTACAAAGCACTTGTCTGTATTTAAATTCATTTTGTTTACCCTGCACCATGCAGAGACTGTGTTCAAATCCCTTTGCAAAGCGATACAATCTGACTCTTCAGAGATCAGCTTAAATATTTTTAGATCATCCGCGTATAAAAGGCAATTAGAGGACAATTTATGGACTAAGTCGTTAATAAATAGGACAAAAAGAAGTGGTCCTAAATGCGATCCTTGGGGCACGCCAGAAGAAACGACTACAGGAGTTGAAATGTAGCCTCCCAATGCCACTAATTGACACCTGTTTAAAAGATAAGAGCATATCCAACGATAAAGACACCCATGAATACCCGACGAGAAGAGTTTATGACAAAGTATGCGATGATTCACTCTATCAAACGCCTTTGAAAAATCAGTGTATATGGAATCCACCTGACCACCCACAGCAAAAGCACTACACAAGAATTGCTTATATTCCAAGAGGTTACTAATAGTTGACTTGTTTTTAATGAAGCCATGTTGTTCGACTGCAATTATAGGTTTTATATGGTTATAAAAATGGACATATACCAGTGACTCGAAGAGTTTCGCAAAACATGATAAAAGACTTATAGGTCTATAGTTTTCACATCGGGATTTGTCACCAGTTTTGTATATTGGTATAATATGAGCACACTTCCAGCGGGTAGGAAAAAATCCAGTTTCAAGCGATTTGTTAAAAATTATACCTAATGGAACCGATAATTCAGCAGCACATGCTTTTATAAAGAAAGGAGGTAATTGGTCAGGTCCCGGACCTTTACTGCTATCGAGTTGTTTAATTTTCAGCATGATGTCGTCAACCTTTATACGCACCTTTGTGAGGCAGCCTGAGATGTCTCCGGCTATATCAGCACCTGTATCATAATGTCTATCAAGATGTAAGTCGGTATTAGAGTCTTGAACAAAAACTGACGCAAAATATTGGGAAAAAAGTTCAGCAACCGACACTCCATTTGAAGAAAAACGGCCTTCGAAACTCATGGTTTGAGGTACTGATACGTGTCCTCTTTTGTTTTTAATGTACCTCCAAAAAGACTTGATGTCACTCTGTAGTGACTTTTCCACTGACTGGATATATTTATTGTAGCATTCTCTTGCCATGACTTTACATCGACTACGCAGCATGGAAAAGGTATCGTAGTCACGGGGATTACCAAACTTCTTAAAAAGCTTATGAAATTTATTCTTTTCTTTATTACAATTGATGAGCCCTTTACTATACCATACAGGAAATGAATTACATTTGGGTGAAGTCATGGGTGTATATTTGCCAATAATATTGAAAAGAGTTTCATAAAAAGTGTCAGTACACGTGTCAATATCGGTTGAAGATAATAAACTACACCAGGCCACAGTGCCGAGTTCAAGCTTTATTTGCGTTAGGTCGCACTTGAAAAAATTAAGACGACTAGAGTTGAGGGGCCTAAGATTCTTTGTGATGTTAAGATTACCTAAAGTGATAGAAATAGCTGGATGATGTTTATCCATTCGGCTCAGACACAATATTTCGTTAACGGAAACAGTGTCTAAATTTGATAATACAAGATCGAGAATTTTGTTATATTCATTCCTGACGTGGTTGTGCTGATTCAAATCACATAATACCATAAACTCATTCAGTAAGCTTAATTTTCTACTAAGTGTGTCTGTCTGAGGAGAGCCCATAATTTGTGTATGAGAGTTAGTATTTCCGTATGTTTTCCAATAGTCAGGATGGTTAAAATCGCCCAGCAATAAAAACAATTCATCTGGGTGGTCATTCAAAATCAGTTTCTGACAGTGAGAGTAGAACTCATCTAACCTACTGTAGTTCAAATCAGGTGGTAAATAACAGACACAAACATTTAAACGAGAAAAATTGTCATCACCAGATAAGATGCTTATCCAGATGTCCTCCAAGTCACTGTCCCAGGATGCCTGACGGATAACTTTATATTTTTTATGTACTGCTATCAGAACTCCACCACCGTCTTTTTTATCAGAAATGGAGTCAGTTCGGTCCTTTCTGAAAACTACATAACGAGAATCAACAATTTCTCCGTCAAAGACTGACTTATTAAGGTTAGTTTCCGTCAGGCACACGAGGTCATAATTACTGTTTAATAAGTTTAAATAAAAATCATCCAACTTGCTACGAAATCTATTTACATTCTGGTAATAAATTAAAACCATTATAATGTTAAGTAACACAAAGAAACTTATATGAAAGACAGAAAAAAAGAAAAGAAAAAAAAAACTCAAAGACTTTAAAGTGTTATAAATGAGTATGTAACTACTCAATGCACAATTTGTTTAGAGTTTCACTATTTTTAATAATAATTGAAGGAGAATCTACCGACTTACGAATAAAGATTTGGCCATAACGGACCCACACAAATTGATACTTATTATCCTTGCAGAATTTTCTAGTTAGCCTATGAAGTTCTTTCATTTCTGGGGACAGGTGTTCCGAGACATATATTCTCGAAGCAGAGCCGATTATGCCAATGTGACTTGTTCCAAGTTTGTCGCTTGGGTTTGACTTGTTAAAGCGCGTGACTGCAGATATGATCACGTCACGGAGTCGCTGGGACGATAGCGAGATGAGAACATTCCTTGGCCTTTTGGAGTCAGGGTTGACCTTAGCTACACGACGGCAGGCTCTGACATCTGCGTCACAAATCTTGACATTCACACAATCACACAGTTTTTTAAGCAAGTCAAAGAGATTCTCGTTCCTGTTCTCAGGTACCTCATGCAGTTCAATGTTTAGGTCACGAGAGATCCTCTCAACAGTAAAGAGACGATTTTGAATCTTCATCAATGATTCTTCCGTCTTAGTGAGTTCAGTCTCGAGAATTTTAATTTTTCTCTCCTTATCAGATACTTCAGCCCTGATGTCGACCTGCTCAGCCGAAATAAAATCTGTTGTGATCGAAAAATCGTTTTTTACCTGCTCAATAGCACGATTAACCTCGATAGCCACCATTTTCTCCATGTCTCTTTTAAGTGAGGAGCGCAAATTGGCCATAAATGTAGAATCAGGCGCAAGCTTAATATCAAGTAATTTACTAATGGCTTCCATGGTTACCGGCCCGCCAACCGATGGGGGGTCTGAAGAGCTCATAGCAGTAGATGCACTTGCCTTCGGAGTGATTTGAGTAAATGAAATATTTAAACTATCATCTATTGTCGAAAGATTCCGAACCGGTGTGTTTTCATTAACTCTGCGCTTTGTCACGTTCTGGCAGAAAGGGCAACTTAGCTTAGCCAACTGTTTGGTGGTTAACTTCTCGTCTGAAGAAATGTTTATATTTAAACATTCGTAACAATAGTAAGAAGTGCATTTATTGCATTTCAGGAGATTATCTTTATTCAGGTCCAACTTGCAGCCATGACAATTCATTGCCAACTTTTATTTAATTAAGTATCAAGTGTAGATTATTTACATAAAGAAAGTTGCATTGAAAAAGTTATAATACAAAATCAAACATATGACGCCATCTAGTGGTTTATTCGGATACTACTCGGATGCTGCAAAGACATCAAGCATTCGATGACACTATTTTCGCAGAGACTCACGCGCAGCAACTGTAGTAGGAAGTGTGGGCAGTTGCGGATAGATGGCGCTGAAGTATGCGCGATGATTAAGCAGTAACGATTTATAGGTTATATTTTTACTTTTTAGTTCGTAATTATTGAAATATAGCCTATATTAAATTAAATTAATGTCTAAAAAAATTGTCTAGAATGATACACAAGCACAATACATCACCAAGCTGGAATTGACGTTAAAATCCATAGGAATGTCCACCACTTAGATCACAACAACAATAATGTTTTTCTTGAAATTAACAGTTAATTAGTCACGAATTACACAATAAGCGCGCACTCCGCACTAAACCGAACGATCGCACACCACTGTCACGTAATGAGACAAACAAATAGTATTTAATTTTAATAAATAACTCGGCAGCCGAAGTAAACACGACTCGACAAAAATTGAAGATGATCGTATATACTACGTTACGTGATTTAATGTTTAATAATACATAACCATCTAGCATAACAGCCCATTAATGTCACACTGCAGGGACGGACCTCCTCCCGTGACGGAGGGATATTTGGCCTACTAATTCCACGCTGACCTGACGGAGTGGTAAAGTGTGTAATTTCAAGTTTTCCTTCTTTTTATTTCGTAAAGATAATATTCACGGACAGTCCCTTTGTCTGTTTTTACGACACCCATGGGATGAGATGGAGTGGTGACATATTATATTCTTACTCCGTCACCACGCCGATAACCATCTATAAGTCAACAATCACGGAATCGACCGACGACCTCGGTGGCGCAACGGTAGCGCAAGCGGCTGCCGTGCACGAGGTTGTGAGTTCGATCCCCACGCAGGACAATTATTTGTGAGGTCCACAAATTATTGTTCTGAGTCTGGGTGTTTTCTGTGTCCGTTAATTGATGTTTGTGAAAAGTTCCCGCGACACATGACATTCTGGTGCGGGAGTAGTCTTTTTTAATAAAAAAAAAAAGAAATTCATTGGACCTGCAGGATGTTCTATGCGTACATGTCTAGCGTGACCTAAGTAATATATTACACTTATCATATGAGAACAGCTCCCTAACGTACGCATACCGTGGATACAGGATTCTGTACGACATATTCTCCTAAATGATTAATTTAACAAAGTGCCATCTCTGTCTAACGCGATGTCCTACGTGGGTGACGAAAACGACGCACCGCGAAGCGACGAACGCGACATACGCCATCAAATCAACGGCGTACCCTACTTGTGTCTTATGTGACGGTCTGCGACGAGACCTGGTGTAATCATATAGAACCCTTGTCGTGTGTAGCATCGCGTCGCGTCGTGTCGCTTTCGTCGCCCACGTAGGACACCGCGTAATTCATGTGGTGTGAGAGTGAAAAAGTAAAATAATACCTGAATCTGCGCATGACGCGGGTCGCTTATGGTATTTTTTGTAGCGAGTAAAGATTTTAATATCAATTAGATAACGTTACATGTATTGCTTTGTTTTTATTAGCGTTACGAAATAGAAAAAAACTATTTTTTAATTGTGGGTAATTATAGTTGCACCTAGGGGAGAATTTTTTTTATTAAAATGTTTTTCTTAGCAAGACTAATAAACCGGCATATATTTTGTTCCTGTTGGTTCTGGGTTAATTTTGCCCAATCTCTTTTAGAAATAAAATAAATTTTTACAAAAAAAAACCGACTTCAAAGACTAAACTGCACAAAGTAAAAAATAATTAGTTGTCTATAGATTTTACAACAGTAAATCAGCCATCTTTTCTACACAATAATAATCTAAAGAATAGGTTCTATAATTATTGTAAAAAGAATTCTTAAGGATATATCTTGAAGAGTCTACAAATACACACATCAAAAAAGTCTAAGCAACATGCATGATATTACAAATTTACCATTTATATTAATTAATTTCTAAGTATTTACTCACTCAAAGTGTATAGGTAAGTAAACTTCAAGTGTATAGGTAAAAAAATTTCGATTATGTTTTGTTTTTTTTCATAAAATTCAAATGACTGCGAATTTGTTTGAATTTGAGTGCATGTTAATTGCTACGTTTTAGTCTTGATTTTATAATTTTACCAACCATTTAAATACAGTTGGCGACAAAATTGAATTGTTAGATATTCTTTACGTCATGGAGCGACGTCATTTGACGGCAGATGAAATGCAAAGAGCTGTAGGGATGTTGCAAGCGGGAAGTAATCAATCTCAGGTATCTCGACATTTTGGTATTCATAGAAGTGTTATTTGTCGTCTTTGGCAGCGCTACAATAATACAGGGGAACCCGCTGAACAGCATCCAGGCCGTAAAAGGAGTACAACCACTCGGCAAGACCGGTACATACAACTGACTGCAAGACGCCAGCCGATGTTAACCGCTCGAGAGATAAGTTTGAGGCTACAAAATTCAAGTGGTGTTGATGTAAGTCCCCAAACTGTGCGAAATCGACTGCATGAGTACGGCCTACGAGCTCGACGCCCTATCAGGTGCCCACCGATACGTCACGGGAATCGCGCTCGTCGAAATGAATGGTGTAGAGAACGCATAACATGGACCCAGGAACAATGGGATAAAATTATGTTTTCCGATGAGTCGCGATTCGGGTTTAGGCCTGATACAAGAAGGGTGCGAGTGTACCGTCGACCCGGAAATACTGAAAGACTCAGGTGCGTTCAGGAAGTTCATCCATACAGCGGCTCAACAGTTATGGTATGGGCGGGTATTATGAAGAACAGGCGAACTGAGTTCGTTTTTGTAAATGGAAACATGAACGCTGAAAATTACGTTGAGGATATTCTCAGACCTTATGTCCATCCATTTGCACAAACCTTTGGCTCCGATTTTACGTTAATGCATGACAATGCGCGTTCACATACAGCTCGGCGAACCAGTGAATACTTGGCAACGGAGAACATCCAGGTATTGCCCTGGCCTGCACAATCGCCAGACCTCAACCCCATCGAGCACGCATGGGACATGCTCCAGAGACGTGTTTTGAAGGACTTGGACGGAGTGACAACAACCCAACAGCTGAAGGATTTGCTACAATTCCATTGGGAGCGAATACCGCAAGATGACATAAACAGTCTCATTAATTCAATGAATAATCGTTGCCGACAAGTTCTGAATAGCAGAGGAGGCCATACTTTGTATTAAATTGTCCTATTCTTTCACAATAAATTCATTTTCTTAAGAAATTTCAATTTGTAAAAAAAAAGTTTAGTTTCTTATGTACCTGTATATTCTAATATTGTTAATTTCTGTTATTAAAAGAACTTATAAAGAAAACAGCTGTTATTTTTACATCATAGAACCCTAAAAATATTATTTTAAAAATAAAATACAACGTTATAATTAAAATAAATGGTAAAATAAATTAATATAAATGGTAAATTTGTAATATCATGCATGTTGCTTAGACTTTTTTGATGTGTGTATATTTATTTGCAGATTCTTTAAAAGATATTCAAATTATTACAAATAATGTAATATTATTGTTTTTTTTGGAGTCGGTGTCAGCCACGATAGTTCTATTCTATTCCATTTTTGTAAACGTGACTTAAAATTATAACTAACATGGCGTCGTGTTAAGCACAGACTAAAATGAGAAATGTACTACGAATCAAAGACAATTAGTTCAAGTTCGCATTCGAAAATGAAACAGCCGTTTTGGTTTTCAATGCAATATTTATCTAATTAAAAAACATTTAAAGTGATGAGAGTGTGTTAAGCAAATACTTTATAGCGTTTTCTAACGACTTTGTAGACAACATTTTGCATTATTATGTTTTTTTTTCAATAGGCGGCGCTAGTGAGCCCCGTAAACGCCCTTAAGTTTTATCAATTAATATATATTTAAAACGTTTGAATTTGAATAAATATATTTTAAAATCTATTTACTTAAATATGATGAATATTTAATAATATTTTATATTTGTTTAATTATAATATTGTAAACAATAAATTTAATTTAATTTCTAAACTAATCCGTAAACAATCAACATCTTTATGGCATAATGTCAAAGTTCTATAATCTGTAATTCATAGCCGCCATTCCGCCATTTTTGGGCGCCGTTTGTGGGTGCACCCCCATGGCATGTGTGATCATACTTAGCGGCAATCGCTTATGTAACCGAGGATCAATACCGCGCATCGTTTTATACGTTTCGTTTACTAGGGGTATGAAACCAGAGAATTCAAAATTCTGACAGTAAAGGTCTTGTGCTGCCAGAAGTGAAGAATGGGGGCCGGCGTCATACAACGGTTCGTCTCTGAACGGTGTGGCTGTTGTACTTGAGACCACTGTTGGAATGGGTTCATGTAGTCTTACGTCCTTGGGCGGATTCCAGCCCTTTGATCGAGAGGTCTGGCCTCTCGGCTTGGTACACGATTAGGATCGAAGGGTTCTGGCTTGTAGTTCCAGTCCTTCTGGATGTTAACATTCGTATTATGGTCATAAGCACGTTGAGCATCGCGCATCGCTCGGTGGTTACCGCCGGAATAATGGCTTCTGCCACGTGGTTGACCACGATTTCTATTTTGGTTCATCTCGAGTGCGAGGAATTACAGAGGCGGTCGGTAATGGCGACAAACGGCTGCCCTTTTTCGTCAATTGGTCGCCTATTCATCACGGACCGTTCATCGAAAATGCAGTTTTTGTCGACACTGGTAGCGACGTATGTGTCTTCCCCAGATCGGTATTGCGTGATCGTCGTGCTCGAACTGACTTTATTTTAAGTGCTGCAAATGGCTCAAATATTTTTACTTACGGTTATTTGCATTTAAACTTAGACTTTGGCTTACGCAGAACCTTTGTGTGGCGTTTTGTTGTTGCCGATGTAACAAAACCAATAATTGGCGTAGATTTTTTAAATTATTATAGCCTTATTGTAGACTGTAGACATAAGCGATTAATTGATAATCTTACCACTGTTACAGCTATTGCTTCTGACGCCAAATGTTATGATGTTTCCTCGGTAAAAGTGATGACAGGTAAGACACTCTATCATAAAATACTCAGCGAGTTTCCTGAGATCACTCGACCTGCCGGCACACCACACAGCAACACACAACACAGTCGTCGTGTGAATGTGATGAACATTCACACGACTCCAGGCCCTCCAGTTGCATCTCCTCCCCGCCGTTTAGCACCTGACAAGCTCAAAATAGCACAGCAGGAATTTAACTCCATGTTGGCTAATGGAACAGCAAGGCCGTCTAAAAGTCCCTGGTCTTCTCCACTCCATTTGGCTCCAAAAAAGGACAACGGGGGGCGTCCTTGTGGTGACTATCGCAAACTGAACGCCCGTACAGTCCCTGACAGATACCCCATTAAACACATCCAGGACTTTGCACATAACATAGCTGGGTGTAAAATATTTTCAAAACTTGACTTGGAAAAGGCGTACAATTAAATCCCTGTTAGCCCTGAGGACATCCCCAAGACCGCAATCACAACTCCATTCGGCCTTTACGAGTTCCCATATATGACTTTTGGATTGCGAAATGCGGGACAGACCTTCCAACGTTTTGTGGACGAACTAACCAGGGGTTTAGATTTTGTTTATAGTTTCCTCGACGATTTTTTAATTTACAGCTCGAGCCCAGCCATTCACGAAGACCATCTCCGAATCGTAATATTTTTATTTTATTTCAGATTCATATTTTCCATGTACATATTTATATGCAGTTAAAACTCTTGCGATCAATCAAATTACACATAAATTTTTAATAAGAGGTCATACACAAAATGAAGGAGATACCGCTCACTCCATAATTGAAAAGGCAATAAAAAAATCTAAAAAATCAGCTGCGATTTACGTGCCAGATCAGTATGTACAAAAAATAAGGTCTGCTAAGAAAAAAGGTAACCAATTTATTGTTGAAGAACAAAATTTCGATGATTTCTATAATATAAAAAAATTAACGGACGATATTGAACTTAACACTGTCAAAGATGTGGCAGGGAATACGATAAAGACTTCGGATATAAGGGCAATTGGATTCAGAAAAGATAATGATGCAGTATACAGGTATAAGCCTAAGTATGATAACTGGATTAAAGCTGAAATTAAAAATAAAACCGGTCAAGTGCGAGTCTGACTCACGCACCGAGGGTTCCGTACAAACCTATTTTTTTATTATTAATTTTTTTTTTAGGGTTACGAAAGTATTTTTTAATATTTTTTATTTCTATAATAAAAAAAATTCATTTTTATTACGTAGGTTCTTTTTAAATAGTAGATTATAAGTGGAATAATAAGTAGATTAAGCAAATAAGCTGTGATTTTTGTGCCATTACTTACGTCCTACAAAATGTGATTTTAATTGTTAAGAATTTAGTTTTTTGGAAGATGTTACTTCTTTTAAATATTTAATTAAGTACATGGTAGTATAGAAATTACCTAACTACTTTTTGAACATACATAAATAAATGTTTAAGTTGATTTATTAATCTACTTAGTTTTATTTTGACACAAATACAAGATCCAGTAGATGCATTGTTTTCCTAAATTGAATTCTGAAGAAACAGTGAAGTATTTACATACACGTAAATCTATTTATGTCTATAATTTAGGTAATGTTTAATGGTACCGGACGCTTTGGGATAGTAATAGAAACAACACGAATGAAACTAATTTTTAAAATGATTTAAATTATAATATGTGTCCCCAAAATACTATTCATCGAAAACAAATCTTTAATATGCTCTCCTGTAAAATTTGTTAAAGTGTAATTACGACACTGTTGCACCAAATGAGCTATATGGCGTTACTTTCATTACAATATAATTGAATGTTGAATCGTTTAAACGCAAAAACGTTTGTATGAATGTTTATCCTCGACTTGTAATTCTTTAAGCAAATTATCTTGAATGACACTTCATCTGCGCCTTTGGATGGTAACCTATTGAAACCCCGAATTTCTGTTACCCGAATCTTAAAACCCAGAAAACAGTTGGTAGAACTTTTAAAAGACAGATGTAATGAATGACAACTTTTTATAATTCTGTTTTTAATTTCCCAGATGCACTAAAACCAAATTTTCAAATAGGATTATTTTGTTTCCCATATTCTTATGATCCAGATTTAGCTATACCAGATTCTCAGAATACTTTTTTTGGTTCCCATCGTACCACTTTCCAGATAAACTTTTACCAAATTTTCATAATCTTTTTATGTGGTTCCCATATAATCATATTCCAGATTTTTGCCAGATTTTCATTTTATTTGGTTTCCATACAATCGTGTTCCAGCTAAATTATTGCAATACATAATATTATTTTATGTGACCTAGGTTAGATTAGAACTGCGAACCGACTCACTATTGTTTAAGTTACCCATTACATATAGGTTTAATTGTCAAATTCGACTCATTTGGTTAGGTTAGGTTAGAACTGTGACCCTTCGCACGAGCCGAGCGAGCGTAGCGAGCGTGCCGCGGCAGCGGCTGGCGAGTGCCAGAACCGACTCGCTATTATTTTACTTGCCCATTACAGATAGGTTTAATTGTGAAATTCGACCCATTTGGTTAGGTTAGGATAGAACTGTGACCCTTCGCCAGAACCGACTAGCTATTGTTTTACTTGCCCATTACTCATAGATTTTTATTGTCAAATTCGACTTAGTAGGTTAGTTTAGGTTGCAATTAAATAGGTTAAGTTAATAATATTAGTAAAAGATAAAAGGATTTAGTTTATCTGGATATCGTTTATTTAGTTTATCTGGATATTGTTTGTCTGGATTTCAATAAAGGTATTTCAATAAATTGTGTTTTAAAAATTTGGCTTTAGTGCATATGGATAACGGTCCTCTGAATTTCGTGCATTTAGATTTTTATATTTGGAACTCATTCATCTGGATTTTAAAACGTCGTACAAATAAATAAATGGGCAAATGAAATTCGGAGTTGCGATTATATGGCAAATAATACTTCGAAATTTTAAAAAATGGGATAATGACGAAGTGTCCAAACGTTTTCTGGATTTTGATATTCGGAATATTAATATTCGGGATTAAAATAGGTAACCCCTTTGGATTCATGGCTTCACCCAAATCCTTTTCTGTTTTAATTTTTTCTTTTTTAATAATAACATTATGATAATAGCACTACTTAAAGACGCAATAGCAGAACATAAAGATGTTCCATGTTCCTCCATTTTCTTAACACTTAATGAGCGTCCCTCAAAGAAATTCGATCAAGACGTAGTTATGCTACAACGTTCCAATCCACAAGGTGGTCAAAATTGAGTTTATGAGCCCAAGCTAGGTATTTTGGATCGTTCTATCTAGTGCTGAAGACACTGACTCTCTTACGACAATAACTATTGAAATAATTAAGCGGTCTAAATGATAAAACGAACCAAAAGATCTAATTATAATCTTATAAAGTGACATTACATTTGGATCGTACTGTTTTAGTTCATTTTGGACTGAATGCAATTAAAATTAGGATCCAATCATCTTGAAACGTTTTAGAAATAACTAATTTTAAATCATAAAAAGTGACTTTCCATTTGGATCGTATTATTTTATTACGATTTGGACTGAATAAAATAAAAATAATGATCCATTCAACTTGGAACGTTTTAAAAATAACAATTTTAAATCTTAAAAAGAGACAATTCATTTGGATCGTAATGTTTCATTTCGTTTTGGACTGAATAACATAAAAATAATGATCCATTCATCTTGTTATATTATTTTTTTTATTATCTATTTCTTCAAAACATTCCATGTACCTACCTACTTTATAATGTGCACGATAATAATAAAATTCGTAATGGTAAAAGTAAACCTCTACCTGTGACCACGAACGCTGTAAAGTGTTCGAAACGTCAGGTTAAATAAAATGTTAATAAATCGCGAAATAATCCGTAAAAGTAGTTTCATTTAAATGTTCGCGTAAATAAAAGAAGACAGTAAAAGTAAACGATTTAAAACATGTATACTGGTAGGAACATACAGTTATCTAATAATTAAACAATCCATCACTTTTGTATTTTTTATAATAAGGCCTTGTCTAAATTAATAATAATTATACAACTAGGTTGCGAAATATTGTGGCAACTTGAAAAAAAATTATGTGTTATGGAGTCTGGAACGTTATCACTAAAATAATAAAGCTAAACAATAAAACGTTCTATTTTCATTTGAAACGTTTTATGAATAATCATTACACGGCTTACAGGGTGACTCAGGACCCTTATCTTCCTGATTTGTAAATAAAATATGAAAATTAACAATGTTTCAAACTACATGAATGTACTGGGAAATTTGATTTCGTTATATAATAAAATTTAAACTCACGTAACGACGACGGCGCCGCGGCGCTTACCTACATTTACCATCCTACTCACACGCCTTGGTGTGTTGTATGTTTTCTCTCTCCGCTTCCCTAGCTGGTGAGATGCGCGGAAAGATTGCGCACTACGATAGTTATTGTTATTTGTTGTGACCTTTTGACACAGTGACAGTTGCTCTTGACCTATATTAATGTAAACAAGTGCGTGCGGCTAATTGCTCTCAATTGATATTTGAATAAAAGCGTGTTTTAGATTATAATACAACGTGTAGTTTGTGTTCGCGATGAACGAGGAAGAAGTAAGTAACTAATTTGTGTATTGATCAGACGGTTTTTTGTTAATTATTGGTGCTGTTTTGATTTACTTAAAATGTGGTTTATTTAAGTAAATGTTGTTTAAGTAAGTCGTTAATTTTTCGCAGTATGACAAGAACAATGAGAATAACAAGGATTTAATGATCTTGTTGTCAAAAAGACGAAAATTATTAAGCTTGCGAGATACGATAAAATGTCGCGGTACTAATTAATTTAAAACATATTATCGAAAATGAGATATTAGTTAACCAATTTAAGCAACGTTGAGTACCTAGTCGTAATGCTGGCCCGATTGCTCAGAGGTGTCCGATTTGATTCGGGGATCGGCCCAAGTTATCCTAACGTTGCAGAAGTAGCTTAATTAGAATGTAAAGAGGCACAGTAAGATCTTTACTGCGGGACTTGTAGGATTGTTAAAAACATTACAAAAAACATTAACCTAATTAACTATTTTTACTTTATACTGAGTAACTTGTTATCAATTGTTTTTTCTGTGTGCAATAAAGAATACACCTATGTATCTTCTTACTTTACATCAAATTATTTCTTTCTCTCAATATTATTTCTATCAACATATTTTTTTTTACTATCCAGGAAATGATGACATCGCATCGGAGAAGCCTAACACTCCATTATCATCAACTACGGAGATTTCAATTACTCCACCACCATTTTCACCACTTACTCCTCGAATGTACGTAAAAAGTAACCAAGAAAACAAAGAACGTAAGTACGAGTAGTTATATTGGTAGGTAGTTATGTGGCATTCAGTATAGTTTTATGCAATCACAAAATTTCTGTGTAGATGGTTCTAAATTCATCTTGTTATTTGCAGATAAGAGAGTCCATTGACTTACGTGTGGCCAATTACTTCGCCAACAAAAAATCAGCTGAGTACGTACATATGTAAATTTTTCAAACTTAATTTACGTGGACAAATTAGGTATTTAGGTTTCCGTACCCAAAGGGGAAAGATGGGACGCTGTTACTAAAACTTCGCTGTCAGCCTGGTGATAGCACCAGCCTGTATATCATGAACCGTGATAGGTAGACAGTTGACAATTTGAGGCAGATGATGTATTTCTATTGCCGCTAATAGACTTAATAAAATACATATTTGGGGGGGCTCTCAAACAACAAACATGATTTTTAACTTGTTATTTGGTCGATATTCGTAAGGGCTTGGCATTATGGTACGGAACCTTGCGTGCGCGAGTCTGACTCGCACTTGGTCGGTGTTTTACTATAAAGCAGTTGTTTAAGTACCTATTAATTTGAAATTATATAGTTTCAGATGGATGCACTCCAGATACACCACTGCCACTCACTCTTGCTGATGTAACTTCTATGAATAGTACAGAATTAACTACGATTACTTTAGAACCAAATTCATCGTTTATCCCATGTATGACTCCAGAAATTACAACAGCTCTCAATGATGTAGAACAGGATGCATCGCCTCTTCCATGTATGTCTCCTGAAACTCAGAAGCTTTTTAATGTCCTTAATGAACCAGAAATGTGTCTTGATAATGATTCACCCGACTATATTGAAAATAGTGATGATAGTGTTGCTGATCCAAACTTTGAGATTCGTAATTTAACGGACTCTGAAACAGACTGTGAATCAAATGTTAGTGGCGACGACAATAACACTAAAACCAATAACAACACTAGAGATGAACACATTGAGAGCTTCGTAAACATTAGTGAAGAATGCAGCAAGAAAAGGGTATTGAATTCAACAACTATAAATGTAGAAAATTATACAAGACATGACATCACAGACATAGTGTCTATAACACAAGATGAAGATGAAACTAATTTACCTACTCCTCAAAAAACTATCTTAGATAAGCATGGTGAAGTTTTAAGTCCTATCATTGAAGTTCAGAAAATAGGAAACTTATCACCTGAAAAGGAACTTGACAGCTCAAATGAAGAAAACATTAATGAAACCAATGACCAAGTAATAATAACATCTAGTTCCCAGGCTGGAAGACCGAAAAAAGGCCGCAAACGTAAGCAT
The DNA here is from genome assembly GCA_905475405.1 of Schrankia costaestrigalis. Lineage (NCBI taxonomy): Eukaryota > Metazoa > Arthropoda > Insecta > Lepidoptera > Erebidae > Schrankia > Schrankia costaestrigalis. The sequence continues at coordinate 11,706,741 of FR997851.1, forward strand.
CCTGAATCCAATTCGGAAAGGAAGTTTAAAAAGTATAATAATCTATCATATACTACTGTACGCTCACAGAAAAAAATTGAACCAAAAGTATTTCAGGATTATCAATGCAAATGTCTTAAGATATGTGCCAGTGCAATTTCATTGGAAGATCGAAAACATATATTTGAGACTTATGTAACTCTTGGATCTTACAATGCTCAGTTAATGTACATTAAGTCATGTGTCACAGAGGAACCAAAAAAACGGAGCTACACCATGACTTCTGTCCCTGTTAACAAAAAAAAGCCTAAACAATTTCATCGCACCTATAAATTAAACGATGTCAAAGTCTGTCGCGATATGTTCCTGCACACTCTACAAATTACAACACAAAAAGTTACCATAGCATTATACAAGATTCGTAATAATGAAATAAATGACTGTCGAGGCATGAAAGGCAAAAGCTGGAATAAATTGACTGAACAGAACTTAAACTTTATTAAGGAAGTTATTTCAAAATTACCTAAATATGAATCGCATTATCGTAGGGAGAATAACAATGAAATCCAATATTTAGAGCCTGGCATGACAATATCGAAACTTTATGATATTTACAAGAAACTTTTTGTTGAAAAATTTGGCACCGAGTTGAAATGTGCCTCTCTTGAAACTGTAAAGAAAATTTTCTTGACTAATTTTAATTTGAGGTGTAAACCGTTAAAAAAAGACACATGCAATAGGTGTGATTTGTTTGCAGTGCAATTACAAAACACTAGTGGATCAGAAAAAACAAAAGTAGAGGCTGAGAAATCGTTACACTTAGAGAAGGCACAAAAAATGAGGGAACAGATGAAATGCGACTTTGAAACTGCACAAAATACCCCAAACATAGAATGCTTATCATTTGATCTCGAAAAAACTTTGCCCTTGCCTCGTATACCGACAAACGTAATTTTTTATAAACGTCAGCTTTGGCTATATAATAGCGGTATACATTCAGCATCAGATGATGTAGGACACTGTTATGTTTGGGTGGAAGGTGAAGCCGGAAGAGGCGCTCAGGAAGTAGGATCATGCCTTGCCAAATATATTGAAAACAAACTACCTCCTACTATAGAACATCTCGTACTATGGAGTGATTGTTGCGGTGGACAGAACCGAAACATAAAAATTGTTTTAATGTTAAAGGTTATCTTAGACTCCCATTCTACATTAAAAACGATAACTTTTCGGTATCTTGAGTCAGGGCATAGTTTTTTACCTAACGACACCGATTTTTCAAAAATTGAAACAGCGCTTAAAAAGCAACAACGTGTTTATACAGCTGACGAATATATAGAAATTATGAAAAATGCTAGAAAAAAAAAACCATTTCAAGTATATAGAATGGACAAAAATGACTTTTATAGCACTGAAGATATTGAGAAAAACATAGTAAATCGTAAGAAATTTACAGATAAAAGTAAACTAAACTGGCTGCTGGCAAAGGAGATAAAGATTGAAAAAGCTAAATTATATTCTATTTTTATGAAAACGTCCCTTGATGAGGATTATAATGAACTAAACATTAAAAAAACGACAAAAGGAGAGATTTCGACTATACATAGATCTGATCTGAAACAGTTATGGCCTAACGGGAAACCCATTGCTCCAGCTAAATTGGCTGATCTACGATCTGTATACAAGTTTATTCCAGCAGATTGCCTTAGTTTTTATAAAACATTAAAAGCGTCTAATGACGCCATTGACGATGTCGATGGATTTGGTACGGAGCTGGATTTCGATCTGGATGATGAATAAATTGTGATGATTTTCCATGCTTTGAAACAACTATTTCTTAATAAATATTTTTTTTAATAATGTTGTTTCATTGTTATACTTATGTTTTAGAAAAAATATTATATTAACTACCAAAATATACCAATTTTCAGATATTGGATCGTTTTTGCAAATTAAGCTATAAGCTACTTCCATACAAAAAGCCTTTTTTCAAAAACGTTCTAAGAGCATTTTCTTCATCATTTGTATGAGAAATATTAATACATTTTAATGACAAGTATATAATAAAATAATGTTTATTTATTTAGTTGATGTAATACATACTACTTAGTTGTACTCGCTACCAAAAAAAAGCGTACCACAAAATTACAAAAACGCAATTTACTCAGTTCGACCTGCGTGTGGATTGGAACGTTGTAGCATAACTACGTCCAATATTTAACAACATAATTGGACAAAGATATTTGATAAGTGTCATACCACCCTACGTTAAGAAAGAAGAGAGAGAGAGAGAGAGAGTTAGAGTTCCTACACGTCTCATCACTGACAGAGGCACAAGTTTCTCTAGCTCATCCTTTAAAGAATTTATAATACAGGCCGGGATAAAACACATAATGAATGCAGTATCGACACCTAGGGCAGACGGTCAGGTTGAAAGATTTAACAGGACAATTCTAGACGCGCTTGCAACATCCACACATGGTTAAGACGACAAAACCTGAGATGAACAAATCCCAGACATTCAGTTAGGTTTAAATACAACGACACACAAAACGACTCAAAGGTCACCATCAGAACTTCTCTTTGGATTTAACGTTAAATGTCGGACTGAAGGCATTCTAAGCGAGATTTTAGAAGATACGATTAATATAACTTCCCCGGACGCATTAGTTAGGCATTAGAAAGGCGAAGGCACCGAATTAGTCAATGTGAGACAGGACGCAAGCGAGGAAATTAAAAAAAAAAACAAAGCGAGGATCGACATAGGTTTAATAGCCGTAGGAAAGCCGCGAAATGTTATTCCAAAGATGGTAAAATGTGGCGTGGTAACGCCTACCACCGCGCACGCACCCCTCCTGAACAGCTACCTGCTGCCATCACTCGAGGACTTAAGTTAAGTGGTCTCCGCAATAACTTAAGCGGGATCCTTCAAGACCTGTATAGGACCTACGCACTGTAGAACGCCTTCATACAAACCGTTGGACATCGTTACCTCTTTCAATTATTTAAAGATAACTCCAAATAGAGTCAACATACAGACTTCAAATTTTGACTGTATAATATTAAAGAGCAATCTTTTTATTTCTTAAAAAAAATTATAATAATAAATGTGACCACCTAATAAAAAAATCTGAAATATACCAATATTTTAAAGACGTTTATTTTGAAATAATATACACTTCTCATCAAAAAAATGGAAACAGTTGCAAGTTTGTGTTTTGTAAGGATTATCTGAATAATGTGTATATTTAGGAATATGTGTTATATATCATTGAATAGGGAATTTAATAAGGTTTTCAAATAATGATGTTAATGTTCTAAAATTCAAATTAAATTTTCATAGATTTCGTATTTTGTATAACAAGTTGTTTTTACCCTGTACGTAGTTTGACGGAAATTGATAAAATTAGGTACGTAAATGAAAAAAAGCTAGGAAACGTTTATTTAATGACTCGGGTACCATCCCCGACGTCTCATTCCTGCTTCTGTACGGTTTTTCATTGATCAGATGAGAGTCACGATCAAAAATAGTGGCGCTCTATTCCATTCCTCTTGGATTGCATTTTAAAGCTGGCTAAGTGTTTTTGAGGCATGGTATTTTACACTAATTCGTCTTTTTTATTCATCCCATAGATGTTTAATCGGATTCATGTCCGGGCTTCTTGCTGGCCAATCAATAATAGAGATATCGACTTCATTAACATAATCTCTTACGACGCTCGCGGTGTTTGCCTTAGCATCCTTGTACGTAAATGTCAAACCGGGGTCAAATAAATATGCATAGGGCATCACAAGAGGTTTAAGATACTGTTCGATGGACCTATGACTGTTAAAAAAGGGCAGACGGGACCCAAACACAAAGACAAACTCTGTCTTGGCGTTGCCACTAATTACTCCTCAAACAGTTCATGAACCGCCACCATGGATGGCCTTTTCTTTTAATCCTGCATGGTGCAAGCGTTCTTCATCACTTCTGTAGACCTTAGTCCTTCCATCGTTACCATAAAATACAATTTTGCACTCATCAGAAAGGAGGAACTTGTTCCACTAGATGTATGGCCAATTTAGGTAATTACGTAAAAAGTTAAGGCGCGCTTTTCGATGATCTGCAGGTAATTCCTCCCTATTTGCTGGCTTGTACGGTACAAGTCCACGTTTCTTCAACCTTCTTCTAATTGTAGAGTCACTTACAGCCACCATAGGTTCATCAGGAAGTTGCTGCTGCGGTTGAAAGACATTAAGGCATAGACTTTGTAAGAAAGGTGTCACTATAAATCGATCTACTCAGTCAGAAGTTGCCTGTTTTCTGCCAGATCTCTAACGGCGCGTGAATAAACCAGTCTCTTGATAGCGTTTTCAGATTCTATGAAAAGACTAGACGCTAAGATGCAATCTTAGCGTCTAGTCTCTGTTGTATTCAGTGCCGGAAACGCATCAGCCAATGTGTATAATGGACGACCACGTTAAGAATAAGTAAGTAACTGCTCTTAAAATAACTACTTGCAGGGAAATCTTTTATTATGAAATACAACAACTTAGCTTATGAATTTTTATAAGTCTGTGCTTTTAAAATTTAGGCGTTTCGCGTCGGACGTTTGCAGTACCGCCGCAGCGGTGCGTTTGTTGAACGGCAAACGTACTCGAACGTTCCTGTGCTTTCAAGATTTCATACAAAATTTCAGGTGAGTGTGTCGTACCGCAAACGCCCGACACACGTAAATCCTCCGGTACGGACGTCGCGCGGCTGCAGCCACCTGGCATTTTAAAAGATAAAAAATATATGTGTTTTGTATGAAAATATACGAACGTACGTTTGCCGTTGAACAATCGCACCGCTGCGGCGGCACCGCAAACGTCCGGCACGAAACGCCTAAATTTTAAAAGCACAGACTTATAAAAATTCATAAGCTAAGTTGTTGTATTTCATAATAAAAGATTTCCCTGCAAGTAGTTATTTTAAAAGCAGTTACTTACTTATTCTTAACGTGGTCGTCCATTATACACATTGCCTGATGCGTTTCCGGCACTTAATACAATACCTAGGCAATGTATGATCGTTTAGGCATTGTATAGAATGACTCGGTATTCTAAACAATGCCGGATTATACACATTGTTTATAACATATATATATCGCATACTAGTTTCATTTAATTTTATATAGTAAATACAAAACAACTCATTATTATCATGTTTTAAACTAAAAATAATAAAAAAATACCCTGAGAAAGGAATTGCCAAATATCTAGGAATTACGATGACGCTACATCTTGATTAAAATATTTTATTATTTTATTCATCTTCGACATCATCAATGAATTTTAATGAAAGATCACTACTCAGTATTAAAGATTTTGCGTCTGCCAAAAAAGTGAGTATTTCAGTAAGTTTAAAACATTATATTGTTTCAATATATATAATATATAATAGTTTTTGTTATTTAGGAAATATAGGATATTACCAACATCTACGAGTCACAAAAGATAATAAATAAAAATAATTACTACTTGTATTAATAATAAGCATGTGAACAAGGGTCCAATTAAAAAAAGCGGATTTTTTGAATTAGTGGAAAGACCTAATATTTACTTATTCACTAACCAAACTTGCTTATAACAAAATTACAAAGAGAGATATTATAATACAGGCACTTATGGCCTTTTCTAGTGAGCTTCAGCAATCTTATTACCAGCTGTGATAATTGCAGGAGCCACATTGTTCAGGCCTCAACCACGCCTGGCCATGCAGCTGCATTAGTCAGCTCAGCTTCCACCCTCTTTTCTTCTATTCTGATGAGCCTTTGGCGCTGCATGTTCAAGTTACTATGCTGAGTCTGTAACCTTCTGGCTCTTACTCAAGGGCTTCGTCTAGGTGCTACAATAACAGGCAAGGCATTTTACAACAACAGTTATTATAAATATGTACATGATATTTGCTTGCGTGGATGGCAATCCCATTGGCAGTTGAGATGTAATCAAAGGCAGTGAAATATCTACTTGCTGGTGCATGCTTGTTGTGGGTGTACCTATCTGCTTCTAATAGTAAATTATCCATGTAAAATGTGTATAAAAACTTACTGCAGCAGGAACGTTTATATAGTGGATACTTAATTCCTGGTCACCTTCTGCAAAGCCTTAAATCTAATTCAGATATAAGGCTACTATCATCTCGACCACCACCACCACCACCAGTGCGTGAGGCAGAAAGATTTCTTTGGGTCACATGTTTTTTTAAACTATCTATCAAATGTTAAATGTTGAAATCATTTTAAATCCAGTCCTAGAATAACACTATTCATTCAACAACCACAAGTAAACATAAATATTTACATTAACTAAAATGATAAGTGCGGTGTATTGGCCCATGATTTGGCGTCCTTTGTTGCACCACCCAAGGAATTTAGGGTGATGGCTATCTCCTCCTATTTTATTTTAGTTTGGTGACGAGCTTGTGACGTGCGAATATGCCCGCCCCCTTGCAATCCCTCGGTTTCTTCAAACGTTAAAATCTGAGTTTGGGTCAATACTCACGTCTCGTTTACCCCTTTATAAACCATACAGAGGGGTTACAATAAAACTTTTTATATTTTTGGAATGGTTTTTTATTGCTTTTCACAAAACCAAAAATTTTTATAAAAAAAACATTGTGGTAAAAATCTTTCCTCTGCCGGCGTGGTTATACTATGGCTCAGAACATCATAGAAATAGGTAACATTGTATTCTTGACACATCTCGAGTTCAAGAATGCACAAAATATAAACAGTATTAAAATAAATCAAAAATAGTATTTTCGAAAAAAAAACACGCAATGTTGATTGACAATGAGCGCTTAGTCTCTATGGAATGCTGTGAAGCATGGTGTTATACGGAGACGCCAGATTTTTCGCATATAATCTTAGATCTCTTGTCCTTTTCCTTGTTGCTACACATCACATGCAGCGCTTATATTTATGTTGGTGAATCCACGGGCATGTGCTCTATGACGTTGGTATAACGAAGCTCCGTAGCAACAACGTGCAGAGACTTTTGGAGGTTTCTGACATGACAGATTTTTTTGCAGATATAATTAACAAGGCCGAGTGACCACCGTTTTCTGCTCATAAATCCACTGATTAGTCCTCTTGCAACAGATACTCGGAACTCTAGGTTTGACAGCTTTGTAACACTTGGATTTTAACAGTATAATAAGTGAGAATTAGTTATACTTGTATCAACTAGAAAGTAAAATATACGCAGCCACCATTTCTTACTTCTTCTGCCCACTGAATATGTGCTTTTTATTTGGTCAAAACGGTCGACGCCCCCCATCCTCTTTGTATATTCTTTTATAGCTTTCTGAGTCCGTAAGATGGTAGTTTTTTCAACTTTTGGATGATGTGCATTCGTTAGCACGAGCACCTCTTTGGTATCCTGCCAGACTAGGAATGCTACATTCCCCTTGACTCTCTATTTAAACTCTCCTCTTGTAAGCTTTAGATTGCGTTTACCCTTTATCAGAATGGGTAGATCTTTCCTATGTCTTCGCACGGTGCCTGTTGCACAGATCCCATTTTCGTATAAAAATTCCATTAGCTCATAACTACAGAAGAAATTGTTAAATGTTACAATAATGTAGGATGTGAAACAAAACGTGACGGTGAGAGGGAGAGGGAAAAAAGATGGCGTTAGGTCGGGGTATGAGTGTTGGAATAGTTTTTATGGAGTTTGATTGTAGAAGTAAAATAAGTACAAAGTAAATATTGTGAAGGAATAATAAAAGTAAAGTAATATACCAAACAGCATTTTTATTAGTCGCAATCCCTTATCTACATTTTTGGGGGCTCGTCCTGGTAACGAAAAACAGCAGACGAAACACGCTCACAATATGTATTAGAAGAACGACGACACATACAAGTAGAAGACGGAAAATAAAGACGCGGGCTTTAGCATCGTCGACATGGCGAAGTTCAGCGGTGATGATCACAAAAAAAAAAAAAAGCTTACTATGATACATCTAGTTACCTAGTTATGATAAGAACCCATGGATATGATGATGCTCCTAGTCGTAAGATTACAATATAAGTTTTAGTTTCACAAGAAACAAACATAAAGGAGTCATATAATGTTCCTTTTAAAATAATGTACCTTTATGAATTAAGACTCGCGGAAAATTACTTTGGTCGATGTTGAATGGAGGCGTCCCTCTGCCATTTTATCTTATTTATTTTTTGTTGATATTATTGTCAGGACTCGTCATGCTCACTAAAATGTCATTGCTTGTGGTGGCGTGGGGGCCGGGTCAATCCCTTCCCTACAATATGGCGAGGGTGTTGATGGCTGACCTCTGCGTTATACTCGTGAACGGGTGCTACTTGGGGTGACTGGTCGACCTTGACATTAATCAATTTACATTTTGGTTCACTTCTAATAATTTACCTAAAGGGTTATTTGACTGAGCGACGTCTTTATTACTGAATTGTTTATGGATGTGATTTGGTGCTCCCACTTTTATGTACTACCTGCATGACGCTACCTTTATCATTTTATAATAAAATCCTTCGTTGTATGGATATGTATGGTATACAATTGTTGCAGCGCCTGATTACAGTTATCTACAATGTAAAAAAATTGACGTCAAGAAAATGCAGCAGTAGAGTTTGTTTCGCCGCTTCTTCTCTACTAGCGCTTTGGAGGCGGTGGTAAAGTTTGCTAAACTTTTAAATGTATTTAAACTTAGATTAAGTAGTTTAAAGGACGTCAAGAAATATATAATGAGAATTGTATTTATCTTGATTGAAGCGTTTTTGACTTTGACTTTGACCTACAGCTCTGCGAAATGGGCTCAAGACCTCGACGACAACGCTTAAATATTCGGATGGTCGCCTCAACAACGACTTATTATAGCCCGTAGGTCGTTGGCGGGAACAGCAGAGCTGTGGTTCAAGACAGAAAAAGTACATAATTTCAAATTTCAAATTCAAATTTCAAATTTATTTATATAAAAACATTACATAACAATATAAGGTACTTATAATATAATTTATCAGTGCCGACTGGTCCCAAACTAAGCAGAGCTTGTACTATGGGTACCAGCCTACAGCCATACATACTTATATTTACAATTATTTGTACATACTAATTATAACAATAAATATAATGTATAATAATATTATAATAATACATAATTTGTTAATGTCGACTGGTCCCAAACTAAGCAGAGCTTGTACTATGGGTACCAGACAACAGCCATACATACTTATATTTACAATTATTTATTCCAACTAATTATATAATAAGTGATATAATGAATCACAATGATTTAATAATTTCTAAAAAGGTATAAATATTTTAACAAGGCTAATATTATCTAAATGTGTACAAAATTAGTGGGTGCCTGTACTAGGGTAAAACCTGTGCCACAGGCATTAAAGGCACAATCTATAATCGAAGTTCATTTATTTATCTTATTATTTTAAAACTAGTCATTCATTACGTGTTTATAATTAAATCAATTGTTCTAAACTATGACTATTATAATACGTGACGTCCATGACATACATTAATTTAGCAAAACTAGCAATTCTTCCGTCTGATCATAGTTCAATGCTTGAAGTTTAAAAAATACAATCTTTGTTTACATTTATCGTAATTTAGGCGCCCACATTGTAGTTTATTGAATTAATGTACCTAGTTTCAGCTATTTTCTTTGCTGGACATTCAGGAGCTCCTTTTTTGTGATCGCTAGGTTTTTTAAAACGAAAACATGTCGCACATTTCGAATGCTCAGTGTTCTTACACTCAGTGATCTGGTGCCCTGTTTCTCCGCATAGTCCGCATGTATATGTAGTCTCGCGGCAGCTCTTAGCAGCATGGCCATACTGTTGGCATTTAAAACACCTGGTCACGAAAGTGTAGTCCTTAATTGGGCAAGATGACCAGTTTATAAAAACTCTTTCTTGATTTATAAGGGCTGTTCTTATATTGGTGGCTACTTCCAGGACGAAATTGCATGTCGATGCTTCCCTTCTTCCCGTTTTATGGCTCAGTCTAATTGAGGTCATAAAAGTTTCGCGTGATAGTTCAGGCAATTTATCTACAAGATTTTGTTGGTAGATACTGTCAAAGACTACTTGGTCACTTAAACTGGACGGTACCCCAATAACTATAACTCGTGGTCTCTTCTTCAAAGTATCCTCAACATTCAGGCCAGAGCTACTTAGTTGAGTTGCCTTTCTAAGTTTCTCAATGTCGTCCTTAGTCTCAGTGCTAATAATAACTCCTCCATTCTTAGTTTTGCGCAGGCTCCTAACTTGTAGCTTCAGCTGCTCTGGACAAATAATTTTTTGGACTAGTGATTTAGTGTCATCACTGGTCTTCGTTTTATCACTAGGATAAATGGCTATAGAGCTTAGGTTTTTTGGGCGAATAATAGCGTTGCCGTTTGTCTTGACAATGTCTGCAAACGACACTTTTTCGGCTGATATTTTTGTTGAGCTTTGTTCGATAGTTTCTTTAATGGACTTCTTAAAATCATTAAGACATACAGCGAGGTCTTGGTTTTCTTTTAAAGAGTCTATGGTCGCATTCATTAACAAAGCCTTTTGCTTTAAGGACTGATAGTGCACTGCCATTTGTCCTACTCCATTTCCTATATTGCGTGCTAAGTTGTTGATCTTGAGCTTGCTGTCAGAGTTCAGTTTTCCCTCCGAGGCAATGGTGCATACATCGTTAAGGCAACGTTCAATCGAGGTCATCCAAAATTTTATGTCAGAGGTCGACAATGTGGCCACGGTGCCTTCATCTCCAATCGGCTCAGGTTGAGTAGTTCTGGTAGGGCTCCGACTAAACGGACTGTTATCCATATTCAACAAGAACACTTCTAATAAATTGTCATAGTACTTTAATAAAACTCACTTAATTTGTGTATTAGTTAGGAACTTAATCACTTACACTCGCAACAATTTGTTTTTATTTAAAACATGTAGAATAAATAACTGCGTAATCACACGTCCGTACGTTTCAAAGGCGAAAATGTACATAAGACGTATGAAGAGTTAAAGGCGGCGTAAGTCGAGTTCCATTACAAAGTTAAGGTGGTCTTATTTCGGAGCAGAATAATCGGAATACCAATTTTTAAAGAAATTTCATGAGAAGGAAGTCCGGGCATATTTAAAGGGTTTAAAAATTCTATAGGGTAATTAGTGGTTTCTTGTTCATCGACCATTCTATTTATTGAAAAATAAAGTTTACTTTCCCCCTGTATATTCGACAATATTTTTTTATTTTTCTCAGATGCCTGATCATTGCGAGGAGTTAAAATGGATCTTTCGCATAGCCAAGAATTGTCCCTAACCGACGATATAAGATCTGATTGGGATTGCACTACACAACATAACTCAGGCGACAGAATAAGTTTTCCTTGGTGAAGTTGTGGATAGGTTCCTTCACCAATATTTAATAATAAATCATAAAATTGTTGATCATCTGGATTATCTCCAGTTCTCACTCGCATGTTTATAGTCAAGTGCACTGATCCCTTACCGACTCGTAGTCACACCAAGGTTGTCACACCAGTGTGACAAACAGTAATCTATTTCTTGTTAGTCACACTACTGATTTCTCAACATCATGTATAACATAATTGCTAGTGCAGTGCCTACATACTCGTAGTAAAATCTTTTGCCGACAATTAATAAGTACAAGTTACTACAACCTCGTATATAGAACTGACCGGTTAAAAATACATTGATATAAAATATGTGATTTGGTGCTCCCACTTTTATGTACTACCTACAGGATGCTTCCTTATAGTTTTAGATGTTTAAAATTTATATTGATTCCTTAGTATAATTCTTAGTTTTTATGGTTATACATAATTATACACCGTGTATTTTAGTCGACATTAAAGATTTGAACCAAGCAATCAGTAGACTGTATATAAGTCATTTATGCAAAAAAAAGTTTTAAATTAGACTTAAAAACTTCAAAAATACTAAAAATAATACTTTATTACTTTAAAAATGCAACACGCTTTACACTAACGTAGGTACAAAAGCTCGGCGCGAGCACTGACCTGCGAAACACACACCGCGCGTAGATACTTACGTGAAATACGTCGCAAGCGCGCGGGTCGATCAGCTGTTCCTTAATATCTACGACACCTCATACCCTATTGCTATAAAATAATGTATTAAAGACAGTACCCTGGGTCGCGGGGATGTTTACAAGTATCAATAAACGAAGACAAAGTCAAGACAAACATTAATGGATCGTACAACTCGCAGGATTCGAACCCGTGACCTTGTGCTCGGCAGCTGCATAGGTACGCGACGAATTAAATTAAACCAAATGTTAAATTTTATGTTACTTTATTTTAATTTCATGTGACACAGTAAATAATAGTTTATAAACATTTAAACAAGAGTGTAAAGTCTTATTAGTCATTTCATTTTAGTTTAAGCGTAATATTCTTTTGAATTAAAAATTAGTTTAGGTCCGTATTTACTACATCTAATAAAGAGGAATTTATTAAACAACAATATGTGAGGTAACTCTTTACTTGTAGTGTTCGTGAACAAAAATAATAGCTGATCAATGTGGAAAACGTACAATCGCAAGATACCTGAATTATTATTAGTTATTTACCTATTGGTACTGAAATAATTGTTAAAACTGCTTCCCATTTTGTTATAAACACTTAAACACAAGCGTGCACTTTTTTAATATTTTCACGAATCCTGATTAGGGTCACTGACCGTCACTTTAGGTATCACTTTTATTTTTATTTTTATTTCGTTTTACACAATATGAATGGCTGACTTCGAAGTGCCGCCGTGCAGCCGTTCTAGTACTTCGTCGAGGATGTCGTTCGAAATACTCTAACATGTTTTCTTCGAGGGCCGCCGAGTACTGTGGTTGGTTCACCACGTCCTTGCGGATGTCTAGGTAATCCCGTTGGCGTTGTGTCGCTGCCAAAATAACTTGTATGCTAGGCACCCTTGGGAACATAATGCCTTGGCCTTTTAACTTTGGAATGATGCTGGAATCAGCGTACAGTCTTCTAGCTTCGCTTGAGGTTATCTCCAGCTAACAACATACAATCTCATCACATCTAAATAGTTACTCGACATTTGAGTATGGGCGGTTTTCGTTGTTTATTGCGAGGATGACTGATCATAACTGTGACGTCACGACATACGTAATAAAAAGTTAATTAGACGCACGCACTTCGGCTTGCGAATTTGTGGCTGACTGCGGCGGCGGGCGGCCGCGCCGGGCGCCTACCGCGGCGGTGCGTTTGAGTTGCAAGAAGGTGCGCGGGGGGTGAGACCACGTGATACGCTAGCGATCTATGCAGATCATTATGATTGGACAAAAGTCCACGTGGACTCTAAAACATTGGTTGATTCAATTTCTTCTGCTATAATCCTACCCAATAAATGCATTTTTACAACAAAGAAAGGGGCGGCTCTTTAGTTCATGCAATGTACAGTATGGTTTTAAAAATTTTGATTATTTTTTAAATTTAAGATTTCAAAATTAAAGTAGTTCAAATTGATTTTAAATATTACCAAAATTTTTCTAAAATCGGGTACATTAAGTGGTTTAATTCTTTAATGCCGATTGAAATACACGGTGTATAGGTTGCTGCACCTTATTGAAGTTAGAATGTTATTAAATTATATAGTCTAGAAATAGCAGTTAGTTACGCCGCTTATTTACGAAGCTTGATAAACTTTGAATATGTAAACTTAGATTAAATAGTAGAATAAATGAAACTGATTATAGGAGAATTTGCAACGAGAACTAAACTCAATTCCGGAAAAAGTGTTTAAAAATGTTTTGTTTGGTTTATTCTTTGGTGTAAGTAAGTTTGTCGTTTCCAGAAAAGCAGAAGATGATACAATTTATTGAATAAAAAACGTTTTGCCTAAACAAAGTAGTACCTACATACTTTGATGGTTTCAATATAAAAACTTAGTACTGTAACTTGGACATCACTAGTTTAGAAATAAATACATTAAACGGTGTGTCAAAATCAGTAGTGTGACAAACAAGAAAAAGATTACTGTTAGTCACACTGGTGTGACAAGCTTGGTGTGACTACGAGTCGGTAAGGCACTGATCGTATATTACGCCACAAATAAGAGCTTTTCAGGCAAGCCCTAAGCTCATCAGCTCGGGTTCCCTTGGTATTACCGGTAAGGTTTGTCGGAAATCACCACAAAATAAAACAGTAATACCGCCCATTGGTCGATCATTGAATCTTATATCCCTTAAAGTTCTGTCAACCGCTTCTACTCTTTTTCGATGGGCCATCGTACATTCGTTCCATATGATTAAACTACACTCACGTAATACCTTAGCTTTATCGCTATTTCTTGAAATGCTACAGGTTGGACTTTCTGTGCAATCTAAATCAATTGGTATTTTAAACATTGTGTGTGCAGTTTTACCTCCTGGTAGCAATGTTGCAGCTATTCTTCATGAAGCCATGGCAAGAGCAATTTTACGCTGATTTCAAACATAAGCTAGTATTAATTTAGTCAAAAAAGTTTTCCCATATCCTCCAGGTGCATCTAAAAACCATATTGTTCCCAAATTATTCTGAACACTCTCGCACACGCGATCATAAATTATACGTTGTTCTACAGTCATCATTTGGACACCGTTTTCTAATGTTGCCCGCAGTTCCATTGAGTTGTAACCAATCTCTGCGAAATATTCAATATTTAGTAACCTCTGCGACTGAGGTCGGTGTTGGCAAACCATATTCACAGAGTGATTTACCGCCTACTTCTGATAAATCTTCTTGAAGAGCTAGTAAACACTGATTTATGGCAAGATCACGGAAATTATCATTACTTGCGCCTTCATCATTGTGAGATATATTCCGAAGAAAGTCTTCTGCAAATTTTTCTTTATATTTTTCCCATAATTGTATCAGCATCTGACAAATTACAAAATGTGAGCAGTATTACAAATAAATGGCGTAACCGACGTGGATCATGTGTAAGTGATACTTACACATGATTCTGCTAAAGCGTCATCCCAGTGCATATCATCTTCAAGCAAATGGCGTTCTTGGCAAGCTGCATGATAAGTTGAATAAACAACATCGTCTACTTTTCGAAAATCTATAAATGATGTTGGTCCTCGCATTGTATGTAATAACAATCGCAAATACACACTCGGCGTTGTTAGGGTAAATGGTATACACTCTTCCAAGTACATGTTCCTTGAATATAACTGACTCGCCATCTACAGGCCTGCCACGGCGTCTACGATTAAAGACACCTCGTTGCTTGTCGTAGGTGTAATATGATGAAACTTCTTTATATAAAAGAGATTTTGCAAAATCATCAGTTTGGCAAAGACGAAAGAATGCTAATAATGTTGTTTGTCTAGGGTTTTCTAAACGTGCTGTAACATTTTCAGCGTTGAAATATACACTCGTACGTTGACCGCCTTCAAGATGAACATGTGTTTGGTCAACAGATTACTTTAGATAATAGATGGGTCGTTCCGTATTCGCCAATTTTATCCAGAGCATTTCAAGCTCACATAAATGTTGAAATGTGTAATAGCGTGGAGTCTATAAAATACATTTGTAAGTATATAAATAAGGGTAGTGATCAAGCAACATTCGCGTTGAGAAACGAGCACGATATTAGCTTTTCAGAGGCTGTGTGACGAATTTTGAGTAGTAAAGCCAACATTATCATTTGAACGGCGGCGATACAACGGGTATCCGTCATGATCTGTTATAGTTTGGTTTACTAAGGCTTTTGGATATCTTTTAGTGCAACGACCGTTTTGCATGCAAGGGGCGTTCGCATTCAATGTACCACATGGGCCATGCACCATATGAGTTTTAATAATATCATATAATTTGGACGTTTATCAGCATTTATAACAATTTTGTAATTGTTATTTTGTTCTCGGGGAAGACTTTCTAACGCCGATTTGAAACTACACACATGAATTTACTTGATGCAACATGTGTTGAAGTTCTGAAATCAATTCAGTATTTAAATTTGAGAAATTTTGATTTCTTATAATTGATTGTTCATTGTAGTCGGACACGAAATATATTTGAAGAAATTTAGGATGGTCAACTGGCAGTAGAGAACCTATTAAATGATAGACTTGGCCTTGTATTTTAAAAGTTGGCATGAATGGACCTTCGGATATTTGTTGAGCGCCAAAAGAAGTCATTTGAAAGGCATTGTTAAAGAAGAATGGGCAGTTTTATATGGGGTGCGTCCCATGTGTTGTAACACTTTGTGACCTATATCATTTGAAAGATCTCATAACTCCGTATCTCGTGCAGCCAAACTGTTATAGGGTTTTAAAAAATAATTAAGAATGTCGTAACTAATTGGTCTTTTACTAACTATTACTAAAGAGATTTCAAGGTAGACCCTACTTCGACCCAATACCCTCTCTGTAAGCTTCCACCATTGTAAGCGCAGCGTTGAGAAAATTGCACAAATTCTATGACGTCACTATTCTATGACTTAGCTACTTCACGCTTTCCTTAGAAAAATGGTTTTACATAGGTACAGACAGACAGACGGACAACAAAGTGATCTCATAAGGGTTCCCGTTTTTTTAAACTGAAATAATAATAATACTTCTTAACGCGAGCGAAGCCGCGGGCTAGTGAATATATTTATGTATTTAATTCACTTTGAAGAAAACCCTAACGATTAAACACGTTATTGTGGCTAATATATAAAAGATAGATATATACTATTAAGGACTTTTTTGTACATGTTTTGAAGACCATAATTTTTGTAATACATATTTTTGGCGTATGATCAACGTATGCGATGATAAGAACTCGAAAGCGCATTTTCAACCGACTTGCTTCAAATTTATCGTCACTGCTCAGCTTCTATGAGTCTTAGCATTATGTTATATAGCCTATAACCTGCCCAGGAGTATGGACTACATCGTACTAAGTTTGGTTAAAAAGCCTTCAGTAGTTTTTGACCCATGCGTGCACATACAGACAGACAGACAGACAAAAAATTTATTGATTGCATTTTTGGCATCAGTATCGATCACCATTCATCCTCCAATATTAATTTTGAACATATATTCAATGTACAGAATTGACCTCTCTACAGTTTTATTATAAGTATAGATCAGCATGGGGAACATTTTCTGCACGACATTTTGTAACATAGTGTCTATGTAATTCCTTTTGTACCCGTGACACCACCGGCTTGCACCACTGGTGGTGTAAAGGGTATTCTTCAATACCCATTACACTACCAAAAAGCTGCACCACCACCGGGTGGTGTAAAAGGTATTTTTCAATACCCATTACACTACCAAAAAATAGTGCTGTGCCACCATTAACTGTAGCCTATTCTTGTAAATAATACGCCTTAGGTACGTTAACAAAATTTAATATCAAATCGGTACTTATAACTAAAGAATACTTTCATGTGAACATTAACCAAAAAAAATTATTTTATACAAGAATAAAACCTAACCTATACTAATAATGCCCCAGTTTATAATTCCAAAAGGATCTTATTTTCCATTTTTCGGAACGGAATCCCAAATTAATTAATGGTAAGCTTATAATTTGAGTTTTTGTTGGGGGTGTTGATAATCTGGTGCAGTGCTAGCATTTGGGGCCTTATTATTAAAGAATATTTCGCTGATGGTACAGTTGCCCGAGTCCATGTGTCCAGATGTATAGTTTTCATGGAGAGATGAATAGTACCATTCTCCCCTTATTTTTGGCTTTAATGACAGATCGCAAGGAGCACAGTTATTACATCCTGTTAAGCCTAATAAAGTCGCAAATACCACAATGGGACCCAATCAAAGTACATTGTGACTACGAAATAGGAGCAATGGAAATTAATGAATGGTCGAAAGGATATTAATTTTGAACAAGCGTAAGCGGTCCGAAACTTCGCTAAAATTTAGAATTTTAATAACGCAATTTATCTAATGCACGGTCTACAGTAATCTCACCATTTACTAACTGCGTTTGTATCTGCAAGATATAGTCATCGTTGGCGATTTGTTTTTTGTTTCGTTTAGCAGTTTTTAAAGATTGACACGATATATTGATTTGTTAGCATTTTATGCACTTTATCTTCTGGCATAATTTTTTAATACTTCATACATTCAATCGCAAATTACTAACAAATGTACGCTGTCTTACAATCTTTCGCATAATTTATTTATTTTTGAATATTTGCTAAATTCATTAGCAATAATGTAATTTTTATAAAATTTTGTAGGAAATATCGCATTCGTTCTACTTCTGTACAGTCCAGTAAATAATAATAATTAGTAAACTGCGTTCTAAAAATATACATAGATACTCGTAACATGTAACCTATATACTTATTGATTATGCACTCAACAACTGTCATAAATTATGATTAGAAATGAATGTCAATGAAATGACAATTGTACCTACGTGCAATTATTTAAGTTTCTAAATAATTTGCTTAAAATGTCTGACGTTACTTTTATTAAGACCGGTTTAAATAAAAAAGTGTTGTGGAAAGCAGGCCGTCGCTACGTTAAAGTAAAAAACAATAAATCCAATACAGAACTATGGCGATGTAGTAACCAAATATGCAATAGTACGCTTACTTGGTGTACCTCAGACGAAACCATTGCAAGATATGGTGATGACCATCAGTGTAATCCAGATTTCAGTCAATTTAAGCTGGAGATGATATTGGAAGGTTTAAAAAATGCTGTCTGTAACGACTATCGTCCTATTCCAGCCATATTTGACGAATTTATGAGACCTTATCGGTCTAATCCGGAGTATGATGATATAATTCCATCTTTCGAATCAGTTAAAGACACACTATATCGGGTACGCAAAAAGTATTACCAAGTTTATCGCTGTACCTTCGATAAACTAGAAGACGTTGTAATAACGCCAAATTTATCTGAAAATTTTTTACTCTTCGAGGACGGAGCGGCAGACAAGATTATAGCATTTTGTAGTGAAGAAGCTCGAGAAGCTACAAAAACTATTACTCATTACTTTGGAGATGGAACATATAAAGTTGTACCCAAACCATTTCATCAAGTCTATACGATACATGGAGACATTGGCAGCGATGAAAACAGCACAAAAGTTGTTCCACTTATTTTTGCTCTACTACCTAACAAACTACAAAGCACATACTGTAGACTTTTTCAGTTAATAAGACAGCATTTACCAGACATAAAACCCATTGTCTTTCAAACCGATTTCGAAATTGGTGCGATGAATGGCTTTGTAAGTGTATTTCCTACAGCTACAATAAAAGGATGCTTCTTTCATTTCGCCCAGGCTCTTCGACGAAAGGCAAAAAAAATGAAACTGACTGAAATAGGTAATGGCCAGCATACGTTGGCATTATTTACTGCTTTAGCTCACCTTCCAGTAACCCATATACCACAAGCTTTCTCCTCCATACATTTCGAAGTTGAAGCCAATAATAACGCCGTATGGGACGATTTTATTCAATACTTTGTCAAGCAATGGATGGACCCGGCAATATTACCATCTATGAGCTGTTACGGAGAGCGACACAGAACAATAAATGTTTGTGAAGGATGGCATAATCGAATCAACAAGAGCATAGGTAGAGGACATCCGAGTTTATTTTTTTTAATATCTTGTTTGAAAAAGGAAAGCATCGACTATGACTTTCTCATTCGCCGAAACAATATTTTTGTAACGTACAACAGAAAACGTGGAAAAAAATGTAAAATTGTTGATGAAAGATTGAAAAAGATCGTAGATGATTATCTTAAAGGTTCGATCGAGGTCAATGTTTGTCTAGATAGACTAAGTAAAGTAAAATTTGTGTAGCAATGTTAAAATAATAAAACATAAATTTACGATGCTTGGTTTTTATTCTTCGAAAAGAAAATTAGTAGGTGCTCACTGTCATGTGTGTTTGAGTGTACTTAGGGTGTACTAATTACAACATAATACATGGGGAAGTGACATTTTGTACAGTCTGATAACTCTTACTTATAAAGGTTTAAAAGTGTATATTTTGCGAAAGTGTATAATATGCGAAAGATTGTAAGACAGCGTACATTTGTTAGTAATTTGCGATTGAATGTATGAAGTATTAAAAAAGTATGCCAGAAGATAAAGTGCATAAAATGCTAACAAATCCACTATGTAAAACGTTAAGTAAACGCAAGACTGTCACCGAGTTCTTGTTTAATAGTTTATTTAATTTTGAATGAAAACCTTCTACTGCATTGGTCGTACGATGACGTTCACCAAAAACGCTAAATACATTACTGGTTTGCACTTTGAACCAATAGTTTTGTATATACCTAAGATATTTATTAATTGCGCAATGAGAATTATAATTTGATTCCTGTTTTATGTAATCAAAACCTTCGAAAATTTTATCCGCTGGAATAAGTGGTAAAACCGCTTCCATGGCTATAATTCTTCTATCAGGCATGGTTTTAGAACAACCAAAGAGTTTAGCTTTTTTCCAGATATTACGGGTCCAATGATAGTAACATCCCCGAAGTTCAATCTCGGGAAATGATTTCACAATAGCGTTCATCGCCCCTATTTCATAATCACAATGGAATTTTTGTGGAGCAAATTGTGGGATTTGTGATTTTATTAAATTAAATAGAACATAATAACTATGTACAAGCATACACTAGCTTGTCGCGGGGGGTGTTCAAATAAAACACCGAGTTCCGGTAGTAAACTGAAACTATATTATACTTTTTTTTTTTTTTTTTTTGTGTGGACGAGTAGTCGGCCTCAGACGACCATTACTACTTTACGCGGGCTGTGGTGGGGCGGATGGCCCTCAACCAAAGACATTTAAGTGACGTGCCACAGGGGCACCCCCTTTGGGGTACGGACCTCGGCCTGGACCGTCACTGACTAACAGGACGTGCGGAAGGCACGCCCTCTAGGAGCGAACGCGGCGCGTATTCCGGCCTCGACGGCGAGGACGGAACCGCGGACGTTTTGTTGTGGCTTCGCGAGCCGTGTAAGCTCTAAGTTGAGCGATCGTAATCCTATCGTCCGGCTCTTCGAGAGCATGCCTAGGTCTTCGAATTTTACTAATCTTGGAGGGGATGTACCCGGACGCCCCAACCACTAGTTGGTTGGGGTGAGTGGCAGCCGAATCAAAGTAGCGGCGGGAACAGAGTTTCATGTGTTGCTGGATAGTAGGCAACTCGAGGTCTATGTGGAGATCCTCGTTACGCATGAACCACGGTGCTCCCGTCGCTTTGCGCATGAACCTATTTTGAACTGTTTGTAACCTATGGATCCTGTGTGGCCTAAGGTGGGCAAAAACTACGCACGCATACGTCATTATTGGTCTGATACAAGTAGTGTATAACCTAACTTTGTTTCGGATCGACATCTTAGACTCCTTCCGGAGGAGCATGTGCAGCCGTCCCAGCACAAACATGGCCCGCTTGCGAACCATGTTTATGTGGGGACGGAAAGAGAGCTTATCGTCGAGTAGAACTCCAAGATATTTGGCTTCCTTAGCCCAAGGGATCGGGGAGCCAAACATCTTGACTTTCTGTGTCGCTGCCGAGAGAGGCGAGTGGCTCCGTTTCTTGTGAAACATCACCGCTTGACTCTTTTCGGGGTTGACTGTTATCCTCCATTTCTGGAACCAATCGCTGAGGGCGTTGGACGCAGATTGGAGTCGCCTAACTATCGAGGGAGGGGAGGTGCCAGAGGCGTAAATCGCTGTATCGTCTGCAAAAAGGGCTGTTTGCACACACGCAGGCCGAGGGATATCTCTGGTGTACAGAGAGTACAGAAGGGGGGCGAGGACGGAGCCCTGAGGGACTCCGGCCCGGATGGGATGAGCAAGGGACAGAGTCCCTTCGACTTTGTAGCGAAAGGAACGATTCGACAGAAAGTCTCGTAAGATGAGCACGAGTCTGTGTGGCACTCCCATCATGAAAAGCTTGTATGTTAAGCCAGCGTGCCACACCTTGTCAAATGCCTTTGCCACATCGAAGAAGAGAGCTCCGGTCATTTGACCTTTCATGAGCCGAGCGCTGACATGTTCAACGACACGGTGAACTTGGTGGGTGGACGAGTGCTTGGCCCGAAAGCCAAACTGCTCGTTTGGAATAAGATTGTTGGCCTCCACGTGTGCTAACAGCCTCCTATACAAAAGCCGCTCGTAAATTTTCCCTAAACCTTTAAGCAGACTAATCGGTCTATAACTAGCCGGCTCGGACTTCTTTTTGCCGGGTTTCGGTATTCCGATAACCACGGCGTCTTTCCACTGCTGTGGGAAGACACAGTTTGCTAGTGCGGCATTAAATATGCATGTCATAAGGACCAAAAGACGTTCGGGGAATAGTTTGATTACCCTATTCGTTATTCCGTCCGAGCCGGGTGCCTTTTTAGGGGCGAGAGATTTTATGACGGTTTGCACCTCGTCTGGTGTAACTAACGGTATAACGTCGCTGTCTGCCTCGAGCGGAGGGGCCGGGAGAGAAGCTCGCCGTTCCACTTCACTTTCGACATCTATTTGAAATTTTCCATGAGTATTTCCCTGAAGAGGACTGCTCACGCATTGGGCCTCGAGGCTGTCGGCCAGGCATTCGGCCTTGTCATCATCCTCAAACGCTAGTGTCCTATCAGGCTTGACCAAAGGAGGCATAGAAGAGTAGACGTCCTTCGTTAACGATCGGGATAGTTGCCAGAAAGCGAGATGAGAAGGCTCGATCTCGCTCAATTTCGCATCCCATCGTGACTGACGAAACTCATTTACGCGTACTTTGACCTGCCGCTGCAGGTATCTAAGGGTAACCCTATTTTCCTCGCTGGGGGCTCTGTCATAGGCACGTGTGGCAGCGTTCTTGCGCCTCAACAGATCACGCACGTCTGCGGGCAGTAGCCAGCGCCGGTCTTCCGGCACAGGCACTGTCCGAGAACAATCGTTAATTAACGATTGAACGTGCTCTGTTAGGGCGCTGATCGCCGCCTCGGTGTCCTCTACAGTCTCTAGTCGGTCGGGAATGGACTCTAGGTGAGCGGATTCGACAGACGCGAGTTTCTCCTCGAGCCTCTTCCAATCCGTGATCACTTTAGTAGGGGTATGGCCTGTGTCGGAGTCGGGGGGACCTAATCGTGGGGCGAACCCTATGACAACAGGTCGGTGGTCAGAGCTAAGCTCATGAAGCACTTCTACAGAACATAGACGTAAGTTTATGTTCTTTAGAAGGGCCACATCAAGAATGTCAGGTCTGTGAGTCACATTAGCCGGGTAGTGTGTCGGCTCTAACGGGGTAATGATGTCAAAATTAAGGGACTCCCCTAGTGAATGAAGGTGCCTACCTCTCTGTGACGTCGTGTGACATCCCCAGAGTTGATTCTTTGCGTTTAGGTCGCCCGCTATAATAACGGAGCCACCGAGATCTAATAACGCTTCTAGGTCGCTACGAACTAATTCCCTACTCGGGGAGAGATAAGCTGATACTAGCGTGATCGATTGATGACCGGTCATAGCCAACCGACAGACCGACGCTTCAATACGCGACAGCGCGGGCGGATCCATAGGTATGCAGTGTAATGAACGCTTATAGTAGATGAGAGTACCTCCTAGACGGGAGTCCACCCTGTCGTTGCGCACCACACAGTAGTTTGCAATTCTAGGGTCCCGATCAGATGGTTTTAGGAAGGTCTCCTGCACCAGTAGAATGTCTAGCTGGTGGTCCCTCAAGAAAATGCCGATTTCCTGTTTCTGTGTGCCTAATCCGTTGGCATTGAAGTAACCTACAGTGAGTGATCGTGGTTTGAGACGGCTTGGTGTAGTGCGTATATCCATTATGGATTCCTAAAACGCAACGCCGCGAGCCTATCCTTGATATCTAAGACCCTAAGGGTGAGACTCCAGAGGGCATCCCCGTCCCCCTGTGAGGCCCTTGCGAGACGTTCGAGATCCCTAAGTTCCCTAAATTCAGCTTCGTTCGCGGTGACGTACGAAAGGAAACTATCGACGGGGGCTTGGGCAGATCCAGAACCCACGTGGGGGTTTAAAGAACCTACTCCTACGGTGGACCTAACAGGTTTAGGTAGCGGTTTAGGTTGGCCGGTAAGCGGCTTTTGCCAAGCGTTTGGCTTAGTCGTTTCCGGTACGGACGTCTGCGTACGTGAGACGCCCAGAGCAGGGAACGCGGCCTCAGAGTTCAACGACGGGGCGGGACCCGCTGCTGGCTTCTTAGCCGACTGTGAAGGCGCTGGATTGCGCGGTCTGGTAGGTTGACGAGGAGGCTATATTATACAAATTACAAAATGCTTATATGTTACGGGCGGAGAATCTTAACACCGCAATCTAAATTGACCCTAACGCCATCTAGGGAGACACAACAAAAACTTTGGTATTAACATTGATAAAATAACAAATAAATCGTTTGTACTTATACATACCGCCCACCATGGACAAGTATAGACTTGTTCATAACAAATGAATTCTAGTTGTGTGAATAAACAAATAAACATTTTTTTCTATTCTATAAATCTAAAACCAATATTTAACACAAATAAATTTGTTAACCTAACAAAAATGAACAGTAATTACCTATATAATATACCTGTAAAATAGCAAACAATAAGTAATAAAGTAAATTAACATTGAAATACATCAAGTATCAGCAATGGGTAGTATACACAACTTATTTGTCGGTCTTTTAATTGTACCGTTCTTAACCCTCAACGTGACTACTCGTGTGATGTTATCCGGACCAGGATGAGTAGCAATCACCCTACCATACAACCACCTACTAACTGGTAAATTGTCGTCCCGTACTGTGACCACATCGCCGACCTTAGGCTCAGGGACCTTTGAGGATCCACTATACCTCTTGTAGAATCTACTTAAATACTGGCTAGACCATACGCGCCAGAGATCTTGAGTTATTTTCTGAGTGTATTGCCATCTCCTAAGAGACCCAATTTTGGAGCCCTCAAAATTACTCTCAGGTGGAGTGACGAGTGCTTCTCCTACTAAAAAATGGCCTGGAGTTAATACTGTAAAATCCTCCTCATTGGTTCCGGTGATAGCTGATAGTGGTCTCGAATTTAGACATGCTTCGACTTGTGTGAGAACTGTCGCTAGTTCTTCGTAGGTTAGGGTGGAAATGCCTATTATCCTTTTCAAATGGTATTTCACCGATTTTACACCAGCCTCCCAGAGGCCTCCCATGTTTGGGGATTGGGCAGGAATAAAATGCCAAGTACATTTATTTGTTGCTAACGACTCTGCTATCTCTTGAGCCATAGAACCCTTTTCGTTTTTAAATAACTTATTCAGTTCACTGGATGCACCGATAAAATTCGTCCCATTATCACTCCAGATCTCTGAGCAGTATCCTCGCCTAGAAACAAATCTTTTAAATGCTTGGAGGAAACCTTCCGTTGTAAGTTCCGTTACTATTTCTAGGTGGACAGCTCTCGTCACTAGACACACAAATAGACATATGTACCCTTTATATGTTTTGTGTCCACGTCCTCTGGCTGTTTTTAAAAGAATGGGTCCGGCGTAATCGACTCCACTAGATTTAAACGGTCGTGATGGAGTAGTTCTTACCGCTGGTAACTGCCCCATCAATTGTGTCTGTGTTTTGCCCGTGTTCCTTACACATGTGACACACTTGTGAAAACATGCCTTAACGAGACGTCCGGCTCCTAAAATCCAATATTTGGAATGTAAATATGCTAGCATTAGCTGAGGACCGCCGTGTAGGGTTTGAATATGTGCGTGACGGACTAAAAGAATAGCCAAATGTGATTCCTTGGCTATTAAAATAGGATGCTTTCGCTCTTCAGATAATGGGGACAACTCTAACCGACCACCGACGCATAATATTTCGTCCTCATCTTGAAATGGGTTAAGGCTCTTAACTTATTTCGCTTCGAGAAGTTCTGTTTCTTTCTTATCATCTCTATCTCCTCGCTGAAATGTTCAGTTTGGCACAATTTTATACAAAATTTTAATGCGCTATCCAATTCTTGAGTAGTCAAGTATCCAACTAATCGATTGTGTTTTCTAACTTTTAAATTGGTTATAAATCTTTTACAGTAAGCAATGACTCTGATTGCACGACTAAGTGAGGAAAATCTTTTTAAAATAGAACTTTCTTCAACAGCAATGTGACCTTTAATTTTAATTCTTACCTCTTCTAAATTAGTGGATAAACGATCTGGTTTTTTATAATTTACTTCCTTCTCATGAAGAAATTCAGGACCTTGAAACCACATCGTGTTCGTAACTAACTCTGCAGGAGTTTGACCACGTGAAGCAACGTCTGCTGGATTACACTTGGAGGGGACATGTGACCAGTGATGAGAGTCTAAATTCTGTATGATTTCAGATACTCGATTCGCTACAAATACCTTCCAATGACTCGGATGGTGATTTAGCCAAGCCAAGACTACATTCGAGTCTGTCCACGCGTGCAGATTTTGCCTTTCTATCTTCATGACTGTTGCTACTTCCATCATCAACCTTGTTAGAACAACTGCAGCACACAATTCAAGACGAGGAATGGATACTTACTTTACTGGAGCCACTTTAGTTTTTGCTGAGATCAATGACACGTGAACCTTCCCATCGGAATCAACGACACGAGCATAAACTACGGCACCATATGCATTCATCGAAGCATCGCTAAAACCGTGTAATTCTATTGACTCTCCAGATCGAGTACCTAACCACCGAGGTATGGAGACATTAGATAACATTTTTAACTCATACTTATAACGTTCCCATTCATTTAAAATATTATTGGGTACGCATTCATCCCACTCGATACCTGCCAGCCACAGTTTTTGAATCATTATTTTCGAAATGATAATACTTGGAGCTACCCAACCAAGAGGGTCATAAAACCGACAAATTTCTGAAATCATTTTTCTCTTATACCCTTTCCACTATATTTAACGACATTTGACAGGTTGACGTTAGTGACGTTCAGCAGTATCTCGAATGTAATGCCATTCGATTGTAAGCGATTTCGTGATTTTTCAAATTACTTTATTTTACACATTTGGATCCTTACATCAACTTACATTATCATTTTATTACTGTTTCTTTCTTTATCTATGTTAAGAGAATTAGCCTATCGTCGCCTGAATGCTTATTTGCTCAACCGGCCATTTTGACGAATTTCACTTTTTAATGCAATTTTATTAAGGATCAAATTGCGGTTCGATTGGTATATAATACTTGCTGTTTGGACTTAAAATACATTATTTATAAGGAATTTAAGTTTTTGAAAACTAACACAAGAGAATTTAAGCTTAATGCTTAATTGCTCAAAGTCCGTAGAGAAACACCAAACGTGCATCCGAACATCGATTAAGTGCTTAAGTATTCAATCTCCTCACAGGTAACCAATCACGACAGCGCATTTTGATGACGCAATACGCCGCCATTATTAATTTATTTTGTAACGAAGCTGGTGCTCGCACGCATTTGAGTTAAAACTAACGCGAAATATAGAAAAAACGTATTATTTTAATAGAAATCAGTACCCGAAATGTCCGTGACGAAATATAAATCGGAAAATATAGTCACAACTATAGAAAAGAATCGGTAACTTGTATTTTTGTTAACATTTCTTTGCAGATTATCACTGCGTATCGTTAACTTATAGTACAGGATGTTTAAATTTAATTCTTATAATTTCAGATTTAATTAAATCTTTAAATGAAATTGTGACGTATCTATAAATGAACAGATTGTTTTGAACATTTCGTAAGGTTGTAAAATATAACTAATATAATAATAAAAAATATTGCTTTTGTGCGGTGACTGTCAAAATATACCTGCTACTTGCATGTTTGCTCATTGTTAAATGGGTAAATTTCTTAGCATTAAATGGGTAGTTTTGTATTTACGTATACCTACGCTTTGTGTTCGCAATGATGATAGATGCTAGATAAGAAGATTAATACTATTTTTTACTCGCCACAGATCCATTGCTCACATTGTACATCTATTTTTATTATGTCCGTTGCTTTGCATTTTCTTCCCTATTTTGGATGAGAAATTCAGAACTAATTACGCCGTTGAAGGATGAATAGCCGCAAAACTAAAGAATTCCTTATGAAAACATAAAGAATCGTCAAAAAAGGGTTATTTTTCTTAAAAAAATCCATTCTAAATTGTTTAAATAGTGTCAGTATATTAATTATTTTTTATACGTATAGGTATGGTCTTATCACCGTTTTATTTTCAATTTATGTCGTTTTTATTGTACATAATGAAATGAAGAAGTAGAGTCACGGTAATACCATAGTTCCATTTTATGTTGACATTACGTACGATAAATTAAGAATCCGACGAAAGAAGAATACGACGAATAAGGACTAATTCAAATCAGACACTAACCGAAAAGAAAATAGAATATATTAGAAGTACCTACAAATATATGAAAGCTGACGACAAAGCCTTTATGGAATCTCTAAGGTTTTGACAGGATCAGACAACATAAACAATACCAGGCGAAGTAAACGATCTTGTATCGGTACAAAAACAAAAAAATATTGTATTTTTTATTTTTACTCGTATTGTATTATGTATAGGT
Organism: Schrankia costaestrigalis; assembly: GCA_905475405.1. Classification (NCBI taxonomy): domain Eukaryota; kingdom Metazoa; phylum Arthropoda; class Insecta; order Lepidoptera; family Erebidae; genus Schrankia; species Schrankia costaestrigalis. The sequence continues at coordinate 11,735,298 of FR997851.1, forward strand.
ACCTAGTGTAGCAACCAACCAACCACATTCTTAATTTATGAAATAAAAAATATCTGCTGGTCAAAAAACGTTGGGTTTTTATTTATTTTATCACTTTTACCAACATGTGTTGTGAATTATTAATAATTACTACTAAAAGTAATAAATTTCGATCGATTAATCACATTTACCAAAACATGTAATTATTATTAATAATAACCGGTAATTACTAATAATTTTCAATTAATCACATTTACCGTAACATATATATCAGTGTTTTTTTTTCATTCCGTGTTTTTTTTAATAATAAATAGCCAGTTAACTAGTAATTTTTTTTTACCACGATACCCAAACACACTGTATTTGGTTATAGGGCACTTAAGTACTAAATATATTCGAATGCAAAATGCTCAACCTCCACTCCAGTAGTGGTCTATCTCCAATTGTATAATTTGTTTTGTGTTTATTTGCTCAACCTCCATAAAAAATTGTGAAAATAAACATAACTGTTTGACTTTTTAATGATTATTTGTAATATATCATTTCATAAACACGTTAACTATTTTTTTAATATAAAACTTTTATAAAATCATATTATTTGCTTAAACTAATCAATAAAACGTCTCTGGTGTAAAATGTTGCAAATGGAGGTTGGACACTTAAGTATTCGTGCGACGCTATAGCTTAAAATGATAAAGTTATAGTTAGCTTAGGTATTATTTAAAATAGATAATTTATCGTGACACACTCGCGGGTTATAGCTAATCTAAAATATCATATTACATTTTATAAACGTATTAAGAAGAGTTCCGGTTTATTCATAGCATTTATTTCTACCGATTATTTGTAATTTGTTTCATAATGGGGGTAATCGTTATGAGTGTCCATCACTAAGTAACCATGGTAACTGAAAAAAACATGGGTACGTCCATGAAATACAATATTATTTGTTTGAAAAATAAGCAGAAATATTACGAAACTTCATGGACGTGAACTGTCAAAAAGCTAAACTTACGTTGGAAGGGGTATAGTTGTTTTACCTTCAACATTGGGCATATCTATTTTATAATGAAAACAGTCATCGCTTCGGTTCCAAGTGAGTCCAACGATTTTTATTATTTCATCCGTTTTTATTCTCAATCCTTCCTCCATCAGTTCGAATTTCCTTTCCTTATCATCTTTCTTCATTTTATCTAATAGTTCATTGCTGTTACTTGACCACTTCTGTAGACAAAATCCTCCCTTGGCCAACAACTCATTCAGTTCCTTATACAAAATCATCCCCTCTTCAACATTTTCAACTCCTGCTAATAGGTCATCCATGTAAAACTGGCTAACTAAAGCTTTACTTGCTGCTGGGTAATGACACCCCTCATCCTTGCTTAATTGATGTAAGGCTTTAACCGCTAAATACGGAGCGGACGATACCCCAAACGTGACGCGTAACATCCGATAATGCTTAATCTCCTCATCTGTATCGTTTCTCCATAATATGCGTTGCATATCGGCGTCTTGTTGCGCCACCTTAACTTGCCTATACATCTTTACAATGTCAGCTGTTATACAAATCCGTGACAATCTCCAGCGCATAACTAAATTCCTCAATTCTGCTTGCAGAGTTGGACCTACTAACAAGTTATCATTTAGGGATTGGTTGTTGGTACCTTTACACGAGGCATCAAAAACTGCCCTTACCTTTGTTGTTTGTTTATCTTCTCGTACCACGGCGTGATGTGGTAAGTAAATAGCTTTTGAATTATTTATTTCCTTTTCAGGGACCAACTCCATGTGATCAAGTAATATATATTCATTTATGACTTCTCTATATTTATTTTTCAGGTCACCCGTCTTCAGTCTTCTTTCCAGCGAATGAAGTCTCCTCTGTGCTATTCGCAAAGAGTTCTGCACTTCGGGGTTAGGATTTTTCAGAGGCAGTTTAACTATATATCTTCCTAGTTCGTCCCTTTTTGTTGTTTCGTTAAAAAAGTTTTCACATCGTTTTTCATCATCAGTTAGCATATTTTCCTCTGACAATGGTTTGGAATCTTCCAGCTCCCAAAATTTCCTTAATAAGTCATTACCATCTATTGCCTCGCTAACTTGTATTGCATGCATGGCTCTTAGATTAGATTTGCCATCAAGTGGATCAAGAGCGCCTGACAGCACCCATCCTAAACATGTGTGTTGTGCTATAATTGAACCCGTGGGACTTCTCTTTAATCCTGACCTTATTATTTTAGCGTAAATCTCTGCACCCAACAGCATGTCGATTCTATTTGGTGTGTGATAGTTAGGATCTGCTAGTGGTATCTCCTGAAGTTCCTTACACTCGACTTCCTTTATTTGGGTACAAGGCAACAATGATGTTATAGATTTAACTACATGTGCCTTAATCGGAATAATGGTGTTTGGATCTGTGCGAGAAACAATACTAGTAAAACTATAGCCTTGGAGATCATTGTATTGCCTCCTACCCCAGAAATTTCAACCTTTGAAGGTAACTTAGATACACCTAACTGTTGTACTGTAGCTTCAGTAATGAACGATGTTTGGGATCCTTGGTCGATTAAGGCTCTAACAGTGTGCCTTTTCCCGTCATGCGACTTAATATTAACTATTGCTGTAGCTAATAAAACTTGGTTTACCTTTTTAGAAAAACACGAAACCACTGAGGTATTTGCTGACGCGCTAGTGTCAGGTTCCGTGGCCACAGTATTAGCTACCACACTCGCTGAATTGTTTTCGGTGACCGGGTGTAACAGAATGTGATGTTTACTTTTACAGATGTTGCATCTAAAATTAGATTTACAATTTTTTGCCAAATGGTTTCCCTTTAGGCAACAGAAACATATATTATTCGCCTGAACGAATTCTCGCCTTTCATCTGTGGATTTACCCTTAAAATTTTCACAAACATAAATATTATGACCTTCATTGCAAAGCGGACACTGACCAGAAGCTACATGTAATGTTTTTAATTTGTTATTACTACTATCGGCTCTAGCCTGGCCTTTGGGATAAAATGACTTTGGATCCAGAAATTCGATTGCTTTAAATCTTTGAGTAATAAATTCTTTAAATTGACTATACGAAGGTAAATCTTCTGGCTTAATATTAGAGTTAACATGGAACTCCCATTGACGACGTGTTTCTGAATCCAATTTCATTGTTAACATATAAATAATCAGTATGTCCCAACCAGTAACATCAATATACAAATTAGTCAGTGTTGCTAAACAATCATCTGTGGTATCCACCAGTTCTTTCAGACCACCAGCTGATTCAACACTCAATTTACGAATATTAATAAGTTTGTACAAAGCTTGATTACAAATAAATTTGCGGTTATTATACCTTTCTTCTAACAACTTCCATGATCTCGAATAATTATCTTGAGTAATGGGAATTTGGCTCAATAATTGTTCGGCCTCTCCCTTTAAACAACCTTTCAAATAAAGTAATTTCTGCACATTATCAATACTGTGGTTTTTATCTACTAATGATAAAAACAAATCACGGAAGGTACTCCATTCCGAGTATTTTCCAGAAAACTGTGGAATATTGATTTTAGGCAATTTCAATTGATTATTGGACTTGGTATGATCACTATTAGACTGTTGAAAATCTTGTAATTTAAAATTAAGTTCGTCTTTGTACTCAGAGTAAATTTCCTCGCATTGATCATAAATGTCATTCAGAATGTAATCAGTTGAATTTAATTCAGTTGGATCAAAATTCGTTATAATTTCTTTATGACAAGCTAAAAATTCAGATTTTAATAGATTTAGTGCCTCTAACCTGTCTAGAAGGTATGGTTTAGTAATTCGTACCTTTGGAGACTTCTTAAAATTAGCATATGCCTTGGAAATTCGTTTCACAAGGTCATTTTGAAAATTAATTAATTTTTCCATTTTACTGGACTTAACAGATATTTTAAATAAACTATGAAAAAGTTAACTTCTCAAATCAGTGTCTAATTGATACAACACAATTTTAAGTTATTAACGTAGAAATAGAAATGTTATAATAATTTATCTAAATGTTAAGTTAATTAATCTAAATTTTAAGTGTTTATTCTTAAGTCCTAAACAAATATAAAATATAACAATAAATGCAAGTTAAAGTCTTTTAGAGCTTCATTCCATGAACTTAAAATAAACCAAAGTACTCACGTGATGTCCCAGCAACTCACTGTAATCCAATTGCACAAACACACGAACACTGCAATCCGTTGACACCACACTTTACACTGCACTTCACATATGGTGACTTGACCTCTCACTCAATGATGATCAGCTGGAACGATGTTCTACCCGATGTGATGACTTTTGATCAGGTCGATGTCCTTTGACCAGGTCGTTGTCCTTTGACCAGGTCGTAGGCTGCTGACATGGGACCAGTTCATTGACCAAGCACCAGGTCGTTGAACTTGTCTGCACAGCCTTGTGGTCCTCTTCTTGTGCCGCCTCGCTGCTGGATGGCCCTTGGTGTGGCCTCCGTCTCGTCCCTAGACTGCTGGCTGCTGGGGTGTTGACTCCGTCTCCCTCCTGGACGGCTGCTGGGGTGTTGACTCCGTCTCCCTCCTGGACGGCTGCTGGGGTGTTGACTCCGTCTCCCTCCTGGACGGCTGCTACGGTGGTGACTCCGTCTCCCTCCTGGACGGCACCTGGCGAACGCTGACTTCCGTCTCCCTCCTGGACGGCTGCTGGCAAACGCTGACTCCAATTCCCTACTGGAATGCTGCTGGCGAACGCTGACTTCCGTCTCCCTCCTGGACGGCTGCTGGCGAACGCTGACTCCAACTCGGCTACTGGCACCGTCTCACCTGGACTGCACCACACTGAACACTTTTCTTCTTACCACGTCACTCACTCGCGGCCCTACCGAGGTATCCAGGGTACCCACTCGGACTGATTCTCACTCGCGTGATAATAGTACTGGTGAGATCCTTTAGACTTCGACTTGCGGTTGCGGCAGCGATCCACTGCCCGCAAGTAGGAGAGAAAAGTCCTGCCGAGTATCGGTTCGGCTCGAAGGACCATGTACAAGCATACACTAGCTTGTCGCGGGGGGTGTTCAAATAAAACACCGAGTTCCGGTAGTAAACTGAAACTATATTATACAAATTACAAAATGCTTATATGTTACGGGCGGAGAATCTTAACACCGCAATCTAAATTGACCCTAACGCCATCTAGGGAGACACAACAAAAACTTTGGTATTAACATTGATAAAATAACAAATAAATGGTTTGTACTTATACAAACTACTTTCCTTTCTATTTGACATAAGAGCAAAAATTAGCGGTTTAATGTTAGTTGTTTCCATTGTACTATTCATGTCACCGTGTAGACTATATAATTGTTTAAATGGACTCGGACAACTAGCAAATGTACCGTCGCCAAAATATTCTTTAACTTTTGGAATTAGACTACGTGACTCTTCATTACAAAAAACTAAAATTCGAGTTTCATCATCGATATAATCGGCTAGGACAAAGGTGTGAAACTTGAGTGGCACTTCTACTTCACAGACTTCTTTAAAAGTAGTCCTCGATATTCCTAAAGCCTTATTTCTCGCACTGTATAAAAAATGTTTAACACCATCATAATTTGGTAAGTTAGGAACTAAATTGTTGTGTCTGCTTTTTAAATCGAAATTTTTTTTCTCGTACAGTCGAGGTACCGGATCATCGGAAGTCACCACCATCTCCCGTAAATCACACATTTCTTTTAGTACCTCATTTTTATGAACATCTGGAACACAAATGTGTTCTTTCTGTTTCGTAATCGTAGTATTGTCCTTAAAAAATAAAATATATTTTATTATAACAAAAACGTATACAAATAATACTGAAACATATTAAAAGAATCTTAGATCAATATTTATTTACCTTGCAGATAGTAAGAGTACCAAGACATTTTAAGGTTCTATACTTCGAACACCTCCATACACTGGTTCCGTTTTTATATATCTTATGTCTATGATATTTATATTTATCATGAAGTAATGAGTTTCCTCCATGAATGTTAATAAAATTTAACTTTTCCTGGTTTTCAGTCATTTTAGATAAGTATAAAATATTTTTCAATATAATTATGTCACTGTCAAATTACTTTATACAATTTGCTTTTAAAAACACTTTTTAATTTTAAATCAAAAACCAGAAGTTTCAATGCATTTATTGCACTACGTAGTTCAATGTCATTAAATTGCAGGCAAAGTAATAAATTCATACAATGTTAAATAAATAATTAATAGGTACATAAACCAAAGAATAAATGTAACGTAGGTACAGCTCTTTGGTAGTGTAATGGGTATTGAAAAATACCTTTTACACCACCCCGTGGTGGTGCAGCTTTTTGGTAGTGTAATGGGTATTAAAAAAATACCCTTTACACCACCGGGTGGTGCAAGCCGGTGGTGTCACGGGTACAAAAGGATGTAATTGTGCAATAGAGAGACCACCTTCAATGTATTTCCGGCTCATACTAGCTCGACAGTAATGACTCTCAATTCTAGGTAATGATGTGTTCCTTAATCCCGTCAATAATTGCAGTATCAAGTTTATTATGTTTACCATGCTTTCCTCTTTTGTCATCTTTCCGAAAACCCCCAACTATAGTTTTGTATTGAAATTACTGTTCTTATCGGTCTGTCAGATATAGCCAGAGTATTTTTAAAAAAGTCTTACAAACACGAATTATCTCTCTGTCAACTTCAAAATTTAATGCATGGTTAAAATATTTTCTTGTACTTCCTTCGCGAATATATACAGGGTGTCCCAAAACCCAACGTCAACCCGAAACCAGGTGATAAGGCAAGTCACGCTGTTTATCAGAAAAATATAAAAAAATCTAAGTCGCATGGTTGTAAAGTTATAGGCATTTGAAAAAAAACGCAAAAATTCACACCCTGTGACAGTCTTTTCACTCCTGTTGCCACAAATCTTAACTTTTGCCAACTTTTTTTTTAAGATTTTCAGCCTTCCGACGAAGACACAGGTGACCCTCTTTTTATCATAGGACCAGAAACCAGGTCTTCCAGTTCCAGTGACACTGATTCTGACAAAGATACAACTATTGCAAGACCCGCTGCAAACTTTATACGGCGTGGTCGAGGTAGAGGACGAGCTCGTGTTCGAAATACTGTTGTACCTGGCCAGGTGATACTAGCAGCCAGTGAAAACAGCTCTTCAGTGCCAGCAAACTATTGGACCAGCAGCAATTTCGCTCCGAAGGAATCATTAAGGTCTGAGCCTTGTTATTTCATAGTTATACCGATGACTATCAGCCAATGGAGTACTTCCGCCAGTACATGAGGATGATTTGGTTAAGTTTACTGTCGAAAAGACTAATCAGACTTCAAACTTCATGGTAAAAGCCTTAAATGAATTTTATTTGTACATTGGTATAACAACGATCATGGACTGTAGAAATTACCCCAACTTGAGGATGTACTGGGATACAAAGTGGCGGGTCGATATAATTGCATCCAATATGTCTCGAAACAGATTCACAAAACTACGTAATGCAATTAAAATAGTTTAAAATAGTTTCAGCATTAATTAAGGCTTGTTCATAGTCACATTTAAAAAAGTTCAAAGTTAAGTTTAATTTGCTTTTTAAAAACCTAAATAACTTTTCATAAGTTATTTGCTGTTTGTTAGCTAAAAGACAAAATATTGCTGGTACTATCGAGGTATATACTCTTGAACTCCCAGAATCTATATGAAAAGTAAAAAGTTGATAAAAAGGAGAAGGAATAGTTTGAAATGTGCCATCTCCCATCAGTAAATCGGTTTCCTTACAAAGTTCTAAAAAATAAGGACTGCTGAAAATCAAAAAATCATTTTCTTCCGATATGTCATTAAGCAGGAAGTTTTTTTTCAAAATTGGAGGTATGGTGACTTCATTGCAACTTGTAAATCTACATTTGGAAATATGGAAAGCTTTTTTCCTAGCATTGTACAGCGAGTTGGCTTTGGAAATGAAATGGGGAGTTTTATAGCTATCAGAATCTGATGACTGCATGTCCTCAAAACATTCGTCAAAAATCTTTGGAATGGATTTAAATTCATTCTGTACACGTTCTTTACAAACATCCATGCGAGCAACTATTTTATTTTTAACAAAATTCGGTGTACAGCAATGCTTCCGTTCTCCAAGAATACTGGCATTATCAGAGCTTATTGTTATTGAACCTAGAATATAAAGGGATACACATTATTATAATTTTTTGCATTACTCCATGAGAGACGAGGGTAGGCGAAGAAGGCGGAAACCTTTCAATTACGGTGAAAAAACATTCTACTAACCATTACATATTTCTCTATTAATGCAACGCCAGTTCGATGTTCCATTTTTGTTCTTTATGTTTAAATTATACTGATATCCAGCTCTGATCAATTTTTGTTTACCTCTTTTTGATTTTATAAATTGTAAATTCAAGCTACCACTTGCACTTGAGGCCATTTTCCACTAAAATCTATAAACTTATTTAATTTACAGGGTGTTTGGTACATCGTTTGCCAAATTGAAATAGCTGATAGAAGAGGTCATTACTCGTCTTTCCTCACTGACCTAGCCGGTTTTAACCACAACATATTTTAGATATCGATGTAAAGCTATTTTTAAAAGAAAACCCAAAATTTACCATGAACACTTGAATTTTAAAAAAAAATTCTTCCGTGAGTTCTCATAATTATGTTTTGTTTTAAAGTTTAATACTAGGAGCATCAAATAAATTCATAATAGCTCACCTAAAACGTCAACTTTTTGTTTATTGACTTATTATAAGTATAGAGACAGGTAAAATTTAAAGATATGATCAACTTCACAGTACAATAAAAAAATAAATAAAAGAGAGAAAGTTCTTCCATTTTCTGAATAAATGCCTTACTTTATCCTCTTTCCATTGGTATACAACATGTTACAAAATAGTAAATAGTTTTTCTACAAAACATGTGTAATACATAATTCGAAGTAAAGAAAACACGTTTGATGAATAAGCAAAGGTAAATTTACTAGCTATAATTGCTATAATTGATACATTCTAGCGTACTTACCTAGTTACTTTAGCTTTTTTTGTCACTGCAGTGGGTCTAGCTTATCACATTTGAGTTAATTTTAATATAATAAAAAAAAAAAAAATCACCATTTACTATAGCGTCAATAATTACGATTAATGTTAGGCATCAAACGTGTTTTCTTTACTTCGAATTATGTATTACACATGTTTTGTAGAAAAATTATTTACTATTTTATAACATGTTGTATACCAATGAAAAGAGGATAAAGTAAGGCATTTATTCAGAAAATGGAAGAACTTTCTCTCTTTTATTTATTTTTTTATTGTACTGTGAAGTTGATCATATCTTTAAATTTTACCTGTCTCTATACTTATAATAAGTCAATAAACAAAAAGTTGACGTTTTAGGTGAGCTATTATGAATTTATTTGATGCTCCTAGTATTAAACTTTAAAACAAAACATAATTATGAGGACTCACGGAAGAATTTTTTTTTTAAATTTAAGTGTTCATGGTAAATATTGGGTTTTCTTTTAAAAATAGCTTTACATCGATATCTAAAATATGTTGAGGTTAAAACCGGCTAGGTAAGTGAGGAAAGACGGGTAATGACCTCTTCTATTAGCTATTTCAATTTGGCAAACGATGTACCAAACACCCTGTATATTATTCCTCTTGTCATATCTTCATCTAAGACAAATACCATGAAATCATGACATTAGAAGTACATTTGTTTTTTAGCCCGTTTTCCTATTTAGATATTATTTTCAGCCAGTAATTATTCACCTAGGAGTTTGTACATAATATATCTTACCTACTTGAGTTTGCGATTTCTACTAGCTCAAAAGCGTAGGTATTTATTTTAATGAAAAATATTAATAACAAATATAAATTAACAGGTAAGGTACATAGATGAAATTATTTTGACAACTCTACTTGGTGTTGACGTAAATGAAATTGGACGAACGAAAGACTTGACGAAAAGAGAATTTGTCATAAAATGTAATTTGACCTTAAGAGAACTTGTCATAATTCATAAAGTGTTATTTGACCATAAGAGAACTTGACAGTGCAATGACTAGACGAATTGAGATTTTGACGTATGTAAAAAAACCCGTTTTGATTACGGTCAACCAATGACGTCAAGCTCCCGCATAAACATTAAATAACGATCTTAATTAATTTGAATTATGATAGAATTTTTTATCAAAACTGATAAAGCCATTTTGTTTTCGGGTATACATTGGTATAACAATGATCATGGACTGTATAAATTACCCCAACTTGAGGGTGTACTGGGATACAAAGTGGCGGGTCGATATAATTGCATCCAATATGTCTCGAAACAGATTCACACAACTACGTAATGCAATTAAAATACACACATCAAAAAAGTCTAAGCAACATGCATGATATTACAAATTTACCATTTATATTAATTAATTTCTAAGTATTTACTCACTCAAAGTGTATAGGTAAGTAAACTTTTTTGTTATTGATGACATACTGGCTGGTTGTAAAAAAAAAAATTCGATTATGTTTTGTTTTTTTTTCATAAAATTCAAATGACTGCGAATTTGTTTGAATTTGAGTGCATGTTAATTGCTACGTTTTAGTCTTGATTTTATAATTTTACCAACCATTTAAATACAGTTGGCGACAAAATTGAATTGTTAGATATTCTTTACGTCATGGAGCGACGTCATTTGACGGCAGATGAAATGCAAAGAGCTGTAGGGATGTTGCAAGCGGGAAGTAATCAATCTCAGGTATCTCGACATTTTGGTATTCATAGAAGTGTTATTTGTCGTCTTTGGCAGCGCTACAATAATACAGGGGAACCCGCTGAACAGCATCCAGGCCGTAAAAAGAGTACAACCACTCGGCAAGACCGGTACATACAACTGACTGCAAGACGCCAGCCGATGTTAACCGCTCGAGAGATAAGTTTGAGGCTACAAAATTCAAGTGGTGTTGATGTAAGTCCCCAAACTGTGCGAAATCGACTGCATGAGTACGGCCTACGAGCTCGACGCCCTATCAGGTGCCCACCGATACGTCACGGAAATCGCGCTCGTCGAAATGAATGGTGTAGAGAACGCATAACATGGACCCAGGAACAATGGGATAAAATTATGTTTTCCGATGAGTCGCGATTCGGGTTTAGGCCTGATACAAGAAGGGTGCGAGTGTACCGTCGACCCGGAAATACTGAAAGACTCAGGTGCGTTCAGGAAGTTCATCCATACAGCGGCTCAACAGTTATGGTATGGGCGGGTATTATGAAGAACAGGCGAACTGAGCTCGTTTTTGTAAATGGAAACATGAACGCTGAAAATTACGTTGAGGATATTCTCAGACCTTATGTCCATCCATTTGCACAAACCTTTGGCTCCGATTTTACGTTAATGCATGACAATGCGCGTTCACATACAGCTCGGCGAACCAGTGAATAGTATAATGTATTTAGTGATAATGAGTTCAACATTTTATTGGTGATATCACATTGTTTTGTTGACAAAAAGTAGAAGTACCTATGTTGAAAATACTGCACGTACGCGCTTTTAATTATCTATACTCCATTTGTTTCGGTACTTAACTAAAGGTAAACAATCTTGGCGTGTCTTTTTATCCAAAATAATACAACCACAGGAGTATCATAAACTCCATTGTATTAGGTAGGTAACTAAATGTAAATAACTATAATCTTACTTTGCATGCTTAGTTTAGCAAAACATGTTTGTACTGAAATACACACATCAAAAAAGTCTAAGCAACATGCATGATATTACAAATTTACCATTTATATTAATTTATTTTACCATTTATTTTAATTATAACGTTGTATTTTATTTTTAAAATAATATTTTTAGGGTTCTATGATGTAAAAATAACAGCTGTTTTCTTTATAAGTTCTTTTAATAACAGAAATTAACAATATTAGAATATACAGGTACATAAGAAACTAAACTTTTTTTTTACAAATTGAAATTTCTTAAGAAAATGAATTTATTGTGAAAGAATAGGACAATTTAATACAAAGTATGGCCTCCTCTGCTATTCAGAACTTGTTGGCAACGATTATTCATTGAATTAATGAGACTGTTTATGTCATCTTGCGGTATTCGCTCCCAATGGAATTGTAGCAAATCCTTCAGCTGTTGGGTTGTTGTCACTCCGTCCAAGTCCTTCAAACACGTCTCTGGGATGTCCCATGCGTGCTCGATGGGGTTGAGGTCTGGCGATTGTGCAGGCCAGGGCAATACCTGGATGTTCTCCGTTGCCAAGTATTCACTGGTTCGCCGAGCTGTATGTGAACGCGCATTGTCATGCATTAACGTAAAATCGGAGCCAAAGGTTTGTGCAAATGGATGCACATAAGGTCTGAGAATATCCTCAACGTAATTTTCAGCGTTCATGTTTCCATTTACAAAAACGAGCTCAGTTCGCCTGTTCTTCATAATACCCGCCCATACCATAACTGTTGAGCCGCTGTATGGATGAACTTCCTGAACGCACCTGAGTCTTTCAGTATTTCCGGGTCGACGGTACACTCGCACCCTTCTTGTATCAGGCCTAAACCCGAATCGCGACTCATCGGAAAACATAATTTTATCCCATTGTTCCTGGGTCCATGTTATGCGTTCTCTACACCATTCATTTCGACGAGCGCGATTCCCGTGACGTATCGGTGGGCACCTGATAGGGCGTCGAGCTCGTAGGCCGTACTCATGCAGTCGATTTCGCACAGTTTGGGGACTTACATCAACACCACAATTTTGTAGCCTCAAACTTATCTCTCGAGCGGTTAACATCGGCTGGCGTCTTGCAGTCAGTTGTATGTACCGGTCTTGCCGAGTGGTTGTACTCCTTTTACGGCCTGGATGCTGTTCAGCGGGTTCCCCTGTATTATTGTAGCGCTGCCAAAGACGACAAATAACACTTCTATGAATACCAAAATGTCGAGATACCTGAGATTGATTACTTCCCGCTTGCAACATCCCTACAGCTCTTTGCATTTCATCTGCCGTCAAATGACGTCGCTCCATGACGTAAAGAATATCTAACAATTCAATTTTGTCGCCAACTGTATTTAAATGGTTGGTAAAATTATAAAATCAAGACTAAAACGTAGCAATTAACATGCACTCAAATTCAAACAAATTCGCAGTCATTTGAATTTTATGAAAAAAAACAAAACATAATCGAAATTTTTTTTTTACAAGCAGCCAGTATGTCATCAATAACAAAAAAGTTTACTTACCTATACACTTTGAGTGAGTAAATACTTAGAAATTAATTAATATAAATGGTAAATTTGTAATATCATGCATGTTGCTTAGACTTTTTTGATGTGTGTATTATTGTAACACCTTATACACCATGTTTTTAGCAAATAAATATATTATTATTCTCTTTATTTACATTAATCACATTTAGTTACATTTTTAAATATAGATATAAAAAATAAAAACATTTAAAAATATAAAAAAAAGGTAGACCCACCGGCATCGGGTACAGGGACCAAGCTACCGGCGGTTAGGGCTCCAGAGATAGGAACCTCCTCACAATGCGTGCCGTGTCAAGCAGTACTGCCTTCTGCATCAGACCTATGATCCAACTGTCAAGCGAGAGTCTCCGTAGATGTTGATAGAGACTCTTTGGAATAAGTCCATTAACCGAAAGTACTATCGGAACAATGATCGCCGAATCAACATTCCACATGTCGACAACCTCGTGAGCCAAGTCCAAATATTTCGTTTGTTTGTCTTTTTCTGCTCTAACAAGATTCTCGTCATGAGGAATGGTGACATCGATTATCATTGCACGGCGTTCTGACCGATCTATCACCACAATATCTGGCTTATTGGCAACAATAGTCCGATCAGTGATGATAGATCGGTCCCAATATAATGTAACACTACTATTTTCGAGAACTGGGTAGGGTACATACTTATAATACGGTACTTCTGCATCGACAAGATGATATTTAAGAGCAAGTTGTTGGTGGACAATTCTGGCTACTTGGTTGTGTCTATGCAAGTATTCACCATTCGCAAGACGAGAACAACCGGAAACAATATGTCTGAGTGATTCTCCGGGACAGTGACATGCCCGACATATGTCAACTGTACCATCCTTCAGGATATACACTGGCGGACAAAAAAATCGACTCACTTCATATCTTCTCATTCAAAGTGCCCTAATTTTAAAATTAAGACCTAAATTCTAATTTAGGTCTTAATTTTTTGCACTTTAAATGAGAAAGTATGAAGTGAGTCGATTTTTTTGTCCGCCAGTGTATTTCCGATAATTCTTACTCATTACGACTTCGTCCATAATTGCAAATACAAAACCTTCGGTTTCTCCAAAGAGATCACCGAATCGCAGCCAGGACACAGATGATAATGTGTCAACATCAGGCCCATTTAAGGCCCGGTAAAAACGACCATGCAACTCCTTACTTTTCCATATTTCTTTACGATCAACGACAAGACAGAGTTTGTCTTTGTGTTTGGGTCTCGCCTGCCCTTTCTTAACAGTCATAGGTACATCGAATAGTATCTTGAACCTCTTGTGATGGCCTATGCACATTTATTTGACCCCGGTTTGACATTTATGTACGAGGATGCTAGGGCAAACACCGCGAGCGTCGTAAGAGATTATGTTACTGAAGTCGATATCTCTATTATTGCTTGGCCAGCAAGAAACCCGGACATGAATCCGATTAAACATCTATGGGATGAATAAAAAAGACGAATTAGTGTAAAAGATCATGCCTCAAAAACACTTAGCCAGCTTTAAAATGCAATCCAAGAGGAATGGAATAAAGCGTGCTTTTGATCGTGACTCTCATTCGACCGATGAAAAACCGTACAGAAGCAGTAATGAGAGGGCTGGGATGGTATCCGAGTTATTAAATAAACGTTTCCTGGCTTTTTGTTTATTTACGTGCGTAATTTTATCAATTTCCGTCAAACTACGTACAGGGTAAAAACGACTTGTTAAACAAAATACGAAATCTATGAAAAATTAATATGAATTTAGAACATTAACATCATTATTTGAAAACGTCATTAAATTCCCTATTAAATGATATATAACACATATTCTTAAATATACACATTTTTCAGATAATCCTTACAAAACACAAACTTCACACTGTTTCGATTTTTTTGATGAGAAGTGTATTTTGAGAAAAAAAATATCTTTACATATACAAGAAAATTCTATCATGTGCATTTCTCAAAATGGATGTAGGAATGAGGCACGTGGAACTAAAGAACAACTCCTTATTGACACTACTATTAGTGAACAGGTACGTCGTAACCGAAAAGACCTGTCTACATGTTGGATAGATTACAAGAAGGCGTATGATTCTGTTCCTCATACATGGCTTCTGAGAGTGCTGGAGTTGTATAAGATTGATGCAACTCTATGCACTTTTTTGAGGACATGTATGACAAAATGGAATACGGTTCTTTTTTATTCAGGATGTAGACAGGGCGGATGTGTAAATTCTAATTTAGGTCTTAATTTTTTGCACTTTAAATGAGAAAGTATGAAGTGAGTCGATTTTTTTGTCCGCCAGTGTATTTCCGATAATTCTTACTCATTACGACTTCGTCCATAATTGCAAATACAAAACCTTCGGTTTCTCCAAAGAGATCACCGAATCGCAGCCAGGACACAGATGATAATGTGTCAACATCAGGCCCATTTAAGGCCCGGTAAAAACGACCATGCAACTCCTTACTTTTCCATATTTCTTTACGATCATCGATAGTTTGTATTATAGGTTTGCGCCAATTCTCTTTAGCCAAACAAAGCGGAGTAAGTCCGACATCTACCGACACAACATCTCTGTGTATATCCGCATCCACAGTGAGAAAATATTCTCTGAGATTGTACACTTCGCGATTGTGGAGGGTCTTAGCACTTAAATACCCACGACCCCCACTCTTTCGTGGAATGTACAATCTCATTACCGAAGAACGCGGATGATGCATTCGATGAGCTGTCAGTAGAGTTCGTACTTTTCTATCCAAAGCTTCTAGTTCAGTCTGTGTCCACTTTAGTATGCCAAAGGAGTACATCAGAACCGGCATGACCCAACTGTTATAGGCACGAACTTTATTGCCCCCTGTCAAAAGGCTATTCAAAACCTTTTTCAAGCGGGCAAAAAAGCGATCCCGTAACTGTTGTTTCATGTCCGTTTCCGTTATACATAAAGCCTGTGACATACCAAGGTATTTGTATGTGTCGGATGGAGAGAGACATCTAAGTTTTATGAAATCTGAAAGTTGTAACTCAACAGATTCCACAACCTTACCTTGCTTAACATGCATGACAGCACATTTATTCACACCAAATTCCATTTTAATAGAATTACTAAAGGTTTCTGTTTCTTTTAGTAAAACTAATAATTGGGATTTAGTTGGAGCAAATAATTTCAGATCATCCATGTACAGGAGGTGGGATATAACTTGACCATGTCTCTTTAACCGATAGCCTAACCCTGAATACTCCAGCAAAGTACTAAGAGGATTCAGTGCTAGGCAAAAACACAACGGACTGAGACTATCACCTTGAAATATACCTCGCTTAATTTGAATAGGCACCTCGTTTCCTAAGCCCTGTCTACATCCTGAATAAAAAAGAACCGTATTCCATTTTGTCATACATGTCCTCAAAAAAGTGCATAGAGTTGCATCAATCTTATACAACTCCAGCACTCTCAGAAGCCATGTATGAGGAACAGAATCATACGCCTTCTTGTAATCTATCCAACATGTAGACAGGTCTTTTCGGTTACGACGTACCTGTTCACTAATAGTAGTGTCAATAAGGAGTTGTTCTTTAGTTCCACGTGCCTCATTCCTACATCCATTTTGAGAAATGCACATGATAGAATTTTCTTGTATATGTAAAGATATATTTTTCTCAAAATACACTTCTCATCAAAAAAATCGAAACAGTGTGAAGTTTGTGTTTTGTAAGGATTATCTGAAAAATGTGTATATTTAAGAATATGTGTTATATATCATTTAATAGGGAATTTAATGACGTTTTCAAATAATGATGTTAATGTTCTAAATTCAAATTAATTTTTCATAGATTTCGTATTTTGTTTAACAAGTCGTTCTTACCCTGTACGTAGTTTGACGGAAATTGATAAAATTACGCACGTAAATAAACAAAAAGCCAGGAAACGTTTATTTAATAACTCGGATACCATCCCAGCCCTCTCATTACTGCTTCTGTACGGTTTTTCATCGGTCGAATGAGAGTCACGATCAAAAGCACGCTTTATTCCATTCCTCTTGGATTGCATTTTAAAGCTGGCTAAGTGTTTTTGAGGCATGATCTTTTACACTAATTCGTCTTTTTTATTCATCCCATAGATGTTTAATCGGATTCATGTCCGGGTTTCTTGCTGGCCAAGCAATAATAGAGATATCGACTTCAGTAACATAATCTCTTAAGACGCTCGCGGTGTTTGCCCTAGCATCCTCGTACATAAATGTCAAACCGGGGTCAAATAAATGTGCATAGGCCATCACAAGAGGTTCAAGATACTATTCGATGTACCTATGACTGTTAAGAAAGGGCAGGCGAGACCCAAACACAAAGACAAACTCTGTCTTGTCGTTGCCACTAATTTCTCTCCGAACAGTCCATGAACCGCCACCATGGATGGCCTTTTCTATTAATCCTGCATGGTGCAAAGCGTTCTCCATCACTTCTGTAGACCTTAGTCCTTCCGTTGTTACCATACAATACAATTTTGCACTCATCAGAAAAGAGGAACTAGATGTATGACCAATTTAGGTAATTACGTGAAAAGTTAAGACGCGCTTTTCGATGGTCTGCAGTTAATTTCTCCCTATTTGCTGGCTTGTACGGTACTAGCCCACGTTTCTTGAACCTTCTTTTAATTGTAGAGTTACTTACAGCCACTATAGGTTCATCATGAAGCTGCTCCTGCGGTTGAAAGACATTAAGGCGTAGATTTTGTAAGAAAGGTGTTACTATAAATCAATCTACTCGGTCAGAAATTACCTTTTATCTGACAGATATCTAACGACGCGTGAACAAACCAATCTCTTGATAGCGTTTGCAGATTCTATAAAAAGACGACAGGCTAAGATGCAATCTTTCAGCCGTAATAATCTGACTAAGTCCAGAATTCAGCAATGCCACCACTTGGCGGTTTTTGCGGGTAATCATCGCATGAACGTAGTAATAAGAGGAGCGAGGAACTCTGGGTGCGCGATACGGGTTATTAAATAAACGTTTTCTAGTTATTTTTTTCATTTACGTGCCTAATTTTATCAATTTCCGTCAAACTACGTACAGGGTAAATACGACTTGTTAAACAAAATACGAAATCAATGAAAATTTAATTTGAATTTAGAACATTAACATTATTATTTGAAAAGCTCATTAAATTCCCTATTAAATGATATATAACACATATTCCTAAATATACACATTTTTCAGATAATCCTTACAAAACACAAACTTGCACACTGTTTCGATTTTTTTGATGAGAAGTGTAGATGTAAGAAGTTTGTATATTGTTGGGAGGCAAGTAATTGGTCTATAGTTTTTAGGATCCGTGGAACTACCTGATTTATAAAGCATGTGGGTTACACCAGTAGTAATAAAATCTGGTAGTGTACCTGTTTCTAAAGATGACTGGAAATGAGAGGCTAAACAAGCGTGGGAACTATGGAGCCATTTTAACCAAAAATTGTGCAATCCGTCTGGTCCAGCTGATTTCCAATTTGGTAGTCGACGGACTGCACGTAACATCCTCAGTTGTTATAACTACTGGCTCCATTTGGTGAATATGTTCACACGCTTTTTCAACACCCGCTATCCAGTCACCTTCTGTATGATTGACAGGCACCGACCAAATGCTGCGCCAAAAATCATTCGTAGCATCAGCATTGGGTAGCTGCATGTCAACCGAGCCTAGAACAGGACGCTCCCAGTTTCTGTAAACCCACCGCTCATCCTTTTGGAATGCACGATTCTGGGTATATCGTTCCATTCTCTTTTTAAATCTTTTGATACGATTTGCCCACGCATAAACCTTCTGCTTCAGGAAGTCAATGCGTTCTGTGACATGTAATATATAATCTCGACGATCTATATTGGTTTCAGAGAATGCACGTGTCACAAAACGCATTACCCTCGGACGCGTATTACCCGACCTGAAGCAGATAAGTTTACCTATGAGTGCCCTAGCCTCAGCAATACGACGCTCAATCCTGCACTGCCACGCCGGCACAGTTGGTCTGAGTCGAGTAGCAATATCATCGGATGGAAACTTAATATGTGCTACTCGACATGCAGCGACAGCCCCACAGTACAAAATTGAGTGTGCATCGCCGCGATTTTCACTGTTATCAAAGTTGTTTAATAACAGTGAATCCAGAGCACACACAAGAGCTATATTTTGTTTATGCGTAGGTAATCGTGGTATTCGGGGTCTCCTACCTGGTTCCATGAAACGATATTCCCGAATAGCACATTCCAAAGCACTCCTTAATTGATCATTATATTGGATACTTACATTTGTAACCTCACAATCAGTAGTCTCAAAGCTATTTAGTTCTGTCGGCTGAGACAGAGGTATGACGGTATTTACCTGCGTCGTAACTGATGGTGGTGTAGAAATTGTGAGATTACTAAGTATATCAGAACGAATCCTATCAAGTACAGTGTCATTCAACAAATGACACCGTTGAATGGCACGTACTTGATCCGATAATCGTTGGGTCGAAACGTTGACAGCTGGTTCAAGTTCCTGAAATAGAGACAGCATGCGATCACGATACGCAGTGAGGTTAGTTCCTCCCTCTGTTGCCACAAAATATGCCCGCATGACATTTTCATTTATTGATGATGTCCATTTCATGCGGTGCACATTACCACCAGCAGCGGGGACCCTGTTTGATGCCTGTGGGGCTCGGGATCCTAAGCCAATTGGTGGCCGGCCTCTTCCCTGCCGAAGTACAGGTGTTGGCGACGACGGCGGAGAGAAAAACTCGTCGCTGGAGCTTGAGCTCGACGCCTCAACAGAATCTGGTACATTTTGCACTGTCTGCGAGGCGGAGCTGAGCGACGAGTCCGGGGGTGTTAATAGTGCTCTTCGTGAGGCAGCTCTTGTTATCATCACATCACATTTCAATTCTTCATATTATATAAATATTTATGTAATTGTTTAACATACATTTTTACATGTCAAACATTGTGACAGATCTGAATTTTGTGTAGATATATTTTTTTCTAAAATCATGATATGATTTGATGAATATGTATTTCTTCTTTATTGCTATTATTTTCTTGTATATAAAATATCATGATATTTCGTGGATGCAAGTGGATTAAATTGATACTTAAAAAGAAAGAGAGCATCTTGAAGCAGTTTTATGTAATTTCCTAGAATATTATTATGTATTTTAGTGGTATGAACTAATATAAATCGTGTGGGCAAGTTCCAGATGAGTGGGCGAGAGGAAATTGGACGGCGTAAGCGAGAGACTCCCGCGAAAGCTTCTACTCAACCAGAAAGGCGGAGTCCTAGGGCACGCGAGGGTGACCGTCGTAGCCGCAGCCGCATTAGAGGTGACAGCCGGCGAGGTGACCCGCAACGAAGTAGGAGTGGAAGCCACAATGACGAAGGGAATAAAGTGATAAGTGAATACCTGTCTACATAACTCGGAGCTTGAGCGGATGTGAGCCGAGCATGAGTGTTATGTATGACAAGCCTTTCAAGTTGGTAGTGAAAGAATAGAAGTAGCTGCCCTCTTGTACAGGCTTTAGTGATAATTGTAACTAGTATAAAAGTAAGTGAGATTATAATTATATTTAGAGCAAGATGGTAGTGAAAGAATAGAAGTAACTCCTCTTGCACGACTTCAAGTGAGATATATTTTATTTATGTAAAATGATTTGTGATATTGTAATATAAATTAAATGTGCTTAATAGCACAGTACTCATGAACAGAGTGAATTAAATGTGATTAATAGTTTGTTAATTAGTAAACAGGGAATAAAAGCTGTATTGTAAATTTGATATTTATAAATTAAATGTAAAGTTAACGAAGGGACTCGTTACGGTGACGGATGGCCGACTGTTACAATCATTCTCTTTGGTTATTACATTTGTGGGCAGTCTGATAGAATATCTACGACATGTTTGACACTGACAAGGCATGAGAGGCTACGTCAGTATCAAACATGCTAGAGCGACAGGCCGCCATTCGAATACGAACGTTGAAGTGTGAAGCAAGGATATTTGATATTGTAAGGAAATATAATATTGATAAGAGGAATCAATAAAATACTTTTGGATCGTTGCTGGTTGTTTTCCTGAAGTTCTTCTAAGCATTTTTCAGCTATTATTATTATTTTTTAGATTTTATTATTATTATTATAATCTCAGTATTATCATTTATTACTATTTCTTATTCTGTGGTTGTATTATTTTGGATAAAAAGATACGTGAAGATTTTTTACCTTTAGTTATGTACCTAACCAAATGGAGTATAATTAACATATATTATGAAGATTCGTTACGTTTGCATTAATTTCGCAATGTACCTAATACGATTTTATTGGAAGGATATATTTTTACCTTAAAATACTACTTCCGTAGTGATTCCAAGTTATCGATACTTTATCATCGATTGTGATGATCGACATAAAAATATACTTTCAGTTATAATGGGACCCAAGAAAAAAAGTTCAGTTTGGCAGTTCTTTGACAAAATTGATGATAAGAAAACGAAATGCAAACTACATATGTCAAAAGGAAATAAAGTCTGGTGGAAATACTACGAACTTATTTGGGCACATTCGTAATGTTCATAAGGCTGCTTATCTTGAAATTCAGCCAAAACAAAATAATAGGTCGGGGAAAAAGTCTTTTCGCATAACGTAGGTATAAACTTATTATAAAATTTCTTTGACTGTACTTCTTGTGTCTGGCTGGTTTTGGTAACATTAAAAAGGTTACATTATAAAGAAAAAAAAAAAAAAAAAAAAGTGGTTTCCCGCTATTTTTCATTTGTTTTTCTCTCCGTAAAAATGAGTGAATCTAATGAAGAAATTCGATACATTTTAAAATTTTATTATAAAAAAGGCAAAAATGCAACTCAAGCAGTGAAAAAAATTTGTGATGTTTATGGACCTGATGCAGTGTCAGTAAGAGTAGCACAAATTTGGTTCAAACGTTTTCAGTCCGGAAATTTTGATGTTAAAGATGCACCTCGCTCTGGTCGCCCTGTTACGAATAAAATGGACGCCATTTTTGAAAGAGTGGAGCAAGATCGGCATATTAGTAGTTACGATGTAGCTGAAGAACTGGGAATTGACCACAAAACAGTTTTGACCCATTTGAAGAAAGCTGGTTATACAAAAAAGCTCGATATTTGGGTGCCACACGAGCTCACTCAAAGAAACTTAATGAACCGTGTACTCATTTGCGATTCATTATTGAGACGTAATGAAACCGAGCCGTTTTTGAAGAGATTGATAACTGGCTATGAAAAGTGGATCACGTACGACAAGAACGTGCGAAAAAGGTCGTGGTCGAAAGTTGGCCAGGCTTCACAGACTGTGGCCAAACCTGGCCTAACACGAAATAAGGTGATGCTGTGTGTATGGTGGGATTGGAAGGGCATTGTTCATTATGAGCTTTTACCGCCCGGCAAAACCATCGATTCTGATCTTTACTGCCAGCAACTGATGAGATTAAAGGAAGCAGTCGAGAGAAAACGGCCGGAATTGATCAACAGGAAGGGTGTGGTCTTTCATCACGATAACGCTAGACCACACACATCTTTAGCCACTCAGCAAAAATTAAGAGAGTTCGACTGGGAGGTCCTAGTGCATCCACCATATAGCCCTGACCTTGCGCCTTCAGATTTTCACCTGTTTCGGTCTCTTCAGAATTCTTTAGGTTCTGTAAGGTTGACGTCAAGAGAGGACTGCCAAAACTATTTGTCCCGTTTTTTTGATCAGAAGTCCCAAAGTTTCTACAGTAACGGGATAATGTCTCTGCCCACAAAATGGCAGAAAGTTGTTCAACAAAACGGTACATATATATTGTAAATAAATGTAAATAAACTTTGAAAAAAATCTCTTGACTTTTCATACAAAAATACGAAAAGACTTTTTCCCCAACCTAATATATCAAATGCAGTAAATACTATAGATGAAATATCGAATCCTTTAAATATAAATACCAAGGTAACGCCTAACGATAACATAGACGATAGTTTACTTCAATCTGAACCGATTCCTAGTACAAGTGGCAGTTGCAATCAAAGATCCTGTGTGCCGTTACCGAAAACCGTAAATAAAACTAATGATATTTTAGATTTAGAAGAAAGCGTTATTCCTTTAAAACTCCAAAAAACAATACAGGCTGCCTTTCAAGATATTTCTTCTTACTCAGAATCTGGACCGAAGACAAGGAAACTGAACAACTGTTTATTATTCATGATTTGCAAAGACCATCAGCCTTTTTCGATTGTTGAAAACGAAGGCTTCAGAGCTCTAATGAAAACGGTAGCTCCTCAATATAAACTCCCGAGCAGAACAACTCTGAGACGCTGGCTGGACGAACAATTAAAAAAATGCTTTTTTCTATAGAAGATATAACCCTAACAATGGATATTTGGTCGGATACCTTAAATATGAAAAGTTTTTTGGGCATCACAGCGCATTTCGGAATAGACATTGAACTATACTCAATCACTTTAGGCGTGTACGAATTGGATGAAAGACAGTGTATCTTTCTGAAATCTGTGTATCTTTCTGAAATTCTCTTAAAGGTATGCCAAGACTGGAAAATAGACCAAGAGAATGTAACAGCTGTTGTTACTGACAATGCAGCCAATATAGTAAAGGCGGTTGAATTAGCTTTCGGTAGAAGGAAACATATCCCATGTTTTGCCCATACATTAAATTTGGTGGCTGAAGGCACAATGATGTGTACTGAGTGGAGAAACATTGTTTCTAAAGTAAAAACAACAGTCACATGGTTTAAACAGAGTTGCGTTGCTAGTGACGAGTTACGTAAAGCTACTGCTGTGGCTATGGATTCTCCTGCTGGGGTAAAATTAATACAAAGCGTGGATACTCGTTGGAACAGTACATATTATATGTTACAAAGATTTCTAAAACTCCGCAGTGTCGTAAATGATATTCTCTTCCGCCACCCCAGAGCACCTGCAATGCTCAGTGCATCGGATATATCTACTGTATCGTCTGTCATCGTGGTGTTGCAACCCTTGGAAGCGGCTACAAAAGAAATTTCGGGTGATAAATACTGCACAAGCAGTAAAATTATTCCATTAGTTCGTTGCATGCTCCCTAAAATAACTTCAGCTGTTATAGAAGATCCCATAGCGAAGGAAGTGCAAAAACTAGCTATTAATGAAATAAATAAAAGAATGGGTTCTATAGAACACGTGAGTGCTCTCGCTATCGCAAGTATTCTAGATCCACGGCTCAAGAGAATTCATTTCAGTAATGTAATAGCTTGTTCAAATGCTGTTTCGAAAATTAAAGATATAATGAAGAAGAATTTGCAAAGCAATGAAGAGCCCGAGTCAGATTCTGATAAATCCGATAAAAATGAAGAGGCCTTTTCATTATGGACTGATCACCATAAGTTAGTACATCGTAACTGGAAAATTAACAAATCTGAAGATGTTTTGTCTGACGAACTTTCAGTTTATCTTAGAACTCCTGTTGGAAGATTGAACGAAAATCCGTTAGAAATCTGGAGGGATTATAAAATACAATTCCCGAAGCTGTACTTTTGTACAGCTTTAAAGTATTTGACAATAGTTGGCACGTCAGTGCCTTCAGAAAGGCTTTTTTTTACAGGCAGGGCTAGTTATGACTGAACGCAGGAACCGATTGAAGGGGAAAAGACTAAGTAAACTTTTGTTTTTACATAGCATTGACAAAAAATATTGGAATATGTAATTTAAATAAATATATTTCCTGCTTTTATTAATATTTATTTTTGTTTTAATTAAGGCTTAACCTAACCTAAAACACGTCATGTCGAAAACAATCGATGTTTAAGAAACATCGATGTATTTCTCAATACATCGTATTACCATCGATGTGACCGTTCGATGCATTACATCGAAAAAAACATCGATGTATATTTAAAATGTCCATCCCTACTACAAGCTGGGGACGTTTTGAGCATTGTTCTTTATACTATTTTTTTTATATTTTGTCACAAACAAAGTAAGAAAATACTATTATGTTAACATGGAATAATATTTGCAAAGTATTGTGTACATAATCTTACAGGTATCTCAAGACATTAAAATAACAACCACTCCGAAGCAAATTGGCTCAATTTCGATGAAAAGGGTATGTAATATAATATAAACCATGTAAACATCCTTCTTTCTTTTCCGAAAAAACTACATCCAGTTTAGTTCAGTTTTTTGTGATTGAGTAACAAACTTACAATATGGTTAAGTAACAAGTATTTATATTTTTGTGCTGTGCTCTAAATTTTTTTAATTTTCTTTTTGGATCCTAACAAAAAAAAGATATTATAAATAGTTTAAAGGTTAAAAGGTAAGTAATATCTGACAAAAGATTGATAAAATTCCATTTCTTTATTACGAAACTAAAACCTGTTTTTATTTATAGAACCATGATGACTAATAACCACCATGATCGCCCACGGCAAAATGTTAAAAGATGAGGAACATTTGAGACAGATGGAAATGTCTGAGGAAGAACATTTAATTAAAATGGCAATTCACAAGGTAAAACTGAAATGTGTTACATTGGAACGGGAAATTCTTGAGCTAAAAAAAGCTAAAATGTTAAATTAATTATTATTTAGTCAGAATAAACTACACACATCAAAAAAGTCTAAGCAACATGCATGATATTACAAAGGAGACGTTCCATTTGCCCATACATCTTGGGCCCACCAAGAACATACATGAAACCTTGTGGGTTTTGAAGTTAAATGACTACTCTATAGGCCTGTATAATTATTTTTACCATAAAACTCCGTGGAAGTGAGATATAAGACATTTAAAATGGAAATTATTTCTTACTGAAAATAGCTTATAACACCATTTTAACGTAAATACAACACCAAATTATGAATCAATTAGTTTCTATACCATTGAAGACCTCTGTGGGGTAGTGATTATATAACATGACTTGTTCGCAGAGGTCTCGGGTTCGATTCCCGCTCAATGCAAATCTTTGTGTGCTATTTAAGTATGTTTATCTATTGTCTACTGCCCGTAGTACAAGCTCTGCTTTGTTTGGAACTAGATGGAGTTGTGTGAATGAGTCAGGTAGATTTATTTTTATTTATTTATATAATAAAAACTGCATAAAATCTATAATCATAGGCAAATTAAATACCTATGCTTTTAAATCTCACATTCTAAAATATTTTAGAACATTGCTAAATACTCTAAGGGTTGTGTATCTTGAATATAAATAAAACATACGACATATTTTAAAAATACTTTATTAATTAAAAAGATCCACATCATCTTCACAAATCATTAATAAATCATCGAGGTGTGGTGCAGGAGGGCCTACATTGGTCTGAAACCGAGCCCACCCCAGATACCAAACAATGGACATTATGTGAGCGCAGCAGCCTACTGTCCTTTTTCCTACAATACAACTACAGTAATGTTGTAAAATAGCATCATTACTAGTAAGAGAGCTGTCAAGTAAAATATACACATAATATATTTTGCGACTTATATGTCTGGATTTAATTCTTCCTCTTAAAATCCATGTCTCATTCCCTTGTGACAGCTCTCCTAGAAGGCTGCTGCTGACCTCTCTGCATACCTCAATTGTGTAGGAACCATTTGCCCTTATGTGCTCGCCATTGAGTTATATTTACGTCGCCGTCGCGACCAGACGTGCCTAAGTGAAATTACTAAATTAACAATAAACAAAGTGCCCTAGTTTAAATTACGTGATATGAATTGCTGAATTGCATTTGTTCGTATTATAATATAATGGCTTTTAAGTAACTACCAAGACATTTTTGAGTTTTATGTGAACATGGAAAGCCCCTTTAATAAAAGCGGGTTAACCCAACGCTCGCCTCCGCCAACGCCTACGCCCCAGGTACAAGATAAAGGTAACCTTCACGTTATACCTACATCAGAACTGCAAAATTGGATGGCCTCTATAGAACGCAGCCTAAATGAAATCTGCCATATTGCCACTGAAGGGAAGCTAAATTCCGACCAGAAGTTGAAGGTTAGTGGGCACTGTAGGAAGGTAATGCATGATGTTGGACAAGTGGCGCTCCAATACCAGTCGTTAAAACAAAAGGCCATACAGACGCATTTCGCTCTACAAAACCTGCAGGATCAGCATGACCTAGCCGCTTCTCTCGCAGAAATGAAGCAGTCTATTGACGACTCAGCTCAAAAAATTAAGCCCAGCACTTCCTTCGCCGATATGGTTAAAAAAGGCACTAACAACTTCATCCGCCCAAGCCCCCTCAGCTCTGTGGCAATATATCCCAAAGACAACTCTAGGACTAGCGAGGAAACCAAGAACATTGTTCAAAAAATAATTAGCCCTGAAAGCATGAAGCTGAAGGTCAGAGGGGTACGCAATACCAGAAACGGCGGAGTGATTATCAGCACTGAATCCAAAACTGATCTGGAAAAAGTGAGGCAAACAGTCCAAGAGTCTTCATCAGCCCTTACAGTAGACGAGCCCTTTAGGAGGAAGCCCCGTATTATAGTAATCGGAGTACCCGCCGATATGAACGATAGTGAAGTGCTCAAATGTATTTTCGAACAAAACATATCGGAGAAAATCCCTTCCATGCAACATCAAGAATTTTTGGACGCAGTGAGACTAAGCCATAAGTCTGGAAAGAAAAATACAGAGCATTGCAATTTTGTAATAGAAGTGACGCCCAACATCCGAAAGGCTCTTATTACACAGGACAGAGTATTCATAAATTGGACGTCCTGTCCAGTTCGGGACTTTACTCTAGTAACTAGATGTTTTAAGTGCCAGCAGTATGGTCATGCAGCTAAGTTTTGCAAAAGCTCGACCTCTACTTGTGGACATT
This sequence comes from Schrankia costaestrigalis, assembly GCA_905475405.1. Taxonomy (NCBI): domain Eukaryota; kingdom Metazoa; phylum Arthropoda; class Insecta; order Lepidoptera; family Erebidae; genus Schrankia; species Schrankia costaestrigalis. Next base: position 11,763,449 of record FR997851.1, read on the forward strand.
GCGGAGAAGAGGGACACTCGGCTCAGGATTGTCTTAAAAAGACGAACCCGCCCGTATGCGCTACATGTCTACGTTTTAATAAGCCGAGCAATCACGTGACTGGAGACGTCGACTGTCCGGCCAGAAAAGCAGCTGAACAGAGATACATAAATTCAACGGATTATGAAGGCGCCTAAGAGCGCCACACACGCTGCATAACTCTAGAACAAATGGATAATCTTTTACTTACCGAATTAGATACTATCTTTGTGCCGGAATCGACGGTTTGCGAGGTTGAAGACTGCAGGCAGTATCTCTCAAGGTATCATAAACCACTAACTATACTAACCCAAAATATTCGTAGCATATATAAAAATTTTGACAGCTTCGGCATTTTTCAAAGTAGATTAAACATTAATTGCGACATAATAGTCTTCACGGAATGTTGGCTATCAAACAGACTACAAAGCGGACTCCCGCCATTAGCAGGTTACAACTCACACTATAGCACTTTAAACCACAATCAAAATGATGGTTTAGGCGTTTATGTGAAGAAATCATTAAACTTCTCGGTCGACGAACCCGCTATCCAGGGTGGTAACTGTTTAATTCTCAAATTCGGAACAGATACAGTAATTATAGCCGTGTATAGGTCGCCCTCTTATAGAAATTTAGACCCCTTCAATTTTAGTTTAAACCAAATATTACAATCTTTATCTAGCTATAAGAATATCATAGTAACTGGCGATATTAACATAAATATAAACTCTGAATTTAGTGACGTAGGAACCCAAAACTACCTAAATTTATGCTCATTCCATGGTCTCGTCGCGGGACATAGCCTACCGACTCACCAAAGCGGTTCTTGCCTTGATCACATGATGATTAAATCAAAATACAAATTTATTACCCTTGTAACAAATTCCACAATAACTGACCACCACGCTGTCCTACTAACTCTAAATTTAATGCTACCTAAGCTAAATCGCACCGTAACAACATCAGTACTTAACACAAACAAACTCGAACTAGATTTGCGTCATATAGACCTTAACCCAGTTTACAATTCTGCTGACGCGGATTTGTCACTAACATACTTAATAACAAATGTTCAAACCGCAATATTGCAAAATACAACAACAAGTAAAATTAAAAACAAATTTAATAATTTTAAGCCTTGGATTACTCCAGGACTTATTCGGTGTATGCGACACAGGGATAAGCTGCATCAGAAGGCTAGACGTTTTCCGAACGATCTCAACCTACAATTAATTTATAAACGGTACAGGAATTTTTGCAATAATCTCCTAAAAAGATTAAAAATGAATTTTGATAGAGACGAATTACAGCGTGCGGGTAATAACAGCAAGAAAATTTGGAAACACATTAAAAATGTCACTTACTCCTCAAACCAGTGCGAATCTGTTTCGACTTTATTACTTACTAATACTACACCGCTTTTATCCGTTAACACAATAAATAACTATTTTGTAAATATTGGGAAAAACCTCGCACAACAGGCCCAAAACAAAATCTCTAGCACAGCACCCTCCCGTCCTCAAAGCACTCACAACTGTCACAATTTCAAAAGCTTTGTAATGCTGGACACAGACGAAAACGAAGTATCTCAAATTATTTCAGGACTAAAAGACGACTGCGCAACCGGCTGGGATAATATTAGTACTAAGATTCTTAAACGATTTCGCAATATTCTAGTCCCTCCTTTGACCCATATTTTTAGAAAATGTCTCTCTGAAGGATGTTTCCCTAAATGCCTAAAAAAGGCAATAGTAATACCTATCTATAAATCTGGAAACAGGGAATCACTAACAAATTACAGACCGATATCGTTACTTTCTTCAATATCTAAAATACTAGAAAAAATTATAAATAGTAGATTAGTAAAATATCTCGAAAAAAATTGTTTACTTTCGGCAAATCAATTTGGTTTTAGAGCTAAATTATCCACAGCCGACGCGGTGCACGACTTGACAAACTACATTACAGAAGAACTGGGCAGAGGGAACCAATCCTTGGGAATATTCCTTGATATTGCCAAAGCTTTCGATACTCTATCTAATTCGTTACTTCTGACTAAATTAGAAACACTTGGTATCAGAGGCACGCAGTTGAAAATCCTCGCGGACTACCTAAATGATCGGTACCAATGTGTAAAAATAGACAACGTTACTAGCGACTATCAAAGAGTTCCCAATTTTGGAGTCCCTCAGGGTAGTTTATTAGCACCAACCCTCTTCCTTATTTATATTAACGACCTCTGTAATTTAAACATAAAAAACTGTAAAATAGTATCGTATGCCGACGACACAGCCTTAATTTTTTTTGGACAAAACAAACAAGAACTATTCGACAACGCACAGTTAGGTTTTAATTCTGTGAACAACTGGCTTGTCAGCAATTTACTGACGTTAAACACTGACAAGACAAAATATATTCACTTCACAATGCGGAAGTCCTCTATTAACACTCATAGCACTAATCTACACGCGCATCACTGTAATACTATCACTCCAGGCTATGCTTGTAACTGTCCAGCTATCTTACGCACTAACACTATAAAATATCTCGGGATCACAATCGACGACACCCTTTCTTTCAGACAACATATAGAGGGGTTGTCAAAGAGGTTAAGAAAACTAATATTTATCTTTAAAAAAATACGAATAATAGCAGATCCAAAACTGATTTTGCAAGTTTACTCTGCTCTTTGTCAATCCTTAATATTTTACTGCATTACTTCATGGGGCGGAGCTTTAAAAACAATATTGATACCACTCGAACGGGCCCAGAGAGCAGTGTTAAAAGTAGCACATTTCCATCCCTTTCTATTTCCCACCGACCTTTTATACAAATCCTGCAACGTGTTGACGGTTCGCCAACTATTCATCATGCGGTTAGTACTAAAACAGCACACTCAGCTTCCATACAATAATGTCGTAACTAACAAAAGACGGAGAGATATAGTCTGCAGCTCACAATCAGCCTCTAAACACACTTATATTAGAAGATTTTATGTATTTTTAGGCCCATACCTATACAACAAATTAAATAAAAAAATATGTATTTATAATTTAAATTACTTTAATTGTAAAAATAAACTATACTCATTTTTACATAATTTAACGTATGACCAGACAGAGACTCTGCTAGCTGTATGTAAATAAATTTTATTATCACGTAGTTTTGTAAGTCTATATGTATAACTGTAATTTATTGTTTATAATTCATTTTGCCTAGTTAAGCACTTAATATTATAATCTAATCTCCACAGTACCTGAAATACAGGTTTTACCTAGTTCAGGTAACTAAAATAAATGTGAACTAATTATGTAAAATTCATATACCATGTAAATTCTAGCTCATAAGTTTCCTGAATAAACATTATCTTATCTTATCTTATCTTATAATAAGAACGTGCCTGTTTTATTTGGTAAGTTCCTAAAGACACAAGTATTAATTGGCTGTAGGTCAGCTGGGGAAAGTCGCTCATATTATTACTGTCAACATTAATTCTCACAAAATCAGTCCGACGTCTGTTTAAATTATTGCTTAAGACTAAATCAGCTAAAGTGTTTTGTGAGAACATTTTGTTGTTGATTATTGCTAATATTTCCCCAGCATCATCCCTATCTCTAATACGAGGGTGAAAATTATTAATCAATGCAGCAGCAACAGTAAAATCTTTTATTAAGTTTTTAGATGCAGCATTATAATACTCTTGCCTAAATATTTTAAAATCGCGTTTAAAACGCCCATTAACAACTTCAACTACCCAACGACATATGGTTACTGCCCGCGTTTTATTAGCATCTAATGTACTTAACTGCGTTTCACCCTGTGGTACAGAAGCAGGCACATAAGTTTGATAGCCGCTGTTCCTCAACAATGGTAATGCATCCCTAAAGCCTCTATCCAATATAAATACATCATTTTCTTGGAAATAATTTCTTAAGGGTTGATTATCCCGAAACTCATTTTTAGTTATTTCAGCATCAGAAGTTGTAGCCTGATATGGACCTAGCACCTCGATGATGTATCCATCAGTACTCACAATCATGAACACTTTTACAAGATTTCTGTATTTGTGCAATGAATATGTTTTTTTTTGATACAAGTAATTGCTACTTTTTTGCACATAGACATATGTACCATCCATTATGGCAATGGCACTTTCTCCATTACCAAATAACCCACTTGGTATTAGTAGGTTTCTTTGGGCAACTTGTTATATTTAGGTGACTTAGTCCTAAATGCAAAGGAACAAAATCTTCTACAAGGATTTCCCTTGCTTGGGAAATCATTCTTGTTAATGTTGTTTTTCCCATTTTAAACAATGTTGACAATCTGTCAAAGGAATCACCAGTCCTTAATTTCACTAAATATGCTGCCAGAGCCATAGTACCTCTATGCATCTGAGTCAATCTTGGTACCTCAGATAATATACTATGAAATTGTTCTCTACTGCGACCCAACCAGTAATACAATAAATAATCTGGTATGGTGTCCAGATCATTAAAATTCATTGTTTCTGGTACTGTATGTGACACAGTCATCATGTCTCTTATATGTGCTGCAGTAAAGACATTGTTGCCCCTATATTGGGGACTGTCAAGAAAACTCCATTCGTTATTTATTAAATGAGTAGAACATACTCTGTTGTCCACCGAAATGTAAAACTTGTGCTCCTTTAAAAACATTTTTCTTAAAATCAGCGGTAACCGTAAACGTTCCTGATTTAGGCATCCAAGTACAAAGCAGTGTCTTTGTGTGTTACTTGCCCTAGAGTAATCCAGCAACAAAATATTATTTTCATTCTGAGCCATTTCAGGGTCATGTGGATGAAGGTTGTTGTCTTCTTCGGCAGGTTGTCTGCGTGTCTGTTGTTGTTCCCGGTTTGCTCGTTGCCAGCATGGATGGCAAACAGCACTACTCTGGCTAACCTGCATAAAAGAATAATATTGTACATGTAGCATTTATTTCATAAATAACATTATATTGTTCACATGTAGCATTTATTTCTAAAATATCATTACTTGTTGTAAGTTATAATGATTTGTATATTTAACATCTCTAATAAAGAAAATACTTTTTGTAATAGGGAAGTGAAAATATGTAAAATGTGTTATTATTAAAGTTATTAATACTTGGAATATATTGTTGCAACATAGATTTTACTTACTTGTTGAGGAAGGTTCCATTCTGTTATAATGTCATATATTGCTCTATTACGTTCATAGATATTTGTCAGGTTGTGAAATCGAATGCGCAGTAAAGATCGGCCACAGTTGATGCACACATGTTGATGGCCAACTCGACGGCTAGATCCACTTGAACCTGGCTGCGATAAGTATTCACTAGCCAATAGCCAGCAAGAATGGCATACATGATCTGTAGCAGTAACCTAAAACAAATCAATCGCATTAATAACGCCAGTCAGGATACTTACTTATATCTTCAATACTGTTATGTATACATTTTGTATTTGTTAATGAATGACTTTAAAATCTTACCGATCGAGGAGTAATCCATTGTCTTATTATAGACTGAATCTCGGTCGATTCTAAGGAATGTCTCCTTATCTGAAGCGTTGCTACACCACAATTAATGCAACGATAGTTCTCCATGATTAAAGGCAAAATCAGCGTTCCGGTCAATACGTAGCCAAGGTAATCCGTGATAAGAAGATTCAAAATCCAGGTGAATGCAAGTCGGGTCAGTCGGGCAAGAAGAGATATCCAGAGAAAAGCCAAGGGTCGTCGTAAAATAGCACACAAAATCTCCAATAAATCACAACAAAACATTCAGGATGCGTAGCAGCAACATGAATGACATGACAGATGAAAAATGTGTTGCAATGATTTAAAAAATATTTTTCTTTTGATTTTTAACGAAAAGTTGATTGACTTAATATAATTATGCTACAAAAATATTAAATATATTTATTTGTTTGTACAATTAGAACTTATTATGTATTATTAATTTAAATATATTGTTTTTGATTAAAATCATAAATATATTTTATCCTAAATATCGATTTCTACCTACCAAAACACATTTTATTTTTAATCCTGGCAAGAGAAAACTTAAATCCGCCATTTCTTCCACCTATGAATAAAATAAAATACTCTATACAACTCTTTAAAACTAAAATCTTTCCCCCAACCGCTACGAAGAAACGGAAATCACAGTTAGATCTAAAAAATAATAATAATAATTTTAACAATTGACAACTTCTTGTCCGCTCTGGGCCCCAAATGGAATGTCTCCTTTACCATTTATATTAATTAATTTCTAAGTATTTACTCACTCAAAGTGTATAGGTAAGTAAACTTTTTTGTTATTGATGACATACCGGCTGGTTGTAAAAAAAAAATTTCGATTATGTTTTGTTTTTTTTCATAAAATTCAAATGACTGCGAATTTGTTTGAATTTGAGTGCATGTTAATTGCTACGTTTTAGTCTTGATTTTATAATTTTACCAACCATTTAAATACAGTTGGCGACAAAATTGAATTGTTAGATATTCTTTACGTCATGGAGCGACGTCATTTGACGGCAGATGAAATGCAAAGAGCTGTAGGGATGTTGCAAGCGGGAAGTAATCAATCTCAGGTATCTCGACATTTTGGTATTCATAGAAGTGTTATTTGTCGTCTTTGGCAGCGCTACAATAATACAGGGGAACCCGCTGAACAGCATCCAGGCCGTAAAAGGAGTACAACCACTCGGCAAGACCGGTACATACAACTGACTGCAAGACGCCAGCCGATGTTAACCGCTCGAGAGATAAGTTTGAGGCTACAAAATTCAAGTGGTGTTGATGTAAGTCCCCAAACTGTGCGAAATCGACTGCATGAGTACGGCCTACGAGCTCGACGCCCTATCAGGTGCCCACCGATACGTCACGGGAATCGCGCTCGTCGAAATGAATGGTGTAGAGAACGCATAACATGGACCCAGGAACAATGGGATAAAATTATGTTTTCCGATGAGTCGCGATTCGGGTTTAGGCCTGATACAAGAAGGGTGCGAGTGTACCGTCGACCCGGAAATACTGAAAGACTCAGGTGCGTTCAGGAAGTTCATCCATACAGCGGCTCAACAGTTATGGTATGGGCGGGTATTATGAAGAACAGGCGAACTGAGTTCGTTTTTGTAAATGGAAACATGAACGCTGAAAATTACGTTGAGGATATTCTCAGACCTTATGTCCATCCATTTGCACAAACCTTTGGCTCCGATTTTACGTTAATGCATGACAATGCGCGTTCACATACAGCTCGGCGAACCAGTGAATACTTGGCAACGGAGAACATCCAGGTATTGCCCTGGCCTGCACAATCGCCAGACCTCAACCCCATCGAGCACGCATGGGACATGCTCCAGAGACGTGTTTTGAAGGACTTGGACGGAGTGACAACAACCCAACAGCTGAAGGATTTGCTACAATTCCATTGGGAGCGAATACCGCAAGATGACATAAACAGTCTCATTAATTCAATGAATAATCGTTGCCGACAAGTTCTGAATAGCAGAGGAGGCCATACTTTGTATTAAATTGTCCTATTCTTTCACAATAAATTCATTTTCTTAAGAAATTTCAATTTGTAAAAAAAAAGTTTAGTTTCTTATGTACCTGTATATTCTAATATTGTTAATTTCTGTTATTAAAAGAACTTATAAAGAAAACAGCTGTTATTTTTACATCATAGAACCCTAAAAATATTATTTTAAAAATAAAATACAACGTTATAATTAAAATAAATGGTAAAATAAATTAATATAAATGGTAAATTTGTAATATCATGCATGTTGCTTAGACTTTTTTGATGTGTGTATATTCAGTGACAAAATTAGAAATCTCATGAGTACACTAATATCTAGCGAACCGAGTAAGCGCGTGTATTACGAGCAAATGGCACTAGAAACGTTCCTAGACAAATTAAACCCTATTACAGCTATTTTAATAAAGCTTAAACACGTAGAAAATGTCGTTTTTAGTGTGTATAAAAACTTTATTGCAATTTGCAGCCAGGTTGGCAAATAATAGTAATACCCATGAAAATGGAAGACGCCAAGCACAATCACGTGGTAATCCCGTTGGTGCGTCGGCACAAGGCCGTCGTAGCGACCGCCGAGCATATGAATTCCAGCAGCGACAGCCGCTGAAGAATAATTGGAATGACGTTCGAGAATTTGAATACCGAACGCCAAAGAGTAAGGGTCCTACCCAACGTTCCTCAAACTGGAAACAACAGAATGAGGAAAGGAAAGCAGCAAAAGCGAAGACAGATTCCGCAGATGCATATGATTTTAGAGCTAAGGATGAAACTGCTCCAGTGGACGAACCATTGTACGACCTCGGTCCTCATACAAGCTCAATCCCTATTCAAGAAAACCTCGAACAAGCGATAACAGTAGCAAACCAAGAAGAGTCTAAGCTTAGGGCTCGTCGAGCACAACTAAATAACAAATCAGTAATAAATAACAAATCTCCAAAAGGAGGAAACTTTGTAAAAAAAGATCAATTTAATAAAAATAAGACAACGACTAGTAGTGAGTCAAACAAAAGTAAATTGCATTTCCAAAACGAGTTGGAAGACGAAAACGATAGTTCACTTAGCTTGCGGAGAAACTGACTCAACTAGAATTTTTTCTACATTCAGCTCATTACTCTTTAACATGGATTCAATTAAAACTATATAGTAAAGATTTGTTAATGCTATTGAGAAGTGATTTAAAAATACTCAATGTTGTGTTCGGCTGTTTAACATTTTAAAAAATCGTTATTTTTTAATTTTTGACTTATTAGGTATTATACTCATAACTTGTGGTACTTATATCAGTAATTTACTTGTAACATTTAAAAATTAATATGGACGAATTTAAAAAGTATATGTACATGTCGCCAGGAGGCTATCTGTATCAGATTCAGACTTCTTCAAGTAAGTAAAGGCACAAGGTCTTTTGAGAATAAATACAGAACTCTGTTCAGTAACAATTTATATTCACGTTTCTCATACATATACTAGGTACATTATAATTAAACTAAAAAGGCACTAGTACACGGACACTTCAGCAGTCGGTCACGCTATATCCAGGATCGACCACCAGCCTCACGGGTTCGGTGGTTTCTTCCCGTTTTCATGACGTTCTGCTAGAATGACGACTCCTTGTCATTCTCGTCCGAACATTTTGAATGTTTGTTTCATAATTCAATACGAACGTTAAAACCTCCTTTAACGTTATCCAATAAAAAGGTTAGTTTGTTTCACGGCGCCAGGGATGCGCCTTCATACACGTGAAACTATATATGGCACGGTACGGGTTCATTTATTAGTATTTTATGGATGGTTACTGGTGTATACCAGTAACCATCCATAAAATACTAATAAATGAATGCGATAATATAGAACACCTTGCAACTGTACCAATAGAATAAACAGTTATCCGAAGATGCACAGGAGTCTACTCATAAAATAATTTGGTATGCCAGGCTACACCATACGAGTTAAAATTATCAACAAAAAATAATAATAGTACGAAAAAACTTATCTTTTTATCTGATGCTGAAAAATTAATAGAAAGTTGTACTGTTACTATAGAATATGTACATAAATAAGTTTACGTAATAAAAATAAGCAAAATTATTATTTCTTTTCTTAAATCTTTAAGTAAATCATCCTAAATGAATTATTTAAGTAATTTTTTTTCATTCTTTTGTAATTACTTTTACTTTCAATTCTCTACAGTAAGGCTACTTAATGAAAAATTTACAAAAAAAAAATAAAGTGCCTAGGTGTTGTGGATCACGACGACTTATCTTAGAATAATCAAACACGGTAGGGACGTCCAACGGTTTGTATGGGCTCATCCCACTGTGCGCCGTGACTACGGGACAGGTTTACGAAACCGGTTGTCCGTCTGAGCCGGCCGGCCGCGCCCTCTGCTGTTCGTCGCTCCACTTCAAATTGTACACATCTAACAACCACTAGTCATTTTTGTTACAAGCTTTTAAATATTATTAATTAATACACATAAATACTGTGAAGATTCTCCGGTGTTTTCAATTATGAGATCCCAGTATTCAACATTGGTGACCCCGACGTGATGAAAATCATATAATTATCTAAGCTGAGCACCGTAAAGGACAAAGGGTCTACGTTTTCGTCGTGTGGAACAATAAAGTCACTTTTGATGTGACAAGAAGAAAGATCTTCATTGTCTATCCACCGGGACGGCGATAACTACAAGAAGACGGTCACAGTAGTGGTATTAGAGAAGAATATCGGACTACGTGACCGCAAGATGACCTTTGGACCTACACCGCAGCTTCCAGCCCACCCTCGCTTCAATCCAGCCGGCAGCCTACGCGCCGCAGCTACAAGGTTTAGCAAGGGAAGTGTACCAGTCCTTATTTCCTATTTTATCATCTTTCCTCTTTTATTTGACTAAACTTTCTTTGCCAACAATTTTAAGGGGTCATAAAGCTTTGTTTTTCCTCATTCATTAAAGCCATTTTAAGACTCGATAATTAGTACAAGTGCTTAAATATTTGCCTAAAGCTTTCTTTAATGCCTAACTGCGCATAATAATACTTTTCTCTGGCTTCCGTCCGTAAAGTTTAATTAGCTATTGTTAAACATCTGTGCATCTAGATAAGATAAATAGCTCATTGTACCTTTATTTTAATTTATTACGTTACGAGTTATACTTATTTGTGATTTACGTAGGTACCTATAACGTAAATGTTTATGTACGTACTTAGTACCAGACACGCTTCAGGCAAGGATTTCAGACAGCACGAATGGAAAATAAGCGTAGAACCGAAGGAAATAAAACTCATATCGGTGTTGATGCTATGATCAAATCTACGTTATATGCAGGTGCTCAACCAGGTGACGACGTACTCGCCAAGATTGGTGAGAACCACAACCTTAAATCAATTACACTTTCCATTTCAACACGAGAAATAGGTTTTGGTTTATGCCATTTGAATTATATCGCTGTCTCGTACCACGAAATAATGGTACCAAATATGTATTCACAATACCGTGTTTACTTAGCTGTGCTTGAAGCAAAACTTCAAAGCTTAAAAGCTTCTTTTCCTTTGCCGGCCCGCGATACTGAACGAGTGTATAATTATCAAGTTAATGCAGATTTGCCTCACGTTGCGCAAACTGTAACAATTGCTCCGGAACCAATAAAAAGAATAATCAATGCAGTCGGCATCATCAATTATGATGAAGGAATATATATTCCAGCTATTCCAAGAACTGAAAATGATGATAGAGGCAGATTCATTCCGCAGGCACAAAATATTTTATATTCTTCACTGCGTAGAACAGTTGAAGCGTTAGCTACTGCAGCTACTCCCGAACGATATCGACGCCGTTTTATCGAGAATAACCCGATACCAGGAGCCATTTGGCAGAACCATCTACATCAAAATCCAGATGAGATAATGCCTGCGAATTATACTACGGATGATCTACGTGACGACATCGCACTATTGAGTCCATATCTCAATAAACTACAGAAGCACATTCCTAAGATGGTGGATGGAACTGTAGATTTTAAGAGCACCGGAAGACTATCTTCGGATTAGACTATTTCGGATAGATGTCAGATCTCCGTCTGCCCCCCAGAGAATCAGGGGAACAGTTACAAGATTATTATAGAAGAGCGTACCCCATAGGGAATATAAAGGACTTTTACTCCTACGCAAAACTACCGGCAGCAGAAAGACTTGAGGGCCAAATTAATTTACTGGGCGAGATTCCTAAAATTACTTAGATGCACTCCATCTTTGCCTAATTATTTTCTAAAAATTTAAATCTCCCTTTGACAATTTGAAGTACGATTGTAATCTATAATATTTTCTTTTGTTTACTCTTCAGTGTGTCTGCGCTTCACGAGTGAAGCTACCTATTGTTCAAACAGCTGATTCATCCTGCCTACTCGTACTCGTGCTATCACTGCGAGATGAGAAGGATGAGAACGCGCCTCCTCTTCATTGGCGCCTTGGACGCTTAACAAAGTTATTTCCAGGAGCAGACGGGATTGCCCGTGTTGCTGACGTTGCCACTGCGACTGGCACTTATAGGCGAGGTGTTCGGTACCTCTGCCCTTTATTGGACGAGCCTGCAGCATCTTGAAGACATCAGTCTCCAAGGGCCCCCAGAATGTTCGCGCCGTGACTACGGGACAGGTTTACGAAACCGGTTGTCCGTCTGAGCCGGCCGGCCGCGCCCTCTGCTTTTCGTCGCCCCACTTCAAATTGTACACATCTAACAACCACTAGTCATTTTTGTTACAAGCTTTTAAATATTATTAATTAATACAAATAAATACTGTGAAGATTCTACGGTGTTTTCAATTATGAGATCACAGTATTCAACAATCAGTATTCCTTCATTTACGGAGAACATGACGAGAGACAGATTTTTTAAACTGAGAATTATCAAATCATTTTTTTTTATTAAATTTACAAATGGTCTTAAATTATGCTAAATTAAAATCTAATTACATGATTGTGTGCTATATAGTTTAGTATGCCTGTACTAGGATTAATCCTGTGTTACAGGTGTTCTAAGTGCTAATTATTTCCTTATTAGGTAATGATTTAATCATAACGCTGTCTCTATACATTACTTTTTAAATTAATATTTATAATTAAATTATTCGTTTTATAATATAAAAAAAATGCTTACAAAATAAAAATATATTTATTATTACAATTAGGTATAGTTAATTACTTGTTTTGTTTAAACTAAAGAATGTGCTTACTTGTAGAAAATTTTATGTAGGGCAAAATGGTATTTGTCACTTTTTTTTACTAGTTTTAAATAATTCTAAGATACTAAATTATGTTTTTATTAAAAGTATACTAATAATCTACTCTACTTCGTAATCTATGGAGTTAATATATCGCAATTCGGCTATTCTTCTCGCAGGACATTCAGTATCGCCAGTTGTATGATCCTTAGGCTTCTTAAACCTCGAACATGTTGCGCATTTTGGAGAGGTCAATTTGTTGTTGCATTCAGAAATAGCGTGACCTATTTCCCCACAATGGCTACATGATGGAATTAGTTCGCGGCAGGATTTAGAAGCGTGGCCGTATTGCTGGCATTTATAACACCTCGTGACTATAGTAAAGTCCTTGACAGGGCAAGAGGTCCAGTTAACAAAAAGTCTTTGTTGTGTGATCAGGGCTTTTCTTATTTGTGCAGAAACTTCGATGACATAATTGCATGATGTAGTCTCCCGTTTCCCGGACTTGTGTCTCAATTTTATCGAGGACAAAAAGGATTCGTAGGTCATGGAAGGAAATTTGTCTTCGACGTTTTGGTCATAAATACATTTGTAGACCTCTTGCTCTGTCATAGTTGTAGGTACTCCTACTACCACAATCCGAGGTCTACGTTTGGAAGGTTCTTCAGCCTGTAGATTCACCGAACTGCTCAGTACTGCGTTCTTTAGCTTGTCTGTGTCTGTTTTGGTCTCCGTATTAATAATAACTGCACCGTTTCTGGTCTTTCGTACTCCTCGCACATGCAGCTTCAGTTGTTCAGGGCTGATAATTTTCTGAACCATTGCTTTTGTCTCTTCACTTGTTTTCTTTACGTCAAGAGGGTACACGGCTACAGAGCTTAGATTACTGGGTCGAATGTAATCATTAGTACCCTTTTTTACCACGTCAGCAAAAGAAGATCCCTTGGTTGCAGTACTCGATTGCTCAATGGTCTTCTTAAGTTCCGGTTAAGTATCCTGCCAGATCTCTATTTTCATTAAGGACTTCAATTTCAAGGGACGACTGTATGGCTTTCTGTTTTAGGGATTGGTACAGAACTGCCATTTGGGAGGAATTGTGCGTAATTTTTCTACATAAGGACGATACCTTCAGCTTCTGTTCGGAGTTGAGTTTTCCACTTTCAGTTATAGAACAGATCTCGTTCAAGCAGGACTCGGTGTAGGAAATCCATTTCTGTATTTCTGCAGTGGACACAATTTCAGGCGCACTGGAGCAAGCGGGGTCATGGGATGTTTTCACTGGTGAAGTAGTATTACTTGCCATTTTCCTTAGTGATAATCAGAGGTCGGAATTAGGTAGAGTTATTCATGTACTTACACTGATTTCATACAGCGAAAGAATAAAGTGGATATGCTACAAATCCCGGGATTAATTAAAAAAATAGAAAAATATCCCACGATTTAAATAAAAAGTTACATATTTACTTTTACACACTTTAAACTACTTACTGCACGCGCGACGTTGCCACACTTACATCAATGACATCGGATGCTCGAAGTTGCAAAATTTGAACAAAAGGAAACAATAGCGGTAATGCGGAACACTGAGATTGTATCTCTTTCTAACGCATTCAAACTATATCTTAGCAATAAATCGGTTTATTGACACAGCTCATTCGCTTACCTCGGTTCGTCGAATGCGCACACGTGTTTACTATTGTGTTTTGTGTGGTGAATCCTGTTTGACCCTGGATTGTTTACTGGATTCTGGACTCTACTTAATACGACTATTTCGGCACGCATTAACGGACTTTGATTTGGCCTTACTGTATTGGACGATTGGATATTTGAAGTTGGTGATATACTTGGTAAGTTTATTGTTCATATTTATATTAAATGTCCTTTACATTAGATTTTCCCAATGTAGAATGTTTGTTATATTGTCATAAAATCGGTGTTGTTTAACTCAAGATGTTCTTTGATACAATTAAAATAAAGTAGCAATGATTTCAAATGCTACTGAAGAAGCTTAACATACGGGACTCTTTTTTTAATTGCTTTAATTGACTATATGGTTAACGATTGGAATTAATTTTTCTGGTAATCTTTTACAGATTTTCTTTTTAGGTTTAAACTGATTAATTATTAATTAATGTGTTTATGTGATTATTACGGAAACCTGTCCTACTCGAGCGTTCTTGTATGTACTTCTGGAACAAGCGTTTACAAGGAAAATGATTCCGATGGGCCGTTTGAATAAGGAAAACTTCCCGAAATAGGCTTATGAGAATTTGCTTAAGACTATTAATAATTTGTATTGTAAATTAATGTAAACTAATAAAAACTGTATGTTAATAAATTATCTTTGTTTTATTGGTCTAATTCTGAGGTTTTTATTATTATTTATTTGTTTGTTGGCCACACGGGATTGTCCATTAGAAATCCCGGGATTATTCATCAGAAATCCCGGGAAGGTCCACATTAATATCAACATTTCGATGCAAGTACATAAATAACTCTACCTAATTCCGACCTCTGGTGATAATTCACTACAAAAAGTCTTAATTATTGTTCATTACGGAAAACATTGCACAATACACAATCTAAATCTAGGTCACTTTTTATTATTAATTAAGTAACGCATTAGAGCACGTACAAGCACGTCTGTTCGCGACAAAGATCGAAAATCACACAATTAATTTGCACCTAGTCGATAACACACAAATGCCCCAAAATTGTGAAGATGCCTTCTACAAAGTACGTCCTATTTACGACACAGTCAGGAAACGGTGCTTAGAACTGCCATTAGAAAAAGAACTCTGTGTCGAACTCGATAACGAGAATGTAAAGAAGATTGGATATGGAAGAAAGAAGACTGACTGTTATTTTTTAAATTTTATTTCTTTTGTAATAAATAAATATTAATCAATGTTATTTTATTTTAGAATATAAGGATCCTTATAAAATAATAAGTACTCATATCGTCTAGTACGGATGTCCGCATTTGTGCACATAAAGAAAAAGTAATTTTTCACGAAAATTAAAAAACCCTGATTTTTTATTTTTTAACTTATGTATAGACGTATTATTTTTAAAATTTAAATGAAATATTAAGGACAAAAACAATAATACAGGTTTGAAAGGGTTAAGAGTCTTATATTTAAACAATTTTTGCCAAGGAAAAGAAACAGGTTTGGTATAAAACTATTCGTTTTATGTGATTGTCAAACAATTCATAGTGGATTTTATAGTTTATTGCGGTGCCACCACTGATGTTGCTGATATTCCAGAGTTGGGTAAGAGTGGTTCTACTGTAGTAAAGTTAATTGAAGACTATTTTTATTGTAACAGATGTTTGTATGTTGGTAATTGGTACAGTAGTCCTGCCCTGTTTAGGTACTTAAAAGATAAAAAAACATTTGCTTGTGGAACAGCTAAAATATCTAGGCGCGGTATGCCAAAATTTAAAAAAAATAAAGAAGGGAGAAATTGATGTTATTCATTGTAATACACTTATGGCATTAAAATGGAAAGACAAAAAAGATGTCACAATGCTGAGTACAATACATGATAGTAAAATTTTACCTTCTAATAAAATCGATTACGTAACTGGTTTACAGAAAATGAAGCCAGAGTGTGTGATAGACTACACTAAACATATGAGCCTAGTTGACCGAACTGACATGATGATGAGTTCCTTAACTGTTATGAGAAAGACTATAAAATGGCATAAAAAATTGGGGTTCCACATTTTTCATATGCATTTACTTAATTCACTTTTTGTGTACAATTCTGTAAACACGAAAAAACTCGATTTAGCTAAGTTTCAGTTAAATGTAATTCACGAAATTATAAGAAAATATCACTTACGCAATGGCAATTGATAATAGTGAATTAAGTAGTGGAGAGATAGTTGCAACATTGAACGATGCACTTAAGCAGCTGATATCGTTGAGCCCTATAGGTGGAGTAACCTTTGGAGTCTTGATTGCGTCATAGGTAGGGGTTAGGCAGGTCTACCATCAATCCTTTCGGGGTAGTGGTCCAACTACTTTGTCCAATCAGTTGGACCACGGGCCCCTAATAGGGGTGGTGGTCCAACGAAAAAAATAGTTGGACTATGGCACCTTATCTTTGACCCGTGGTCCAACTGATTAAAATTTAACTGTTTACAATTAATACTGTCGTAAGCGATTACGTTGAAAATTGCTTTTATTGAAGAGATAATAAAATGAACATTTTTGAAAAATCATCTGTTTTCATTCGTCCTTGACAGAAGTGCCTAAAAAATATATGTATGGCTTCATAACTCGGTATGGAAGCAAGGATTATTACCGAAACTCAGACAAATTGGGAAAGACCTTATAAAGTGATAACAAAAAATGATGATGTCAATTATATAATTAAATAATAAGGAGTTCTTCTAAAGTTATTCACGTTAACTAGTTTTTTTTTTATTTTTTTTTTTCTAAGTTATTTACACTGGGACCATTGGTAATAACATCCTACAACTTTAGTACTTGGGGAAAACGTTTGAATGCTATTCAAGATGGCTACTTCAAAGTCACAATGAAAAATTTGAGGATTCCATTCTAATGTCGATCTTAATATTTCAAATAAAGCAAAATAAGTTGATTGTTTTTTTTCACTTACGGCCGGTCTCAATAACCTACTAAGGGTCAATTCATACTACAGCAGAGTCGAAGCGCATCGAAGCGTCAATCCAAAACTGAACATATCAAATTCAACCTTAACTCCACAGTATAACGCACACATTATTTTTGAGATTGCGCGCGCACCAATCAGCGTTTGTCAAGCGCAGACGCGCGAATTCGAAAGAATGCGCGCGACTTTTTTAAATCTCAGAAGTAATGTGTGTGTTACACTGTGGAGTTAAGGTTGAATTTGATATGTTCAGTTTTGGCTTGACGCTTCGATGCGCTTCGACTCTGCTGTAGTATGATTTGACCCTAAAAGTTAAACTATGGTAGCTACTGAAGTTTAACAGTAGGTAACAGCTTTACTGTTACTGTCGTCTCAATAACTAAATTCACGCATGCTTACCAACAGTCAGCCGTAAGTAAGTTCTTAAACTACAGTTATTGATTCCCTCCGAAACGTTTAGTTTTTACATTTGCTTACTAGGTATGCCATACTATTAGGTTTCGTTTATAAAGATAAAGTGAATATTTATAGCATAATTTTATACTTATGTAATATTAACACAATATTAAATTAATCTGGTAAATATCAAATAAAGAAAAATATGTTAAAGTTTATAATATTTTGTATTACCGCATACCTACGCGTTTCGCTTTAATGACTTCGAGTTGGGAATTTTCTAAGCTGTCAAACGTATGAGCGCCATAGATGAAAATTTAAAACTTTGTTTTCATTTTACATAAATTGTGTTCAGCTTTAAATTAAATATAAACTAAGATGTCTCAAAACAATAACGTAAGTATAATATCAATCTATTCTATCTTGTTTTATTTATTTTCTAATATATTTATCAGCTCCGACATATTGTTAAAGGAATTTCCATTGTTGAACTAGCCAGCTGTAAGAAATTTTCACGAACAAGTTTAAAATTAGTAGACACCGTAGTATATGGCATAATCTTAAAATAAGACTTGTTACGTATACATTAAATTATCGTTAATTAATTAATGGTTTGTTTTCAGAATAAGGCAAAGGCACTTGTGAAGGACGAGATAGTTCTATTGTTAGAGCTGATATCTAAAACTAGCATATTAACCACTAAGGCCACAAATGCCACAAACAACAGATTGAAGGAAGAAGAATGGAAAGTAATTTCACAGGAGTTCACTGCCCTGACAGGAACACCAAGGCGCCCTGAGCAGCTACGCCTGAAATGGGAAAATTTTAAAAAAAGTGCACGTAAACGCAGCCCTTTAATAAGAGAAAATAATTTAAAGGTATTATAGTAGTTTCTACCTAGCAACCTTATTATAACTGTGTAGTAAAAAGCAGTAAAACTGTAGCTGTGGATTACCACTGCTATATATAAATAACAGCTAGAAGAAAAATAACTTTAGTTATTACAATCCTATTTGATTCACACTTGCATGATCAATAACCTTATTCCTTATAGTTTTATCATTCTTTTAATGTAATTGCAGACTGGAGGTGGCAAAGCATATATTGCTAAAGATGAAGTGCTAGATAAAGTGGCAGGAATATTAGGGACTTCATGTACAGGGCTTGCTGATGACTTTGGTGGTGATGCAACCATTGAGCAACCAGAAATAGTTGTTGAATTTCCAATTTCTACAAATTGTCCAAACCAAAATCCAAATGTTGAACCAAATTCTCCATAAATTGAAATACCATCACCAAGACTGCCCAACACATTATAACTCCGGTGATTCCTCAACGGAAAATATTGCCCACAAAAAAAACTTGTAAGTTATTTTTATTTGGTTTATGTGTTTGAATTTAAATTACCTGATGAATATCATGCAAGTTATTGTATACTTTGCTTTCAGTAAGCAGAAGACTCAAAGCCTCGGAAGAAGCTCTCGCTGCACAGAGAGACAAAGATAGGCAGTTAGAAGCTTATTTTAAAGCAAAAACTTTTAAATAAAAAACTATAACTAGAAAATGAAAAATTAAAACTTGAACTAAAACAAATGGAATTACAAAATAAAAAATAGAAAACACTAAAAAATTAACAATATATTTTGATTCCATTTGTCTTGAAGTTTTAATTGTCTAATTTTAGTTTTTCTCATTCTAATTTGACTTTTTCAATTTTTAAATTAATAAATGCTTTCTCATAATTACTTATCGTTTTACTGTTTTCTTATTGGTTTGGATGTCCACCAATCAGGCCACTTTTAAGGCTAGAGTTCGTGAATTGTGTTGTAATTATTAGCGGAATTGTATCATTGTCGTAACTATTTATGTATTTTTTTTTCCTAATAGATATATATTGCTCTTAAGTGTATATACATATATATATAATATAATATAAGAATGTATCTTTATTATTTTATAAAAATGTATTCATTTCACCTTATTGCACCTACCATTGAATTTTCTCTGCACCACCCTAAGGTTGGCTGGAAGAAAATGCCTTAAGGCATTAAGCCCGCCATTGTACACTTGTATATCATGTGCAAAAAGTATAAATAAATAAATAAAACGACCGAATGTGACAGATTAACAAAAAGTTATGTGTTGCCATAGCAACTTACTATAGTAACTCAAGCAAATGATATTGAAACGCAATATTTTGTTTTGTATGAGGCAACTTACTGCTGATTAGAAGTAAGCCCTCCGAAAGATTAGTTAATGTGACAGTTAGTTAACCAAATCTATCTTTGTTTATTGAAACGCAAAAATGAGTTGTAAGCTACTAATAGTAAGTATTTTAACTGACAGTTAAAGATAATTAGCTTATTGAGACCTGCCGTCAGTAAAGCATACACTAAAGGTACAACATTGGTCTGTATACTTGTACTTCCATATTCCCCGTATATACTAAATAGTTGTGTAAACGGAGCAGGGCAACACTTAAAAGTACCGTCTCCAAAAAATTCCTTCAAAGTACTCATCATACATCTAGCTTCCAATGAACAAAATACTAATACACGTGTTCCTTCAAAGTAACAGTCCGCAAGAAAAAAGTCTTTATATTTTAGAGGCACTTCAACTTCTTCGACATTTCGAAACACAGTTTTTGAAGTGCCAGCTGCCCGGTTCCTTGCATCATAAAGGCTATGCTTTATATTGGAATACGACGGAAACTTACTCAAAATGTCATATGTGTTGTTTTTGTAGTTACATAAAGTATTATTATACAATTGTGGTATAGGTTGATCCAGAATTTGCACCTGTTTTTTTAAATTATATACTGAAACAGTTATTTCGTTTCCAACGGGATTTGGTTGACACAATCCTGAATGTTCGTGTTGACTAACAATAGTTTCATCTCTCTGTAAGTTAAGGTACTTTATTAAATATAAGTAACGGGTGGCGCAAAAGAAAGGATCCGGTGTTGTTTGGCTCTCTCTTTTTTTCTAAACAAAAAACTTCAATTCTGTTTTTTGATTATGTTAATATGAACCTTTAGAATTTTATTGGTCAAGTCGAGAAAACTATATCGGTCATATTAGAGCCGTCACAATTGATTGCCCTAAAGGCTCGTTTTATGGCATTTTTCATAAATTTAACGAGATTTACGGGCGACGGATTCTCGCACTCGTGTGGAATGTTGTCCAGCGTCTCGAGCATGTTCACGTAAACACGGGATTTCAAAAAATCCTGCAAACAAGTCTAGAACGCTTGAATCTAGCGACTTTGCAAACCAATGCCAAAATCGTACACTTCTTCCTCGAGATTAAGGACGACTTGGACGTAACCTACGCGCGTTTGAGGGTCGCCAGGAAGCAGCTGATGCACTGACTGGACTTTGTACGGGAATTTGCGCAGGTCATTGACCAAAATTAGCCTTAGGGAAGTCCGGCTGATAGCTAATTGCGTCTTTCTTGATGTTTACGGCGATTTCCGGAAACCCTCGGTAACGTTCTCAGCAAAAAAGGCTCTCTGGGGCTCGCCACTCTTGGTATCGTCTCGTGTGGTCCCATACTCTTCAAGGTTGGTAAACAAACGGCCCAATATTTGTCAGTTTCAGACGGCCGGGGAATCGACAAATTGATACCTAAAAGTATAGACACAATTATCTCGTGTTCTTGGGGAGTGTATCACTCCATGCCTTGTTCACTTGTATTCTGCATCAGTCTAGTCCTCAAATGTCAAAACAGATTTGACATTGTCAGCAATTTAAAAAAATAAGAGCATGTTCCAATAGGGTCATTTCTTTTGCGCCACCCTGTACTTATTTATAATTTTGGTTGCAAAATGACTCCTAGGTTTATTGTGTTTATTGAAATTAATTAATAATGCTTCTCTATAAAATGTATTATTTGCAATTTATTAATTTATTCTACCGTTTTTAATTGACAGGACTCGTAGGATACAGTTCTCGCCAACACTGGGGATCATAGAGATGGCCGAGTCCCCTCTTAACCCCGTGATGGCTGAGATACAGCTGATTGGGTTTACACCTTGTGAGTATCTTATTTTTGTTTAAGTTTTTATAGTTTTATGTACATTTCAAATATCTCTAACATGTATGAATTTTACAGCTTCTTCAACTGCTAAGCAAGTAGCGCCTGGGTCAGGAGCTAGCAGCTACGAAATGAGTAAGTTATAATAATATCCTATTCAAGATAGCATGAGAAAAAGTATAAACATGTCAAATCTGTCAAACTGCAAAAATGCCGCGGTTTTCAAACATTTTTAACTAAAAACATAACTAAACAATAAATAACTCTGTGTAAATATAAATAAGTGTATTCTACCTGGATAAGAAAATGTGAATTTAGTAAATAATGGTTGAATTAAGGCAATAAATAAGTTTATTGAGAAGCAGAATATACAAATAAAACTTACAAATTAGTAAATTGCTTTTTAAAAACACTTTTTTCAATTTCTATTAATCGGAAAATTCTAATTTAGATTCAGAAAAACTGTTCCCAGCTTGCATTATATTAAATTCCATTAATTTGTAATATTATTCTTCTTCTGTTATGACATATTAATGCGATACATGACATTTCAGACATTGACAATTGTAGACTCTTCAATAAGTCGTTTAGTTCGTATGTAATGTTTAAAAAGGCAAAAAATAATAATTTATTACTTGGTGATCTAATTACAATATTTAAATTATTTAAACATAATAGCTAATGGAATTTCTATTTTATAAAAAAAAAATTCGTTAACATATTAATATTTTTTTTTATAATTTTCGAGTTTTCATCGTGACCATAGATTATAATCTATACTAATATTATAAAGAGGTAAAGTTTGTGTGTTTGTGACGTTGTAGGGGGTAATCTCTGGATCTACTGAACCGATTTCAAAAATTCTTTCTGTGTTGAATAGTCCATTTATCGGGGAGTGTCATAGGCTATGTAGTATCACGCTATGACTAATAGGAGTGGAGCAGTAATGAAATATGTTTAAAAAAGTGACGTGTTTTTATCGCGGCCTAATGAAGTGGGCACGGGTCAGCTAGTTATTTATAAATGAGTAATCGTGACATTAAAAAGACCCATTTTTTGTTAAACGGTATAGATTAGTATATGCTTTGAGGTTGTCGCCTCCATAAGGTGATAGGCTAAATTTCGTTTTTTACTGCAGATTTCGAAATAAACGTAGAACGAGAGTTTGGAGCGTTGAACGAAGGCAGTGATCTGGACGACGACGATCTGGTTGACCCTCACATGCGTGCTGAAAATCTGGAGGAACTGCCTGAAGATCTGAGCAGAATCGACGCTGCTGCCGACGCCGCTCTTCGAAGTGCCATAGAGCCTGCCCAGGACTTGCTATATTTTGACTGGTCATCCGAGCCGGGTAAATTCCAGGGCGTCCGGGAAGACTTTACCGTTCCCGTTACTGGCCCAACTTTCGATACCAATAGTATCGTAGGGTGTTTTTTGGAAATTTGGGATGCCAATATTATTGCTCACATAGTGCAGGAGACGAACAGATACGGCGGTAAGGTGTGCCAAGATAACACTTTACCAAACGCCCGGATTCGTCGTTGGAAAAATGTTACCGACGACGAAATCAGGACGTTTTTAGTTATAGTAATGCTCCAATCGTTAGTTATCGTCAATGTGGAGCGAGAATATTGGTATCCCAAACTTGAACAACTGAAGGTGGGAAATTTTGGGGCCATCATGCCCTACAACCGGTTTTTAATTTTAAAGCGGTGTCTGCATTTTGTCGACAACGGCTCCTTGCCCGAGCATCCTTCTAGACTCCACAAGATTATGCCAATAATTGAACATCTTAACGACAAATTTAGCTCTTTGTATGTACTCGAGCAAAATCTTGCAATTGACGAGTCGCTCCTTCTATGGAAGGGGCGACTCACATTTTCGCAAAAAATTGCGACGAAAAAGGCTCGAGTAGGTATAAAGAGTTATGAACTCTGTGAGTCGCGTACAGGGTACTTGTGGAGAATGGAAGTTTACTCTGGCAAGGGGCATGTACATGCAGCTCAGGTGGCGGCGCAAGATCCGGTTGTAGGGTGTGAGCAAATGGATGAGCCGGAGAGTGCCACATCTCAGATTGTGCTGAACCTTAGAAAGAAAGAAAAATTAGTTTATTCACGTAAGATATAAAAATACCGCGTGTGAAGGTCGTTTTATAGTGATCACATAATAATATGCTCGTCTAACTTAACGGCTAAGTTTACTGAGGGTTCGGAACACGACCATGTCAGAGAAGACACCCACAAGAAACTCTGCTGGGTTCCTATCGCTCTTTTGGTGATCACTTCACAAATATTATTTTA
This sequence comes from Schrankia costaestrigalis, assembly GCA_905475405.1. Classification (NCBI taxonomy): domain Eukaryota; kingdom Metazoa; phylum Arthropoda; class Insecta; order Lepidoptera; family Erebidae; genus Schrankia; species Schrankia costaestrigalis. Next base: position 11,787,601 of record FR997851.1, read on the forward strand.
TTTAGTAAACAGGACAATTCAGATCCAAGCATTTTTATCGTTTAAGTAATCCTTTACACTATAATATGATTTCGATATTAACTTATGTTTAATAAAAGATTTAAATTTATTAACTGAAAATTCTTTAACTTCCCTAGGGAGCTTATTATAAAAACGAATACCATTACCAGCGAAAGAATTACTTATTTTATGAAGCCTAGTGTGGAGAACAGCAAGTTTATTTTTATTTCTAGTGTTAACATTATGTATATCACTCATTTTTTTATATTTGTTAATATTTTTGTGTACGTACATTAAATTATCAAATATATACTGGCAATGCACAGTCATAATCTTAATTATTTTAAATTTATCTCTAAGAGACTCTCTTGGGCCCATATTATATATACAACGTATCGCTCTTTTTTGCAAAACAAATATTGTGTTAATATCAGCCGCACTACCCCACAACAGAATACCATACGACATTATGCTATGAAAATAACTAAAATAAACTAGCCTAGCTGTGTCTATATCTGTTAACTGACGTATTTTTTTTACTGCGTATGCTGCTGAAGAAAGCCTACCTGACAATTTTTCAATATGGGGGCCCCATTGTAATTTATTGTCTAAAGTAATGCCTAGGAATACTGTAGTGTTAATTATTTCCAGTTCCTCATCATTGATTTTAACTATTGGTTTTATATCAAGAACGTTTGGCATGGTAAATTTTATGCATTTTGTCTTTGTTTTATTTAGAGACAAATTATTTGAACTGAACCAATATACTATTTCCAAAAGAGAATTATTTATGTAGTCTACCGCAGGTTGTCGTCTATTAATTTTAAAAATAAAGGATGTATCATCGGCAAACAAAATTATCTCGGGGTTCTTTTTAACTAAATTTGGCAAATCGTTTATATATATAAGAAATAGAAATGGTCCTAGTATTGAGCCTTGTGGTACCCCCATTTTAACAACTGATCCGGGCGAACGCTTACCATTTACATCTACTTTTTGTACTCTATCGCTTAAATATGATTTCATTATACCTAAAGCAGAATCTCTAACACCATAGTGACCTAATTTCCTTAGTAAAGTCTCGTGATCGACACAATCAAATGCTTTGGATAAATCGCAAAAAACGCCAAAAGCATCCTGTGACTCCTCCCAAGCCTCAAATATGTGTTCTACTAAATTAACTCCGGCATCGGTAGTTGAACGACCACGTGTAAATCCAAATTGTCTATCGTGAAGCAAAACATTCTTATTAAAGTGACTAATTAATTGATTAAGAATTAGTTTTTCAAATATCTTACTAAACGCAGGCAACACAGATATTGGTCTAAAGTTTGAAGGATCTAAATTACTACCTGATTTGAAAAGAGGTGTTATTTTACTTGGTTTCATAAGGTCTGGGAATATACCTAGGTCTATACTGATATTAAAAATAAAAGCTAATTCCGGTGCAATGATGTCTATAACTGTTTTTAAAATGCTAACAGAGATTCCCCATAGATCAGCTGTTTTCTTAACATTTAGAGAATTAAAAGTTTTAATAATGTCAAGTGGGCTAACATGACTAAATTTAAATGTTTCGTTACAATGTGGTACATTTTCTTGTAAGAGAGTGATAGCCGCATGGGGTGAGGAGTTCAAAGATTTGGTAATATCTATTGAAATATTGGTGAAATATGTTTCAAATGTATTCGCTATATCTAAATCAGAATCTATAATTTTATCTTCAACTTTTAATTTTAGGTCTTTGTGTTGTTGATTTTTTCGACCTGTTTCCTCATTTATAATATTCCAAGTAGTCTTAATTTTATTATTACTGTTTTTTATTTTAGAGGTTATATATTGTGCTTTGGTATTTTTACAGTTAATTTTAAAGTTTTTTGAAAATTCTTTTACATACTCTTTGAACTCATCACTGGTGTTAATTGATTTTTCTTCATATAAGTTATACAATAATTGCCTATCTTTGTGTAACTCCGATTTTGCCCAGTCATTAAATGCTAATGTATTAGTAACTGCAAATGTTTTACAGGTAAAAATCTCACTAAATAATTTATGAAATGTAGTAAAAAAAGAGTTATACATTTCATTTGGATGTGATATATTTAATAAAAATGAATAATCAATACTAAGTAACTTTGTTTTCAAATTATTCAAACGGTTTGCAGTTACCGGTACACAAGTTATATACTTCTTTGATATTATATTATTTACATTATCGAATTGGATTAATTGGCCACTATGATCTGAATTTAATTTGTTAATAATACATTTCTGAGTTGGAATTATATTTGTAAAAATATTATCTATACATGTTGCACTATTTGATGTTATCCTAGTAGGTTCCATAAACATATTAACTAAGTTGTATGATTTAAATAGATTTATCAATCTAAGACTTAATTTGCTACATTCTAAAATATTAATATTAAAATCTCCACATATAATAAGTTTCTTGTTTGATTTTGACAGTTTAAATAAAACCTCTTCCATGATTAATTCAAAAATATCAAAGGAACCTAGTGGTGGTCTATATACTGATACTACTATGAATTGTCCTGTTTCCAATGATGCCAATTCAATTGTTCGTTCAACAGATAGATTTACTATGTCTTTACGTTCCTTAAATTTAAATTGTTTATTAATTATTATTAATGAACCTCCATGTATTGAATTTGCTCTGGTGAATGAACTACCAACCTGGTGGCCACTGAAATTAAACATTAATTCAAAACTTTTTAACCAATGTTCAGTTATACATAAAATACTGATATTGCAACTATTCAAAAAAAGTTCTATTTCTAGCTCTTTATTTCTTAAACACTGAATGTTCTGGTGCACCAAGTTAATATGATTGGCATTTTTTTTATGCGGCCTTTATTCAACAAGGGGCATACACTTGTCATGGACAACTTTTATAATGCGCCCTTGTTGTCCCGCATTTTAAAGGTTCAGCACAAGACTGATACGATGGGTACTCTCCGACTCTGTAGGGAGTTTGTCCCGGACTCCTTGAAAACCAAAGCAAAGGGTGACCTTAGGAACGGTGAAGTAGCATTTAGCTCAACCAATGACTTGAGTGTAGTTGTGTGGATGGACAAAAGCATTGTGCCTATGATTTCCACATACCACCCCATTCAAGTCGGCGGAATAGAAAAATACGGATACTATAAGTATAAGCCAAAGGTTATACTTGATTATAACCTCTCTATGGGCGGCATAGACCACAAAGATCAAATGCATGCAGCATTTGATCTTTGTGGTCTATGCCTACCCCATAGAGAGGTTATAATCAAGTATAACCTTTGGCTTAGAAATACCATATGGTATAAAAAACTATTCCGCCGATTAGTGAATGTATCAATTCACAATGCTTTTGTCATGTTCAACCACAACCGCACTCGAGCCATTGGTAACAGAGAGTTCCGTATACAGTTGGCGCAGGAACTACTTCATTTGTGCAAACCCGTTGCACCACCACGCCAGTTAGCACCAGCACCACCACCATCCGCACCAACACAAATGCATCTGCTGGTAAAAAATACAAAGCAACAACGCTGCAAATTGTGCAGCAAAAATAATTTGCGTCGCACGACGATGTGGCGATGTAGCACGTGCTCGGTGAATTTGTGCATCGAGACGTGCTACATTGAATACCATAATAAACTTTAATATAATTTATACCTAATACACTTCTCATCAAAAAAATCGAAACAGATGCAAGTTTGTGTTTTATAAGGATTATCTGAAAAATGTGTATATTTAGGAATATGTGTTATATATCATTTAATAGGGAATTTAATGACGTTTTCAAATAATGATGTTAATGTTCTAAATTCAAATTAAATTTTCATAGATTTCGTATTTTGTTTAACAAGTCGTATTTGCCGTGTACGTAGTTTGACGGAAAATGATAAAATTAGGCACGTAAATGAAAAAAAAAGCTAGAAAACGTTTATTTAATAACCCGTATCGCGCACCCAGAGTTCCTCGCTCCTCTTATTACTGCATCCATGCGATGTTTACCCGCAAAAACCGCCAAGTGGTGGCATTGCTGAATTCTGGACTTAGTCAGGTAATTACGGCTGAAATGCTGCATCTTAGCCTCTCGTCTTTCATAGAATCTGCAAACGCTATCAAGAGACTGGTTTGTTCACGCACCGTTAGAGATTTGGTAGAAAACAGGTAACTTCTGACCAAGTAGATCGATTTATAGTAACACCTTTCTTACAAAGTCTAGGCCTTAATGTCTTTCAACCGCAGCAGCAGCTTCATGATGAACCTATGGTGGCTGTAAGTGACTCTACAATTAGAAGAAGGTTGAAGAAACGTGGACTTGTACCGTACAAGCCAGCAAATAGGGAGGAACTACCTGCAGATCATCGAAAAGCGCGCCTTAACTTTTTACGTAATTACCTAAATTGGTCATACATCTAGTGGAGCAAGTTCCTCCTTTCTGATGAGTGCTAAATTGTATAGTATGGTAACGATGGAAGGACAAGGTCTACAGAAGTTATGAAGAACGCTTTGCACTATGAAGGATTAAAAGAAAAGGCCATCCATGGTGGCGGTTCATAGACTGTTTGAGGAGAAATTAGTGGCAACGACAAGACCGAGTTTGTCTTTGTGTTTGGGTCTCATCTGCCCTTTTTTAACAGTCATAGGTACATCGAACAGTATCTTAAACCTCTTGTGATGCCCTATGCACATTTATTTGACCCCGGTTTAACATTTATGTACGAGGATGCTAGGACAAACACCGCGAGCGTCGTATGAGATTATGTTACTGAAGTCGATATCTCTATTATTGATTTGCCAGCACGTAGCCCGGACATGAATCCGATTAAACATCTATGAGATGAATAAAGAAGACGAATTAGTGTAAGAGATCATGCCTCAAAAACACTTAGCCAGCTTTAAAATGCAATCCAAGAGGAATGGAATAGAGCGCCACTATTTTTGATCGTGACTCTCATCCGATCGATGAAAAACCGTACAGAAGCAGTAATGAGAGGTCGGCGATGGTATCCGAGTTATTAAATAAACGTTTCCTAGCTTTTTGTTGATTTACGTGCGTAATTTTATCAATTTCCGTCAAACTACGTACAGGGCAAATACGACTTGTTAAACAAAATACGAAATCTATGAAAATTTAATTTGAATTTAGAACATTAACATCATTATTTAAAAACCTCATTAAATTCCCTATTTAATGATATATAACACATATTCCTAAATAAACACATTTTTCAGATAATCCTTATAAAACACAAACTTGCAACTGTTTCGATTTTTTTGATGAGAAGTGTATATTAAAGCTTATTGTGGTTTATATAGTACTAACTGTCCCGGCGAACTTCGTACCGCCTTAGTGTAAATTTGATGCACTACTTTATTTTAATAGATTTTAAACTATCGCGATTTGTATACATATTAATGTTTTACACGGGTCTTACTCGCGGTATGTATTACTTAGCCTAGATACTAATAGGATAAATACCTAGGTTTTTCTCCGACGTTTCGGCCGACTTGCAAGGGCCGTGGTCGCGGAGGGACTGGTGTCAGCGGAGCGTCGTCCTTGTGAAGTGCGGGGAATGGAATCTACCCTCACTTGATTGATATCTTGAGTATTCGCCGTATTGTAGGTACTTTATTTTGTTTTTTTTTTTAGATTTTTTTTACTTATTTTTTTCCGTAAGAAACTTGTACCGAGTATTAGAATACTACAAAAAAATCAGCCAAATCGGTAAAGCCGTTTTCATGCTCATTTTTATAAATATAGAATTAGAATAATAAATTTACATTTAATCAAATTTTTATGATTTTATATGTAAGTAGGTAGAAGAATGAAGAAAAAAAAAATGGCTGACATAATTTTTAGTTTATTTTATTTTTGGCAGTGGTAAATAATAAATCACTATTCATATTAGTTTACATACAAAAATTAAGCATGTACCAAATTTAAACTTGTCCGTCTTGGACTCAGTGTGTACCTGACCTTTAAACGACCGCCATACGGCGCATATGGCGCCTGTTTTTTTGTATACTCTTGAATTTTTTTTTTAAACAATCCAATGTACAAGTGTGATATATTTTTAGAAACGTCTTTAAAAGTACCATATTGAATAGTAATTGTTGTTGTTTTAGGATATAGTTGGTAGAACAAAAAATCTATAAAACTAAAGTGACTTTACTGTGTGAATGAGCACTTGTTGCACTATTTTTTCGATTTCTCAGTAATGGTAAAATATATCGTTATGATTTTAGTTTATTTTGTAAAGTCAAAGTCAAAGTCAAATAGCTTTATTCACTTAGGTTACAAAGTAACACATGCAAATCGTTATACATGTAGTAGAATAGTATAGAGAAAAATGTCTGCCAAACTACTACCACTTTCGCAGACGACTATAGTAGAGCTCTGAGAAGAATGTGGCCAAGAAACTCAGGCCACTCTTTTCAAAAATAATAATTTGACTTTGTTACAATTACCAACAGCAGCGTGAAGAATGATGTGTGCAAGCAAATCTTACATGCATAGCAATTTAAAGTTTAATTGATAAAAAAAATTTCATTGTTAATAAATTGATTTAAAAAAGCTTTAATTGCATGGCACGTTCATCAGTCATCTCGTCACTGCGATATCCGACAGAAATTAACACACAAGCATTTGTGTCGTCAAGTTGATTTTGTTAATTAAAGTCAAAGTCAAATAGCTTTATTCACTTAGGTTACAAAGTAACACATGCAAATCGTTATACATGTAGTAGAATAGTATAGAGAAAAATGTCTGCCAAACTACTACCACTTTCGCAGACGACTATAGTAGAGCTCTGAGAAGAATGTGGCCAAGAAACTCAGGCCACTCTTTTCAAAAATAATAATTTGACTTTGTTACAATTACCAACAGCAGCGTGAAGAATGATGTGTGCAAGCAAATCTTACATGCATAGCAATTTAAAGTTTAATTGATAAAAAAAATTTCATTGTTAATAAATTGATTTAAAAAAGCTTTAATTGCATGGCACGTTCATCAGTCATCTCGTCACTGCGATATCCGACAGAAATTAACACACAAGCATTTGTGTCGTCAAGTTGATTTTGTTAATCTTTAAGTAGTTGAGAATGGAATAGAATACCATTTAGATAATATAATTAAATACATTTACAAATGCAAGTGAAGTATTTCTATCGTTACAATAACAAATAAAACTGTAAAAGAAAGTAATAAGGTAGTAACATAACATCCGCACAACTACCTAGGTTAAGCCACAATCTACACCATGGAACAAGCAACATGAAATCACGATAATTGAAATCTAAGCCCATGAGTTTTTGTCATTAATATAATCGTTTATTGTATAATAGCCTTTCGATAATAGCTGATTTTTTACAAATGCTTTAAAGTTTAGTAAAGGTAGATCCATTACATGCTTAGGCAGTTTATTGAATAAACGTATACCGAGTCCCGCAAAAGTGTTATGTACCTTATGTAGGCGATGTTGTGGACCTATCAACTTATGCCTATTCCTCGTACCAATGCTATGAATGTCGCCATTTCTATCATACTGTTCAATATTTTGCTTAATATATATTATATTAGCATATATATATTGTGAAGCAACTGTTAAAATACCTATTTCCTTAAAACGATCTCTCAATGAAACATTCGATTCAAGATTGTAAATAGCTCGAACTGCACGCTTCTGAAGAATAAAAATAGATTCGATGTCTGCAGCCCTACCCCACAAAAGAACACCATAGGACATTAAGCTGTGAAAGTAACTAAAGTATACCAATCTTGCTGTCTCTATATTCGTTAGCTGCCTCACTTTTTTAACTGCATAAGCAGCTGAACTTAGTTTTCCTGCTAGAGCTAATATATGAGCACCCCATTGCAGCTTACTATCCAACGTTATTCCTAAAAATACAGTAGTGTCTACAAAACGAAGGACCTCACCGTTTAAAATCAGATTATTACTAAGGCTTTTAACATTGGGCATAGAGAATTTTAAGCATTTTGTTTTGGCAGCATTTAAAAGCAAATTGTTCGCAGTAAACCAGTTCAGGACTTGTGCGAGAGATTCGTTAACTTCATCTAAATTAGTTTGCTTACGGTTTACTTTGAAAACGAGTGAAGTATCATCTGCAAATAAAACAATGTCGCACAAACCCTGAACCTAATCTTTAAGTAGTTGAGAATGGAATAGAATACCATTTAGATAATAAAGTCAAAGTCAAAGTCAAAGTCAAAAACGCTTTAATCAAGATAAATACAATTCTCATTATATATTTCTTGACGTCCTTTAAACTACTTAATCTAAGTTTAAATACATGTAAAAGTTTAGCAAACTTTACCACCGCCTCCAAAGCGCTAGTAGAGAAGAAGCGGCGAAACAAACTCTACTGCTGCATTTTCTTGACGTCAATTTTTTTACATTGTAGATAACTGTAATCAGGCGCTGCAACCATTGTATACCATACATATCCATACAACGAAGGATTTTATTATAAAATGATAAAGGTAGCGTCATGCAGGTAGTACATAAAAGTGGGAGCACCAAATCACATCCATAAACAATTCAGTAATAAAGACGTCGCTCAGCCAAATAACCCTTTAGGTAAATTATTAGAAGTGAACCAAAATGTAAATTGATTAATGTCAAGGTCGACCAGTCACCCCAAGTAGCACCCGTTCACGAGTATAACACAGAGGTCAGCCATCAACCCCCTCGCCATATTGTAGGGAAGGGATTGACCCGGCCCCCACGCCACCACAAGCAATGACATTTTAGTGAGCATGACGAGTCCTGACAATAATATCAACAAAAAAGAAATAAGATAAAAATGGCAGAGGGACGCCTCCATTTAACATCGACCAAAGTAATTTTCCGCGAGTCTTAATTCATAAAGGTACATTATTTTTAGAGGTACTTTATATTACTCTAAAACTTATATTGTAATCTTACGACTAGGAGCATCATCATATCCATGGGTTCTTATCATTAAGGTAACTAGATGTATCATAGTAAGCTTTTTTGCACAATTTAGGCTTGATATAATTCTTGAACTTATTAATGGACATGTTACAAACATCTTTTGGTAGTTTATTATAAAAGCGTACACACGTGCTACAGAACGACCTACCTATTTTTCGGAGTCTGCTGCTGGGCACAGCTAAGTCATCTTTATTTCTCAAATTAAGATTATGAAAATCGCTATTTTTATGAAATTTATCACGATTTTTATGAACATAAAGCAGATTTTCGTAAATATATTGTGCATAGACAGTTAAAATACCTATTTCTTTAAATTTCTCCCTAAGTGATTCTCTGGGTCCCATTTTGTAAATAGCTCTGACAGCTCTTTTCTGCAATATAAAGGTGGTCTCAATATCAGCAGCACATCCCCACAATAGTATGCCATAAGACATTATACTGTGAAAATAGCTGAAGTAGACTAGGCGGGCAGTCTCAACGTCCGTATATGCGCGAATTTTCTTAACCGCGTAGGCGGCAGAACTAAGTTTGTTGGACAGAGCTTCCACATGTGGGCCCCATTGAAGCTTAGCGTCTAAAGTTATGCCCAGAAATACTGTCTTATCTACTAATTCAATTTCCTCATTGTTTACTTTAACTATAGTTTTAGCCTGCCTTACATTGGGAAGTGTAAATCTAACTAACTTTGTTTTTAATCTATTAAGTAGCAAATTGTTTGTACTAAACCAATTGACTATTCTATCAAGAGCATTGTTCACATCGTCAATATTAGATTGCTGTCTCTTAACCTTAAATATTAAGGATGTGTCATCTGCAAACAATACTATACCATGATTGTCCCTTACCATATATGGTAAGTCATTTATGTAAACCAAAAATAAAAAAGGCCCTAATATGGATCCCTGGGGTACCCCTATGTCTACAATTGATCCAGGGGAACGTATTCCATTTATATCTACACTATGCACCCGGCCACTAAGGTAGGATGAAATTAAATTGAGTGCCACATCCCTTACACCGTAGTGGTAAAGTTTCATTATTAATGTGTTATGTAAAACGCAATCAAACGCCTTGGATAAGTCACAAAATACGCCGTACGCATCATGCGACTCCTCCCAGGCTTCAAATATGTTTTCTATCAGGGCTACACCCGCATCAGTTGTCGATCGGCTTTTAGTGAAACCGAATTGTTTGTTATGTAACAGATTGCTATCATGAAAGTGTTTGAGTAGTTGATTTAAAATAAGTTTTTCAAACACTTTACTTAATATTGGTAGAACAGATATTGGCCTAAAATTGGAGGGATCTAATGAACTACCTGATTTAAACAAAGGAATCACTTTACTAATTTTCATTAAATCAGGAAACACTCCACAATCTAAACAACTATTAAATATAACAACAAGCTGAGGTATAATAACTTCAATTATAGATTTAACAATAGGTACAGAAATCCCCCAAATGTCTTTAGTTTTCTTGGGATTGATTTCTTTAAGCACTCTACGAATATTTTGTGCGCTAACATGCCTAAATATAAATACTTCATCAAATCTAGCTACATTTGCTTTCAACAAATTTTCTGATAGGGAGGTAGAAGAACCAAGTGTTTTTGTCAAGAGAATTGGAGCACTAGTAAAGAAGGTCTCAAATTGGTGTGCTACCTCTGGTTCCTTTGTAATTATATTTCCACCAATGCTCAGTTTAAATTCAGTAACCTTGGAGCGGAGTCTTCCTGTTTCAGCATTGATAACATTCCAAGTTGCTTTGATTTTGTTATGACTTGATGTTATCTTCGACCTAATATAAAAAGATTTTGCCTGAATGCACACTTTTTTAAAAATCTTTGAATAATTCCTAACATACCTATGAAACTCTTCTGAAGTATTACTCTGCTTCTGTGCATATAAATCATATAGTTTTATTCTACTTAGATTAATTCCAACCGTTGCCCAGTCAGCAAACTCTCGTTTGTTAGATACCATCAAAGATCTAGATGTAAATATAGATTGAAATTGGTCATTTAAAACCTTAAAGAAGTTATCGTATAGTACATTTGGGTCCTTGTCAGAAGGAAGAAATGGCAAGATGTTTGTTAAGTTATCTTTCAACTTTTCAATACGGTTAGATGTTACTGGTACATACGATATCCTCCTTCGGGGTGTTGGTGTATTTTCAATAGTAAAATTGACCAATTGACCGCAGTGGTCAGATTCTAACTTACTGATCATGGATTTGTTAATTGGTGTTATGTTATCGGTAACAAAGATATTATCTATACATGTTGCAGAAGTTTCTGTTATTCTAGTTGGCTCTAGAAACAAGGGAGACAAATTGTGTGACTTATACAGATTCAGAAGTCTAGTTGTACAAGCATTTACCTTTAGTATATTTACATTAAAATCTCCGCAGACCAATAGCTGCTTTTTTGACTTAGTTAATTTTGTTAACATTTCATCCAGAATCTGCAAAAAATCATCAAAATTCCTCTCTACAGGCCGTCTGTACACACTTGCTACTATAAATTGCTCTAGTTCTATACAGGCTATTTCAGTTACACATTCCACAGACATAGATACAACATCATTTCTTACTTTATACTTTAACTTTTTATTTATAAGTATCAGAGAGCCTCCTTTAGTCCTATTTACCCTGCAGAATGCGCTACCAACTTGGTGGTTACTAAAATTGAACATGAGCTGCTGTGCCCTAAGATGGTGTTCGGTTAGGCATATGATATCAATATTTTCCATGTTCATATACAATTCTAGTGTTAGTATTTTGCCCTCCGTTAGATTATATATATTCTGATGCACTAGGTTAATATTACATTTTGTATTGGTTTTATTTCTTAAGGGGCAGTTACTGTTGTAAGCTCTATGATTAGATTCCCTCGATAAAGCAATCAATTGTTGACTAATATCTTTATTTTGTAAATTTATATTATTTTGAATGACAGAGGGATAATTAATATAATTATTATGATCTGAATTAAAATTATTAAATGTAAATGTGTCAATGCAAGAGATTGCCTCTTTTGTCTTATAATCTAATTTAAATTATTTGGATATAGACTATCCTGACTAGATTCACTCATACTGTTATTAGACTGCTCAAATAAAGCAGTTTGAGTAGCCAAGTTCTTGGCTGAAATGTCAATACAATAATGTAGCGAGGATGCTACTTGTCTTTTGTAATAGTTGGAAAGCCTATGCTTACCTTTTGTCAGATAATAATTGTTTTTAAAAATAGAATTAATATCAATTATATTAATTTTATCATTATAGCATGCAATAGTATGTAGTGTTAAATTCAAATTATATCTAATTTTGTTTTCCGCATCTGGCAAGTTGTTGCAATAGGGCAGTGTATACAAAACAATCTTATTTACATTTAAATTACTTAATGATTCACAGTATTTTATGAGCTCCTGTTTTGTTACACTTCCCCTATCCCCCATTAAAATAACTAAATTATCATCCTTCACAAAATTATGATTACTTACTTGTTTCATAATGTCACAATAGGATGCTGAAGGAGTACAATAGTTTATAAATGATTGTCCCTTCATGTAAAAACTTAACTTAGAGCCCATATCTCTTCCTATTTCATCACTAAATATGTATGTTTGACTCAAAACATCACAACCTATAGTATCGAAACTATCACACAAGTGATTAGATATACATAGATTCGACACCTCAGGACTATTCAATGACAATGGCAAAGTGCAGCGGTTGCAGTTATAATTAGTTTTGTCTTCAAGTGAGGCAAAACGGTCAGCATAGTGTGATGTTGATTCAATGAGTTTGTCCATTGCCAGTGAATACTCCCTAATCATAAGTTGTGATTTGTCATACATACTTGTCACTGAATTAAGAGAATCTTGTAATTTTTGTAACTTTGTGTTCAGTAATTGTGTTTCAGCTTCATGCTGTTTTTGTGAATTTTCTAACTCTAATGTGTACAAACTTAATTCTTTGACAGACTCCATTCTATGTTTACAATTCTTAATGTTTTTGTTAATACTTCTACAATTTTTAATTAAGTTTTGATTTTTCCTAATAAATTTATTAATTTTTATATATTTTTTTAGTTTGTTATTGCTGCAATTGCTTAAATGAACCATGTCTGACACTATATGGCGTTGAGGAGTGTCTTTGGTGAGATCTATGATGTCAGTACATTTAGGCTTTGAATCAATAACCAACTGCGGGGACCTCTCTAACAGCTCATCGAACAAGGATATGTTTTGTGTTGACATTGAGCAACTCTTCTTCAAGATGTGTGATCTGTCGGTGGGCATCTCGTAGCTCATGCTCCAGCTTGGATATTTGTTGTAAGGCTTGCTCATATTCAACGCTACATCTATCATAATTATTTAACATGATTTGAAGGCTGTCCCGCTCAAACCTAGCTTCATCTAACCTTGTATTCATCAGTGACAATTCTTGTTTTAATTTTCCGTTTCTTTCTATTACCGAGATAAGCTCAGTTTCGTTTTCCTCACGTTCATTGTTCAGTTGAACAACTTGCTCCTTGGTAGTCTTAAGTTCTAAAAGAACTTGTTGAAGTTTGGACTCCTCCTGACGAGCCAAACCTCTGCGTGTCATCATTATTGAAATAAAAGGAAACTAGTCAAAAACTTTATACTATTTGAAAGTCAAGGAACAATTTGCTCAACAGATTGAGGTTAGTTGGTTTTCGTTATGTCAAAGTGAGGATCTGTACTTATGCAATTTCAATGAAATATCAGCTTACAACATAGATTATACTAAATAATAGGTAAACAAACTTACCAGCCGACCAATTTTCCAACAAATTTCATAAAATACACAAACTAAATTCAAAAATACCAGTACAATGAACTCACTGACAGCTCGACAACCACTTTTCTTTATTTTTACAATTTACACCAAAATTGGGCACTGATTTACGAAATATACTAACAATAAACAACTTAACTAGCGATTTTGAGATATTAGGCTTAATAGTTACTAAAATATGAAATAAATTCTACACTTGCATTTGTAAATGTATTTAATTATGTATTTAATATAATTAAATACATTTACAAATGCAAGTGAAGTATTTCTATCGCTACAATAACAAATAAAACTGTAAAAGAAAGTAATAAGGTAGTAACATAACATCCGCACAACTACCTAGGTTAAGCCACAATCTACACCATGGAACAAGCAACATGAAATCACGATAATTGAAATCTAAGCCCATGAGTTTTTGTCATTAATATAATCGTTTATTGTATAATAGCCTTTCGATAATAGCTGGTTTTTTTCAAATGCTTTAAAGTTTAGTAAAGGTAGATCCATTACATGCTTAGGCAGTTTATTGAATAAACGTATACCGAGTCCCGCAAAAGTGTTATGTACCTTATGTAGGCGATGTTGTGGACCTATCAACTTATGCCTATTCCTCGTACCAATGCTATGAATGTCGCCATTTCTATCATACTGTTCAATATTTTGCTTAATATATATTATATTAGCATATATATATTGTGAAGCAACTGTTAAAATACCTATTTCCTTAAAACGATCTCTCAATGAAACATTCGCTTCAAGATTGTAAATAGCTCGAACTGCACGCTTCTGAAGAATAAAAATAGATTCGATGTCTGCAGCCCTACCCCACAAAAGAACACCATAGGACATTAAGCTGTGAAAGTAACTAAAGTATACCAATCTTGCTGTCTCTATATTCGTTAGCTGCCTCACTTTTTTAACTGCATAAGCAGCTGAACTTAGTTTTCCTGCTAGAGCTAATATATGAGCACCCCATTGCAGCTTACTATCCAACGTTATTCCTAAAAATACAGTAGTGTCTACAAAACGAAGGACCTCACCGTTTAAAATCAGATTATTACTAAGGCTTTTAACATTGGGCATAGAGAATTTTAAGCATTTTGTTTTGGCAGCATTTAAAAGCAAATTGTTAGCAGTAAACCAGTTCAGGACTTGTGCGAGAGATTCGTTAACTTCATCTAAATTAGTTTGCTTACGGTTTACTTTGAAAACGAGTGAAGTATCATCTGCAAATAAAACAATGTCGCACAAACCCTGAGCAAGAAACGGCAAGTCATTTACATAAACTAAAAATAGAAACGGACCTAGAATGGATCCTTGAGGCACGCCCATACTTGGCGGAAGACCAGAGGACCTACTACCATTTACTTCGACATACTGAACCCTATTGCTTAAATACGAAGATAATAAATCAAGAGAAGCATCCCTAATTCCATAATGTCTAAGCTTGCACAGAAGTGTCCCATGATCAACGCAGTCAAAAGCTTTAGAAAGATCACAGAAGACGCCTATTGCATCCATAGAATTTTCCCAAGCATCATAGATATATTTCAGAAGAGAAACACCCGCATCAATCGTTGAGCTACCCTTCCTAAAACCGTATTGCTGCCTATGAAAAATATTATTTAAATGAAAGTGACTCTCCAATTGGCATAAGATAATTTTCTCATAGATTTTACTAATCACAGGTAGTATTGAAATTGGTCTAAAGTTACCAGGGTCGCTTTTTGATCCATTCTTGAACAAAGGAATAATCTTACTGTGTTTCATTAGATAAGGAAATACACCTATGGCAATACACTTATTAAATATAATAGATAAATGTGGAGATATATTAAATATAATACCCTGAAGAAGCTTGACAGACATACCCCATAAATCAGCAGATTTCTTGGAATTGAGACTTTTGAAAGCTTTTATGATATCATTATGGTTAATAGACCTAAAACTGAAGCGGTACTTACATTCAATTACTTTATCTTTTAGTAAAAATTCTGCTTGGTTTGGAGAGGAATTTAAGGAGGTTGTTGTATGAATAGGAACATTGACAAAGAAATTATTAAAAGCATGTGCAATGTCAGCATTATTGGTGAGAACCTTATCTTGAGTTTTTAGTACATAATTAGTATCACGAATTTTCATCCGGCCGGTCTCTGCATTAATAATGTCCCATGTACTTTTAATTTTGTTGTTTGATTCCTTTATCTTATTACTCAAATAAGAAGACTTTGCTATGGCACAAGCCCTCCTAAAAGTTTTCGAGTAGTTCCTGACATATTGAATGAAATCTGGTTGAGTATTATATTGTTTCATACCATACAATTCATACAAGCGAGCTCTACTTTTATATATACCTGTTGTTGCCCAATCACAGAATTTAGTTTTAGAGTTACTAACAAAAGTCTTAGTTTTAAAAATATTATCATATTCAAGCTTGATAATGTCTAATAAATCTTTATAAATATCATCTGGGCTATACTGATTAAGATTAATTCTAGTCACTTTGATTGCAACATTATCACTAAATTGATTCAGGCGGTTTATGGTAATTGGCCTGCATGTGATTTTGTTCTCTGTGGGAGTAGTAATAGATGGAAATACTACCCTTTGCCCACAGTGGTCAGATGTTAAATCACTTAAGATATCCTTATTAACATATTCACAGTTGCAAAATACATTATCTAAGCATGTAGCAGAATGAGATGTAATCCTAGTGGCTTCTTTAAATAAAAACTGTAAATTATAAGACTGAAACAAACAAATTAATCTAGCACTAGTTGAAGATTTTTCAAGTAGATTTACATTAAAGTCCCCGCATACTATAATAAATTTATTTCCTGAGCATAGTCTTTCTAACAATTTCTCCATAACACCCTCGAATAGACTATAATCACTCTGCGGTGGTCGGTACACACAAGCTACGACATGTTGCTCAAGCTCCACACAAGAGATTTCGACTGTGCGCTCGATAGAAAGATTTGCTATGTAAGAATATTAGACTACCTAATTTGTATTGCTTGTATTGTGTTGTGACATGTCAAGTTTAAGTAATTACGGCTTGCGCCGCCAGATTTTTGTGCAAGTTTAAGGAGCTGTAAATAAATTATTTTGTATAGACATGTGTATGTTTTTATTTGTTTTCCTAATCAATATAATCTAAATATCGTAATTAAGCAAAAAAAACTTTATGTCATCGCTTTAATTTTTGAAATATAATCATTTAAAGACGATATGTGCTCAAAAACGCGCTCCCCTGTGTTTAGAATAACATAATTCTACACCACAGTCAAATATTAATAAACAAAACACACAACTTCATAGCTTTATTCATACTAAACAAAAAAAATACAACACTTGTTAGTGTTACGATAACAACTTCAGGCACAATGTATTGTTTTGTGAAACGCGCCGCCGCGCGTTAAGATTGATTTATGATGGGGCAATCAAGGGTGACGTCAAGAGGCCGCGCCGGGCAAGCGAGCGGATATTACACAAATTTTATTACGCACGGGTTTCAAACCCACAATTAACACTACATACGCCAAAAAGTTTAAGTGAATAATGTGTAAAAACATACTGTAAGTGTTAAAGATCCATTGCAACTTTTTTTCTTTTTGTTAGCACATCTCCAATATACATTTCCACTTTTGTATTGTCTCACTTTATAATACTTGTGGCCAGCCGTGAGCAGGACTTTCCCACCTTTTCGCTCCACGTAAACAATTTCGTCCATAATAAAATGTTACTTTCCTTATTTTATTTTGTATATTTTTAATGTAATGACAAAAAGGAAGCATATGACTATACTTTTATATAAGTCATAGTGTAGGTGCAGGTGGGGGAGTCCGGGAAAGTTTAGCAGGTGGGAGACAATAGCCAGTGATCATAGAATCTCTTATGATGTAGGTATTAAGGAGTAAACAGAAACACGTACATTACTAACGAAACCCCGTTTATTACTACTTTTCACATTAACATAAAGAACATTTACTTACCACCATAATGCTTACTTATACAATTATGAATAGGGCTGTACCATACCACATGCCCTTACCAAAAAGAAAAAAAAAAGAAAACTAAAATTACAAGTTTTTTTTTTTTTATCTGTGAAAAGGTTTTGTACGATTCTTATGGATAATTTCAATTTTTCCATTTCGGTCTATTTTTACATTACAATTTAAATCTTCAATTAAGAGAGAGGAGGGCGTTGTCGGTGAGGGCTAATATGATAGCACGGAGGTTTGTACGTTGCTCGGCGGCTGTTAAAATCACACTTTTTAGGGCGTTTTGTACATCTTTGTATACGGCCAGCCTATGGGTGTCATATACCCAGAAACAGTACAACGCTCTCCGTGTACAGTATAATAATGCGTTCAGGGTAATGTTGGGGCTGCCTCGGGGCTGCAGCGCGTCGGGGATGTTCGCCGACGCGAGTGTGGACTGTTTCTACACAACAATGCGAAAGCGGTGTGCATCTCTGGGGAGCAGGCTCCGGTGCACCTCCGGTACCATTCTGAGCGTATTTGCGAATAGGTTTGATTGTCAATACATTAATCATTGTTATATGGTTAATGTGATGACAAACACACAAATGACTCAGAGGCAGGCTTTCTATTAGTTAATTTAATTTATTAATTTAATTTTAATTTATCACTTTAATTTTACAATTTAATTTATCAAGTTAATTTATCAATTTAATTTATTAATTTAATTTACTTATCAATGTAATCTATCAATTTAATTTACCAATTTAATTTATCAAGTTAATTTATTATGAATGGAATTGTATTTGTTGTAATTCTAGTTAAAAATTTGTTTTATTAGTATGAAATTAGTTACAATTTAAGGGAAATTTAATTTCAATTAAATACTAACATAGATGTAAGTTTACTAACAATATGGATGTAATTTATCTGAAATAAATATTATTCTATTCTATTCTATTACCTTAAATGGTCCTAAATACACTGGTTTGAATTTATTGTCTTTTTCACTTTTAACTAACAACATATCACCAATTTCATATCTTACTGGTTTTGTGTACATATCATAAACAGATTTACGCTTAACTTTACTACTAATTAAATTACACTTTGCATCATTTTGGGAGACCTGTAATCTATATTTTAATTGTTTAACATAGTCATTATCATTATACACACATCAAAAAAGTCTAAGCAACATGCATGATATTACAAATTTACCATTTATATTAATTTATTTTACCATTTATTTTAATTATAACGTTGTATTTTATTTTTAAAATAATATTTTTAGGGTTCTATGATGTAAAAATAACAGCTGTTTTCTTTATAAGTTCTTTTAATAACAGAAATTAACAATATTAGAATATACAGGTACATAAGAAACTAAACTTTTTTTTTACAAATTGAAATTTCTTAAGAAAATGAATTTATTGTGAAAGAATAGGACAATTTAATACAAAGTATGGCCTCCTCTGCTATTCAGAACTTGTCGGCAACGATTATTCATTGAATTAATGAGACTGTTTATGTCATCTTGCGGTATTCGCTCCCAATGGAATTGTAGCAAATCCTTCAGCTGTTGGGTTGTTGTCACTCCGTCCAAGTCCTTCAAAACACGTCTCTGGAGCATGTCCCATGCGTGCTCGATGGGGTTGAGGTCTGGCGATTGTGCAGGCCAGGGCAATACCTGGATGTTCTCCGTTGCCAAGTATTCACTGGTTCGCCGAGCTGTATGTGAACGCGCATTGTCATGCATTAACGTAAAATCGGAGCCAAAGGTTTGTGCAAATGGATGGACATAAGGTCTGAGAATATCCTCAATGTAATTTTCAGCGTTCATGTTTCCATTTACAAAAACGAGCTCAGTTCGCCTGTTCTTCATAATACCCGCCCATACCATAACTGTTGAGCCGCTGTATGGATGAACTTCCTGAACGCACCTGAGTCTTTCAGTATTTCCGGGTCGACGGTACACTCGCACCCTTCTTGTATCAGGCCTAAACCCGAATCGCGACTCATCGGAAAACATAATTTTATCCCATTGTTCCTGGGTCCATGTTATGCGTTCTCTACACCATTCATTTCGACGAGCGCGATTCCCGTGACGTATCGGTGGGCACCTGATAGGGCGTCGAGCTCGTAGGCCGTACTCATGCAGTCGATTTCGCACAGTTTGGGGACTTACATCAACACCACTTGAATTTTGTAGCCTCAAACTTATCTCTCGAGCGGTTAACATCGGCTGGCGTCTTGCAGTCAGTTGTATGTACCGGTCTTGCCGAGTGGTTGTACTCCTTTTACGGCCTGGATGCTGTTCAGCGGGTTCCCCTGTATTATTGTAGCGCTGCCAAAGACGACAAATAACACTTCTATGAATACCAAAATGTCGAGATACCTGAGATTGATTACTTCCCGCTTGCAACATCCATACAGCTCTTTGCATTTCATCTGCCGTCAAATGACGTCGCTCCATGACGTAAAGAATATCTAACAATTCAATTTTGTCGCCAACTGTATTTAAATGGTTGGTAAAATTATAAAATCAAGACTAAAACGTAGCAATTAACATGCACTCAAATTCAAACAAATTCGCAGTCATTTGAATTTTATGAAAAAAAACAAAACATAATCGAAATTTTTTTTTTACAACCAGCCAGTATGTCTTCAATAACAAAAAAGTTTACTTACCTATACACTTTGAGTGAGTAAATACTTAGAAATTAATTAATATAAATGGTAAATTTGTAATATCATGCATGTTGCTTAGACTTTTTTGATGTGTGTATAAAGGTTCTATAATTCCTGATGTTAAATTACTAGGTAAATTACACTGTTTACCAAAAACCAGCTCAAACGGTGTGTACTTTGTTTCAGAGTGAACAGTTGTATTATAGGCAAAACAAAAATACGGAAGCCATGTACTCCAATATCTAGGATTATTATCAGTTTGAATTCTTAAATACGCATTTAATGATTTGTGTGTATTTTCCAAAGCGCCAATTGATTGGTGATGATAGGCTGTGGAAGACATCTGATTTATATTTAATAGTTTACATACCTCTTTCATAGTTGTAGACATAAACTCGGTGCCACGATCTGATGCTATTTCTCGAGGTATCCCATACCTTAGAATGAAATTATCAACTAAAGCTTTTGCTGTACTAAGATTATCCTTATTTTCTAATGGGTAAGCTTCTATATACTTACTTAGCTCACACTGTAAGGTGAGTATATATGAATAATTATAATAATCTTTACTTAAGGGTGGGCCCTTAAGTAAAGATGAAGTAAGAATTATTCATATAGTTGGGCTATATCTAAATATATCTTATCTAAAGCTAACTGCGCAGTGGTTGAAATCTCCATTGGCTGTTTGGTAGGTAAGGAATGTTTCTGTGTTTGACATTTAATACATTTCCTTACATACTTTGTAACATCAGCCTCTAAATTTGGCCAGAAATAATATCTTTTGATATTCTTTAGCATACGTCTTATTCCAGCATGGCCGCTTGTCGGCAATAAATGAAAATCATTGAGAACTACTAGTTTATCATCGTCATTATTTATTCTTATTGCCCCTCTTACTACACAAATTCGTGGTCCGGACCACTTTTTATTAACATTGGTTAACCATTTGATATATTTCATTGTTTCATTATTTTTCATTATATAAATTTCTTTAACATTATTTTCTTTACAAAACCATCCAAAGTCTCTCACGAAAACGTCTCGCGTTTGACATGATCGAGAACTCGGATTGAGGCCTATTATATATTTTTCTTTAAAATTAACAAAATTTCCTTTCAAATTCTTTTTGACTATCAATTCTATACAATTCTTTGGTTTTTTAGTAACTTCTACGACACCTGGGTGATCAGTCCGGCTGTCAGTAAAAATTCTATCATCCAAAGAGTTGTTAGTTGTGTCTTCATTTAATTTTCTAGTCATACTTCTAGTCATTACATTCACTGATTGTATACTAATTTCTTTTAAATCCTCTGACGAAATTGATATACGAGATAATGCGTCGGCCGCCACATTACTCGCACCTGTAACATACTCAATCTTATAATTATACTCCTCTAAAGTTAATCTGAATTTTAAAAGTCTACTGGATGGATTACTCATAGAAAATAGATAGACAAGTGGTTTATGATCCGTAAATATTTTGAAAAGTTTGCCAAACAAATATGGTCGGAAATATCGAACCGCCCACACTATGGCCAAAAGCTCTTTCTCTATAGTAGGATAATTAATTTCAGCTTTATTTAAAGTACGGCTTGCATACGCTACTGGTAAGTCATTTTGGTTACACAAAACGGCTCCAATAGCTTTACCAGAGGCATCGGTTCTCAAAATAAATTCACTATCAGTTGACAAATCTGGATATTGTAATATAGGAGGGTTAGATAACAAATCTTTGAGATGTTTAAAAGCATATTCACATTCATTCGTCCAATCAAAATAAATATTTTTTCTTTCTTTCAATCAAATTTAGCTCCTTTCCGAAATAATTTATTAAGTGGTATTGTAATTTCAGCAAAATTAGGTACAAATTTTCGATAATAATTGGCAAAAGCAACAAAGCGTTTAACTTCGTCAGTATACTGAGGCCTTGGGTAGTTTTTGATAACTTTAGTTTTCTCTGGATCTGGCTGTACACCCATTGATGATACTGTGGCCTACTTCGTACGCCACTTAATAATGTAAAGTTTATCCTGTAAGACAGTAACCAAATACCTTTATGGATATTAATTATTTCATATCATTAGAAGATGTATGTACTTAAAAATGAATAGTTTTCTGCATTTAGATTTAAGGATTAATGTAAGTTAAAAATGTAATGTATCTTTGCAACTATAATAAAGACATAATAATATTTCAAATCTGCGAGGGGTTCGGGCGGCCAATGACTGGCCGCCGACGCGAGCGCCACGCTCGGTGTGCGGTCGCGCATGCGCGGTGGTCGGTGTGCGAGCTCGCATGCGCGGTCGGCGTCGGCGTCGCCGTCGCCTCGCCTCTCGCCAGTCAGTTGCTACGCGCCAAAAGTATAAGTGAACGATATTTGTATTCTAATAACTTCAAAGTAATTTACTATTGTTAGTAGTGTCTTTTAGTAAGTGTTCAGAGTTATTTAAGAATTTATATAAGGTGTGATACATTGTTAAATTAAAGAACATTAAACTTATTAACTTACGTGATAATTACGGAGTTTGATTAACATCATAATCCTTTCAACAAAGAAGTAGTAACAGCGACACTAAACTGGTGACCCCGCAAAAGAACACGAAAAATAATGAACGAGAATAAAACAACCACTGGAGAAAGCGGTAGCGGCATGGAGGCACGTGCCACGCCCTTTGAATTAAATAGGGTCGGCGTACGGATGCCGCCATTTTACCCGGACAAGCCGGGATTATGGTTTGCGCAGCTAGAGAGCCAATTCGTGTTAGCTGGCATAATCGTTGACGCGACCAAGTTTCATCATGCGATGAGCCAGCTCGACCCCATACACGCATCGGAGGTTGAAGACATCATAACCGACACATCGATGCCAAATAGGTATGAACGGTTGAAGACGGAGCTGGTGAAACGGCTTTCCGCGTCGCGGGAGAAGAAAGTATTACAACTACTCACCCACGAGGAGTTGGGAGACCGCAAGCCCTCCCAATTCTTACGACACCTACGGCACTTGGCTGGGCCAGACATACCGGAGGAGTTCCTCAAAACAATGTGGACCAGCAGGTTGCCAGGCGGGACACAGTCCATAATTGCGTCGCAGGCCAAGGTTCCCCTCGAGGAGATCGCGGATCTAGCGGACGAAATCCACGACGTCGTGCCGACAACTTCGCAGCAAGTAGCAGCAGCTGCGGCCACTACCGCCTCAAGCAATAATAATATGTCGTTCCAAATAGCGGAACTAACAAAACAAGTCCAAGCTTTGACATCGAAGGTGGACAGGATGTCGCAACTAAGAGGTCGGTCAACTCATCACAGTCGCAGTCGTGATCATTCGGCGTCAAATAGGTCTCAACATAACGTCGAGAAGTTTCCCAATTGCTGGTATCATCATAAGTTCGGTGACAGTGCTAGAAAGTGTGTGAAGCCATGTAATTACGCGGGAAAAGTGTAGGACAGTCGATAAACGCGGCCGACGGCTGTCCGACTACCGGTCGCTTATTTGTTACGGACTTGAGAACAAAGACTGATTTTTTAGTAGATACAGGCAGTGATCTTTGTGTCTTTCCTCGTAAAGCGTTAAAAGAGTATAGACCTAAAGCTAACTTTGAGCTATGTGCCGCGAACGGCACAGTAATAAATACTTACGGCTTTACTCATTTATCGCTTAACCTAGGCTTGCGCCGCGACTATGCTTGGCGCTTTATAGTAGCGGATGTAACGAAGGCTATAATAGGTGTTGATTTTTTATCATTTTATAATTTAATAGTAGATGTGAGACGTCAGAGGTTAATTGATGGCAATACAACGCTGTCCTCCCCGGCGTCACCTGTGCGAGCATCCGACAATATTTCTTCGGTTAAGGTAATGTCAGGTAATACAGTTTATCATCACATACTAGCACAATATCCAGGCATCACTCGCCCTTCTGGCATACACCGCACATCAAAACACAACACCGAACACCATATCCGTTTAACACCAGGTCCTCCTACTTCATGCACACCACGAAGACTTGCACCCGACAAACTTAAAATCGCGAAATCTGAGTTTGAGGCTATGTTACAGAATGGGACATGCAGACCCTCAGAGTCGCCTTGGTCGTCGCCCCTCCACCTTGTACCTAAGAAGGATAATGGCTGGCGTCCTTGCGGCGACTATAGGTTGTTAAATGCAAGAACCATACCTGACCAGTACCCTGTTCGCCACATACATGATTTTGCACACAATTTAGCAGGTTGTAAAGTATTTTCCACAGTGGACCTCACTAAGGCCTATAACCAAATTCCCGTCCACGAAAGTGATATACAAAAAACAGCAATAACTACACCGTTTGGCCTTTA
This sequence comes from Schrankia costaestrigalis, assembly GCA_905475405.1. NCBI lineage: Eukaryota > Metazoa > Arthropoda > Insecta > Lepidoptera > Erebidae > Schrankia > Schrankia costaestrigalis. The sequence goes on from FR997851.1 coordinate 11,812,425, forward strand.
TGAATTTCCTTTCATGACTTTTGGTCTCCGAAATGCTAGCCAAACATTTCAACGATTTGTGGATGAGGTAACTCGCGGTTTGGATTTCTGTTATCCGTATCTCGATGATTTTTTGATCTTCTCTAGGGACGCAGGAGTTCATGAGCAGCACCTTCACCAGCTCTTCACCAGGCTCGACCAATACGGGTTAACGGTGAACACTTCAAAGTGCATCTTCGGCGCTTCCGAGGTAAAGTTCCTTGGCTATGCAATTTCTGCAGAGGGCACGAAACCCTTGCCAGAGAAGGTAGATGCCATTAAGCAATTTCCCGCACCAAAGACGGTAAGAGAATTACGCAGGTTTCTAGGCATGATAAATTTTTACCGCAGGTTCATACCCAACGCAGCCACACTTCAAGCCCCTTTAAATGCATTGCTGACAGGATCCGTTAAAGGTTCCACACCAGTGTATTTTACCCACATGCAGCTCGAAGCATTTGAGGCATGCAAAAATGGGCTATGTCAGGCAGCTCTGCTAGCTCATCCTTCGTCTGAGACTAAACTGTCTGTGGTAACAGATGCATCAGACACAGCAATGGGAGCAGTACTTCAGCAGTTACAAGGTGAGTCGTGGCAGCCCCTGTCATTTTTCTCACGAAAGCTAAGTTCCACGCAGCGAAAGTATTCACCCTACGACAGGGAATTGCTCGCAATTTATGAAGCGATAAAATACTTTCGCCACATGATTGAGGCTACGGATTTTATCATCTTCACAGATCATAAGCCAATAACTTACGCATTCCAACAGCGAAAAGATAAATTGTTCTCCTAGACAGCACCGGCACCTCAACTTCATATCCCAGTTTACCACCGACATCCGACACATCGCAGGTAAGGACAATGTGGTTGCTGATAGCTTATCACGGATAGAAGAAATAGTACAACCTATAAGCCTTGAACAATTAGCGGTTTCTCAAGCCACAGACGATGAGCTCAACCTTCTTCTGAGCAGCAACACGTCTCTGCAGCTTAAAAAGGTAAGAATTGGTAGTTCCAACACGGAACTATACTGTGAGGACAGAAGAGACCTCAAAAGGCCGTTCGTAACGAAATCATTTCGTAGGCAGGTATTTAACACTCTTCATGGACTTAGCCATCCTGGGGCCAACGCAACTACTAAATTAGTCACAGGTACGTGTGGCCAGGTATTAGAAAAGACTGCCGAGAATGGACTCGTAGTTGCATTGCCTGCCAGCGTTCAAAAGTTTCACGTCACAATCACTCACCTCTTGGTTCTTTTAAACTTCCACAGGCACGATTTACCTTTATCCACATTGACCTAATTGGACCACTGCCACTTTGTCAAGGATTTAGATATTGCCTCACAGCCGTAGATAGGTTCACAAGATGGCCTGAGGTAATACCACTACAAGATATTTCTGCAGACACGGTTGCCAAGGCATTAGTTAGTGGATGGATTTCTCGTTTTGGATGCCCCAGCACCATAGTAACTGACAGAGGTAGACAATTTGAGTCATCGTTGTTTAAAAGCCTATCACAGGCAATTGGTTTTCAGCACAAGCAAACAACAGCTTACCACCCAGCGTGCAACGGGCTGGTGGAGCGTTTTCATCGCCACTTGAAAGCCGCTATCAAATGTCACGCTAATGATAACTGGGTAGATTCTTTACCAATCGTTCTGTTAGGTATTCGTTGTGCACACAGGGAAGATCTTGAGGCCTCCACTGCTGAGTTGACTTACGGCGAATCACTACGTCTCCCTGGTGACTTCTTCAGCACTGACAGTCACAACGAACTTGCCATGCCCGATTTTGTGTCCAGGTTACGATCATTTGCCAGCAAATTACAGCCTCGACCAGCTTTACGTCATTCAACTACACATCAGACCTTCGTTTTTAAAGATCTAGCCACTTCCTCACACGTCTTCTTACGCGACGACACAGCAGGTGGCTCTCTTAAAAGTCCTTATTCCGGTCCTTATGAGGTGTTAGAGCGTGGAGATAAGGTATTTAAGATAATGGTGAAAGGCAAGCCAACCACAGTCTCTGTAGATAGAATCAAACCCGCTTACATACTAAATAACACAGATACATACACCGGTCTTAATACATCTACTTCCAGTACACACACACAAGCACAACCACACAACAAAACACAAAACTTTACAAACAACTTACCTACCGAAGCATTACCTAGTGCCCAAAAAAAATTAACAACGACGAGGTCGGGACGTAAGGTACGCTTTCCCTCTCATTATCTCTCTTAGCTGGTCGCTGGGGGGGGGAGTGGTGTGGCCTACTTCGTACGCCACTTAATAATGTAAAGTTTATCCTGTAAGACAGTAACCAAATACCTTTATGGATATTAATTATTTCATATCATTAGAAGATGTATGTACTTAAAAATGAATAGTTTTCTGCATTTAGATTTAAGGATTAATGTAAGTTAAAAATGTAATGTATCTTTGCAACTATAATAAAGACATAATAATATTTCAAATCTGCGAGGGGTTCGGGCGGCCAATGACTGGCCGCCGACGCGAGCGCCACGCTCGGTGTGCGGTCGCGCATGCGCGGTGGTCGGTGTGCGAGCGCGCATGCGCGGTCGGCGTCGGCGTCGCCGTCGCCTCGCCTATCGCCAGTCAGTTGCTACGCGCCAAAAGTATAAGTGAACGATATTTGTATTCTAATAACTTCAAAGTAATTTACTATTGTTAGTAGTGTCTTTTAGTAAGTGTTCAGAGTTATTTAAGAATTTATATAAGGTGTGATACATTGTTAAATTAAAGAACATTAAACTTATTAACTTACGTGATAATTACGGAGTTTGATTAACATCTTAATCCTTTCAACAAAGAAGTAGTAACAGCGACACTAAAATACTAAATGTCCTAAATATAATAATTCCTTTTTAAAAATTGGCATTTACTTGGGTTTACTTTTAAATTAACTTTCCTTAATCTTTCAAATATATCGATAAGGTTTTTGTTATGAATTTCTAAATTACGACCATAACAAATTAAATCGTCGCAGTATATTAATGCTTTTTCATAATTTAAACCAGCCATAGCTACTGTCATTAAACGACTAAATGCACTCGGACTAATTTTTAAGCCCATGGGTAATCTTTTAAGATGATATTGCTTATCAGTTGTGAAAGCTGTGTATTTTCTGCTTTTAGGATCTGATGATAATTGATAATAAGATTGCGTTAAATCTAAATGGCTAAAATACACTGGGCCGCAATGAAAACGGGTCACTCATATAAACCTTAATAACTTCCAAAATATTGGAGCTAGCTTTATGAAATAAACACGAAAATAAAGATAATTTAACAGTCCTTATATAGAAGTGATAAAAATTATAGATTGTTAAGTGTATTTTAGACAAAAGTAAGTTAAATAAAAATTGACACTTTCATTAGATGTCGAAAACAGGTAAAAGGTATCAAAAATGCAATTTTCACTCATTTAATACGCTGTATTATTATCAGAAGCTGTTAATACAGCTGTCATCTGGTTTTGGATGCTTTCCATTTGGTTTTTAATTGAATTCTGAGGAAAATACACCCATTTCTCTATCACTGCTTCTTTGAGTTCACAAAGGGTGATAAGAGGTAAATTTTGATATCCTACTCATCGACCTAATACGTCCCAAGCATGCTGGATCGGTTTCAAGTCTGGGTTGCGTCCTGGCTACTTCATACGTGTGATAGCGACATTTTTACGGAACTTTAACACTATTAAATCTGTATGAAGACGAGCGTTGAGTTCCATAAAGGTGATTATTTCGCCGATGTTTACCAAAAATGAACTATCATACTCATTAGTGATTTCATTCAAGTACCTCTCTGCAGTTAAAGTACCATTTTATATCACTACTAGCTTGGTGCGGCTTTCAGAAGAAATTCCAGCCCAAACGTGTACAGTGCCTCCGACATAAGGTACTTTTTCTTCAATATAAGCTTGGTTATACAGGTTTCCTGTACTTTTCCAGAATCTTAGCCTTCCATCGTGCTTGTATAACGTAAACCTCGACTCATCGGAAACATTTTCCTTAACTAATCAGTCATGAGTGCTATTCACGAATTTTTTATCATTACTCTATCTTGAATTTTGATGTTGTCTTCCAAGTTTACGAATATTTGCATGTCTAGGACTGTAATTTTGCTTCATCTAGACACTGCCATACTATACAAGGGCTTGGATTGCTTTCTCGAGCTCGTAGCAAGTGATTTTTGACAACAACAGCCGTTTGAAATCGATTTCTCAACATTGTCGACACCATGTAACGATCCTCTTGTGTTTTTGTGCACGCTGTTGGTTCTGATTTTGGTCTGCGCGTATTGGATACAGTGTCTTCTAATGGCTGGAGTACTTTTCGAACGATTGAGAGCTATAAACCAACAGTTCTTGCTGTATAACGATGACTATATCATTTTTCTAGCATTTCTGGAATTCTTGCAGACTCTTCAGGGGTTAGAGGCATGTTTTTATGCTAATTTGATCAGAATATCGAATTTCTGTATAGACAATGCGTCTTTTTCATAATATAACAGTAAAAAAGTAAAAAAAAATGGTTTCGAAACTATTGTTAAAATTTAAAAATTTTGTCTGTTTTTTTAATTTATGGATTTAATACAATAATAAAAAATAACTTTAAAGATTTTACTTGCGGCATTATTTGTAATTAAATTATCTATCATTAAGTCTTTATTTCATAAAGCTAGCTCCAATTTTTTGGAAGTTATTTAGGTTTTTGTAAGCGACCCGTTTTCATTGCGGCCCAGTGTATATTGCACCAGAGAGAGAATCCAAAATTTCAGTTATGTTCGGGAGAGGAAACTTATTATCCATAATCCTTTCATTTAACTTCCTATAGTCTATTACTAATCGCCATTTCTTACTAGAATCTTCACTCTTTTTTGGTACAAGCAAAATAGGACTATTCCATTCACTTTGACTTTCCTCAATAATGTCATCTTTTAACATTTGTTGTATTTGACTTTCTATTTCCTGTTTTTGTGACTGGGGTAATCTATACGGTTTAACAAAAGATGATGTGACGTTTTCCTTTAAATATATAATATTCACGGATAATCGAACGAAATAAAAAGAAGGAAAACTTGAAATTAAACCCTATACCAATCCGTTTGGCCAGGCCAAGTATCCCTCCGTCACAGGAAGAGGCCCGTCTCTACAGTGGGACATTAATGAGCTGTTATGATGAATTACTATCACAACATGTATTAATATACATCTTTTACAAAGCCTCTGAGATGAGAGCACTTAGGTACTTTACCCAAATGCAAAAGTAAATCAATCGAATTTCCTTTACATTTCTGTCTTAGTAAAAAATGCATGTAGCTAGCTATTAAAAGTATATCTACTAAATACAAGAAAGTCTCTCTCTTTTATTATGTTTTTACGGATTTTAAAAAATAAAGGAGTTTCTTGATTCCGTTGCTACCTCTTTATTTTGTTTGTAATACAAGTTGGTCGCATATCTCTACTAATATTATAAAGAGGTAAATTATGTGTGTTTGTGACGTTGTAAACTTTCATTAGTATCCTGTAAGTATTTAACAAGTTATGATGATATTCAGTTCTTCACGAGCACGGTCATGATGCGCGCGGTGTTATTTGGCAACTGATAAGCCTGTATATGGATATATGAACTGAATGTTATGTCAATTATTAGTTGTGTAGTTCAGTTGTATATCAGTAAAATTTCAACGTAGTACATTGGATAATTAATGAGATAATACGATTAAAGTCATTAGGAAGTAAATGACCGTGGTAACCCGACCAAGTTTAGATGGTTACGAAAAATCGAAAACGTAGAACATTATGCTATCTTTTGAAATGTTTAGTATAATACACCTTACAATTTCGGTACAGACGCGTACAAAGCAATAGTAACAGCACGGCATTAAGAGTCCCTCAGTGAATGCCTTAGTGATAGATAGAAGAAAGGAGACATAAGTAACTTCGGACTCTGGCAGAATTGTCGACATCGGCATAGTTTGCCAAATAAAAGAAAGAAGAAGTCTAATATTAAAATGGTAATAACAACCATGAATATCAACCTCTGGAAAACCTTCCATTATGGCAGACTTGCATGACTTTTGCCCCCCGCACCCCGTATACGTCTCGGGCGTATACAAATTGTACCTTTTGTTATTATGAGTTTTTGTTACGAGCTGTTATAATAGTGTTACTTAAATATATTTTGAAATTTTTAATTTGATACCAGGAAAAGCAGTTTTGTTAGCTGATAGTGACGACGACACCATATAATTTTAACCCCCGACGCAAAAAGAGGGGTGTTATAAGTTTCTTGATAATGTACTTAAGTATTCTTTTTGTCTTTTTGCCTTATGCGTATATTATAATAAGGTATAACTCCTAATGAACTTCACGAATTCTCTCCTTTTCTTAACTTTCTCCTAAACAAACATGTTGAAACGAGACCCGATGACGTCATCGGTTTGTCGGTGGGGAATTTAATAATATTTTTTTTTCGGTCATCATGTGATCGGATATTATGTATGTAATGCTTTGACGGCTAAACCGCTGAACCGATTTTGATAAAATTTGGCATGGAGATAGTTTGAAACCCGGGAGAGAACATAGGATAGCTTTTATCCCGGAATCTTGAAGGGTTCCCTCGGGAGCGCGATATAACGAATTTAATGCATATTATTATCATACATAGTATTATAGAATCATGCATTTTATTATATACCCTATTTAGTAGTTAATAGGCTTTTATTGTGTACAATATTGTTTTGAATCTTTGATCTTTTTCCTCTATTTTCATATTACAATTCGACAGCCCTTTAGCTCTAAATAAAAATTTGTTATATTTACAGTTATTTTTTTTGTTTTGTTATAGATGTTCTGATGACCGATGTACGATGGCATGGCAATCTTCTCAGCGACCAATATTTGCGGACCTCAATTATTTAATTTCTTAGCCCGTTATCCACAGTGATTACGCTCGTGCACTCAATCAAGGCAAACAAAATGGCAAGTAGAAAAAGCGCTATACCATTGCAAGATCAAAAACGCATTATTTCTAAATTATATGCATATATATTTAATAAGTCGTGTCCTTCTATTACTCATGATGTATATGAACGTATACAGAATGAATTGCATAAAATATTTCAACATAAGATGTCTAAAATGGCCATACAAATGTCAGTGAGACGTAATAAATTTTATTTTTTCCATGATAGTGTCACAGATGTACGGGTTGATGACGTAACAGACAATACGAACAAAAGAAACTACTTTGACAGTAACGGTGATTTTGAAAATATTGATGATAGCTACAGTAATTCTGATTTCAAAGTAAAGTTTCTAATGGATATTCACGAATTTAAACGTATTGCACCTAAAAACCACATGTTATTACAGAATAGTTGGACTAATGAGCTGCAAGATCAAATATGGAAAAAGACAGATCTTAATGTACGTTTGCTTTTAAAAATAATTACGTACCTACGAACTTACTGTTTGACTCTATTAAATGCAATGGAAAATGTACTCAGTGTCCCTCCGTATCAGAACGTCAAACCGTTAAAATGTCCATGAGGTATAAACGACAAGAAAGTAAAACGACATACTAGTAAAACGTCTGAAATCTAAAATAGTCATACTAGTAGAACGTCTGAAATTAAAAATGTCTTGTTAGGTAAAAGGACTTGACTGAGCATTATTGTACATTCAAGTCCAGTACATTTTATAAATTAATAATTACTATTATATAAATTTAGAAGATTTCATTTCTCTATTGTGTGAATGGGATGGAGAATGATAAAGTCGTTTGTTTTATGAATTTTTAATTAGGTATATATATTTTTTTTGAAAACAAATGTTTTTGTAACAAATTCATAAAACATACAATTGCAAAACTAAATAATGGCAATGTAATGTATTTCGGAGATGGTACTTTTAAAGTTACAAGACCTCTCTACCAATTGACGACCTCTATGGCGTAGTGGTTATATAACATTCACACATCGCCATCTAGTCCCAAACTAAATAGAGCTTGTACTATGGATACTAAACAATGGATAAACGTACTAAAATACTTTTTTTTTGTAAATACATACATACATACTTATTATACATAGAAAACACTCAGATCAATGCAAACAATCATGTTCATGCACACAAAGATTTGTATTGAGCGGGTACGCAGAGGTCTCGGGTTTGATTCCCGCTCAATACAAATCTTTGTGTGCATGAACATGATTGTTTGCATTGATCTGAGTGTTTTCTATGTATAATAAGTATGTATGTATGTATTTACAAAAAAAAAGTATTTTAGTATGTTTATCCATTGTTTAGTATCCATAGTACAAGCTCTATTTAGTTTGGGACTAGATGGCGATGTGTGAATGTGTGAGGAATATTTAATATGTACATACGAGTATATTTAATTCATGTTGATATAGAGAGTTGACTCATCTCATCCCATGGGTGTCGTAAAAACCGACTAAGGGACTATCCGTGAATATTATCTTACGAAATAAAAAAAAAGGAAAACTTGAAATTAGCCCTATACCAATCCGTTTAGCCAGCGTGGTATTAGTAGGCCAAGTAAGTATCCCTCCGTCACAGGAGGAGGCCCGTCCCTGTCGTAGGACATTAATGGGCTGTTATGATAGATAGTTGTAAAGAGACTACCAATGTTGTACCTTTCGACTTACATTCATAAAGTTTGGTCTGAAATTGCTGAGGAAGCAGGACGCATTGAATCAGATTGCCTTTCTAAATTCAATGACAATTTCAACAAACAGTGGATTCTAATAAAATAGGAGAAAGTCACCTGTTTCAAACAAAGACACAGGACCAATAACGCATTAGAAACAGGCGTTATAATGCTAGGGTAGGACGTAAAAAGGGTTTGCCATTATATTTATATAATGTTCATGCAATAAATTTTTAATTAGGTATATATATTTTTTTTGAAAACAAATGTTTTTGTAACAAATTCATAAAACATACAATTGCAAAACTAAATAATGGCAATGTAATGTATTTCGGAGATGGTACTTTTAAAGTTTCAAGACCTCTCTACCAATTGACGACCTCTATGGCGTAGTGGTTATATAACATGACTGCTACGCAGAGGTCTCGGGTTTGATTCCCGCTCAATACAAATCTTTGTGTGCATGAACATGATTGTTTGCATTGATCTGAGTGTTTTCTATGTATAATAAGTATGTATGTATGTATTTACAAAAAAAAAGTATTTTAGTATGTTTATCCATTGTTTAGTATCCATAGTACAAGCTCTATTTAGTTTGGGACTAGATGGCGATGTGTGAATGTGTGAGGAATATTTAATATGTACATACGAGTATATTTAATTCATGTTGATATAGAGAGTTGACTCATCTCATCCCATGGGTGTCGTAAAAACCGACTAAGGGACTATCCGTGAATATTATCTTACGAAATAAAAAAAAAGGAAAACTTGAAATTAGCCCTATACCAATCCGTTTAGCCAGCGTGGTATTAGTAGGCCAAGTAAGTATCCCTCCGTCACAGGAGGAGGCCCGTCCCTGTCGTAGGACATTAATGGGCTGTTATGATAGATAGTTGTAAAGAGACTACCAATGTTGTACCTTTCGACTTACATTCATAAAGTTTGGTCTGAAATTGCTGAGGAAGCAGGACGCATTGAATCAGATTGCCTTTCTAAATTCAATGACAATTTCAACAAACAGTGGATTCTAATAAAACAGGAGAAAGTCACCTGTTTCAAACAAAGACACAGGACCAATAACGCATTAGAAACAGGCGTTATAATGCTAGGGTAGGACGTAAAAAGGGTTTGCCATTATATTTATATAATGTTCATGCTTTGCGTAAAGAAGCCCAATGGCAAGAATTTATAATATAAACGCACACTATTTGACGGGCAGAAACGAAGGAAGAATGACCGTATTTTTGATAAAAAATACAAAAGGGGACAAGTAAAGAAATTAAAAGAAAATGATAAACCTCCGTTTAATTTTTTTAAAAAGGGTCTCTCACCGATGACTAAATCGTTTGAAAACATATTTTAGTTCATAAACTTAAAAACTCATAAAAAAAAATTTAAAATGAAATGATCTTTGATTTTTTTCTATATCAGTGTACAAGTCCTTTGCGTAACAAGACATTTTTAATTTCAGACGTACTACTAGTATGACTATTTTAGATTTCAGACGTTTTACTAGTATGTCGTTTTACTTTCTTGTCGTTTAAACCACATGGACATTTTAACGGTTTGACGTTCTGATACGGAGGGCTCAGTGTGGCGCAGTTATTATTGTTGACATATCTCCTAAAACTGAAAATTTTTTAGAGGTGATTTGTCAAATAAATAATTACAAGAAAGACCATGTCCACGATTTGAATGTTAAAAATAAACTTACATCGACACGAAAACAAAAAATTGCTGTACAATTAAAGTATGAAAAGGCGCTTAAAGTCAGAACTTTGCTGGCTGATGAACTCATGAAAATAGATAATCCAAAAGAACCTCCAACGCTACCTAAATTAGGTAATTTAAGGAAAATACGACATGATGTTAAAAGCTGTCCGGGGCAGTGGTCCAACTGCTCTGTCCAACTAGTTGGACCACGGGTCTTTACTAGGGGCAGTTGTCCAACTTTCAAAATAGTTGGACTACTGCACCTTTTGAGAGTTCCGTGGTCCAATTGATTTAAAAAATAACTTGCCAACTCTAAAAACCTCAACTGCATCTTTATGTGTGTATGGTACCAACCATCTAGTCTACGGTTATATTGAACCTCTTTGCAGTAAATAGGTAGGTACTGGCTGGTTTTTATCAATTATAGTACAATGCATTTGTCATAATTGTGTCAGTAAAGTTTGTTAAATAACTAATGTTATAAATGTGAAAGTTTGTGAGGATGCTTGGATGTTTGATGTTAGTGTGCTTGTTACTCAATCACGGGAAAATGGCTGGACCGATTTGGATGAAATTTGGAATGGAGATAGGTGGGATGAAATCGGACATAGCCTACTTTTTATCCTGGTAGCGTAGCATGTTTCCGTGGGGATCTTTTTTTCGAAAAGAGAACACTAAGTGACAGTGACAGATAGCAGTTGTCAGTTGACAACTAAAATATGACAGAGATCACGGGTGACAGATAACGGATGACAGTTGTCATAGGTGCCATAGAATACAGCTTAATTATTTAAAAAAATATTAAATTAAAGTCGGGTGTTTGACTCAAAATCAAAAAAAACAAAATCGATAGCGTTTATTCATTTAGGTCACAATGTAACACTTATGAACTGCTATAATCTGTAAATGTAATGCTATGGTTGGTACCATACACACATAAAGATGCAGTTGAGGTTTTTAGAGTTGGCAAGTTATTTTTTAAATCAATTGGACCACGGAACTCTCAAAAGGTGCAGTAGTCCAACTATTTTGAAAGTTGGACAACTGCCCCTAGTAAAGACCCGTGGTCCAACTAGTTGGACAGAGCAGTTGGACCACTGCCCCGGACTGGTTAAAAGGGCCCTTCAATTTGATAAAAACACAATATTATCCATCTATGCTATGTCTCAAAGTTCCCCATTCGATACATTTATACGGAAATTTTCTCTTGTCCCTTTTTTTATTTACTTTTTTAATTCATGTTGATATAGAGAGTTGACTCATCTCATCCCATGGGTGTCGTAAAAACCGACTAAGGGACTATCCGTGAATATTATCTTACGAAATAAAAAAAAAGGAAAACTTGAAATTAGCCCTATACCAATCCGTTTAGCCAGCGTGGTATTAGTAGGCCAAGTAAGTATCCCTCCGTCACAGGAGGAGGCCCGTCCCTGTCGTAGGACATTAATGGGCTGTTATGATAGATAGTTGTAAAGAGACTACCAATGTTGTACCTTTCGACTTACATTCATAAAGTTTGGTCTGAAATTGCTGAGGAAGCAGGACGCATTGAATCAGATTGCCTTTCTAAATTCAATGACAATTTCAACAAACAGTGGATTCTAATAAAATAGGAGAAAGTCACCTGTTTCAAACAAAGACACAGGACCAATAACGCATTAGAAACAGGCGTTATAATGCTAGGGTAGGACGTAAAAAGGGTTTGCCATTATATTTATATAATGTTCATGCAATAAATTTTTAATTAGGTATATATATTTTTTTTGAAAACAAATGTTTTTGTAACAAATTCATAAAACATACAATTGCAAAACTAAATAATGGCAATGTAATGTATTTCGGAGATGGTACTTTTAAAGTTTCAAGACCTCTCTACCAATTGACGACCTCTATGGCGTAGTGGTTATATAACATGACTGCTACGCAGAGGTCTCGGGTTTGATTCCCGCTCAATACAAATCTTTGTGTGCATGAACATGATTGTTTGCATTGATCTGAGTGTTTTCTATGTATAATAAGTATGTATGTATGTATTTACAAAAAAAAAGTATTTTAGTATGTTTATCCATTGTTTAGTATCCATAGTACAAGCTCTATTTAGTTTGGGACTAGATGGCGATGTGTGAATGTGTGAGGAATATTTAATATGTACATACGAGTATATTTAATTCATGTTGATATAGAGAGTTGACTCATCTCATCCCATGGGTGTCGTAAAAACCGACTAAGGGACTATCCGTGAATATTATCTTACGAAATAAAAAAAAAGGAAAACTTGAAATTAGCCCTATACCAATCCGTTTAGCCAGCGTGGTATTAGTAGGCCAAGTAAGTATCCCTCCGTCACAGGAGGAGGCCCGTCCCTGTCGTAGGACATTAATGGGCTGTTATGATAGATAGTTGTAAAGAGACTACCAATGTTGTACCTTTCGACTTACATTCATAAAGTTTGGTCTGAAATTGCTGAGGAAGCAGGACGCATTGAATCAGATTGCCTTTCTAAATTCAATGACAATTTCAACAAACAGTGGATTCTAATAAAATAGGAGAAAGTCACCTGTTTCAAACAAAGACACAGGACCAATAACGCATTAGAAACAGGCGTTATAATGCTAGGGTAGGACGTAAAAAGGGTTTGCCATTATATTTATATAATGTTCATGCTTTGCGTAAAGAAGCCCAATGGCAAGAATTTATAATATAAACGCACACTATTTGACGGGCAGAAACGAAGGAAGAATGACCGTATTTTTGATAAAAAATACAAAAGGGGACAAGTAAAGAAATTAAAAGAAAATGATAAACCTCCGTTTAATTTTTTTAAAAAGGGTCTCTCACCGATGACTAAATCGTTTGAAAACATATTTTAGTTCATAAACTTAAAAACTCATAAAAAATAAAATAAAATAAAATGAAATGATCTTTGATTTTTTTCTATATCAGTGTACAAGTCCTTTGCGTAACAAGACATTTATAATTTCAGACGTACTACTAGTATGACTATTTTAGATTTCAGACGTTTTACTAGTATGTCGTTTTACTTTCTTGTCGTTTAAACCACATGGACATTTTAACGGTTTGACGTTCTGATACGGAGGGCTCAGTGTGGCGCAGTTATTATTGTTGACATATCTCCTAAAACTGAAAATTTTTTAGAGGTGATTTGTCAAATAAATAATTACAAGAAAGACCATGTCCTCGATTTGAATGTTAAAAATAAACTTACATCGACACGAAAACAAAAAATTGCTGTACAATTAAAGTATGAAAAGGCGCTTAAAGTCAGAACTTTGCTGGCTGATGAACTCATGAAAATAGATAATCCAAAAGAACCTCCAACGCTACCTAAATTAGGTAATTTAAGGAAAATACGACATGATGTTAAAAGGGCCCTTCAATTTGATAAAAACACAATATTATCCATCTATGCTATGTCTCAAAGTTCCCCATTCGATACATTTATACGGAAATTTTCTCTTGTCCCTTTTTTTATTTACTTATGGACAAATGAACAAAGTAAATATTATGATGACGTTTTAAAAAATACACACACTGTTTTGTCCATCGACGCAACTGGTTCAATTTTTCAACCGATAGCGCCTCCAGGAGTAAGTCTAAGCCACGTATCCACTAGGCAACAATTGACGCGCAACACGTGACGCGCAACATGTACGGCAACGCTGCACAACAGCGCGCGACGTTGCCAGCTGGCGCGCAACATGACGCGCGGCTTGTTGTTTGTTTGAAGTGTCGTTTAATTGAGCATCAATTGTTGTCGAGTGGAGACGTGACGCGCAGCAATGTCGATAGTGTGGTGCAACGAACGAGTGCTCAAATTAATTGAACTGAACCAAAACTATGAAAGTTTATGGGATACTGCTCACAGGGACTATAAAAATAAATTAAAAAAACTAGATGCATGGGATGCAATAGCGAAAACACTAGATGTGTCTGTGAAAGAGGTTGAAAGTAAGGTACATACTCTTCGATCGCAATTCACTCGCGAGAGGAAGAAATTTAAATGTTCCAAAAAAACAGGAAGTGGCAGTGAAGATCTTTTTAGCAGTAAATGGTTTGCATATGAACCTTTGCTGTTTTTGATAAAAGGTGAAACAACAACTGGAAATAAAGACACAATTGAGATTAATGTAAGTTTTTTATTATTATTAAATGTAATTACATAATTGTTTTATTTAAGCACGTTCATTTTGCCAAGATACCGTCCCTTGATCGCTAATGAAATAGTTTGCAAAATTATCTCTTATGATGGATGGTACCAGAGACGTGTTTACATTTTCATTCTCATCTTCTAAAGGATCTAGATTATTTCCTGTTACTTCATTACGCTAAGAGCCGTTTATTACATTAAATTCAGAATCTTCTCTGTCATAGGTTCCTGGTGGAGTATACAAGGCCCTAGAACGCTTATTTCGACTCAAAAAATTATGCAAATATACACAAGTCGTAGTAACAAGCTCAGCATTACTAGATTTAAGTTCAATTGGGCTCCGAAATATACGAAAAACAACAGACATCACACCAAAAACATTTTCTACGATTCTTCGTGCCCGCGAGAGTCTGTAGTTAAAAATTCGTTTTATATTACCTTTTTCGTAAGGTCTCATTAAATTTTCAGTCAACGCGAATGCACTATCTCCAACAAGTACATAAGGTAATTGCACATTAGTTGGTTCTAAAGATTCCACTGGTGGCAACGATAGTGTCTTGTCAGTCATTTTCTTATAGAATGCTGTTTCACGAAATAGCCCTCCATCGGATGATTTACCTTTAGCACCGACATTTGCATAAAGAAAATTATATTGTGCATCAACAATAGCTAAAAGGACTATACTAAACTGTTCCTTGTAATTATAATATTCACTTCCAGAATTTGGTGGCGCTATAATAAGCACATGTTTACCATCTATAGCACCGACACAGTTGGGAAAATTCCACAACATGTTAAATTTTCTTGCGACATCCTTCCATTCCTCCTCATTTGATGGAATCTGAAATGTATTCAGTATTCATTCAAAGTAGTACAATAATATTGTATCTTTTTGACGTCATCTAACACTACTTAATCTAAGTTTATTAACATTTCAAAGTTTTGAAAACTTTACCACCGCCTCCAAAGCGCTAGTAGAGAAGAAGCGGCGCAACAAACTCTACTGCTGCATTTTCTTGACGTCATTTTTTTGACATAGGAGATAACTGTAATTAGGCGCTGCAACCATTGTATACCATACATAACCATAACCAAGGATTATTCAATTATAAAGGTAGCGTCGTGATGTAGGTAGTACATAGAAGTGGGAGCACCAAATCACATCCATAAACAACTATCCAGTAATAAAGACGTCGCTCAACCAAATGACCCCTTAAATAAAAACTCAGAAGTGTATTAAAAGAAAGAAAGAAAGAAAGAAAGAATTAAATTTATTTCAGCACACAAACACACATATTACATAATATCATTTTGTACACAATTAGAAAGTAAAAAATAAAAAAAGAATTAAAAAAAATACACCTTTATAGTCTTGTGCCTGTGCGGAAAAGGGTCATCAACTCAGCATGTGCTGGATTTAAACCCAGCGCTGATTTTCGGTTGACAACCGGCTTGTATTAAAGTAATATAATAGATAGTAACTAGTGTAAATGTATTAGAACATGTCCATGTATCGCCCGAAGTAGAATAATTAAATTTTTTGAAAATACTTATTCTAATTATTGTATGTATATTGTTTATCATGCTTGTTTTAAACAGTAAAAAAAAGTTAAATTAAATTGCGTCAAAAATCGTACTGTATTATTAAGATAATAATATAGACGTTGACTATGAGAAACATGTAACATAATGGTATTGGGTAAAATTATTGAAAAAAAAATTATTGAAAAAATTATAAAATTATATAATATAGATTATTAATAGATTAATATAGATTGTATATTATAAAATAGATAAATTAATTTTTGCATCTTCATACTTCTTTTGTTGTTGCATCAGAAAGATTTTTAGTTGTCGTTTAAAACTGGCCACCTTATTTAATTCCCTAATCGGCGGTGGGATATTATTCCAGATCTTGGCTGATGCATATCGAAAGCTCCCACAGAAGGCTGCAGTTCTGTGACCTGGAATAGCCAACTGCTGCGCACAACGTCGTGAATTACGTTGGCGGTGGCTATTTACCCACTTTAGTTTGTCATATAGGTATGGGGGCAGTTTAGTTAAAATAACTCCAAAAAGGAGACTTGCTAGATGTAGTTTTCGTCGAAGTTTCATTTTTAGGATGAAATGCTTGTTTAGAAACGGCGTTACGTGAGATCTTCGTGGGATATTGAAACAGAACCTTGCACAAGCATTCTGGACTCGCTGCAGCAGTCTCTCTGTACGCGCAAGAAGCCTAGGGCCGAATACAGTGTCCACATAGTTCAGCCTAGACAGCACTATAGTCTCTACCAATTGGATTCGTAGTTCTTGGCTGAGATAAGGGCGGATATTGTAAAGAACCTTCAGACGGTAGAAGCAATTCCGCACACATTCAGAAACATGGGTCTCAAAACGCATCCCCTCGTCCATAAGTAATCCCAGATATTTAGCCTCGCTAACTCGTTCAATACGATTTGCTTGAATGCAAATATTAAGTGGGCCTGATTGCAGTCGCTGCAGCTTACTCAGTTGACCGGCACTACCAAACACCATATATTTTGTCTTGGCTGAGTTAAGTTTTAAGGAATTCATCGCAGCCCACACCGCTATCCTGTCAAGGTCCTCGTTTAAGCCTTTTACTGCGGCTTCGTGATCCTCTGGCCTGCAAGATAAATAAACCGCGACGTCATCAGCATATACATGATGTCTGCAGTTTTTAATTACGGTGACCAGATCCGCAGTATAAATTGAGTATAATGTTGGTGCAAGAATTGAGCCCTGCGGTACACCGTTTTTCACAGTCGCTATTTCCGAACGCTTGCTTCCGCCTCCCGTCTCTGTGTTGTTACGGATTTCTACAAATTGTGAGCGGTCACTTAGATAGCTACTAAACCACCTGACTGTACTCTCGTCACAACCATAATAGGCTAGCTTAGAAATCAATAGGGGTACATTGATTGTATCGAATGCCCTGGAAAAATCAAGCAGAATTAGTACTGTGCACATCCCCGCATCCTGAGCAGCAAGCACGTTGTCCGTGACATCCAATAAGGCAGATGCTGTACTGTGGTGCTTCCTGAAACCAGATTGAACCACAGGCAAGATATTGCTATCCTCAAGATATTTGACAAGCTGCAAGTTCACTACCCTCTCCAGCACCTTGGACATATTCGGCAGCACACTTATAGGCCGTAAGTCCTTTAGATCTACCGGATCACTCTTCTTCGGTAATGGACGGACAACGGCAGTTTTCCAAGCGTCAGGGAAGGTTGATGTCGTAATTGAGAGGTTTATAATGCTGGTAAGCCATTCAAGTGTACAAGGCAAACTCAACAAAAACATCTTTAAGGTAACATGGTCACAGCCCTCAGCATTAGATTTCAGACCGTTTAAAATTTTATAAACAGTAAACTGGTCCACCGGCTCCAAAGTAAAAACCCTATCACCGAATCTGTTAAATTCGTAGTAGGTAAGAGTTGACAAACTAATCCTTGAACTACAAGGGATATTTAAAAAATGAGCATTTATAATATCAGGGTTATTGAAGTGTGGGGGCATTTCAGCGCTACTCTTAGGGGGCAATATAGTAGATTTCATATTTTTCCATAAGGTTTTGGGGTCTCTTTTTTTATTATTAATCTTGTGTTTAAAAAAAGCAACTTTTTCATAGTATAGCGACCTGTTGACCAGCTGTTTTAAATCCCTGTAGTATGCTTTTTTTGTGTCAGACTTAGTATCGCGGTATTGTGTTTTTGCCTGGTCTCGAAGTTTCATCATGAGTCGAATATTGCTGGTTATCCATGGATAAGATCGCTTTTGTAGTGTACGAGTCTCCAGTGGTGCATATCTATCAAAAACAGTGATCAAGGCGCCACTCAGGCATGCAACCATATCATTGACATTAGCCGCGGACGTCATAAGGCCTAAGGCTGCGTTCAACTCATGGAATAATTTTTCTATAGGAATTTTATGTAGATTTCTAGAAACTATAACCTGTGGTTGAATTTTAGGTTTATCTAACGAGAGTGTAGCTGTTATAAAAGCGTGCCCCCCAAGGGCACATATGGGATCAATTTCAATATTCCTTACCTTTGCATTCGTGCACATAAGATCAATAAGAGTCTCGCTGCGTTCCGTGAAATGCGTCGGCGCCGAAACATGCTGATCCAATTGGAGCGTTTCCAGAAAAAGAATCATTTTCCTTGTCTTAATATCCGCCTTATCAAGGAAGTTTACATTGAAATCGCCAAGCAATATGATATATCTACAGGCTGACAAAGAATTGATAGAGCAAGTGAGCGCATCCAGGAATGTATCCATGTCTTGCCAAGGTGGCCTGTAAGCAGTACCAATCGCAACTTTAGACCCATTTGTATTTAATGTTAGCCACATTTGTTCAATAGTCTCATGACTAGATTCAACCGGGTGAGAATAGGTTCGCGTACTAAGTCCCTGCTTTATATAAAAACCAACGCCACCGCCCCGGCCCCCTCGCACAGCCACAGACCTTGGCACATGTTTCAGCCGGTACCCGGGTACGACTGGCGCTCGGTTATCCTGTCCCGTTCTCAACCATGTCTCATTTATGGCCATTATACCAACATTGTGCCGTTCCATTGCAACCACAAACTCATCGTGATTTGTGCCTAGTGAACCCGCATTTAGCAAACCGACCTTGAGATATTTATTAACCATTATAAAGCGTAAGTAAGTACATTAAGACATTAATTTTTTTTTTTGTAAAATGATTGAGATGCAGCGGACATACTATTTTTGTGTATACATACTTATTGATTAAAATATAATAATATGTTATAATTGAAAAATATTCCATAGATATGTGTGATAGTATTATACATGAATATATATAGTGTGTAGCAGAAAATACATAATACCAGGCCCAACCGAAAACCAGAGACACAGAGCTATCACACCGACTTCGCAAAGGCACGTGAGGCACATGAGGCACAAACGAGACAGAAAATGTAACAAAACAAGCAGCGTAAACACATTTACAACCATTGAAATATAATGAATTAAGGAATTTGCAACAGACATTAGTATAGATTTCAAAACAATAAATATTGGTTTTAAAATTAATTTTTGTATTGTGAACATTCATTAAAATTAGGATTAATTTTTGTATTGTAGGCGAATAATAGTTACCAATAGACTGAAGAAATTGAAAATAGCTAAATACAAATAAATAAAACAGCGCAAAATATTGATTTACAAATAAAAAACATATTATTATTATAAACAGAAGATAATTTACAGATACAATCATGTAAACATAACAATAGCAAACATAACTATATTTAATTGAGCTTACAGCAGTTATTTGATTATCAGTTGACAATATTTCTTTAATATCATAAATGTAAATAGACATTAACAAAAACATTTTCGTAAATGTATTTGTGAATAACAAGACAGCCTTTGAAAAAAAAAGTTGTACCAGAGGTGGTTGTTGATTTATATACAATATTAAATAATTTCTATTTAGAGATTTATATTTTATGACATCAAAAAATAAATAATAACATAAACAGTTAAAAAGAACTTGGTATTTGGAATGATTTAGTTTAATGTAATGTATTAATAAGAGCTTTTTACTAAGTATAATATAAGTCAACACTGGATTCAAACTTATGGGTGCCCAAAAATTTTTGAAATATCGGCCTCGCACCTAATACGTTCTAGATTAAGACCATCCCCCTTGCGGGCATAAATTTTGCCATCTCTTGTCCAGACATATCTCCATTTTTGCTGGATGGCAACTTGACGAGCGCGGTAGAAGAGACTACTGTTTACACGAGTCAGGCGCACATTTACGTAGACTCGCTGTGTCCGCCCTCCCGCCTGTAGGCCCTCCGTATTTAGCCCTCTCCTCACCCTTGCCGCCTTCAATAACATGTCGCGTACCGAACGTCTGGCAAACCGCACTGATATAACGCGTGGTCGTCTCTCATCGGCGTCCCCCGAGCTACCAGTGTTTGTATTGGTTGAATCCACTCGGTTTCGACGAGCAGGACCGACGCGTTCAGCATACACGACGTCTCGCTCATCGAGGTCCACACCAAGTTTTGCAGATAATGTTTTTACATGGTGGATAATGCTCTCTTCTTTGCCCTCGGGTATCCCTGCCACTATTAGATCATTTAGGAGCATTTCTTGATCACGCTCATTTAGCTGTTGGCGTAGTTCGGTGATGGCATGTTTAAGTTGTATTTTGCCATCCATTTGCGAGGTGTCTTTCAACTTGTGTTCAATAATTTCCATCCTATGTTCTAGTCCGCCCACCCGGGCTTCGCTTTTTTCTTGTAAGTCCTTTATTTGGCTGATTTCCATTCGAAGCTGTTGCAGATCCCGGCGCACCAGCATTATCTCAGCTCGTAACTCCTCCTTGAAAATACGTAGTTCATCAACCAATGTCGGGCAAGAACCTGTAGTAATATTTAGTGAGGTAGTATCTAATGTACTAGTATCCATCAATTCACAAACATTTTTCGACTGAACTGCACTGTGCCTCCCACGTACTGGAGTATCGGCCTTGTTATTTCGCGCCTCATCTTTCGTGCATTCCGGGCAGTACCAAGCCGATGCTAGAGGTCCCGTTAGAGGCAAGGCAACACAAGCTCGGTGGTAGAATGCACTACACAAAGTACATTTAGCAGCCTCCGGTGGCGACAGAAACTTGCGACATCCCCCGCACTGTGCTGAAGGCATGTTAAATGATGTAAACAAATGAAGAACTTATTTCTCACTTAACAAGTCTATTTGTATTTTTGTATTTGTTTTTCTGTCGTATATCGCTAAAAGTAGAACAAGTCCGTTGTACCTATTTTGTTCGACACGGTCACCGCGATTAATTGAATAGCTCACTCACCGCCTCGACGAGAAGGTCTTAAGCGCCATGAAAACGCAGGCGCTTACGCGTCCGTGCCGTTGAGTAATTCACACTTTGGAATGACGGTGATTTAATATTTGCAAATGTTTAATTACTGATATTTATCCTTAATTAAGCGATGTTATTGTCCAGAAAAATACTATTTATTTCACTCACGCACTCAGTTAATAGTTTCCTTTGCTACTTAGTGTAAACACTTCGTATTTCCAAAAAATAATAATAAAATAGCAAGACGAATATTGTTAACACAGCTGACTACACTAGTTCTGACTCTCACTCATAATATCTCTACAGGTACTTTGTTATAAAGGCGTATACTAAGTGCCATAAACGATTGATGTACTTTGTGTAAACGGTAATGAGGGACACACAGTTTATGTTTATTTCTAGTATTTACCGTATGAATTTCGCTTCTTTTGGTATATAAATGTAAATTTATTAATGTCAGGGTCGACCAGTCACCCCAAGTAGCACCCGTTCACGAGTATAACGCAAAGGTCAGCCATCAACCCCCTCGCCATATTGTAGGGAAGGGATTGACCCGGCCTCCACGCCACCACAAGCAATGACATTATAGTGAGCATGACGAGTCCTGACAATAAGAGCAGCAAAAAAGAAACTAAAATTAGGGGAGATACAAATGGCAGAGGGACGCCCTTACTTCACATCGACCAAAGTAATTTTTCTGCGAGTCCTAATTCATAGACGTATTTTAAATCCAGGCATTCCGGTCACTAACATAATTCTCAAGAGTGTAATATCCTTTGGCTACTAAACAACTTTTAATTTTTTCTTTAAATGAAGTAATCGGTAATTCTAATATCTCTACAGGTACTTTGTTATAAAGGCGTATACTAAGTGCCATAAACGATTGATGTACTTTGTGTAAACGGTAATGAGGGACACACAGTTTATGTTTATTTCTAGTATTTACCGTATGAATTTCGCTTCTTTTGGTATATAAATGTATATTCTGTCTTACATGCAGTATACTGTTATAAATAAATTGGGAAGCGACGGTTAAGATACCTATTTCCTTAAATAATTCTCTAAGCGATTCTCGTGCTCCAAGCCGAATGTTTCACACATGAACTAAATATAGGTATCATTATTTTTTTAGGTGGAAGACCATAACTCTTCGCAAAATCAAAATGAAGATAGTTCAATGCAACACCAAAATGAAGAAGCGCGAGCAGATCAAACCGAAACAATTCCACAAATTGGGAAAAAAGTAGCGAAAAAACGGAGTCACGACGACAAAATTAATGAAGCTTATGAAGTAATGCAAAATGTAAAAAAAAGATTGGAGAACAGAGATGAAATGACAGACGAATTTGATGTTTATGGGAAGTACGTGGCATCAGCACTTCGAAATATAAAGGACGAATATTCTACTCTAATAGCCAAACAATTTATAAATAATATATTGATTGATGCTCGTATTGGAAAGTATCAACAAGAGTATAATAATACGTATGGCTATAGTACAGGACGCCAAACCACACCCGATGCATCAACAAGTAATGATAGTACTAGAAACCAGGACAGTGTTCAACAAAGTAATGAAGACGTTGTTAATTTTGATTTACAGAATATCATGTCAGATTTACAGGATTAATCCACAATTAAGGGTTTCTAAATCATTAACAGACGTTGATTATTTAAATAGAGCTTAATATTTAACCTATCTAATCTTTTATTTTACATGTACTTACCCTTACATAATCTTTTAAACTCTGAATCAGTGCTCTGCAAACTTCTGGTACAATTTTACTTATTAATTGTCTTGATATTTTGAAGGTGTAGGACAGTGAAGAATAGGAATTTCCGGTTGCCAAATATCGAAGTGTAACAGCCAATCTGAGAGAAGCATTAGTTGCAGTTCGAAATTTTGTATCTTGCTTCGATATTATGGGTTCAATTTTTTGTAACAGTATCTCGAAGTCTGTTTTACTCATTCGGGTAAAATTCGTAAAAGAACCATCAACCACAAGGAGATCACTGAACACATTTTCTTTATTTTGTAGGTATTTTCTAACCCACCAACCTGGTTTTTTTCTTTTTGATGCATTTTTCGATAAAATAATAACCACTGCCGCTGAAATCATCACTAGTTCCTCTGGCGACATGTTGTCGACGACTGACGTATTATTAGATGCGCAGACAGACAACGTTGTTCAACAAAAGTTGCGCGCTGACTCTACACATGTTGGGCAACTTGTTGCGCAACATGACGCGCGTCAAATGTTGCCTAGTGGATACGTGGCTTAAAAGACGCTAAACATACTTTTCTATATGCTGTCATGGCATATACTATCAGTACTAGTATTCCTTTATGTTATATGGTATCACAGTCACACACAATTGAAGCTATAGCTACTTGGTTAAGTACATGGGCAGTAAATCGATCTTTACCCAAAGAAATTGTATGTGACGATTCGTCTGCACTACTAGGAGCTATATGTCGTACTTTTCTTCATACTAGGCTAGATGTTTGTGTGCCGGTTTGTTACATTCGGTTAGACAAATCGCATTTTTTTAAAAAACTGCCTAAACAAAGTAGTTTTGACAAAGCATCAGAAAAATGCAAATATTTTTATATTAACTGTATAAAGAAAATTCATACACTACATTGCTATAAGGAAATAAAATCTGTTATCAATGATATAGTAACAGTATCATTACACAAATATGTTAGTCCTGGTTTAGATGGTCAGCTATGTGGTAAATATGAGCAAGCTCTACAGCGTTTGACTGATTATAAGGATGATACTAATGTGATTGGTGTCGATAACGATGATCAAACAGATAAACATTTTCTAGATGAAAATGACGAGGTAACTATGAATACTGGTACTGTTTGTCCTCTTATCAATTATTACAACAAAATAATGGAAACGGAAAAGTTATATTTGCTATTACTTGACCCAAAGCATGACCAAATAAATGAGTATTATTTGCCGACTATAAACGATACTTTAAAAAGGCTGTTGCGAAAATTACCTATGTGGGGTAATGTTATGACCAAATATTTTGTCAATGCAAAAGAAGTAGCTAGTACACACATCAAAAAAGTCTAAGCAACATGCATGATATTACAAATTTACCATTTATATTAATTAATTTCTAAGTATTTACTCACTCAAAGTGTATAGGTAAGTAAACTTTTTTGTTATTGATGACATACTGGCTGGTTGTAAAAAAAAAATTTCGATTATGTTTTGTTTTTTTTCATAAAATTCAAATGACTGCGAATTTGTTTGAATTTGAGTGCATGTTAATTGCTACGTTTTAGTCTTGATTTTATAATTTTACCAACCATTTAAATACAGTTGGCGACAAAATTGAATTGTTAGATATTCTTTACGTCATGGAGCGACGTCATTTGACGGCAGATGAAATGCAAAGAGCTGTAGGGATGTTGCAAGCGGGAAGTAATCAATCTCAGGTATCTCGACATTTTGGTACCTATTCATAGAAGTGTTATTTGTCGTCTTTGGCAGCGCTACAATAATACAGGGGAACCCGCTGAACAGCATCCAGGCCGTAAAAGGAGTACAACCACTCGGCAAGACCGGTACATACAACTGACTGCAAGACGCCAGCCGATGTTAACCGCTCGAGAGATAAGTTTGAGGCTACAAAATTCAAGTGGTGTTGATGTAAGTCCCCAAACTGTGCGAAATCGACTGCATGAGTACGGCCTACGAGCTCGACGCCCTATCAGGTGCCCACCGATACGTCACGGGAATCGCGCTCGTCGAAATGAATGGTGTAGAGAACGCATAACATGGACCCAGGAACAATGGGATAAAATTATGTTTTCCGATGAGTCGCGATTCGGGTTTAGGCCTGATACAAGAAGGGTGCGAGTGTACCGTCGACCCGGAAATACTGAAAGACTCAGGTGCGTTCAGGAAGTTCATCCATACAGCGGCTCAACAGTTATGGTATGGGCGGGTATTATGAAGAACAGGCGAACTGAGCTCGTTTTTGTAAATGGAAACATGAACGCTGAAAATTACGTTGAGGATATTCTCAGACCTTATGTCCATCCATTTGCACAAACCTTTGGCTCCGATTTTACGTTAATGCATGACAATGCGCGTTCACATACAGCTCGGCGAACCAGTGAATACTTGGCAACGGAGAACATCCAGGTATTGCCCTGGCCTGCACAATCGCCAGACCTCAACCCCATCGAGCACGCATGGGACATGCTCCAGAGACGTGTTTTGAAGGACTTGGACGGAGTGACAACAACCCAACAGCTGAAGGATTTGCTACAATTCCATTGGGAGCGAATACCGCAAGATGACATAAACAGTCTCATTAATTCAATGAATAATCGTTGCCGACAAGTTCTGAATAGCAGAGGAGGCCATACTTTGTATTAAATTGTCCTATTCTTTCACAATAAATTCATTTTCTTAAGAAATTTCAATTTGTAAAAAAAAAGTTTAGTTTCTTATGTACCTGTATATTCTAATATTGTTAATTTCTGTTATTAAAAGAACTTATAAAGAAAACAGCTGTTATTTTTACATCATAGAACCCTAAAAATATTATTTTAAAAATAAAATACAACGTTATAATTAAAATAAATGGTAAAATAAATTAATATAAATGGTAAATTTGTAATATCATGCATGTTGCTTAGACTTTTTTGATGTGTGTAGTTCAAATAATGAAAATCATTTTAAGGACCTAAAGACCATATATTATAATACCAAAGATGAGCGAATTCGACTTGATGAGTTCATAGTACAACACTATAGTTTTATAAATGGGTCCGTCAAATTAAACATTTCTGAAAATAATGAAAAAACAAAATTAAATAAAGACATTTTACGAAAACGAAAAATGACTAATAATTTTGACTTTACACATGAAACAAAAAGTAAAATTGTAGTTTTACAAAATGCGCCTATTCCGCAGACATCTACATATAACTTAGAAAATTCAAATGTTCAAAACTTACTAGTAAATAGAAATACAGCAGTTCATACACGAAACGTGAAGTACAATATTAGAGTCTATATTTCAGGACGAACCTGTTGAAGTAGAAAACTGGCGAGGTCTTGCTGTTTCTCGCAAAAAAACAAACGTTAGCATAAAACCTATATATATATTACAAAATGGCAACATAGCCATATCTAGAAATAAAAGTATAATTCTCACTAATACTTGTGCATTTGACGCAATCTCGCAAGCATTAGCCATAGCCTACAAAGAAAGAAATACATTCAGACAGGAGATCAACAACAGTAAAAGAATGCAAAATGACGCTTTTACGACGTTCATCGCAAATCTTGCTACTGCAAAGAACTTCAGCCAAAAACTCTACAACCAAAGAGATGTACTTTTAAGTAATATTTTTTGTGCTAATTTTGAAACAAATAACGAAACTACGTCCAATGTTATAAATTGCGCATGTAATATTACAAAAATATTAGAAGAAATTTGTATTTCATACTTTTCCGCTACTAGAAAAAGAATTTGCTCAAACGCAACTTGCACTAGCCACCAAAACAAAGAGTCATTTGAATGCAAATACTTGCCATTGAATATAGATCTCATAAAACAAAAAAGTATTACAAATTTACAAGAGTCTGTAGAAGCAGGAATGAAAAACGATTTCTCACCACTTTGTGTTTCTTGCAGAATAGGCACAGTTTCATTTAATTATCATTTGAGCCATTTAATAATATTTGAGCTTCATGATATTAATTTACAGCTAAATGATATCCCAATTAATATTGAAATTAATAATAGATTATATGTGATCTTGGCAGTCATTGAATTTCATCCACCTCTCAGCTTTGAAGGAGTTGGCCACTACAAAGCTCATTGCTATCGAACACAAACTAGAACTTTTCAATGTTATGACGATATGTATAGCAAAATTCAGAAGAGTCAGATTAATTTAATGCCTCACGCGATTATTTATACATTACAATCTGATAATATCTAATTTATCTAAAATACAAAACTATTTTATAGATCTTGTATTGTCACTTGACATGTATTTACTTTAAAATTGTGACTTTTAATGTTAGTCACATTTTTTTTATAGATGTGATAATAATAATAATAAAAAAATCGTCTCCAATCTTGTGCAGTCGGAAGCAATGTGTTTTTTATTAAATTAAACATGGCGAACACATATTTCACACTTTTTAGTATAGAACCTAAATCATGACCATTTGATCGACTGACGTAAGAATCAACAAAATCTGCCTACGCTTATGGTCTCTCTAGAGCGGCAACTAGATCTCTGTTTATGACAACTTTTGTGTCACAAAGTTATTTTATTTACCTTTACACGTTGACTTTTTGAGATTGTAATTAGTTAAAAGTAATACTTACATAATTATTTGACTGCAGTTTAATATTACTAAATTTTATTATTTTTGATCTGTGATTTTTAAATAGTTTAAGTTCATTTTATGTGTATAAACTTAGGGAAAAAATGTGATATTTGAAATGAGACAACAAAACAGTAGGACTAACTGTGAGCATTTTACTACATTGTGATGTCATTTAGTATTACCATTGATCTGTGATTTTAATTGATATAAGTGGGTATTAGTAGACATACGTAAGTTTAGTGTTAACTGAAAAAAACCATTATATAATTATTTATTGTCTGTGATCATTACACATTCCAATATTGTGTATACCTATTTAAATAAAAACTGTAACTGTGTACTGTGTTTACTGAAATCTATCATTTAAATAAAAAGTAATAGAAAATTCAAAAAAGCAAAATTACTATCTGTAATTTTAATCTGTGATTGTTTTTAAGTATAAGTTTATTAATACTTTAAAAGTTCAATTGAAATGATTATTTTACCTGTTAATAAAAATTCGTTAATAAACATGTAGTTTTTTTAACACTTGTGTAAATGTCTGTACTAAATTTGTAACACTATCCTACATATTTTAGAAGGTAGCATAATGTTCTGCGTTTTCGCTTTTTCGTAACCACCTAAACTTGGTCGGGTTACCACGGTCATTCACTTCCTAATGACTTTAATCGTATTATCTCATTAATTATCCAATGTACTACGTTGAAATTTTACTAATATACAACTGAACTACACAACTAATAATTGACATAACATTCAGTTCATATATCCATATATAGGCTTATCAGTTGCCAAATAACACCGCGCGCATCATGACCGTGCTCGTGAAGAACTGAATATCATCATAACTTGTTAAATACTTACAGGATACTAATGAAACTTTACATACATTTGAAGGCAGTCACAAGCTTCAAAATAATGTTTAAAGTAAGTCTTTAGACCTCTTATTGAGAGTGCTGGGACCAATTGAAGTGTTTTTCTATTTAATGAAATAACCTTTAAGCTATGTATTATTTTGGTATTTTTATTGCAGAACAAATTTAAACTAATTATAAAGAAGTCTTGTACAAAATATGATAAGAATCCGCTTAACCGTTTCAAAGATCTAGCAAAACCAAAAACGATACCCCAGCAAAATCTCGAATAACTTCGCAACCGAAGAAAGAACAAATACAAAATAAGGCACAACATTTCCTTCATCTAGACAACTAATTTTATAGCTAGTATTTATTTAAATATTCCCATTAGAAAGAAAAAGGTCTGGCTGGGGTAACGTTACCTCAGCAGGAAATGTTTTTGTGAAATAATTAAAAAACTATAAGCGCAACAAATTTAAAAATGTGCGCAACAATTACAGAAGCCGCAAAACTAATTATCTATAAGATTCAAATGACCATTTTCGACCACATCTGGCTGAGGTAACGGACACCTTTCAGATAGCCTTGACCTTAAAACGAAAGTTATTAGCTTTTTGTGCTCGTCGACTTCCAGCATATCAGAGTACATTTCTATATTAGCAATTAATTGTTTTGTAACAGACTCATTTTTGTCCATAACCGGTAAAAGACTAATAGCGGTTTTGAGTTGAAAGTTCTCCATTTTTATTAAAATAATTAAGGTTCCCTCAGAAACGTAATCTGACTGAGTACACAACTCTCCTATTTTAATATAATATTTACTAATTTTATCTGATAAACTTTCTATTCTAGCTACTTCTAAGTTATCTAATTTCTCTGTTTTAGACAGAACATTAATACTATTCAAAACAAAATAAAATTTTTTTTTGACCACAACTTTAATAGATTCGCGGCTACTGTTAAAGACATCCTCCATGGTTCATTGGGCTTGGCTGGCTCAGCCGCTCTGAGTAGTGGCTGAGTCAGTCATGTGACACCTGATTATCTTGATTATATTGTTGTTATTAACTAGATTATGGAACCGTTTTGTTACTATTCGTTTTCTTGTGTATACAAATGTTATGTTATAATCCAGATCTACACTATTGTTTTTGTTTTAAAGTATATTTATGATTGTAATGTGTTTTGTGTACCTAAATAAATATAAAAAAAAAAAAAAAAATTGCTCTTTTAAATTTTCTGATTCAATATACTTATCATTCTTTATTTTAGCTGTCCTTCTTCTAGGTCCTAACTTAGTTAAGTAATCTTTAATATGCTTGAACTTTTCAAGTAACTGTATGAGCTCATCTGCCATTTATTTAGGCAATTCAATACGTAAAATATATAAAAATATGTATATACCCTTAATTATTACAACACTAAGTTAACAGCATTAAAAACTTACATTATTTATTACAATAACTCAATACCTTTGAATGGGTTTCGCGTAACTAACTAAAGATAAAAAGAAATAAATGATAATATCGGTACCAATTTCAGTCCAAGGTCATCTTGTTGTCTTCTAAACTTTCCGTTAAAGACGCCTACAACTTTATAATACTTTTATTTTACGCACGCATAATTATTTTATAACACTTTTATTTTACTCACACATATTTTATGATACTTTTATTTTACGCACACATATTTTATGATACTTTTATTTTACGCACACATATTTTATGATACTTTTATTTTACGCACACATATTTTATAACCGCACTTATAACTCCACCGCAGAAAGTCTATTTAGGTACGTATATACTTCAAACAGGAGGCACAGCGTACCTGAGTGCTAGATTGTCTCCTCACTGATCGGCTTACGCTGGAGCCTTTTAAAATAGCTCGCAGACCGCTCCAAAGCGAACTCACGTATCTGATGGTCCATCCAATTTCGGTGACACTTACGGTAGACTTTGTATATAATGTACAGCATACCTATACTCAGGAAGGTACATATTGCAGCTAGGATATAATTTGTGGTGGCTGCTTGCACCCGAAGTTGTTCCACAGGCGCCGAATTGGTGCCTGCACCAGCCGCCGTCTGCGCGTGATGCAATGTTACAGGCAGGGTCGCCATATGATGTAGGTATTAAGGAGTAAACAGAAACACGTACATTACTAACGAAACCCCGTTTATTACTACTTTTCACATTAACATAAAGAACATTTACTTACTACCATAATGCTTACATATACAATTATGAATAGGGCTGTACCATACCACACTCTGTACAACTAGATATTGCGACGTTGCCACACTTCTTACACCCCACAGGCGCATCCCATATTGCTCACGCGGTGATGTTACGATCGGCAGTTTCGTTGTGAAGTGACAAGTGAAAACACGTTTTTGTGCTCGGTAAGTTATTTTTTTTAATTTTCGATATTTGATTGCTGTTGCTTACTGTTTATAGATTCCAGCATGTCATGATTACATATCCTTAGTGTTATTATCCTTGTAACCTTTACGACAGACAGTTTTTATTTAAATATTATAGTTTTTTTTGTAAATTGAATAACAGACAGCTAGGCGTGGGGTGGGAGACATTACCATGGCGACGGGAGGAGACTTTACCCAGGGTAATCTCTCCCTCTGTTTCTCTTGCAATAATATTTTTTGTATGAGTAAGTATGCCCTTCAAATATAAAAAAAAAGAAACGACAAGAAACAGAAGCAATCTAAATCTGTCTGTAATAAGAAATGCTGTAAATGACATTGATAACGGGAAGTCTATTAGAGCTACTACTTTAGAGTATGGAATAGATCGAAACACTTTACGAAATTATTTAAGAGACAGGACTAAATTGTCAAAAATAACTGATCAGGGTAGTCAGTTTAAAACAGCTTTGATATTTACGATCGAGGAAGAGAAAGCACTTGTTGAATATGTTCTAACTTGCAGCAAAATGAATTATGGCTTAACCAGACAGGCGGCTATGAAGCTGGCGTATGAATATTATGCAACCATCAATTCCAAAAAGGTTCCAGCTTCATGGACTTCTAACAACTGCGCAGGGAAAGATTGGTTCAGGGGATTTATGAAAAAAAACCCTGAATTGAGTTTGAGAACCCCAGAAGTAACCAGTTTATTCAGATCCACCACCTTCAACAGCAAAAACGTTGGTGATTTCTTCGATAACCTCAAGGCAGTTAGAGAAAAATATAAATTTGAAGCTCATAACATCTACAATTGCGATGAAACAGGGTGTACAACGGTGCATGAGTGTCCTAAAGTTTTAGCGAGCAAGCATGTGCGTCAAGTAGGTCAAGTTACTTCAGCTGAACGTGGCAGTCTTGTGACCGTCTGTTTTACCGTGAACGCTCTGGGAAATGTTATTCCACCATTTTTCATTTTCCCTAGGGTTAAATATAACGAAGCCTTTGTAGCTGATGGACCACCAGGGTCACAAGGTGACTCCTACCCGAGTGGATGGATGACGAACAAGAGTTTTCTGAAATTTATGAAGCGTTTTGTAAAGTATTCGAATGCATCTCTTCAAAATAGAGTTCTGCTTATCCTAGATAACCTCGAAAGCCATGTCAATATTGAAGTCGTGAAATACGCAAAATTAAATGGAGTAACTTTGCTGACTTTACCGCCACATTGCAGCAATAAGTTGCAGCCGTTAGACGTTGCCATTTATTCATCCTTCAAGGCTAGATATAACTCAGCCATGAATAATTGGATGGTTAGTAACCCAGGCAGAACTGTTACAATCTACAATATACCCGGGTTTGTAAACACAATCATGTCGCAGGCTTTTAGCCAATCAAATATTTTAAGTGGATTTCGAAAAACTGGGATACATCCGTATAACCCGGACATCTTTACAGATGATGACTTTTTATGTTCCGCAGTAACAGACAGAGAAATTATTGGTGAACTTCCAGAGCAAGATGTAACTTCGATTGCTTTACCCTCAGTTACTGCAGCACTACCTTCAGATGTGACCACGATTGGGTTACCTACATCGTCTACTTTACAACGTCTGTCAGAACCTTCAACATCAGCGTCAGTATTTATGAATGAAACTGTGGAGTCTAAAGCGAGTTCACCATCAATTTTGACTCAGGAATCTGAGCTAGCAAATGCAATAATAACACCATCAGCAGAGATAGGTTCTACATCTCAAGATCTCGATACGACAACGGTAGATTCTGATTCACAACGAAAACCAAAATTAGTTTTACTACAAACGATTCGTCCATTTCCAAAAGCTGCTCCCAGAAAAAACTTCCGTCGTGGTAGACAGCCCGGCAAAACTAAAATTTTAACAAAAACGCCAGAAAAGCAACACCAAGATGAGACTCGAGATGAAAACGCACCAAAAAATGAAAAACGCAAAATAACTAAACAGAAACAAAAAGGTAAATCAAAGAAGAAACCCGTAAAAAGACAAGTTTTACACTCAACTGATAGTGAGACTGATCCTGAAGACAAACCCAAGTATGATGATAGCTCTGATAGTCCATGGGATGAAGTAACAGATGTTATTGATAATTGGTATTGTTTCATCTGTGGAGAAAACAAAGTTTTGGATATGAGACTTTGCGCTTTTTGTGGTAAATATGTCCATGAAATGTGCGTTGGACTGTCTAAAGACGATAAGGAACAGTTTGTCAGAGTGTGAGTGTGTTGTATTTGTCCTAATTGCTCTAATTAAAAAAGAAAGACTGATGAATGATGATTATTTTTTTAGAAGATTTTGTTTTGTTTTGAATCTTATTTTTGTTCTTAATTTTAAAAGTATTTTTATTTTACTGACCAAATACAAGGTTTCCTATTTTAAACTGATTTGCAATAGGTTACTAATATCTACTTTTAAGGCTTAACTATTTGTAAGTTTATTAACTAGTTAAGAAATAAATAATAGGTCGGGGAAAAAGTCTTTTCGCATAACGTAGGTATAAACTTATTATAAAATTTCTTTGACTGTACTACTTGAGTCTGGCTGGTTTTGGTAACATTAAAAAGGTTACATTATAAAGAAAAGAAAAAAATAAAAAAAAGTTGTTTCCCGCTATTTTTCATTTGTTTTTCTCTCCGTAAAAATGAGTGAATCTAATGAAGAAATTCGATACATTTTAAAATTTTATTATAAAAAAGGCAAAAATGCAACTCAAGCAGTGAAAAAAATTTGTGATGTTTATGGACCTGATGATGTTTATGGACCTGATCAGTAAGAGTAGCATAAATTTGGTTCAAACGTTTTCAGTCCAGAAATTTTGATGTTAAAGATGCACCTCGCTCTGGTCGCCCTGTTACAAATAAAATGGACGCCATTTTTGAAAGAGTGGAGCAAGATCGGCATATTAGTAGTTACGATGTAGCTGAAGAACTGGGAATTGACCACAAAACAGTTTTGACCCATTTAAAGAAAGCTGGTTATACAAAAAAGCTCGATATTTGGGTGCCACACGAGCTCACTCAAAGAAACTTAATGAACCGTGTACTCATTTGCGATTCATTATTGAGACGTAATGAAACCGAGCCGTTTTTGAAGAGAATAATAACAGGCGATGAAAAGTGGATCACGTACGACAACAACGTGCGAAAAAGGTCGTGGTCGAAAGTTGGCCAGGCTTCACAGACTGTGGCCAAACCTGGCCTAACACGAAATAAGGTGATGCTGTGTGTATGGTGGGATTGGAAGGGCATTGTTCATTATGAGCTTTTACCGCCCGGCAAAACCATCGATTCTGATCTTTACTGCCAGCAACTGATGAGATTAAAGGAAGGTCGAGAGAAAACGGCCGGAATTGATCAACAGGAAGGGTGTGGTCTTTCATCACGATAACGCTAGACCACACACATCTTTAGCCACTCAGCAAAAATTAAGAGAGTTCGACTGGGAGGTCCTAGTGCATCCACCATATAGCCCTGACCTTGCGCCTTCAGAATTTCACCTGTTTCGGTCTCTTCAGAATTCTTTAGGTTCTGTAAGGTTGACCTCAAGAGAGGACTGCCAAAACTATTTGTCCCGTTTTTTTGATCAGAAGTCCCAAAGTTTCTACAGTAACGGGATAATGTCTCTGCCCACAAAATGGCAGAAAGTTGTTCAACAAAACGGTACATATATGTAATACATAATACATAATGCATAATACATATGTAATACATAATTCGAAGTAAAGAAAACACGTTTGATGCCTAACATTAATCGTAATTATTGACGCTATAGTAAATGATGAATTTTTTTTTTCTTTTATTATATTAAAATTAACTCAAATGTGATAAGCTAGACCCAATGCAGTGATAAAAAAAACTAAAGTAACTAGGTAAGTACGCTAGAATGAATCAATTATAGCAATTATAGCTAGTAAATTTACCTTTGCTTATTCATCAAACGTGTTTTCTTTACTTCGGATTATGTATTACACATGTTTTGTAGAAAAACTATTTACTATTTTATAACATGTTGTATACCAATGGAAAGAGGATAAAGTAAGGCATTTTTTCAGAAAATGGAAGAACTTTCTCTCTTTTATTTATTTTTTTATTGTACTGTGAAGTTGATCATATCTTTAAATTTTCCTTATCTCAACAGTTTTGTCAGTCAATAAAAGAAAAAGTTGGCGTTCTTGGCTAGCTATGTTGAATTTATTTGATGCTCCTAATATTAAACTTTAAAATAAAACATAATTATAAGGACTCACGGAAGACATATTTTTTTTAATTTAAGTTTTCATCGTAAATATTGGGTTTTTCTTAAAAAATACCTTTACATCGATATCTAAAATATGTTGAGGTTAAAACCGGCTAGGTGAGTGAGGAAAGACGGGTAATGACCTCTTCTATCAGCTATTTCAATTTGGCAAACGATGTACCAAACACCCTGTATATTGTTAATAAATGTAAATAAACTTTGAAAAAAATGTCTTGACTTTTCATACAAAAATACGAAAAGACTTTTTCCCCAACCTAATATAATAGGTTCAGACTGTTATGTTTGCTATAAAGACTTAAAGATTTACCTTTGATTTTGTCTAATACAGACTAATGTCACTGACAGTAATGTCTAAGACAGACTGTTTTTTTTAAAATAACTGTTGGTTGTGATAGTTCTTATTAAAGTTGTCATAAATTATGTAAGAAAATGTTTAATAATGATAAATATTAATAAACGCGCACTGTTGTAAACGCAACTACTTATTTAAAAAAATATAACATGTGATAGTTACTTCATTCCTCACTACCTCTATGTCAAAGATACTCAAAGGTCCTCAGTTACTGCGTGCTGTTATGTGCCATATTGTTTTTATTAAAGAAGAATGGGCATTTTTGTATGGAAGCCGTCCCCACCCTTGCAACACGTATAGTTATACATCAAACGAAAGTACTTGAAAAGTGAAGCATTTTATTGTATGAACCTAATCTGTCAGTCATGGGAGAACAGAGTTATTGAGGATAAGATAATAAAAATAATAAACGATAATATTACATAGTTAATGTTAATGTTTACTATATAAGCACGATAAAGTCAAAGACTATCTTACTAGTAGACGGACCATACATCTAGATCATCCTACATCATCCAGAAAATCATCCATAGCATTTTTCTGACTTTCGGATAGCTAGCCTTGCTAAACTAAACATTTAGATAATCATTTAAGAAATGTTCTTTATGCAGCAACCATTGCAGAAATAGTAAACGACAGAATTTATGTTCCTCAGGCTCGGCAACGGCTCGACTCAGACTAATAGGTCGATAATCAGCCGGTTCGGACTTCTTCTGTCGGGTTTCGGTATTCCGATAACCACGGCGTCTTTCCACTGTTGTGGGAAGACACAATTAGATATTGCGACATTGAAGTTGCATGTTAAGGATAAAGAGACGTTCGGGGAATAAATTGATGACTATATTTGTTATTCTTTTAGGGGCGAGAAGTTTAATGTCCGTATGGTGACGGACTAAGAATACATGATGTCAACATCCCCTTTCGTCACGCGGGTGTCGTAAAAGCCGACTAAGGGAATCCTTACGCTTATGTTATCACTGCTAGAGAAGGAAAACTCGAAATAAACCCTTTACCAACCCGTCTGGCCAGAGTGGCCAGCGTGGTAAAGTAGGCCAAATAACCCTCCAAAATGAAAATGACAACACACCAATATAAACGGCCCCCAGTCCCTCCGCTATTCCTGGTCAAGGTATCGGCCATGGTAACAGGCTACCAACACAACCTACCTTTGGCCCTGGCAACATATAACGCGCGCACACTGCGGACCAACGAGAACGTCGTAGAACTGGAGGAAGAATTGAGCAGGTTACGGTGGGACATAGTCGGCTTGTCAGAAGTCCGAAGACAGGGGGAGGACTCGATAACTCTTAAGTCTGGTAACCTGCTCTATTTCCGGGAGGGCGACCAATAGTCCCAGGGAGGTGTCGGGTTTTTTACATCCACAAGTCTCTCGTGAACAACGTGGTGAAGATCGAGAGTGTGCGAAGTTGGGCCCTAGAAGTGGAAATGAGTGGAGAGTGAGGTTCTTTGGATATGGATAAAGAAATCCACGGGACCAAATGCTTGCGGACTTCATGGAGAAGGAGGAATGTTTATGATGAACTCCTTCTTCAAGAAGTGTAACTGCCGCAAGTGGACTTGAATTAGTCCTGATGGTGTCTCTAAAAATGAGATTGACTTCATCATGTCGACAAAACGCCATATTATTATATTTAAATTCGGTGAAAACCGGAAGCGATCACCGGATGGTAAGAGGCAAATTAAATATCAATCCTAGCCTGGCAAGAAGTCGGCTGATGAAGTCTACGCTCCGACTTACACCAGTCCACATCCCCGAGAACTTCCAACTCATATTATAGAAACGCTTCGAGAGCCTCAGCGAAGCATTACATTGGAAGTAGTGGCCGCGTCAGGTCCAGTTATCTTTCTAATAGACCCAACTATGCATACGAACATAGCGCTCAGAATAGCCCGGTAAAAGTGGCGGTGGGCAGGGGACATAACACGGAGAATCGACAGCCGTTCGGGTCAAAAGGTTCTGGAATGGCGACCGCCTATCAGAAAGCACAGGGTGGAGAGACCCCCCACCACGACCTAGTTAGGACAGCGTGAAACCGATGGATGAGGGTGCCACCCTCGCCATGTTTGGAAGAGACCTATGTTCAGTAGTGGACATCATTCGCTGATATAACGTACGAGTTTTGATATTTATGAAAGCTGTATGTTTTTTATTTAAAAAGCGTAATTCATGGTTTTCTGGATGATATAGGATGTTCTAGATGTATGGTCACTCTACTTGGAAGATAGTCTTTGACTCTATCGTTCTTATATAGTACACACATCAAAAAAGTCTAAGCAACATGCATGTTGGGAACACAACCTGTATCCACCAGTTGATCGCTGTCAAGGTCAGCGACCCGTCACTCGCGCGCCCCTCCCTAGACATGCGTCGGCGCTCGCCGCCTACACCATCTTTAGTCAGCCACATACCACACAACGTACGGCCGCGCCGGCCTTCTTAAAATTATATTCTTTTAACCGCCGCGTCTTCTACGAGTATATTGTATTGTTATTAATATAACTTTAAACAGCAAGTAAACAACATTGTATCTACAGTCCACGCCTTTTATTTACTATCAAGAAGACTACACCTCACCATTTGTGATTTGGCTTTTAGGTCGCATCCTTCAGACATTACCCGGACGAGATGGGATTGCAAGAGTCGCCGACATCCGCACCAGCAAGGGAGTCATCAGGCGCGCCTTCAACACGATCTGCCCTTTGCCAGTAGTTGCTGTTGAAGATACTTCAACGGGGGGGAGTATGTTGGGAACACAACCTGTACCCACCAGTTGATCGCTGTCAAGGTCAGCGACCCGTCACTCGCGCGCCCCTCCCTAGACATGCGTCGGCGCTCGCCGCCTACACCATCTTTAGTCAGCCACATACCACACAACGTACGGCCGCGCCGGCCTTCTTAAAATTATATTCTTTTAACCGCCGCGTCTTCTACGAGTATATTGTATTGTTATTAATATAACTTTAAACAGCAAGTAAACAACATTGTATCTACAGTCCACGCCTTTTATTTACTATCAAGAAGGCTACACCTCACCAATGCATGATATTACAAAGAAGAATGGGCAGTTTTATATGGGGTGCGTCCCATGTGTTGTAACACTTTCTGACCTATATCATTTGAAAGATCTCAGCGAGTTTTATGTTTTATTGTATGGGCATAACTCCGTATCTTGTGCAGGGAAACTGTTATAGGGTTTTAAAAAAATAAAAAAAATAATTAAAAATATCTTAACTAATTGGTCTTTTAATAACTACTACTAAAGAGATTTAAAGGTAGAACCTACTTTGACCCAACACCCTCTCTGCCACCATTGTAAGCGCAGCGTTGAGAAGATTGCAGACATGTAAAATGTGATTTACGGCAGTCCTTCTGGGTAGAAGAGTTCTCAAGCTTTCAGAAACGTTTGCGCAATTACATGGACAAAGAAAAAACAGCTCCCTATGCTCCCCGCCATTTTGTTCCAAATATGACATCTGCTCTCTGCGTTCCAACCTTTGTAACATGTTGCGACTAGCATAAACATGTTCACTTAGATTTTTTTTCTATAAATATATATTTTTTTCATTAAAATTGTGTGCAGGTCAAAAGTACTGAGCTGTTAATGATAAAATAATTTTTGTATCAAATAAGGCTTTAATCGTACTTTTTTACATTTTGTTACACGGAAACACATTATACTTATTCCACTTATAAAAACTGTAGAGAATTTACAGACAGTCGTTAGTTTAGACCGTTATTACTTAGTAAGTACACAGTTAAAAATATATAAGTGAAAATGGTAAAGTTATCGCTAAACAAATCTCTTACGTAAATGTATAGATACGTTATAGAGTTGAGGTTGAGAAAATAAAAATCCTCATCGCATTTTTCTCTACATAGCTGTTGATGTTGATAAGGTTGTCATAATTATAATGACAGTATAAATATACAACTCCTTTGAATAGACCTGTTTTATTCACATATCTTTCAAAATATATTGAAAACACGAAAGTACAGCTCAGCAACAACACTACACCATGCTTCCAGCCCTCAGCCAATAGGCGTCCATTGCTGGAGATGGGCCTCCTACAAATATCTTTACTTTGCTGATCCTGTGACTACCTTATCACTTGGCGCCACCCCGATATCACGCGATATACGCGGTCGCTTTTCGAAAACTTTTCTGCCTCATCGTCATTTGTAAGTTCTTCGTGCTTTGTCACCCCTTTAACGGGCAATCCTGAGTGCTCTATCGGTCACTTTAGTTCTCCTGCGGATTATCTCACTTCTGATTTAATTACGCAGGTCAACTCCCAATAAAGCTCTCTCCATTCCCCTGTAGATGACCAAAAGCCTTGTGATTTGACGAGTGAACCCCTTCTCGAAGTTGGACTTATCTGGCCTGATTGTCCCAGGTAAATATATTCGTGGACAATTTTAAGTGTAGAGCCTCCAACCGTGATTGAAGTGCGTGCAACATGAACATTTGCCATGATCTTGGTCTTGTCCGTGTCCATTTTAAGACCCACTTATTGAGAGATACTATTAGGGCCATCGAGCATTATATTGAGGTCCTCCTTGGTCTATGACATGACACCATTTACGTTAGCAAATGAAGGTGCGTGCGTGATATACTCGCCATAATATATTGATGCCATTTCCATTCCAGTCTAAGAGCCTAAAGGCATCTTCCAGTGCAGCGGTAAACAGTTTCGGAGATATTTAATCACTTTGTCTTATACCTCGCTGCAAATTCATAGTTCTTGATAATCCATCCTCGAGAGAAACCAACATAATGGCGTTTCCGTATACTTAAGCACTGCAGTATTATGAAATATCGTTGGTGTACTTGGCATCGTTGGAGAGACTGCAACACAACACCAGTAAGTTAATAATGGCATCTACACTAAGCGCAAACTTATTTGACCGACCTGAAGTTGTTGCAACTGACTGAGCAAATGTCATATTTGGAACAAAATGGCGGGGAGCATAGGGAGCTGTTTTTTCTTTATTCATGTACTTGCGCAAACGTTTCTGAAAGCTTGAGAACTCTTCTACAGAAGGACCGCCCGAAATCTCATTTTACATGTCTGCAATCTTCTCAACGCTGCGCTTACAATGTGGCAGAGAGGGTGTTGGGTCAAAGTAGGCTCTACCTTTAAATCTCTTTAGTAGTAGTTATTAAAATACCAATTAGTTAAGACATTTTTAATTATTTTTTTTATTTTTTTAAAACCCTATAACAGTTTCCCTGCACGAGATACAGAGTTATGCCCATACAATAAAACATAGCACTCGCTGAGATCTTTTAAATGATATAGGTCACAAAGTGTTACAACACATGGGACGAAACCGCCCATTCTCCTTTACCATTTATATTAATTAATTTCTAAGTATTTACTCACTCAAAGTGTATAGGTAAGTAAACTTTTTTGTTATTGATGACATACTGGCTGGTTGTAAAAAAAAAATTTCGATTATGTTTTGTTTTTTTTCATAAAATTCAAATGACTGCGAATTTGTTTGAATTTGAGTGCATGTTAATTGCTACGTTTTAGTCTTGATTTTATAATTTTACCAACCATTTAAATACAGTTGGCGACAAAATTGAATTGTTAGATATTCTTTACGTCATGGAGCGACGTCATTTGACGGCAGATGAAATGCAAAGAGCTGTAGGGATGTTGCAAGCGGGAAGTAATCAATCTCAGGTATCTCGACATTTTGGTATTCATAGAAGTGTTATTTGTCGTCTTTGGCAGCGCTACAATAATACAGGGGAACCCGCTGAACAGCATCCAGGCCGTAAAAGGAGTACAACCACTCGGCAAGACCGGTACATACAACTGACTGCAAGACGCCAGCCGATGTTAACCGCTCGAGAGATAAGTTTGAGGCTACAAAATTCAAGTGGTGTTGATGTAAGTCCCCAAACTGTGCGAAATCGACTGCATGAGTACGGCCTACGAGCTCGACGCCCTATCAGGTGCCCACCGATACGTCACGGGAATCGCGCTCGTCGAAATGAATGGTGTAGAGAACGCATAACATGGACCCAGGAACAATGGGATAAAATTATGTTTTCCGATGAGTCGCGATTCGGGTTTA
The DNA here is from genome assembly GCA_905475405.1 of Schrankia costaestrigalis. Classification (NCBI taxonomy): domain Eukaryota; kingdom Metazoa; phylum Arthropoda; class Insecta; order Lepidoptera; family Erebidae; genus Schrankia; species Schrankia costaestrigalis. The sequence continues at coordinate 11,854,324 of FR997851.1, forward strand.
GGCCTGATACAAGAAGGGTGCGAGTGTACCGTCGACACGGAAATACTGAAAGACTCAGGTGCGTTCAGGAAGTTCATCCATACAGCGGCTCAACAGTTATGGTATGGGCGGGTATTATGAAGAACAGGCGAACTGAGCTCGTTTTTGTAAATGGAAACATGAACGCTGAAAATTACATTGAGGATATTCTCAGACCTTATGTCCATCCATTTGCACAAACCTTTGGCTCCGATTTTACGTTAATGCATGACAATGCGCGTTCACATACAGCTCGGCGAACCAGTGAATACTTGGCAACGGAGAACATCCAGGTATTGCCCTGGCCTGCACAATCGCCAGACCTCAACCCCATCGAGCACGCATGGGACATGCTCCAGAGACGTGTTTTGAAGGACTTGGACGGAGTGACAACAACCCAACAGCTGAAGGATTTGCTACAATTCCATTGGGATAAACAGTCTCATTAATTCAATGAATAATCGTTGCCGACAAGTTCTGAATAGCAGAGGAGGCCATACTTTGTATTAAATTGTCCTATTCTTTCACAATAAATTCATTTTCTTAAGAAATTTCAATTTGTAAAAAAAAAGTTTAGTTTCTTATGTACCTGTATATTCTAATATTGTTAATTTCTGTTATTAAAAGAACTTATAAAGAAAACAGCTGTTATTTTTACATCATAGAACCCTAAAAATATTATTTTAAAAATAAAATACAACGTTATAATTAAAATAAATGGTAAAATAAATTAATATAAATGGTAAATTTGTAATATCATGCATGTTGCTTAGACTTTTTTGATGTGTGTACATTAGTTTAAAGTATATAATGTTATCGTTTATTATTTTTATTCTCTTCTCCTCAATAACTCTGTTCTCCCATGACTGACAGACTTGCTGTCATACAATAAAATGCTCAACTTTTCAAGGGCTTTCATTTGATGTATAGGTGAAAGTGTTACAAGGGTGGGGACGCTTCGCCCATTCTTCTTTCTTTATTTAATTATAATTTGTTGATCTAGTTTTATACCCGGGTAAAGGCTCCCTTCTACAGGGTCAAGTCTCACCCAGGCGGGAGATATTAGCCAAATCTCACTTCGGTAAAAATTGTTAATTACTCATAAAGTATTAATGATTTATAAAACTTCCTTAAGAACAAATAAAGCTTAATAATGCAGCTTTCGGTACAATTTGTGGAAAATATATTTTTGTAAATATAAAGCGATTTATGAGCATTTTTGTCGAAGGCGGGTAAACTCTCCCGGACTTCCCCTAATCAGCCAGCATTGTATTGTTTACGCCTTGATATCAAACCTCTTTATAATAATCTAAAGTGGCTTGAGGTAAGAAGAGAAGTGGCTACGGCTACCTATATGTTGAAAGTGCTGCGGGGGACAATACACAACCAAGCCGTGTTACGAACTATCTGTCTGTTTGTCCCGGATGGGTACGTTTGGAAGCGGAAGCGGCCACCACTACTGGAAGTGCCGTCCGCGCGCACCAACCTGCAGCGGCTCGCGCCACTGACGCGTGCGCTGCGCCTGCTCAATGCCGTCTCCATAAGGGTGGACATTGCAACTTGTCCAATGAGTGAATTCACAAGGGTGTTTGTTATATTTTACATTATGTGAAAAAGTTTTATATATTTTAAGATTAAGATTAAGTTTAATAGCATAAGTAAATTCTAAATATCTCTACGCCATTGCATTAGGTTTACCTGTAATGATGGTTGTATGATTTGAAATAAATAAATAAAAAAAAAATAAAAAAAAAAATATTCCCACAGATATGAAAAAATTACAAAGGGGCAGACATAATGTCAATTTTGTTCTACATCCAGGGCTAAATAAAAAGATAACTGTATTTCTTTGCAGAAATACTTTAACTTTTGACAAATGCAATATAAAGGAAAATATACATATATTGCAACTATATAGTTAATATGATAAAAATAAATAGATCAAATGCTATCAAATATCATTATATGGTACTACGTTACACCTTCTAGCAGCATAACCATGGGGCATACAGGTGCTACTTGAATATATTTTATTTTTTTGGCCAAGACTTTCCCCGATACCTACTCTAAAACGTATTTGATACCTACTTTACTACTAGACACTTTTTAACGACATTATTAATTGTAACCGTTAAACAGTCAAATTAATCAGTTGGAACACGGGTCAAAGATAAGGTGCCATAGTCCAACTATTTTCACCACCCCTATTAGAGGCCCGTGGTCCAACTGATTGGACAAAGTAGTTGGACCACCACCCCAAAAGGCCATCAGTACTTGTCAAGATATGCTATAGACATTAAACCTGGTAATGAGAATGCGAACCCAGCGATAGAAGTTTAGACAAATTTGACCAAATGGCGCTGGTCTTGTTGTCATCTGATGCTGTGGTTGCAAACCCTTTGTCCATTGTCAGCATAATGATACACTACACAGCACACGTCAGCATAACTATACATCACTGATATTCTTTGTGGGGTAGATCCTAGTCTAAAAAAATCATTTGGTGTCGGTGCAGGCATGAACCCTTTGTGGATGATGACGGTTAAGTTGTTTGAGGTTGTTGTGGCAACTTCAAAGGTGAGACGAGATAGTGCTTTGTGGGTTACCGGACTGGGCTCAGGTATTTCGGCCGCATTTGCTGCACTCTACTACAGTACCAAAGAAGATAGTGAAATCTATACTATAATAAAACTGTAGAGGTCGAAATGTCTGTTCTTTTCGAAAATTCAGATAAAAATTATCTATAAAATCTAGAAAAATGTCAAAAAGCACGAAACCACAATTTTTAGAATTAATGTCTGTCTGTCTGTCTGTTTGTTACCGCACATCTTTAAAACGAATTATTATAATCTAAAGACCAATACATTGTATTGTAGCCTTTTTTATTGGGCTTAAACTGAGGTATGTTTCATCAAAATCGGATAAGTATTACTCGAGACATCGCTTGATCTCTTTATTAGAACAGTCCAATACAAATCAGGGGTCATGAAAAATGGTTTTTGTTAATGTTGAATGAATTTAAATTTTGTTTCTTTTGTTCACGAGATGGGGTTACCAGTAGTAATCATACTCATAAGTGAGTTTGTAAATAATCTAATTACGTGCTATTAATTATAAGTTATTCCTTTTAAATTTTAATAAAATTAACCATGAATCGTATGTGTTATATCTATCTATACTATCTTCTATCTATCTATACTATAATAAAACGGTAGAGGTGGAAATGTCTGTTCTTTTCGAAAATTCAGATAAAAATTATCAATAAAATCTAGAAAAAAGTCAAAAAGCACGAAAACACAATTTTTAAAATTAATATAAATATGTCTGTTTGTCAGTTTGTTACCGCACATCTTTAAAACGAATTTCTTAGGACCAATACATTGTATTGTAGCCTTTTTTATTAAGCTTAAACTGAGGTATGTTTCATCAAAATCGGATAAGTATTACACGAGATATCGCTTGATCTCTTTATTAGAACAGTCCAATACAAATCAGGGGTCATGAAAAATGGTTTTCGTTCGATGTTGAATGAATTTAAATTTCGTTCCCCTATTTGAAAGTCGTTCATAGACAAACGGTTACAGTAGGAGCTGGGTAATGAGGTTCGAATCCCATGCCGACGAATCTTTTTGTATGTATGAGATCTTTTTAAGAAGTTGTTAGCACAGAAGGTGGTAACAATATTGTACAATACGGATTACATGAGCCAGTAGTCATTCCAATCCAGCCTAGACTCAACCGGGAATATATTGAAGAAACAGGATATAGTGCAGCTGAACTATCCTCAATCCTTAATAATAATATTCCTAGGCTAGCTACAGAATAGTAATAAACGAAGATGGCATAGTATATTTTCTCGATGCTCCTGGTGGAACAGGGAAAACATTTCTTACCCGAGTGATTCTAGCGGAAATTAGAAGAATGGGAAAAATTGCCTTAGCGGTGCCATCTTTAGGTATTGTAGCAACATTACTTCCTGGTGGCAAAACAGCGCACACTGCATTTAAAATTTCTTTGGATTTAAATTGCACTGAAACTTCCGTGTGTGGTGTGTCACGCAATAGCGACAAAGCTAAAGTGCTGCAAGATACCTGTTTAATTGTATGGGATGAGTGCACTATGGCTCATAAGAAAGCTATAGAGCCAGTTGATAGGACACTAAGAAATTTGCGCAGAAGTAAACGAGTTGTGGGTGGGGTAACTGTTGTGTTTTGTGGAGAGTTTCGCCAGTCTTGCCGGTTGTTAGTAGGAACGCTGAAATGATGAATGAACGCTTCTTTGAAGAGGTCTTTTTTTTGGCGACATATCGTTAGGTTAGAATTAACTTTAAATATGAGGGCGCATATGAGTGATAATCTTCAAGCTCAACAATTTTCTAATATCTTACTTGATATAGGAAACGGAAAAGTTCCCGAAAATCAGACTAAAATTATTTTGCCACCCAGCCTTTTCTCCCTGGTCACCAGTAGGGAAGACTTAATACAGTGTTTATGGAAATACGTCCCATATAACATAAAAAGAAAATTCCTGGTTATGTGAGCAGGCAATTTAAACACCTAGGAATGATCAGCCAATATTATTAATGCAAAAATTATTTCTGAAATTGTTGGTAATGTCGTCACTTATTTAGCAATCGACTCAATGGTTGATCAGGACGAACGCCACTAATGAATTTTTAAATTCGTTGAGTGCTTCTGGTTTTCCAGCATACAGCATTTCGCTAAAGGTTAGTGTACCAATCATTCTCTTGCGTAATTTACGTCCTCCAAAATTATGCAATGGTGCACGTGTTAAGGTCATTAACCTTCAGCGAAATGTCATTGAGGCTGAAATATTATCGGAGTGTGGAAGAAGTGAAAGAGTTTTTATTCCACGCATTCCCTTATTACCCAATAGTTTCCCCTTCCAATTTAAAAGAACTCAATTTCCCGTAAGCCTTTGCTTCGCAATGACCATCAATAAAACTAAACATACTAATATGTATTTAAAATTACTGCGTAAAGTCACTTTTCCACGCGGACGAAGTCGCGGGCACAGCTAGTATGTAATATATTTAAAAGAAGCTTTAATATAGGGTGGTTACTACTGTGATTACTACTATTCCAAAAGGCAGCTTTATCTTCTTTGATAGATTGATACTTTATGACCTTTCCGTTGTTGGAAAAAATGGTAGCTGTTGTAATGGAAGGCACAGGTACATTGATTGCAAATAGGTTTAAGGGCTATACGTTTCCTAAGGATGCTCAAATGCGCCGAGGTGAACATCATGAAGTTGTTAATTCTACTAAAGATATTTGTGTGGTGAAGTGGAAAGACTCAAAGTCAGTCCTGATAGCTTCTACATGTGCTGGGGCTCAACCTGTGCGAAATGTTCAACGCTGGGATAAAGTCACTAAATCTTATATTACGGTACCATGTCCAAATACAGTGAAAACTTACAATGAAAACGTGAGAGGAGTGGACGTCTGCGACCAAATGATGCGAGGCGTATAGGTCGTGGCATAAAACTAGCAAATGGCTTGTCGCGCGTTTACTCAAAACCTGCGTGGACATTATAGTGTTTTGGCTTTTCACATAAATTCACATTAGATTAGCACAGTTGAGATCTGACTTTCTCTGCTATTTGAAGTGGCTGCGTGTTTCACATTAATTTTATAACTATTTTTTTTTTCAGAAATATGCCATTAACCGCAAAAGAAAAGATGCATTGATATAGGGAGAGATTAAAAAATGAAAATCCAGAAAAGTATGAAGAACAACGAATTAAAAATTTATCAAGAATTAAATCAAAACAGAAAAAAATATCAGAAATGACACAAGCTGAAGCGAGAGCTAAAAGGAGGGAGTGGAGAGACGAAAAACGAATAAGCAGGGAACGTCGCTCGTCATGATATCGTCGTTTTCATTAGCTACTCACACAAATGAGGGAGTCAGATTATTTTCATGATTTTGTGTCGGTTCTATGGTTAAAATTGTTCATAATAATGAATGTATAAGGATTATACAAGTAGTTATAGATAGACTAATGAAGACGTTGAATTATAATATGTAATAGATATGTAAGGACTAAATGTTCCTAAAATTATAGATCTCATTACAAAAAAATATAGAAAGATTAAAGCTTGTTAGTTCTTTTATGGGTTGATTGTTAAATGGTTGCCTTGAGTGAGAGCCATGTAAACTGAGCTTAATAATTTTGTTACCGTCGGTTTTGTTATTGTCCCCAATATTTTATCAGATTTTTGAGGTTTTTATAAAAAAGTTCTTTATTATTTGGAATGTACGTAATTTCGTTTAAAAAAATTAATTATTTCACTATTACTGATCATGTTTCTGCTTTGATATCGGTTATTTTGCACTCTGAGCACAAAAAACAATTGTTTAATTGGAACCCATGGTAACAAAGTCAAGATAAAACTGCATTTTTATAATTGTTTTTACTAATTTCTATTTCTTGGTGATTCATTAAATAGTTTAAAAAGACTGTATTTTTCGAATAAATATATTACAGTGTTTTAATCCATTATAGTTTCATTTATTATTGAAGTATGGAAACAAAAGTGACAAAAAATCATACTTACTCTCAGATTTTTGCATTTTTGTTATATAAATACTATTCTAGCTGAAAAAATATATTATTTATTTAAAATCTATACTAATATTATAAAGAGGTAAAGTTTGTGTGTTTGTATGTTTGTGACGTTGTAGGAGGTAATCTCTGGATCTACTGAACCGATGTAAAAATTCTTTCTGTGTTGAATAGTCCATTTATCGGGGAGTTTCATAGGCTATATAGTATCACCCTACGACTAATAGGAGTGGAGCAGTAATAAAACATGTTTAAAAAACGGGCGCGTTTTTTTTCGCCGCCTAACGAAGTGGGCACGGGAGAGCTAGTTAGAGAATGTAACTATTCTATTTCAGTTCTCCGGAATTTACTACAGTGTTAAAAAAAAAATAACTCTTATTTTCATCAGTTGTACTAAATTTTTAAATTTCCCCTTATACTATAAAAATTAAAATTCAAGATGGCGGCCTCTACAAAATGGCGGATAACTTAGGTTTTATCAATCCCATCAACATGGGTATCAAATGAAAGGTCTCAACAAGTAGAATAAAATTTACTATGCAAAATTGAAATCTAAGATGGCCGCCGCTATGAAATGGCTGATAACAATTTTTTATCAATCTTACCAATATCGGTATCAAATAAAAGGGCTTGACAAGAAGAATACAGTGCACTATACAACCTCAATATTTAAGAGAGGCGCAGTTACTAAATGGCGTACAATAATAAGATTTAAATTTAGAAATTAAATCTGTAATTTAGGTATCTGATTAATCCATCCTGAATGTCCACCCAAGTCAAGATTTTGTATCGTGTTGAGGACTGTGTGGCGTTAGGATTTTTAGTTCACGCCACACGAAATGCAGACAATGTGGATATAGCTACTATAATACCAGCTGATATCAACAAAACTGGGGGTTTACCAGCGGAACTGGAAATATTTGTGGGGGCAAAAGTCATGCTACGGTCCAATATTGACGTTTCAAAGGTAAATGGCGCTATAGGCTACATCAACGAAATTGTTCGGCCTCAATTTCGTCGAACTCAGATGTATGCAACAGTACCAGTACCTTCCGTCCGAATTGATTTCGCAAGAGACGGAGTACATTTTTCCCTTCAGGACCACAATGTTGAATTTGCAAAATGTTGAACCCATAATGTTGAATTTGCAAAATGTTGGATTTCAAAATGTTGAATTTCAAAATGTTGAATTCCCAAAATGTTGAGTTCCAAAATGTTGAATTCGCAAAATGTTGAGTTTCAAAATGTTGAATCTCAAAATGTTGAATTACCAATTTTTTTGAACGCTCGACGAGTAATCATGAGTTGTCGTAAATGTTCCCCTTCAATAATATTAATAGTACCTAGGCTATTTACTTACTGGTAATTAAACCTCATTTTATTGTAATAAGAGTAGAACTTAAAAAAAGCGTGATTCAATTAGAAATGCTGGCCACATAAAATAAAATTATAATCGATTTATCATTTTTTCTTTTATATTGTCAATTTCTTTGTTTCTAACCACTTGAACGTTAACTGCGCGAATCGCTTTCGCGAGTCCAACGTTCAAGTGGCAACGCTCGCAGTTTTTTATGTGTTTATAAAAAACTGCGAGTTTTCCGTCTTGATAAAAACGGCTAACACGAGAAAATTACTGCATCAATTTGAAAATGAAAAACATCGTCGTGTTCGTAAAAGTATAGGGAATAAACTTAAATTAAAATACATTAACCTTATGAATATCTAAATACAATGAATAGTTGATAAACCTGAGAAATTGAGGAAAAATTGTTGACATTTTCCGCGATTTTCCGGGAATTATATTATTTGTGAATAAAATTAATAACCCAAATTGATGATTTTATTTTTAAAATATAATTAACTATATTTCTTTTAAAATAAAATAAATATATTTATAATTTATAAGGTTAAAGTATTTTAAATTATTTTTTAAATAAATACCTTTTTTAGCTGACTCGGCCATCTCGGCGTTTTGTACGTGCATACCATATTTTTGTTTAGACAATAAGAACATAAAAATAAGAACGTAGTAGGTTTTTTTTATAAATTTAATTATTGTTTATTAGTTTATCTTCTAGTATTAAACGATTTCAATAAATTTTAAACGATTTCAATAAACTTTTATTGAGGAAAGCGTAATTAAACCGCCATTATTGTTAAACTCAAGGCCAAGTTTTAGTCTTTGACTTTTCTTTTATTAAATTTTAAAAGTTACTCAACTTTTATAACATAATATTACGACCATTAGAAAGCACACATTTTCTAGAAAATTGTAATATATTACACTTCCAACAATATTTAATTAATCAAATGTATTTAACACATAAATAAACAGTAAATTTCATACAAGGACATACGAAATGAAGCAAACTTCTGTTTGACATTGCGACCACAGATTATTTTTTACTGCTGTTTATTTTGGTGTAATCCGTTCGGAAACTATCGACAATTGTCCCACAGACTTTTTTAACCGCAGAGTTTAAGCGGTAGAATCGTGTTTTTAAAAAATATCGCGCGTTGCAGAACGAATTTTTTTTTGGTACTTTTATACCATATGACGTAAGTCCCGCCATTTTGTCAGTGGATAAATCATACCAATTGTCGTTCAAGTGGCTAAATAACTATTATTCTAGCACCATGTCTCATAATATTGTATTTTCAAAAAACCATACAAAAAAAGATGTTTTGATATTAGAAGGCAAGTGGAGACTGACAAAAGATGGTAAGGCGAACAGTAATGGCACGACTCGCTGGAAGTGTACGGAACGAGAAATATGTACAGCGACAGTTACTTTAAGCACAGATAAAAGTAAAATAATTCGACAAACTAGCCATAAGTGCTTAACCGATAAGAATAAAATTAAAATAATAAGCTTAATGAATGCAATCAAGGAAGAAGTGTGCACAAATTTAAAACCAATACAGCAAATTTTTGAAGACATGCTAACAAAGTTTGTTGACCGAAACCCTAATGTACCTGCACACCAACTACCAACATTTTCTTCAGCGAAAACTTCTCTATACAGGGCAAGGAAATTTTTTTTAGGGTCTGATAAACTAATTTTTAAAAGAATTGAAGATGTCAAAATTCCAAAAGGCTTGTCAGAAACTTTTGAGGTGATTGAAGATGGAAACAAGGAAACAATTATTGTGTTATGTTCTAGGAAGATGCACAAATTACTTAAGTCTGAGAAAAGTGTTTCTTATTACGGAGACGGTACTTTTAAATCATGCCCCCAGCCGTTCTACCAGTTATACATTATACACCTTGATGTTTATTCTGATGAGAAGACCATAAATATTTATCCCGTAATTTATGCTTTTTTACCGAATAAAACAGAGCAAACATATACACGGTTATTTAAATTAATTAAGGATCAGCTTGGAGTTCATATTGCTAAATTTAAATGCGATTACGAAACAGCTCAAATAAATGCAGTACGTAAGTAAGGTTTATTCTGAAGTAAAGTTGACAGGATGCTTTCAGCATTTCAACAAGGCTGTTTGGAAAAGGGCAAAGCAATGCAATTTGGTCAAAAAGAAAAACACAAACAGTATAAGCCATAAACAAACTAGAAATATCGTTCGAATGTGCTCGTATTTTGTTCTACTTCCTCCAATGCATATGACAGATGCCTGGCGGGATATTGTGGCTGCTGCCTCTGACTCTGAAAATTTGCAAAGTTTTCTTCAATATTTTGAAGAACAGTGGTTCAGTATGGATCACAGCTTGATTAGCTGTGCCAATGATATCCACAGAACAACTAATTCCTGTGACATAAATAGTTATCATCTTAATATTATTAATAAATATGTTCCTTTTAACTTTTTCCATTAACCTTAAATATCTTTTGTCAAATAATATATCTTTTAGTCTTCTATTTTTCTTGAAGGGAAAAAAAAGACAGATCTAGTAAGTTTACGGTCATATAATAAGAAGCTTCATTTAGCAATGTTTTAAAACCCAAAGATTTTTAAAGAAAATATTATACATTAACGAAAAGGGAGTAATTAAATAATAGTAAAAAAGGATTACAGCTAAAAATGCTTGTTTTGGAACGTTCTTAGGTTTATTTTAATGGTTAATACAAATTATCAAGTAACGTACTTTAAAAATCATCGTAGAACGAAACATAAATAACAGCCCATATCAGATACTCTGTCGAAGAGTTTCAATCCGTCTGATACTGGCAGACAACATTGTTATTGTTTCAGATTTTATTAGATAAATACATGATTTTTTTGTACTTTTATATTTTATAAAAATGGCATCTTTAGATAGAGTGCATAATGCACACTAAAGCTGCTTTTAGTGAATTAATTAATTAATTGCTTACTGAGCAGAGGCACAGTCACTGTTGACTGCTGTGCACATGTGATGTGTAAAGCGTGGTTTTTATCTTGGGCTTTGGTTTTAGGTGAGCTTGAGCCACCTGCGTCTATTTAAGATGAAATACTGCTTTAAGAGATGACTGTGATTTTAATTATAATTGCGAACAGTAATAAATATTTCTTGTGTCATATGTACCTATAGTGTATTTTTTCTCTCTTCATAAACCAACTTATAACACATTGAGTACCTTATTATTTATCTGATATACAAAAGACTCCGTGTGGTGATGGAGCAAGAATACAATATGTCACCACCCTGTCTCATCCCATGGGTGTCGTAATAATCGACTAAGGGACTATCGGTGTATATTGTCTTTACGAAATAAAAAGAAGGAAAACTTGAAATTAAACCCTATACCAATCCGTCTGGCCAGCGTGGTATTAGTAGGCCAAGTATCCCTCTGTCACTGGAGGGCCGTTCCTGCAGTGGGACATTAATGGGCTGTTATGATCCAAAATAATTCTCTATTTTTCTTGGTCATGTCATTTTATAAATATCATTAAAATAATATGCATTTCATGCGTAATCAAAGTGGCCAGAGCCTCCTACAAATGTCTGACATTTGTCTTAATCTCTCAATTTGACTAAATCCCAAAGTTCTACAAAACCAAAACAAAGTTCAACATTTTGGGAATTCAACATTTTGGGTATTCAACATTTTGAAAATTCAACATTTTGGGAATTCAACATTTTGGGAATTCAACATTTTGAAATTCAACATTTTGCAAATTCAACATTTTGGGAATTCAACATTTTGCAAATTCAACATTGTGGTCCTGAAGGCATTTTTCCAGCTAAGTACAATTACGGGACGGCTGAAAGAAGAATGTTGCCTTTAATACTATCATGGGCTTCTACAATTCATAAAATGCAGGGCAGCACTGTGGATCACGCAGTCGTATACTTAGGTGCGAAACTGTTTGAAGAAGGTCAAGCCTACGTGGCTCTTAGTAGAGTAAGATCTTTGCAGGGACTTCGTATAAAGGAGTTGGACTGCAATAAACTAACGGGCAAGAAACCTTGCAGTAATGAAGCACTAAATAAATTAGACAGAATGCGAAATAAAAGAAAAAAAAATAAAAGAAAATAATAAAAGAAAAAAAAAAAGAAAAAAAAAAGATAAAAGAAACATTATGTTTATAAATATAGCTTAGGTACCTATTAATATTATTAAAAATATTTAAATAATACCAATTTTAATTTTGAAAATTTAGAATAAATATACCTAGGCAATTTTGATAATCATATTTTAAATCATACAATACGGATTACGAAACATTATACATAATATCACCTGTGCTGCGGATGCCGGACACTTACGTTTAACTAACAAACCATTAATTTATATGTTTATTATATTATTTTCAGCTCAAGAATGTCTCAAAATGTGGACGAATATCAGAAACAACTATCGAAAAGCGATGAAAAATAGAATAAGCAAAAGTGGTGATTCTGCAAAGCCACAAAGGCCTATAAAACACGAAAGAGAACTCCAATTCTTGAATACATTTTTACAAAATAGAGCGCAGGTATCTAATTTAGATTCTTCTTCCGAGGAGACACAAAATTCTTTCTTGGATTCTCCTCAATCACGGCCACAATCAGAAATGTCACATTCACGCGTCCTCGATCACAAAACATAACCACAGCTGAGATATTAAAAGTATATATAGATTCTAAAAATAACGAAGATGAACATCCTATAGATATATTTTTTAAATCAATGTCTGCTACGGTAAAATCTTTACCGAAAAAGTTGCAACTTCAAGTGAAAAGAGATGTATTGCTTCTTGTTAATAAGGCGGAAATCGAATATTCAGAACTATCAGAAGCACAACAGAATATTGAAACTACAAGATCTATTTATGAACCATCCACATCGAAACAAAAACCTCCTGTGAATCAATCAAACTACACCATGGACGATTTTGCTTATTACACACCCCAAGCAACATCCGTAAATAACGAGGACAACATACAATCAACATTGACATATACTCCGACACCCATACTTAGATGCCAAGACGAAAACATTGAAACCAGTGATTACCAGAATATTGAAACCAATGATTACCAGAATTTGTAATATTTTTTTAATATTTATTTTTTACCTGCAGCAAAGCTAATGTGTTTAAAAATAAAGATATGATTCGAATGTCAACAACAATCGCTCCACGACGACAGTCCTATGACCGGCGCAGCAAGAAATATAGATTCAGACGAAATAGTAAGCAGGCTGCGATCTGAAGTCACCATTCGAATCATACCTGTACGAGTATATGTGAATTAAAAAATAATAAATATGATTAAACTTATTAAAGTATTTTTTTATTACTCACCTCAAGCACACAGACAATCTTTCTTCAACAGGTATAGGTGAGCGAAATCTTGATTGTTTTTTCTCCATGTAAGGTTGAAGCAAATGAACCAGACTTTCAAAATTTTCATAACTCATTCTATAATAATCATAAAATTTTCGAACGTCATAACGCAAATCGTTGAATAAATTATTGAATTCACCGAACATATATCGTTGCTTCCAAAGGTTGTTCACCCAAAATGTTCTTGATTGATTAGATTTCTCTTCTTCTTCAGCAAGAATTGCTATGAACACTAGATCCCAGTCCACAATATTAAATACAATTCAGAGAACTAGCTTGTAACAACTCTGAGACTGTTATGATGAGAAATACGATATTGGGACGCTTCGGCAACCTACAGGACGGTGCGGCATCCTTAAGGACGCCTCGTCATCCCTAAGAACGTTGCAGCATGCCAAAGCATAATTGGACGTAGTTCAGCAGAAAGGACTCAACCCACATATAGGCCAAAATTGAGTTATGTGTACCACCGTACTCCGAAAGGTTGACTCTATCATGTAGTGAAGACCCAAATTTGGATACGTGCACGGAAACCAGTTTTATCACTACCCTGACTCAACCCACAGTATGAAGAATACACAAAAAGTATTTACAGAATGAACCTAGTCCGCTTGAATTGTTTCTCAGTAACTTAGGCGCTTAGCAGACGATAAACTTCATGCGCCTTGTTGCGACAACCAACAACTGACAACTCCTGTTTATATATTATTTCAATGCAATTGCGTACACAGCAATTCTAGTTACGAGTTAGTTTCTGATTGCAGCAACTCGTAATAAGCAACTTTGATTAACACTTTAACAGCCGATCACGTACTGAGTACGTGATGCCGATCTTTCCTCAGGACGCCGATCACGAACTGAGTTCGTGATCAACTTTCATATTGTTTAGAAGCTTGTGGTGAAGAGCTGGTGGAAACGGCATCAGCTGACGAGCCAGGACCCTCATCAGGCCCACATTTCGTTGGAAAAGGCACAAGACTGATCGGAAGGCACTTCCTAGAGAAGATTCCGAGCTCCGAAAAAAAGGAAAAAGTTTCAAGAGTGTGCAAAGTTTGTGCAGACAGAACAAAGGCAGCAACTGGTCAACGTGGTAGAAAGGAAACCGTTTTTTACTGTCCAGACTGCAATGTGCCCCTTTGCTACCATCCCTGTTTCAAACCAAAAGACACCCAAAAGAATTATGCCGCCTAAACTGTGTACTATAAGTATGTTAGAGTTTTTTTTTTTCATTTTCGCACTTTTTATAATGGTATTTTTTTAAATAAAACAATTATTAATTTAAATATGTTTTTAATTACACCTATAAAATAGATAACACATAAAAGAACTTAAAAAAAATTACGCATCTAGCAATTACCGTTTTTTTTTTTAAAATCTTGCAAAAACGTAAAAAATGGCCGGCGTCCCAGGGAAAGCGCATTAAAAAATGCTCGGCTGTTAAAGTGTTAAGTTGCTGATTTTCTTAACTGACAATCGCAACTCCCACTCTTTCCCCTCCCGCCTACCCGCGTGCCGTGGACGCGTGTAATTTGCGCCCGCGTCACACTAGTTTTGTTCAAGGTATCGAAGTGACTTCACGTTACTTTTGTGCGCTCTTGAAATATGGATGAGAACCAAATCGAAGAAGGCAATCAAGGCGGAACGTTGAACACAGAAGATTTTATCGAGGAAATAAGAAAACATCGTGCAATATGGGATTTGAGTGCCGAAGAATATTCCTCTCGCTCAGAGAAGATAAAAGCCTGGGAAAAAGTGGCCTCAAGTAGCCATTTCGAGTTCGAAAATTTGCCTGCGAGAGATAAAAATAAAATGGGTTGGTAATATTTTCATAACTTTATTAAGATAGATAGATCAATTAATTTAAAATAAATGTAACCAATTCTAGAATATTCCAGAATGAAAAAATTAGTTACTATATAGGGGTAACATTTTCAAATAAACAGCAATATTGTTCTAGGGTTTTTAATCTAGATTGTACGTTTTACGCAGCCCCTAGGTATACCTAAATTACGTAGATATATTTAACCTATATGACGATATTCCTTATATAAGGAGAAAATTACATCACTAATTATTATAGGTGCAGGTACACACAGCAACACGTTAAGTTAGACACCCGATATAACTTTAGCTATGCATAGTATAGTATAGAAAATCGTTCGAAAGGGACTTCGCACGACGTCATCAGCCAATCACTGCGCTAGCGCTTCTTTCACACATAGATTTAAGCGTGTGGTGTGAGTGTTCTTTTTAAAAAGTTAGTCCAAATATGACGAAATTTAAGAATGATTTAGGAAAAAATTGTGAAAAGACAACGGCGTAGATAAAAAAATTGTGAAAAGCATAGAAAAAAAGTTACGGTCAAATAATTAGAACACTCAATCCGGCGACCAGAAAAAATTCCTGCACCTTGGATCTCAAAAATATTGGAACAATTTTGTTGTGAAATAATTGTACAGATTTAGTGAAATATATTCCCAATTATTCAAATGTTTTTGACTGTTTATTTCGATTTTATAAAGGTTTTTGTAGAACACTCAATCCTCCTATAGCGCAGATTGAAGTATTAAAAAATATTAAACTATGGCTTAATAATTTCCTGACTTTGATACTCTATTACACGAACACAATCTAGGATCAATTTGTGAGACACAAATCATCATAAAAAATATAATAGTTTAAGAGAAAATTAAACAAATACTTTCTAAGAAATGTTCCGTGTGAGTGTTCCATGTTTTGGCGTACATGAATTTAACCCAAACTTGTATGTCAACCCAGACTATAACTGAAATTGTGAAAATATTTGTATTAAATTTTAAAACGTCTTCTGAACTTGATACGGTATTATTTTAATAATTATCAACTTAATTATAATTCTTAGCTAGAAAATGGACTAGGCTGACCATGACTTACATTAAAATAAGTTCTTTTTTTGTTATATGCGGTTCATTGCAATCCTACTAATTAATTATATAAAAAACAGGTAACGGGTTATCCGTGTGGTGACGGAGTAGGATTACAATATGTCACCACCCCTTATCATCTTATCCCATGGGTTTCATATAAACTGACTAAACCGACCGGACCCAATTATATTATTATTTTTCTCTTTTTTTTTACAAAGTATTCCATTTTTAAATATACCTAAATATAAAAAGGTAGATCCACCAGCAACGGGTACAAGGACCAAGCTGGTGGTTAGGGCGTGTCAAGCAGTACTGTCTTTTATATCAGACCTATCATCCAACTGTCAAGCGCGAATCTTCTTAGATGTTGATAGAGACTCTTTGGAATAAGTCCATTTACCGAAATTACTATCGGAACAATGATTGCCGAATCAACATTCCACAAGTCGACAACTTCATGAGCCAAGTCCAAATTATATGGGTAGGGTACTTACCTATATTACGGTATTTTTGCATCGACAAGATGCAAAAATAAAATAAATAACATTATAATAATTGATAAAATATAATAATGATAAAATTAATAATTTAAGAGCAAGTTGTTGGTGGCCAAGTCTGGCTACTTGGTTGTGACTATGCAAGTATTCACCTTCGCAAAACGAGAACAACCAGAAACAATATGCCAGTTGCTCTCCGGGACAGTGATATAATTTATATCAAATGTACCATCCTTCAAGACATATTTCCGATAATTCTTAGTCATTACGACTTTGTCTAAAAGCTTTTTAGATTTGCAAAACAAAGATGCATTAAATTATAAACTATATTTTATTGTAATAAAACACAAAGAGTACAGTTTTATTTTTATTGAATTTATGGTCAGCCTAATCAACTTTATAGCATATATTTTTTAATGGAGATTTATTTAAGTTGATAATTGTTAAAATAATACCGTATCAAGTTCAGAAGACGTTTTAAAATTTAGTACAAACATTTTCACAATTTCAGTTATAGTCTGGGTTGACATACAAGTTTGGGTTAAATTCATGTACGCCAAAACATGGAACACTCACACGGAACATTCCATAAAAAGTATTTGTTTAATTTTCTCTTAAACTATTATATTTTTTATGATGATTTGTGTCTCACAAATTGATCCTAGATTGTGTTCGTGCAATAGAGTATCAAAGTCAGGAAATTATTAAGCCATAGTTTAAGATTTTTTAATACTTCAATCTGCGCTATAGGAGGATTGAGTGTTCTACAAATCTATACTAATATTATAAATGCGAAAGTAACTCTGTCTGTCTGTCTGTCTGTCTGTCTGTCGCTCTGTCTGTCTGTCTGTCTGTCTGTCTGTCTGTCTGTCTGTTACTCTTTCACGCCTAAACGGCTGAACGGATTTCGATGAAATTTGGTACAGACAATCTTTAGACCCTGAGAAAGAACATAGGCTACTTTTTATTAGCAATCATATTATATTTTGATTTCATAGAATTTTGGCGGGAAAGCTGTGTCACGTGACCTGTGACGTCATAGGTCACGTGACCTGTGACGTCATAGGTCACGTGACCTGTGACGTCATAGAATTCTGGTCACGTGACCTGTGACGTCATAGAATTTTGACAGATGAGTCGTGACGTCACAGAATTTTGGCGGGAAAATATTTTTTGACAGTTGAGTCGTGACGTCACAGAATTTTGGCGGGAAAATACTTTTTGACAGTTGAGTCGTGACGTCATTGAATTTTGGTACGCTGAGTCGTGACGTCACAGAATTAAATATTGACGGCAGAGCCGTGACGTTTTTTAATTTTTGACAGATGAGTCGTGACGTCACAGAATTTTTGACAGATGATTCGTGACGTCACAGAATTTGTATGACCTGTGACGTCATAGAATTTTGGTCACGTGACCTGTGACGTCATAGAATTCTGGTCACGTGACGTGTGACGTCATAGAATTTTGGTCACGTGACCTGTGACGTCATAGAATTTTGACAGATGAGTCGTGACGACACAGAATTTTTTACAGATGATTCGTGACGTCACAGAATTTTGGCGGGTAAATATATTTTGACAGCTGAGCAGTGATGTTTTTGAATTTTTGACAGATGAGTCGTGACGTCACAGCATTTTTGACAGATGATTTGTGACGTCATATTATTTTGGCGGGAAAATATTTGATACCTCTGTCACTTTTGACAGCTGTCAATTAGCGCTTTGGAGGCGGTGGTAAAGTTTTCTAAACTTTGAAATGTTTTTAAATTTAGATTAAGTAATGTTAGATGACGTCAAAAAGATACAATATTATTGTACTACTTTGAATAAATAAATGAAACTGAAACTGGATACTTGGCCTACTAATACCACGCTTGCAGACGGATTGGTATAGGGTTTAATTTCAAGTTTTCCTTCTTTTTATTTAGTGAAGATAATATTCACCTTATTTGTTAGGCACTAAAGTGACACACCTTTGCTTATCCTATCCTACTAATATTAAAAATGCAAAAGTTTGTGAGGATGGATGGATGTTTGTTACCCTTTCATGCAAAAACTACTAAATGGATTTTGAAGTAATTTGGAATATATGGTGTAAAATAACAATAATTGGAAACAAAGGCAGAAATCAGCTGTAAAAAGTGTTAATTGCAGTACAAAATCAAAGCAAAGCAATACATATAAACAACATGTCTTCTTAGAATATTTATTCTGAACAAATTGCC
Source organism: Schrankia costaestrigalis (assembly GCA_905475405.1). Lineage (NCBI taxonomy): Eukaryota > Metazoa > Arthropoda > Insecta > Lepidoptera > Erebidae > Schrankia > Schrankia costaestrigalis. The sequence continues at coordinate 11,873,335 of FR997851.1, forward strand.
GAATGCTAGGTTTGCCTCACTGTTGTTCATTACTGGTCTCTGACAAGCTGGTGGTGTTCTTAACATAGGATATTAAAGCATTAACATGCTTGCACTTGCTGCTCTGACCACATCAGTGACGACACGAGCACCATTGATATGCAAAAAATAATAAGAAGGATAAGACGCTTACAATTAGTAAATTTTAAATGACTTACATACCTACATGTCGTAATAGCATTCTAGCATCACTTAAACATTACTTACGTTTAAAATGGTTTTGTATGGTGTTAGTGTCACAGATGTCTGACGAACTACGTATTAAGTAGCTCTGGCCGTTATTGCGCAGTTCTTCCACATTTCTAACATGCTCTGCTTGTGTTTATCTCAGTTTGTGGTTGGAAACAAATATTATTTGAAATAGTTTCAAACCAGGTTATTATTATTATATTAATTTTAAAGTAAAACTATTGAATAAATTGCACTTAAATTATGACAACAATACTATTTTAATCTTTGGATTTATTTATGTTTGCAAAGAAAACTAACAATATTTACATTGTTATTATTTGACAGCTTCCGCTAATTTAGTAAACGCTACGTGTCGCCACCGTCGCGCACCTAACCAATAGAGAATTATTTTTTTCGACCAGTAATATCATTTTATTGTTTCGTGTAAATTTTTAAGTGTATTTTAATAAAAAGGTCCTGTAAATTAATTTTATTCATACTGATATTTATTTTAGTTCATATTTAAAAGTAGGTTAGATAGTTTCTTTTACTTTAAAAATCCGATTTGCGTTTATATCCTTTTTTTAATTAATCTAATAGGTAGGTAGGTAAAACAAACCTAACCTACTTACATTACCTTCTACTTTTTTATGCATTGGTTGTAAAAAGTAGTCTCTGGTTGTATATTGTTATGTCATATGTATTGATAATTTAATTTCTTTGTTACTTTTTATTTCCATTTAAACGTAAATGTGACGGACGATTGTGTTTAATATACATCGCCGTCGGATGACTTACATACCTACATGTCGTAATAGCATTCTAGCATCACTTAAACATTACTTACGTTAAAACTGGTTTTGTATGGTGTTAGTGTCACAGATGTCTGACGAACTACGTATGAAGTAGCTCTGGCCGTTATTGCGCAGTTCTTCCACATTTCTAACATGCTCGGCTTGTGTTTATCTCAGTTTGTGGTTGGAAACAAATATTATTTGAAATAGTTTCAAACCCGGTTTTTATTATTATATTCATTTTACAGGAAAACTATTGAATAAATTGCACTTAAATTATGACAACAATACTATTTTAATCTTTGGATTTATTTATGTTTGCAAAGAAAACTAACAATCTTCTTCTTTCTTTTATATGGCAAACTATGCCGATGTCGACAATTCTGCCAGAGTCCGAAGTGCTATGACTTAATGTGAAGTGATAAAAACCAAAACAATAATTTAGATTGGTTTTGTGGCTGAAACAGGAACAACTAACAATATTTACATTGTTATTATTTGACAGCTTCCGCTAATTTAGTAAACGCTACGCGTCGCCACCGTCGCGCACCTAACCAAGAGAGAATTACATTTTTCGACCAGTAATATCATTTTATTGTTTCGTGGAACTTTTTAAGTGTTTTTTATTAATAAGGTCCTGTAAATTAATTTTATTCATACTGATATTTATTTTAGTTCATATTTAAAAGTAGGTTAGATAGTTACTTTTACTTTAAAAATCCGATTTGCGTTTATATCCTTTTTTAATAACATCTAACATTTCTAATAGGTAGGTAGGTAAAACAAACCTAACCTACTTACATTACCTTCTACTTTTTTATGCATTGGTTGTAAAAAGTAGTCTCTGGTTGTATATTGTTATGTCATATGTATTGATAATTTAATTTCTTTGTTACTTTATTTCCATTTAAACGTAAACTTGACGGACGATTGTGTTTAATATACATCGCCGTCGGATGAGCGCATTATTCTTAACGGTTATTTTTTATTTTAAATTTTAATCGGTACATCTGTTTTGTTACATTTTTTTTAACGATGCCTCGCAAACGAAAGTCCAATTTAGCTAATAGCCCTAGCAGAGCTCGGGCTGCTAAACTTGCTAGATCTCTGGAATCAGAAGAGGATTCACAGATCCGTCGTACTTTAGATGCTGAGCGTCACGCGTCTCAAAGAGCTGCTGAGACCTCTCAACAAACCCAATCTCGCCAAGTCATTGATGCAGAGCATCACGCGGCTCAAAGAGCTGCTGAGACCTCTCAACAAACCCAATCTCGCCAAGTCATTGATGCAGAGCGTCACGCGGCTCAAAGAGCTGCTGAGACCTCTCAACAAACCCAATCTCGCCAAGTCATTGATGCAGAGCGTCACGCGGCTCAAAGAGCTGCTGAGACCTCTCAACAAACCCAATCTCGCCAAGTCATTGATGCAGAGTATCACGCGGCTCAAAGAGCTGCTGAGACATCTCAACAAACCCAATCTCGCCAAGTCATTGATGCAGAGTATCACGCGGCTCAAAGAGCTGCTGAGACCTCTCAACAAACCCAATCTCGCCAAGTCATTGATGCAGAGCGTCACGCGGCTCAAAGAGCTGCTGAGACCTCTCAACAAACCCAATCTCGCCAAGTCATTGATGCAGAGCGTCACGCGGCTCAAAGAGCTGCTGAGACCTCTCAACAAACCCAATCTCGCCAAGTCATTGATGCAGAGCGTCACGCGGCTCAAAGAGCTGCTGAGACCTCTCAACAAACCCAATCTCGCCAAGTCATTGATGCAGAGCGTCACGCGGCTCAAAGAGCTGCTGAGACCTCTCAACAAACCCAATCTCGCCAAGTCATTGATGCAGAGCGTCACGCGGCTCAAAGAGCTGCTGAGACCTCTCAACAAACCCAATCTCGCCAAGTCATTGATGCAGAGCGTCACGCGGCTCAAAGAGCTGCTGAGACCTCTCAACAAACCCAATCTCGCCAAGTCATTGATGCAGAGCGTCACGCTGCTCAAAGAGCTGCTGAGACCTCTCAACAAACCCAATCTCGCCAAGTCATTGATGCAGAGCGTCACGCTGCTCAAAGAGCTGCTGAGGCCTCTCAACAAACCCAATCTCGCCAAGTCATTGATGCAGAGCGTCACGCGGCTCAAAGAGCTGCTGAGACCTCTCAACAAACCCATTCTCGCCAAGTCATTGATGCAGAGCATCACGCGGCTCAAAGAGCTGCTGAGACCTCTCAACAAACCCAATCTCGCCAAGTCATTGATGCAGAGCGTCACGCGGTTCAAAGAGCTGCTGAGACCTCTCAACAAACCCAATCTCGCCAAGTCATTGATGCAGAGCGTCACACGGCTCAAAGAGCTGCTGAGACCTCTCAGCAGACCCAAGCTCGCCAAATCTTAGATGCTGAGCGGCAAGCTTCGTACATAGCTGCAGAGACCTTCGAAGAAACACGTAGACGACGTTTAAATAATTCCGAGCGGCAAGCAGAAAGGAGACGTACGTTTACGATGAATACGTGGGAGGCATTTGCCGATGCTGCTTTTGATTATGATCCGTTAATTGAATACTTTAATCATCGATTAGTCCTCATAGGTAGAATGGCCAATAAATGCAGACAATGTGAGGCACTCAAGTGGAAGGAAGAGACCCCAGGTATGTGCTGTTCTGGAGGCAAAGTATCAGTACCAACGCTTGGTGACCCCGAAGAGCCACTCAAATCCTTACTTCTATATGACAGCAATGAATCTCGGCGATTTTTAAACAGTATAAGAAAGTACAATTCTTGCTTTCAAATGACATCATTTGGTGTGGGTAATGAAGTCATCATGCCTGGATTTTCACCCACATTTACGGTACAAGGGCAAGTTTATCATAGGATTGGTTCTTTGCTTCCCACAAACAATGATCAACCAAAATTTCTACAGATTTATTTTATGGGAGACGAAAACAGCGAGGTTGACCGCAGATGTCAAAATATTGAAGGAGTTGAGAGGGACATTGTTTTTAAAATTCAAAGAATGTTGCACAGACATAATAACCTCATCAGCACTTTCAAAACAGCCTTAGAAAGAATGCCAGGGGAAAATTACAAATTAGTAATACACCCAGATCGTACGCCAAGCGGGGAACATGAAAGACGTTATAATGTACCCTTAATAAACGAAGTCGCCGCCATGGTGTGTGGTGAACAATTCGCATCGCGTGATATTGTTTTACAAACCCGTGACAACACATTGACCAGGGTGCCCGACACACACAAGTTTTATGACGCATTACAATACCCGCTTCTGTTTAGCAAGGGGCAAGAGGGGTACCATTTTCAAATTCCGCAGGTCAATCCAGTGACCAACCTCCCCCTGTCCAACAAAAAAGTATCGAGCATGGACTTTTATGTTTATCATATGATGATACGCGAAGACAATTTTAACGTAATACAACGATGCAAACAGCTCGCTAACCAGTTTTATGTTGATATGTACGTGAAGGTTGAAAGCGAAAGATTGCGATACATATCTTTAAATCAAACAAAACTTAGAGCCGAAAATTATATTCATCTCCAAGATGCTGTATCGAATGATGCCAACGTGAACCCTAATAATATAGGTAAAATGGTGATTCTGCCCTCTTCGTTTGTGAACAGTCCCCGATACTTACACGAGTACACTCAAGACGCATTTGCTTATGTGCGTACGTATGGTCGACCTGATTTATTTGTAACCTTCACCTGCAATCCATCTTGGTCTGAAATAGTTGACGAATTAATGCCAGGTCAAAGCGCCAACGATAGGCACGATGTCATTGCCAGAGTGTTTAGATTAAAAGTTAAAAAGCTTATAATTGTAATAACTAAAGGAAGGGTTTTTGGAGAAGTGCAATGCTTTATGTATTCCATTGAGTGGCAGAAGCGAGGACTCCCACATGCCCACATTTTGCTTTGGTTAAAAGATAAATTGCGACCTGACCAAATCGATAAAGTTATAAGCGCTGAAATACCAGATTCTAACAATGACAAGGCACTTTATGATATTGTTATGAAAAACATGATCCATGGTCCATGCGGGGCTGAAAATCCTCAGTGCCCGTGCATGAAACAACGTAAATGCACAAAAAAATTTCCTCGCAACCTACTGAAAGAGACTCTCCATAATGAGAACGGCTACCCGATGTATCGTAGAAGAGCACCAGAAGACGGAGGCCGTACGGCATTTGTTAAACTCCGAAATGGTAGTCAAGTTTCTGTTGACAATAGTTGGGTAGTGCCATATTCGCCTGTCCTATTAAAAACTTTTAACGCCCATATAAATGTAGAAGCTTGCGGTTCCGTACGTGCAATCAAATACATCTGCAAATATATTAATAAAGGCAGCGATCAAGCTATTTTTAATTTCAGAAGCTCAGAGTCCTCAAACCCAGTAGACGAAGTACAAACGTTTCAGTCTGGTCGCTATGTCAGCAGCAACGAAGCTGCATGGCGCCTATTAGGGTTTCCTTTGCACGAAAGGCATCCTACTGTTACGCACCTCAGTGTGCATCTAGAGAATGGTGAACGAATTTATTTCAATGAAAATAATTTTCACCAGCGAGTGACAACACCACCAAAAACCACTTTGACCGCCTTTTTTGACCTTTGCAGATCAGATGAATTTGCAAAAACACTTTTGTACGTTCAGGTACCTCGGTATTACACGTGGGATGGAGGTAGAAAATGTTGGACACGCCGAATTCAAGGAACTGCTGTTCTGGATTGGCCTGGCGTTAAATCTGGAGATACATTAGGACGGGTCTATACTGTCCACGTTAGCAACATTGAATGCTTTTGTTTAAGATTACTGCTACACCACGTGCGTGGGCCAACTTCGTTCGATGATCTCAAGAACTACAATGGTCAAACATTTGTTACCTTCCGAGAAGCCTGTGAAACAAGAGGATTGTTAGAGAATGACAATCATTGGGACTCGACATTAGAAGAGGCTGCACAATGTAGATCAGCAGCTAAGGTAAGAGATCTTTTTGCCATTCTCATAGCAACATGTGGTCTGTCAAATCCTCAGATATTATGGGAAAAGTACAAAAATGATATGTCAGACGATATTTTGCACAGACTGCAACAAAATAATCCTAATGTCAATAATGATTTAGTATATAACGAGGCGCTTACTAAGATTGATGACCAAGTGATGGCTATATCTGGGAAGCCATTATCAGATTTTGGAATGAACCAGCCACAAAGAATCGGAGAAGTCAGTAGTGATTTAATAAGAGAACTGGACTACAATGTCTCTTCTTTACAGCAACAAATATCAGAGTCAGTTCCTCGATTAAACATGGAACAAAAATTAGTCTTTGATATTGTTGTGCAAAGAATAGATATTGGTGAGGGTGGATTGTTTTTCTTAGATGCGCCAGGAGGCACTGGAAAAACTTTTCTATTGAATTTACTTTTAGCTCAAATTCGGAAAGACAAAGGAATAGCTGTTGCTGTAGCTTCCTCTGGAATTGCAGCAACGCTGCTCGATGGAGGTCGCACGGCACATTCGGTACTTAAACTCCCATTAAATTTACATCATGAGGAAATTCCAGTTTGTAACATCACAAAAAACAGCGATCGTGGCCGAATGCTACAGCAATGCAAGTTGTTGGTGTGGGATGAGTGCACAATGTCACATAAAAAAGCAATCGAGGCGCTCAATCGGACTCTGAAAGATATCAGAAGTAACCCGAGTTTAATGGGTGGGATGATAGTGTTGCTTGCGGGTGATTTTCGACAGACACTACCTGTCATCACTAGAGGCACTCCAGCAGATGAGATAAATGCATGTTTGAAAGCGTCTACATTATGGATACATGTAAAAAAAATTTGTCTCACTAAAAACATGCGAGTACAACTACATAATGATACGCAATCGGGGCAATATGCAGCTGCTCTATTGAAAATCGGTGAAGGTCGAATGACTACAGACGCTAACGGTATGATTACATTAAATCAAGAATTCTGTAATGCTGTCCACAACTTGGAAGATCTTAAAAACAACGTCTATCCCGGTTTAGAATATAACATGAGGAATAGAGAATGGCTGTGTGAAAGGGCAATATTGGCACCGACTAATGAAATCGTGGGACAGATCAATGAAAGAATGATGTCACATGTGCAAGGCGATGTTGTCGAATATTTGTCAGTAGATATTGTCATGGACAGTGAACAGGTGACGTCTTATCCTACTGAGTTTCTAAATTCTTTAGAGCTGTCAGGAGTGCCGTCTCATAAGCTGAGACTGAAAGTTGGGGTTCCAGTTTTATTAATGAGAAATCTCGAAGCACCTAGACTATGCAACGGGACTCGATTGCAAATTACGCACCTAGGACGCAATATTATTAGAGCAAATATAATGACAGGTATAGCTAAAAATCAAGAAATTTTGATTCCACGCATCCCCATGATCCCTACAGATATACCGTTTCAATTTAAAAGAATCCAGTTTCCCCTCAAACCAGCCTTCGCAATGACCATTAATAAAGCGCAAGGCCAAACCCTCAAAGTAGCAGGTGTCCATTTAGAGAAAAACTGTTTTTCACATGGCCAACTGTACGTGGCCTGCTCGCGAGTGTCGAATCCAAGCAATCTCTACATTTTAACAAATTATGATAAAAAAACTGCAAATGTTGTTTACAAAAATGTTTTAAATTAGTCATAATTCACATTTAAATTAGTATGTATGTAGGTCATTAAAAAATATTTTTGTATTTATATTTTCTTTTTGTTTTTTTATTTGTAAAAGTTACTTTATAAGTCAATGTTTTTGACATGTTATTTCTTATTATTATTTTTGTATTTTATTTTGAATGCTATTTATTTTTTTTTATTTTTTTATGTTTTTATTTATTTATATTTTCTTTTTGTTTTTTAATTTGTAAAAGTGACTTTATAATTCAATGTTTTTGACACGTTATTTCTTATTGTTATTTTTGTATTTGATTTTGAATGCTATTTATTTTATTTTCTTATTTTTATTTTTTTATGTTTTTATATTTTTGATTTTATTTTTTTATATAATTATATTTTCTTTTTTTTTTTTATTTGTAAAAGTGACTTTATAATTGAATGTTTTTGACATGTTTTTTCTTATTATTATTTTTGTATTTGATTTTGAATGCTATTTTTTTTTGTTTTCTTTTATATTTTTATTTATTTATATTTTCTTTTTGTTTTTTTATTTGTAAAAGTGACTTTATAATTCAATGTTTTTGACATGTTATTTCTTATTATTATTTTTGTATTTGATTTTGAATGCTATTTTTTTTTCTTTTATATTTTTATTTATTTATATTTTCTTTTTGTTTTTTTATTTGTAAAAGTGACTTTATAATTCAATGTTTTTGACATGTTATTTCTTTATTTTATTTTGAATACTATTTATTTTATTTTTATATGTTTTTATTTTTTTTATTCTTTATTATTGCTATATATGATTTTGTGATTCCATACCATACCATCATAATAATATATTACCTTTGTTCAAAGCAAGTAAATGATTTCTGATTCTGATTGACAAAAACTAATTTCACGCGGGCGAAGCCGCGGGCGGAAGCTATAGGCTATATAGTATCACGCTATGACTAATAGGAGTGGAGCAGTAATTAAATATGTTTAAAAAAGTGACGCGTTTTTTCGCCGCCCAACGAAGTGGGCACGGGTCAGCTAGTACCTTTATAAAATCGAAATAAACAGTCAAAAACATTTGAATAATTGGGAATATATTTCACTAAATCTGTACAATTATTTCACAACAAAATTGTTCTTATATTTCTGAGATCCAAGGTGCAGAATTTTTTTCTGGTCGCCGGATTGAGTGTTCTAATTATTTGACCGTAACTTTTTTTCTATGCTTTTCACAATTTTTTTATCTACGCCGTTTTCTTTTCACAATTTTTTCCTAAATCATTCTTAAATTTCGTCATATTTGGACTAACTTTTTAAAAAGAACACTCACACCACACGCACATCTACATGCGTACACACACACCTACAGTCCTACATGCACACACGTGGGCGCGGGAGCTAGTTTTCTTCCCATAACTTTAAAATTTAAATCAGTCGTCTCCCGCCTCCCGGTCGTTGGATCGCTTACAATCACTAGTGCCAAATATTTACTTCGTTCGGTGTTCATGTTAGTGAAAAAATAAAATGGCGCCACAATTAACACCACAGCAAAGGCAAATAATTGTAGTTCTACGAGAAAGTGGTTACAGCATTAAGGAAATAGAAAGAAGAACTGGATTAACGGTGAGTGTCACAGGAAACATTTTTTAAATTATTGTTTAAAATAAATGCATATTAATATTCTGTCTGTTTATCTAAATAACGGTAAACCATCTTGGTATTCCTTTTTACATTATAGAAGCATTTAAAAGAAAAGATAAACTAGGTAATAGTTGTATTACAGTTCAATAACAGAGAGATAACTCTATGTTATTTACTCTACTCTTTTTTATTAGACCTTTATTTAATTACCTAAACAGACCTAGAGTTGGTAATAATATAATAATATAGAGGAAGGTTGTGTTTCTTTGGGCTCATTAAAATCTTCAGTTATCACATTGTTACAGTTACGATTATTTATTGAATCTTGTTAAGTTAATACATTTTGGCAAATGACGGAGTGAAACTTGGTTTGGTTTGAAATAGGTGTTAGGACAATATATAGAAGACATTTTATGTTACTAGTTACTAGGCAGCTGAATTAAATTGATATATTTGGTTTAAAGTTTATTAAACATGACAGGCTCGGTAGACTGGCGTTAGTGTAATCGGCTGCCCTGCATGAGGTCGTGGGTTTGAATCCCACGCAGGATATTAATTATTTTTAGAAACTTACTATAATTATTGTTTTAGAGAACTACTATTCATTTCTGGTTGCGACGAAATGAGGAAACCGGGTGCGATTTGACGCCTCATCACCGGCAACTTTATCAAAGAGCTACCACCGCTGACCAAGATTTGAACATTGTCGCCGCGCATACTAGACAGCCTCTCTTGAGTAGGTACGCTAGTTACAGCTACTACATATAATGTAAGTTTATTTCTATTATTTGTCAAGGCATTATAATTTTATTTAAAAAAGAGGTAAGTAATAATTTACCGAACTATGAACTTGTGCTCGTTAATTTCTTTTTCTATACTTATATAGATAATTTCCGCACTAGGAATTAATTACTCTTATGTCGCGGGGACTTTTACAAACATTTAAAAGCTTACACAAAGTCCAGACTCAGGACAATAATTTGTTCACACAAACAATTAAGCTGTGTGCGATTCGAACCCACGACATCGTGCATGCGCACTACTGCGCTTGCACTACTGACCGCGCCTCCTTTATACCTACCTGTTTGTTTTTATAACATATAACATAACAGACGAATAGACACCTTATGGTAAGCGATTATAACCACCCATGGAAGAGCGGCGCCCGGGCGCCCATGGTGCCAACGCGTGCTTTGCCTGTCTCTTCCACAAGAAGCCCTCGTTTGAGCCTCTGAAATCTGTTCCAAAGATAATTCCTTTAACCTTTTGCAACAATTTAAATACTTACATAAGTTCAAATTAAAAACATTTAAACTTTGTAAGTATTGATAATTTTTATCTATACTAATATTATAAAGAGGTAAAGTTTGTGTGTTTGTTTGTTTGTGTGTTTGTGTGTTTGTGACGTTGTAGGGGGTAATCTCTGGATCTACTGAACCGATTTCAAAAATTCTTTCTGTGTTGAATAGTCCATTTATCGGGGAGTGTCATAGGCTATGTAGCATCACGCTATGACTAATAGGAGTGGAGCAGTAATGAAATATGTTTATAAAAGGGACGCTAAAAAACGTTTATTTTGCTTCTGCTGCTTAAACGTCTGGAGATATACTGAAATGATGTATTAGAGAATTGTACCTTTAAAAAAGTTTTACAATTAAGTCAGCGATAGCATATATCTATCTTCTAAGGTTGACTCACGACGACCTTTTTTATAATAATCAAATTTGATTTAAATAAATGCATTGTTTGTAAAGGTATTTTGTGTATATGGTATTGACTATTGTATATAGGAAAAATTTTATCAACACTATACTTTTTAGGCAATTGAAAAACCTTTTTTTGGGATGCGCAATTATTGTGGAATCGTACTTACACCAGCTCAGTACGGGAAATTTGGTATAACCGTCGAAAACAAGAACGTGTTTAACTACACACGTGACACGGAGCAGTTCCGCGAAAAGTTATGGTTCTCTTTTGGCTACGACGAATCTTTGTTCCTTATCGTTGATAGGGGACAAGAATCAATACAGAAATCAATCGACTCAGGTATCGTCTACGACGCACGCAGCGTGGTTATGGAATCCTGGGACGCATCGACTTTTTATGACTTCATTCAAGGAATAATATACGGCGACGTTCATAGAATCTACTTATGTAACAAAATTCGCGACGTGCTCGCATCCGCTAAATCGTTTCGCTGGTGCGGAGCTGAGTCCGAGTCGATTCTGCATCCATCCATCTGGCGTAACGCGGTGGAGGTTTGTGGTCTAAATCGCCCCGGAATGTATATTGATTTCTCCGGCTCACGTTTGGGGAAGCCTCTACTACCGATCGTCGGCGACCTCAGTGATGTCTTTTTAAGAAAATCTCTCACTATTGACGAATTGGGACAAAGAAAGCTTTTTTCAATAATGCTTCCTGCTCTTCTCCCTGGCGCGGATTTGATATACGTTGGATCTGCTCCTGGCAGCGGCTGGCTGGAGGCTGTTTCAATCAGTGGCTTCACTGGAAAAATATACTCTTTCGATCCTCGTCCTTTAGAGGTCAATGAACTACCTCCCAATGTTCAACACTTTGAGCAAATGATATCTTCGTTTGATGATATTATAGGAAAAATTACAAGAGATAAAAATCATGTGTTTATTTGGGATGTGAGAAGTGATTCGAGCAGTCCAGATGAACGCCGTCAGATTTTGGCGCGAGAGGCATTTCTGCTAAACAGCATTCTGTCTCATGTATCATTTCATGAATATGTATTTTACACACAGATAAAAATAAACCTATCGAGTCTATCGCAATATTTACTTCCCTCTAATGGGGTGTTCTATCCCCAACCTTTCACTCTGTCGAGAGACATTCTAGAGACCAGATTCGTCTCATTTATCTCCGATACTCCTTGCGACCTAATCGGACTTGCCCCTGAAAGCGTTCTAAACTTCTCTAATACCATGTACACACTTAAAGATAAATTCGTCTCTGGTGAAATTAGTGACGCGCACTTATTCACTAATTTTCTTACATCCCGTTTTCGAACCTGTGACTATATTTCCAGTCCTCCTTCTAGAAATTGCGAGAGTGAGATCGTCCTTTTTTCTATTAATTGGAACGAGCCGTCACGCGTTATCACATACATTAACTCGTTAAAAGAAAGAAATGTCCATTTTATTATTAGTTTCTTCATTGGTGAGGCGTTGCGTTCTGGAGAACATAGATTTCCAGAACTAGAGGTACTTTCCACTTCAAAATGTACGTTTTTCGACTCGCGACTTTTGATCAAAGCGAAATTATCGCATCTATACTTTGTTTGCGATCAATTCATCATAGAACTCTTTAAAAATGAACTTCTCACTTCTGAAACCTTCATGATTAAGAAGACGGAGTTCTTGCTACATTCAAAAGGACTTATAGGGCTATATGATAGACACCGCCACGAGGAAGCTCGACAGCAGGGTTTCTCTTTCGTTAAATTTCCGCTACCTTTTTCTCTAGGCGAGGAGCTAATTTCTCCGTCTGGACACGCTGCGAGAATGGTGGTCGAGTTTGGGTTGGGAAGAGTATCGATAGCACTCTTTTTCCAGAAAATACTTTCGAACTTCTCGCGCGTTAACGTGACTTTCATTTCGAAACGTAGCTTCTGTGAAGTTACGACATTAGGATCCTCTTGGATCAATAGCTTCGTTAAAATCTCAAAGCCAGTATTACACTCACTTGAACGATCGAGCGCTGCACTATGGCATAGCGTCGATGAGTGGGTAATCGGAGCGATTTCGGGAGAACGTGTCTACAGAGAACTTACTGGTCGTGAATCTCAAAAAGTTTCCAAATACATTAACGATTTACTATCTGTCTGCGTCATACGAAAACATCATGGAGAAGAGATAAGAAAATTTTTAGAGTCGAACTATGGCACGATGAAGCCGCTTTCCCGAATCGCCTCACGCGATCGGAATAAATTAAGAATTGATATCAACCTTAACATGCCTCCATTCGAGGCCGCTTCACTGATTTACGAACGCGAAAATAGAAGAAGTAGAACAAATGATTGGGTTAGATTCTTTCTACAGGATAATAAAAATGATGATGTGTGGCGCATTGGTATATCCATACTCAAACTGGATACCATAGCGCGTGATGTAATCATTCATAAGGAATTCGTGAGCGCCATCTCTCCGAATTACTTGGGGCATGATGATTCAAAGAACACGTTACTTGAACTACTTTTACTATCGCTACGCGACCACGTATCTGAAAGAGAAAAATTCGCGCTTTCTATACCGCATTATTGGCGTAACGACCATCACCCCGAGTATTCTGTGCTACGTAGTTCTTTACATCAGCTCGACTTCGGGGGTCGTTCCTTCGAGGATATTATAGCATTGTGTCGACAGGTATCCGAAACATTATTTACTCCCGACTCCTCTATCCCTCTAGTGGATCTAACTAATTATGAGGAATTGGTTGTCGATCTAGCTGCTCGCAGGTGGCAATTCGATTTTTGGGATGCACGAGTTGTAACGCGTAGCATGCTCGCTAATACAGGAGAATATGTCATCAATAAGAAATACGTCGATATTGAAAAATATCTTGCTGCAAATACCAAACTTATCGCGAATGAAACTTCACTGTACAGAAATAATTTGATGAGCACTTTCAAATCAAAGTTTCCGTACGCTTTTCCGTAGGATTTCTCTTCCTTTTGTTGTATCCTTGAATCACGGCTTATTGTTGTATATGTGTACAAAAAAAAAAAAAAAAAAATAAAAAAAAAAAAAAAATAACAAAAAAAAAAAAAAAAAAAAAAGATGAGGGCGCAAGTCGCGACACGTTAAACATCTAGTTCCGTATTTAGTGCTTTAAAAAATATTAAATAAACGTAAATATAGATCTGTGGTATACTAAATTAATCCTATAGGTCTAAGTGATAAGTGAGAACGTTATCTAGCAAAAATACTTTGCCTGTGAAAAGTTATAGTGCGCATAAATATACTGAGACTCAATACGAAAAACTTAGTGAAAATCAAAATATTCTTTCAAATACTGTTGTGTATTGCAATTTAACGAACCCAGCAATTATTACTAATAAATACAACCTATAAACAGTGTCCAAATAAGTGAAAAATAAAAAATCACCTAAAATAATACAAATAAAAGTTCGTTTTTTATTCAAATATTTGTAAACAGTGCCAAATAGAATATTGAAGAAACAAACTAAGAAGATACCCACTTTAAAAAATACAACATTATTTATCAATATAAGCCCTACCAAATTCTGGACTGCATCTTTATTACAAGTCAGTGACCTTTTAATAATTAATTTACTATAATAATTAAAAAGAATATATAAAATTACAAGACGAAAATATACAGAAGCAACGCCATCTAACGCCAAGTAGTGAAACTACCTAGCTAGATAGTTACGTAGAAACTACTGTAAGATTCAATTGATTAGAAGCTAAGAAGTGCAACAAATTATTCACCAGAGGTCGCTACGAGTACAAAAACTAATAACATAAGAACAAAATGCCATCTACATCCTCCGAGTGCGCGGGCTGTAAACAAAAGCTATTGAACGTAGATTGTCTTACCTGCGTACAATGTAAATGTAAATATGACCTAGAATGTGGAAACATACAAAAAAAACGATTTAACTCCATGAAAACCCTTGATCTTAAAAAATGGAAATGCCAAGCCTGTCTATGTAAGGTACCCAAAACCGGCAACATAGATACTCCTGTACGTCAAATTCAACGAGAGATCATTACCTCACCTTTGGATGAGAATAACGTTACCCAAAGAATGAAACCGTCAAGGACCATAAATGATACGTCTGATTCTGATGACTTGAACTTTTTAGGCGACACTATATGCGGAGAAAGCAGATTCATGTCTAGCAATAACTTACAAACGAATATAACACTGGATAACCTGAGCGAAATAATAATTTTACGTCTGCGGGAAAATAACGAGTCCATCATCACAGAACTGAAAACTACAATAGAGTTGGAGATTAACAAAGCCATAACACATTTAAAAGAAGATATTAACCTCAAAATTAATGACTTAAGTAAGAAAAATGAGAAACGAAAAGATGAAATTCAACATATTAACGACATAATAAAAAATCTAAAAGATGAAAATGAGAAGCTAAAACAAGAAATTTACAACTTAAAGAGCACGTCAATACATCCAACAACTCAACTAAATGAAAATAACAGTAAGAAAATTGTTCTGTTTGGCCTCACGGAGTACCAGAACGAGTCAGAGTGTGATTTATTGAACACATTAGTAGACCTTTTCAGTGACATCCAAAATGTAAATCTGACGGGCTACATAGAGAGTGTACATAGAGTTGGTAGGAAAAATACAAAAAATCGACCCCTGGTAATAGAACTGCTAAGTAAAAGAATGAGTAAATATATCACAGACAATAATTACTGTTTTAGAGGAACCGGATTCTCGGTATCCGAATTTTTAAACGAAAATGCACGTAAAGAACGACAAACGTTAAAAGCTGAAATGATTACAGCAAGAAAGAATGGCCATTATGCCATAATAAGAAATAATAAATTATATGTGGATGGTAAATTGACAATCACATCGAGTAAAACCCCCCGAAAAAACCTTCATTCAACACAAGCCGACCAGTCAATCTCTACAAACCTACCAAACAGCAATTTCCGCGACTGTCCTGTAGACTCAAACCATTCCTTTCGTTCGTAATGAGTGTTATGATCATAAAACTATTCTATTCCAAAATACTCAAAGCCTGTACAATAAAATACATATTTTAGAAGCATTCCTTGTAGAAAAACCAATATTTAAAGCCATATGTATAGTAGAAACGTGGCTTACTCAAGAAAAATTAGAACTAATTAAATTCTCCGGATATAATATAGTAACGTCCTACTGTAGAAAGTCACGAACAGGTGGTGGTGTCTGTATTCTACTACAAAAAGATACCAACTATACTGAGAGGACTGATATTTCTATGTTATCGATTGAGTATGTTTTGGAAGTATGTGCTATAGAGTTACATGTTGAAAATATATTACTTATTACTATGTATTGGAATAGAAGAGAGGAAGAACTTTTTTACTGTCAAATGAAGCAAATTCTTAATTATGTCAATAATAAATTTAATAAGCGTAATATTATCATAGGAGGCGATTTTAATATTAATATTTTAAATAATAACTTAAAAACAACCAAATTCTTAGACTTTATGCGAGAATACAAGTTTACACAACAAATAAAACATCCTACACGAACAACTTCGACCACATCTACGTGTCTAGACCTAATTTTCACAAATTTTCCTACACTGCCACATTATACTACAGTTGAAGAGTATGGCTTTTCAGACCATAGTGCAACCCTTATCCATATAGCATTGCCCCAACAATTAAACCAAACAGTGTGGTATACGAATAAAAGATTATTTACAGAAAAAAATATACAGTTATTTAAAGAAGAACTACATAATATAAAATGGTCTGATGTAATAAATTGTTACCAAAATATAAATGAAAACTACAATTGCTTTAATATGATTTTAATAAAAACCCTTAATAAATGTATACCTATCCAAAAAATTAAAATAAATAGGAATTTTAAAAAACACTGGCTAACAACGGGTATTAAAAAATCATGCCGTAATAAAAGATTACTCAAAATACTTACATTGAAAACAAAAAGTCCGGTTTTAATAGAACAT
Source organism: Schrankia costaestrigalis (assembly GCA_905475405.1). Lineage (NCBI taxonomy): Eukaryota > Metazoa > Arthropoda > Insecta > Lepidoptera > Erebidae > Schrankia > Schrankia costaestrigalis. The sequence continues at coordinate 11,890,341 of FR997851.1, forward strand.
TACAAAAAATATGAAAAAATACTTAAAAAAACTGTCACTACATCTAAAAAAATACACTACATAAATAGAATTAAAAAGTCTAAAAATAAGGTTATAACTATGTGGAATGTCATAAATGAGCGCACAAACAAAAAATTAAACAAAGAAAAATGTAATTTAGAAATAAGTGTAAATAATGTGTTATACTCAGATCCGAAGCAGGTTGCGAACGCCTTTAACTCTTTCTTTGCGTCTGTCGGCCAGGGCGATTCATTATCAGAAGATAACAACCAAAGTACTACCCGTGTGCTACAACCTAGTGAAAATACAATGTTTTTGAGACCTGTGGAGCCCCGTGAAGTATACGGCATTATAAATAACCTTAAAAACAAAAAGAGCTCTGGTTGTGATGAGCTTCCACCTTTTCTAATTAAAAAGTGTGCGGAAGAATTGACTCTGCCATTCTACTTGTTAATTAATCAATCTTTCGAAGAGGGTATTTTCCCGGACCTATTAAAAGTTGCAATAATCAAACCCGTTCACAAAAAGGACTCAAGAAAAGATCCAAATAATTACCGACCTATAGCCCTTTTACCAACCGCTTCAAAAATATTAGAAAAAGCAATGTGTAATCGAGTGTATTCATTTTGTGAAAAGTACAAGCTTTTCCACGAGTCACAACACGGATTCAGAAAAATCTACTACTCTAGCAGTCTATACATACATACAGGGAGCTCTTAACACAATAGATAGGAAAGAATACGCCGTGGGTATTCTTTTAGACATGACGAAAGCCTACGATAGAGTTACATATGATATTTTACTGTCTAAGTTATATGGAATAGGTATACGTGGAAAAGCACACGAGTGGTTCCAATCGTATTTACAAAATAGGGAGCACTTAGTTGAGATTGAACATCATAACCAAAACAGTAGAGAGATAGAGCATATTCGATCAAGTAGGGTTAAAATTAGTTCTTCAATACCACAGGGTAGTGTCATTGGATGTCTGTTATTCCTAATTTATATAAATGACCTTCCAAAAACCATCCAAGGTCCCTGTGTATTGTTTGCCGATGACGTTTCCATGCTAGTTTCATGCAAAAACAACATAGATTTAAATGTAAAACTTGAAGCCTCACTAAACAACACCATAGAATGGATGACTCAGCATAATCTGGAAATGAACTACTCAAAAACGAAAATAATTACATTCCACCCACACCAAAAATCACCATTAAATATAGATTTTAGATACAAGGGAACTAAAATAGATGTAGTAAGAGACTTTTGTTTGCTTGGGTTAACAATAGACACACACATTAACTGGAAATCCCATATTCAAAAAATAAAATCAAAACTTTCAAGCTTCTCGTATGCTCTTCGAGAAGTAAAGAAGACAACTGATTTCCAAACCGCGCTAACAACGTACTACGCTTACGCCTATTCTTGGCTAAACTATGGGATTACCTTATGGGGAAACAGCACTGACGCCCCTGCTCTATTCACTATGCAAAAAAAGCTAATAAGAATTCTTGTTAATATAGATGACACAGAAAGCTGTAAACCTTACTTCCAGCAACATAAAATATTAACCCTCACTAGCCTATACATACTAGAGACATGCAAATTCGTTAGAAATCACAAAGACTTTTACACTACCCGAGAAGATATTGACACAAAATATACTCTGAGATACAGAAATAGATTGAACTTGCCTGCGTCTCGATTACAAGCTCATGCAACTAGTCCATATGTAATGTCAATAAAAATTTATAATAAGTTACCCAACATCCTAAAAAATGAAGAAAAACACAACACCTTTATCTATAAATTAAAACTACTCATGATACAAAAATGTTATTATAATTTGAATGAATATCTGAACGACACACTATAATTAAGAAGAGAATTACATCATACAAGGCCCTTACATGATATGAAAAATTATTCCATTGGTATATTATAACAATTGCATTTAATATAATAAATAATATAATAATTTAATTAACTATATTAATAAAAATATATTTTTCAATACAATTAAAATATAGGTAATACAATTGAATAATTGTTTTGATTAACTATATTAATAAAAATAAATATTTATTACATTACAAATGAAATACAATACAATAAAATAACTAATAAAATAATTTAATTAACTATAATAATAAGGAATATATAATTACAAATAAACTACAACACAATAGAAAATGATTGACATAATTTACTTTTTAATTATATAATTATTTTATTTAAACATAATATATCGACGCGCTTTTCTTCCTCTCTTCTATATAATATGCCGTGCCCTACAGGGTCCATAATTGTACCTAACATTATTTTAATAAGACCTGTAACTAACATTATGGAGTGCAATAAAATGAAATTGAAATTGAAATTGAAATTGACCCTTACCAAAATAAATACGTTAATCATTATACTTATTTAATTCTAAACAATATTGTCCTTTACAGCGATGAGATCCGATTATTAGTTTGAAAGATATCTCAGTTTTAAAATAATGCGCGAATAACGTAAAATATCTGTCTAACGCGATGTTAGTAGGCAAAGAGTATATTATATATTATTATACGGGAAAAGAGAGTCCTCTCGTGTGAAATTTGTGCAACACATTTTGAAGCGCAGTCTGTATTTTTGAACGAGAACTATAATTTATACGTATATGTATAACTAGGTATAGATGAACATGTATAGCTATCTAGCGATATAGGTATAGTATACCTTTATACTAATCATTCTTGGTGTTATTGTAAATTATTACCAAACTTTAGTTTTTACAAGAGTAAAAACTAAATATGTTTGGTAATAATTTACAATGACACCAAGAATGAATTAGTATATACAAGAGTAAAAACTAAATGGGTTTGGTAATAATTTACCCGGATATAGAAAAATAAAAAACATGAAATAATCAAAAAAGCTTTATTTTCTATTTTTATAATTTTTATGTTTGTCATAGTATGCTAGAGCTGCCAACTTTACTTCATCAACTCCCTCGTACTTCAACTTTCCGGCCAAAATTCGATTGATTGATCTACACCAGCTATATATTAAAACATTTATTGTTGAATTTGTGAACATTTCATAGATCTTTTCTTTATGTTCAGGACATTTAAATGGATTTAAAACTAACATCTGGACAAATGAAATAATGTTAAATTTTATTTTATTTTTAGGCACATTTTGTTTCAGAAAAGAGATGGCTAAGCTCTGAATTTCTTTGAAAAACAATTCTATTTCTTTACTAGGATAACAAAGCCATCTCTTTTGTTTGTACTCCTTGGCACGGATAAAAATATTGTTAACATTTTTGTCGTCTAATAATGAAACTCCTACAAGTTTCACAACCTTTAACAACATTTTTAAAACATTTTTTTAAGACCCATCCACAAACATAGTTGCTTTGACCAGCATCAGTTTCATGTTGCTGATCAAAGCAAATTTCATTATTATAGTGTATATTCGTTTCTTCAGAAACAGGAGGAGCCTCAATGTTTTCTTTTAAAAAGAAATCTAAACTTAAAAGACATTTATTTAAATCTTCTTCACAATTTGCTCCCTTGGAATGAGGCGCGGTGAAGTTATTTAATAGCAAGGCTTTAAACACCCCTTCGAAAGCCACAGTATTAGGTGCAATATTTCTCGCACCATAACTCCTAATGTTTCCGAAGAAATTTTCTAATGGGTCTTGATTAAAGTTTCTAGTTATCATTGCATCAAGTCCATATTTACGAGACAATACCTGCCAAAGAGTTTCCATGCCTTCTATTGTTTTTATTAAATTTGTCACAGATGGTACAACTGTCTCAACCAATCGGATTCTGTTACCAACTTTAACATGTTTTATATATTTTAAACTTTTTAAAATAATCTTACTATTCTGCCAAAGTTCGTGGTGAGGTGAATTATTCTTGACAGGCCCTTTATAAACTTTGCCATTAGGGATGGAAAAACTGCTAACATTTAACGAATCAAACAAATTATCAAGTAACAAAGTCAAATCCACCAACTGCCGGCATTCCATCGGTAGGTCGCCTCTTGCAGTCAAATGTTCGGTCACAACAGCAACACTGTGACTAAATAGCTGTGTTGCTGACTTGACCCGCATTTTATTAACTTTATCTTTATTTACGTGTTCTTCTGTTATTTTATTAAGGAGTCTGAGCTCCCCATACGATTTGTCGGCATTATAAACCATTTGATAATAATCCCACTTAATTGTTTTTTTCTGATTACAGCTAACGTATGTCAGGTCTTTTGTCATTAAATTATTTCTTAAGCCTTTAAGAAGATGAGGGGTGTCATACAGAGGGACTATGCTGGTGCCTTTTATTCTTATAACCTCATGACGCCACTCTCTTCCATTTCGTAAATACATGGCTTTACTTTCTTGAACCAGTTCATTTATGGCACTCACATTAACTGGGCTTTGATCACAAACTGTGTTTACCACAATAAGACCTGCTTCTATATATTTTATGACAACATTTTTTATCATATTTTTTAATTGTACTTTAGTTAAGCTATTGGTAAAATAATAACATATTGGCTGCTTAAAATTGTTTTTCACTCCCTTCACCATGAAAACGAGTACATGGTCAGAAAACATTGCCTTTGGATTTGAAGTAAAGCCTTCTAATTGATCTTTATGTACTGAATAAAAAATCTGAGGTGTAATTGACATTTCGTCAAATATAAGGCTACATAAGCGGTCCGGGGCTTCTTTATTCAATAAATCCTGTTTTATTTTTTCAAATATAACATGATTTAAGCCAGGCGATAATTTTATTTGACTTAGTAAACGTTTCATTGCTTTACTTGAAGGAAGTGTAAAAAGTTTGTATAGTAGTCTATAGCATTTAGGACTTTTTTTGTACAGTGACAAACTTAAAATTTTCTCTTCAATAGAAAAACGCCTTCCTTTTGATTTTTTAGTTGTTTGTCGTTGCATGTTCGTAAATAATTGAGCAGGTTTAGTCATACGTTTTGTAACTTCTTTAAACGCTATATTTTCGGCAAATTTATGTCCATTAGCCAATCGTTCTTTGAACAGTTGGCCCCTTTTGCGCAAACGACTTGCTTCAGCTTGTAAGCACCTGATCTTCTGCTGGAGCGGTCTTGTAAAGTTATGAACACCAAAGGGCTTGAAAAGAACACCTGAAAAACCAAATAATAATAATTAAAAAAAAACTCTTAAATCTGTTTGTAATATATCCTGCTAGAGAGATTTATTCTAAGATTTATTTAAATAACACTACTTCTACGTCTTTTGTTTCAGAGCATAATTATATTGAGATAGGATAGTATTAGCATTGCACATAATCCAAGCATTTATAATGGACCTTCAGGTGACAGGCTTTTGCATACTATTAGTTCTCGTTCGATCGTTCTAGCCCTTATCATCCCCCTGTTGGGCAAAGACCTTGACCAATGAAGGCCAGTGTTTTTGTGCCCTATCTACCTCATCTCGCCACCTCCTACGTGGTCTGCCGCGACGCCGATTTGATGAATCTGGGCACTACTCGGTGGTCATTCTGGTCTATAGGTCAGGCATGCGGCAGCCCAGTCCCACTTCAGTTTGGCCGCATTGTATGCAACATGCGTGATCTGTGTCTTGGAGTGTGTTTGTTGGTATTGTGTTTCGGACTTTGTCCGTTAACCTGACACTATTTCTGATATTATTTCTGATTGACTAAATCTTTATAATCACATTATGAGTAGGTAAAGATAACGTGAATATAACAATTACCTTTAACAGGCCTTTTTGTTCTAGTTTTACTTAGTGCGCTATAATTATGTTCCACCAATACATTAGGTACAGCAGTGTTACTTTCATCTGAAAAAAAAAACAAAAAGAAAATTTAAACATCTGTAAGTAAAGAATCATCATAACAGCCCATTAATGTCCCACTGCAGGGACGGGCCTCCTCCCGTGACGGAGGGTTACTTGGCCTACTAATACCACGGTGGCCAGACGGATTGGTATAGGGTTTAATTTCAAGTTTTCCTTCTTTTTATTTCGTAAAGATAGTAGTTACGGTTATTCCCTTAGTCGGTTTTTACTACACCCATGGGATAAGATGGGGTGGTGACATATTGTATTCTTACTCCGTCACCACACGGATATAAGTAAAAAATAAATTTACCCATTTCAAAGGTGTAGTAAGTTTAAACTTATGTAGTAAAATACAAATAGAATATACAATAGAATACAAAATTAACTAACTTTTTACAAACTTTTATCATTTAAAGAAAGAAAGAAGATAATAATACATACAATATTAATAATATAACATTTAATATCTATCTATATATATATACTTATAATAATGCTGAATATTTGTTTATTTGGGACTGGAACCATCAGCCGTATTTAAATAATTGTTTTTGTGTTTCATAGCCTACTTCTTCTAGAAGATTATAGGTTTTTCTCAAATAAATATTACATATATAGAGCAAGAAATATGGGGGATAAGTTTGTAATAACTTTTTATTGCGTATTTCGATTTGTTTTAAATTTACGCAGAAAAACAATAAGAATATAATTATGAACATGCAGCGCAATCTTTTGGCAGGTGGGTGGAAACACCGGGACTAAAAAATTAAGTAAGAAATGTTAAATGGTACCTGAAGTAAAAGCAGTAGGTGTTTGTAGAATATCAGCACCAATGGTGGGAGCAGGTTCTATAACCTCAGCGGGAGCAGGTATATTACTGCTACCTAAAACATAATTATAAAATTATTATTTGTTATGTACAGCTAGGTTCAAACTTGTTATAGGATCAGAGGCATCAGTAATAGAAAATTAAGAAAGAAAGAAAGAAAGAAAGAAAAATTAGTTTATTCACGTAAGATATAAAAATACCGCGTGTGAAGGTCGTTTTATAGTGATCACATAATATGCTCGTCTAACTTAACGGCTAAGTTTACTGAGGGTTCGGAACACGACCATGTCAGAGAAGACACCCACAAGAAACTCTGCTGGGTTCCTATCGCTCTTTTGGTGATCACTTCACAAATATTATTTTATTTAGTAAACAGGACAATTCAGATCCAAGCATTTTTATCGTTTAAGTAATCCTTTACACTATAATATGATTTCGATATTAACTTATGTTTAATAAAAGATTTAAATTTATTAACTGAAAATTCTTTAACTTCCCTAGGGAGCTTATTATAAAAACGAATACCATTACCAGCGAAAGAATTACTTATTTTATGAAGCCTAGTGTGGAGAACAGCAAGTTTATTTTTATTTCTAGTGTTAACATTATGTATATCACTCATTTTTTTATATTTGTTAATATTTTTGTGTACGTACATTAAATTATCAAATATATACTGGCAATGCACAGTCATAATCTTAATTATTTTAAATTTATCTCTAAGAGACTCTCTTGGGCCCATATTATATATACAACGTATCGCTCTTTTTTGCAAAACAAATATTGTGTTAATATCAGCCGCACTACCCCACAACAGAATACCATACGACATTATGCTATGAAAATAACTAAAATAAACTAGCCTAGCTGTGTCTATATCTGTTAACTGACGTATTTTTTTTACTGCGTATGCTGCTGAAGAAAGCCTACCTGACAATTTTTCAATATGGGGGCCCCATTGTAATTTATTGTCTAAAGTAATGCCTAGGAATACTGTAGTGTTAATTATTTCCAGTTCCTCATCATTGATTTTAACTATTGGTTTTATATCAAGAACGTTTGGCATGGTAAATTTTATGCATTTTGTCTTTGTTTTATTTAGAGACAAATTATTTGAACTGAACCAATATACTATTTCCAAAAGAGAATTATTTATGTAGTCTACCGCAGGTTGTCGTCTATTAATTTTAAAAATAAAGGATGTATCATCGGCAAACAAAATTATCTCGGGGTTCTTTTTAACTAAATTTGGCAAATCGTTTATATATATAAGAAATAGAAATGGTCCTAGTATTGAGCCTTGTGGTACCCCCATTGTAACAACTGATCCGGGCGAACGCTTACCATTTACATCTACTTTTTGTACTCTATCGCTTAAATATGATTTCATTATACCTAAAGCAGAATCTCTAACACCATAGTGACCTAATTTCCTTAGTAAAGTCTCGTGATCGACACAATCAAATGCTTTGGATAAATCGCAAAAAACGCCAAAAGCATCCTGTGACTCCTCCCAAGCCTCAAATATGTGTTCTACTAAATTAACTCCGGCATCGGTAGTTGAACGACCACGTGTAAATCCAAATTGTCTATCGTGAAGCAAAACATTCTTATTAAAGTGACTAATTAATTGATTAAGAATTAGTTTTTCAAATATCTTACTAAACGCAGGCAACACAGATATTGGTCTAAAGTTTGAAGGATCTAAATTACTACCTGATTTGAAAAGAGGTGTTATTTTACTTGGTTTCATAAGGTCTGGGAATATACCTAGGTCTATACTGATATTAAAAATAAAAGCTAATTCCGGTGCAATGATGTCTATAACTGTTTTTAAAATGCTAACAGAGATTCCCCATAGATCAGCTGTTTTCTTAACATTTAGAGAATTAAAAGTTTTAATAATGTCAAGTGGGCTAACATGACTAAATTTAAATGTTTCGTTACAATGTGGTACATTTTCTTGTAAGAGAGTGATAGCCGCATGGGGTGAGGAGTTCAAAGATTTGGTAATATCTATTGAAATATTGGTGAAATATGTTTCAAATGTATTCGCTATATCTAAATCAGAATCTATAATTTTAAGCCGGATAAGCATAGCTTATCCATACATTTCACAGGATAGAACTGCATACATTAGGTGTGGTGCTTACTGCATGTTAATTAGTGTGCCACAACATACCACAACTGAATACCTACGTCAATCCAGCGTTACTCTTTTCAAAAATTGTGTTACTATGTAAATAGTACAATTTTTGATTTAAGGTCATTGCAGAGGTATTAGTAAGAAATATTTGTTACCTGAAGTAGAAGCAGCAGGCATTTGTAGAATAACAGCAGCAATGGTGGAAGCAGGTTCTGAGATAACCTCAGCGGGAGCAGGTATATTACCTAAAATTAAATATTTTATTTACTCATCATTACTATGATTTTAGTAATGATAATAAATGAAGTCTAAATTATAAACTATAGATGTAAATTGTAATAATTTTAAGAGAATCAATGATCTCACAGTTAAACTGAGCAAGCAGTTTTGTCTTCAAATTCATCATTTTCAATTATTCATCCATCCAAAATATAATTACAAAATTAAAATTCTCATAAATTACATAGAAGTTGGTCTACACTTGATCAGATACATCAGTAAAAGAAAATAATTAAGTACAGGTCAGTGCTATACACTTTACACTTACCAGGCAAATTCAAAGTTGGAACAGCCAGGGCATTTAGACGTTTAAAACGGTTCCTGTGTTCATCAGAAAAGTGTAGATCACAAACTCTCTTTTTCTTAAACATTTCATAGTCTAATGAGGTTTCCAGCTTCTCTCCAAGTAGAGTAACCCAAGCTTAAAATCGTTCAGGAAATTTACTAGGATTTGGCATTACATGCAACACAACACCTGAAACAAGTACAAAGAATAATGTTGCTTAACTGTCAGTTAAGAGATCTAAATTACATTTTACTGATACAAATTTTATATAAAAATGTGAATATTATGGTTATGATTTGATTAAGATTCAAGAGTTTGTAGGCTAGAATATGTTTAAAGTCTGCATTACATTTTTTTAAGGGTGGTATTTAAAAGCACATCAAAAAGAGGACATCTTGTATACAAAAATAATCTGAATTCACATCAAAAATACTATTTGAGCAGCAAAATTCACAACTTACAATATATTTTATTAACATATTTACTTATACTATATTAACATCAAATAGTTGTTCTGCTATTTATCTTAAAGTAAAGCTTTATTATTAATGCATAGCTAATAATTACTTACGCACATCAAACCAATGAATAGTTAAAATAACAGCTTCTATTTTCATAATAACATTCAACAGTTTATCTAAAAGAATTTGAATATAGCATTATGGAGCATTTATGATCACAGTTCTAATTTAACATAACCTACAGAAGTTGGAATCCTGGTGTTTTTTTATATACCTATATCCAAAAGTATCTTGTTTCTGGTAGCAACTTGATTTTTAGTAGTGTTGCATATAAATGGATAAATAACTTGATTAAGAAATGTATAAAAACTAATATGTACTAGAAAAAAACAAGTTAATAAATATTATAGTTATGTAGAGGAGTTATTAAAAAAAATTAAGAAATGAAGATAAATATATTATATTAAGAATAACTTTTGAGGTGCTTATTTATATATATTCTACTTGTATAGTTATTTTGCTGTCAGAATGAGATAATTTGCTGCGCACTTAGTTTTTTTGATGCAACATAAATTTATTTGTCTCGCATTAGAGAAACAAAGTAATGTGGTTTTGATGTAAATTTTATTATGTTAATTAATACTGTAATACTAGTTTTTGTAAACGTTTAGTTTATTTGTTGTGAAGTTATTTATTTAATGTAAAAAAGAATATCATTGATGAAAATAAATTGAAGTGAGATTATATAATTGATGTGCAATTAATAATTTCCCTTTTATTGACAATTACATTAAGTGACTTCTATTAAGTATGTATAAACATCAGCGTCCTTGAATATGATATAGATTAAATATAACTTTTAAACTGTTGAAACAAATAGTACTTAGTATGAAATAATATTAGTAGTTGCAAGTTTTGTGACAGACCAGAAGTCAAAAAATATGTTTCAAAGAAGACTAATTTGTAGCTTACCAGTGTTGGTGTTTTTACAACCAAATGCACAGCGGTGTGGCATTGTGTTAAAACGATGAAAACAAAAGTGTCTTTTCTCACGTATTATGTTTGTTTGCTAACGCACTAAGGGCAGCAAGAACTTTGGCACTGGTTTCCAGTAGGCTCTGTATCAAGACGGAGGAGTGATCTCTACTCAACGTCTGATAAAGAAAACACAATGAAAACGACAAATTACACACGAGCTACGGAGAAACAAAAACAAGCGCAAACGCAAGTTTAGGCGGCCATATTGGGCTGGACTGGGTTTGACGTTGCTCAGTTTGTTTACGTTTCACAGATAAAAAATCTGATGTAATTTTTATATTATCTGTCGCATGTTTCGGGTTCAATAATACAGAGGCGCTGCTTTCTACCGAAAGGTGCTAAATGTTCTATGTGTCCCCCCCCCTGTTAGTAGGTATAGATGAATTTTCTTAGTATCAACATTTTGGTTGGAGTAAGATTTTAATTTTAATTTTAAATACCTGTACTATAAATTAATTCTACCTTAAAAAGATCGCTTGGTCGGACTAAATTCGTAGGGCGGAGGACCCTGTTCTGTGTCGTTTGTTGGGAGGGGCATTTGGTTCAGCAGTGGACTGCGATAGGCTAATTGGTTTATTGATTAATACCATGTACCTATTCTTAATCCATCGTTACATGGATAATCATCATCATAACAGCCCATTAATGTCCCACTGCAGGGATGGGCCTCCTCCCGTGACGGAGGGTTACTTGGTCTACTAATACCACGCTGGCCAGACGGATTGGTTTAGGGTTTAATTTCATGTTTTCCTTCTTTTTATTTCGTAAAGATAGTAGTTACGGTTATTCCCTTAGTCAGTTTTTACGACACCCATGGGATAAGATTGGGTGGTGACATATTGTATTCTTACTCCGTCACCACACGGATAGAATGAATGGATAATACTCTATACTAATATTATAAAAAGGTAACGTTTGTGTGTTTGTAAGTTTGTGACGTTGTAGGGGGTAATCTCTGGAACTACAGAACCAATTTTTTAAATTCTTTTTGTGTTAAATAGGCCATTTATCGGGAAGTGCCATAGGCTATATAGTATCACGCTATGACTAATAAGAGAGGAGCAGTAATGAAATATGTTTAAAAAAAGGAAGCGTTTTTTTTGCTGCTCAACGAAGTGGGCACGGGTCAGCTAGTGCTTAATAAAATGAAATAATGTTGAGTTAAAGTTGAAGTAGCCAATACATACTATCTATTACATACCTATTTCCATCGTAGTTTGGTATTTTTGAAGTGTTCTAACAAGTTCCGCTTCGAAATTCCCAACGTTCAGTATATTATTCGCATAATGTTTTATTCTTTCAACTCTGTTGCATTTTGAAACAATTTGACTTTAATCCTTACACACTTAACATTAAGTTCAAAATTGCACATCAACATATTCTGACCGTTATTTTTATTTTTATGAGTTGCAAAAATCAACTTAACATTATTGAGTTAAGGTTGAAAACTCCTAACACTCTAATTTGTTTGTTAGCTACCTAATTCGACGTGTTGTATAACATGCTCCGTCTCGAAATTTTCAATGTGGCTTGCTAAGGAATCTCAAAGTTTCCATCGAAGTTTGGTAGGTATCTATTTGGCGCGTGTTAATAATAGTTTTTATTAGTAGTAAAAAAAATGGATTCTACTTGAGATCTAACATTTTATATTATTAAAAAAAAAATATGTAAATCAAATATAGGTAGGTATTTTTGTCCGTACTGTTACAGAAATACGACATAAATTGCTATGCTTTAAAATGGAAAATGGCGTGCGATAAAATCCCTTTCAATGCCACGGCATCATTTTAAAGCATAGCATTTTATGTCGTATTTCTGTAACAGTACGGTTGAATTTCCATTAGTAAAAATTAAAATCCCTTGCCATGCCGTCCCGGTCTGTGTAGGCCTTTACTAAGCTGTGAAAATGTATGACCAAATTTGATCGCTATGCGCTATGCAATCTAGATTGTTTTTTTTTAATATAGGTAAATGCCATTTTTAGTAGATGTTATTAACTTAATATTGCGTAGTATAGTAGCATACCTAACAGATACATAATAGTGCGCAAATCGCTCGAAATCAATCCCTTAAACTTTCTACATTTTTCTTGTTTAAAACTTTCGAGGTAACCTACCTATACTTATCTTATTTGAAAAAAAAAATGTGAACATGCACTTCTTATTGTTTAATAATTTATTGATAAGTTTTATTTTCGTAAAAGGGATCATTTTAAGCAGTCTCTACGTTAGTAATGTAAGCACAAGAGCCTTTTAAGTTCATAAATAGAATCCACTCCCAACTTAATCAAGTTTACATGAGTTTCCGACTCGTAATTCTAATGTATTCGTAGGCTAATCATACGATGTTTTATACGGTGTCCAATCATAATATTATGACAAAAAACAAATCACAAAAGAGATTGGGCAAAATTAACCCAGAACCAACAGGAACAAAATATACGCCAGGTTATTAGTCTTGCTATGAGAAACATTTTAATAAAAAAAAATCTCCCCTAGGTGCTGTCCAACTGTAATTACACACAATTAAAAAATAGTTTTTTTTCTATTTCATAACTCTAATAAAAACAAAGAAATACATGTAAAGTCATCTAATTGATATTAACAGACCGACGACCCAACCATTCTATCGTCTTTACTCGCTACAAAAAAATACATAAGCCTGCGTCATGCGCAGATTTAGGTATTATTTTACTTTTTCACTCTTACACCACATGTATTACGGGGTGTCCTACGTGGGCTAGGAAAGCGACACGATGCGACGCGATGCTACACGCGACAAGTGTTCTACATGATTACGTCACGTCTCGTCGCAGACCGTCACATAGGACACAAGTAAGGTACACCGTTGATTTAATGGCGTACGTCGCGTTCGTCGACCACGTAAGACACCGCGTTAGACAGAGATGGCACATTGTTAAATTAAATGATTTAGGAGAATATGTCGTACAGAATCGTGTATCCACGGTATGCGTACGTTAGGGAGCTGTTCTCATATGATAAGTGTAATATATTATTTAGGTCACGCTAGACATGTAGGCATAGAACAGCCTGCAAGTCCAATGGATTTCTTTTTTTTTTCTTATTAAAAAAGACAACTCCCGCACTAGGGCTCTTGCTTTGTGTCGCAGGGACTGTTTACAAACATCAATTAACGGACACAAAGAACACCCAGACTCAGGATAATAATTTGTGGATCTCACAAATAATTGTCCTGCGTGGGGATCGAACCCACAACCTCGTGCACGGCAGCCGCTTGCGCTACCGTCGCCCCACCGAGGTCGTTGGTCGATTTCGTGATTGTTGACTTATAGGTCCGCGTTGTGATGGAGTAAGAATACAATAGGGGGTGGTGACCCCATCTCATCCCATGGGTGTCGTAAAACCCGACAAAGGGACTATCCGTGAATATTATCTTTACGAAATAAAAACAAGGAAAACTTTAAACTACACCCTATACCAATCCGTCAGGCCAGCGTGGAATTAGTAGGCCGAGTATCCCTCCGTCAAGGGAGGAGGCCCGTCCCTGCAGCTGGACAAAAATGATGTATTATTAAACATTAAAACACATAAAGTAGTTTTCATTCATAGCTGTTTTCAGCCTTATACCTCTCATACCCCATACATATTCAATAAACAAATAATGAAAATTATATAAGTTTAACATGTGTAATAATGAGGGATATATGTTAGTTCTGTTGGTCCTGGGTTTTTTTTGTATGAAATTTGCCCAATGTCCTTTTCAATTACAAAATAACATTTGACAAAACAATACCTACTTACTTGTTAAATTTACCTTTTTTAAAACTGTTCAACAAACAAAAAATGTTTTTAGGGATATAAAAATTTAAATCATCATTTCATAAAAGGATTATTTAAAAAAAACATGTAGGCAAAACAACATACCTATAGCATTAATAACATTTGACAAATGCATTGCTTGGTAAAAGTTTTATTTATTAAAATTAACTTTAATATAAAGATGACATGAAATAATAAAACAATCATAATCGACTCTTGATAGAATCGAAATGACTTAAATTCAACGACAAGGTTCGTAGCCTTTTAGTAACGACTGCTGAGTCGTGCATAAATCAAATAGAGAAACACGCTGCATTTTATAAAAAAGTGTGGCATTACAATGCCACACTTTTTTATTTGCTTTTTTAATTTAAATTGCTTTTAAGAATACTACTAACTAACTACTAAGAGTGTTCTTAAAAGCTATAATCAAAATTACATGTTAAGGGGATACATTGACAAAATGCACTATCTTTCATCAACTACTACAGGAATATGAAAAGACCAATGAAGCTAGAATTTTGATATAGGTAAATTGATACCTTTAACTAGGCTATTGTAATTACGAAAACGCGATAGCTTGATTTTGGCTCGATCACATTTATTTTTGAAAACACCTCTAAAAAAACAGGTTTTTGCATATTACACGGAAAGTACACTATCATTATGCATATGAATTACTCAAATACATTCGTAACATCAATATTAGTCTTACTGTAGAATATCATTAACATAACTACAACCAATGACTTTTAATTAAGAAAATAAGATTTTAGCAATATCACAGCTCTCTGGATCGTTGCGGGCGCATCGCAATTTCAGACCTTATACCTACTCGTTAACGATTAATACAGAATGAATACGGTCGACGATTCAGTCGGGCGATGGCCCTCTTCGACGCCGGACCTGTGCATGTCGACTCACCGTTCGTACTAAATTTTATCGCGTAATTTTTAATCGTAGGTAAAATATATAGTTTAGGTTTAAAATATTTATACCTAAGTTTTTATTAATACTTTGTTCTCTTTTATAAGTAAATAATAGTATTATTTTATAATAGTTATTTCGATAACATTGGTTCGTAAAATATTTTTGAAGTTATGTCTTTTATAAAACTTAGGTAAAGTTCGCCATAACTCAACTAAGTACCTAGTTACTGTTGACCCTTTTGATAATGCAAGCGTTTGTTTATATAAGCGATTTTAGACTATATGCTCAAGTGTAATAAGTTTTATAACCGTTTTCGTCATGATCACGTAATTGAAACGGCCTCAGTGGCGCGGGCAGTGCGGCCCGGTCGCGGTAGTGGCTTGCGTGCACGAGGTCGCGGGCTCGAATCCAAGCAAAAAAGTTGTTTGAGCGATTCACAAATTACTGTCCTGAGTTCGGATGTTCTTTGTAAAAGTCTCCTCGACAGTACGTAGGAGTTGTGTGAAACTGAAAAAATCAAAGAAATAATATTACTCACCTATTTTATTTGCAAGCTTAGGTAGGTAGGTACTTACTGATAAGATCTAAATAATACTTTTTACTTTCGCGGAAACTTTTACAAACATGAAACAAACGAACACAAAGAACGTCCAGACTCAGGACAGTTGTTTGTGGATCACACAAAAAAATTGTCTTACGTGAGATTTGAACTCTCATGCACTCCACCGCGGGAACGTTTACAAACATGAAACACACGAACACAAAGAACGTCCAGACTCAGGACAGTTGTTTGTGGATCACACAAAAATTTTTCTTACGTGATATTTGAACTCTCACGCACTCCACCGCGGGAACGTTTACAAACATGAAATAAACGAACACAAAGAACGTCCAGACTCAGGACAGTTGTTTGTGGATCACACAAAAAATTTTCTTACGTGAGATTTGAACTCATGCATTCCACCGCGGGAACGTTTACAAACATGAAACAAACGAACACAAAGAACGTCCAGACTCAGGACAGTTGTTTGTGGATCACACAAAAAATTTTCTTACGTGATATTTGAACTCTCACGCACTCCACCGCGGGAACGTTTACAAACATGAAATAAACGAACACAAAGAACGTCCAGACTCAGGACAGTTGTTTGTGGATCACACAAAAAATTTTCTTACGTGAGATTTGAACTCATGCATTCCACCGCGGGAACGTTCACAAACATGAAATAAACGAACACAAAGAACGTCCAGACTCAGGACAGTTGTTTGTGGATCACACAAAAAATTTTCTTACGTGAGATTTGAACTCATGCATTCCACCGCGGGAACGTTTACAAACATGAAACAAACGAACACAAAGAACGTCCAGACTCAGGACAATTGTTTGTGGATCACACAAAAAAATTGTCTTCATTTTTATTCATTTTTACACAAACAAAAAGTAGCAACAAACAACAATAGGCCTATCGCGAGAAGCGAGTGTTTTTATAACAAAGTTAATATATACTCTATTTCCTAAGCAATACGGTTATTTTACATAAAGATTTCAATTTTTGCCTCGTTTTCCCCCTCTGGTGGAAAATCACCTAGAGTTCAAATCTCACGTAAGACAATTTTATTTGTTCCATCCACTAATTATTGTCCTGAGTCTGGATGTTCTTTGTGTCAGCTAAGTAAATGTAATATAAATGTAAAAGTTGTTTTGCGTAAGATTCAAACCCGCGACCTCGTGCACTGCGACCGCTACCCCGAGGCGGTCAAATTATTTTTGTGATCCCCAAATCATTGTCCTGAATCTGGATGCGCTTTGTGCCTTCATAATACCTTGCGCGGGTGTAAATTTAAAAAAAATAGGGGCTACATGTATAAACATAATAGACCGGTAGATAGGTTTTTCTGTAACAGAATTTTCTGTTACCTACCGCGGACTGACGTCACAGTATAACCAGTAGTCAAACTGGGCCGAATATTTATTATAAATGGGTGCGCGGTACGTAAACAATAGTAAACATGCGATCTACTTTGTGTTTCCATTTAGTTTTGTAATTGTAAATTAATACTTTTTATTTTTCTATTTTATATTTAAATAAATAGGAAGTGTTCTGTAAAAAACGTGTTGTTTTATGATTGATACATTTAATTTAAAGAAACATGTATATGTTTGTATTTATATCCACCATGTTTGTGATATAAATAAAATACTAAATTATAATATTAAGAAGGTACAGTCAGCCCCAAAAGTCGCTGAACACATTTTAAATTCCAAAACTGCTGAACACTAAAAGTGCCATAAGTCAGTGTCGCGGGTATTTCAGAAGTATCTGAACACTAGTATTTCAAAAGTAGCTGAACACTAGTGTCTATTATGTTTACTCGTTGGAATAGATACATAATTTCAAAACAATTCACTGAGATTCGATAGCCTTGGGTATAGAACACTCGACTTTGATGAAGTAGACGTGCGTTCGAAACCGGGTTGTGCCAAGTATTTTTTTTGGTTTTTTATTTTTTATTTATTGTATTTTATCTCAAAAAAAACAAGTAACTTAAATTCACCGTCACTGTTCACAGGTATTTAATAAAGTTAAAATATTATTTTTAATTTTTAATTGAAAACTAAATACTCAGTATTTTTATTTAATTTTTAATTTAATGAAGAATGATCATTATGACTTTAAATTGTATGAGGAACATTTTCGGAGATTCGATGATATGAGTTGAAATGTTATGTAAGAAGAAGACATGCAACTAAAATTAAGTCTAGAGGTGATAAAGCCATTTAATTAATTAATTAATTAAATTATTTAATTTAATTGTCGAATATACATTTTTTTCGTAAACGAAGTCGCGGGTTACAGCTTGTATTGAATAATAATAGTAGAAAACAAAATAAGAAAAAATAAAAAAACACAAAAAGTAATCCGTTCCTCAGGATCGAACCAGAGCTGTTTTCTTTTCACCCAAGCTCTATACAAGCAAAGCTATCGTGTTGACAACTGTTTTGATGAAATTGATAATGTAGTATTCCGCTTTGAAATTGGCTTGACTTTTGTCTACTGTCAAAATCACTCACTACAACTACACTGAAACTCGACCGCAGATGAGCGACGCAGCGGGCGACGTTGCCGTTCAGTCATGCGCGGCTCCCTTATACTGCACGAGTTGGCAACATCGATACTTCTGAAATACCCGCGACACTGACTTATGGCACTTTTAGTGTTCAGCAGTTTTGGAATTTAAATGTGTTCAGCGACTTTTGGGGCTGACTGTACTTAACAAGTCATTCAGTAAAGTAGGTACAGTACCGGGCCGTTTATATTGCAAATCAACCTATAGAAAAATACAATCGTTCAATTTCGGCTTCGTAGAACGTCAGAGAAAAAGTCGATGTGTAATATTTACGGCCGGGTACTGTATTTATTATATTGGCCATGTTTGTTTGAAATTGAATTTATCGATAACCAAAACCAAACTTTAAACAGGTCTATTAGATCTATTCTAACGTCAAAATAAAGGCATCGAGGTCACTTTATGGATGGGTGACCAATCCATTCAAAAAATGACATCGATGTCATTGCTTAAATTTACCTAGATCAAAGTGAAAGACACGCATGGGGTATTACATAAAGGGGGGCTAAAGTTTATTTTCTTTCTTTCTTCTTTCTAAATTTTCATTATTATTGACCTAAGTACAACAAACCGTTTTCGTGATAAAAAAAATACTATATTATAATATTAAATACCTAAGTCATTTGGTAAGGTAGGTATTTATATCAGCCATGTTTGTTTGAAATTGACATATGAATAATATATTTAGTTTCAAATTATAACACACAGTCCGCTCGTTACTGCGGCACAGTAGCGACTGTTCCCTCCGCGATCGTGAGCGTGTAGGTATAAACTCACGTTTCGTCCGTTTCTATGAAGTTGAAATACTGTATATATTTGTACTATGGCACAGAGCGATAACGTGTCCTTGAGGGCCGGCGGGACGACGACGGCGCACACGGCGCGGCGGCGCGTGAGCGAGAGTATATCCGTCTCATTCGCGCGCCGAGGGGCGCGCCCCTCTGGCCACGGCCGAATTCAACTCGAAAATTTTCAAAGTAGCGTCTTAAGATTGAACATGATGTTATATTTTACATACTGTGGCGCGATGTGTAAGCGTCGGGATTCCTTTTTATCTCATAATGGTTTTTGTCCTAATTTTCATTGTCATTATGTTACGCATAATTTTCTTGGTCATAATAATAGTATGCCATAATTGTTTTTTAGCATACTGTGTTATTAATCAAAAATATTGCATATGCTATTGTTTTTATTTATAACTTAGAAATGCATAAAGTTGTAACGCATATTGGTTATTTGTCTATTAGTTAATTGACAAAAAATAAGTTTATGTTATTGATAGATTAATAGCTATCTATTTGAATTTGAAAAACAAAAATTATGTAATAGGCATGTAAAACAAAAATTGTTATGGTTATGCATCATAATGCTTAAGTAAACTTATGCTTTGGAATAGTATGCTTATTAAATATTATACTTAAAGTAAATAGGATGAAATAGTTATGTTAAATGAGTATTATGCGTAACTTATGTAAGGACAAGTAACATTATGCAATGTTAAATTTAAAAAATTATAACATAATCTTATGAATGAAAATAAAGAACCGAATAATACTGATATTATATCGATCATTTACCATAATATCTTGTTAAAAAAGTTAAATTTATAATATTCTTTTATTTCAGGTAGCAATGCAAACAATACGGAGAAGACTACACGCTGCGGGACGATTACTTAATAATATTACAAAGACTTTATATTGTGATGTTATTTGGTGTTAAATACCAATTGTTTTAACTTTTGTTGGTTAATATTAGATTTTTTTATAACAATTAATATTGCAAACACTTTATATTGTGATAGGTATTTAGTTATTTGGTGTTAAATACCAATTAAAATTGTTTTAACTTTTGTTGATTAATATAAGATTTATTTATAACAATTAATATTACAAAGACTTTATATTATGATAGGTATTTAGTTATTTGGTGTTAAATAACAATTAAAATTGTTTTAACTTTTATTGATTACTTAATAGATTTTCCTATAATGTATATGTCGGGGAGCCGGCAAGATTGTTTAGTTCAGGGTGGCGATAGCCGGCAGGATTGTTCAGTTCAGGGTGGTGATCTTCGTCAAACATATTCGTGAAATCAAACAAGAAATAGACAGCTTGATTATCGTATAATGATTTAACACTATACCACAATTACAATATTATTAAGAATGTAGCACGATCCAAACGGATATATTTTAGGATTAGCGTTTTCCAAATCTGACGTCTCTCTTCGTCATGCGCAAAGAGAACTCTCGTTTGCTGTCTTAAATAACAAGGAGTGATAATCTTTATAATCGAATCATAAAGCTAAGTTATTAACAATCAAAAGAGTATTTAATTATCCACGCTGCGACACGGCCGTCCTGCGCCTAACACGTCCTCGTGTTGTGGTTCTGAAAAGAGATAAAGGCAGGTACATTTCCTTTGTCTCGGCCATATCTGACCAATAAGGTCAGTTATAAACATTGCTTAACCAGCAGCATCACTTAAACAGCGGCATCGCTTAACCAGCGGCGTGGCGACAGCCAAAGCCAGTACGCACGAACGTGCCAAAGTAATTTTGTATAGAATCAAGTATAACATAACAAACCTTCTGACTGTTTTAACTCTAGTGTTTTACTGTCAATTAGGCAGATAATATTGCCACAGTAATGTAAGCTCTATTTCTTTTACTTAAACTCATATGGACTAGTATTTAAGCTAGTTAGTATTAAAGTAGTTATTATGATAATAAAACCAGTCAATATTTAATCTCGGAACAATCGTTTCATTTGACTTACATAGCAACTCGCTATAAGCGGCATCACTTAAATAGTGTCTTCGCTTAACCAGCGGCATCACTTAACTAGTGGCGTCGCTTAACCAGCGGCATCACTTAACCAGTGGCTTCGCTTAACCAGCGGCATCACTTAACCAGTGGCTTCGCTTAACCAGCGGCATCACTTAACCAGTGGCTTCGCTTAACCTTTAATCACCGTCCTATACGTCTCACAGACGTCACAATTTATCGAACCCAAATATTTTTTTATTTTATTTTGTGACTTTAATTTTAGACGTCTCTGAGACGGCACATCGGCGTTAATGCGACAAATAGACCACCTCGGTGGGTAAAGGTTAACCAGCGGAACATTTAACTTACACCCATTAATCTCATTTAATGGATTTGTAATTTAGTCTTAAGCTTTTAGAACTTTACAATACAAAAAGCTATGTACCAATAATAATAACCATAGTCTACAGCACCATAAACCAACTTTAAGATCAGCAATGTAAAGTTCTAAATTACACTCTGTAACAATGGCTTTCCCAGCCAACGAATCATCACCAACTCACTTATACTTGCATTTATGAATCCACGTAAATCACACGTGTGCATCTCCCTCCTATAATACACCATAGAGTCCTTACTAACCCCGACCTCCGCTAGAGCCAATACATTC
Organism: Schrankia costaestrigalis; assembly: GCA_905475405.1. NCBI lineage: Eukaryota > Metazoa > Arthropoda > Insecta > Lepidoptera > Erebidae > Schrankia > Schrankia costaestrigalis. The sequence continues at coordinate 11,912,520 of FR997851.1, forward strand.
AACGTACATCCACGGACTCCTTACAAGAGACTATGAGAATGTATTAGCTGCTAGTACAGTCGACTATCTATGAGTGATAGAATTCTCACTAAAGTTATTTCTATAAAGTTACTTAAATAACCTTAACTTGTATATCACCATTACTTCTCTTGAGAATCTCCACTCGGAATCTACGGGCTTGTATTTGTTTAGCATTTTACATAGGCAACAATACTTAGTTCGCAGAATATCAATCTTACTCTGTATCTTTCACTACACGTAAACAACAGCTTTGTTCTAACTGCAAATAAACAAACTATTTAAAACATAATGCACAAAAGGTAGGTCATTTGGATTTAGACGTTTTTCATCCAAGTTTCAAGACATATATAAAGACTGTAACGGATATCCTCCATCCTAAGCCACAATCATCTCAACTCACAATAGTTGAGCTGCCTGAAGTTTGATTGCATAGGTATAATGTTGTGTAGTAGGTATAAGTAACTGTATCGTGTTTTTGTTTACTTTTCATTTGCTTTTTTTTTTCTATTATTAATGAGTGTACACATAATAATATAAGTATCTAAATTATGTATTCATCACGTGATAAAATATGGTTTTGCTGTATCCACATGTGGTTGAGTTGCAATTTAGAATTAAGTTATTTGTAATATTTATTTAATACTATCAAAAATTGTAACTTGTTTTGTGGATTAAATGAATAAATAAATAAAATAAATAAATAAATCTTCAAAAAAAAAAAAAAAAAAAAGAAAGGCATAATTTTACTAACAACGTCAAATCGCTTCGCTACTAATTGAAGGTATAATTATTAATGTACCTTAATCTCATCATCAATACACACCACATAAATCTGGAGGATATCACAACATACTTTGGATTATTTCATTACAATAGATAATAAACTTTACCTATGTCAAATCACAAATAGTAAAACGTTAACGTAACAAATTAGCAATTAAACTTGGTAGTCAATAATAATCAATTTCTTTTCAAATATGATGTGATACACTTTCGATGCAATAAATACTCATTCTCATAATTACTAGAGGTATGACAGTCTAGCTTATACGGTACTTCTCTTTGTGGTAATGTAACAATATTTCATAATACACTTTCGCATTTAACGAAGAATACGAATAGGCAAACTAGGTATAAAGTAGCTATTTGTTATTTTCACAAAGTAACACAAACACAGAACTCGTACCTTCTAAACAAGATGTAACTTCGACTTTGTTTTCTTTTTGTGCTTTGGCAGTATTTACTTGGCGCTTCCTAAAGGCTATAATACTGACCCGCCTTCACGCGACCGTCCTGACATTCACACGTCCTCGTGTGAGCTACCTCAAGGAGTTATTTTCAACGACAGTCGAACCACAAAAACTATATTCTTATTTAGTTACTATTACTTGCAAAACAAGCATCACAGCCGACAAGCACTCTGCCCACACCCTCACGGTGCCCGATCCAACAACACAGGACTCAGGCCACCCTCACGGTGCCTGATCCAACAACACAGGACTCGGAACAACCTTGAGTGTGGGTTACCGTCCTTATCAGATAGCGGACAGCTTAATACTCCATCACGAGTTTACTCAATAAAATACTGCAAAGGATATGCTGTTCGACACGCGTGATTAAATAACTCCTATTAATCTTGAACTAACTTGACTTTAAACGGACCTTTGTATATTCATGGTACTAATTTAATGTAACAGCGTAGTTTAGCATACACGCCAACAAAACAGACTTGTAATAGTATGGCACATAGTAACAATATAGAACTTACTGACATATTGGACATCAATTATTGTCTGTTTTTCAACCTTACCTTATTTTAACTCAACAGTGTTGTAAAATACCATAATCGTCATCATTACGAACTAATTTTCATTGTTCTCAATGTTAAGCGGAAAACAATATCATGATATCCTATTTAGTCACAAATAATAACAAGATAAAACAAATTAATAAACAAAATCAAAACTAGCAACAAATAAAACCCTCATCACAGGGTTAAACCCTATGAAACTATTCTTATTGAACAGTACTCCATTATTGTACTACTATTACCATTAAAGAGTGAGCACTTCACTCTAAAATTAATACATGGAATGATTTCACCAAATTGAAAGTCTTAGACCCGCTCCGTTGCCAAGGATACCCTTTTTTCATAACATAACATTTCCATTTTTATGCACAAACTTTCCATCAAAAAGCTTTAATTTTCCATGATTATTACCACGCTTCATAGCAAATATTGTTGTGTTTTCGTGCACCACATTGAGGTGTTTCCAATCCCATTTATCACCATCAATTGGAGAATGTTAACTAATTTTAATTATTAGCACTCCATATTCTCTAGTATCAATATTCATTCTCCTTGTCGTGTCAAACACAGAGACATTACTGTATTGCTGAAATCAAAAACACTTTAGCCAAGACATAAAGCCGCCATGATCACATTCTTCGATGTTAAATAAAGCCGAAGTAGAAATCCATCTAATTTAACAGAATTTCTCCGACGGCAAAAATGGCGTCTTCATAGTACGAATAATCGTCATAAAATTCCTATTTTGTCTCTCAAGCGGTAGTTGCCATTTTGCAAAGGTATTATCACGATTTCAAACACATGGTGAGGTGTCTTCGTATCCCACTTCTGATGTCGGGGAGCCGGCAAGATTGTTTAGTTCAGGGTGGCGATAGCCGGCAGGATTGTTCAGTTCAGGGTGGTGATCTTCGTCAAACATATTCGTGAAATCAAACAAGAAATAGACAGCTTGATTATCGTATAATGATTTAACACTATACCACAATTACAATATTATTAAGAATGTAGCACGATCCAAACGGATATATTTTAGGATTAGCGTTTTCCAAATCTGACGTCTCTCTTCGTCATGCGCAAAGAGAACTCTCGTTTGCTGTCTTAAATAACAAGGAGTGATAATCTTTATAATCGAATCATAAAGCTAAGTTATTAACAATCAAAAGAGTATTTAATTATCCACGCTGCGACATATAATTTTCAAATTATTTGTTTTATCTTTCAAGTTTGTAAAATAACGAAAAATGTTTTTATTTTTATTATTAAATATTTACTATAACTAGTAGTTTTAATATATTCCTCCTAATATTATAAAAGGGAAAATGAGATTTATTGTTTTTTCTTTGGTATGGAGATAGGTGGGAGCCTCGTGTAGGATATAGGCTACTTTTTATCTCAAAATCATGTTCCGCGGGCGGAGCCGCTTATAGTCATTTTGGAACCGATTAGGTAATTCAAACTAGAAAATTGTGTCAGCTCTTTAAAGCCCCATTTACACATCGACAAGTACAGTAGCGAGTTAAGTAGTAAGTTGTTGATTAAGTTGATTTGAATAGATCTCCATCCTATTTTTTGGCAACTTAAATACGAAGTAGCCCCCTGTCTCGCGTCCCGCCAATTTAACTCCCCAAAAACTAGGACGGAGTTATATTTAAATCAACTTAATCAACAACATACCAATTAACTCGCTACTGTACTTGTCAATGTGTAAATCGGGCTTAAGTTCTTTTTACACTGTTCTATAAATGTCGCCAAATCATTCCGTGAATATAAGACAAAACATATATTATAACTTACTCTTTAAAAAAGGTCGTAAGTATTCAAGTTTATTGAAATTGCTAATATTTTGTTAAAAATATTAATTTGTTCACAATTAAGACATTTTTGAAGTATAAGTAGGTATATAATTCTTGACACGAATCGACTTTTCAGTCACGGGCATTACTTGCACGTGTCCCAGGACTCTCTCAACTCTTTATGGGCCTACACTTGTCTTTGGCCCGAATGGGCAGGTGCTTCCCACGCGACACCGTGGCCCGCCTCAGTTGCGGACTGCCCATTCAGCACCGCAACCTACTGAACCGCTTTAACATGAACTGTCTGGGTTACAGCCCAGTGAAGAAGCTCCCTTCGGGGGATGTCACTTAGTTTTACGTGTTACGGGTACTCAGCCCACCACCACGACAAGGCGGGAACCTCGGTTGATGTGAATAGTTTGGTTAGCTGGAGCCATAAACACGCATCTACTCTTCGTCTTGAAAATTTATTTTCTTCCTATTCTTAAATATATGTCGCAGCGTGGATAATTAAATACTCTTTTGATTGTTAATAACTTAGCTTTATGATTCGATTATAAAGATTATCACTCCTTGTTATTTAAGACAGCAAACGAGAGTTCTCTTTGCGCATGACCAAGAGAGACGTCAGATTTGGAAAACGCTAATCCTAAAATATATCCGTTTGGATCGTGCTACATTCTTAATAATATTGTAATTGTGGTATAGTGTTAAATCATTATACGATAATCAAGCTGTCTATTTCTTGTTTGATTTCACGAATATGTTTGACGAAGATCACCACCCTGAACTGAACAATCCTGCCGGCTATCGCCACCCTGAACTAAACAATCTTGCCGGCTCCCCGACATCAGAAGTGGGATACGAAGACACCTCACCATGTGTTTGAAATCGTGATAATACCTTTGCAAAATGGCAACTACCGCTTGAGAGACAAAATAGGAATTTTATGACGATTATTCGTACTATGAAGACGCCATTTTTGCCGTCGGAGAAATTCTGTTAAATTAGATGGATTTCTACTTCGGCTTTGTTTAACATCGAAGAATGTGATCATGGCGGCTTTATGTCTTGGCTAAAGTGTTTTTGATTTCAGCAATACAGTGTCAATAATGTCTCTGTGTTTGACACGACAAGGAGAATGAATATTGATACTAGAGAATATGGAGTGCTAATAATTAAAATTAGTTAACATTCTCCAATTGATGGTGATAAATGGGATTGGAAACACCTCAATGTGGTGCACGAAAACACAACAATATTTGCTATGAAGCGTGGTAATAATCATGGAAAATTAAAGCTTTTTGATGGAAAGTTTGTGCATAAAAATGGGAATGTTATGTTATGAAAAAAGGGTATCCTTGGCAACGGAGCGGGTCTAAGACTTTCAATTTGGTGAAATCATTCCATGTATTAATTTTAGAGTGAAGTGCTCACTCTTTAATGGTAATAGTAGTACAATAATGGAGTACTGTTCAATAAGAATAGTTTCATAGGGTTTAACCCTGTGATGAGGGTTTTATTTGTTGCTAGTTTTGATTTTGTTTATTAATTTGTTTTATCTTGTTATTATTTGTGACTAAATAGGATATCATGATATTGTTTTCAGCTTAACATTGAGAACAATGAAAATTAGTTCGTAATGATGACGATTATGGTATTTTACAACACTGTTGAGTTAAAATAAGGTAAGGTTGAAAAACAGACAATAATTGATGTCCAATATGTCAGTAAGTTCTATATTGTTACTATGTGCCATACTATTACAAGTCTGTTTTGTTGGCGTGTATGCTAAACTACGCTGTTACATTAAATTAGTACCATGAATATACAAAGGTCCGTTTAAAGTCAAGTTAGTTCAAGATTAATAGGAGTTATTTAATCACGCGTGTCGAACAGCATATCCTTTGCAGTATTTTATTGAGTAAACTCGTGATGGAGTATTAAGCTGTCCGCTATCTGATAAGGACGGTAACCCACACTCAAGGTTGTTCCGAGTCCTGTGTTGTTGGATCAGGCACCGTGAGGTTGGCCTGAGTCCTGTGTTGTTGGATCGGGCACCGTGAGGGTGTGGGCAGAGTGCTTGTCGGCTGTGATGCTTGTTTTGCAAGTAATAGTAACTAAATAAGAATATAGTTTTTGTGGTTCGACTGTCGTTGAAAATAACTCCTTGAGGTAGCTCACACGAGGACGTGTGAATGTCAGGACGGTCGCGTGAAGGCGGGTCAGTATTATAGCCTTTAGGAAGCGCCAAGTAAATACTGCCAAAGCACAAAAAGAAAACAAAGTCGAAGTTACATCTTGTTTAGAAGGTACGAGTTCTGTGTTTGTGTTACTTTGTGAAAATAACAAATAGCTACTTTATACCTAGTTTGCCTATTCGTATTCTTCGTTAAATGCGAAAGTGTATTATGAAATATTGTTACATTACCACAAAGAGAAGTACCGTATAAGCTAGACTGTCATACCTCTAGTAATTATGAGAATGAGTATTTATTGCATCGAAAGTGTATCACATCATATTTGAAAAGAAATTGATTATTATTGACTACCAAGTTTAATTGCTAATTTGTTACGTTAACGTTTTACTATTTGTGATTTGACATAGGTAAAGTTTATTATCTATTGTAATGAAATAATCCAAAGTATGTTGTGATATCCTCCAGATTTATGTGGTGTGTATTGATGATGAGATTAAGGTACATTAATAATTATACCTTCAATTAGTAGCGAAGCGATTTGACGTTGTTAGTAAAATTATGCCTTTTGTGCATTATGTTTTAAATAGTTTGTTTATTTGCAGTTAGAACAAAGCTGTTGTTTACGTGTAGTGAAAGATACAGAGTAAGATTGATATTCTGCGAACTAAGTATTGTTGCCTATGTAAAATGCTAAACAAATACAAGCCCGTAGATTCCGAGTGGAGATTCTCAAGAGAAGTAATGGTGATATATACAAGTTAAGGTTATTTAAGTAACTTTATAGAAATAACTTTAGTGAGAATTCTATCACTCATAGATAGTCGACTGTACTAGCAGCTAATACATTCTCATAGTCTCTTGTAAGGAGTCCGTGGATGTACGTTGAATGTATTGGCTCTAGCGGAGGTCGGGGTTAGTAAGGACCCTATGGTGTATTATAGGAGGGAGATGCACACGTGTGATTTACGTGGATTCATAAATGCAAGTATAAGTGAGTTGGTGATGATTCGTTGGCTGGGAAAGCCATTGTTACAGAGTGTAATTTAGAACTTTAGATTGCTGATCTTAAAGTTGATTTATGGTGCTGTAGACTATGGTTATTATTATTGGTACATAGCTTTTTGTATTGTAAAGTTCTAAAAGCTTAAGACTAAATAACAAATCCATTAAATGAGATTAATGGGTGTAAGTTAAATGTTCCGCTGGTTAACCTTTAACCACCGAGGTGGTCTATTTGTCGCATTAACGCCGATGTGCCGTCTCAGAGACGTCTAAAATTAAAGTCACAAAATAAAATAAAAAAATATTTAGGGTTCGATAAATTGTGACGTCTGTGAGACGTATAGGACGGTGATTAAAGGTTAAGCGAAGCCCCTGGTTAAGCGGAGCCGCTGGTTAAGCGAAGCCCCTGGTTAAGGGAAGCCCCTGGTTAAGGGAAGCCGCTGGTTAAGCGAAGCCGCTGGTTAAGCGAAGCCACTGGTTAAGTGATGCCGCTGGTTAAGCGAAGCCACTGGTTAAGTGATGCCGCTGGTTAAGCGACGCCACTAGTTAAGTGATGCCGCTGGTTAAGCGAAGACACTATTTAAGTGATGCCGCTTATAGCGAGTTGCTATGTAAGTCAAATGAAACGATTGTTCCGAGATTAAATATTGACTGGTTTTATTATCATAATAACTACTTTAATACTAACTAGCTTAAATACTAGTCCATATGAGTTTAAGTAAAAGAAATAGAGCTTACATTACTGTGGCAATATTATCTGCCTAATTGACAGTAAAACACTAGAGTTAAAACAGTCAGAAGGTTTGTTATGTTATACTTGATTCTATACAAAATTACTTTGGCACGTTCGTGCGTACTGGCTTTGGCTGTCGCCACACCGCTGGTTAAGCGATGCCGCTGTTTAAGTGATGCTGCTGGTTAAGCAATGTTTATAACTGACCTTATTGGTCAGATATGGCCGAGACAAAGGAAATGTACCTGCCTTTATCTCTTTTCAGAACCACAACACGAGGACGTGTTAGGCGCAGGACGGCCGTGTCGCAGCGTGGATAATTAAATACTCTTTTGATTGTTAATAACTTAGCTTTATGATTCGATTATAAAGATTATCACTCCTTGTTATTTAAGACAGCAAACGAGAGTTCTCTTTGCGCATGACCAAGAGAGACGTCAGATTTGGAAAACGCTAATCCTAAAATATATCCGTTTGGATCGTGCTACATTCTTAATAATATTGTAATTGTGGTATAGTGTTAAATCATTATACGATAATCAAGCTGTCTATTTCTTGTTTGATTTCACGAATATGTTTGACGAAGATCACCACCCTGAACTGAACAATCCTGCCGGCTATCGCCACCCTGAACTAAACAATCTTGCCGGCTCCCCGACATATATATATATTTATAACCACCATAAAGGCTGGGTAATTTGAAGATACTATTACAATTAGTATTAATAGAACTATTAAAGAGAGAAAACTGCTCTGTGGATGATATTTATTTACCGAACTTCAGTACAGATATGTCTACACAGCTGTTTCTTTCTGACCCATAGTTAAATGTTGCATGCAGATCAATTGACTTATTCCCATTGAAAAAACGTGTAGGTATGAGGTTCGATGGGACAATGAAATCTGCTAAGTGATCAACATTAATATGTTAACTATCAGGCAGTGACCGGTCACCGCGAAATAATTTAATTTCTATTGTGTCCGAAAAACCGTATTTGTCGGGTTAATATCAAAAACACCTCATTAAAACTCTTTGAAACTGTTACAATAATATTTCTTGAAAAAACAATCCTAAGTAGTAAGTATTTAAAAAGAATCACTTTACTTTTTGGGCAAAACATTTACATTAACGGTCAAGGTTAAATTGTTAAAGTTAAAATGCATCATTGTAAATTAATCATACAATTTTGTAAGCATTTTCACGTAAATGTGCTTCATTTTATTAATATTAATACATTTGTAGTTCAGCAATAACAAAACGAAAATAGTATCGCGTGTTGGCCGCATCGTGCACTGGCGCTGCTATCTACGTAGTAAGAGAGGAAACAACAAAAATATATCGCACACTCTCGCACGATTCGCAGCGTTCAACTTCTAATAGTTCAAAGTCCAAACAGTCTAGGTTGATAAGTCAGTGACTGTACACATACATACTACGTAGGTAAGGTAAGTTCCTTCTAGCGACAGTACGCAATCATGGCCTGTAATGTAACTATAATTTATATGTCTAATATACCATTAAATTTTGCCATGAAACCGAACCTTCAGGACTTACAAAATAGTCTTTTAGTGTGTCTCTACTGTTAGCTAGTCCCCTAGAACCCATAATACTAAGGCGCTGTCTCCACGAGCGATAGAATCGCGACGAGTCTGAACAAAACTCGCCGCGATAACATCGCCGTGTGGAGACACCTTCATACAGAGTATATAGAAATACGTGGCACGACGATAATATCGCCGCGATTTTATCGCTCGTGGAGACAGCGCCTTACTGTATTTTCAAGATTGTTTGACGTTTCGTGAAAATGTAGTCCCTCGTGCTTTCTAATCATGTTGTGCAGTATACAACACGTCCTAACAATTATTTCCGTAAAATCGACAGATACTTGAATTGGAGATTGAAATATTCGAAATTTACTGGTTAATAATCCAAAGGCACATTCAATACAGCGCCTTGCTCGGGACAACCTATAATTAAATATTCTTTTATCAAAACTCAAATGTTTTCCAGCATATGGTCGCAGCATGTGTTCAGATAAACCAAATGCTTCGTCACCAATAAAACAATAGTTTACAGCAACGTTAGGAAGTCCTGGAATACATCTTGGTTCTGGTACTTTAAGAACTCCTTCTTCAATTTGTTTACATAAAGTACTCTCTGTATATATTGTAGAATCAGAAGACTTTCCATAGGCACCAATATCAATCAACGTAAATAAACAATTAGCATCACAAGATGCCAAAAGTACTATTGAAAAATAGCCCTTGTAATTATGATACAAAGATCCAGTGCCCGATGGTTTAATTATTCGAATGTGTTTGCCGTCTATGGCACCCAAACAGTTTGGGAAATTTGTTAGCTTTTCGAATCCAGCTGCAATAGTAACAAATCGATCTTCATTTAGTTCTGGTATATGCTCGGTTTCAAGTCTATTACAAATAACTTGACAAGTTTTTTTAACTATTACTCTCGCAGTTGAGGTACCACGTCCAAATGTGTGTTCAAATTCTGCAAAGCTGCATCCAGATGCCAAATACCTTCAAAAAAAGTTATTATTAGTAACTAGCCACATACATTCATATATACATACGCACAGAGGACCTAAGGGCAACCGGTGCATGGGAGACCAGATCGAAATCGTATTAGACACTAATGTGTTGTGCAGTAGAGAGGGATAAGAACACTATCACCTCGTTTTAGTTTGCAAGTGTAACTTGCGAAGTGTTCATATTGACTTACAATTGACCTTAGGATCCTTCGACAGGTGGAGTATCTAACGAGAAACACCTTGTCTCATGACAAGCTAGCTAGCCCAGCGCCGAAATATATTTGCACTAGTGGGATTTGTTGGCTTACCCATTAGCGCCGACTTTACAGCCTCGACTTCGGTCTAGTAGGCTAATTGATTTGACCGTCATGGACTCTCCTTCGGGATCGAGCCTGAATATAGTTAGTAATACACAGTCTAGGGATAAGAAACTTATACTTGCAATATCATTCGCAGTTTTAGCTATAGTATTAATAGTCGTGTCTATCGTAAGAAACGAGTACAGAGTTGTATCACTGGATAAGTACAATTCTGAGCTAATTAAGAAAATCTGTGAGGCAACCGTGACTAACTGTTGACATGGCGTATGTCTACGATGTCGTGCCTAACGAACAGACTTCGGCCTTGTTCAAAACAACTTTCCAGGCCCCCCTTCCTATGTCGGGGTCCGCCATATCTAAACTGAGGGACGTACCGACTTGCACGGATTTAACTACAGTCAGAGGGAGTAACCGCGAAGTAGCAATAACGTCATGGAACACCCAGTGCCACCATTACGTGTCGAGCTGTGGGTACACCCGCGCAGCGACACCTGTAGTGGAAAGGCCCACCAGGCAAGTCAGGGAGACCATATTAATGGATGGAGCGCTAGCACAAGTAGTCGCTAAAATAAACAACATAAATGGCGTGACGCGAAGGAAGTTATTGCAGTCGCGCGACACGTACTTGACCACCACAGGAGTCATGATATACAGATTACCCAAAAATCATTGTGCAAGGAGCAGCCCTCTTTCGGATGCCGTCGCCCAGAGCATAGCAACAGCCTATGACGAGGGTAGAACAACCAATCAGCCACCTCCCGATATGCCAGGAGGCTCAGAGACCGGGGAGGCTGCCCCCCACCCCAACGTGACACACCCTTCTCTGTCTGGCGCAGATGGGGATAGAAGCGATCGCCGTGGCGTGTCCGGACTACCAGCCTTGACTACTCGCCCCGCTAAATCGAAGGCAGCATTAGTGATCCCAGTCCGTGAGGTACGCACAGTGGCTATGATGTTTAAGGGCTTCGAGCCTGTGAAGCCACCTAAAAGTAGCGCTCTAATCGCAATTGAATCGTATGCGACGAATAGTGACAGGGCGGCTACTCAGCCATACATCAGCGCAGCTCGCGGAGTGCTGGCCCGAGATATACCCGCCATCCAGGAGATAGTATCATATGTCTCCGCATATAATGCATCATACATTGACACTGCCCCAGCGCTTCGGGGACTTCTATATGTGTACCCCAGATCTGCGGACGTTTGGCAGTTTGACTCATTTGACTCCAGATTCCTTAGGCGACTGAGACTGCCTACCAGACAATCGGATGGTATTTACTGGCATCAAACGGCTGAAGCAGACCGTATCGGCATACGTATGGTTGCAGTGACCTTGCCAGCATTCGCCGCACACCTAAAGAATCTGGACAACGGCATGGCCGCTGAAGGCGCGAACGGGCTCTCGCTGTCCGGCATGGACACCACGTGGACCGCAGTCCCAGTTAGTTCCGACATGCTTGGGAACCCCTGGTTCCTTGAATATTTATTAACATACCTGACTACTGAGATATGGGCAGGTAAGATGAGCCACCTGTCCCATGCTCGTCTTAGCACCAACGGAGAGCCAGCTGATGTCAAATATACCGGCATGCCTGCAGCACACCAGATCCACATACCAGGCCCAAAGAAACTTGTCCTGGTGATGGTGGACGAAAACACCTATGCTCAGACAGTTACCATAACTTTACCCGGAGTCGGTAACATGAACGTATATCGAGGTACAAGAATAGCTGCGGGGGAAGCAGCCTTTGACACATTTTGGGTCGACGCTCAAGATGCCTTTTACGACCTATTTCAAATAGAAAATTATTGAACTTCGTGCCAAAATATGGTTATGGCACTCCAATATATGGAAAGTAACCTGTGCACTGCTATGGCCTTTCAGCTGGCAGTGTCGTTGGCTGCAGAACTGTCCTCCTTTCTTCCGGAGTCTCCGCGTTTGCACGGCGACGAACGAGGGTCGTACGATGATGAGCTGGGGGGAGCGTGGACCATAGGCCCCTACAACCACAGCACAAGGAGGCCTCTACACACCACGTCAGACGCAGATGACGGAACAAAAGAGGTAGTTCGGACCAGACTACGTCGCTTAATACATGGATATGACTTTGGGTCGGTGTCACCTTCACAACAGCATGCCCAGAATTACGCAACGCTCGCGTAAGTATGTAAGAGAGGTACGTAGTAAGAGAGGAAACAACAAAAATATATCGCACACTCTCGCACGATTCGCAGCGTTCAACTTCTAATAGTTCAAAGTCCAAACAGTCTAGGTTGATAAGTCAGTGACTGTACACATACATACTACGTAGGTAAGGTAAGTTCCTTCTAGCGACAGTACGCAATCATGGCCTGTAATGTAACTATAATTTATATGTCTAATATACCATTAAATTTTGCCATGAAACCGAACCTTCAGGACTTACAAAATAGTCTTTTAGTGTGTTTCTACTGTTAGCTAGTCCCCTAGAACCCATAATACTAAGGCGCTGTCTCCACGAGCGATAGAATCGCGACGAGTCTGAACAAAACTCGCCGCGATAACATCGCCGTGTGGAGACACCTTCATACAGAGTATATAGAAATACGTGGCACGACGATAATATCGCCGCGATTTTATCGCTCGTGGAGACAGCGCCTTACTGTATTTTCAAGATTGTTTGACGTTTCGTGAAAATGTAGTCCCTCGTGCTTTCTAATCATGTTGTGCAGTATACAACACGTCCTAACAATTATTTCCGTAAAATCGACAGATACTTGAATTGGAGATTGAAATATTCGAAATTTACTGGTTAATAATCCAAAGGCACATTCAATACAGCGCCTTGCTCGGGACAACCTATAATTAAATATTCTTTTATCAAAACTCAAATGTTTTCCAGCATATGGTCGCAGCATGTGTTCAGATAAACCAAATGCTTCGTCACCAATAAAACAATAGTTTACAGCAACGTTAGGAAGTCCTGGAATACATCTTGGTTCTGGTACTTTAAGAACTCCTTCTTCAATTTGTTTACATAAAGTACTCTCTGTATATATTGTAGAATCAGAAGACTTTCCATAGGCACCAATATCAATCAACGTAAATAAACAATTAGCATCACAAGATGCCAAAAGTACTATTGAAAAATAGCCCTTGTAATTATGATACAAAGATCCAGTGCCCGATGGTTTAATTATTCGAATGTGTTTGCCGTCTATGGCACCCAAACAGTTTGGGAAATTTGTTAGCTTTTCGAATCCAGCTGCAATAGTAACAAATCGATCTTCATTTAGTTCTGGTATATGCTCGGTTTCAAGTCTATTACAAATAACTTGACAAGTTTCTTTAACTATTACTCTCGCAGTTGAGGTACCACGTCCAAATGTGTGTTCAAATTCTGCAAAGCTGCATCCAGATGCCAAATACCTTCAAAAAAAGTTATTATTAGTAACTAGCCACATACATTCATATATACATACGCACAGAGGACCTAAGGGCAACCGGTGCATGGGAGACCAGATCGAAATCGTATTAGACACTAATGTGTTGTGCAGTAGAGAGGGATAAGAACACTATCACCTCGTTTTAGTTTGCAAGTGTATCTTGCGAAGTGTTCATATTGACTTACAATTGACCTTAGGATCCTTCGACAGGTGGAGTATCTAACGAGAAACACCCTGTCTCATGACAAGCTAGCTAGCCCAGCGCCGAAATATATTTGCACTAGTGGGATTTGTTGGCTTACCCATTAGCGCCGACTTTACAGCCTCGACTTCGGTCTAGTAGGCTAATTGATTTGACCGTCATGGACTCTCCTTCGGGATCGAGCCTGAATATAGTTAGTAATACACAGTCTAGGGATAAGAAACTTATACTTGCAATATCATTCGCAGTTTTAGCTATAGTATTAATAGTCGTGTCTATCGTAAGAAACGAGTACAGAGTTGTATCACTGGATAAGTACAATTCTGAGCTAATTAAGAAAATCTGTGAGGCAACCGTGACTAACTGTTGACATGGCGTATGTCTACGATGTCGTGCCTAACGAACAGACTTCGGCCTTGTTCAAAACAACTTTCCAGGCCCCCCTTCCTATGTCGGGGTCCGCCATATCTAAACTGAGGGACGTACCGACTTGCACGGATTTAACTACAGTCAGAGGGAGTAACCGCGAAGTAGCAATAACGTCATGGAACACCCAGTGCCACCATTACGTGTCGAGCTGTGGGTACACCCGCGCAGCGACACCTGTAGTGGAAAGGCCCACCAGGCAAGTCAGGGAGACCATATTAATGGATGGAGCGCTAGCACAAGTAGTCGCTAAAATAAACAACATAAATGGCGTGACGCGAAGGAAGTTATTGCAGTCGCGCGACACGTACTTGACCACCACAGGAGTCATGATATACAGATTACCCAAAAATCATTGTGCAAGGAGCAGCCTTCTTTCGGATGCCGTCGCCCAGAGCATAGCAACAGCCTATGACGAGGGTAGAACAACCAATCAGCCACCTCCCGATATGCCAGGAGGCTCAGAGACCGGGGAGGCTGCCCCCCACCCCAACGTGACACACCCTTCTCTGTCTGGCGCAGATGGGGATAGAAGCGACCGCCGTGGCGTGTCCGGACTACCAGCCTTGACTACTCGCCCCGCTAAATCGAAGGCAGCATTAGTGATCCCAGTCCGTGAGGTACGCACAGTGGCTATGATGTTTAAGGGCTTCGAGCCTGTGAAGCCACCTAAAAGTAGCGCTCTAATCGCAATTGAATCGTATGCTATAAACTTAACATATAACTTTACTTATAAACTTAAGTTGCTACGTGTGCAAAGCGCCTTAATGTCTAACCGTATGTTCATAAGTTTCATAAACCAGAATAAACTCAAACAGTTTGAATCCTTCCTAAGAATTTAGTTTAAATTGCAAATATCATTTTATCTCAATTAACTTAAACAACTCAAACAGGTTGGGTTGTTTCTGTGTTTTATTTTAACTGGAACAAAATATTTATTTTTATTTATCAGAAAGAACTCAAAACACCTGAGATACTTGAGAAAAACGGCTTTCGATGAACAGCCCGTCTAATATAAAACTAACTGAATCGACTCAAACATATTGAGTTATTTGTAAGCAATAAAAGTAATGACTGATAGAAATTATTCAAATTATACTAAAGGGACTTATAATAATTGAGTTAAGTATCTGAGAATAAAATTACTACTCGCCAGATGTTTTTTTATAGTGACAACATTTTGTTAATAAAATTCTTTAAAAAACTGGCAACTCTGCCTTTTTCTCGCACTTGCGGCACATGGGCTGGTGACATTATTAATTGTCTTTTGTTTTAATTTGTGATTGTGAAAGAAAACAAATGAATTAAGAATGCGACGAATTGATCGAATCTTGTTTAGTGCCTTGGGACATTAGTGTTTTCAGATGGTAAGTGCTTAATATTTTTTACCAGGCTCATATAACCTCAAATGTTATTTGCTTTTTCGTATATATGTAGATACCTACGTAAATAATTACTATTTTTATTGTTATCATAACAGAACTGGGACCTGATATAGCTAACCTATTATACTCAACAGGGAACGACTTTGAAGAGATTTCTGCAATGGAGACGCCGCCGGCGCCAGCGCCGGTACTATCACCTACAAAGGATGACGTAATTCCATCAGGTAGATACAATACTTATTTTTTAATTATACTACATAGTTAACCAATCTTTTTAAGGTTACATACCCAAAGGGACCTTATTATTGTCCGCAGACTTTCTATGAAGTACAAACTTAGTTTTACTGTAACCCATGAATTTGTATGTTAACAAAAATGTTTAAAGTAATAATATCTACAGGGTTACAGGAAAAGTCGTGCTAGATCCGTTAAGGGCGTGGAGTACCCATCATTTCTGACTTATTTTACTATGAAACACCCTACCCTAAACTTAACCCTTTTCGAGATATTCAGCTTTTAATTTTTTTATGAAAAATTGCCGATTCTTAGGCTACTAAATTTATTTTTTATTTTTTTGTGTATCTTAATATTATTATTATTGCATTTTTACATGGGTAATAAGATGCTTTAGGACGTCAATAATTAAAATAGTGCATAAGTTAATTGAATAGACCGTAGTAAACAAGTAAAGGTAAAGAAAAACAAGAAAATATTGGAAAGTTTATTTTTCTCTAAGCCATAACTAAAAAAAACATTATGGGAATTGTTCGGCAGATGTTTTTCTAAATATCTACGTTTCATCAGCTATCTAACGAGGTATAACAATCTAGGGTTTGTATAACATTTCGTGGAAAAAAAGTCGTTGAGACGCTCCAGATAGCAGGTCTAACGGTCCCGCGTTTATTGGCCTTCAAGTTGAAACCAGACAAAGTAAAGATTTATGTAGGTGCGAATGAGAGAAAAAATATGGGAATACAACAGGGGGTATTGTTTTGGTTGTCAGTCTGCTTTTGTGCTTCGTACATAGTAGATGTGATATCGTTTTGCTCTTTTTCTCGACTTGGCTGTATTCTGGACTATTTCTTCTGATTTGTGACTACTGTGCTTGTTAACCGGACTCTGATTTGTACCTATGATACGGAAGTGTTGAAGATGACGTCCTACACACCTGAGGAATATGCTGATATGCTTATTTGTTACGGATACTGCCGTTGTGTGTCTGCGCAAGCTCGCAATAAATACATAACTCGCTACCCTGGTCGTCGAGTACCGGATGTGGCCGTTTTTGACAGAGTTTATCGAGCCGAATCCAGTTTCGTCTGTAGAAGACTTAAGAGAAAGGATTGTGGATGCAGCAAACAAAATAAGGATCACGTTGATCATTAGAGTAGTGAAAACTGGTCTCCGCAGAAGGATGCGACAATGTGTCAGAAATAGAGGCGGTCATGTTGAACATGACCTGTAAACAATAAAAACTTATGAGAAAACCTCAATAAATAACATCATGCTCACGTATTGTTTTATTTTACTATTTAGGGCTAAGTAATAATTTACTTTCTTCTTCTCTGTCGCCTATAAAACTAACTTTTTTTCAATGGAATTGAATAAAACCTTAGACTGTTATACCTCGTTAGATAGCTGATGAAACGTAGATATTTAGAAAAACATCTGCCGAACAATTCCCATAATGTTTTTTTTAGTTATGTCTTAGAGAAAAATAAACTTTCCAATATTTTCTTGTTTTTCTTAACCTTTACTTGTCTACTACGGTCCATTCAATTAACTTATGCACTATTTTAATTATTGACGTCCTCAAGCATCTTATTACCCATATAAAAATGCAATAATAATAATATTAAGATACACAAAAAAATAAAAAAATAATTTAGTAGCCTAAGAATCGACAATTTTTCATAAAAAAATTAAAAGTCGAATATCTCGAAAAGGGTTAAGTTTAGGGTAGGGTGTTTCATAGTAAAATAAGTCAGAAATGATGGGTACTCCACGCCCTTAACGGATCTAGCGAAACTTTTCCTGTAACCCTGTATACTAATATCGTAAAGAGGAAAGATTTGTAGTTTTGTATGTAACGAATAAACTCAAAAACAACTGGACCGATTTAGAAAATTCTTTCACCTATAGAAAGCTATAATTTCTGGGAGTAACATAGGTTACTTTTTATCCCGATAGATATTCCCACGGGATCAGTAGCTACGTGGGTGAAACCGCGGCGTGATGCTAGTGCGATGTAGGATGATGCTACCAATTATCAGCACTTTAAGAGTTAGTTTTACTTTAATATTGTTTATCTTAGTGATAATACTAATAACGAAAGTTAACAATATGCTTTCTCGGTTCACTATTAAATAAGTAATTGATTTTTATTATAAAAAATTGTCTTTATGCATTTTATTTAGATGAGTTTGACTAAATAATTAGCCTAACACCAATTATTGGCACCATCATCACCAATTATCAGCATCGACCCAGCCAATTATCAGCACCTTAAAATGAGACATAAAATTAGGTAGATAAATGAAATAATCCAATGTTTATAGCAAAATCTCTTTTATTTATACCTAGCCTAACAACCGAAGTTTTAGGAAAAAAATTACATAAATATAAAAAAATCCAAAAAATAATAGACATTCTTTTGATCATAATATCAACACTATGAAAATAACTAGCAATGTTAGTTTCAGCACCATGCCAGGATATGAAATCCGAAATCATAGAGTACTTTTTCCAAGAGTATTGAATTCTAGGCATAAAATAATCACGCTTTACAATAAAAAATATAGATTAACAATTTTACATACCACTTTGTCATGTAACAGTAGCAGTGCCGATAATTAGCAATTCGCAAAAAAATTGAACCCAGATGTCAGCACCTCATTTATGAACATAAAATCAAGATAATTTTCATTTCCATTGTCAGATAAGCCTTATAAAACGTTTTATACATAGAGATGAAACGAATATATTCATATTAGGTAGGGATATTATAATACGATCTGTTCATATTCATATTATGCATACACTAACATAACATAGCAGTTACTGGATATATTAGTTTATATTAGTCAGAGTGAACATACGGCTACTTTATATGAATACACGAATATGAACGGAACGAGCCGACATAGTCGCCGGTCGCGGTCGCCGTCACTTGTCTCGCTCACTCTCTGTAGTCGTCGATATGCGGAAGCAAGATCAGGGATACATGTCCCTATGACCTATCCAATTTGATATACATGACGGGCTTTGTATGAAAGTTGCGTATTTGATTAAATAATGAAAGAGCAATGGTATTAGAACAGTGAATATTCGTGAATATGAATGTTCGTAATAGCATGTATTATGCTATTATGTATGTATTATGCTATTATGCTATTATGCTAATAAGGTTATATTTGTTAGAATAGAGAATATTGATCTAACGTCATAAGTGTCTTGTAATATTTGTTTTAATAGTGTGACCTTGTAACTTGCTGTATTGGATGCGTTGCGCGGTGCATAAGTAGGAGGTAATAATAATTATATTATTGAACATGTACTTTTTCAGTGCAAATATATTAATGAAGAAAACTTAAATATTAATTGTTAACTAACTTTTATCTGTAGAACTTTGTGGGAAACATTTTGAAGTGGTTTTTTTTGCGTACTTTCTTTATTAAGTACATCTGAGATTAAAAAAAACAAAGGCTGATTGAAACAAGCCCAGTATATTTTAATTGGATATATGATAATACACAATAATTTTTTTTTTAATTTAGATAACAAATTGGAAGCTATATGTAGTTCATTTATTTTTTATTTTTTTTATTCTAAATGCTGTTTTATGGTAATTTTAAGTTTAAGATTCATTTTCAGGCTGAAAATATAATTTAAGGAAAATAAACCATCAAATTTGAGGAAAGGAGACTTCTTTAAGTTATAATGTTAAATAAATATTAAATTTTAATAAATACATTATTCTAAAATCTTGAATTATTTTATCTAAAATTTGAATATGTAAGTAGCCTTCCAAGCGATGGTTAGTAATAAATAATAATAAATAATCCTCACACGACGACCTCATAAAGGTCTCTGAGTCTGACTGGATGCGGAAAGCGCAGGACCGAGTTCTGTGTCGCGTGTTGGGAGAGGCCTATGTCTAGCAGTGGACTGCAATAGGCTAGTTGATTGATTGATTGATTGAATCCTCACACATTCACACACCGCTACCTAGTCCCAAACTAAGCAAAGCTTGTACTATGGGTACTTGACAACGGATAAACATACTTAAAACACTTTTTTTTTGTAAATACATACATTTATACTTAAAAAACACACTCAGACCAATGCAAACAAGCATGTTCATCAACACAAAGATTAACATTGAGCGGGAATCGAACCCGAGACCTCGGCGTAGAAGCCATGTAATATACCGACTGCGCCACAGTGGTCGTCATAGGTCGTTAGTGTTAAGTACTTACTAAAAAAATAAAGTTAGTAATGTCATAGTACAAATATATACAGTATTTCGACTTCATAGAATTGGACGAAACGCGAGTTATACCTACACGCTCACGATAGCGGTGGCTTTGGGAAGTGCTACAGTCGCTACTGTGCCCGAGTAACGAGCGGGAAAGTAGGTAAATGTAATTAAAAAACTGGAGGTGGGCAGCTTTATCGCATGTTTACGTACCGCGCAGCCGTAGGCATTTATAATAAATGTTCGGCCCAGATATACTACTGGTTGTACTGTGGTAATGTGAATACGAACGGAACGCGCTGCGCAGTCATCGTCGCTCGTCGCCGGTCGCCATGTCGTCTTGCTTACTCACTGTAATCGCCGGTATGCGGGAGCGAGACGCAGTGGTAAAGTCAGCTGCAAAGCAATTTCACCCCTTTGGCGCGCTTTTATATTTAAAAAGGGGTTAAATTTCTTTGTAGCCTAGCTGACCGTACATGTTGCCACGTGCTATTTTTGTTTATGTGTGCGTAGGTGTACACGATGCATGAAGCGATGCGCAATTTAAATCATTGAACGGATCAGTGATTTATAAATCTTTTGCTCCTAAAGATTTATATCCATCTTTTAAATCTTCAACTTATTTAAATCTTTGTAATTATAGTGACAGCCGAACAAAGATGCATTATGAATGTTTAATTCTATTAACTCTTAACACGATGTGATAAGAAACATTTTAACTAGTTTGTAATATTTCACTTTATATTAACAACAACATATATAAGCTTGATGATTTGTTTACCTTTGCAGGAATACGTAGAATATTATTCTTTCTTGAGTTTAATTCTACTTACCTACATATTTATATAGGTACATTGGATTTTAGCTAGGTATCGTTATTGTATGCGTCATTCTCCACGTGTTCAATGCAATTAAGGATAACAAAAGCTAAACCGACCTGTTTGGTACTTCAAAGTCTTTTGTTACCTAATAACATAACATAATACTGCAATAGTCGACTCAATCTACATCTCTTTAAACAATCACGAACCATAACGTCAATGATTTAAAGATGTAATTAAAAAAGTTAGGGAGTGAATAAATCATTTGTGCTGTGGATATACATCTTTTTATGATTCACTTCTGAGTTATACATCGCTTTGTGTATATGTATGGCAGATCCTTCATATTAGTTTATATTCGTCAGAGTGAACATACGGCTACTTTATATGAATACACGAATATGAACGAAACGAGCCGACATAGTCGCTCGTCGCCGGTCGCGGTCACCGTCACTTGTCTCGCTCACTCTCTGTAGTCGTCGGTATGCGGAAGCAAGATCAGTGATACATGTCCCTATGAGCTATCCAATTTGATATACATGGCGAGCTTTGTATGAAAGTTGCGTAGTTAATTAAAGAATAAAAGAGCAATGGTATTAGAATAGTGAATATTAGCAAATATGATGCTTTTACTGCTAGTGTAACATTTGTTTGTTTTATTAGTGGGACTTTGTAACTCTCTGTAATTGCATGTGTAAAAGGACTAATATGTAGTAATTATATTATTGAATAGACTTTTTAGTAAAAATAAATAATAGTACAGAAGTGGATGAATGAAGAGGACTAAAATATTTTTAATTAATTTTTATCTCTAGAACTTTGTGTGTTGGTAATGATTTTTTGTGTACTTTCATATTAATTAAAGGCAACTTTTAAGTGTAAATATAAATTTATGTGTATGTGTATATAGTTTTGTGTCTAGTGGTGGTTTTCGGTGCGTGTACCTATTAAATTAACAGACATTTTGAAAAATTAAGTGTACAATGAAGCGTGCAAGAACCAGTGAGGTATGGACACATTTTTTTGTAGAATTAGAGGAGAACAAGGTTGCTGTTTGCAAAGATTGTCAGCAAAAATGCTCGTTTAAAACTACTGTGTCTAATTTGCAAGTTAATAACATGTAATTCATAGTGGATATTTCCTCGTTATGTGCTATAATACGTTGACAGTCCTAAGCCTGTTAGGCCTGTATTATAAATAAATCGTAACACCAACCGCTTTTAACTGAATAATTTTATTAAAGTGTTCTATACACTGTTACAAACTTTTTTGAGTGGTTTTATAGTATTATTGATAATACAGGTCTTGCCTCTCACTTGTTAAAGTTCATTTTATTTTACTGCAAAATGTAAAAAAGAGAGGTTCAAGTATGAAGGAAAATTTGATCACTGATTTTCTTAGCATCATATATTATATATACGGCACTAGTACTTAATACATTATCCTGTGCAAATCGTTCATAATATGCCAACTATTAAATTAAACTAACAATTATTTACAACAAAAAACCAAAACATAACATTTTTATAACATTCAAGGAGTAGGTATCTACTTTTGCTGAAAAAAATAATATTATTTTATGATTATTATTAAATAAGTACTTAAAATATAACGATAGCAATAAACTCGACACCCATATTAAAGCATAATTTATTCTATAACATCATCTAACATTCCAATTTATTTACTAAAATCTAATAATATATTATTATGCTATTATGTAATAAAAGTCACGCGGTACTACATACAGCTAGAGCATTGTGAAATATTCCCTATTATTTGACTAATATCTAGTAATAGGTATGGTATTATAATATGACCTAACTAATATATTCGACATTAGGATTACTTGAAAACGATCCTAATATAACACCGCTATTTATACATGAATAAAACCTAAAGGTTCAGTAAAAAATATCTAAAAGAGCTAAAATAAAGTAAAATAAAAAAACCTGAACTTACCTACGATCATAAGAAACTGTCAAAACAAAGTAATGTGAAGGACATTTTCCCGCGTTTTTTAAAATATCGCTTTTTTTTTTCAAAAAGTGTCGTGTTTTGATTAGTTTATTATTCCAAAAGGATCTTATTTTAATGTTTGTTAAATGGTAGCCGAAATTAATTAATAGAAAGCTTATAATTTGAGTTTTAGTTGGGGGTGCTGATAATCTGGTGCAGTGCCAACATTAGGACGCGTGCCCCTATATTTATCTACAAGGATAGCGCAGTGATTTTAAATGACCGCTTCGCCATTCACACTGTGACGGGTGTAGTTGGTTTGTTGCACGGGACAACACTTTGAAATTCCTAAAATTGTTGTTGTTTTGAGTCTGGGTGTTATTTATGTCCATTCCAGTTACCCTGTTTGTAAAGTCCTACGTGATATAGAAAATTACTCTTAGTGCAGGAGTTGTCTTTTATATATTTTTTTAAACAAATATGAAACATTTTTTCCAGCTGTCAACTGACATGACGATCAATCGACATACTGAGTAGACATAGGTACTTACGTAGGTAGATATGTACCTATGTCAATATTATTCACAATCTAAATGCGTAAGAAATTTGTTATTAGTGATGCGTTATTAGTGCATTGTTTGTTGCACATTTTAATGAGCTTTATGCACTTTTCATCTTTGGTTTGCGTGTTTATGATAATTAATTAACTCTTTTTATTACTGCTTACTTTTTTTTAATTAAAAAAGCATGATCTAACAATAAGGGCACAGGGTTTAATACCTTTATTCTCATAAGGACAGATTCTCATAAAGACAGATTCTCAAAAAGACAGATTCTCATAAGGACAGATTCTCAAAAGGACAGATTTTGTACAGGTGCATACACAAATTCGGGGCTTACCCACCGTACACATATCTACCAGAGGGCCTAGCCAAGTTACAAACGTTTCGTATCTATTCTCTTTCTATAATCGTTAACGTCTCAGCGATAGCGATTTTACGAAACGATTAATTGGTAGCCAAGTTGACACAAGTGCGTCGATCGTTCATTCTATAACGTTGAGAGAAAAAAAATATTTTATTAGTCTATGGTGAGCGTTCCTGTAGACGTCAAAGTTATGTTGAGTACGTGGTGCGCGGGTGATTTTTAAGTTTTGAATTGTTTTGTGTGTGGTGTTAAAAAAGTGAGTGAAATAAGTTGGAAATAAGGTATAACTTCTTTTTATTATTGTTTTATAATAATATCACAGTGCGGGATATAATTTAAAACGATTATTGATAGACATAAAATGTAATCTATCTTTTAAGTCAGTGAGAGATACTTTAAAATAATAGTGATAGTTTTTATAGGATGGAATCTAGATCCCGAGCTAGCCCAGAACAGTTTGCAGCTTTATTGGAATTCATGGAAAGGTACGTAAATTATTAGTTATTACCTAGAAACCTTCCTTTGTTGTTTGAATCTTTCTCATACTCAGGAACTTGAAACGTAAACAATGACGTGTTACGCTACTTAAACGATTACGATACTTATGAAACAAAGAAAACGATTGTATTTAGCCCATTGCTTAAAAATAGACCTCTTGTTTCTCTGAAATAGTTTTAACTTATGTTCTAGTCATGGTGATATAGCGAGGCCACAGCAAGGGGCTCAAGGCAGGATAAAGGTCTTGAACGAGAGCTTTGAAAGTCACTTTATCAAAACGAAATCGTCGTATAAACAAAGTGTCCGACATTTCTTCTATTGTTTCTATGCACTGACGATATAAATCTCTTTTCCGGCGTTTTAACCACACTTCTTCGTTATGAGCGCTCCACAACATATTTAAAGTATGCATTTTAAATGCTAAAAGAAATAATTTGTCTAAAATCAAAGTAAATGAACAATACACTCCACAGTCTGAGAACAGCTGAGTTTACTACGCCATTTTCTCTCCGCCAGGGTCTCGGCGATCGCTTAGTTATCGTTCAAAAACTTAGACTTCGATTCGTTAGCGATTGTCAAAAGTGCAACTTGGCTAGCTTTTTCTATAAGATGTAGCGATCGAAATTGTAGAATCGATAATTTCTATTCTATTTTTTTGGACGAACTGTTATTATGTAAACTTGGCTATGACTTAGCTATTCGCTTGTTTTGACCACGTGACTTAGCGATAAAGGTATATAATTCCTATACATTTCTTTAGTTTTCTATAGCGTTAACGATTATAGATTGTCAACTTGGCTAAGCCTGCTGTTCACCTTATTAGAGGGAAATATCACGGACACTGTTTCTACAGCTCGTTGGTAGGTATATCTACTATAAACAGATAGAACAGGTAGGTACATATATAGATATATATTATAATGTTCAGCTGTGGACATACGCAGGCTGAATGAATGGATGGATTGTAATACTATAAATGGAATCTCTTTGCTAAGCAATTTGTTTTGTTATTGTTGATTAGATAAAACCTGTCATTGATTTGACATTGTCATTGAAAATAATAATTTACATACATATGTCTAATAAAACTATTTTCAAAGAGAATATAATATTAAATTGATATTTTATAAAAATGGATAAAGCGGGCCCCAGTTCTGGGAAAAATGACATCGTGTTAATTGAAGGAAATAAAGGTAAGAAATGTAAACATTTTTTGCCGTAGGTGTTGTACAGATACATTCTCACTAGTTCGACTCAACAAATCGATTGTCGAAAAGGATTCTAAATAAATACCTAACGACTCGCGACGGCCTACAGCGTCGTTTTGTGTAGCCACTTTATCAACAGTCTCAAAATATCTATTAGGTTCTATTTATCTTTTGAGAGGTACGTATAGGTATATGGGTTTTGATGATGATGATAATACAACATTTTGGTGTAGTGGGCAAGCAAAATAAAATTCTGTAAGTCTTTTATATTATAGGTAAAGGTCGATTACCAAACCATGGAATGGTGCTTCTGCATGCTGGTCATAAATACAATTTTGTAAAGAAAAATTTGTCTGGAACTACTAATTGGCGATGCGTCAATAAAAAGATTTGTAGTACATCTATAACGTTGTCGGAAAATAAAGAAATTTTGAAAGAAGCTAAACACGTTTGTTTACCTGATTTTAAACGCAATAAAAACGATTACACAATGTCATTAGCTAAACAGGAAGTTTGTCTTAATATGGAGCCAATACCAAAAATATTCGAGAAACATTATTACAAAATTAATAAACAAGGAAAAGAAGAAAAACGAAACAATTCCGATCATTGTGCTCATAGACTTTCGGAGGACGAAATGATTTCCCCAGAAGAATTGGGTCCGGACCCGTGCTCCACCTAGGTTCTCCACCTGGGTGAAGCACGGGTACTTGCTATAATATTATAGGTCCCGTGCTCCAACTGATGATTAGTACAGTCAAGTAATTAAGAAAAATACACAATTATAAAATCAATCAAATCAACAGGATTTATTTTAACACATTTTTTTCTAAAAAAAAAAAAGAATAAAAAATGTCTTTGCAGTAATCTTTCATCTTAGTAATCTTTGTGTCGTTTAGTTACCGATGAGCCCAAGGACTTATTATTATTTTGAGACATCACTGTAAGCAGTTTATTCAACGAAACAAATGGTTTTTGAACTCTTTATTGCGAGTAGAAAAAATGTGTTCCGTTATCTGTACGATGCCTCTTGTTGAATACACACCACTTATTTTTACTCATATTTTTTTGTTTCAAAACATTCAATGAATTCCCGTATCTTCGCATTTAGAAAAATTTTACTTTGTGACAAAGTATTAAAATAAGTACTTAGGTACTATTATGATTGAGAAAGGTAGGTATAATACTCTAACTCTATTATGTGCATCACAAAAGCATCATATTATTATTATAAACTAGGTAACCAGTGGCCACTTTGTTGGGCGGGGAAAAAACGCGTCCGTTTTTAAACATATTTCTTAACTGCGCTACTCCTATTAGTCATTGCGTGATGCTATATAGTCTATAACACTACCCGATAAATGGACTATTCAACACAGAAATAATTTTTAAAATCGGTTCATTATGCCCGATTTACACATCGACAAGTACAGTAGCGAGTTAAGTAGTATTTTAAGATTAAGTTGATTTAAATAGAGTTCCATCCTATTTTTTGGCGAGTTAAGTACGAAGTAGCCCCCTATCTCGCGTCTCGCCAACTTAACTTGCCAAAAAATAGGATGGAGATCTATTTAAATCAACTTAATCTTAAAATACTACTTAACTCGCTACTGTACTTGTCGATGTGTAAATCGGGCATTAGATCTAGAGATTACCCTCTACAACGTCACAAACACCCAAACTTTACCTCTTTATAATATCATAAGTATAGAAGTATAGATATAGATAAACTGTTTTACTCCTTTTACAGAATTGTTTAGATCATTTTAATCATTAGGGAAAACAATTTACTGATTCACTGTACAATAACGTCATCAGTTGGAGCACGGGACCTTGCAAGGTCCCGTGCTTCACCCAGGTGGAGCACCTAGGTGGAGCACGGGTCCGGAGAAGGACGGGACGGGAGGACTCGAAGAATTGCCTTCATTCAGTTCAAAAAAGGATACGCTATATCGGGCACGTTATAAATTTTTAAATGTGAAGAAAAGTAAATTTTTGCAACCAAAAGATGTACGTTTGCCAGACAGTTTAGTTAGTGATTTTTTTTTATATGACGGTGGTGTCGAAGAGAAGATTATAATTTTTGGTAGTTATCTGGCAAAAGAAAAATTGAAGAAAGTAGATATGGTGTATGTTGATGGAACGTTTAAATGTTGCCCCCCTCCTTTCTATCAGTTATTTTCTGTACATGCCGACATTACACATGATTCAGGAACTGTGTGTTTTGTGCCATTGTTGTTCGCTTTGTTACCCAACAAAAGTCAAATTACGTATGAAAGACTTTTCAAAATTTTAAAAGATAAATTATTCATGAATATAAGCACTTTTAAATGCGACTATGAAGTGGCAATCATCCATGCTATAAAAATAATATATCCCCATGTAGTGGTAAAGGGTTGCTACTATCATTTCACAAATGCGGTTTGGAGAAAGTCAAAATCAATTGGATACAGTTCATCCACAGAGGGCCGTAAAATGATTCGGCTCCACACCATGTTAGCCCTATTGCCAGCTGTGCTTATACCGGAGGCATATCTATCATTATGTGAATTAGCTCCTAATACTGAGGAAAGCACACAATTCCAAAAATATTTTATAAATCAATGGATCAACCTTATTACCAGTGAAGTCTTCAGTTGTTATGGCGATAAATTTCGAACAACAAATGCAATCGAAGGGTGGCATAAAAGAATTAATACCATAATTCCTAAAAAACCATCCCTATTTTATTTCATCACGCTTTTGAGGAAGGAAGCAAATCTGTCGGACATTAAAATAGTCCGCGGTGCCTATTATTGTGCAGGGAAAAGAAGGAGGAAAAACGATATTTTAGTTGATAGTAAAATTGAAAACATTATATCTGAATGTTTACGGAGCAATATATCAACTTTAGAGTGCTTGCAACGTCTTGCGACTCTGAGACGTGCTACCAATTAATAAAAATTTTACACATTTAATTTTTTCTTATTCTATTTACAAATTACTTTTTCTACTTATGTGTACTTCTGTCCTTTTGAGAATCTGTCCTTTTGAGAATCTGTCCTTATGAGAATCTGTCTTTATGAGAATCTGTCCTTATGAGAATAAAGGGTTTAATATTTGTGGTATTTTGCTATACTAAATGCTTTGTTCACGTGTTTTGGTTTTGATAATTGTTTTTCATCATGTCTAATTTTATTGCACCTACGTTACGCGTACACTATGTTGCACCCTTGGTTACGTATTACTAATATCCCACTCAAGTTATGTAACACCTTATACCCATAACCCTATTTACTAAATATATTTTTTTACATGAAATATACCAGAAGCTCCTTCAGAACTTGAAGCAGATGCGTCCAATGACATTAACTGCGAAGGTACTTGAAAAATATGATGAAATTATTTAAAAGCCTAATTTTAATGATATAACTAAATAAATAATGGTACTTCTTTTTACATTTTAGAGGTTAGTAATCCTTCGAGCTCTGCAGCGGTTTTGGCTGTAACAACACTTAAAGAAGTAGTTGGGACAGGTTGGTATACCACTTTTAACACTTTAAGAAATTAACTTTCTTTTATTTGCCTTGCTACCTCTGTTTTTCTTTTTCCAGATGTAAAGTCTCCAGCTACTCCTGAGTACTCTCCATTGACTACGCTAAAAAACATATCGGCCATCGAACCTGGCAGTAAATCAGAAAAGACTGATTTATATTATTTTATATTCTTCTTTACTCAAACATGTAATGAAATAATCAGGGTAAGGTATTCATGACTGTCTTCTTCCACGTAGTCAAACTATTTTGTCAAACTGGTTTGACCTCGAGGAATTATGATTCCTCGTGGTCAAACTAATCGAATTATTCACCCTGTGTTAATGTTTAATTGGTGTGTACGGTCGTAGTCAAACTATTTTATCCAATTGATTTGACTACGAGGAATTATGTTTCCTCGTGGTCAAACTTCATTCACATTGCGGCCTCTTTTCAAAACGTGCATGCAGTTTATGTATTCATTATACAGTCATAGATAATAAGTTGATGTCTAATGTCAGGTACAGCGACGCGAGGTTTGTGAAATTGTTTTCCTTATCATATTAGTACCTAACTATTATTAGTAGTATTATTAGTAATATTCTTATTATTAGTAGTAGTTGAAGGTGGAACAGTTCTTCTACTGGAAGGCCGGCAATACTATAAATGGCGTACATATAAAAATGAGAACGTTTTCTGGGCTTGCAGCCAGCGAAGAAAGGAAAAGTGTCGGGGATCTGTTACTCTGAAGGTACCATACCAAATTATTACCTCCAGTATTATATATGGAGAATCTTCTCTTCTCTCTTCAGCTCCTATTATTCTATATTCCGCTTCATTAATTCAATATATTCTATTTTGTTACTTAGGATGAAGTCATAGTTAAATGCAATAGCCACACATGCAATGCCGATTTAAAAAAAAATGAGATGGATGTAGTCATTGATGAACTAAGACATGAGGTAGTTAGTAACAGTGACGTCCCTATTCCGGATGTATACAAAGAAAAAAAGAAGTCGGTTGAAGATCGAGTTACGTTGCCATCTTTCGGCAGCCTCAAGTCCGATTTGTATAACAGGAAAAAAAAGACGTGCTTCCGACACTTCAAAGAGGTAACAGTTCCTGATAGCTTGAAATCATTTCTCTTTGCGGATTATATTGACGAAACACGGCGGATTATGGCTTTTTGCTCTGAAACTAATCGGGAAAGAGTGGTACAGTTAAAAGAGTTTTTCGGGGATGGTACATTCTTCAGCTGCCCAAATCCTTTTTCTCAGTTATATACAATGCATGCTGATCTATCTACTTCGATAACAACAACGCACGTGCTCCCCGTTATTTACACTTTAATGACGGATAAAACTGAAGAATCGTATACTATCTTGTTCTCTATGTTACAGTCAAGAATACCCAATTGGACTCCTA
This sequence comes from Schrankia costaestrigalis, assembly GCA_905475405.1. Taxonomy (NCBI): domain Eukaryota; kingdom Metazoa; phylum Arthropoda; class Insecta; order Lepidoptera; family Erebidae; genus Schrankia; species Schrankia costaestrigalis. The sequence goes on from FR997851.1 coordinate 11,943,212, forward strand.
AAAAAATTCATCTTGATTTTGAAACTGCTGCGAGCACGGCCATTTCAACCATTTTTCCCGACATTCAAATCATAAACTGTTTTTACCATTTCACTAATTCCCAATGGAGGCGGGCAAAAAAACTAAAAATCAAGAGCAAAGATGGAAACAGAGCTGTTGGACTATGTTCAGCACTCGCTTTACTCCCCGATGACAGAATTGCGGAAGGCTGGTGTTACATTAAATCTGATACTCCTAACACAGACAAAATTCAAAAATATTTTAAATATTTCTAGAATACGTGGCTAAAAAATGAATTGTTCATAAAGCAATGGTGCGTATACGGACAAAGACATCGCACAAATAATGTTGTGGAGAGTTGGAATGGCCAACTAAATAAAGCGATGAAAAGGCATCATCCAATAACAGTTGCACGTTTGCTCACAACATTATTACAAAAAGAAATAAGTTTCTGTGAAGAACCATCTCCTCGTCGGAGTGAACATGTGTATAGAGATGATTTCATAACAAAATGCCAAATGGAGTTGATCCATAATTAAATAGATGTTGGTTATTTTTTAAATAAAGTGCGATAGGGATTATTTTTGAATGAACGTCAACAAATAAATGAACATCTACATAACAAATGAACGTCGAAAAACAAAAGACAATCGTAAAGTGATCTGACAACGATTGTGATTGTAAAAAATGCATGCTGCATGCAATTTTCGACCTTATCGACATTGCTCAGTTTCCTATTTTTTTTACATATTCATGATCAGTGTCATCTATATTACCCAATAAAAGTGTTTCTAAAGTTTTGTCGATAAGGTCGAAAATTGCATGCACCCATTTTTTACAATCACAATCGTTGTCAGATCACTTTACGATAGTCTTTTGTTTTTCGACGTTCATTTGTTTTGCTCATTTTATTGCCCACAGCTCAAACCTAACCTTAGATGACTGCTGTTATTTTATGTTCTCCTGGTACTTTATTCGTTTTCGTTTCGGGTTTTTAAATTATTTTTTTCTTTGTCATGTATGATAATTTTCTTTTTATGTTAAGTTATAAATACAATACAGGATTTAAGTTAAATCTAATGGTATTATTGGTAACACTTACTTGCATAAATGTACACATTTTTAACTTAAGATTGATACAGGGTGGGTCGATGAACTAGTTTGACCACGAGGAAACGTAATTCCTCGTGGTCAAACCAGTTTGACAAAATAGTTTGACTACGTGGAAGAGAGGTATTGAATCACCAGCTGCTCCTGCATTTTCTCCCCTAACTCCTCTTGTAACACGATATGAAAGTAATTATTCACCATTACCACCAATGTCGCCGAGTACGTTGGAGCTATACGAAACCCTTAGCCGAGATTGTTCTATAGAGCTTGATTGTAATGAAATGTCCTATAAATGTAATGCTGTTAGTCAAAGCAAACTTAAAGAAGATGGAGACTTTGACGGCGATACTGATTCTGATTATGTACCCGATAGTGGCGAAGAAACTGATGCTTCGCTTTCATCTGTAAAGCAAAAGAAACGGATTAACTTTCAAGTTCCCGAGAGCGACAGTTCGACGGATGAAACCACGCCAGAGTGCTTGGTACAAACTCATGTTGCTATTGTACACGATAATCAAACTGAAACAGACAGAACAATGAATTTAGGACACAATAAAAACCCAGTCATAGTTACAAATGCTATTTACAATGACACGACGGTTGGTGAACAAATTTCAACGTATCAAGGCTCTGAAACTGAAGATATTCCTACCGAAGCTGAAGCTGTTCCTCCCACTACTATGCACAATGACACACTGGAAACTAAGGGACGCCCCAAACTTGGACGGAAAAGAAAACACCCAGAATATTGTCTTTCTGAGAAGAAACATAGGAAATACATGAATTTACCATATCATGTCAAAGACAAACTAGTAAAATCAAAAGTATTCAACGATTATGCATGCGCCTGCAAGCAACGATGTTTCTCCCTTGTATCAACAGAAATAAGACAACAAGAGTTTTATAAATTTATAACATTGGGATCATACGAAGCTCAGCTTTTATACATTTTAAATTAAGTCAAAGAATCTGATAAAGCTCGATCATATACCTGCACTAAGACCAAAAGCGGTAAGAATAAACCTAGACAATACAAAAGAAATTATTATATTGGCGAGAATATCGTTTGTAAGCAAAAATTTTTAAAAAACTTTCAAATATCATCTAAAAGAGTTGACATGTGTTTGTCCAAACAGCGAACAAAGCAAACTTATAAAGACAAGAGGGGTATAAAACAAGGTGATTTAATAAGACCCCTGAAGAAGACATTGATTTTGTGAAATATTTAATTAATTCGCTTCCAAAATACGAATCCCACTACAGAAGGGGGCGAAACAATGACGCGCAATATTTAAAACTGGGTATGACAATCCAAAAAAATTATGATCTCTATCTTACAGAATTTAAAAAAGTATACGGCAGTGAGAAGAAATACGTGTCTTTTACTATTTTCAAGCGCATATTCTATAAAAATTTCAATCTCCGCTGTAAATCGTTAAAGAAAGATACATGCAAGAAATGTGATTCATTAGCTTTTGAGATAAAAAACTGTAATAGGCCAGAAGATAAAGATATATTAGTTCAGCAAAGAGATATTTATCAAATGACAGCGGAAGATCTTCGCAAACAAATGTCTCAAGACTTAGCGCGAGCTAAAACAGATCCCAAATTTGAATGTGTTACCTACGATCTCGAAAAAACTCTTCCATTGCCTCGTATACCTACTAATATAGTCTTTTATAAACGTCAACTATGGATTTATAACGCTGGAATCCACGTTGGCTCTAACGATCAAGGACTATGCAATGTCTGGGTTGAAGGGGAAGCCGGAAGAGGAGCCCAAGAAGTTGGCTCGTGCCTTATTAACTTCATTAAATATAATCTGAGAGCTGGCGTAGAAAATTTGGTTCTTTGGAGCGACTGCTGCGGAGGCCAAAATAGGAATATTAAAATAATCCTTATGTTAAAAACGATACTTAATAGCCACTCAAATCTTAGGACGATAACGTTTAAATATTTAGAGTCCGGACACTCTTTTTTGCCGAATGATACAGATTTCAGTAAGATTGAGTGTGAGCTTAAGCATCACGAGCGAATTTACACCATAGAAGAATACATGAACGTCATGAAAATCTCTAAAAAGAAAAATCCCCTTAAAGTTACAAGAATGAAAACGCAAGATTTTTTAAGTACAAAAAAAATAGGAAAAAATATAGTTAACCGCAAAATTTGTGTAAACAAAAATAAAATAAAGTGGCTAAAAACTAAACAGATTTTATTGAACAAAGAAGAAGAACACATAATTACTATGATATCAGAGAGTGGAGACATTCAAAAACTGGATTTGTCGAAAAGAAACAGAGGTGTTCCAATGACATTTTCAGAAGAAGATTTTGAAGTTCTCCGGCCCCAGGGAAAACCCATTCCTGAAGCAAAGCTCAATGATCTCAAATCTATGTACAATTTAATACTTGAAGACTGTCACGCATTTTACAACAACCTTAAGGGAAATAGCAATGTTAGAGAGGACGTCGATGGATACGGACCAACTCTTGATTTTGACTTCGATGATGAGACTGGTTGATATGTGCGCTCATTTTTGTTGCTTTTCAAATACAAATACAAAAATACAAAATCATTTATTTGCTTGAAACATGGTTTTTTTGACCTGAGGGCAACCGGTGCATGGGAGACCAGATCTAAACAATCTTAGACACTAATGTGTTATGTATTAGAGAGGGATTAGAACACTGTCACCTCGATTTAGTTTGCAAGTATCACTTGCGAAGTGTTCACATTGATTTTCAATTGACCTCAGGATTCTTTGGTAGGTGGAGTATCTAACGAGAAACACCCTACCGTAATAAGCTAGCTAGCCCAGCGCCGAAATATACGTGTACTAGTGGGATTTGTTGGCTTACCCACTAGTGCTAACTTCTCAGCCTCGACTTCGGTCTAGTAGGCTTACCTGAATTGACCGTAATGGACTCTCCTTCGGGATCGAGCCTAAATATAGTTAATAGTACTCAACCTAGGGATAAGAAATTTTTATTAGCAATATCTTTCGTAGTGTTAGCCATAATATTAATAGTTGTATCCATAGTGAGGAACGAATACAGAGTTGTGTCTCTAGACAAGTTCAATTCCGAACTGTTAAAGAAAATTTGTGAGGCTACCGTGTCAAACTGTTGATATGGCGTATGTATATGACATCGTACCTAATGAGCAGGCCTCGGCCTTGTTCAAGACCACGTTTCAGGCTCCCCTTCCTATGTCAGGGTCTGCAATATCTAAGCTGAGAGACGTGCCAACATGCACTGACTTAACTACAGTTAGAGGAAGCAACCGTGAGGTTGCGATAACATCATGGAACACCCAGTGCCATCACTACGTGTCAAGCTGTGGATACACCCGCGCAGCGACCCCTGTCGTAGAAAGACCTGCACGACAAGTCAGGGAGACCATCTTGATGGATGGAGCGCTAGCGCAAGTAGTCGCTAAGATCAACAATATAAACGGCGTGACACGGAGAAAACTTCTACAGTCACGTGACACTTACTTAACCACAACGGGGGTTATGATCTATAAGCTACCTAAAAACCACTGTGCAAGAAGTAGCCCCCTTTCCGACGCCACGGCCCAGGGCATAGCGACGGCCTACGATGAGGGCAGGACTACTAACCAGCCTCCCCTCGACATGCCAGGGGGCTCAGAAACTGGAGAAGCAGCCCCTCACCCCAACCTGACACATCCTTCTTCATCTAGAGCGGACGGGGATAGGAATGACCATCGTGACATATCAGGATTACCAGCTTTGGCCACCCGTCCCGCTAAATCAAAGGCGGCGTTGGTAATCCCAGTTCGTGAAGTACGAACAGTGGCCATGATGTTCAAGGGATTTGAACCTGTCAAACCACCCAAAAGCAGCGCTTTGATCGCGATCGAGTCGTACGCGACGAACAGCGACAGAGCTGCAACCCAGCCGTACCTTAGCGCGGCTCGCGGCGTATTGGCTCGAGACATACCCGCCATCCAAGAGATTGTGTCTTATGTTTCCGCATACAATGCCTCGTATATCGACACTGCCCCGGCACTTCGCGGGCTCCTATATGTCTACCCAAGATCAGCGGACGTTTGGCAATTCGATTCGTTCGATTCTAGATTCCTTAGACGATTAAGACTACCCACCAGACAGTCGGACGGTATCCATTGGTACCAAACAGCTGCGGCAGACCGCATTAGGATACGCATGGTCGCAGTGACATTACCAGCATGAGTATTCAACGATTATGCATGCGCCTGCAAGCAACGATGTTTCTCCCTTGTATCAACAGAAATAAGACAACAAGAGTTTTATAAATTTATAACATTGGGATCATACGAAGCTCAGCTTTTATACATTTTAAATTAAGTCAAAGAATCTGATAAAGCTCGATCATATACCTGCACTAAGACCAAAAGCGGTAAGAATAAACCTAGACAATACAAAAGAAATTATTATATTGGCGAGAATATCGTTTGTAAGCAAAAATTTTTAAAAAACTTTCAAATATCATCTAAAAGAGTTGACATGTGTTTGTCCAAACAGCGAACAAAGCAAACTTATAAAGACAAGAGGGGTATAAAACAAGGTGATTTAATAAGACCCCTGAAGAAGACATTGATTTTGTGAAATATTTAATTAATTCGCTTCCAAAATACGAATCCCACTACAGAAGGGGGCGAAACAATGACGCGCAATATTTAAAACTGGGTATGACAATCCAAAAAAATTATGATCTCTATCTTACAGAATTTAAAAAAGTATACGGCAGTGAGAAGAAATACGTGTCTTTTACTATTTTCAAGCGCATATTCTATAAAAATTTCAATCTCCGCTGTAAATCGTTAAAGAAAGATACATGCAAGAAATGTGATTCATTAGCTTTTGAGATAAAAAACTGTAATAGGCCAGAAGATAAAGATATATTAGTTCAGCAAAGAGATATTTATCAAATGACAGCGGAAGATCTTCGCAAACAAATGTCTCAAGACTTAGCGCGAGCTAAAACAGATCCCAAATTTGAATGTGTTACCTACGATCTCGAAAAAACTCTTCCATTGCCTCGTATACCTACTAATATAGTCTTTTATAAACGTCAACTATGGATTTATAACGCTGGAATCCACGTTGGCTCTAACGATCAAGGACTATGCAATGTCTGGGTTGAAGGGGAAGCCGGAAGAGGAGCCCAAGAAGTTGGCTCGTGCCTTATTAACTTCATTAAATATAATCTGAGAGCTGGCGTAGAAAATTTGGTTCTTTGGAGCGACTGCTGCGGAGGCCAAAATAGGAATATTAAAATAATCCTTATGTTAAAAACGATACTTAATAGCCACTCAAATCTTAGGACGATAACGTTTAAATATTTAGAGTCCGGACACTCTTTTTTGCCGAATGATACAGATTTCAGTAAGATTGAGTGTGAGCTTAAGCATCACGAGCGAATTTACACCATAGAAGAATACATGAACGTCATGAAAATCTCTAAAAAGAAAAATCCCCTTAAAGTTACAAGAATGAAAACGCAAGATTTTTTAAGTACAAAAAAAATAGGAAAAAATATAGTTAACCGCAAAATTTGTGTAAACAAAAATAAAATAAAGTGGCTAAAAACTAAACAGATTTTATTGAACAAAGAAGAAGAACACATAATTACTATGATATCAGAGAGTGGAGACATTCAAAAACTGGATTTGTCGAAAAGAAACAGAGGTGTTCCAATGACATTTTCAGAAGAAGATTTTGAAGTTCTCCGGCCCCAGGGAAAACCCATTCCTGAAGCAAAGCTCAATGATCTCAAATCTATGTACAATTTAATACTTGAAGACTGTCACGCATTTTACAACAACCTTAAGGGAAATAGCAATGTTAGAGAGGACGTCGATGGATACGGACCAACTCTTGATTTTGACTTCGATGATGAGACTGGTTGATATGTGCGCTCATTTTTGTTGCTTTTCAAATACAAATACAAAAATACAAAATCATTTATTTGCTTGAAACATGGTTTTTTTGACCTGAGGGCAACCGGTGCATGGGAGACCAGATCTAAACAATCTTAGACACTAATGTGTTATGTATTAGAGAGGGATTAGAACACTGTCACCTCGATTTAGTTTGCAAGTATCACTTGCGAAGTGTTCACATTGATTTTCAATTGACCTCAGGATTCTTTGGTAGGTGGAGTATCTAACGAGAAACACCCTACCGTAATAAGCTAGCTAGCCCAGCGCCGAAATATACGTGTACTAGTGGGATTTGTTGGCTTACCCACTAGTGCTAACTTCTCAGCCTCGACTTCGGTCTAGTAGGCTTACCTGAATTGACCGTAATGGACTCTCCTTCGGGATCGAGCCTAAATATAGTTAATAGTACTCAACCTAGGGATAAGAAATTTTTATTAGCAATATCTTTCGTAGTGTTAGCCATAATATTAATAGTTGTATCCATAGTGAGGAACGAATACAGAGTTGTGTCTCTAGACAAGTTCAATTCCGAACTGTTAAAGAAAATTTGTGAGGCTACCGTGTCAAACTGTTGATATGGCGTATGTATATGACATCGTACCTAATGAGCAGGCCTCGGCCTTGTTCAAGACCACGTTTCAGGCTCCCCTTCCTATGTCAGGGTCTGCAATATCTAAGCTGAGAGACGTGCCAACATGCACTGACTTAACTACAGTTAGAGGAAGCAACCGTGAGGTTGCGATAACATCATGGAACACCCAGTGCCATCACTACGTGTCAAGCTGTGGATACACCCGCGCAGCGACCCCTGTCGTAGAAAGACCTGCACGACAAGTCAGGGAGACCATCTTGATGGATGGAGCGCTAGCGCAAGTAGTCGCTAAGATCAACAATATAAACGGCGTGACACGGAGAAAACTTCTACAGTCACGTGACACTTACTTAACCACAACGGGGGTTATGATCTATAAGCTACCTAAAAACCACTGTGCAAGAAGTAGCCCCCTTTCCGACGCCACGGCCCAGAGCATAGCGACGGCCTACGATGAGGGCAGGACTACTAACCAGCCTCCCCTCGACATGCCAGGGGGCTCAGAAACTGGAGAAGCAGCCCCTCACCCCAACCTGACACATCCTTCTTCATCTAGAGCGGACGGGGATAGGAATGACCATCGTGACATATCAGGATTACCAGCTTTGGCCACCCGTCCCGCTAAATCAAAGGCGGCGTTGGTAATCCCAGTTCGTGAAGTACGAACAGTGGCCATGATGTTCAAGGGATTTGAACCTGTCAAACCACCCAAAAGCAGCGCTTTGATCGCGATCGAGTCGTACGCGACGAACAGCGACAGAGCTGCAACCCAGCCGTACCTTAGCGCGGCTCGCGGCGTATTGGCTCGAGACATACCCGCCATCCAAGAGATTGTGTCTTATGTTTCCGCATACAATGCCTCGTATATCGACACTGCCCCGGCACTTCGCGGGCTCCTATATGTCTACCCAAGATCAGCGGACGTTTGGCAATTCGATTCGTTCGATTCTAGATTCCTTAGACGATTAAGACTACCCACCAGACAGTCGGACGGTATCCATTGGTACCAAACAGCTGCGGCAGACCGCATTAGGATACGCATGGTCGCAGTGACATTACCAGCATGAGTATTCAACGATTATGCATGCGCCTGCAAGCAACGATGTTTCTCCCTTGTATCAACAGAAATAAGACAACAAGAGTTTTATAAATTTATAACATTGGGATCATACGAAGCTCAGCTTTTATACATTTTAAATTAAGTCAAAGAATCTGATAAAGCTCGATCATATACCTGCACTAAGACCAAAAGCGGTAAGAATAAACCTAGACAATACAAAAGAAATTATTATATTGGCGAGAATATCGTTTGTAAGCAAAAATTTTTAAAAAACTTTCAAATATCATCTAAAAGAGTTGACATGTGTTTGTCCAAACAGCGAACAAAGCAAACTTATAAAGACAAGAGGGGTATAAAACAAGGTGATTTAATAAGACCCCTGAAGAAGACATTGATTTTGTGAAATATTTAATTAATTCGCTTCCAAAATACGAATCCCACTACAGAAGGGGGCGAAACAATGACGCGCAATATTTAAAACTGGGTATGACAATCCAAAAAAATTATGATCTCTATCTTACAGAATTTAAAAAAGTATACGGCAGTGAGAAGAAATACGTGTCTTTTACTATTTTCAAGCGCATATTCTATAAAAATTTCAATCTCCGCTGTAAATCGTTAAAGAAAGATACATGCAAGAAATGTGATTCATTAGCTTTTGAGATAAAAAACTGTAATAGGCCAGAAGATAAAGATATATTAGTTCAGCAAAGAGATATTTATCAAATGACAGCGGAAGATCTTCGCAAACAAATGTCTCAAGACTTAGCGCGAGCTAAAACAGATCCCAAATTTGAATGTGTTACCTACGATCTCGAAAAAACTCTTCCATTGCCTCGTATACCTACTAATATAGTCTTTTATAAACGTCAACTATGGATTTATAACGCTGGAATCCACGTTGGCTCTAACGATCAAGGACTATGCAATGTCTGGGTTGAAGGGGAAGCCGGAAGAGGAGCCCAAGAAGTTGGCTCGTGCCTTATTAACTTCATTAAATATAATCTGAGAGCTGGCGTAGAAAATTTGGTTCTTTGGAGCGACTGCTGCGGAGGCCAAAATAGGAATATTAAAATAATCCTTATGTTAAAAACGATACTTAATAGCCACTCAAATCTTAGGACGATAACGTTTAAATATTTAGAGTCCGGACACTCTTTTTTGCCGAATGATACAGATTTCAGTAAGATTGAGTGTGAGCTTAAGCATCACGAGCGAATTTACACCATAGAAGAATACATGAACGTCATGAAAATCTCTAAAAAGAAAAATCCCCTTAAAGTTACAAGAATGAAAACGCAAGATTTTTTAAGTACAAAAAAAATAGGAAAAAATATAGTTAACCGCAAAATTTGTGTAAACAAAAATAAAATAAAGTGGCTAAAAACTAAACAGATTTTATTGAACAAAGAAGAAGAACACATAATTACTATGATATCAGAGAGTGGAGACATTCAAAAACTGGATTTGTCGAAAAGAAACAGAGGTGTTCCAATGACATTTTCAGAAGAAGATTTTGAAGTTCTCCGGCCCCAGGGAAAACCCATTCCTGAAGCAAAGCTCAATGATCTCAAATCTATGTACAATTTAATACTTGAAGACTGTCACGCATTTTACAACAACCTTAAGGGAAATAGCAATGTTAGAGAGGACGTCGATGGATACGGACCAACTCTTGATTTTGACTTCGATGATGAGACTGGTTGATATGTGCGCTCATTTTTGTTGCTTTTCAAATACAAATACAAAAATACAAAATCATTTATTTGCTTGAAACATGGTTTTTTTGACCTGAGGGCAACCGGTGCATGGGAGACCAGATCTAAACAATCTTAGACACTAATGTGTTATGTATTAGAGAGGGATTAGAACACTGTCACCTCGATTTAGTTTGCAAGTATCACTTGCGAAGTGTTCACATTGATTTTCAATTGACCTCAGGATTCTTTGGTAGGTGGAGTATCTAACGAGAAACACCCTACCGTAATAAGCTAGCTAGCCCAGCGCCGAAATATACGTGTACTAGTGGGATTTGTTGGCTTACCCACTAGTGCTAACTTCTCAGCCTCGACTTCGGTCTAGTAGGCTTACCTGAATTGACCGTAATGGACTCTCCTTCGGGATCGAGCCTAAATATAGTTAATAGTACTCAACCTAGGGATAAGAAATTTTTATTAGCAATATCTTTCGTAGTGTTAGCCATAATATTAATAGTTGTATCCATAGTGAGGAACGAATACAGAGTTGTGTCTCTAGACAAGTTCAATTCCGAACTGTTAAAGAAAATTTGTGAGGCTACCGTGTCAAACTGTTGATATGGCGTATGTATATGACATCGTACCTAATGAGCAGGCCTCGGCCTTGTTCAAGACCACGTTTCAGGCTCCCCTTCCTATGTCAGGGTCTGCAATATCTAAGCTGAGAGACGTGCCAACATGCACTGACTTAACTACAGTTAGAGGAAGCAACCGTGAGGTTGCGATAACATCATGGAACACCCAGTGCCATCACTACGTGTCAAGCTGTGGATACACCCGCGCAGCGACCCCTGTCGTAGAAAGACCTGCACGACAAGTCAGGGAGACCATCTTGATGGATGGAGCGCTAGCGCAAGTAGTCGCTAAGATCAACAATATAAACGGCGTGACACGGAGAAAACTTCTACAGTCACGTGACACTTACTTAACCACAACGGGGGTTATGATCTATAAGCTACCTAAAAACCACTGTGCAAGAAGTAGCCCCCTTTCCGACGCCACGGCCCAGAGCATAGCGACGGCCTACGATGAGGGCAGGACTACTAACCAGCCTCCCCTCGACATGCCAGGGGGCTCAGAAACTGGAGAAGCAGCCCCTCACCCCAACCTGACACATCCTTCTTCATCTAGAGCGGACGGGGATAGGAATGACCATCGTGACATATCAGGATTACCAGCTTTGGCCACCCGTCCCGCTAAATCAAAGGCGGCGTTGGTAATCCCAGTTCGTGAAGTACGAACAGTGGCCATGATGTTCAAGGGATTTGAACCTGTCAAACCACCCAAAAGCAGCGCTTTGATCGCGATCGAGTCGTACGCGACGAACAGCGACAGAGCTGCAACCCAGCCGTACCTTAGCGCGGCTCGCGGCGTATTGGCTCGAGACATACCCGCCATCCAAGAGATTGTGTCTTATGTTTCCGCATACAATGCCTCGTATATCGACACTGCCCCGGCACTTCGCGGGCTCCTATATGTCTACCCAAGATCAGCGGACGTTTGGCAATTCGATTCGTTCGATTCTAGATTCCTTAGACGATTAAGACTACCCACCAGACAGTCGGACGGTATCCATTGGTACCAAACAGCTGCGGCAGACCGCATTAGGATACGCATGGTCGCAGTGACATTACCAGCATTCGCTGCACACTTGAAGAACCTCGATAATGGGATGGCTGCCGAAGGCGCAGACGGGCTTTCACTATCAGGAATGGACACCACTTGGACTGCGGTTCCAGTAAGCTCTGACATGCTTGGGAACCCCTGGTTCCTTGAATACCTATTGACGTACTTATCTACCGAGATGTGGGCCGGTAAGATGAGCCACTTGTCTCATGCTCGCCTTAGCACTGACGGAGAGCCAGCTGACATGAAATACACTGCAATGCCCGCAGCACATCAGATTCACGTACCTGGCCCAAAAAAACTTGTTTTAGTGATGGTTGATGTGAATACCTATGCCCAAACGGTTACCATTACACTACCCGGAATTGGTAACATGAACGTGTACCGAGGCACTAGAATAGCGGCGGGCGAGGCCGCGTTTAACACATTCTGGGTTAACGCCCAAGACGCTTTTTATAACTTGTTCCAAATAGAAAACTATCTAACGTCGTGCCAGAACATGGTCATGGCACTCCAGTACATGGAAAGCAATTTGTGTACCGCCATGGCCTTTCAACTAGCAGTATCACTGGCCGCGGAACTGTCTTCTTTTCTGCCAGAGTCCCCGCGCCTGCACGGCGATGAGCGGGGATCATACGACGATGAACTAGGAGGCGGCTGGACCATAGGCCCCTACAACCATAGCACAAGGCGACCTCTGCACACTACATCTGACGCAGACGACGGGACAGACGAGGTGGTCCGAACCAGACTCCGTAGGCTGATACACGGATATGACTTTGGCTCAGTGTCACCTTCTCAACAGCATGCCCACTGCAACACTATGCAACACTCGCGACCGAGGACATAGTAGTCGAAGGAGTGTACGTGGGGACAGCTACACATTGGCAACACCAAGGCCCAGACTTGAACAGCGCGCAATACCAGTGCAATGTTGCCAACTCAGTTTACCGAATTCTGCTGGGTATGGGCTTTATAATCAAGAATGACTATCCCTACTGTGGAGTGGCCAACGTGCTAACAATGCAGGGCGTTGCCCTTACGCTTTCCTTAGGGATAGCCTTAAATAAGAGCGACGTATCTAGACGCACCTGGTCAGGGATAGGTGTTAATATAGACCCATTTTCGCAGACACCTATTAGGAAGTGGGTGACAGATATGACGCACGGGTTAATACTGTCGGCTAATATAGATACCCATATGCTTAGGCATATTAATGGAAACTTTTCTATCAGTGCGGAAATTAATCTGTACTACGGGATAGGCCCTGGACAAGAGATGTGGGGCAGCCACATATGCCTACCGTATCCAGCCTTTTTGCAATGGGCAAAACAATTCAATATTGACATGGTGGGGGAGTACCAAAACGCAGACGGCGTTATAAACGCTGATGTGGAATCCCCTCATATACAGATCTCAGAGAAGAACAACCCCGCTATATCTTGGGTGTGTTCAGTACAAGATTCGAATTTCTTATTTTTTTATAATTTTATACTGACGATTTTATGATACTTTGAAAATGTTTACTTTGTATTTTCACCAGAATGTAATTCACTTACGGCCGGTCCCAATATCCGATCTCAATCCATTTTGACCGATCTTGGATCGAGATTTTAATCCGTTTGTGACAAGAGGTGTTGCAATAACGAATCCAAAGATCGTAATATCAGTCCAAAAATGTAATCTATCGGTGGGAGGAGTGTAATCCATTTTTAGAGATCTTTGGATCGACCTCTCTTTGAAAATGACAAGAGCTGGGTTTCAATAACGGTTTATACGTTTTTGACAGATCTGTATATACGAATCTTAGATTAGTTTCGGCAATCCTAGAATATTGGTCGATTACGGGCAATCTTTCGAAGTAAATTGTATTGTTAATTATAATATATATAAAAATAATAGGTATCTAGGTACTAGAATGAGTCGCAATATAATATTTGTTGATAGTGACAGTGATTTAGAAGCCTTGGAGCAACTTTCCGACTGGGATACCGACGACGAGAATGTAGTGGCACATCATAACATTTACTGCAGGGTTAACCATACACAAACCCTCACTGATTCTGAATTCACGTTCAGATTTCGCCTAAGCAAAACTGCAATAGACTTGTTATTATTTGAGATATTACCACACATAAAAGTGACCTCAAAAAGGTGAGTACCTAAACAATTAATGTGATTATCTGTCTACCGTACTTCACCCTTTTCATAAAACAGAAATTAATAATGTTGTAAATATTTACAGAAATAATGGAGTTGCGCCATTACATCAACTTCTATTAACACTTAGATTTTATGCATTAGGAACAATGTTAATTTCGGTAGCAGACTTTGTGGGAGTGTCGAAATCTACTGCAAGCAGAATAGTGCAAGATATATCTGCAGCTATAGCCAAGCTGTACAGCAAATATGTTGTCATGCACACAAACAGTGCTGAAAACTTTTATAGATATAGACAATTTCCAAGAGTCCTTGGTGCAATTGACTGCACCCACGTACGCATACAGTCTCCAAGTAGGTTTAACTTATAAAATCTTTAAAATTTAATTGTTTGTCATTTCGGTGCAATACTTATTTGATTTTTTTTTTATAATTTTAGATCACAGGATTGGTGAAGAGTACAGAAACCGCAAAGGGTACTTTTCATTTAATGTTCAGGCTGTTTGTGATGCAGACCTAAAACTAATGAATGTTGTAGCTCGATGGCCTGGTTCTGCCCACGATGCAACTATATTTAATAACTCTGTTTTAAGAGGTTTGTTTCAATTGATTTGTGAGATTGTATAAAAAAATATTATTTAATATTATAATTAACTTTCATAATCTATACTAACTTACAGCTCAGTGTGAAGCAGGCAATTTTGGAAATCGCTGGTTATTGGCTGACAGCGCATATCCAAACCGAAGATATATTTTGACACCAGTTTTGAACCCAAGAAATGTAAATGAGCAGAAATATAATGATGCACATATTTCTACAAGAAACCACATTGAACGGTATGTGGCTTCTTTAAATCAATACGCCTGATTTTGAAACATTTAACAATAGGGTACAGGATCAAATAACAAATTATTAATTAATTGGCACCCATGTCATTATGATTTAATAAAACTTCTATAGTATGCATTAACATTTAAACAAGTAATTGTGATTTTTACTTATTTTGTATATACTCAAAAATGAATAATATTATTCAAAGGTCACTCTTAAAAAAGAAAGAATATCTTTCTGAAAAACCAATTATTATTTTACAGAACGTTTGGTGTCTGGAAACGTCGCTTCCCTGTAATATCGCTTACAATGCGCTTGTCAGTGGAAAACATTCAAAAAGTGATTATAGCTACTGCAGTGTTGCACAATCTCTGCAGAAATTATAATGTTCAAGAAACCCCACCAGAGGTTGAGTTACCAGCAACAGAAAATGTGCAAAATAATGATGTTCATCATATACAAGCTTTAGAAATGGAAGATATTAGTGATAGGACGGAGCTTATCAATGGATATTTTTCAAGTTTATAGAACAATCCCGGTGTGCTACATATTTGATGATTATAACTGTAATAAATGATTTAATTTCTAATAAACATTTCTCTTTTTATGACCCATTTAGCATAGTAATTTGATGTTTACATAGGAAGTAAACACATAATATTTTGTCACTAGCAGTCTGTATACAGACTAAGCCTAAGGTATATAGGTGCATTACACCTTTAAAAAATGTAACCTTTTGAGAGAAATAAATAAATAAAAAAAAATTATATAAGTAGGGACTGTATAGAGTAGGTAAATTAAATTGAATGTTTTCTTGTTTAACACTGACTGCCACAGAGTAGACAATAAACATTCTGTTGTTTGCAATGACCAGTGGTGTTTAAGGTCTTAAAATTAAACTTTTGTTTAAATAAACAATTAGGGTACTAAAAACTACTCAAAAATAATATTAAAATATGCAATGCTTATAATATGTTAGAAATACTACAATAATAATTATTCTTAAATCACTGTTGAGTAATATGATACTAGTATTAACTAAGGACAACTGGGAGGTTCATTATCTTCCTTTTGCATTCTTTTTAATTCTAATTTCTGTTTTTCTATTTCTAATAATATCTTTTCATGATAAGCATCTAATAGTTTTGATTTTTTTGTGTAATATTCTGCCATGGCTTTGTTCCTAGCAGCTCGGTTTTCATCAGCCTTCAATTTTTTTTTTAAACCTGTAATAATTTATATAATTATAGGTACTGTTGTATTTCTAATAAATGTTATGATGATCATTATACATAAATTGGAATAATAAAACATACCGCTTGCTCGGGGAGTGGAGGTAGCTTCACTGGTATTTATTCTCTGTATGGGTAATTCATGAGGTATTAGCTGAATTTGCGGTAACGGTAAACAATTATCCTTCACCACAAATTCAGCCAACACCTCATGTTCAGAATAATCGGAACCTAACACCACTGCACCAGTACTGCCACTGCCACCATTACCAGTACTGCCACTGCCAACATTACCAGTTCTGCCACTGCCACCATCACCAGTACTGCTAGTAGAATATGGTGTTTCCATTTCTACTTCAGAATCTCCACCATAATATGCCCGTAAACCATTTACGGTATTGCCTAATAATGCAGCAACTCGCTCTAATATATCGTCTGGAGGTATGTATTCAGGTCCACCACCTCCAGTCTGAAAAACAGAGGTTTTTAAATGTACGGCAAATGTATTTTATTTAACAAAATATTATCAAATTATTTAAGTAAGTAATTGTTAGCTAACCTTAATATTGTTGAGACGAATTGCTGCATTGCGCTTGCGGGCATTTTTCTTTAAATTCTCCCACTTCAACCGCAGTTGCTGAGGAGTTCGATGTGAACTAGTAATTACTGCGTTAAATTGGGCGGCTATCCGATCCCACTCTTGAATCTTCAATTTATTATTGGTTGCATTGGTCATTTTATTATTAATTATTTTACTATTTTCAATAAAAACTAATAACGTTTTTGTCTCTTCTTTAGTTAGTGGTTTGACTGGCGCCGAAACCTAGATAAGAAATTGAGAAAACAAATACTTATTAAATATTATAAAGTTTAGGCGCGAAAGAAACAAAACGCCATTATTTTGTTGTGGTGGCGAAAGAACAACCAATGTATTGTGATTTATTATTTTGCGACTATTAACAACAACTGTTTTGGTTTCCTAAAAATTTGACTGATGTTAAAATTATTTAAGAAATTGATCTATCAAATTAAATATAAATGCTATTACTTTAACCGCGGTATTAAAATTGACAATGTCGCAGCAGGTTATTTCTAAACATCACCATTAGATTATTTCAGTAACACAGTCGTTAGACAATATTGTATTTACTTACCGCTTGAATCTCCATGATAAAAAAATTATAAGTTAAGCCCTCAATTCAAAACAAAAATATCTTGTCGTGTCTTTTCTTTCTTGTTTGTATTTTGTTTGTTTGGCGGGCGGGCGACAACTTGACAGTTGACAGTGACATTGTGTTCCGTTCTTCTAAAGTTGGTACGTGGTATGGTGTAATTATTATAATATGTAATGTTTAAAACGTTATTTATTTATTTGTAAATAAATGTTATTTTTAAAGATAATATGTTACTAAGCATAAAGCCTATATTACACTAATGTTTTATCTACTCTCAAAGTAAGTTATAATACAAAAGTTTTATAACAGAGACTGCTTCAAACGAAACGCAAGAGAGGGAATGGATCGATCTCCAATCCTTTTCTAAAATCAATCGACGATTGCTCTCTCTTGTAATTGGGATGCAGATAGAAGATCGATCGGCTGATTGAGGTCTATCTTAGATTAGAAGAATCTTTCGATTACGGATTCGATATTAGGATCCGCCGTTAGGATTAAGGCCGATGGATGTGCCGGACAAAACAAAAATTCTATATTAATAGCCATGCTATCAAAGTGGTTAGTACAACATGCACCAATGCAAATTAAAATCATAGAGATAGTTTTCCCCGTAGTGGGTCACTCATTCCTTCCAGCCGACCGAGTGTTTGCCCATATTGAAAAGGATCTCCGACGAATGGAAAATATAATAAATCCTAGTCAATACATGGACGTGGTGAGTCAATATGCCACAGTTATAAATGCAGCAACATGTCAAATATTGGATTGGAAAAGTACGGTGAAAGATATATTTATTAATATTGGCAAGTGGCATGTACCTTTCTCTAAATGCAAGAGATTCTACCTAAAAAGGGCCAGCAGATGTAATGACATGGTGGGCCTTCGAGGTGAATTACACTATAAACATGACATAGGTCAGTATAAAAGTATTTGCAAAAAAAATAAAAATTCTGCGATGATTGCACCAACTATAATAACACAGGGAGTGTCAGTAAAACAGTTAAAACTGAGTGACGTCGCAAAATTACTTAAAACTCATTACGGTGAAGAATGGCGTAGTTTAGATACCCTAGGATATTTTGCTAGTGTACTACCACACAACGTTCCTGTAAATCATAATGTTGACGACGACGGAGACGACAATAACCCCGAAGAGTCGATGTGCGAAGTCCAAGAGGAACTGCCATCATTATTACTTTAGTTTTATAATTGTTGAAATACACACATCAAAAAAGTCTAAGCAACATGCATGATATTACAAAGGACAATGGGAAAAAACGTCCCCACCATTCAACAGATTTGAAATAGGTGTCATTTGAAAGGTCTAGTAGAATAGATATTTTTTTACTATGACGACTTTCTTCAAATATGTGGGGGTTAGGTTTTATTTTATTTTTTTCCTTTTTACTAATACATTTACTTAGTGTACAATAAAAAAAAGATAAGAATAGCGACGTTTATGAAGGTGCTCAGTTGACAACAGACCAGGCAAACAAGTCTCGATTGGTTACGATTTGTAGATGGGTTGTCGAGGAGGTCAACGGCAAGTTTAAAAACAGATTTAGGTTGTTGCGACATACGTATTTTAACCGTGCATTAAGTCATATGTTCTGTGACTTCAAAATAGCAGCGGCCATAATAAACGCCTATTATCGTGTCGCTGTTGATAACAGACTCGTCAACGAGATCATAAATATAATTCATTCTAGAATGAACATGGCCAATCTTTTGCATGATTATGTCCATATGAAAAACCTTAACAGACAGAGAGTCCCTTTTCAAGCCATGCAAGCAAATATTCCTAACTTCGAAGACTTCCCACGTTTATCCGAAGATGAAGTGTTTCTTTTCGCACTAGGGAGCTATCATATTAAGCTTGCCAAGTCTTACTGCGCCGAGCACCTTCGCGATGGCCTTTATAATATAGAAGTATATCGTAATAACCAGTTAAACGATTTACCACGATGCAATATCCTGCAAACTAACGTTTGGCTAGTCAGAGTACGAATTCAGTCGCGCCATGTCCGTTCACGTATTTATTATAGTTATATTTTAATAGATCGGGATTTGGCTGGCAGACATGCTATTGCTTATTGGTACTGCACTTGTCTTAGAGGCAATCGTACCGTGGGAAGTTGTGCGCACATAATATCCATTGTATGGTATATGGGGTTAGGGCGTCATATTGACTTTAATGCACCAGCACACATGCTTGATAATATTGTCATAGATATATAACGTAATAATTGTTAGTACTATCAAGAGCACGTCAAGCTTGACACTTTGGCCAAGCCCCGTGTTTTTATGGCACGCAGGATAAGCGAGGCGAGGCGATGCCGATCCGTTTACGTTACGTTATATGTGCTATGACCCTAAATCAGAGCTTAACTGCTAGTAGTGTATCGTTTGACATGCTTTAGGCTGTACTAATGAGTTAATAGGTATATTAATTGACCTTAACACTGTCATTATTACTCAATGATTTTCAGTTACAGAACCGAGTATTTTTTATATATGTAGAATGGTCATTTGTTTACGTAAAAGATGCTTTTGTTTGTGAAAAAATGATTTTTGTTAACAAATAAATACATTTACATCGAAAAGTTTTTTTATTATCATAAATAATCCCCATAATTTTTGCTACTAACACAGGTACATTAGGCCTCTTGGGTGCCCAATGAACAAATTGACATGTATCCCATGTCTGTTGTAGGGTGGGGACGGGGTTCATACAAAATCCCCCATCATCCTTTACTATTTATATTAATTAATTTCTAAGTATTTACTCACTCAAAGTGTATAGGTAAGTAAATTTCAAGTGTATAGGTAAAAAAATTTCGATTATGTTTTGTTTTTTTTCATAAAATTCAAATGACTGCGAATTTGTTTGAATTTGAGTGCATGTTAATTGCTACGTTTTAGTCTTGATTTTATAATTTTACCAACCATTTAAATACAGTTGGCGACAAAATTGAATTGTTAGATATTCTTTACGTCATGGAGCGACGTCATTTGACGGCAGATGAAATGCAAAGAGCTGTAGGGATGTTGCAAGCGGGAAGTAATCAATCTCAGGTATCTCGACATTTTGGTATTCATAGAAGTGTTATTTGTCGTCTTTGGCAGCGCTACAATAATACAGGGGAACCCGCTGAACAGCATCCAGGCCGTAAAAGGAGTACAACCACTCGGCAAGACCGGTACATACAACTGACTGCAAGACGCCAGCCGATGTTAACCGCTCGAGAGATAAGTTTGAGGCTACAAAATTCAAGTGGTGTTGATGTAAGTCCCCAAACTGTGCGAAATCGACTGCATGAGTACGGCCTACGAGCTCGACGCCCTATCAGGTGCCCACCGATACGTCACGGGAATCGCGCTCGTCGAAATGAATGGTGTAGAGAACGCATAACATGGACCCAGGAACAATGGGATAAAATTATGTTTTCCGATGAGTCGCGATTCGGGTTTAGGCCTGATACAAGAAGGGTGCGAGTGTACCGTCGACCCGGAAATACTGAAAGACTCAGGTGCGTTCAGGAAGTTCATCCATACAGCGGCTCAACAGTTATGGTATGGGCGGGTATTATGAAGAACAGGCGAACTGAGCTCGTTTTTGTAAATGGAAACATGAACGCTGAAAATTACGTTGAGGATATTCTCAGACCTTATGTCCATCCATTTGCACAAACCTTTGGCTCCGATTTTACGTTAATGCATGACAATGCGCGTTCACATACAGCTCGGCGAACCAGTGAATACTTGGCAACGGAGAACATCCAGGTATTGCCCTGGCCTGCACAATCGCCAGACCTCATCCCCATCGAGCACGCATGGGACATGCTCCAGAGACGTGTTTTGAAGGACTTGGACGGAGTGACAACAACCCAACAGCTGAAGGATTTGCTACAATTCCATTGGGAGCGAATACCGCAAGATGACATAAACAGTCTCATTAATTCAATGAATAATCGTTGCCGACAAGTTCTGAATAGCAGAGGAGGCCATACTTTGTATTAAATTGTCCTATTCTTTCACAATAAATTCATTTTCTTAAGAAATTTCAATTTGTAAAAAAAAAGTTTAGTTTCTTATGTATAGTCGAAAACTAAATGGCTTTATCACCTCTAGAGTTAATATTAGTTGCATGTCATAAAACTATTAGGTTCAATATCGCACAGCAAAACATCAGCTAAAGTATGACGCTACTTTGACATATCAGTTCTCTTGTATTAGCAAATAGTCGTTAGATACTTATAAAAACAAATAGTTAAGTCAACGTTATTGACTGTTACTAGAGCATATTTTCGGTAAAACGTTTTATTCTAATGAATTTCTCTCTTTTTTCCTTCTATGTCCATCCCTATCATTTCTTGCATGACGTCATAGGCGCATATTTCAATTTAAAGTTTTCGTTATTTTATAATATAAAACAAATTAGGGTAAATCACCTAATCGTTAGAAGTCCTACAATTATTGGCACTTATGAGTTGAAAGCGAGTAAGAAGAAAGAAAACACTGTAGATTACTCAAGTTCACTATGATTATTCAAGTTCAAATATTATTTATTTAATATTTTTATCATATTTTATTCATTTCATGTGTCAACATAGCAACAATAAATTTATCAGAATCCTTTTATTGGCATTAGTGCCAATAATATTTATTTAATACTATTCAATCACATTATAATGTATAAGTATAATCAAAGATTAAAGTATTTTATCATTTTATGATATTTTATATTTTAGTCTGACACGAACTCCACTCTTAAGGTGCCAACAATTGGGTGACTTACCAGCCAATATTTAAATTCTACATTTTTAATTTTTCTGAAATGACAAGCTTGTAATGTCACAAGTAACTTTAGTTTTAAATTATTTAATGGTTTTTCATGGTTTTTAACATACAAACTCTACAATTTAATATAGTGACATTTGTATTGTGTTAGTAGATATTATTATTTATTGCGTTGAATTGAAAGTTTAAAATAGATTGAACTTTTAATCTAAGCATAGTTTTGATTACGGACAACCAATGACGTCAACCTCACGCATAAACATTAAATAACGATCTTAGTGAATTTGAATTATGATAGAATTTTTTGTCAAAACTGATAAAGCCATTTCGTTTTCGGGTATACCTGTATATTCTAATATTGTTAATTTCTGTTATTAAAAGAACTTATAAAGAAAACAGCTGTTATTTTTACATCATAGAACCCTAAAAATATTATTTTAAAAATAAAATACAACGTTATAATTAAAATAAATGGTAAAATAAATTAATATAAATGGTAAATTTGTAATATCATGCATGTTGCTTAGACTTTTTTGATGTGTGTATAATGTAAAAAAATTTTGCAAGTTCATCTAACAATTTCGAGGTCAAAGGTCACTGACCCCGTATCAAAGGTCAATGACCTCGAGGCTAAGGTCACCCAACTCGACAAACTAAACAATTAGTTCAAGGTCATCGACCTTGGTTTTCCATTTTTATGGTGGCTGACTTGTCATATAGGTCACTAACCTTTGGCATCGGGTCATTGAAATTGACCCCGAAGTCATTGACCTTGACTTAAGTACTTTTATACTTAGCGCCCCTAAGGCTACACTCTGACCAAAATTTGTTTTATTCTCATTATTTAACATACAATATCAAATTTTTACGACTACAATGTAAGAATAAAATAGATGCGAAATTCAATATCCTTTTCAAATTAATAAATACATTTTGGATACGTAGAATAGGTCACCTATATCCCTTTCAGACCTGACTTAAATAAGCGTGCGCATTCCCGCAAAAAAATATTTTAGGCATTTATGTTTTATTTTTCGGAACGAAACCGATACGCATCTATCGTGCGGGTAGTGTATTACGCAATAATAAACGAATGAACATCGTGCGGTCGCTCAGTCGCCGCTCAGGTGCCTCGAAACATGGCCGCGTTTTTTGGCGCGAACTTACCTACAGGTACGTAAACCAAAATATTATGTTTTTGTTATGATTTCTATTTAAACTATTACTAATCTAAAGTTTATAGTATTTATCAGTAAAAAATACAATTTTAATGTATGGAATTTGTTTTTGAAACCAGATTTTGACCACTAAAAATACGATACGCACGATTGTAGCAGTTCGGTTTAAAGTCAAGTTTTTAAACACAAAACTGCACGCTCGTGCGTCGTACTAAAATAACTATTTTGGTAATTAATTTTTATTTTAATGAGTTATAATCTTTATTTTATGATTACAGGGTCAACATTAAACGATGCATTGATACTTACCATATTAGGCGATGGTAATGACTCGGACATTGAGGACATTTTAGAAGAACATTTTATCACGGATGCTGCCACTGAAGGTGATGATAGAGAGGAGCCAAATGTAAGTCAGCCATTGATCGACGGTGTACCAACTGAACAAACTGTCACTAATAGTCCAACTGTCTCGCAAGTAAGTACACCACATATAATACCTAGTCGCAGAGGTCAAAGTAGAGGCAGGATTTGGAGACAAACTGCATACGCTGACAAAGCACATGACTACCAACCTTTAACTCTACATGCAATAAGAACTCCTATGGAGTATTTTGAGGACTATTATGGCGCTGATTTTTACCAGCTGGGAGCAGACTGTACAAACAACTACCATATGAGAAAAACAGGACATATATTAAACGCTACAGCAGATGAAATAAAAAAGGTATTTGGAATGCATATCTACATGGGTATTTTTGGTTTCCCTCGGCTATACTTATATTGGCGCCAAAGTACAAGACTGTCAGTCGTAGCTGACGTCATGCCCCGTGATCGGTTTACATCCTTACGAAGCTTACTACATTTTGTGCCTGAAGACCAACCATCTAATGCTGAAGAGAGACTGAATCCCCTATGGAAGGTACAGCCTATAATAAGTAAAGTTAAAGAGGCTTGCCGCAAGTTGGAGAGAGTTCCGGGTAATTACTCGATAGATGAACAGATGATACCTTTCACTGGACGATGCAGCTTACGGCAAGTAGTAAGAAATAAACCTAGACCTGTAGGATTGAAGAATTTTGTACTCACTACCAGCGAGGGTCTCATGATAGACTTCGAAATCTACTTAGGCGCTAGAACAGCATTTACTGAGCGAGAATTAGGTGTAGGTGCTTCAGTAATTTTACATTTAGCCCAAGCAGTGCCTGCTGGAAGTTGTTTGTATTTCGATAGATTTTTCACTAGTGTTCCTCTTTTAGAAAGGCTACAGCAATTAGGTTTACATGGTACAGGTACAGTTATGCTAAATCGAATTAGGGAACGGAAAAATGTAGCATTTAAGGATGATAACAAAATGTATCGAGGAGAATCACAACAGTTTGTTTGTGATGATTTGGTACTTGTAAAATGGAAAGACAATAAGTCCGTGCTTATGGTTTCAAACTGTACAGGAGCTGATAACTCATCATTGATAAAAAGATGGGATAAAACTACGAAAGCTTATGTCGATGTATCATGCCCAAAAATTATATCAAACTATAATATAAATATGGGTGGGGTCGACATTCTAGACCAATTAATTGAATATTATCGTGCTTTCATTAAAACTCGAAAATGGACTTTAAAAGTCATAATACATTTTATTGATTTGGCTGTCGTCAATGCTTGGCGTCTCTATCGTAATGATTGTATTGCAAATAATATACCACAAAATAAAATCATGGACTTGTTGCATTTTCGTTTAGAGGTAGCTGATGGTTTAACTCATACGCCAAATAAGAGAAACTTAGAGACTGAAATTGATGCAGCTGATGAACATGCTCAGGAAGACGACATATCGTTACCACCACCATCCAAAAAGTTTAAACAACCAATCCCCACGGTATCCAAACGGCATGATTGTTATAACCATTTACCTGTTTTTGATGATTCCATCACGTCTCCAAGAGTGTGTAAATTAGAAACATGTAATAGTAGGTCTAAGATTATGTGCACTAAGTGCAAAGTTTATTTATGCCTCTCTAGAGGTAAAAACTGTTTTGCCGACTATCACCAATCTTAATTTTTACGTATCTTTTTAAATATATTGATGTAAGAACTGATTTGATCTCACTTATAATTATGTTAATTAAGAAGTTAATAAAATAAATAATTATTAACGACTGCAAAGAGGGTAAGACTGATTGTTATTTGGTTTGTATAATAAAAGTTTATGAAAACAAAGTGTTTTATTACTATTTACTTTGTATTTCTATCGAAAGGCACGAGCGTGCGTATAGAGTATATACGCCGAGAGCGCACGATCGTGCGGGTACTGTTCTGTAAAACCTAGATTACCTAGATTTTTTTTTTCATTTTTCCATAACCTCTTAGCGTCTATATAATCTACTAAAACAGAAAAAAACTTAAATATTTAAAATAAAATTCTCCGGTCTGAAAGGGATATAGACACGCGCCGCCCGACCCCCGGCCGGCCGCGGGTCCTGCATTTTAAATTTGTAATATCTTCGGAAATATTCACTTAAATTACATGCTGTAAAAAGCATATTGATCTATAATAAATGTACAATTTATTAGAGGTACTTAATTGGATAAGGATTAATGTTGTATTGTTTAAAATCACTTCGTAAATAACCATTTTTTAGTAAAGGATAAAAAATGGTTATGGTGGGTTATCCCTAAGAGATAGACATAACCATCGCGGACTTTTTTGTTGAACTTTTTAAGGTGGACAATACTGTAGTACATTATTTTGGTCTATCTCGTAGGGTTCAGCCAGTGTTTGCAATATAAGCGCAAAAAATGCTTAATTAGAAACCTCTAAATTTATCAGTGTTTCGCTACTATATTATGCATGTATTATACATATAAACCTTCCTTAAGAATCACTCTATCTATTAAAAAAAACCGCATCAAAATCCGTTGCGTAGTTTTAAAGATTTAAGCATACATACAGACAGGAAAAAAAAGCGACTTTGTTTTATAATAAGTAGTGATTGTACTGTGCGATCTTATATAATAAAGATTTTTGAATTGAATAAAAGTAGTCATTTAAACATTAAGTAGTATTTTTATTTTACTAGCTGATCTAGCGAACTTCGTATCGCGTATTTTTATTCTTTATTATCTTCCGTTCCCTTCGTCCCATTTTCTTTCCTTCACTGCCGTGCCCTTCTCTTTCCTTTCTTTCTTTTCCCTTCCCTATATAATATTCTACAAAAATATATTACGAAACTCTAATATTGTAACCCACTCCGACTCCAACTCGCCACTCGCACCCCCACTCCCTTTCGCACTCGTCACTTGCACTCGCACTCCCACTCTACTCTCATTCCATTCGCAAATCATTCCCACTTGACTCCTACATCACACCCACTGCACCATGCTTCCATTTCATTAATTCAATATTTAATATTTCGGTTCAGTAGTTTCAGAGCCTAATCGATGCAAACAAACAATCAAATCTTTCCTCTTTATAATATTATTAAAGATTAATAGTATCTTCAACTTTAGAGTCCTCAAAGTAACCTAATGTATGTAAATGACGTAATAAAATTGTAGTGTTTAATAAAAATACAAATTACATCAAGTATCAAAATTTGTTTGACGAGTTACAATAAATTAGGTATGTTTCAAAACAATCAATGTCCCACAATCACATACAACAGAAACAGCAAAGTCCACCTGTGTATTCCAGAATCCGCTATGTCCAAACTGTTTATTCAATTTTATGTAGTTATAAACTAAACTCTGTACATTTTAATATTAAGTAATCGTTAAAAAAGTATCTATTATTCGTTTACAGAAATTACAGTTACTAATGACGTTCGATTATCTCATAATCCTAATATGTTGATTTACAGCTAGAACTATCAAATGGACATTGCTGTTTTTGATTCTAGACTCAATTAACAAATAACAAGAAACTTTGTATTAGAGTAATGACAGTTCAAACTTCAAACGTCCATAACTCAAAAGTAACTTGTGTGGAAGTCCTTTCTGCTGAACTACGTCCAATTGCCGATAGTGTGCGCTTGCATGTAGGATGCCGAAGGATCCTTTTCCTTGCCGATGCCGATAATGGGCGCCGCGCCTAAGGCACTCATTTCTTGCTTAAGTTAATTTCTTTATTGCTTAGGTGCAAGCCTTTATTTTTTTTGTTTTTGTTATATTATGTATTGAATCTAATTTATTTTCTTAGTAGTCATTACAGAAAAGTAAACAACTTGAAAAAGTAATTATTCCGAACCCAAGCCACTTGACCTCATATGAGTATGATCAGATGCAATTTGTTGGGTTCTTCCTCGTGGTCAAACTATTTTGTCTAACTAGTTTGACCACGAGGAATTGTCAAAATTCCTCGTGGTCAAACTAGCATAACCTTTTTATAGAACATACTGTATGCTATAACATCTAATAGTACAGGTATAAATGAAAATAAAGGTCCATGTCACTTATATTATTTTTCCGTTTTTATTTGTCTATGCTTTTTCTTGTTTAAATAATTAGAGAGCTACACTTAGTGCATTAAATATAGACATAAAATTCATAAAGCGTAAAAGAGGAACACTGACACAACTTGCCAGACCAATTTTGTAAATAAAAATACCTAGGTTAAGTTAGGACAAGAAAAATCATATTTGAAGCTGTAATTTGAATGATATGAAAAGTATGTCATTAATAAAAACAGAACGATATACACCTAAACAACGCATTAAAATCATTAAAATTCACTTTAAAAATGGTGAAAATTTGGCAAAGACGCTTCGTAAAATTAAAACATTTTTGGGTCATCGTGAAAGACTTTGCTTGACCGCAATACAGATTTGTTGATGAAAAAAATGTTATAGGAAAACCTACAGAAAAATAGACCTAAGTACTTAACTATAAATAAACTTTTTAGAAATTTTTTTTTTTTATAAATTATAATTATTTTTTATTGGTTTTAATTCATCTTTTGTTTAGTCGACGTTAATTTGTTTTGTCAGAGTTCCTTTAATTCTATTACAGCGAGGCTTACTTTTATGTCCTAATAACTTGCATGAAAGTGAGTACAACTGTACGATTTCTGTCTTTTTGAGAATCTGTCTATATGAGAATCTGTCCTTATGCGATAAAAGGGAGAAAAAACGCAATTCCTTATAGTCAAACTAGTTTGACTTAAAACAAACTAAACTAGTTCGAGTATGAGTAAAAAGAGAAAGCTTTTGAATATACCTGTACAATTTCATTTCAAAACTAGACACATGGTGTTCGTTTAAAATAGATAGGAAGTTTGACCATGAGGAATTGTCAAAATTCCTCGTGGTCAAACTAGTTTGACAAAATAGTTTGACCACGAGGAAGAACCGAATTTGTTCACTGATAATTTCTAATGATTTAGACATTCTGAAATAAATTCTTTATTTTGGATATAAAGGCAGGCATTCATTAAATAAATAATAATAATAATAAAGTCAGAAACTGACTGATAAGTGAGCCAGTAATATATTATTGGATGGAACTTATAGCGTTTGAAGGAACTTAAAGCCCAAAAGTAACAGGAATATAACTGTGTTTTTTGTGACTTATACCTATCTTACTCCAGAACTATTGATTTGTTTCATTTGCTAACTCGTAACAAACTCTCTGTTACAACTACGGAGCTACGAAATCTGACTCTGGCATAAATTCAAAGCATAATATTAATCCACAGTCTTCTACAAATCATACAGAGGACAATGTTCCTTGTAGCGAAGCTTTAATCGACAATGTTGTCAACAGTTTACAAGACAGCGATAAAGGTGTATCAAATCAAAGATGGAAATGAGATTTGAGTATTTGCCAAAAATAATACCCATGTTATTGTTATCAATTTTATTGACAAACGTTTTCAGTGTGTTTAGTTGTTTTTGCACTAAGAGTATTATAATTTATAATTGTAATGATCATTACGATGTCTCCAAAGTTATATTCTTTCCTTATGTGCATAAGACTGTGCCACAAAATAACAAACAATACTATAATATGGTCTTCTCTATTCTACTAGTCTATTATTTGCATACAAATATAGAAGAATAGTATTCAATAGCCCAGGTAAATCATTCCTTTATTCCCACTAGTTCTGTTGAACAGTTCTGTTAACAGAACTAGTGGCACTTTTTATTCCCATTAGTTCTGTTGACAAATAAATACATCCTCTATACCTACATACAAAGAATAGTGATGGAAACGACCCTACGTGTATAAGTATAATAAGTTAGGTAAGTACATGAACAATACATTTTAATGTGTAAGTATATATTTAATTTATATATTATTATTATTGTATATATATTTTTTTTTTCTCCGCTTTATCTTTAATTTTCTTTATGAACTCCGCAACGGTAGCCGGTCTTGTTTTGAATGAGCCGTTAATTGCTCTATGCCAGCCTTCTACATAACAACATTTGTGGTGCGATGCCGCGCACCTAGTGTAAGCCACGACTTTACACGAGTTGCTTTCATCCAAAATCGCATGTAATTAATAAAGAAGAATGGGCATTTTTGTATGGAAGCCGTCCCCACCCTTGTAACACTTACACCTATACATCAAATGAAAGCCCTTGAAAAGTGAAGAATTTTACTGTATGAAACTAATCTGTCAGTCATGGGAGAACAGAGTTATTGAGGATAAGAGAATAAAAATAATAAACGATAATATTTCATACTTTGTGTTAATATTTACTATATAAGCACGATAAAGTGACAGGCTATCTTACTAGTAAACGGTCTATACATCTAGCTCATCCTACATCATCCAGAAAATCATCCACATCATTTTCCTGACTTTCGAATAGCTAGCTTTGCTAAACTAAACATAGGCTATCTTACTAGTAGACGGACTATACATCTAGCTCATCCAATATCATCCAGAAAATCATCCACAGAATTTTCCTGACTTTCGGATAGCTAGCTTTGCTAAACTAAACATAGGCTATCTTACTAGTAGACGGACTATACATCTAGCTCATTCTACATCATCCAGAAAATCATCTACAGCATTTTCCTGACTTTCGGATAGCTAGCTTTGCTAATATAAACATTTAGAGAACCAATAGGACATGTTCTTTATTCAGCAACCATTGCAGAAATAGTAAACGACAGAATTTATGTTCCTTAGGCTCGGAAACGGCTCGACTCAGACTAACAGGTCGGAATTTTTTTGTCGGGTTTCGGTATTCCGATAACCACGACGTCTTTCCACTGTTGTGGGAAGACACAATTTGATATTGCGACATTGCAGATGCATGTCAAGGACCAAAAGACGTTCGGGGAATAAATTAATGACTATTTTTGTTATTCTTTCTGAGCCTGGTGCCTTTTTAGGGGCGAGAAGTTTATTTAACGGTTCCACTCGGTAGGTGTAACTAACGGTATATCGTCGTTGTCTGCCTTGAGCGGTGACTCCTGGAGAGAAGTTCACCGTTTTACTTCGCTGTTGACAAATATTTGAAATTGGTGTATGTGATTGATATTATATCGTGATTGTTACCCTGAGGAGAACTGCGTATTGGGCCTCGAGGTTCTTGGCCAGGCATTCGGCCTTGTCATCATACTCGAACGCTAGCCTCCTATCAGGCCTACCAAAGGAGGCATAGTAGAGTATACGTCCTTCTTTAATGAACTCGCTTTCTAGCAGGTATACCTGCTAGAAAGCGAAATAAAAAGGTTCGATCTCAGTCAATTGCGCATACCATCGTGACTGACAAAACTCATTTATGCGTACTTTAACAGGCCATTGAAGCTGTCTAATTCTAACCCTATTGGACTCGCTGAGGGCCCTGTCGTAGGCACGTGTGGCAGGGATCTTGCGGCTTAACAGATCACGCAGTTCTCCAGGTAATTGCATGCGGAGGTCTTCCAGCATAGCCACTGTCTAAGAGCAATTGTTAATTAATGACACGACCTGTCAGGGCACCGATCGCCGCCTCAGTGTCCACTACAGTATCCGAACTGTAGGGACTACTATCTAGTTGGGCGGATTCGACAGACGCAAGTTTCTCCTCGAGCCTCTTCCAATAGTGATCACCTTTGTGGGGATATGACCGGAGTCGGTGTCGGGGTGGTAGTATGAATGCATCAGTTTCATGCAATAAATAATAAATAGGTGCGTGGTTTTCATTAATGATTAGCATTAGCTCGTTACTGTTGCATTGGAAGTAGTAGCTGCGTCAGGTCCAGTTATCTTTCTAATATACCCAACTGTGCATACGAACATAGCGCTCGGAATTGACCGGTTAAAGTGGCGGTGGGCAGGGGACATAGCGCGGAGAACCGACAGCCGTTGGGGTTGAAAGGTTCTGGAATGGCGACCGCCTATTAGAAAGCGCAGGGTGGAGAGACCCCTCACACGGTGGTCCCACGACCTAGTTAGGACGGCGGGAAACCGATGGATGAGGATGGCAATGTTTGGAGGAGGCCTATGTTCAGCAGTGGACATCAATTGGCTGATATGATATACGAGTTTCTATATTTATGAAAGCTGTATGTTTTTTATTTGAAAAGCGAAATTCATGGTTTTCTGGATGATGTAGGATGTTCTACATGTATGGTCCCTCTACTAGTAAGATAGCCTTTGACTCTATCGTGCTTACATAGGAAACATTAGCATAAAGTATGTAATATTATCGTTCATTATTTTTATTTTCTTCTCCTCAATAACTCTGTTCTCCCATGACTGACAGTTTTGCTGTCATACAATAAAATGCTTCACTTTTCAAGGGCTTTCATTTGATGTATAGCTGAAAGTGTTACAAGGGTGGGGACGTTTTGCCCATTGTTCTTTGTCTAATTGTACTCGGTCGCTAAAGTCCTCAATCAGGGATTTTATGTACCTACTCCCATCCTTCCTGAACATGATTTAGATACGATTAAAATAATAAGTATGCATATCAACGAAGTGACTTGTCAAAAGCTACTTTTTCAAAATGACTACTTTCGTCAAGAAAATCCCAATGCCATCACTACTTAGTTACATATGGTGTGTTTATTTATCAACAGAACTAATGGGAATAAAAAGTGCCACTAGTTCTGTTAACAGAACTGTTCAACAGAACTAGTGGGAATAAAGGAAATCATTATGTGGCCACATAATGTTAGAGATACAATTAACTTATGTAACAAGCTTCTACAACAACAATGAGTATTGATAACAAACATATTACATCAACACGTCTCTAATCTGCCATTAATAAAAATTAACACAAGCCCGCAACAACTAATAATAAAAAAGTAAAGAAGTTTATGAGCAGCCAAACCAAAACAACAATAAACTTGCAACCAAGAACAAAACTACTATTTGTATAAATAATGTGAAGGTGCTGCCTCTATGGTGGACTTAAGCTGCCTTTACATTATTTATACAAACCACAATCCACTATGGAATCATTCAACACTAACACAATGTAATAACTGTCTCTAGAAACGTCATTAATATCTTTGAAATATCACCAACTAATGCTGTCTATAAAAACCCCAAAATTTATGTAAAATATAAACTATTTTCAATTAAAAAACAATGCCTGATGTGTAATACGAATACGGACTACTAATCACAATATGATTAGAACACTTAATGCTAGGTATTGAAGTCCTTCGTTTTAGAACTTCTTCGGACTTGTGTGGAAGGCAATAAGTTACAACATATTCCTTGAACGGTAGACGCGTGCGACATTTCTTTTTGCAATTTACACATTACTAATACTAATGTTGCGAACAATAAATAACAATAAGAATAAATCGTGTTACAATTAAAAGAAATACTAACAAAGATTTAACTAAATTAGTAATATTACTATTAATAACAACAATAAATCAGGATAAGTAATTGTATTGTATTTCTTTATTAATGGCCTCATGAACATAGTTACATATTTTGCCAGTGTCAAGTGAGAGATATTACATTCAGTATAAGTAAAAGTAAGTATAAAAGTAACATATAAAAAACAACATTAAAAAGTCGATGCTTCACTTTTCATTGTCTTTCTTGAGAACTTCACGGGAACGCGTACAACGGAGACAGGAACAGCCGGACCACAATGCCACCAACCAGCTATTCACCAATCACTTGCATATTTATTCAAATTAATTTACTGACGACGAACTTGCAAAACAAAACTGCATCTCTTCTGCATCACAAAATCTTCGAAAAATCAATTTGTAAAAAATATATAAATGACAGCTCAACCTCTCGTCATGGCGTCCAGTCAAATTTCCAGGATAAGTAATTCTAGGATAAAAACAATAACGTGCTATACCAACTGTCACTGTCTGTCCTGTCAGTAAAATAAAAAATAGACTAGACCAGAGAGCATCGAATTTCTAGCCACAGATAAGAAAGAAGTCTTTGACTAACAAATTCGCATTACGAGTATAAGTATGTTTATCTATAATAAAATTGGCCAAGAGAAAATAACGGTTCCATAAAGAAAAATAAAAACTTTTATTATTTATAAATTGGTTGTGATGATTCGAATTATAATATTAATAATTAATTATTATTATTAATTAAATTATTAATTATATTATTAATTATTATCGACCACAGGAGCTGTGCACCCCCTGAGGTATGCGCGGCGAGGTGGGGGACGAAGAAAAAATAAGTGTCCGTTATGGTAGCGTACACGTGATAGTTCTGATAGAAAGGGAACTTTTCTTTTGATAAATTCTTTATGTAAAAATAATACGTGAAATTCTGACTGAATTAGTGTAGGATTAGTAATCGATAATTAGGAATTAGTAAAGGATGCGAATTCACAGTGGAATATGACAAAAATCCATGTTAATTTATGTTCATAATACTGTTACAGATAATATGCTCACAAGTGATTTGAATATCTCGAGAACTACAAAACATAGGTACAGTAATTCTGTTAATACAGTAGAAATGTAACCCTAAAATAACGCCTGTGTAACACTTTATTTCAATACAAAATTTAATATTATCGGAGATATTAACGGTTCTTAGGGGCCGGGCTGGAGTTATTTCATTACGCTATAATATTAAAACTACAACAACTATTTTTTTTAATGTAGGTACAGTCTGTCTATAAAGTCCTGACAAAAAATTAGGGCGCCACTGTGCTACACGTAGCAACCCTATTTAGTCTGACAAAATAGTTTTCAAAACAATTATGTTCAAATAACACTACACTATTAGAGCACTTATAATACTAGGGCATTTCTTGTAGGTAAGCCTATTGCATTTAAAGTTTTGCGTAGAACTTCAAGACTACAATTAAAATCCATCTCAGCTCTAGCTATCATCTGCAATTTTCTGAGGGTTGGAACCCGAAATTTTACAAAAGTTATGTAAATTGAACATTTGATTATACCTACAATAAATTTAGGCATAACTAGAAATAAAATACAGGTAAAAAAAGAAAAATGTTACATACCTCTTTTTTACTGCAAAACATAATTGTATTTTGTGGGGGAGATCAGAAATATAGAAACATCCATTTCTTTCTTTGGCCGGCCTTGCCTGTGTTTACCAGGAGTATTAAATCTGTTATTTTTAAATTTAATAATTCTAATGGAATGGAAAGAATAACTACAATACCTTACTAAAATTTATTCAGTGTTAAATATTAAACAACAAGATACATATCATTTAACATGGATTTATTAAGAGCTAAATGATATAAAATTTAATAAAATATTGCAATTAATTATTTTTTGTAGACAGACCAGTTGATGCGAAAGTGACATAGTTTAGTTATCAATATCAACCGTAATATAGACATAAAGCAATTAATTCAAATTCAAATTGGATAAATCTTGACTGAATTATACTAATGCAACTGATAATGTATCAACAGAAATGGTCGTACTACGATTTTTCTTACTTCCAATTAATATCTAACCTAAAAATGTGCTATGTACACAATGCCTGTTTTTTGTCTCTAGATCTCAAATGGAGTGAATTTATTACTGGAGACAGATTACGAAAAACATTAACACGATTACACTCATCAAAGTTGCAGTTCGCCCATAAACATCATCCAAATCTCATAAAAGTTGACCAGAATCGTGTCCCGCTAAACATCGCCTTATAACTTTAAAAATCACTTCCCGCATGCCACTTTGATTTACTCTACTCATTGTTTACATTGTTCTTCGTAAGTCAGTATTAGTTTATTGTAGATTAATGAACTAATAAAAATCACAAATTTGACGACTTTTTAGACATATCTGTAATATATTACACTTACTTAGTTGATCACAATGTAACTCAAATATACTCATATTTTATTAAAAATATGCAGGTGATAAATAAGAACTCACCCCTTACTCATAAACGCCTCTTAAATTTAATCACTGTTTAGCGAGATTATTATTTGTAAAATCAAACTTATACCAAATAAAACCGTAAGAATTTAAGGTAATCAATGAACTAAAATTTAAGAGGCGTTTATGAGTAAGGGGGTAATCTGTATATCTGATTTCTAATTCCTCATCATTAATCTTAACAATTGGATTTTTTTTTTATTTATGCAGAGTTTTTTGGCATAGTAATCAACTCGATATAGCTCTTGTGTATGCTACCACAACGGACACATACCTGCTGTCACGAGTTATGACGGCAGTGTCACAACAATTCGAACATTATATTTTTCTTTAAGAATTTCATGTTCTTAGAGTATTTGATACATTCCGCTAGATGTCATTTTTCTCAAAGTTACATTATAAAAACACAAATAATGTTCCTATTTACGCTTAAAACTATACAATAATGTAAATACTTTCTTGTAGTTTTTAAAAATGACTGTCTTTTAATAGAAAACTGCTACAGCCGCTCGCGTAGCGACCCGTACCAGCCAAATAACTTAAGTATATTGCGTCAGATGTCGCTAGTAGCTACATCATAGACTGATTATTCTATACCAGTATATAAAATGTACTCTATATGTCCACCCCCCTCTCGCCGCGCGCATACCTCAGGAGGTGCACAGCTCCTGTGGTCACACTATATATATCAAATACCGTGACGTTACATAGTTGTCTGAATGTCTAAAATTCTGCCAGTAAAGTTTTAAGGTTGACAAAGAACGCACGAATTTCAAATTTCGTGCACATCTTCAGTAGACCAAGCAAGAACGGTACGTAACACTCTTAAGGGGGAACAATTCAATCGCAATTCCATACAAACAAAGAAAGTTAATTGCTCCTTCATTAGATAATAAATACTCAAAACTATAGATGATATCGTTTTGTCTCGTTATTATCTAGTCTTATTGGTTATTAAAACAGTAAAAATACTATTCATTTACAAGTTATGAGGCTTCAAAGTTCGTAATTCTATGCACATTTAATGACAACTTTCAGCGTAATAAAATAGGATTAAACGTTTATAAAGGTAAATATATTTTGTCATTAGGAATAGATTATTTATTCGAAAATTCACATAATTTTATATTGACTAGATACATCCGAAAGTTTGTACGCAATTACCTTTTTCCCAAAACCATTTTAGGAAATTTTACCGTGCTCGTTTCCGCCATCGACATCTTGCATCTCGCCTCCACTTTCTGCACCCCTCGGGTCGGCGGAGGGGAGGTACGACAGCGAGCCGACCGTCGCACAGTGTTTTATTTTGCTTCAAAATGACCACCTCCCTTATTATTAGTGAATCATTTAGAACATTTTATTCTAAATGCGAGAGTAAAACTCCCACGAATCCATCTTAACTAGTTTAGGAGATATCCGGGGTTAAAACTTTTTACCCATATATTGAAAAATAATGAAAATAATATTTTAAAAATTATTTCATCTAAACTTTTGAAGTTGCTTTATTTGTTCAACTTCATTTTAAAAGGTATTGTTTTTATCTATGTTACGAGTCCTTTATGGCAGCTCTAGACCTCGTAGGTACCGAGAAATCAGCGATTTTGTGATTTTCGTTTTTATTTTTTTTTGACCATGTTCTGCAGTATTAGGATCTGCAAATTACTTCAAATAAGAGGTAATAAGGTAGACTACCAACAAAAAAATAAACAACAATAAACTCCGTGGAATCTCGGAAATATTAAGATTTACCCGAACCCGCGGTAATTTCTTTTAAATTAACATAGTTTACATTTACGAGAACTGGCTTTGTTTGTGTTTTGTGTTAGTTAACTAACTAATTTTGTCCAGTGATATGGTGCGGGAAGGAGTCCGCCCTCAAAAGGCAATCTCTGAAACCCTGTACATACATATTTATCTGGAGGACACGGGTTTGAGACACTATGGAGCTGTCAGAATCATAGTGCGACTTTGCCTCAGCACGGGTCAAACCGTGCTGAGGCAAAGTGTCACGGATGTCACTCCGAGCTCAGATCGGATGACTTGAGGCCTTGGCGACCAACATGAGGGTTGGTGCCCTCATGCCCTCCCTGCATTAAGTCATCCGGAGCTCGGAGTGACATCCCTCAGCACGGTGGGTCAAACCGTGCTAAGGCAAAGTCGCACTATGATTCTGACGGCTTCATAGTGTCT
This sequence comes from Schrankia costaestrigalis, assembly GCA_905475405.1. Classification (NCBI taxonomy): domain Eukaryota; kingdom Metazoa; phylum Arthropoda; class Insecta; order Lepidoptera; family Erebidae; genus Schrankia; species Schrankia costaestrigalis. Next base: position 11,981,182 of record FR997851.1, read on the forward strand.
CAAACCCGTGTCCTCCAGATAAATATGTATGTACAGGGTTTCAGAGATTGCCTTTTGAGAATGGACTCCTTCCCGTACCATATCACTGGACAAAATTAGTTAGTTAACTAACACAAAACACAAACAAAGCCAGTTCTCGTAAATGTAAACTATGTTAATTTAAAAGAAATTACCGCGGGTTCGGGGAAATCTTAATATTTCCGAGATTCCACGGAATTTATTGTTGTTTATTTTTGTGTTGGTAGACTTCCTTATTACCTCTTATTTGAAGTAATTTGCAGATCCAAATACTGCAGAGCATGGTCAAAAAAAAATAAAAACGAAAATCACAAAATCGCTGATTTCTCGGTACCTACGAGGTCCAGAGCTGCCATAAAGGACTCGTAACATAGATAAAAACAATACCTTTTAAAATGTAGTTAAACAAATAAAGCAACTTCAAAAGTTTAGATGAAATAATTTTTTAAATATTATTTTCATTATTTTTCAATATATGGGTAAAAAGTTTTAACCCCGGATATCTCCTAAACTAGTTAAGATGGATTCGTGGGAGTTTTACTCTCGCATTTAGAATAAAATGTTCTATATGATTCACTAATAATAAGGGAGGTGGTCATTTTGCAGCAAAATAAAACACTGTGCGTCGTCGAATGTTACGAATATTTTTTTTTAAACTTCAATAAACTTTAATTTATGTCATTTATGACAATTACGTATCGCTTGACAGTAATTATCGTAATTTCTTTCATCAAAGAGATCCAATTATTATCAGATGCATAACCAGTTAGATAAAATACCTACATCAGTGACATTCTTGACTAAAATCAACCGTCAAAATTCACCTATTATTACAATAGTCAATAGGCTGCCACATTGCACAAACTGTATTTTTTTTTGTAATTCATTTTGTATTTTCTTTTAAATATTTATGTGACTCACCCCCGCCCCGGTATCTGAATGACTGATCAAGTATCATTTCTTGTCAACTATCATTTCCAGATTTTATGATTATTATTTATTTTATGATTTTTCTTCCTTTTTTTAAATCCAGCTAAAATTAACTTCATGTACTGTATGTGAAGTAAGATATTATTGTGTACTGTATGGAACCCCTATTAACGATGCACGGTCTAATAAACTGCCTCAAGAATAAACAGCTTAACTTTAAAAAAAAAAAAATTATAATGTTTTACGGTGTCATACCTACACCACTTACAAGATAAATTGATGTCTCGCTTGGTGTCTTCCGCAACAAAACTTACAATAAAATATTTTTTAAAAACCCATTTTAGTTATCTTTATTTACTCCTGATTTATTACTTTTTAGGTAACTACCTACAGCTAGTATTAGTGTCAACCCTAACAATCAAGAAGAACAATATTTATATTTTGAACGACATTTTGAGTTACCATCATCATCTCAGCCAATTGATGTCCACTGCTGGACATAGGCCTCCTCCAAATATTGACACCTTGTGCTGTCCTGACAATGTGAAAAATAAATAAAATAACTTAATATACTGTCAATATTTTAATATGTAAGGAAATAAAAAAAAAATGTAATTTATAAAAAAAAAATCAAACATCACATTACTGCTAAGTAGTTACTGATTTATTTTAGTCCCATTTTCGGCTGAAACAATCAAATAGAAAGTTAATATGGGAAAATACAGTAAATATACAATAATAAATATTGCAATATAAGATAAATAGATAATATTAAGACAGAACGAGAAACAGTGTCAACTACTATGCGTATGAAAAAAGAAAGTGCATGACCCTGCGCCATATTGTACGTCCTACGTCATGCAAAGAAATTCGTAAGGCGTCTATACTTTTGACGAAAGAAAAATTAAGAAAACAAAAAAAAAACATTTTAAAATATTAGGTTTACCTATGAAATTGCCGTTTTGTATGAAAATTACTTGAAGTTAAGATTTCCCATACTAACGTTTTCTTAGTTTTTCGATAATTAATAAACATAATAAAATGAAATTTGGTATATGTAAAAGCGCACATTTAAGCCAACTATTGTGTTCAAAACAAAGAAAAAAAAAGGATCAGGGAAGAAGTTTCAATTAAACAAATGGGAAAATCCGCTGTTTTAAATTGGACCCATGTTCATAGGTTTATTACTACTAGGCGTTTCAAATAAGAATAGGATCGCACTTGCTGCCAAGTTCATGTGACAACTGTCATTTTAGTACGACCAACAAAAAAATAGAAATAAACAGGTTGTTTAATTCAACGAAAAAAAATTTTTTTTTTCTCGTTTTTTATCGTTTTATTTGTTTGTTACATTGAAAAAACAACATAAAAAACCTCACGAAAAAAACCGGTTTTATTGAAAATTTTGCCATTTGTTTCACATGGAATCTGATTCGGATGAAGAACGTAGCTATGATGCCATAAGTGGTGTGGAAAAATTGAATTCCAATTAAAATTTAATTTATATAAATATTTATATAACATATTGAAGTAAAAATTCATAAAATTTTATGTTTATTTTTTTCCTACCTTACATAACATTAATGAAGTTCGTTAAAAATGCGAAGCAAGATGGCGCTTTGACAGTCCTATTCTTAGTTGAAACGCATAGTAATACAAATAATAATAATTTTTATTTATTAATAACAAAAATTATTAAAACAATATCCCCCTTACTCATAAACGCTTCTTAAATTTAATCACTGTTTAGCGTGATTTTTATAAGCAAAATCAACCTTATACCAAACACAAACGTAAGAATTTAAGCTAATCAATTGACTAGAATTTAAGAGGCGTTTATGAGTAAGGGGCTATATGTTTTAAAGGACGAGTCTAAAGAGTGCGCAGAAGTAAAACGGCAATTTCATAGGTAAAGACCTTTTATAAATGATAGTGGTACTAACTTAGTAAGGCAAATTTCGGGTGCTTTTTCCTTAGCAGCTCTATAGAAGCAACTTGCAGTAGGGAAGCCCAGGAGCTCGGCCATTATGTCTATTTCATCATATGTAGGTTTTGATCGCAGCATCTGTACCAATTCATTATTATTTCTTCATAAAGATAAATGAACATTCAAAAACCTAGTTTAAAAAAAAAAGATTCGATGATCTTTTTCAATAAATATGATATTAAAAAAATCATAACAGCCTATTAATGTTCCACTGAAGGGACGGGCCTCCTCCCGTGACGGAGGGATATTTCGCCTACTAATACCACGCTGGCCAGACGGATTGGTATAGGGTTTCATTTCAAGTTTTCCTTCTTTTTATTTCGTAAAGATAATATTGACGGATAGTCCCTTAGTCGGTTTTTACGACACCCATGACCCATGAGATGGGGTGGTGACATACTGTATTCTTGCTCCGTCACCACACGGAGAATTAAAAAAATAAAATGAGTATTACTTCAGACGCGATAGCCACACGATCCTCTCCGGCAGCGGCCGCCATGTTCCAAAACAAAAATCCAACGACTATGTTATCACGAAGATAGAACACCAATCCATGTCTGTATCTTGCCTCATACTCTCCGCCCCTAAAACGATTTAAAAAATATTAAAGTTAAAAAAAAATATTAATATTACCAGTTACGTCTGCCAGTTTACGTCATAATGACTTTCGGTGCCTGCCAGTTGAGAGGTTAAGTAATTAAAAAAATATATTATACCCTTTCCACTATCTGTCTTACTAATAAAAATTTTCTTATACAGTCGTTATACACATGAATACTTATTCATTGAATAGGAGCGTAATAGCTGTTTATACACTACTTGACTAATAAACCATGTATAAGCATTGGGTAACTATTAAATAGCTATGACACTGACCACTGGCAATACTGTCAGAAACATTCTAAAAAGTAATATATTAAAAAATGTCATTAAATTAGTTTCATATTTTTACCTATTAATTCTTATTGTAAAAATATTAAATAAATTAATATGTCATAAAGAATATTAATATAATGCCCTAATGTTGAAATTCGACTTAGAAATCGTAATAAACGCATAATTTTACACACTTTTACGTATTTTTACATTAGCAAATTTTGACATTACTTTTGAACGTCTCTTATAATATGTCAAAACGGTTGAGTTTTTGAGATTTCATTTCGTATTCTGTTTGCGCGGTTTATTTTGATTTACAATCTCATAAAAATATGCATTAAAATGGAATCAAGTGGTTACAGATATATAGCAAAGAAGAGGAAGCGTTTTTGCAAATTGGGATTTATAAGAAAAGGTATTTAGTTGACCTCGAAAACTAAATAGTGACAATATCGATATGCTAATGTATGGTGTGATTTTGTAACAAAACAAGCTTTAAAAATGGATTAATGAGATAACACGCAGTCCCACGAGTGGGCCGAAGAAATACATTTACTCCAAGGCAAAGAGCAGCAGTTAAAAATGAAAAATTTAGAACTGGAAAATGTAATACGTACAGAGAAAATAAATAAAATTGATAACTAAAATGTATTTTATTTGACTTAATTAATTATATTACAAAACATAATTCATAAATAATTGCCTTGCAACTTATCCAGTTGCATTATTTTGAATTCTTGTGGTCTATGTCTCAAAACGGGGTCACCGGGCGATGTCCATTATTTCTGTATTTTGCCCTATTTTCATTGCAATATTGTGCAGAAGCGCAAGTGCAAAAATACAGTTTAACATTTTCTAATGATACACTGAATCCGTGTAATAGGCATCGAAATCTCTGTTTCCATATACCAAAGCATCTTTTTACAGGGTTTCTAGTCAGTATATGAATCTTATTGTAGGCCTCCTCCTTAATATTAGCAGGATTTTGTACAGGTGTAAACAAACAACCTGTTAGTCCATAACCTGCATCACCCGACCATGAAATTCTCCATTTTCAAATCTCTGCCGTATTGAGCTTTCTCTGAAAATTCGGGAATCATGAGTACTTCCCCTCCAGTGTACTACAATGTCCTTTATTAATAGGCTGGAATCGCATACCACTTATACGTTTATTGAATACACTCCTTTTCTATTGATATAGTATTGTCACCACCAACCTTTTTGATCTTAATATGTGTGCAATCAGGCAATAGCATTTGTTACGTTTCTGAAGCCACATATATTACGAAATTCTGCTATGACTTCCTCTTCCACTTCAAGAGTTCGTGGCATATGAATAAAATGGTAAGCTTTCCTTGCTAGTGCAATAGCAACTCGTGTCGGCATACATTTGTCGCGGATTGTTGACTCATGCCGTGAATGTCTGCAGCATCATCTTCCACTTTCTGTCGCGCCCATGTCCTTAATGCTGTACAAACTTGAAGATCTCTTGAAAAGACAAGACCTCTAGTACTCTGTTCGATTTCACCACGGATTAAATCTACCACTTCCTTTGCATACGCCTTCGTAAATCTTTATTTGGTTTTAAACTTACAATCATCTAAAATAAACGGATTATAACGAGATTAGTAGTTTTTACTTTCTTGGTGGTTCTTCACTCTCCATTTCGTCAAAAATTTCAAAATAATGTAAATAATCCATAATTAGAGATAAATCAACACAATATTGTAAGTTATGCACTTGTTATACGAGGTCTGTCGACTGTATAACAGTTGTATAAAATGACGTACAACTTACACCACCGCTATAACAGGCGTATAGCGGAGTGTGTTTATTAGTAACGTTTTTGTTATAACCTTGTTATAGCGAGTGTGTAAATGTTTATTAGTAAGACGGTATATCTATAAACATTTGACAGCTTGACGTTAGTGACGTTCAGCAGTATTTCGAATGTAATGCCATTCGATTTTAAGAGATTTTCGATTTTCCAAATTGCTTTATTTTACACATTTGGATCCTTACATTAACTTACATCTCATCTTTTACATTATATTATTGTTTCTTTCTTTATCTATGTTAAGAGAATTAGCTTATAGCTTAAAATTATATAATTATAGTTAGCTATGGTATTATTTAAAATACATATGTAATTTATCGTGACACATTAGCGGGTTATAGCTAGTCTAAAATATCATATTACATTTTATAAACGTATTAAGAAGAGTTCAGGTTTATTCATAGCATTTATTTCTACCGATTATTTGTAATTTGTTTCATAATGGTTGTAATCGTTATGAGTGTCCATCACTAAGTAACCATGGTAACCAAAAAAAACATGGGTTCATCCATGAACTACAATATTATTTGTTCGAAAAATAAGCGGAAGTATTACGAAACTTCATGGACGTGAACTGTCAAAAAACCAAACTTACGCTGGAAAGGGTATAAATGTTTTTATATCCGTTACCAAGCCTTTCGGGGAGTAATATCCATATATATCTCTGCCTACCCCGGACGGGATAAGGCGTGAGTTTATGTATGTATGTATGTAATATCCATAGCGCGGAAATGACCATCTGGACCTTAATATCAAATAATATTATAGCAATAAGGCATTTATGTACGAAAATACTCATAACAATAACCTTGCATTTTAATTGGTAAAACCCTATCGGCCTTATTACAAAATACGGTACAACTATAAACCACGATTTATTACGTCACAAAACCACTGTTTTTTAAATTTGTTATAGCAAAATCAGTCTTAACGCTAAAGTGTTAAAACTGATTTTGTATTAACAAATTTATGATTTTGTATTTGTTAATACACAAATCGGTTTTAACACTTTAGCGTTAAGACTGATTTTGCTATAACAAATTTCAAAAACAGTGGTTTTGTGACGTAATAAATCGTGGTTTATAGTTAGACCGTATTTTGTAATAAGGCCGTATACCTTTTAACTAAACTCTATAAGGTAAACTGTGTTTTTTTATCCAGTTGACCGAATGTGCAGTTGACCAAAAGTCCAAATTGGCCGAAAGTCAAGTTGACCGGATGTTCAGTTAGCCGAAAGCCCAGTTGACCAAATGTCCAGTGTCCAGGTCGCGTGTTCGATTCCCACGAAGGATAATTATTTGTGAGTCTGGAAGTGATGTTCTTAGTGTTCTTTATATTGATGTTTGTAAAAGTCCCCGACACATGGCATGTACCCTAGTCCGGTAGTTGTCTGTGTTAAAGAAAAACAAATAAACAAACAAATAACACTTACTTCCTGTAACATATACGATCGTCGGCGCCTTTTTCTCTTTCTTCTTCTTTAAAATAAAATGGTTCCATTTCACATTCTTTAAATAGTCCAATAGTGGGCATGCAAGCACCTACTTCACCAATTACCTGTAATACAACAAACTTACTGCGTTCAAAGCTTCTTTTAACAAAACTTATGTTCAATCTAACTAAAGGTTGAAGTTGTTACAAAACCCTAACGGCTGTCAGTTCTTTGCACTATGTGCCCTACCTACCTCCACTTTAGGGTCGTAGCACACATATCAAAACGGAAAGGGAGTCACCGCCTCGCCTTTCTCGTCGGCGATGCGATTACGTTACGTCAATGTGAACGAGAAGTTACGTTTTAGCTTCCCGGACGCTGCCCAACCGAGTTGGATACGCCAAGTGACCTCCTTCGCTAAATTGGAATAAGCCCTAACCACCACTAGCTTGGTTCTTGTACCCGATGCTGGTGGGTCTACCTTTTTTATATTTTTAAATGTTTTTTTTTTTTCTTATAATTTATATTGAAAATTGTATAAACAAAAGTGCAGATATAGATCTTTACCTATGAAATTGCCGTTTTATTTCTGCGCAGTCTTTAGACTCTATATTCTTTTAAAACATATATTGTTTAAATAATTGTTATTAAGGAAATATAGGATAATACCAACATCTAAGAAAAGATAATAAATAAAAATAATTATTATTTGTATTATTAATAAGCCTGTGAACATGGGTCCAATTTAAAACAGCGGATTTTCTCATTTGTTTAATTGTTACTTCTTAGCAGATACTTTTTTCTCTGTAATTAAATTAGTTAGCTTAGATGTGCTTTATTAAATATACCAAACTTCATTTTATATATTATAACTATTGAAAAATCTAAGAAACGTTAGTATGAAATATCTAACTTCTGCTAAAATCTTCATACAAAACGGCAATTTCATAGGTAAAGACCTAATGGTTTTTTTCTTATAATTTATATTGAAAAATGTATACTCAAACAAATTAATTGTTTAGCAGTTTGCATAATTTTGAAATCGGTCAGGTGTAATATCTTTCAAATTCGTTATGATTATTTCGGTAGGCATATAATACGACTAAATTACGTAGGTAGACAACCTGCTAAACAATTAATTTCCCTTACCGTACAAACAACAGTGCAGATAATAATATGTAAGCAGGTAAGATACCTCCATTTGCAGATCATCACAGAGATGCACCATGAAGTGCGGCTCCATGTTGCACGGGCTCCAATAGCCGGTCATGTTGGCTCCGGCGAGCGTGCCGCTCTGTACCGCGTTGTCAAAGTGTTCGAAGCGCATACGTTGGTCCTTCCATTGTATGTATATGCTAGCGGCGTCGCCGGCCTGGAACGTTACAATAAACCATTCATATCTTTTCATCATAACAGCCCATTAATGTCCCACTGCAGGGACGGGCGTCCTCCCGTGGCGGACGGTTACTTGGCCTACTAATACCATGCTGGCCAGACGGATTGGTATAGGGTTTAATTTTAAGTTTTCCTTCGTAATGTTAGTAGTTACGGTTATTTCCTTAGTCGGTTTTTAAGACACCCATGGGATGAGATGGGGTGGTGACATATTGTATTCTTACTCCGTCACCTCGCGGATGTACGATAAACCATTCATATCGGCCTATTTCTTTTGCCGTTTGGTTATAGACCCCCCACACTAGCGTCTGTAGAAGGCCATGCCAGCGAACGCGCAATGTTCATTCGACGCCGACGCGACGGCGACGCTAGTGTGGGGGGTCTCTTAGAAGCCAACTTGGTGTCGACAGTTGTTATAATAGCCATAGTACGAGCTTTGCTTAGTTTGGGACTAGGTGGCGATGTATGAGGATTATTTATTTTATTCATAGGCTTCTGATGTGGCTTCACGACTTTGTCACAACAATGACAACAGCAGAGACCGAGCGCTCTATAAAAAGAATAAAGCTCGAAATATTTCATTGCCGTGTTAGTCCATACATCACCTTGAAATTTTATAAATTCGTATTATCTTGATAGTTTTTTAAGCTATCTGGTATATAGTACGAGTATTAAGCAAGAATACATATTATATTATCAAAAACTTGAAATAAAATGAAATGAAATTTATTTGTCAGAATATGGGTACATGTTACAAGTAGCATAAGTGTTTGTTGAGTTCAAGCCATACTCTACCAGTGAATGGGGATTTTTTTTTTTTAATTTTGGCTACATCTTAATTTGAATTGAATAAACACTTTCTTTTTATCTTTATTTGAAGAATTGGACTTGTTGAAATTCACCCCCATATAATATGTAGGTAACTGTAACGTTATCCGTATGGTGACAGAGTAAAAATACAATATGTCACCACCTTATCTCATCCCATGGTTGTCGTAAATACCGACTAAGGGACTATCCTCGAATATAATCTTTACGAAATAAAAAGAAGGAAAACTTGAACCCTCCGTCACGGGAGAAGGTCCATCCCTGCAGTGGGACATTGATGGGCTGTTATGATGACATGTAGATCTTGTACTGGGAGTCAAGATGAGATCTTTTAACAAATAGCAATAAATGTAAATAATACTTTGATTTGTATTTCTGGACTCGATTATTAGCGTAATCTCAGCCTGTATGTAGCTTTAGTCTGTCATGCGTGATTTGCATGTGTATAGTATCGGATAAGTACTTATCTGCTTTTTCATTGGTATTAGTTTTAAGATTTAATTTGATATTGTATAATTTAGATGTACACTAGCCAGTTGAACAATTTCTGTCGTCAGTTAATGTAAGAATAAATTTATTTTAGGAAACTGTAGGTCTGTTTCATATATAATTATGTATGTTATTATTGTATAACTGTATGACCGTTTGTTTCTAACTAAATAAAATATAAAAAATAAAATAAAATACTGATACTTACAACGTACAAATGTTTCCTAGCGCTGAGCTCGGTGTTGACAAGGTAGCCCCCGTTCACTTCATCCAGCTCCAACTCTGAAGGGTTAGCCATCTCTTCTCGCGGGAGACCTCCTATCGATACGAAGGCCTAAGCAACAAATTTATTTTAGATAGAGAAAGAAAGAAAATACATTTATTCCTGCTATACGGATACAATGTTAATACAGACAATTACAAAAACAAAAATAAAAAAATATAAAACAAAAATCAAGAGAAAGCCACATCTGAGCAGGAATCGGACCCCACTCAGCATAATGCTGCGGCACACCAAGCAGTAATGCTCAGTCGCTTACAGCGCTGATTTTCAGTGAGACAAAAAAGCGCAGGATGGGGAGAACCCTTACAAGGTGGACCGACGACCTAGTTAGGACGGCGGGAAACCGAAGAATGAGGGAAGCACAGGACCGCACAAGGTGGGAATATTTCGAGGAGGCTTATGTCCAGCAGAGGACGTCAATTAGTTGATAAGATGATGATCGTGAATGTATAATTATTAATATAATAGTTAGGTTCGTGTTGCTAACCACGGAAGAAAAATCCGAAAGGGAACCGCTGTCGCCAAAAATTGTTTTTTGGCGACAGCGGTTGTACGGTGTAGCGGTGTATACACACAAATAAAGTACTAAAAAAAAAAAAATATGTAGCTGATCCTACATCTGGGAGTGTACCTTCCTAAACTATAAATAGAAGTAATTTTGCTGTAACGCAGAAATAATTATATGACGTTTTGTAATCTAAATAGATTCAATTTTCGAGTTAATTCCATAGATGGCGGTTTTTGCAGTTCTGACAATTATATACTTTAAAATGTAGTTCATAAGGGTGATATTCGCGTTATGTCTTACCTATGACATCAGCGACAAGTTATGCGTACCAGCGCGTATTAGTGACACGCTTACCACGCCTACTTAGCACTTCCACTTAATTATTTTTATATTATTAACATCAAAAGTGTTTACTTACATAGTCTGTTACTATATTCTTGCCATTCGATAGAGTTAGTTCTAACCGTCCATCCTTAGATTCGTATGCATCGTATACTTGAGCTAAAAATAATAAAAAATTAGTCGATATATTATATTATTGATTTATTCCTACACATCATCATAATAGACGCTCCTAGATAAAATTAATAATATTCACATTAACTAAATGAAAAGCGATAATTTTCTGTATTTTTTTAGATGACAACTTACTAGTTCTATTACTATTACTGATACTAAGTTCACTTAGTTAAATATAATTTCTATAAATATAAATATTTTTCACACAACGCCATCTAGACGGAAACTAAGCAAAGTTTGTACTATGGGAGACAACCGATAAAAATACTTAAATACTTTTTTTTTGTAAATACATACTTACATATTATACATAGAAAACACCCAGACCAATGCAAACAATCATGTTCATGCACACAAAGATTAAGAGGGAATCGAACCCGAGACCTCTGCGTAGCAGTCATGTTATATAACCACTACGCCACAAAGGTCGTCAAACGTATATGCGACCATTCTGGAAATATCTGCTTTCCAACAAAAAAATAATCATCAAAATCGATTCACTTTAGTTAAGTAACTCTTTCTTTTATTAAATCGGTTAAATAAAGGCATTGATACTCCATCCTCATATCAGCCAATCGAAGTCCACTGCTAGACATAGGCCTCATTGATACTTATTTCGTTACAAAACATAGTAAACATACTGTTAGGCATAAGCGTAGTCCCCTGGCACCGGATCTTCTCAGCGGCCCACTTGCCAAGATATTCTGGCAAAATACCACCCATCACTCCTCCATCCTTGTATATGTGAATTATTTTTATTGGTTCGGGCTGTTCGTCCGCAAAAGGATCTTTCGTTATTTTATCTATTGACAAAAAAAATATTAATATTAAACTTGAAAAAAAAAAAACTTACGTCATTAAGACAAATCCCGAACGCATAACACCAATTTAATAGACACAACAAACATCCAGGAACTCAGTCAATCGCACAAGCAAATAGGCCTGCGTTGGACTCGAAGCCGCGACCGCGTTTTGTATAATATATATGTCTCATAAAGAAGTTAAAATAAATGAAAAAGTAGTTTAGTAATAATACTCTTAGGTCCAAAAATACAATAAAGACAAATAATATAAAAAATAACAATAACATAAAAATTTTGTTCGTGAACGTGCAATCTCACTCGGCTGGCCTGAAGTTACTTGTAAGAGAAGTTTACGCACGTACAGTTACTAAGAAAACACCCGCTCCCCGACATTTTGTTACAACAGAGACATCTGCGCAGACATCTGCGCAGCAACTTCAAGCCGGCCATCTTAGATCGCGCGTATAACTCACACATTCGTCCGAGATAGTAAGCCAGTTCACTGCCAAGCACTCCCCCACCAATGACCGCCACAGTTTTAGATTCTTTAACTTTCCTGTAAACACAAGACGGGCATTATTCGTACATACAATAAAATAAACAAAGGTACTACTCGTGCGGATAAAGAATTGGGTTAGAAATGGCGGCTCATAGAGGCCATCATAACAGCCCATTAATGTCCCACTGCAGGGACGGGCCTCCTCCCGTGACGGAGGGATGCTTGGCCTACTAATACCGCGCTAGCCAGACGGATTGGTATAGGGTTTAATTTCAAGTTTTCCTTCTTTTTATTTCGTAAAGATAGTAGTTACGGTTATTCCCTTGGTCGGTTTTTACGACACCCATAGGATGAGATGGGGTGTTGACATATTGTATTCTTACTCCGTCACCACACTGACGATACGCTCTACGAAACCGAAATTAACCGATTGTCTCTTTCCAAACATCGATGTGCAATATTTATCGTACTTTATTTTATTGGACGCTTGAGCACTTACCTAAAAGAAATTTCCAAGTCTCTGATGGTACGCAATAAACAGACACGATCCCGCACTGCCTTGGTAGCCGTCTTGAACATAGTTAAATTCTTAGGTTTCGATCCTGAAAATATTAACTAGGGATTAATTTATCTATACTAATATTAAAAAGAGCTAAAGTTTGTGTGTTTGAGACGTTGTAGGGGGTAATCTTTGGATTTGCAGAACCGATTTTAAAAATTCTTTCTGTGTTGAATAGTCCATTTATAGGAGAGGTTCGTAGGCTGTATAGCTAGTACAATATAAATAGCTTATTGGCACATAGCACGAAGAATTGTAATAGATAAATGTGGCAATGGATTAGATATATGGACTTTGTAACTGTAATAAATTATGATCCATCCATCCAATTGACAGCCATTGCGGCACAATAGTTCTCTAATGGCGATAGCGTGTCAAAAGACGCAGAGTTGAAAGACGTCTTAGTAAAGACGGCGCGACACTATGGTTGGAGGAGGCCTATGGAGATCAGTAGACGTCCATTGGCAGGTCAACGGATAGAAATAACTTATTAAAAATACTAAAGGTATATGGCAAAAAATAATATGGCTTTAAGATTAAGATGATAATGCGATATTTATAGTAACCTGGTGCCAGTAGTAGTCGCTCATAGTAGATGGGTTGTTCGCCACACATGGTCTTCACATAGGCCACGTGATCATCCGCGTCAACCCTCAGGACGCACCAACCCGTCGCTATGGAGACGGCCGGACCCTTCTTCTTGCGGTAGAACTTCACTGGGTCCATAAACGTTGCACAGTCCGCGTAGAACATTCTGTTAAAAAATATTTACTGTTTAATATCGTTCTCGTGTCAACAGAATAGTATAAAAATAAATAAATATTTTCTTACATTCACGTAACGCCATCTAGTCCCAAACTAAGCAGAGCTTCTACGGTCAGCTGCAAAGAAATCTAACCCCCTTTAAGAATATAACAGTCCGCTAAAGGGGTTAGATTTATTTGCAGCTGACTGTACTATGGGTAGATACTACATAGATAACGGCTAATTATAATTAAAAAACTTTTTTTCTTGTAAATATATATTTTACAGTCAAAACTCATAACTAGTCAAAACGACTTTTGGCTGCAAAAACAGTCATTAGTGAGTTTGACCGATGTCCTTAGTTAAAACCAGTTATGACTGATTTTACAGTCTTCGATCCGATCCCTAGTTCCCGCACTAGTTTCACTCCCGTTGTCTTTAAAAAAGAAAATAAAATAATCATATCAGCCTACAGACGCCCACTGCTAGACATAGGCCTCCTCCAAACGTTTCCACCCTGCGCGGTCTTGTGCCTCCCTCATCCATCGGCTTCCTGCCGTCCTAACCAGGTCGTCGGTCCATCTTGTGAGGGGTCTTCCCATCCTGCGCTTCCCGGTGCGCGGTCGCCATTCTAGAACTTAGAAGAAAATAATAAAATAAAATATTTTTTGTAGTTATTTCAGTAATACTTACGTGTGTCTTTTTTTATTGTCATCTAGGTAAGTCAACTTCATTATATCTGGTGGTTCGGGATTAAACCACATGTGCTTCGACATCGGCGGTTGCATATAGGGCAAGATGTCCTCTTTGGTTATAAAGAAAACCTGTTTAATAATACAATAATTATTTTATGCATGTATTTTTCATGTATTTTTCCTACTGTGGGATAATGTAAAAGGGATATTTCATTTATCAAATAGTATGTGACGAAAAAAATTATACTTGCGGCTCACATAACAAAGTTTAGGTGTACCTAAAAATTTTGAAAAATAACAAAAAACAACCTTTTTTTAGTATTCAATACAGGATTAAAACCTGCGTCTTCTGAGTTTTACCTGTACCGTGTATCATATGATACATTCGTAATTTTTAAATCATTAATTATGAGTCCAAGGAGTTTTATCCCTACAGTTGAACATGGCTGTTATGGTAAAATACACAATATTACTTACTATTATAAATGAGGATGTATACTATGTTCATACACCAACCTTAGCTGTCTTGTCATTAGCCATGATGGACCGGTACGCTGCCCAGCCCGCGGCGCCGGCCCCAACGATGAGATACTGCACGCACGCGGGCAAGTCGTCAGCGTGGTACGGTCGCTTCACCTTGCGCCGAGGACGCCCTGCACAAACGACACAACTAATGTTGCTACACTACTCGCCAAATCAAATCAAATTCAAATCAAATTTATTTATTTATACATAAAAAAAACTTAAAACAAACTCGCCAAATAATTCGACCGGCCTGAAGTTACCTATCAAAGAAGTTCCGCGCATGACAGGTGTACGGACTTTTAAGGAACCGTACTGTAACGTTTACTTACACGTATACATATTATTGTATATTGCACTGGCTCACTATCACACGCTGTGCAGGCGCAAATCCAACTCTCCCGGTGTCGGTGGTGTCTAGCACCCGACTCCCCATAGAGTAAAGTAATATATTCTACTACCCTATGACAGCGCCCTCTACACCCGTGTACGTGAGACAGTGTATCATATCTATTCCATAGATACAAACACTACATCCCTTTCTTTTTCACAATTTGTACCTTATTGTAACCATGGCCAATGTTCTTAAATAATCAAACTATTTTAATTATATAAGTAATCAATTTTAAATCATAACACCAAATAACAGTTCATGTAGTATTTCCGTCCATTATCTGATCCTCATTATTACTGGTCTTGTCTCCTACTGATTTCCATTGTCTTTCGACCCGCCTAAGATGAATAAGATATCTACATAATCTTTGTGCACTTCCTTCATTTCTTATTGTAACATCTCTTCCTACTAAGCTTACCTACTATATGTGGAAAAGGTATAAAAGTATTCGAGATCTTATTTGCCTTTTCCATTTCCTTTACATATACCTTTTCGCCTACTGTTAGTTCTAGGTCTTCCGCCCTTCTTTTACGATCTGCATACTCCTTTCCTTTTTTCCTTCTGTACTCGGTCTTACTACTGATACTTATCAGTCTCTAACTTCCGTGTCATCCGGCTCACCTGTATTTTTCAACATAGGAATTTTATCTTCTTCTATTTATTAAAATAAAATAATAAAAAGTACTGACGGCGTCTTGCCTGTGACCGAATGAGTAGTGGAGTTGTACATCATTAGGTACTCGTATAGAGCATCTCTCATGTCTCGTTTTTCAGACGCACTAATTTTAAGTCGTTTTACTATGTCTCTATTTTGACGCTCTACTTCTTCATTCATTTGTGGCCAATTTGAAACAGTATGAAAAACGTTTTATATTACAGTTATTGCAAAAATCTTTAAATTCTTTACTCACGAATTGCCAGCCGTTATCAGCAGTAAGTAATTGATAATGGATAGCCCAATCGACTAAAAAGTTCTTTTAAACTTTTTATTATTTGCGAGTTATTGTTCTGGTAATATTGATTTCTTTATTAATCAATAACTACTAAAATGTAATCACTATCATCAGGGCACCCAATAGGTACATAGGAATTTTAATGCAAGAATCAGATGAAAGTTCTTGACGTTTTATCGGATTTGGCATACTCACCAGGGTGCATCTTTTGCAGCTTATTACCATTAATTCGACATCTATCCTAGGCCACTAAACCTTAGAACGAAGGCGACTCTTCTTTGCAACAATTCCCGGATGTCCCTCATGAGCTGCTAATAAGCCCGTTATCTCAGGGTCTGGGGAATGACTATCCTTTTTGCCTCTTAAAAGGATATGCAAAAAGGAACACAATTGTTCTGAAAATATTTTATGTGGTTTCACACAATGATCCCACTAATTACCGTAAATTACTTTTTTTTTACGTTGGTAATTTCCTGGTTGCTTTCTGATTCTTTTATTCTTTCTTTTATAAAGATTGCACAGGGTCTATCGAGCTCAACTATTTGATGGACATAATTATTATTCTCTTTTAATAGCGGGATTGACCGATCTTCTTTGATTTACTTATATTCGATAAGACTGCTTAATCGGTCTAACTGATGAATCTATAGGAATCTAGACTAACGTAACGTATCTTTAACCTTCGGAAAAGGTTTGTTACATTCTAGTTCAACTTGACGCCCACGCCTAATTTAAGGACACCAAATCGCAATGCACTGTTTTTGCTAAGTACATTCCGTGATCAATATTCAATTACATAAATAGTAGCATGTTCCATTTTTCTGTTTGCTTTCATTATGGCTTCAAAAGAACCTTTTATTTTTAAAGGTGTATTACTTCCATAGAGAAGTAATATTCTATACGGTTCTTTGGCTTGTTTGTCGCATTTTATCTTATTTTTCTTTGAATGTTATGCAGGACATAAAATTTAATTTACATCCTGAATCAATCAACATTTCTAAATTGACTCCTCCTAAGCATTTGATTGTTGTGTCATCTTTTAAATTAAATATGTAATCTACTTCTACATTTTCCAGGGAATTTTGTTCGTTGTCGCTTGTTATAAATTTTATCTTTTTCTTGATTTTGTGAGGGTTTAAGCTTTGGTTGGAATTGTTTACTTTGGCAATTTCTTTGGAAATGTCCTAATTTCCCACATCCATTACATCTCGTCTTTAGCCGGACAAGGAAGACCCCGAGAAACATGCCAGATCCTTCCGCATCTAGTACACCTTTGATTATTTCTATCTTCACCATTTTCTTTTCCTTGTTTAGTCCATCTTGAATTATTCTTAGTCCTTAGTTTTATTGTGTTAACTCCATCTGACTTATTTTCTTTTTGTTCATAACTTTGCATTTGGTAATTAACAACTTCTAAAGTTTACTAGTGTAAATTAAAAAATTTACTAGTGTAATTACTTTGTCTAATGCAATTTCATCACTCATTGTTAATATTTTCTTTCTTCATTCTAATGACAAAGATTTTTCTAGTATTTGGTCTTATAAATAGTCATCAGGTTTTTCGAGTTTACATTTCGTTGCTTGATCTCTCACTTTAATAAGGAAAGTTTCAAAACTTTCCCCTTTTTCTTGCTTAACGGAACCAAAAATGTGTCGTTCAAAAGTCTTATTTTGTTTGGTAAGGAAACAATCCTCTAGTTTCCTAAGAGCTATTTTAAAAACATCTAAATCTCCTTCAGGTTCGATGTTTGGGCCAGGGGTTGTAGAATATTTCTTGCAAAGAACTCCCACCTACAACCAGTAACGTATATCGGCGGCTACAAGGTAAATTAGAACGGATCTTCTCCATCTCAGGCCGACAGAGGTACTGTCGCCCTCTGTATCAAATTTCGCAGGTGGCGGCAACTAGTTTGCCATGATTAAACGTATCAAAAATACACCTAATTGAATGGACGTCTAAATACTTTCTATTTAAAGAAATTTCGATGTATAGTACCTTCAATTTAATGAAAGTCCGATGAGCAATACCTTTAATTTAATGAAAGTCTGATTCACTTTCAATTTAATGAAAGTTCGATGCTTAATACCTTTAGTTTAATGCAAATCTATAAACAACTATAACTACATCCTATAACACATAACACATCGCCATCGCCAAACTAAAATCAGCCATTCATTGAGTTTTTGACTATAGTGAACAGTTTACAAAAGAACTGTTAACTTTGCAGCATCTAGAACTTTGTAAAAATAAAAATAAAACTTTAAACTTAAATGTTTAAAATTGAAATACGATCTTTAAAATAATTAAATCGTGTAAAATTTTCAGAAAATCTTCTTTTGTAATATGTTTAAAATATTATTTTGTCATATGGGAGATTCCGGCCCGACAACGACGTTACGCACAATAACTGTACAAGTAACAACACTTTTTTAGCTTATGATCACCAACAATTGTCTCGCGCGGGACTCGAACCCGCCACCTCGCACACGCCAGCGAATCGAGGCAGTTTAAGTAGCTTGTTTTTATTCATTCCCCTGCCCTTTCTTATTTGTTTTATTAATTTAAAAAAACACATTTACAGAAATATGATAACACTTGAATAATTTATTTTGTTGAACGGATAGGTACTCATTGTATGTTGTTTGCCTATTAAATAATTATGTTTTCATATTGTAGGCCACCCTTAAGTAAACATAAACTAAATTAAAATAATTATGTTAATAAAACACAACCAAATGAATATCACACCGGCAACCTTAAAGTAAACATAAATTAAATTAAAATAATTATGTTAATAAAACACAACCAAATGAATATCACACCGGCAACCTTAAAGTAAACATAAATTAAATTAAAATAATTATGTTAATAAAACACAACCAAATGAATATCACACCGGCAACCTTAAAGTAAACATAAATTAAATTAAAATAATTATGTTAATAAAACACAACCAAATGAATATCACACCGGCAACCTTAAAGTAAACATAAATTAAATTAAAATAATTATGTTAATAAAACACAACCAAATGAATATCACACCGGCAACCTTAAAGTAAACATAAATTAAATTAAAATAATCATGTTATAGTGTGACCACAGGAGCTGTGCACCTCCTGAGGTATGCGCGCGGCGAGAGGGGGGAGGACATATAGAGTACATCTTATATACTGGTATAGAATAAACAGTCTATGAAGTAGCTACTAGCGACATCTGACGCAATATACTTAAGTTATTTGGCTGGTACGGGTCGCTACACGAGCGGCTGTAGCAGTTTTCTATTAAAAGACAGTCATTTTTAAAAACTCCAAGAAATTATTTAAATTATTGTATAGTTTTAAGCGTAAATAGGAACATTATTTGTGTTTTTATAATGTAACTTTGAGAAAAATGACATCTAGCGGAATGTATCAAATACTCTAAGAACATGAAATTCTTAAAGAAAAATATAATGTTCGAATTGTTATGACACTGCCGTCAAAACTCGTGACAGCAGGTAGGTGTCCGTTATGGTAGCCAAAAAACTCTGCATAAATAAAATTAAAAAAATCCAATTGTTAAGATTAATGATGAGGAATTAGAAATCGTTAACACTACAGTATTCCTAGGAATTACTTTATACAGATTACCCCCTTACTCATAAACGCCTCTTAAATTTTAGTTAATGGATTACCTTAAATTCTTACGGTTTTGTTTGGTATAAGTTTGATTTTACAAATAATAATCTCGCTAAACAGTGATTAAATTTAAGAGCCGTTTATGAGTAAGGGGTGAGTTCTTATTTATCACCAATATTTTATTATGTCACCATATTTGAGTTACATTGTGATCAAATGTAATATATTACAGATATGTCTATAAAGTCGTCAAATTTGTGATTTTTATTAGTTCATTAATCTACAATAAACTAATACTGACTTACGAAGAACAATGTAAACAATGAGTAGAGTAAATCAAAGTGGCCCGCGGGAAGTGATTTTTTAAAGTTATAAGGCGATGTTTAGCGGAGCACGATTCTGGTCAACTTTTATGCGATTTGGATGATGTTTATGGGTGAACTGCAACTTTGAAGGGTATGTAATCTCTCTAAAATGCCCTAGTATTATAAGTGCTCTAATAGTGTAGTGTGTTATTTGAACATAATTGTTTTGAAAACTATTTTGTCAGACTAAATAGGGTTGCTACGTGTACCACAGTGGCGCCCTAATTTTTGTCAGGACTTTATAGACAGACTGTACCTACATTTAAAAAAAATAGTTGATGTAGTTTTAATATTATAGCGTAATGAAATAACTTCAGCCCGGCCCCTAAGAACCGTTAATATCTCCGATAATATTGAATTTTGTATTGAAATAAAGTGTTACACAGGCGTTATTTCAGGGTTACATTTCTACTGCATTAACAGAATTACTGTACCTATGTTTTGTAGTTCTCGAGATATTCAAATCACTTGTGAGCATATTATAGTACTATGAACATAAATTAACATGGATTTTTGATATATTCCACTGTGAATTGGCATAAAGCATTTACCTACACTAATTCAGTCAGAATTTCACGCATTATTTTTACATAAAGAATTTATCAAAAAAAAAGTTCCCTTTCTATCAGAACTATCACGTGTACGCTACCATAACGGACACCTACTTTTTCTTCGTCCCCCACCTCGCCGCACATACCGCAGGGGGTGCACAGCTCCTGTGGTCACACTATAATAAAACACAACAAAATAAATATCACACCTCTATAAAAACTATTAAAAAATTTAAAAAAAAAAATTCGAAGTTTATGACACGCGAGATGTTACTCATTCAACAATACTGCCAACCGTTTGAAAAAATAAAACGCGGGAATATCTCTTTACTTGAATGAGCGTAACTCGAGCATAACAAATGTTAGAGTTATTATTTTCCTTTTTCTATTTCATTTACTATTTTACAATAGGTATTTTTCTTTGGATAATGGCCAATTAATTATTCTCATTATTGTCCACATAAACAAAACTGCAAAATGGCGGCTGTATAAACTTTCATAATAGCTAAAATATTATATTACTTAGCTACAATAATAAACACACAAACAATGGTTATAATGTATGTTAAACAAAATCAAACATTTGGTAAGTACCTATTTTATTCAGATAGCCTACCTATGAACAAAGTTTTAATCGTTACGAAAGATTAGTTTTTTCTCTAACGATTTGAATTAAATTTGACTGCATTTTAACTCATTGTTTTCCTTATTAAGTACTAAGCAGATGAAATAATATACAACCGACATTAACGCAATTAATTTGTTATAACTACTTATAAATTTAAGAGAAGGAAGTTATTTAGATAACGGTAGGTTGTCACTTTTTATTATATTACAATCTAAGATAAATGACTAAAATTTATTATGTATAATTATAACGATATTTCGGATTTCTTTACTATTTTAATAATATAGAGTTTATGCTGCAAATTGATAGCATCGTGAAATGTAAATTTTTTGATTCGATTAGGTATGAACAAAACATAATCACTTTCTTACAAAGTACCTATTACCTGTGGTATTACCTTCCTTCCTTATAATATAATATTATGCACTTGACTGACCTTTCTCCTCGTCGCCACTTGTAACGTTTACTTACACGTATACATATTATTGTATATTGCACTGGCTCACTATCACACGCTGTGCAGGCGCAAATCCAACTCTCCCGGTGTCGGTGGTGTCTAGCACCCGACTCCCCATAGAGTAAAGTAATATATTCTACTACCCTATGACAGCGCCCTCTACACCCGTGTACGTGAGACAGTGTATCATATCTATTCCATAGATACAAACACTACACGTACATCAGGGATGATGTTAAGTTGAAACACGTCACAAACTTCAGTAAAGTTTATTAAAGTAACGTGGATAGAACCACGGAAGTAAATGGTCTACAATTATATTATCTTATTTATACACATTTATTTGGTTAGTAATTACTATGTTGTATGCTAGTAATGCCTATGTGTGAGTAGGGTGAAATGATGTCACCGAATCAGCAGAATAATGTACGGTGATGAAACCGTACAACAGGAATAAATAAAACACCCGCTTCCCACGCCCCCGACATTTAGTTCGAAAACTGATATCTGAGCAGCCAATTGCAACAACTTCAGACAGCCTAAGTTATTTGGTTATACTGTAATGTAACATACGACTACTGATATTGGCAGAATTGTGAACAAAGGCAGCAGTTGACATTCCAATGAAAAAATAACTACACAGTATTCTTCGCGTTTAAAAATTGGCTTTGGAATCTAACCCTCAGCATGTTCGAAGTAACATTCGATGCCTTTTTAGATATTTTTTTTCAAAACGATTCGGATTTTTGTACGTATAAATTAACTATAAGGCCCGGCGCATACGACAGACTTTCAGTGACGCACTTTTTAGTCTGTGAAAATAGAACCTATGCAATTATAAGCAGTAACGCACAGGACTGAAAAGACTCAAACATATGCCATGTATGGCAGACTTTTTGTGCGCCGCAGACTCGATCGCACAAAAAGTGTGCCGTCTGCGCAGGGCCTAACCATTTATACCACGATACACACGGCAAACAAGCATACAGTTCACCTGATGGTAAGTGTTTGTAACGACAGAATGAAACGCGCGTTGCCGACCCTATCATATAGCCGACTTGATATTAGCAAAGAAAATAAAATTATGTATACAGGGTGTTTTTTGAGTCAACGGCAATAATTAAGGAGGTGACTCTGTACGTGTTTCTAATCCGAATTATGTAATAAAATTAGGTACTTAATTTTTGACGAAAAAATCCCAAAAATGAACTAAGTGTGGACACGTTCCCGCTGCGCTAAAATATTGTTCAAGACTCGGTGCATTGACCCGCGCCGCGCGTCGCCGTCGTAGGTATCAGCTGGCGAACCGATCGCTTGCTGCGTCCGCGCGGTGTCCATGATTAGTGAAATTCATGGCTAAGCTTTACACGTCGTTTACCATGTAGTAATTTAATGTTTATTTATTTTGTATTTTTTTTCCTTCATTAAATAACGTTATCTATCACGCCCTAAAGTATTGCCTATGTCTCACTTTACATACTGTATAAATACGTAGAGATTCTTGTACTTACAAATGGGTTTATTTTCATCGCTTTTGAGTTTTTCTTCTTTATACACATAATATTTATACATCTGAAAAGTAACATCATATTAGAATATTCCCGTAGCCCCAGAGGTAGAAAGACTTTCAAACCTTAACAAATCGCTTCATACCAATACTGGTCCAAGTGTTCAAGAACTACAACCGCCTCGGTAGCAAAGCGGTCGTGTTTGCTTTGCACGAGGTCGCGGGTTCGAATCCCACGCAGGAAAATAGTTTTTGCGATTTACAAATTGTTGTCCTGATGTTCTGTGTGCATGTTAATAATTGCATGAGTGCGAGATGTGTATTAAAAGAATACAGATACCTAATTGGACCAAAGTAAGAAAAATTACTTGATAAAATTTTATTAGTAGTTTCTTTGAACGGGAATAAAAAAGTAGAGAGTGATGACACAGCTTTGCTCAGATATGGCTAATTTAGACAATGTTTACCAATACTAACTACGTCACTTAAACGTACTCACCAAACCGAAAGTGCTGAGAAATGCTAGCAGAGCCCAAACGTATATCCAGGGGAAAGGCTTAGGAGGCGGCGGGGGGCAGGGTGGGGGATCCGGCACGGGCCTCGTACAGGGACTTGTCTTCTTACATGTTAACATTGGCTGAAATATTGGAATAAACGCACATCATTTATTAAAAAATATTTTACTTTATTTCCAAGATGGTCTTGAATACGATGGTGACGGCAAACCAGACTTCAGATTTTCCAGCATAACAATCGACGAACACTTAAGGCATCAACAAGGCATTACGAATTATTTGGTAAATAGACAAATGATTTCACCCACCACTACGATTCTGCTAATTTACAAATGAATCTATTGAACCGAAACTGCGTCTCAGTAACAATTTTTGACATCGTTGGTAATAAGCTATCAATAAAAGAGAACGATTTTCGTATGATTCGATTGAACTGTACTTATTTGGAAAATTTGCTATTCTGGGCCAATTCCGCTACTTTTAATTATTGAATATACAGTTGACGATCAATTTTGATAGGATCGAATGTAAATTACAATCGAATCAAAGTTGCCTAGTTGATTTTAGACATAGATTGTACAAAAATGGGAATGTGATTTGGCAAAGTAGCTTGAAAAATAAAATTAAATGTACTGGTTCTGTAACCTTACAGGTACTAGCACCTATCACTATTTTTACATTTAAAAGTCAATAACTGTACTCACTAAATTACTTTGCTAAGTCATCGCTTCGTTATCCTAAATTAGTTAAATTTAATGTTTATATTGTTTGACAGAATGAAACTGTAATTAAAACGGTAAGCCATAAAGAACGCTGTGTACCGGATTAGGGAAAAAATGATGTACGAGTAGCGATAAAAATACACGAAGCACATATTCTTGCAAGTACATAGAGATCTAGATTTTTCATCAGGCACCATAGAGTCATTCTGGTAGGCCAATTAAAAAAAAAAAAAAAAAAAAGTACATCAGACAATACTATAAACAGCATTTATAACGAGACTTTAATCCAATTACAAAACAAAAGGTATGATGTAGTTTTCAAAGTGCCACCTCTGAGTAGTTGCAAAAAAGCAATGTATAATAAGAGAAATAAGTTTTTAAGAGTTTCTAAAACCGATTTTCGTTATTTAAAAGACGTTGAAGTCCCAAAAATATTTTGACCTTATCTGCTTAAAGACTATGATGATGGAAGCTCCCAAATACGTTCATATCAGAAGAAGCAAAAAGCATGTTAACTCAGCTTTCAGACTTTTTATTGATGGAACATTCGATAGATGCCCCAAGCCTTTTGGACAGCTGTTTACAATACATGGAAATGTGGTAGTTCATTGTCAACAACAAACATAATGGCTTTAGTTTATGCACTATTAAGTGACAAAAAAGAAACAACATATTTTGCACTGTTCGACATCATTTCATCTCAAATACCAGCGTGGAAACCTAGTATAATTCATGCTGATTTTGAAACAGCTTCTACAAATGCTATTCGTAATTTTTTTCCTAATATTAAAATAAGAAGATGTTATTATCACATGAATAACAGTCTCTGGAGGAAGTCCAAATCATTAGGGCTAAAACGAAAAATTTAAAAACGAGTCGTAGGACTTTGTAGTGCGTTACCTCTACTGCCGCGAGATATGATTACGGATGGTTGGAAATATACACAAAATGAATGTCCGGACCTACCAAAAGTAAAAAAAAAAGTTACATCCAAAAATGTTTAATGACAAAAAAAATTTTTATAGTCGAATGGTGCATATACTCAGAACGCACTAATAACGTGGTAGAAGCCTGGAATAGCAAAATAAACAGGACTGTAAAGAAAAATAAAGTGTCTTTGATAAGACTGTTAAATGCCTTGTTAAACGATGGCAAGAGAATGTATTTAGGACTGGTTCAAAAAATACGGTTCTTCCCCGTGGTCAAACTATTTTCTAAAACTTGTTTAACTACGAGGAATTACGTTTCGTCGAAGACAAACTACACACATCAAAAAAGTCTAAGCAACATGCATGATATTACAAATTTACCATTTATATTAATTAATTTCTAAGTATTTACTCACTCAAAGTGTATAGGTAAGTAAACTTCAAGTGTATAGGTAAAAAAATTTCGATTATGTTTTGTTTTTTTTCATAAAATTCAAATGACTGCGAATTTGTTTGAATTTAAGTGCATGTTAATTGCTACGTTTTAGTCTTGATTTTATAATTTTACCAACCATTTAAATACAGTTGGCGACAAAATTGAATTGTTAGATATTCTTTACGTCATGGAGCGACGTCATTTGACGGCAGATGAAATGCAAAGAGCTGTAGGGATGTTGCAAGCGGGAAGTAATCAATCTCAGGTATCTCGACATTTTGGTATTCATAGAAGTGTTATTTGTCGTCTTTGGCAGCGCTACAATAATACAGGGGAACCCGCTGAACAGCATCCAGGCCGTAAAAGGAGTACAACCACTCGGCAAGACCGGTACATACAACTGACTGCAAGACGCCAGCCGATGTTAACCGCTCGAGAGATAAGTTTGAGGCTACAAAATTCAAGTGGTGTTGATGTAAGTCCCCAAACTGTGCGAAATCGACTGCATGAGTACGGCCTACGAGCTCGACGCCCTATCAGGTGCCCACCGATACGTCACGGGAATCGCGCTCGTCGAAATGAATGGTGTAGAGAACGCATAACATGGACCCAGGAACAATGGGATAAAATTATGTTTTCCGATGAGTCGCGATTCGGGTTTAGGCCTGATACAAGAAGGGTGCGAGTGTACCGTCGACCCGGAAATACTGAAAGACTCAGGTGCGTTCAGGAAGTTCATCCATACAGCGGCTCAACAGTTATGGTATGGGCGGGTATTATGAAGAACAGGCGAACTGAGCTCGTTTTTGTAAATGGAAACATGAACGCTGAAAATTACGTTGAGGATATTCTCAGACCTTATGTCCATCCATTTGCACAAACCTTTGGCTCCGATTTTACGTTAATGCATGACAATGCGCGTTCACATACAGCTCGGCGAACCAGTGTATACTTGGCAACGGAGAACATCCAGGTATTGCCCTGGCCTGCACAATCGCCAGACCTCAACCCCATCGAGCACGCATGGGACATGCTCCAGAGACGTGTTTTGAAGGACTTGGACGGAGTGACAACAACCCAACAGCTGAAGGATTTGCTACAATTCCATTGGGAGCGAATACCGCAAGATGACATAAACAGTCTCATTAATTCAATGAATAATCGTTGCCGACAAGTTCTGAATAGCAGAGGAGGCCATACTTTGTATTAAATTGTCCTATTCTTTCACAATAAATTCATTTTCTTAAGAAATTTCAATTTGTAAAAAAAAAGTTTAGTTTCTTATGTACCTGTATATTCTAATATTGTTAATTTCTGTTATTAAAAGAACTTATAAAGAAAACAGCTGTTATTTTTACATCATAGAACCCTAAAAATATTATTTTAAAAATAAAATACAACGTTATAATTAAAATAAATGGTAAAATAAATTAATATAAATGGTAAATTTGTAATATCATGCATGTTGCTTAGACTTTTTTGATGTGTGTACATTGCACCCTGTATGAAGTCCGTGTATGTACACTTATAAATAATAAGTTAATGTCAAACGTCATGTGCGTTGACTTTAATAAATACAAATACATTTTAAATATTCTTTAATGGATTTAAAATTCGTAAAACGTAAAGGTGGAACGGTTTTACTGTTGGAGGGCTGGCAATATTATAAATGGCGTAAGTATAAGAATGGGAACGTTTTCTGGGCTTGCAGCCAGATGAGAAAAGGAAAGTGTCGAGGGTCTATTACTTTAAAGGTAATCTATTAATAAGCACGAAACTTAAATCTTTATTCCGTTTTTATAATTAGTAATTGTAATTATTTTACTTAGGATGGCAGTATAGTCAAACAAAACCATCACAGTTATCATTGATGAGCTTAGACATGAGGTGGTTAATATTCCGGTTGAATATACCGAAAGGAAGAAATCTCTTATAAATATAAGCTCGTTACCATCTTTTGCCAGCATCAAATATCTACTATATAAAAATAAGTCGGGTTTTCCTTCCTGACGCTATAACTCTAGAACGCACGAACAGATTTCCACAGTTTTGCATTTGCTGGAAAGCTCTCGGGCTCCGTGAGGTTTATAGGAAAGATAATTCAGAAGAATGTCAACAGAGAAGCGGGATTTTTTTTTAAATGTTACATAAAACGAAGCCATCTGGTGGCGAAACAGAGTTCGCCGGATTTGCTAGTTCTTTATAATATAATAAAAGAAAAAAGACATGCTTCAGTGACTTACAAGAGGTAACAGTACCCGAAAATTATAATACTTTCTCTTAGCTGATTACGTTACCGAAACACGACGGATTATGGTCTTTTGCTCCGAAAGTAATCGGACAATAAGTTACAAGAATTTTTTGGGGAAGGTACATTATTTAGTTGCCCAAAATCGTTTAGCCAGTTAGGTATACAGGGTGTAATCGTTAAGTGTGCACAGGCGATTATTCCGAAACTATGAGAGATATCAAAAAATTTAAAACTGATAACGAAAGTACTTTATCTAATGAGTAAAATCACATCAATAACTTTTTAAAAATCAAACGAGAAGTTTCCAAATTTTGACATTAAACACTCCCATACATTTTGTATGAGATTAGTAGAAAGGTTTTAGGAAATTTTGTATTCAAATTAAAAAAAAAATTAATTGGCGGGAACGAAAACCCGCGATAAAGATTTTGAATTTAGAACGAATAACAAAAAGAAACTTTTTTGTGGTATTTCTGTAGAGCGTTGCTTTTCAGCCAGTTCAAATTAATGCGATATTGAAACAAGGTTTATTATTAGTTGAAGTGGTAATATACCTTATTAATCTACACGTGTATCTACTTGAAAATCATAATTATCATATCATACGTAATCATAAAATATGATTAAGGCAAAATTAATACTAGACCCATTGATTTACAAAAAACCCAAGATACACACTCCACTTCCCAAAACCGTCCTCAACAAATCGGCGCACAATTTAAAATTGTGCGCTGTTTTAAATTAGTATCGCGTCGCCCGCGTTACCGTGTACACAAGACAAAAATGCCGAAGTGTTCATTGACAAATTGTAGAAATATCACATCAAGAACCTTAAAAAAGGATGGGGTATCGTACTTTCGGTAAGTAAAAGAGTTAATTGATTTATTTTTGTTGTTTATAGGACTAAATATATATATAAACATGTAATTTTGATTTAATTTGTCGTAAAAACCTCACTTGACACCATCTTGACACTCCCCTACAATCCGGCAAATTACAATGGCCGCTTTTTTAAGTGAAAGAACAATGCATAACAACCTCTTTATTTTTCTTCCGCGTTATACTATGACTCTGTGCTTATTTCTAATGGAGTCGACTTTATTTTAATTTTTTTATTGTGTTTAATTTTTTTATTGTTAGATTTATTAATTTTTATACTTTTTTGTATTTAGTTTTTAAAGAATAGTGATAATTTTACATATATTTAAGTAGTTATTTACATTTGTTAACGGGCTTTTAAAAGAGACGAGGTCATCAATTCGACAATTTTTTTAGTGTTTATATTTTGAATACTTATTTTAGGGCTTCATTGAGTATTTTTTTATTTTATTTTTAAGAATATAGTCTATATGAACATAATCATGATCTGATTATGAACTTTAAAGACACATAACGTAACGTAAAAAAAATAATTTAAAAGCATGTCATTATCAAACCACCATCAAAATGTAATCTAAAAGTGACAAAACTGATATTTTAGATTTCCTCGTGACCCAGTACGACGCGGAGAATGGACATCAATTGTCAGCCAGCAAAGGCGTGAGATTTTTTTCAAACCGAACAATTCAAGCGTCGTTTGTTCTGAACATTTTTTGGAAGATGATATATATGCTACCGAAAAAGGCATAAAACGTCTTTTTAAAACGGCCGTTCCTCGCGTAGCAGTAAGTAACTTTTGTTAGAAAATTAATTTGTTAAATTATATCGTACTATTCGCACAATTGATTTATCTTTAGAGATTAATTCACCAGATAAGCTTAAGATTGTAAGCAACAACAATGAAGAATGGAAGCAACCTTAGTACAACAGTACCTTATACAATATTACTGAGATGTTATATATGTTAGTATTTACTATTAATCATTTCGATGTTGCTTACAGATTGAAATACCGGATGATCGCGGTGATATTGAAGTCTGTGGTACGAGTGCAATGTTTAATTCAGAAAATAAAGAGGAATTAAAATCTCCTACTTCTTCTTTGAGTACTGGTTCAATTTTGGATTCACCACGAAAAGTTTTAATAAAAAGAGAACTTCACAAGTGCCGTGAGAGGTTAATCAGCAAAAAAATGACAATCAACAATTTAAGGAAAAAAAATTCTAGACTTATTAAAAAAAACCTTTCATTAAAGACTGCGCTTAAAGTTTTAAAGAAAAGATTTATATTAGACTCAAATTTATGTCAAGACCTAACCAGTTACATCAACCCAACTGAATTGTTTAATTCTAGTTATTTAAAGACAGATACAAAAAAGAAAAGATGTTTAAAGTATCCTCCGCAGGTCCGAAAATTCGCTCTGACGTTACATTTCTATTCACCAGCAGCTTATAAATATATAAGAAAAACGTACAATACCTGCTTACCTCATACAAACACGTTGTATGGTTGGTACAAAAGTGTTGAAGCTAAACCAGGTTTTACGCAAGAAGCATTTGACAGACTTTCAGAAAAAGTTAAAAATTCCAATAAAGTGTTACTGTGTTCTTTAGTGGTTGATGAAATGTCAATTCGACAGCAGAAAATTTGGACCGGCAAGCAGTATGAGGGCTTAGTTGACGTAGGTATAGAAAGTAACGACTCAAATCAAATAGCTACTCAAGCTTATGTGTTTTTATTAGTGTCTGTTAATGAATCCTGGAAAATTCCTATAGCATACTTTTTCATCGGTAGTTTGACCGCCGAAAACAAGGCAAATTTATTAAAAATAGCACTCTCTAAATGCCACACCGCAGGAATAAAAGTAGTATCCTTAACATTTGATGGTTGCAAGACCAATATATCTGCCATGAAACTTTTAGGCTGCCAAATGGAGGATGCCCACAATTTAAGGCCTTTTTTCAAACACCCCACAGCTGATTACGATATTTTTGTATTTCTTGATGCGTGTCATATGATAAAGCTAATGCGAAATTTATTTGAATCAAAAAAATTTATTTACAATAGCGATAACAAACAAATAAAATGGAAACTAGTCGAAGATCTTCATGCAGTTCAAGAAAAAAATGATTTACATTTAGCTAATAAATTAACACAAAAACACATTTGGTTTAAAAATGCTATTATGAAAGTTAAGCTAGCAACACAACTTTTAAGTCGCAGTGTGGCGAATGCAATTACTTTCTGTGATATTGATTTGAAGATTCCAAATTTCATTAATTCGGCTCCAACTACTGAGTTCATACTAATGTTAAATAATTTATTCGATATTTTAAATTCAAGAAATTTCAACAGTGGTGGTTTCAAAAGACCCTTAAGTAACATTAATGTAAAAGATGTTTTTAGTTTTTTCCAGACGGCGAAATCATATTTATTGTCGCTGTATATTATGGTTCAAAGAAAACGCACCATAAAAAAGAAAGGAGAAACAAGAATAATATTTTTTCAAGACAAAGTGCATGTATACAATTGCCAAGCCAATACAGGAGTTGTCGGATTACTTGTGTGTATTGACAGTGTTCAACGTTTATATACTAGTTATGTGGAAACTGGCTACTTATTATACATATTAGCCTATAAATTTAGCCAGGATCATGTTGAGCTGTTCTTCGGCAACATTAGAAGTCAAGGAGGATTCAACAATAATCCCAATTCACGCCAATTTAAATCTGCGTATAAAAAACTTTTAATGCATTTAGAACTTGGTTCCAAATTTACAGGTAATTCTGTTCCTTTAGAAAATGTGCCTATTTTGAATTGTGGAGCAACTGTGTCAAATATTAACCACACCAGCGTTGGATATCGTTTTGATATAGAAAACGAATATTTGTCAGTCGAAGATAGTAGTTATGAGACATATCAAAACAATTGTGATATCTTATCAGATACATTAAATAATTCCAGCTCTGAATATGTCAGCCAAATTGTTGGATACATAGCGGGATTCGTGGTCAGACATTTATTAAAAAAAATTAAATGTGATATTTGTAAAGATTCCACACTAGCTCGCAATAAATTGTGGTTTCACAAATTAATAGATTTAAAAGATTTCGGTGGGCTGTGCTATGCTAGTGAAGATGTTTACACTGTATGTAATAAAACCGAGGAGACAATAAGACGAGAACAACGCGTTAATGGTGAAAAAAACACAACCAAGGCTTATCTGTGTTCCTTAGTTTTAAAATGTACATTACATTTAAATATATTTACTAGTATTGATACACATTCCCTTCAACAACCTGCTCTGTTCAATCACAAAATTAGTCTTATTAAAGCTATTATAGAAAAATTTATAGATGTTCGTTTGCATTATATTGCTAAAAAAACAACAGAAAAGCTGAAATCAAATTCAAAAAGACAACTCTACAACAAGCTAAACTTATTTCAAGGAAATTAAACTACTGTCTAATTTTGAATATTATGTTAACTTCATACTTTAACTGTACTAAGGTACAACGCCCCAAATGCTAGCACTGCATCAGATTATCAGCACCCTCTACAAAAACTCAAATTATAAGCTTACCATTAATTAATTTGGCATAACGTTTAAAAAAATGAAAAGTAAGATCCTTTTGGAATTATAAACACCACACTACACTCTTCGATTAAAAAAAATGAGATTTTGTATAAACGCCGGAACATGTCCTATAAATTACTTGTTTTCTTATGATCGAAGCTAAGTTCAGGTTTTATTATTTTACTTTATTTGAGATCTTTTAGATATTTTTTACTGAACCTTTAGGTTGTGTTGAAATGTTTTAAAAGGCTTATTTGACAATGGAAACGAACGTTATCTTAATTTTATGCTGACATCTCAGTCCAGTTTTTTGCGAATTCCTAATTACTAGCACTGGTAGTACTGTTACATGACAGAGTGGTATGTAAAATTGTTAATCCATATTTTTTATTGTAAA
This sequence comes from Schrankia costaestrigalis, assembly GCA_905475405.1. Lineage (NCBI taxonomy): Eukaryota > Metazoa > Arthropoda > Insecta > Lepidoptera > Erebidae > Schrankia > Schrankia costaestrigalis. The sequence goes on from FR997851.1 coordinate 12,014,286, forward strand.
GCGTGATTATTTTATGCCTAGAATTCAAGTTTCTTGGATAAAGTACTTTTTGATTTCGGATTTCAAATCCTAGCATGGTGCTGAAACTGACATTGCTAGTTATTTTCATAGTGTTGATATTCGGATCAAAAGAATGTTTAATGTTTTTTTGATTTTTTTGTATTTTTTTTTTTCTTAAACTTCGGTTGTTAGTCTACGTATAAATAAAAGAGATTTTGCTGTAAACATTGGATTGTTTCATTTATGTACGTAATTTTATGACTAATATCACAGTGCTAATAATTGGCTCGGTCGATGCTAGTAATTGGTGATGATGGTGCCAATAATTGGTGTTAGGGGTAATTATTTAGTCAGACTCATCTAAAAAAAAAGTGTATGAATATAAACTTTTCTTTATAATTAAAATCAATTATTTATTTAATAGTGAACCGAGAAAGCATGTTGTTAAAGTCGTTATCTGTATTATCACTGGGATAAACGATATTAAAGTAGGAGTAACTCTTAAAGTCCTGTTAATTGGTAGCTTCACCCTACATGTCATGTCATGTTCTGCTAGGTTTTTTTTTCGTATGGGCCGTATGGGTTTTGTTGTTGTTCTACCAATGCTAATATAATAATAAATAATTATTTTAAGGTTAATATTGGTTTGGGTAATTTTCAACCTAATAATATATTTACAATAAATATATTTTATATATTTAGAACTAACATTTATAACATTTTGCAAAACTAATTCAATGTATGAAAAATTTAAAAAAAATATTTAAATATTAATCGTCTCGACTTCATTCATTGTTCTACCGGCAAAACGTCAATCATTAAATTTTATTGCTCTTTGTGTATTACTTTTTAAATACAACTTTATGTCATGCGTGTAAGATTGAATTTGAAAAAAAAATATGTTGACGATATTACTATACGTATTTATTGCGTATGTACAATTTGGTGACACTTTTGACTGTTAGTTTTGTTTGAAAATGTGCATCTTGGGTTTTTTGTAAATCAATGACTAGACCACTTAAAACAAGGAAACTAAAACCTTTCTACTAATCTCATACAAAATGTATGGGAGTGTTTAATGCATTGATTTATAAAAAACCCTAGATGCACATTTTCAAACAAAACTAACAGCCAAAAGTGTCACCAAATTAAACATACGCAATAAATACGTATAGTAATATCGTAAACATATTTTTTTTTCAAATTCAATCTTACACGCATGACATAAAGTTGTATTTAAAAAGTAATGCACATAAAGCAATAAAATTTAATGATTGACGTTTGCCGGTAGAACAACGCGATACTAATTTAAAAAAAGTGCACAATGCGCCTATTTGTTGCGGACGTCTTTGGGAAGTGGAGTGTGTATCTTTGGTTTTTTGTAAATCAATGGTTTAATGTCAAAATTTTGGAAACTACTCGTTTCATTTTTAAAAAGTTATTGATGTCATTTTACTCATTAGATAAAGTACTTTCGTTATCAGTTTTAAATTTTTTGATATTTCTCATAGTTTCGGAATAATCGCCTGTGCACACTTAACGATTACACCCTGTATACTATTCATGCCAGTTTATCAACGTCGACAACAAAAACGCATTCACTTCCTGTGGGTCACGATTTCATGACAGATAAAACAGAGGAGTCATACTTCATACTTTTCTCAATGTCTAAAAAAATTTACCTCACCCCTTCCTAGACGTAACTCTGCCAAAAATAGCCCTAGAAGACCGAGATTGGGCTCGTTGAAATCGGAAAGAGAAGACCAACAACTTGGCTCGAACAGGAACACAAGAAATAACAAATTTCAACGACGATCTTGTACAAAACGATCCAAAACATAGAAGAAAACATAGATACACTTCACACAAGTACTCGCGCAATTTAATTTTAGTTTATTTTATTTTACTTTTTAATTTAATTTTATTATTATTTCATTTTATTATTCTATTTCATTATTTGACATTTTATATTATTATTCTTTTATTACTTGACATTATTTATTTTATTCTATTAATCATAACTAATTTTATTGTATTTTTATTTTAATTATCTGACATTATTTATATTTTTTACTATTCGACATTATTTATTTTATTTTATTAATTATAACTGATTTTATTTTATATTTGACATTATTTATATTAATTTTATTTGACATGATAATGTCAATTAAAATTGTAATAGATATTTTACACAATTTTACACTCAACTTAAATTTTATCAAGTAACATAAAATAGCAGACAATACCAAGACGTCGCCAACGTCGTCGGCTTCAACCTACAAGACTGCCTCATCCCCGGAATCACAGCCCCAGACCAGGACCAGATTATTAAAAAGGCCTAAAGTGTCGCCAAAGAAAAGGGTGGTCCAAAACAACCAAAACACTGAGACAGGCTGTTTTGACTAAATCGGCCAAGAAGAAACCGGGAAAAGAAGATTCCACGCCCATCAGCCCAGAGGGAACAGCGCTGTCCGTAGCCTTACCAATAACGACGCCAACAGCCTCACCAGCATCTCCGCTTCAGCAAGCGATGGAGCGACTAAGCTTCTGGAAGGACCTGGAGAGAAAATCCTCATCTCCTCGGGCGATACTGGAAGACGAAGACGCTTCGTCAATAACATCCATCCCGGAATCATACCCGGAGTCCGCGACCTCCAGTAGAGGAAGAAAGAGTATCCTCTTCGTCACCAAGAGAGGCACAGGAGTGGAAATGGATGTCGCAACGCAAGAAGCCAACACCCTGCTTCAATCCGGGAAATGCGCACTAGAAGAAGCCAGCAATATGAAGCGCGAGTGCAAGAGGACGGTAATCGATTGTCTCCAGGGTCTATAAGAGATCGTGCTCTCTGTGTCAGACTCCAGGTCTAGGCGTAAGTACAACTTGGAGAAAGAAAAGTCCCGCCACGCTCAAGAACTAGTGCGCATTGAGAGAGCACATAACCGCCAAATCAAGGAACTCACGGCGGAATTAGCACAGACCAGAGAGGTGACGTCGAAAGCCCTAACGGAGGCAAAAGGCATCAGACTGTGGCTGGAATTTGAAACACAGGCCACAGAAACAGCAACAACTGCAACAGCGGAGGGAGTCAAGGAGCTACTTGAGGTGGCCCGGAGGCCCGTAAAACACTCAGAAAAAGAGCCCACCGAGATTGACGGCAACATGGCGTTGGAGCTGACAGCTCAAAACAGAGAAACGGAGAACCAAACAGATGGCCTTAGAACACTAACAGAAAAGCTGGAGGACCAAACCAAAGGTATGGCCATAAAAATCACCAACCTGCTGCTGTATGGGGGCCGCCCCATACAGCAGCAGACCTGCAACAAAGAACTGCAGGAGGAGCTCCAAAACATCAATAACGAGCTCCTTACTATTAAAGCCGAGTTGAAGGAAAGCAAGGCCATACCTCAAGAACCAAGTATAGAATTCCAAATTGGTCACCAAAAAAATTTCATGTCGATTTCGAAACTGGTGCTAGCAATTCAATTACATATATATTTTCTGACATTCAAATTGTTAAGTGTTTTTACCATTATACTAATTCTTAGTGGAAAAAGGCCAAAAAAATAATATTAAAAGCAAAGATGGAAATAGAGTTGTCGGCTAGCACTCGCTTTGCTTCCCGAAACCAAAGTTGAAGGTTGGGATTATATAAAATCTGATAGTCCCAAAACAGTATCCGTCAGAATGGCGGGTGTGAGGCTTCAAAATAGGTAAAAAATTGACGACAGCATTATTTTCATGTAACATACTTTTTATGTAAAGACAAATCGGACTAATTGATACCTACATAGTTTATTGGTAGGTACTGTTGAAGAAACTGAATCATTGATCTGCATTGACAATATTTAATTAAATACATATTTATATTTTTGTATGGCGCATTCATGTAAATACATTATGGTATGTGGATGTGCTATGACGATTTAAACCCAAGACTAAACAGAAGTCCAGAAAAAGTAATTGCTCATTGCATTGTACATGGTCAAATGTTAAATAATTTATTAAAAAATACTATGAATTAATAATCTAGTTTTATTTTACAATCTGAGCAGAGAACTTGAAATGGGAGGAGCACATAAACACAATAGCTAAAAAAGCGAAAAGCTTAATCTATCTCATAAGAACAGCCTTTGGAATACGAACACCCGCGATGATGTTAAGGATTTTTAAGACGTTTATAAGACCCATTTTAGAATAATATATGCATTCCAAATCTAGAGCCCTTACTTTGTCAAGGACATAGAATTGCTGGAAAGAGTCCAACGCAGTTTTACGAAAATACCTAGGTAACTAAAAAATCGACCATACGAGGAAAGACTAGAAATGCTTAAACTAATAACTTTAAAGGAGCGTCGAGATCGTGGAGATTTGATCGAAACATACAACATCTTGCATGGACACTATGACCTACAGGACTTCCATGGGATACTTGCTCGCAACACTACCGATAGACTGAGAGGCCATCAATTGAAATTGAGCACCAACTTTTCCCATAACAACCCACACAAGCATTTCTTTAGCAACAGAGTGGTGAGAGTGTGGAACAAGCTGCCTGAGGAAGTAGTTTCGGCACCAAGTGTCAACATTTTTAAAATCAGATTAGACAAATTAAATAAGTAAAATAATTATGCAGTTGATAACTGCCTGCCTGTTTATAAATAATAATAATAATAATCTGTAAAGTACATAAGACGTACATTTATTTGGTATTTAATAGATCACGATAGTTTCATGGCTTTCGAAACAACCCACCATTCTGATATCAGCGTGGCAGCTCACGTGTATTTTGCCATACCTGAGCTTGCGTAACATTTTATTAGTTTTTAAATAATGTTCCTATACGTACAATTTACGTACATTTAATTCGTAAAGTCAAATTTTAAAATAAAAAAGCTGTATTAAAGTTTACGCGCCATCCTGATATCATAATGGCGGCTCACTTTAAAGTAATGTTTATTACGCATGTAGAAACGTACATTTATACATATTTTAGTACATAAACGTACATTTATATAGTTTTTCTTTACCTATTTTGAATTGAAGCCTTACACCCGCCATCCTGACGGATACCAAAAATACCTTACATATTTTGAGTCTACATGGTTAAAGAATAAATCGTTTAGGAAACAGTGGTCTGTATACGGACAAAGACATAGCACTACGCTGTAGAAAGCTGGAATGCTCAACTGAATAAGCCAATGAAGAGATTTCATCCAACTACAGTTGCACGCTTGCTTAAAACATTATTAGACAAGGAAATGAATATTTCTGTGGAGCCATCTAATCCTCGTCGGAGGGAACATATTGAAAGAGATGATTTCATTATAAAATGCCAAATGGAATTGATACACGATGAAATTGATGTTGGGTATTTTTTTTTAAGGGTGAGGTAGGATATTATTATTGTTTTTTATCTTTTTTTTATCTATTAAATAGTACTTTATTTTCATTTAATTCTATTGGTAGCACTTACTTGCATAAGTGTACGCATTTGTCATTTAACATTGATACCGTGTGTGGCGATGGACTAGTTTGACCACGAGGAAACGTAATTCTTCGTAGTCAAACTAGTTTGACAAAATAGCTTGACCACGGGGAAGAACCGGAGATTTCTAGCAATATCAATGCATCATTATGCTGAATCAAATGCAAGACGTCATGCTCTGAGGCAAACCAGTTGACGATTTGGGATTTTGTCTAGGTGGAAAAAAGTGTGCATAATGGGTGCATAATGAGTACTACCTTACAATAAAGAGTGCTTCTGTAGTTTCAGAGCACATTAATTTTTAATTGGGACTGCTGGGGAGCATCCTCTACAGCAAACCATAATGCAAATTAGCGCTTCTGTGGATAATTCTAGCACGAAAGTAGTATCAAAAAAATATGGAGGAGATACTTAATCGAACATAAAACACTTAAATTAATTGCAGCGGCCTAATAACAAGATAATATTTCAATTTATAATATGAAACTGCGCCTGACCTAAATATTATAGCAAAGTATATTTTGTGTATTTCATTTATGTAAATTGAATAATGTAGGCGCGCTTATTCTTAATTCCATTTTCCGTTAGTACAAAATGTGTGTGCACTAGGAACTGTAAAAGTAACATGAAGAACGTCAATAAATTTCACAAGATTACGAACGTGATGTAAATATACTTAATTAACCAGGATTTACCAGAACGGTTTCACAAAATGATTTTACTGTAGACGTTTTAGGATTAAGAACTGAAATATTAATTAACTTCTTTAAAGTTAAGAAAGATTACATACAGATGGTCGATTGTCAATGTAACGTGACAAAAATTTTGAGGGTCTTTTACTAAATGAATACTACAGTGCAATTATATCGAAAGTGTTCCGATTGTACTACGAAATGCGAAAGGCGAATACCAATACTACCACTCAACGTTCTTCTTTTAGCAGATAACGGTGTTAGTTGTCTAGAGGCATCAGCTAACTCAATGATTCAAGATGAACTAAAACCGTGTAAAACAAATCAGTGTACTGGCACAGTTACTGAAACTTATGAACTATCAGATCACTTGTTAATTTTGGAAGTAGATGATTTATTAACCATACAGAGTATTCCAAAAACCATTGTCTTAAAGTCGGACAAAAGATATCATCTGGCGTAAGTAAAATGCACTGGAAATCAGAAAATATTTGGTATTGTTATGACGATCTAGCAAATAAAGTGTGTAAATCAAATTAAAAAAAAATCAGTAAATTTGTTAATAAAATGCTGATTATTATTTATAAAATATTTCATTTAATCCTTGTATTGTAAGATATTACAATAAATAAATAAAATATACCTACCTCACACAACGCCATCTAATCCCAAACTAAGCTGAGTTTATGAGATACTATGTGTATTACCTTTTAGTTCGTTATACCTAACTCGCAGTATAACTAATTCGCGTTTTGCCTAAACTTCACTCTTGATTATCTTTCAGTCTAAGTGCGAGTTTACCTAACTCGCTGTAGGGCTACTTTGCTATAGGACTATGTCGCTGTATGCCTGAATTTTAACTGACCTAAATCGCGTTATGCCTAAACGTTAATACATATTATGTATGCAAACTTTTTGTTGTATGTAACTGTCCACTTACAATTTTAAGTGTTCTCCTAGATAAAATAATAAATAAAGTGTTTTATCAACATGACAGATACACTGTCCCACTATTATTTAATTGCTAGCTGTAATACTAATTAACGTTTATTAAATTGTTCTATAAATATGAATTCACAAAAATTTCAATTTGTGAAAAATAAAAGAGGTGCATACAATTTATTAAATGATGGGTATGCTTACACTAAAAACAAATGTAATAAAAATGGTTCGTCATTATGGCGTTGCTCAAATAGGAATATTTGCAGCGCTTCTTTAAAACTGGATCCAAATAATGGTGTGGTTCATGCTCATGAACATTCATGTTCTCCTAATGAAGTTAAAAACAAAATAGCCGTAATTGTTGATAAAGCAAAAAATGAAGTATGCCGTAAATTTGGACCAATACCCAAAATAGTTGAGAAAATAGTATTAAGTGAGGCAAATTCTTCATCAAATAATAATGAAGTCAGTGCAAATGCCTCAACAGATGACGAGATTTACGCAGCATCTTTATATAAAATGAAGAAGGATTCACTTTGTCGTGCAAGAAATAAATTCTTGGAAATCGAAAAACGGTCTTCAAATAAATTACAGGTACCGGAAATAATAGCGCAAAATTTTCTTGTATGTGATGACTGTGAAGACAAAAGTAGAATTTTGGTATTCTCTACTTCAGCAGCCAAGAGGACATTGAAGTTAGCCGCAGGTAATGACGCGGAATTATATGGCGATGGTACTTTTAAGTCTGTGCCGCTAGGATTTTACCAACTCTATTCAATCCATTTAAACTTAAACACTGAAAACAACGACACTGTAAACATAGTTCCTGTGATATTCAGCTTATTGCCAGATAAATCACAAGATACATACATCCGCCTATTTCAACTAATCAAAACCAGTTTTGAGATTAATTTTACACGTTTTAAATGCGATTATGAAATCGCCCAAATTCAAGCACTCTAAGTTGTCTTTCCAGGAGTAGCCATAAGTGGGTGTTATTACCATTTTTCAAAAGCCATATTTAAAAAAGCTGAAAAATTAGGTGTTTTGGCTACACGCGCTGGTTATAAAAAGACCGAATTGTGTGCAAATCTTCCTCTGCTTCCCACAATATATATATCAGATGTATGGCAAAAAATTAAGATTTTAGATGCTGAGAATGATACTGAAACCACCGAAAAATTCAATAAGTATATGGAAAACCAGTGGATGGGCAAATTACAAGACATTATAAGCTGCGCCAGTGAAATCCATCGCACGAATAACTCTTTGGAAGGCTGGCATAAACGATTGAATTCGAGGATGAAGGGCAAACAGTCATTTATACATTTTTTATTTAAATTAAAAAATGAGGCACGGTGGCAAAGTCTTAAGCTGAAACAAAGCATATTTGAAGGAAACAGAAGAAGAAGAATAGATGTTCAATTTAATTCAAGATACAGAAAAGAACTGGATAAATTGCAAAATAACGAAATTACAGGACTATACTTTATTAAAAACCTTTCTAAAATAAAAAAGGAACTACTCAAAATTTATAGTCACTAATATTAAATATTGTAATAATTTTATTAACAAAATAAATAATAAATAAATATTTTATTTTAGCCTAGAGGATTAAGTTAATTTGCGATTTAGTGTTATAGTTTTAGTTTGTTTAGGTTATATTCGATGGCATGAGACCGGACAAGGGTTTTTATTTCTAAATTAAATGTATTTTAGTATGTAATTGTATGAATTTAGTATTTAAGTAAACATATTTAATTTAAGTTTATAAATTTTAAAAAAAAACAAGAAATTAAATTTTGTTTAACACCGTATTAAATACATCGTTTTATTATTAAAAAAAGTATTTACTAGAAGTATAAATACTAAAATGGTCGAAAACAATGCGTAATATTCGCATGATTTACTTTTTCTTTCTACGCAAAAATATATAGACTAATCGTAAATGACGTTTAGTCCTAACGCAAAGAGGTCGTTCTGCGTATCAGATGCAACCCGTCAAAGGGGCGCTAAGACTAAATCTCAGTTGGTCTGGTTGCGAAGTTGGCCTTAATAGCTGTTGGTCTATATCATTCTAAGTCTAACTCTTTTTATGCCTAAATCTGGTTTTGTTTAGGCATAACGCGAATTAGTTATACTGCGAGTTAGGTATAACGAACTAAAAGGGTGTATTAGACAACGAATAAACATATATAAATTCCTTTTTTTTGTAAATTCATACATATTATACCTACATAGGACCTAACCCTTATCTAAGTGACACTAGTTAAAACTGTTACGGGAGTTAGGCCTTCATCGTTACAATAGTTACAAATAACACACTTTGCTAAAATATTGAGGTCAGGCGAAGTTTCATATTATAAATTGAAATATAAATATCTTGTTATTAGGCCGCTGCAATTAATTTAAATGTTTTATGTTCGATTAAGTATCTCCTGCATATTTTTTTGATACTACTTTCGTGCTAGAATTATCCACAGAAGCGCTAATTTGCATTATGGTTTGCTGTAGAGGATGCTCCCCAGCAGTCCCAAAACTACAGAAGCACTCTTTATTGTAAGGTAGTACTCATTATGCACCCATCATGCACACTTTTTTCCACCTAGCCCAAAATCCCGAAATAGTCAACTGGTTTGCCCCAAAGCATGACGTAATGCAAGCGCTAAATTACGATGTTGATGAAATCGAGAGTATCCTGACAGGAAACACAAACAGAGACAAACCAAATCAAGAAATTGAGAACAAGCTACTGGTTCGGTCATAGAGAAAACCTTTGAGGAAGATTTAATGCCATCTAAGGACTATTCAAATAAAAGTCAACTTATTGATTACTTTCGCAACTAATTTCCAGAACAGTTATTGGACTTAATTGTACAAAATGCTAAGCTTTATGCAAAACAAAATAGATTTGCAACATTTGTCGATGTATCCTACGATGAATTGTGTGCTTTTTTGGTATGGTTATCTTAATGGGGCTTCATCCTTTACCAAGCCTAGAATTGTACTGGTTAACAGACGAATTCTATGGCAGCCCCGTCATTCAAAAAGTTATGACCTATAAAAGGTTCAAAAAAATATTAGAAAACCCACATGTTCCTTTCTCGAAGTGATCCGGGGCATGATAAATTGTCCAAAATCAAAGATATGATTATTATATGAGGCAGTCAGTGCAAAAATGGCCTAAGCCTAACCTAACTATTTAAATATGTCTAAAACATGATAAACCATCATGCAAAAACGGCCTATCTCTAATTAATATGGTCAATAACAGATGGCGTTGCAAAACTTGTTTTTGAATTAATATAATTGTATCTAGCCATAGTGCAAAAGTGGATTAAACCGCTTAGGCCATTTTTGCATACTGGCAACAGACATTTTTGGCGGTTTAGGCTGACATATGTCATTAAACGTCACAATTTCGATACTGTTTTAAAATAATGATTGGTAACTTTTGCTAAGTTTGCTGAATAATATTTGTTATTTTTACCATAATCACTCAAAATGGAACATAAAAGTATGATAGAGGATAACGTTCGATGTAAGTACAACAAATTAAGCAGTAATTAAATATTTGTTTTGGCTTCAAACATTTTACTTATGAATTTTATATTTCAGCACTTTTCGGTTCTGACTACGAAGATTCAGGGTCCGAATACTGTCCGCCAGAACATCATTCTTCATCAAGTCTGGAAGATATGTTGCAAGAAGGATTGTATGTTCCTGAGAGTGTAGAATTACAAACCGATGGAAGAGTAAATAAACCGAAGAAGAGATTGTGTAACAGAGAGAATTGGGTCCGGAATGTAAAGAAATCAAGACGTGCTAAAGGAGAAGAATATGTCAACTACACTGGCGGACAAAAAAATCGACTCACTTCATACTTTCTCATTTAAAGTGCCCTAATTTCAAAATTAAGACCTAAATTCTAATTTAGATCTTAAATTCTTTAAGTTCTAGGTGTTAGCTTTAAAATGAGTACAAATAATGTTAACTTGCACTCATTTTCCTTAAAAGAAAATGGGGATAAACTTTATGAGTCCTAAAACTTGAAGAATTCAGTGGGAAATTTTTTAACAAAAAACAACATAACATTTAATAAAATCTTTATTACAGAATAAAAATCATTTTAATACCTAGTGTTACCCCCCCTAGCCCTTATAACTGCTTCCAATCGGTTCTTCATGGATCCAATAAGGTGCTTCACCCTTTCCTGCGGGATGCCATTCCATTCTTCTGTTAAGGCTGCTTGAAGGTCATCTCTTGACCCTGGTGCAGGATTTCTAGCCCGGACTCTTCTCTTCAGCTCATCCCATAAATGCTCAATGGGATTCAAGTCCGGACTACGCGCTGGCCAGTCCATAACCGTTATAATGTCTTGTAGGTACTGCCGTACATCAGGATGAAGTTATCGCCAACGAAACCAGCATATGGAACTACGTGGTCCCCCAGGATTTCTCCGATGTACCGATCTGCAGTCAATCCTCCTACATGGCGGCCGGTTTCAATGAAAACCAAGTCGGTTTTTGCTTCCAATGAAATACCAGACCACACCATGCAGGAACCACCACCATATGCAACAGTTTCTGCTATGCAGCATTGTGCGTATCGCTCCCCCTGCCTTCTGTACACTCTTCTTCTTTTATTTATTTATTTGGTACAGAAACAGATTACAAACCAAAATTATACATTTATAATAAATCTCTACATACAATGTCAGGTCTGCAAACCAATTATGTCTGTACACAGCATCCTTAAACATATTATACTAAGTGAATAGGCTTAAAGTGTAGGCATGCAAATTTTTTTTTTTTCTGTCACTTCCATGTAGACATACTCTGCTTTCATCGGAGAAGAGAACAGAGCGCCACTGATCTTCCGTCCAATCAACGTGTTCTTTCGCAAAACGAATACGGGCTGCTCGGTGCGCTGGAGTCAATTTGGGTCCTGTTGCTGGTCTTTTTGGAGTCAGGGTAGCTGCCTTGAGTCTTCTTCTCACCGTCCGGGAACTGACAGCTACTCCACGCGTTTCTCGGAGCTCCCGTTGGATTTGAACCCCGTCGAGTGAACGATTTCTCAGTGAAGTGCTGACGATGAAGCGATCGTCTCTCTCTGAAGTGGATCGTTTCCTACCGGAACCTCTTCTTCGTTCAAAGCAACCAGTCTCCTGGTACCTTCGGTATATTCTTGACACCGCTGACTGGCTCATATTCAGAGTACGAGCCACTTGACGTTGACTCATGCCCTGTTCCAACAGGGTAACAGTTTGAGCCGCTACTTCTGGTCTTGTGTCCATATCTGGGAAGTCTTCTTGCTTGGAAATTCTGGAGATGTGTACCTGTTGACGTTTCACGGTCAACTGATAAAGCTCATAGGGGTGGGTCGCTTTTTATACCCCCTGAAGTCGCGCAAAATCAACTGAGTATATGAGCATAAAATTATACAGTTAACGTTCATAGACTACTGTTAGGTTATTTGAGAGTTAAAACTACGATTATTGCTCTTTTTTTTAAGTTTAGACCTAGAACTTAAATAAATTAAGACCTAAATTAGAATTTAGGTCTTAATTTTAAAATTAGGGCACTTTGAATGAGAAGTTATGAAGTGAGTCGATTTTTTTGTCCGCCAGTGTATAAGGGCATATCAGTACCAGCAAAGACACCAAAAGTGGGATTATGTTCATGTCCTAACAAATGCCATTTAAAAGTAATTTGTGATCAACAAAATAAGTTGTTTAAAGAATTCTATGCATTGGCTAGTTTTGACTTGCAAACGTCATATTTGTTTTCATTGATTAAAGTTGTTTTAAAGTCTCGTAGCTACACTTCCAATGAAAACTCAAGGAGACAAATGACTAGACGTTACTACTTATGTAATGCTGAAGGAGTAGAAGTTTTGGTCTGCAAGAAGTTTTTTAAAAATACATTATGTTTGTCAGATGGTCGTATTAGTAGAGTTGTCAAAAATAAAAGTTTCATATCTACTCCTCCTCTGGATCGTCGAGGTCATTCTGTATCAGCTAACAAAACACCTTGCAATAAGATACAGGAAATTAAAGATTTCATTAATTCTATTCCTTCTTATGAGTCTCATTACTCATTGCACAAGTCAAATAATCGCAAGTATTTAGCACCTGATCTGAATATCAGTATTCTATATTCACTATATAAAGAAAAAATATCTAATCCTACCTTCAAGTTTATATTTAGTAAAATTTTTAATGACAATTTTAATTTGAGTTTTCATGCCCCCATCACTGATTCATGCAAACGTTGTGATTCACTTGACATTAAACTAAAAGCTTGTGAGAATCTTGTAGAGAAAGTGAGATTAGAAACTGAGAAAAAATTACATTTACTTAAAGCAAGTGTGGCCAAGGAGGGTATTAAGAAGGATGTTGAATTTTATAAAAATGATGATGATGTAGCTATTATTTCCTTTGTTTTAATGAAGACTCTCCCAACTCCAGTAATTAGTACAGGAATATGCTACTATAAACGCCAACTGTGGACTTTCTGCCTAGGTGTTCATAATATGAAAACAAACGAAGCGCATATGTTTACTTGGGATGAAAGCATAGCTTCCCGTGGTCCCCAAGAAATAGGTTCTTGTATAATGTATTTTCTTAAATATATTGTAAAATGCAAGCACCTAATTATGTACTCTGACCAATGCGGGGGTCAAAATAGAAATATAAAAATGGCTCTATTTTGTCAATACATTGTTTCCAATCCTGAGTTTACTACAAACAAAATTGATCATAAGTTTCTAGTTAGTGGACATTCCTACATGACCTGCGATCTAGATTTTGGTTTAGTTGAAAAACAAAAACCATATTTTAAAAATATTTTTGTACCTCAAGATTGGAACCAAGTGATTTTAGCTGCCAGGAAAGTCAGACCATTTAAAATAATCTCTATGACAAAAGACCATTTTTTTTTCAACTCAATCACTAGAAAGAAACATAACTAACAGGAAAGTTTCAGTCAACAAGGGAAAAGTTGAGTGGCTGAAAATGCAATGGTTAATGTATCATGAAATGCATCCATTTAATTTTTTTTTCAAGTATTCTGATAATAATGATGTCCTATTTGAAGAAGTTGACTTAAAAAACGCACTTCTATAGTTATTGATATACAAAAATTTTTATATCCTGAGGGGCATGCAATTAGTGATAAGAAAAAGAAAGATTTATTGGAGTTGTCAGATTTTATACCACCAGTGCATCACAGTTTTTATAGAAATTTAAAATGTTCAACTGCAGAAAGGGACACACTTTTCAATGTTGACGATATTGATGAATAATTTACTATTTTATGCCTTGATGATAGAATTAGATCATCTATCATCGAGGCATAAAATAGTAAACACCTACTTTAGTAAACACTTACGTCTGCTCCGCAAAAGTGGTCTCTAAATTTATGCAAATTCGTGTCTTTCTCGTTAAAAGTTTTATCAAAGTGTGGCGTGTGATACTTTTATACTTTTAAAGTCAAATACTAAAGATAACATGAATAACTATATACCCGTTGCCCGTTTACTAGTTTTCTCGAAAACATTCGAAAATTATATACATAGCGAATATGTCAAATAGTTTTGAAACTCATCATATTTTAGCTAAAGAGCAGAAAGGATTTAGAAAAATAAATCTATCAATCGAATAAAATAAATCTATAAAGCGAATACCGATCTGTGCCAACTTTATATAAGACCTAATCTTAGCATTCCATGAATTCTCCGTGCGGGTGCCGGGTCCATCGCGTAATAATTAACTCGTAATTACTGAAGTTCTTGGCAGTCCATAACACGGGCTTTTGATTACCTAGTACGAGTACATGATATATTATTAAATAAGCTTGAGGCATGTGGTATAAGAGGCAATCTAAAACTGATTGAGACTTACCTTAAAGATCGAGTACATGTTACACAAATTAACAGACTCAATATGGGTACAAAAATGGAAGATGAATACCTATCAAAAGAACGGAAATTTCAATACGGTGTCTAGCAAGGTAGTGGATTGGGACCATTGCTGTTTATATTCTATCATATCAATAACTTACCAAATGCGAACTCAAACCCGATGTCACTCTGACGGCAGCTCCGTTTGACATAAGCAGCACCCTAGATGCCATCTTTGAATGGCTAAATAATAATAATCTGAAGGCAAACATAGCAAAAACTAAAACAATCCATTTTAATCAGCGTTTCACCACCAATTAAATTTAAGGGTGAACCTGTATCTGAGGAAATAGCGACAACATTTCTTGGTCTTACTGTTGATAATAAACTGAAATGGAAATGTCACATTGATGCACTATGCAGAAGAATTGATGAATCAGTTTATGCGCTACATGAACTTAAACACTTTTGTTTTGTAGGAAAACATGTCATGTGTTAAATTATAATTACAATTGAAAAAAAAGTGGAAGTGAAAATGGTTTTGTAGACGGAACACTCCTCATGTTATATCCAAATTAAAAACTGGGAATTATCATGATGAGATGTATGGGGCTAATTTCACGAAATGAATAACTGAAAAGGTTATACCGAACCTACCCCAAAATATGTGCTTCTGTAAAATCAGTTAAGCACTATGACACGCCATATTCAACACTTAATAAACCATGACTAGTTTACCTTTAGGTAAAAACCATTGAATTATTCTTAAGATAACATTTACGAACGAGTATGAACTACGAGTAAAGCCCGATTTACAAACATATACCTTAAATGTGATGGACAATGCTCCTTATAATAGCATGGCAAACGCAAAGCCTCCGAACATGAATAGTAAGAAAGCAGTTATGCAGTAATGGCTCCAACAACAAGACAAAGTGCGAGCCATGTTATACAAAGGCAGAACTTTACGAGTTGTTAAAAAAAAGCCTTTAAAATAGATGAATTATTTATTTTACATGACTTCGAGGCTGCCACCCTACAATTGTATTATGTATATGGAATTTAATAAAACATACGGTGACAGATAAAAATGTTCGTCAACTCATCATCATCATAACAGCCCATTATTGTCCCACTGCAGGGACGGGCCTCTTCCTGGGACGGAGGGATACCTGGCCTACTAATACCACGCTGGCCAGACGGATTGGTATAGGGTTTAATTTCTAGTTTTCCTTCTTTTTATGTTGACGGTTAGTCCCTTAGTCGGTTTTTACGACACCCATGGGATGAGATGGGGTAGTGACATAATGTATTCTTACTCCGTCACCACGCGGAGATAATAAACTAAAAAGCGAAAATGAAAAACCCTTTAAGCTATAGCCTCAGTCACTATAGAAGACTGGCAAATAGAGATCAACCATGTCAAGCGTCTCCAAAATATATAACGGCAAAGAGAATAATCAACGACGATTATAAATTTTAGATTTTAAAAATAAAAAAATGTAGTACATATTAGGTTCTGTAAGTACGTATCTAGTGATGTAAATACCTGATAAGTATCTATGAATTACGTTGGGTCCGTCTAGGCCAGCAGTTAGATATAGAGGACGGCTTATCAAACTATACTGCTAACTATACCTAATAAATAATATAATTGAGTTGAAAGCTAGTGCCCTTTTTTTGGGTGCGCCAAAGTTCACCTAAAATTTCAACTCCTATAATTGGAAGTCCGAAAATGTTCTTCCTAACATTTTTCATCCTAACAATCGCAATTCCTAATTTTTTTGTTCCTAATGTTAATAATCCGAAGCATTCATCTTCATAATTTCAGTAGCAATAAACATCTAGCAGTAACAAAGATTTGACGACCTCGGTGGCGCGCCGGTAAAGCCAGCGGCTGCCGCGCATGAGGTTGTGGGTTCGATCCCCACGCAGGACAATAATTTGTGAGATCCACAAATTATTGTCCTGAGTCTGGGTGTTATATGTGTCCGTTAATTGATGTTTGTAAAAGTCCCCGCGACACAGGGCATGATCCCTAGTGCGGGAGTTGTCTTTTAAAAAAAAAAAAAAAAAAAAAAAAAAATCTATTATACTATTATTTGTTTTCCTATATTTTCTCAACATAATCATCTTTTATACTATAATTTAAAGTCATATCTTTTTTGTTTAGATTTCTTTTTATTCATAATAATTAATATTATTATACATTAATTTTGCGTAACTTTGTTGACAACAAGTAGGTATAACATAATATACCAAAGACCAGAGCAAAACCAGAGTCCCGCTCCAATCATTCAGTCAAGATCCAGAAACGAAATGGGTCCTATTCATAATTATTGGTTTAGGTTATGGTAGAACTGTGACCCCAACGCACGAGCCGAGCGAGCGCAGCGAGCGTGCCGCGGCAGCGGCCGGCGAAGTGCCAGAACCGAATTGGTCCTTTACTTATTGGTTTAGTTACGGTTACGGTAAACTCTCAGGCCATAAGCATAACCGTGAACGAGTCATGTTTTATGGATTTCATTCATTTAAGACAAAAATATTCTAATAATTTTAATAAACAATAATTTTAAAAAAATGGTTTAATGTAAAAATGTAAAAAGTTGTTAAGTAAAATCACAAGAAATAGTATAAAAACAACTAAATACTTTCACTTGGTAAATATTTCTTTCTGAGTATGAGAGAAAATATTATGGTAAAAATGTTCCTTTCTTGCCCGTGTTACTACCAGTTCTACTACCAGTAGTAATACTGTTAATTTTTTTACCTTTCTTACTACTGCAGTAGTAAGTTGTTAGAATGGTAATTATAATTTACCCGTGTTACTACTGCTCTTCTTTCCTTGACGGTGCTACTACCAGTAGTAATACCAGTAATTTGTTCTTCCTTCTTACTACTGCAGTAGTAAGTTGTAAGAATGGTAATTACAATTTACCCTTGTTACTACTTTTAATAAATTGTAATTAAAACTCATTTGATAAATATGATTCATTCTTCTTGGTTTACGCCTGAGGAAAAGGAAAAACATACACATGTCATCATGTGTCATAGATCTGTGTGAAAATTATAGTTTATTGTTTGTCTTGTATAATAAAATAATTAATTATTATTATTATGAGTGGAGATATTGAAGATATTAAATTTATACAAAGAAAAGGAGGAACAATACTAATATGTAACGGACATCAGTATTACAAACTAAAACTTTATAAGAACGGGTCTGTTATATGGAGATGCGCTTCATATTTCACAAAAGACAAATGCTCTGGAAGTTTAACGTTGCAAGTAAGTAAACCGTTACCTATATACTTACTTACCTAAATTAAAAAAATATGATGTATTTCCTTCGCTGACCAATGCTAATTTACACAGGGCAACTCTGTGATACGAAAAATGGGTCATTTATGCAAGCCTGATTTGGAGAAGAACAAAATTGCAATGTCTATAGCGGAATTAAAGGATACAGTTACTAAAAGTGATAAACCGATAACAAAATTGTACAACCGAACATTAAAGAGATTTGTACTTGAAGAGGGTATTAACTCGGCTAGGAATTTTCCGTCCTTTACAAACATCCAACATTCACTGTACGATGTTCGTAACAAAACATCTGCTGTTATGAAAACAGTTTTTAATAAATCAGAGGAGGTACAAGTACCTAAAAACTTTTATAATATGGTTCTTGCTGATTACTGTTTTGAAGGTGATCGTATACTTTTATTTTGTACCTCAGAGGCAAGAGAAGTCATACATAATATAACTGAATTTTTCATAGACGCGACATTCAAAGCATGTCCGCCACCATTTAAAGAACTCGTCAGCATTCATGGCGATATCGGAAGTACTGCCACTACAACGAAAGTAGTACCCATTATATTCGGTTTATTATGTTATAAGACTCAGATTGCTTACGAAAAAATGTACGATATGATACAATCACAGCTGCCTCAATTCAAACCAGAAATATTTCACTGCGACTTTGAGGTTGCTAATATTAACGCGCTTTTACTTAAGTTTCCGTCCATAAAAATTGTTGGTTGCTATTTTCATTGGCAACGTTGTGTTTGGAGAAAAGCTGAAGCATTAGTGGGTAAATCAAGATGTAAAGCCGAAAACAGAATACTTTCGCTATGTGCCGTATTACCACTCTTACCCTCAGAAATGCTTTTGGAAGGGTGGGCATACATAAAAACAGAAAGTGAATACCTGCCTACCCTGGAAAAATTTATAAAATACATACAACGCATGTGGATTAGAGAGAAATATTTAAATTTATTAAGTGTCTTTGGCATGAGACATCGAACTAACAATGTTCTCGAAGGCTATCATTCAAAATTAAATAAGTACGTTAACAAAAATAACAAAACTTTAATGAGGTTGTTAAATGTAATTAAGGATGATAGCTTTATTAAAATCGTTGCCAAGCAATTTAACTTAAGGAGAAAGCGAATTATATTAAATGATGAGAATATACCGGTACGGACCCACGATACCCCTGACGATACCACCAGGGGTATCGTGGGTCTTTCAAAAGTAAACGATACCCCTGTCCGAAGGACAGTAGTGTTGTAGTGTGGAATGCTGAAATACATTTATCTCTTGTACGTAAATGACTAATGTGTACCTACTTTTAAATAGCTATTCTACTAATTGAGGGCTTATAAATGCGAAAGTTTGTGAGGATGGATGGATGTTTGTTACTCTTTCACGCAAAAACTACTGAATGGATTTTGATGATATTTGGAATATAGGTTTATATATAGTATTTTAGGGTGTAAGTAGATTAACATTTAAGCTACCTATACAACGCGGGTGAGGCCGCGGGCATAAGCTAGTAACGCATAATTGGCAATACAAACTCTGGTAGGCTGCAAAGTGCTTTGCTAGTGGCAGAAGATTGGACAATACTGGTTGACACGTTTGAAACACAACAAAATCCCGGAGAATATCTGCGTGTCGCCGTTAAGATCAGACATATTCCTTGACTTGACAAATGAGATAACTAGAAATGGCTACAAGCTATATAAAATAAGTGCGAGGGGTACTCCAGCTAAATCCCTCAACAACTTAACAAAAGCTTATATGCAAGTGTTCCCTCCTCTATCACGCGATGGACCCGGCACCCGCACGGAGCATCCATGGAATGCTAAGATTAGGTCTTATTGATATTTTTTTAATTTTTGTGAATATGAAATTCACGAGATGACAAAGCTCTTATTAGATTATCATAACAGCCCATCAATGTCCCACTGCAGGGACGGGCCTCCTTCCGTGACGGAGGGGCATTTGGCCTACTAATACCACGCTGGCCACGCTGGCCAGACGGATTGGTACAGGGTTTAATTTCAAGTTTTCATTCTTTTATTTTGTTAATTATTACTTATTAGATACTTACTTATTATTATAATAACATAAATATTTCCTAATAAAAGAGTTTCATTTGTTCAACTACGTTTTCAATTTAACAAATCGAAGGAATTTAATTTTATTTATTCAACTATAAACCGTGGAATTTAATTGGGTCTGTTTTTTTAATGTATGTACCCAGTTTATCATTTTTAATATTACCACGTAACAAAAAACATAAAAAAACTTATTATACAAAAATCATCCAAACAACTCGCAGACTAAAAAACTCACAAACTTCATACAAAGATACAATTATTATCAAAATAAGTTAAACTAATTAGAATAGATGATTGTAATTTAGTAACATAGGTCATGCATGGTACAGTTTAACTTTAAAGGGACACTAGGGTACGGTGTAGTACGGTGGGTCTGTAGCGATTAGTGTCACAACACTATTAGTTGGGGGTATCGTTTACTTTTAAAAGACCCACGATACCCCTGGTGGTATCGTCAGGGGTATCGTGGGTCCGTACCGGAATATACAAAATATCCTAATGCAACTAATTAATAAAGAAATCTCTATAGGTTACGCGTTAGAAAAGTTGCGATAGCTAGAGAGAGATACAGCCTGAGGTGACACACAGACATCAGCGAAATCTTAGTGATAGGGTCCCGTTTAATCCTTTGGGTACGGAACCCTAAAAATATACATTTTTACGGTTCCGTACCCAAAGGATAAACATTAGTTATCTTATCTTCGGTAACAATATTTTCCTAAAATTAAGAGGGTTCTTACACTTTCTTTCGCACATTTGACATTTTCAAATATTTCAATTCTCTGTGTGCATAATTGAAAAAAAAACCAAAAAAAACAAAACATGTGAAACAAAACAATATCAGACATTTAAAAAAAAAAATTATAACAAAACATTATGCAACTGGTTTCCTACTACTTATCGGTTTTTTTTGTTATTAAGAATACAAAACTTTTTTGTTAACTATAAGTAATTTTTTTCATTTAAAAATGTTAAGCTAATCTGTGGCATTGCCCATTTTAAATAAATAATTATTTTTATTTTGAATATTTCCTTTTCTTTTCCTTTTATTAAAAGTAGTAACAAGGGTAAATTGTAATTACCATTCTTACAACTTACTACTGCAGTAGTAAGAAGGAAGAACAAATTACTGGTATTACTACTGGTAGTAGCACCGTCAAGGAAAGAAGAGCAGTAGTAACACGGGTAAATTATAATTACCATTCTAACAACTTACTACTGCAGTAGTAAGAAAGGTAAAAAAATTAACAGTATTACTACTGGTAGTAGAACTGGTAGTAACACGGGCAAGAAAGGAAAATGTTTAGGGATAAAAGCTTTATGACAAAAAACATTAGGAGTTTAAATATATTTACATAACGATATTATTAATAACGATTTTCGGAAACATGAGTGTTATGAACATCGCCGGTAGCAATACAAATAGTATGAATGAAAACTTTAGGAATTAAAATTTTAGGAAGAGTGATCATTAGGATTACAAATAGTTAGGAAGAACATTTTCGGAAGAAGAACTTTAGGTGAGCCAATATGGACCCCCTTTTTTTTCACTTTATAGGGGTAAAATATTATAGATAAGAAGCCCCATAACTGTGCACCAGATTTCGAGAAAAATGAGACTGCAATATTTTTGCAAAGCATAAAGGACAACATAACAAAGCCAAGCTTTCCCGCCGTGCCAACTATCTACAACAAGGCAATAGCAAAAATGAGTAACACTAACGTGAGTAATATTGTGAAACTTCCTCAATTCAATAACATTAGGTAAATCATCGTTATAAAGGCATAGAAATAAGACAGCAGAATTGCCAAAAATATCCTGTAGTGATGCTGAAGAGGTGGAAGTCCCAGTTAGGTACCAAGATCTTTTTATGGCAGACTACAAACATGAAGCTGTACGTATTACCTTCTGCTCTAAACAATCAAGAGAATTAATTAAAAAGGTCAAACACTTCTTCAGAGATGGTACTTTTAAAAGCATCCTTTTTTTAAAAAAAAAAAAGACCACTCCCGCACTTGGGATCATGCCCTGCTGTGTCGCGGGGACCTTTTACAAACATCAATTAACGGACACAAAAGAACACCCAGACCAGGACAATAATTTGTGGATCTCACAAATTTTTGTCCTGCGTGGCGATCGAACCCACAACCTCTTGCACGGCAGCCGCTTGCGCTACCGTCGCGCCACCGAGGTCGTCTTCTGGCCATTTAGGACGGATTCCTTATAGGGCGGATTCCACAATGGACGGAAACAGTACAGTCATGTTTAAATTATATTATAAGATCCTGCAAATACTTAGTAGGTACACAAAATTATACACCATGTTGACTTCTTGCCATTAGTGAAATAATACCAGACTATGAAGAAAATATTAATTTCCAAAATTATCACACGGATTACTGGATAAAACAAATTACATCAATGGTATTAAGTGTTACAGCTCAAGAACATAAAACAACAAATTCAGTGGAGGATTATCATCGCCGATTTAACAACAGAATACCAAGAAATTCTAATTAGCTTTATTTCATAAAACTTTTAAACGTTGAAGCCAAATATCAAGACGTGATAATACGACAGGGCCGAATTCATAGTAATAATAGAACACGTAGGTCGAAAGACATACACTAGTATTCAAGCTAACACGAATGATATTTTATTATTCATGAAGAAGCATTTGGCCAAACCGGCAAGATGATGACGACGGATTGAAGTTGTTTTTGAACTTCTATCCGTTGGCTTCATTTGTGGACTGTACTCGCGCTTTCCATCAGGCTCGATATAGTCATATTGCCGTGTTTACTATAAAAAAAAAAATTGTTGCACTGCAATGACTTTTTATCGAAGTGCAATGTTTCCGTCACCAGTGTCACTTAGTAAGACATGATGAAACATACAATGTCAAATAGAAGTAAGTAGGGATTCAATCTTTTATAATTTCAACCTTATGCCGAACGCCATAAGATACATTTTAATGTGATAATTTTCAAAACTTATGCTAAAATTATTCAGCTATTTTCGGTAAACGGATGTACTTTTCTTACTCATTGATTTGCTGTCTTTCTTTAAAAGCCAATCACATTATCAATGTCCCAGATACTGTACTGTCTTATGAATATATTGACATATGAAGCCTACGTCATTCTATTCGTCTTTATAAAATCACAGCAGTGTTGTTATTGTTACGGCAATCGCCGTAATATACGGTTATTCAAGATTTATTTTCACGAAATACGGTATACGGCAGGACTGGTGTATCCCACTATTTCTATTTTGTATTTCTATTGATAGAAATACTGGGCCTGATTAAGACTGATTGTCCCACTATTTCTATTGCTGTCCGCTGCGACAAAAAACACTGCATTAGCTCGTATGACTGCGTGCACTTAGAAACTATTTATTTATTTCCTCTTTAGATAAAACCTCTTGTTGTCTCATAGTTGTAATTAACTGTTATTGATTGATAGACTGCTGTCATAGCTATTATTGCTTTACGGGATAGGCGTTGGTTTTGAATTATTTAAATATTGTTAAATAATGGAGTTAATAAAAAGGGGGAAGGGTGTTATACTGTTGTACGAGGGTTATGAATACACTAGGCAGATAGTTTATAAGAATAACAATACGTTATGGAAATGCAATAAGCGCCACAAAACTAATTGTAAAGGTTCGATGACAGTGTCCCCGGTAAGTTTCTATCACTATAACAGAGGCTGTAAGTTGGCCATTTATTTTGTATAGGTACTGTATGTTTTATTAATATACTTATTTGAAATTTTATAGGATAACACTATAGTGAGAACCATTGAGCACTCTTCTCACTGTATTTCCGACAGTAACCAATCCGCGATCGAAGTTGCAATGAGTTGTAGTTTTGATCAAGCTGCAATGGGCAAAATAACAATATCTACAGCTTTCAATAACGCTATAAATTATTTAGTTGACAAAGGAATTCCATTACTTGGTAAACCATTGCCACAATACACCTCTAAAAAGTCTTCCATGTACAGACGTCGTAACAAAGTACTAAATATTAAAAAGGTGTGTTGCAAGACCGTAAGCAGTATAAGATCACACGATGAGGCAGAAACGTTATTGTGAAATGTGACAGTTTTTGTACGTAAGCCCCTTACATTTTGATAAAAAATCATAATTTTTTTGTTAAATTTTGTTGTTTGTAATTGTCTTTTAGGAGAGATAGGTGAGCTAAGCCCTTTACTATTTTTATTTTTAGTCACGAAAAAACATCTCATCGAAAGAGGTATTATTATTATTAATGGGACCTAGATTCATCATATACTCACTAATATTTTTGAGAATACTTAGTCTACCAAATTTTGTCAATTGCCCCGTCTTCTGTGAAAACATATCAAGAGTGATATTGTAGTTGGTATCGAAGAAATAACATTTGGAACAGATACTTTTCAATTGCTGACAGAGAAGATTATTAAATATTTCCACTTTATAATTATACATTACAGCCCCAAGTACATATGTGGGTGCACAAACTATAAGGTTTGTGTTATTAATACGTTGCACAATTCCAGCTATTTTAGCAACTAACTGTGAATAGTTATGTGTACGTTTGAGATCACTCTCTCCTATCATGATAACACAGAAATCGTTTAGGTTAAAGTTCGCTAACTTAATGTCTAGATTAGTTAAAAGATTAACAATGCTTGAACCTGGAGAGATATAACGGCAGTAGTCGTAATAAGTACTAAATATATTATCCATGGCACCTAGTGTTGAATTAAAGTTGCAATTGGTCAGTATACACAGTTTTCTCTGTATCTTTTCGGAAATTATACGGGCGCCTGCAACAGAGCACTGCAGCTTTTTTTCTGGAAGTACAGGTTTAACTGAAGATTCATTGGAGCTAAGTTGTTCTTGTAAAGAAAGTATTTCTTGATTAAGTTCATGTATTTGACCCTTGTATTGTTCCAGCTGACGTTCAAGATTTACGATGTTTAGTTTAAGTGATGCTACTGTCTCAAAGGAGTACGACGAACATAGTGGACTCCTACTGGCTGTTTGTTGTATCGAATGTCTGTGCTTCTTTTTAGCGCTACTAATCACTTTAATATCTTTTAACGATGAGTCTGATAGAAAGTTCCTGAGTGTTTGATTATCTTTTGCTAATTTGGAGTTTAGTTTTTGAAGGTCACTGTTTTCAATCAAGGTTGAATCTAGTTCACATTGTGTAGAGGCAAGATCTGCCATAAAGTCCAACAAATCTAATAGGTACGGTATGACAGTTCTGACAAATTGAATAATAAGGTTGGGATAAAAAAATCGATTACAATAATATCCGAAATTTAAGAGATCGATTACGATAATATCCGATTTTTAAGACACTTTAATAATTAATCTCATTATTAGTAAAGGGTAGAACCTTTTGTAAAAAAAACACCACATATTGCAAATTCTCTAGTTTTTACATCAATCACACTTTGATATGGATGAAAATTTCTGGAAAATAGCATTAAACGTTTATGCAATAGAAAACACGTAAATTAGTTTGATTTAACCACTATCTTTCTTATATTTTAAATATATGTAATTTTTCCAACGTCAAATTTCACCATTTGACATCATTTGTACATTCTAGAATTTTGTCTTTGATTCCATTTCTCAAAGGTCAAATACTAAAGTCTATAGTCTGTGGTTGACACGACCCCATAGTTGTTTACCTTTATATTCAAGACGTAATAAATAAACAGTAGAATTTATCCCAGAACGTCAGAGTTTCAAAAGGTCAGAGTTTTAAAACGTCTGTTTTTCATATCGTCAGAGTTTCAAATGGTCTGTTTTTCATATCGTCAGAGTTCCAAAACGTCAGAGTTTCAAAATGCCATGTACAATAATATACTTAAATGTTAAAACGACTGATTACTATTAAACAATATAATCTTAACTGATCCAGAAGGTGTATAAACCTATTTACTATTCTCTTTACGTCATTTAGATAAGAAAATTTAATGTCAATTAGATGATAAATGTAATGTCATCGATTTTCTATTAAAGTAATATTCCATTGCATATAGGCATTGTGAATCATCGGCATCAGAATAGAATAATTAAAACCTGAAGTTGAATTACATATTTACCTACTGACGGAATATTTATTTGTCTTTGTTATGAGTACTGATATTATTTTTACAACAAGTCAAAAGGGCAAAAAGCTTCTGCTTCGAGATGGATATCGTTACAATCTAAGCGTTAAGCACAAGTCTGGTAAAAGCAATTGGCGGTGCGCGAACAGGAAGGTATGCAATGCTTCAATTAGTTTGTGCAAAAATGATAAATTCATAAAAATGAGTAGACACACGTGTTTACGTAATGAAAGTAGAAACAGTGTACTTGCAAAAATATCTTTATGTAAAAAAGAAGTATGCAAAAACATGGAACCCGTTGGTAGAATATATGAGACAGTTTTTTATCATCATAATGAGAATATTAGGCTGAGCGATATTCCAACATTAGATTCATTGAAAAATACATTGTATCGTGCGAGATATAACTATTTGAATGTTCGAAAAGCAAATTTTCATGCATTAAAAGATGTAATGATCCCCGAAGAACTAATTAAATCATTTTTTGTGTACGACGAAGGTTCTGATGATAAAATTCTTATTTTTGCTTCCCCTGCTGCTATAGATAGAAGCAAAAAGATAAATGTTTGGTTTGGCGACGGAACATTTAAAGTAACACCTAAACCTTTTTATCAAATGTACACCTTACTCGCAGACTTGAGTTCCGATCCCGAAAGTACTCATTTTGTTCCTCTTATATATTGTTTATTGCCAGATAAATCACAGAAAACATACGAGAGACTGTTCAGTATTTTAAAGTTGCAATTAAAAATTGAAATCGTTATTTACAAATGCGATTATGAAATTGCTGTGATTAATGCTATTAATACATGCTACGAAAATGTTCGCATTAAAGGATGCTACTTCCATTATATGCAAGCAATTTGGAAAAAATCTAATGAAATCGGTTACAGTAGGACTCAAAAAGGTCGCCATATTACAAAATTATTCGTTCGTCTGGCACTGCTACCTCCTAATATGATTCCAGAGGGGTATTTGTCTATTTGCGATGAAGTTGAAGATTCGGACTGTGAGCTTTTTTCAAAATTCAACGTATATTTTACAAAACAATGGATGGCAAAAATTAACGGACAGTTATTTAGTTGCTATGGAGAAAAATATCGGACTACAAATTCAATTGAAGGTTGGCACCACCGTATTAATACCAAAATTTCAAAACACTGTTCTCTATTTTATTTTTTACAATTATTAAAAAAAGAAGCCAATTACCAAGATATACGAATCAAACAAGGAGCATTGCATCATAATTTAAAAAAAAGACTCACTAAGGATATACGGAAAGAAAATCAGATTTGCAAAATTATAAGTGATCTTCTAAATAATATTATTTCGCCATGTGAATGCTTGAATTTATTAGCTGATGTCTGAAATACATGGCACTTTTTGTAGTAAGTAAGTAGTGATTTTAGATTTTGCGTTAATTTCTTAAATAAAATACAAAGTTGATGATCAAAATTGTGTTTGACTGTACATTGGCTAAAATTGCAACTGACATTTCAAATTAAAGACCTTTTGAAACTCTGACGATATGAAAAACAGACGATTTGAAACTCTGACGATATGAAAAACAGACGATTTGAAACTCTGACCTTTTGAAACTCTGACATTCTGGGATAAATTCAAACAGTAGTATTAGATCTAGTACATTTAGAGAATAAAAAAAAAATCCAAACATTACTTTTATTTAAATTATAATTAATTAAATAAAAGTAATGTTTAGGAATTTTTTTATTCACTACTAAGACCTTAATAAGTTGCCTCCCGTCACCTTCGACCACGTCGAGTACTAGTTATAAGTAATAGTTAGTTACCTGTCTAACGATAACAACGATTTTTCGTATATGTAAACGATTTTTTTGCATACAAGTGTATCCGAAGAGTCGCAACACTACGAGCAGTAACCTAACTACGTGACTTTGCAATGAGGTCAAGAATAGAACTATAAGATATTATTTACTATGTAAATATGTGTTATTTTGCTTTATTTGAAAGTTTTCAATTACATTTATATATAAAGAATTGTACATTTTTAGATACAATAATAAAATCTTTCTAAATTCATGGTTTTACGAAAAAGGTTTTCGAAACTGAATAATGTACGCATGAACAAAGTTGTTTCAGTTTGAAAAATATGAAACGTCATACTGTATCTTTTAGATTTGTTGAACTGTAAGCTGCTCAACGGTCTCTGTCATTTCTTGAACAGTGTATATGTCAGTCATCGTGTAATCCACACTTCTTGACAATATTTGGTCGTGTGCCCAAGATGTGTTGTCATCAGAGGACATAGAATTACTCAGATAATCAAGCTCTAACTGCTTAGGTAATGCAATAGTAGGTGACTTGCTTGGCGTGATGCTAACTTCCTCAGCGTCATGAACAGTGGGCTTTCTTCTAAGTGTAACATTATCATCCGTCCGGCTACTACTACCGGGAGGTACTGGTGGCGCCATCTTTTGCCCGACAAAATCTAAGATGTATTTACAAGTAGCTTCTTAACAATTTAGTGGCAACATTTGTTTTTATATGGCAACACTTTGAAACATGACAACACTATTTTATATTAATCATTCGTTCATTATTAACTTTATATTGTCACATCACTAGTGAAGAAGAGTAATTTTGTTTATGATACTGTTTTATAAATTGAAATTTGACGGTACAATGTCATAATAATATTAATGTTATTTATAGTTTTTATTAAAACAACACTATTTCACACTGACTACCATGCATGTACTCACATAAACAGTTTAAAGGTATGATAGATTGCTCCATAAGTGCCACTGGGTGTTAAATTTTGGTAAAAAACACCATTCTGTTTAGTAGTATTTCTTTCACTTAACCGAGAATATTTCACCCGGATAGTATTCGTCCGCACTATTTACATATTTGTTTATCTAGTCAAACACTAATGATCATGAGATGTTAACTTTTACTATTTAATCAAGTTTTAGAATAAGTTATTATGTTTACACCAGCTGACAGTTGAGACAGTGCTTTCAAGGCATTGACGGGACATTCTTTGCGTGTCCAGCACCATTTACACAATTATTGTCAATCCACGCTGATTTTGGCAGTGACTTGAATCAAAGCAAAGTGGTACCAGTGATTTATGCGCTTTTATCGAGTAAATCACGGAAAGCGTATTGCACTTTATTTTATCTTATTAAAAGAAGGTTACCTGAATGGAGACCTGCTAAATTTACCGTTGATTTTGAAAGAGCTTTGATTTCTGCATTAACAACAAGTTTTCCTACGGTTCAAATAAAGGGCTGCTATTTTCATTTTGTGAAATCATTAGCTAAGAAAGCTAAATCTCTTGGCATGAATAAATCCATCCGCATGAAATTGATAATTCAACTTTCCTGCAGACTTCCACTTTTGCCCAAAAATAAAATACAAGATGGTTGGAATTATGTCTTAGCAGAGATGGGTGACAGTAAAGCCGAACATAAATTTAAAAACTACATAGAGAACTACTGGATGAAAAATGATTTTTCAAGGGTGTGGTGTGTGTTTGGAGAACGTCACCGCACTAATAATGCGGTGGAATCTTGGAATAGGAAATTAAATAGACTGGTGCCAAAAAATGATAATATTGTTCAACTTTTGCATATAATAAGAGATGGTGATAAATCAAACGAATACTATGTATCAAATAATTCCTGAAAACGAGTAATAGCCGAAGTGCAAAAAGATGAGATGATATTAGATGAACAAATGAAATTTCTCCAAGGCGATGTAACACCTGGACAATTCTTATTAAAGATGGTCCTTATATTTAAACTAAGCGTTCGAGATTCAGCGTTCACTCCTTAACTAATAATAATTTTTTACCTATTTTATCCTACTAATATTATAAATGCGAAAGTTTGTGAGGTAGGATGGATGGATGGATGTTTGTTGCTCTTTCACGCAAAAACTACTCATCGGATTTGGCTGAAATTTGGAATGGAGATAGGTGTAAAACTGGAATAACACATAGACTACTTTTTATTCCGGTAGCATGTTCCTGTAGGAATTCACGCGGGCGAAGCCGCAGGTAGATGCTAGTTTTATATAAAACCTTCATGTTGAAATTTTGATACTGCTTGGTGGAATACAAAAATCGGTTACAGTCAATTGTTTCAAAAAATTTAAAACAACATGTTAAAATTTAAAATCCAATAATAATGGATGAAATTGTGAAAAAAAATTTTTACAAAGACTCCAAAGACACTTTATGAAATAGCTTTATCGAATGTGTTAAACATTTTACATTCACAAATAGATGGAAACTTACAAAGTTATGAAAACTCGGTGCTGGAAAATGTAACAAGTCATACGACCATGTTTTTCAAGTATGTTGAAATTATTCTATTTCTAATATTATATCGTCTTGTTTACAGCTACTTAAAATACGATTATTGTTTTATAACCTTAAACTACCGACAACAATATGGGTTGATTTATTTTTTAAAGTAATACCAGACGGAGTAATATCGTTAAGCGATGAAGAAATAATGCCAACGGAAAAATGTGAGGAATACAATCACAAACAATTATCCACACATCTGTGTAGTGACGAGGTGGCTTTGTGTGATTTATACAGTCGAGAATGTGGTGGAGAATTATTTAATAAAACTGCAGATTATTAAGTAAATTGTTCTTCATTTTTTTTAATATTTTTTTTTCTTTATTTTTTTTTTATATTTTTTTTTTAATCTATTCGATAAAAGTGGTACCGTAAAACGGGGTGTATAGGGATCCAGGGGTGAATAGGGATAAAACCAGACTTGAAATGTAAATGGGAAATCACTAAGTCAAATACAGGCAACTTTATATTTTTATGGAAGAAAATACTAGTAGAATAATAAGATTTTTAGCTGGCAACATTTATTTCACATAATGTCAGCCATATGTCATAAAAAATACATTTTAAAGTGGTGTGTTGAAACCGGTGTATTTTTATGTCTCGAAACTTTCGTTATAAAATTAGTTTTCTGTAATAATTTGAACAAGTGCGGTTCTTTTATGATAAATTATTATTCCTAGAAACGTTTATCCAAAAGGTAAGTAGAATTTATTCACTATTTTTACTGTAATTGCTTAAAAATAGATGCTGGTAGATTTTATTAAAATTTGAGGTGAATGGGAACGCTGATTGGGGTGAATAGGGATGCATGCAGAGGCCAATAGGGACGCCATTATTGGTAAATAGTGACGAACATGGTTGATCATTAGGGACGGTAATGGGTCAATAGGGACAGGGCTGTCACAAAAGTCTGTAGCAAAATATTTGTATAGGCACATAATGTTTATTGGTGCCTGGAGTTACTTAAAGATAATATTTATTGAAGAACACTCATTTTGTTGACTATATACTATCTACTTATTTCACAGGATATAGAACGCAAATCTTTGTTTTTTTTTTTCAGATATCTACACAATGCCACGTGTATACAAGCCTAGCCGTAACAAAAATTTTAAAAAATATGACGCTGCTGTTATAGAAATGGCATTGAAAGAATACAATAGTTCAAAGCACTCATTTATGGATATTTCAGCCAAATATAATATACCGAAATCAGTCCTGCATAGACATAATACGCGTATAATGAAGCAGCAGGGAGGACAAACTGCACTCAGCCCAGCTGAAGAGGAGTATTTATTAGAATATATTAACGTATGTTCCGAATGGGGCTATCCCCTAGAACCTATTGATTTCCGATTGTTAGTAAAAGGTTATCTTGACAAAATGGGCATTGAAATCAAAAAGTTCCAAAATAATATGCCGGGGCCTGATTTCATGTCATGTTTTATAAAAAGGCATAAAGATAAAGTCAGCAAGAGACTCAGTCAG
Organism: Schrankia costaestrigalis; assembly: GCA_905475405.1. NCBI lineage: Eukaryota > Metazoa > Arthropoda > Insecta > Lepidoptera > Erebidae > Schrankia > Schrankia costaestrigalis. The sequence goes on from FR997851.1 coordinate 12,046,681, forward strand.
AATATTAAGAGAGCGAGAGCAGCAGTCTCGCCAGAGACTATACACGAATATTTCGAGGAGCTAGAAAAATCTCTCGAGGGAATACCTCCATCGAACATCATCAATTACGATGAAACTAATTTAAGCGATGACCCAGGACGCAAACGCGTCCTGGTTAAGAGGACAGTTAAATACCCAGAAAGGGTAATGAATCATACCAAGGGTTGTACATCGCTCATGATAGCTGCCGCAGCTGATGGATCTCTATTACCACCATACGTGGTTTACAAAGCCCAAAATATGTATGACACGTGGAGACAAAATGGGCCCAAAGGTTGTAGGTATAATACCACAGTTTCTGGCTGGTTTGATGGTAATACCTTTCAGGATTGGGTCAAGACAATTGCAATACCATATTTTAGTGACAAATCTGGATTAAAAATATTGATTGGCGATAACTTGGCTTCCCATTTATCTGTCGAACTTATTAAAGAATGTCAGGAAAGCAATATTAAATTTATTTTTTTGCCAGCTAATTCTACCCACCTTACACAACCACTAGACGTTGCCTTTTTCAGGCCGTTGAAAAGTGCGTGGAGAGACGTGTTGTTAGAATGGAAGAAGACTGACGGTAGGACGCAAGCTACAATACCAAAAAATATATTTCCTTCGCTATTGAAGAAACTGCTGAAAAAAATTCAGTGCAATGTTTCCAAAAACGTTTTAGCAGGTTTTCATAAATGTGGAATATGCCCCATTGACAAACAGAAAGTATTAGACAGATTGCCATCTTACACACCAGAAGTCTCTGGTTTTAAAGAAGCTATAGATGAAAAAGTGCTGGCTATGTTAAAAGAAATGCGATATGGTACAGCGCATACCCGACGCTGTACCAAGAAAAAAAAACTGGATGTTGTTGCAGGACGGAGCGTTGAAAACATGCAAGACGAAGAGAGTGACGAAAACGATTTACAGGGCACAACTGATTGTGGCGTAGAAATAATCACTAATGATAATAAGGACATATATAAGGCTGGTTCTAGCAAACAAAATGTTAAAAATAGAGAGAAAACTGATGAAAATGTAGAAGAAATAAAAATAGCTCCAACATTTAACCAAAAGACTAAAAGAGGCATAAAAACAACTAATAAATCGCTTATAAAGAAAACGAAAACTAAGAAACAAACCAAAAATGTAATAGAAACTGACAATCCTACGTTTTGTGATAATTTAAATATTGTGAAAAATTTGCAAATTGACGATATTGAAAATATGGATATAACAAATGTAGATTTGGACGTAATGCCTATTATATTTGAAGATTTTCTTACAATCCCTAATGAAGTAGAAGTGATTACTACCCCAGTGAAATCGCCTACTTATGAACCATTTGGAAAGAACATAGTAGAAAATACTGCAAAGAAGAATTATAAAATTCAAATAATTTCAGATGAAATCGTGAATTTAAAACCAAAGATCGACATCAGTAAAGTCAAAAAAGTTAAAGTCATTCGCAATGTAAGAACCCCAAAATATTATAAGAATGACGCTGAAATATTACACGATCTAACGAATGAATAAGTATTAATTATGTTGAAAACCTATTCGTAAAATAGGTAAAAATTACTATTCGTTGATTTTTTTATTGGGTAATTGTTACAAGGAATAGTGCATATGTTTATTTTCTTTAAGTGTTAATTTTTACTAGATTATGCATAACACGATAGGTAAATTAATATGTTATAATTAAGTCACAAGTGATAATTGATCTCAAAAGATTTTAAAATGTTACATACATATATTAGAATAAAATAGTGATTTTATCTTGAATGCGCATTATTATTTACATACACACACATTATTTACATACACAAATATAAAAAAAAGTAAAAAATAAAAACAAGGTTATAAGTACATAGGTACATAATATCAGACGAAATTTTGTGACAGCCCTGAGAGAATTTCCCTATTGTCTCATAGCTCGTCTCTATTGACCCCTGTTGCAGTGTAAATGGGGATGGTCTATATTTTAGAGATTTAAAAGAATATGGTATACTTTACAAGGATTACTAATATTTTTTCTTAAACTGTTAGCGTTAACTCAAGTTTTTTAATTCAAATAATCTTAACTGCTAAAGAAAAAAATAGAGAAATCGTCATCTGAAATCCAGTTTCGTCCCTATTCACCCCGTTTTACGGTACTTTTCAAATAATACAAATTCTTCTGCGTTTTTTTGTCGCAATAGAAATAATGGGATACAATTTTTATAAAATGTTAGTCCCACTATTTCCATTTTGTATTTCCATGGAAATAGTGAGATACACCGGGCAGGACTTTCAAAGCCGTATCAAAAAATACGGCAAATGGCTGTAAGTGAAACGAAACGTTTTTTAATCAGCGCAGCGAAACGCATCACTTATAAATAACCGATGGCCGGGGAAATCCCGACTCGCGACTATAGACAAAGTTCATATCGCCATATCGTGTCATCTCTTTCGCTTTAGTTAATAATGAATGAGACCACGTATTTCACTAAAGGATGAGTTTATCTATGAATTTATGAGACGAATAGCTTTGACATTATATTCCGGCTCATTCGTTTGAGACAAATAATTTCTTAATTACTGTTTATTTGTGATTTAAATTAATAACATGAGTGATTGTGACTCTGAAGGGCCTTCTTCGCCATAGAAGAATAAAAAGAGTAAACACATAAAGCAAAAATATCGACAGCAGTGGGAGAGTGACGATGTTTTCAAAGACTGGATTGCTCCTGTTGATGATGATGTGTATAGAGCAAAGTGCACCGTATGCGACGTTAAATTATCGTGTGAACTTTCAACTTTTAGACGATATGTGACAAATAACCAACATAAAAAAAGACACTTGCTTCATCTTCTACAAAATCTCTTAGTGCTTATTTTAAACCACGTGAAAAGGACACAAACACCCTTGTTGTGGAAGCCGAAATAAAACTCGTTGCATTTGTAGCCGAGCATAACATTTCTTTCTTGGCAATGGATCATTTAACAGAGGTCCTAAAATCATGTTTCCTAGACTAAATAGCAGCTGATTTGGCGATAAAAAGAGGCAAATGTGCAGCAACTGTAAAAAATGTCATAGGAGAAAGCCAGAAAGAATACCTAGAGAATATTTTAAAACACCAAAAATTTAGCGTACTTGCCGACGAATCCACGGATATTTCCACAACTAAGACAATATGCATCCCTGTTAGGTATTACGACAAAGATTGCAAGAAAATTATTGCATGCTTATGGCAATTGGAAACCTTGCACGACAAAAAAACATCTGAAGAGGCGTCATTTTCACGAGGATGTACAGCTGAAGCGCTTTATACAACAATCATAGAAACGTTTACTCAACGTGGTGTGCCATTGGATAATATAAACGGATTTGCATCGGATGGCTGCAATGTCATGATGGGTACTCACAATTCAGTTGCTAGTCGTTTACGTGCCGATTTGCCAGGAATACAAATATTTAGGTGCATATGTCACTCTATGCATTTATGCACCAATGAAGCATGCAAAAAACTTCCAAGGCGTTGTGAGGACTTAGCAAGAAACGTGTACGCATTTTTCAAACATAGTGCCAAGAGACAATCGGAATACATTGAATTTCAAGAATTTCTGAATACAAAAATCCATAAATTACTACACCCGTCGCAAACTAGATGGCTATCATTGTTATCTGTAATAAATAGGCTGCTAGAGCAATGGGAAAGCTTGAAATTATTTTTTAGCCACCAGTGGCTAGCAGAACGCACCGTCGCTGCTGAGCTGATCCATCGTGAGTTAAACGACGACTTTGTAAAACTCTATATCCTATTTTTACAATGGATATTACCCAAATTTGTGAAGATGAACGAGTATTTTCAAGGAACAGATTCTAGACTGATAGAACTGGATGATAGTATGAAACTGCTTTACAAAGATTTATTGCAATGTTACATGACAAGAGACTACGTTAATCAAACTGAAATTTGCTCGATTGATCCAGAAAATACACGATTTTTCCTACCACAAATATATTTGGGGGTTAAAATCATGCAAGAAGTTCAAAAAACCAATATCGTGCAGCAAAAAGTGCTCCTGGCTGAATTTTATACTCGTTGCCGCGACTTTCTACTAACAGGCTGCAAGGAAATTCGGAAGCGTTATGATTTTTTCAATGAAATACTTCCACTCCTCAAATATCTGTCACCTGAAGAGGCTGTGCGCCACAGTAATAGAGAGAGTTTTCCGTCAATGTTGCCACTAACCCAGAAACTACCACGTATAGTAAACATTGAGAGTGACCTTCAACAAATCGATGACGAATGGAGACTTTTACCCGATGTCATCAAATTTTCGAACTTAGACATCGGCACCTGGAAAGCTCACAATTTTGGGAAAAGATCCTTAGCACAACCGACTGCAAAACTCTAGCGAAGTTTGCTCTAGACGTTCTATGTCTTCCTCATAGTAATGCAGATTGTGAAAGGATATTCAGCCAAGTGAACAATATGAAGACCAAGATGCGAAATAAGTTAATGACATCGACTATAAATAAAACTCTATTAGCAAGACAACTTATTCAAAATCAAGGGAACTGTACAAAGTTTAAGGTGTCGCGCGACATGTGTAACAAAATGAGAAGCAAGGACAAGTACACACTAGATAAACATGAATTTGAAGTTATAGAAACGATAAGAAACCTTTATGGAGAGGAAACAAATGATGAATAAACATTTTTAAATTAGATACGGCATTTTAATATTTTTTCCCTTAAAATACGGCAAATTACAATGGACTTACCTGTGCACTTTAAGAGAGATTTCGAAAATGCAGCAATCAAAGCTATAAAACAGATTTTCCCAAATACAGTTGCTTCCGGCAGTTACTACCATTATAATAGAAGTATTTGGAAAAGAGCAAGATAACTTGGATTAACACAAAAAATAAAGAGCAGATAAATAGAACTTAGCGCAGTAAAACCTTTATTACTTCGCACTGAATTATTAAATGGGTGGAAATATATAACACGTAACTATACTGAGGACCCTCAATTACTAAAATTCACGATAAATTCAATTTTCTATATGAAAAAACAGTGGATCAACTTGTTAGAAATTTTGTCGGTATATGGCCAACGCCACCGAACCAACAATTTTTTGAAAGATTGGCACAATAAATTAAACAAAGCTATGGGAAAAAGAATCCAAATATTATGCACTTTTTGAATGTCATTTTAAGAAGACGCTTCGTTAGTCAACGACAAAGAAATATTAATACAAAATAAAGTATTTAAAAAAGGGAGCAAAAATCTATTTTCAATGACTACTTCATTCAGGACGCTCAAATAGCGTTATTGGATGAACATTATAACAGTAAGCCACTTTTGGAAATAGTGCGTATCTAATAAAACTTTTTTTTTAATCAATGTGACTGATTAGTGATTTCAGATCTGCTCAATAAACTGGACCGACTTCTTAACAACTGCATTCGATTCGTTCACAATCTTCGTAAGTATGACCATGTCTCCTTTTACCGTTCAGAGTTGAATTGGTTGCCTATACGTCAACGACGTAATCTTCGGACGTTGACAACGCTATTTTCCCTGCTTACTTCTCCTAATGCTCCTTCTTACCTCATACCACATTTTCAATATCTATGTTCCAGTCACAATAGACACCTCCGGTCTTCACACAATCTTCTGCTTCTTTGTCCTTCTCACACCTCTGCTCTTGTTCACTCTTCTTTCATGATACAATCCATTCTTCTATGGAATGCCCTCCCTCTCGAGATCAGGATGACTACGAGTCGTGCTGCATTTAAAGTTAAAGTTCGCCAACTGTGTACTGGTTATTAGCAGAATAATTGCCTTCCTTCATTCTTCCTTATTTATATATTTAGTCTTACATATGTATATACATATTTATATATAAATATATATCTCTTTTTTTTTTATGTATAGTGTATTATTTATTATTTAAACTGTTTTAATTATTTGTCGTTTTGCACCTACCAATTTACTTTTCTCTGCATCACCCAATGGTTTGCTGGAAGAGAATGCCTTAAGGCATTAAGCTTACCCTTGTACATCAATTTTATTGTGTGCATAAATTATAAATAAAATTAGTTCAATTAACAACAGCTGTGATTTGAAACTAGTTATAAGGTACTGTGCCCGAAGATAGCTCAGTCCAGCGAACTTACTAAAATATATTTATAAAAAGTTAAAACTATTCGATTATTGTAAATTATGACTAATACGATGAATGTAGCTATTGAAAATTAAGTATGATTAAGTTAATTAGAATAAAGAACAATTATTAAAAACTAGCTGCTGCCCGCAACTTCGTTTATGTGGAATAGTAACTTAGGGCTGACCTTAAACAAATAGATATATTCTACGGACTATTTTGACATTACTACCCTAACAGACAGGAAGTTAAAAGACTACACTATGGCTATCCTAAGCGTTCCTGCACACGATGCCGTCACCGCGCCGTCGCCGCGTCGGCGCCGCACAGTTACACTGTAGATACGAGTCGCGCGAAGCCCGCCACCGCGCCGCCTCCGCGCGCGTTCCCCCTGTTTGATCCATTTCATTACCGGCCGCGTATGAACGTGCACGTGCGTAACTTTTTAAGAAATTACCATGGAAAGTTTTGATTACGAAACGTTTTTAAGTTTGGAAATATATAAAGACAAGCATAAAACTTTAAAAGCTTGGTTTGAGATAGCTTGGTTTGGTAGCTAGCGCGCGCGGTGGCGGCGCGGTGGTGGCGCGGTGGTGGCGCGGTGGCGGGCTTCGGGCCCTATGTCCACTAAAATCCATTGAAAAGATCCATGGATCTTTTTACACTCAAATCACACACATAAGTCCACTTTAATCCATGATCCGAAAATATTTTAAAAATGGATCTTTTTAAAATCCATTATAAAGCTGCATCTACAGTAGCCATTTTCAATAGGTAAATAAAAGTCTAGAAAACCAATCAAAATTTTAATAGTAACGTAAGTATAAATGTTTTTTTTATTTTAATTTATTTGAGGTGATTGATTGGTGAGAGCAATATTTGGTCCGTATTTGGTGAACGCCACCGGACAAACAATTTTGTTTGGAAGAGTGGTATACAAGACTTAATAAAAAATTAGGCAAGAGAAATATAAATATTTAGGTTATTTTAGAAACTATAAAGCAAGATGCAAAATCCAAAAACGACATCTCCATAGTACTAAATCCTGCTCGTACGGCGTCTTCTTGTGGTATTTGAAGCCGTCACATAATACCTACTCCTTTTTATTTTTGATATATTTAAAATGGGATGGTTCCATAACGAAAAATAAAAACTTTAATTATTTATAAATTGGTTGTGATGATTCGACCGTGACGTTACATAGTTGTCTGAATGTCTAAAATCCTGCCAGTAAAGTTTTAAGGTTGATAAAGAAGATTGCATGTGTCACCCGCTTTATTTTTTACAATGGATTTTATTACACTCGTTAGTGTTAAAGATCCATTTTTAAAATATTGTCGGATCATGGATTAAAGTGGACATAAGTGTGTGATTTTTAGTGTAAAAAGATCCATCAATGGATCTTTTCAATGGATCTTAGTGGACATAGGGGCTTCGGGCGACTCGTATCTACAGTGTAAGTGTGCGGCGCCGGCGCGACAACGGCGCGGTGACGGCATCGTGTGCAGGAACGCTAAGACTGTGTACTAAGGATAAAGTAGGCGGATATCTATACTAATTTATTAAAGACAGACAGACGTACGGACAGCGAAGTTTTAGTAATAGAGTTGAGTTTTGACCCTTTGGGTACGGAACCCTAAAATCCATAAAAATAATATAAACCTCCTGTATAATAAATACGAAGAGGGCAGATTAGACCCTTATTTTGAACTCAGATTTTTAACTCGTCATTCTATTGACCACCGGGGCGGCAAACGCCACCTATTAGTGCCAACCACCACCCCGGTGGCAAACTCGAAGGGGGCAGATGGGAATAATGTATAATTATCACCTAAATATTTGTTGTAGGGGAAAGCAGCGATGAGGATGGCGACGACGACGATAATAATGATAACTACTCAAGCAGTGGGATGAGCGTAAGCATCGAAATCAAATATAAAAATTTAAATCGTTTTAAAATATATTTTTAACTTTCTTTTTTTACTGACCCTACCTATTTCGATTTCAGATCTGTGACGTCACAATATGGCGCAGGGTAATGCACATTATTTGAAACGAGTAGTACTCATCTCACAATGTTCCCGATACACTAGCACCAGACTACTACACGAACAACATTGTAACTTTCAACAATATTGCATATATTAAACTCTAGCACACAATCACTGATAATACAAACACTACATCTACATCACCATATCAGCCAATCGACGTCCACTGCTGGACATAGACGTCTTCCAAAAGTTGCCACCTCGTGCGGTCCAGATCTACCTAATATCTATTTATTGTAAGATTGAAGTTACCAGTAGTTTTATGACGAGATATTATATAAGTACATAGATACATGTTTATAATAGAATTAAACTTAAGCCCCAAATGAAAATACAATGTGTACAGAATACCATATGTAAGTAACCTTGTATCAAATAGCAAGGGTTAGCACAAAGTGTCGCAATAACTCCCCCGGTAGGTGGTTTTAACCTGCCGGGGAATACAAGAAAAAAGATCGGGCTAGTTAATTAAGTAAGCATGAATAAAGAGATTTACCGTTACAGCATATCGTCGTATGAAATTAGCATAGGGCTCATGATTTAGCAGTTCTAATTAATTAATCATTGCCTTCCATAACAAATACAATTATTTTGTTTAAACTTTATCAAGAACCCAAAGATGCTTGTTTAAATTTTTAAATAGTAAATAAAATAAAATTACAATATTGAACAAACAATTTATTGTCGAAACCATGCGACATATAAACAGTTTCTATATAACAGAAATCAGAGCCCTATGTTACGTGACGACATCTTTGCCTTCCTCTAGTTTGGGCGTCTCGCTCTCTTCGGGCAGCTCCTCTTTCTCAGCCTGTTCCATCAAGGTAACACGGTCTAGAGGCCTCCATGGCTCATGAAATGCATATTTGTATTTAGTCCTGCCGTGGTATCCTAACTTCGGCAGCACCTCATTTACTACATCCGCTAATTTACTAGTAGGCCTTTCTTTCCAATAATCAGGATGTACAAGCTGAGTATTTGCAATTAATTGACACAAGTGGTCTGATTTCATATTACATTCAATATTTAGATCCGGACATTTGAACTGCGCCGCATCAATTCCCTGTCAAAAAACGTTACTATTCACTTTACTATCGGATGTTATGTGCTACAAGTGCGTTGGACGAAATTGTGTTACACTAAAATAAAACAATACTACTGAATGGTACATGTCTATTTCTCTCGTTTCCCATTAAAATACATCTCTTGTTTAGTAGATACAAGTGAACTATTCTCTATGGGGCGGTCGCCGCTATGGAGTAAGCTATGTTATTACTTATAAAGTTGCCGGGTATCCAGGATCATCGCTTCACTATCTTTTCCTTTTCCTCTGAGCTTATCGAAGAAACCCTTCAGCAAGCCCATGAAGGTGTTGTCTTCGGCTTTATCTTCGTTGGCTTGTTGTTGAGCTTGGTTCCAATCACACTGTTGACCGTAAGCCTGCTGATTCTGCCGCTGGTCTGTTTCCAGGAGCACGCCGTTCCACTGATGAAGAAAGCACAAGCTGGATTTCATTAGATACTTAATCACGACGTGGCTCTGATTTCGTCAAACGCACTATGGAACACTGTTTATGTTATGTCGCAAGGTTTGGGCAAATATCTCTTACATAAATATATATCAAGTACATACCTTTGCATTGCTGGGTGGTAGAGGCGGCACTGCGATATCTGGGACTTTGATTCTGTAGGGATCGTAGTTGCAAGGCTGCGGTTCATCAGGACATTCGCATCGCCAGGGAGCATGCGTGCGGTCCACCGATTTAGGCCACTCTTCTACTTTCTTGCCTTGACTTTGTGGTGTATTCTCGCAACATTTACCACTATTGTCTTTAGAGTAATGCAATCTGGTCACTAGAAACAATAAAAAATATTTAAAGGGGAGATGTCAATTAGTAGAGGTGTATTAAGTGAAAATAATAGCAGTAATACATGCAGATATAATACTTACTGATACCGGAGAGTACACGGCTCACTTGAGCATGAGCCACAGCCCGCGTATTATGCGAGAAATTTACAATCTGAAAACAACATTTTGAGCCGATCATTCTAGTTATGAAACACAACAATTTTCCGTGGAGATAATATAAAATAAAAACTTAATATTTTAAACTTAAATTTCTGTATTGATCTACATTGTTTTTGTGAGACAGAGTTTGAAGTTTTGAGCGTTATTTTTATTTCGTTGTGATTTGAAATTTAGAATTTATTTTTCTTCTACATAAAAAGATAGACGAAAGAGAAGAAAGAAGAAAGGTGTAAAGAGGTGGACAGTGTTATCATAAGTTTTATCTTGTACGATCTATGGCAAAGTTCTATCATACCTGCATGGTTATTCATCCTAATTTGTATTCAAGTATTTTTGCTAGCAGGATGATTCTTCAACTTGGGAGGCGTATACCTCCACAACTATCCTATCCTACTAATATTATAAATGCGAAAGTTTGTGAGGATGTATATTTGTTACTCTTTCACGCAAAAACTACTGAACGGATTTTGATGAAATATACAATATAGGTAGGTTAGAGTGTAGAATAACATTTAAGCTAACCACGCGGGGAAGCCTGGGCATCAGCCAGTCTTATATAATTTGTGTTCTAATAGTTATAATGAGCCTGTCACTCAGTACCTACTCGTAAAAATTAAAGATTATTTATGATATCTAGAACACACGGAAAGATACAAAAAACTCAGCTATTCCCATTGAGGTAATATGTACTACGTACATAGTTATGAATAAAATCAAAAGCTCTTGGGGTCAATTTAGACCCCAATACCAGTTAAGGGTTAAAACGTCGTGCAAAACTTGTATTGTGCAATGTAGCTTGAAAATTGGAGCACACATTTTCTTCGGGGTGTCTTCTCTAGTACGTAGTACATATTACCTCAATGGCTATTCCATAATCCCTGCGATTGGCCTGTTGCTTGGCGCCCTTTGTTTGTCAGTCTCTGCGACACGTCATGGTTAGAAGTGCATGAGTTTTTTATATATTATGAGGTTTACTTACAAAGTAGACCTGACAGTACACGACAATAATATTTACATGTTTGAATCTGTCTACTGTAACGAAATCGCACTACATTCAGTCAGCATGTTACCCTAACTCTCTGTATAAGGTGCAGTAATCGAGTAAAAATACATGATCTCATCCTACATTATCGCATGGGTGTCGTAAAATGCGACTTAAGAATACTTCACGGATTATCTTTTCACACCCGCAACACCAGAGGAATCACAGATGCGTTGCCGACCTTTAAAAAGGGAGTACGCTCGTTTCTTGAAGCTCCCCAAGTCGTAACGGTCCTCAAATATCGCCGCAGCGAGCTTGTTCTACAAAACAATTGTTCGCGGTAGGAAGTTTCGCGAAAATCGCACAGTGGATGACCGCCAACCACCAAGGTGAAGACAATCGATTGCGAGAGGTTCTGTGGAGAAACTCAGCTGCGGGCTATGTCCAGAACAGCTCCTCAGTGTACTCCCCTTGATAAATGCGGTAGAGAATGCAAAGAGACCCTACATCTTTTCAACAAACATCATCTAAATAACTCGGCTGAAGTTAGTTATCAGAGTTTGCGCATGACAGAAGCCAATAAAACACCCCCTCCCGCATTTAGTTCAAAAACTGACATCTGCGCACCCATCTGCAACAACTTCAGGCCAGCCAAGTTAGGTGGCGCTTACTGCACAAACCGTAGTATTTAGTAGGTTTTCTCGAAGTCACTTTAGCCCTGCCTCTATAGTAAAACATAAAGAATTATGTTAACAAAAAACAAATAACTACATTTGGAATATATTTAATCTTTGTACAAAGTAACAAACAACACATTACAATTTTATTGATTTTTTTATAATATTGAAAAAAAAACATTTTCGAAAAAACACTTTTTAACATACCTACATAAAATAGATTTATTACACTATGGAATGGTGTAAAAATAATTTACAAACAATAATTTAATGGTTATTTTTTTTAATAATTTCCAAATTACCTATAGACAAGAGTAGAGGACCCCGCCCACTTTTCGAAAATTGTGATTCTTACAAGCCTGCATCATACAATACCTACTACTTCGCACCGCGCTTGAAGATATTGCATCTATATAGATATCGCGTTATCATCTGAGTATAAGGGCCATATAATTTCTCTATATCTATCTCGCTTGCACTTACGGGTCTTATATTCTTATATAATATCTTCATAATCATAATCATAATATCTTTATTTGCATAAAACATGGTGTATACATGGTGTTACAATTACATTATAGAGCTTACATGTTTTGCTAGAATTGTACCTAGCATGCAAATTTTACATAATTATTAAATGAGTAGTACTTAATAAACCAGCAACTATGCAGACCTCTTGTCCATAAATTCTTTAAGGCTATAAAAATTATTAGTGTTTAACCATTCGAACAATTTCTTCTTAAATACCTAGTCTAGCCATAAATATTGGGTCCGATTGCGTTTCTCCATTGACTTTAATTAAGAACAACAAAATGAACTTAAATGTAAACTTAAATTTTTAGTACACATGGGTATTACCTTTCCTTTAAATAAGAACATGACACTAAAATAGGGCCATCCTAAACTTAATTAGTGATAGTAGTTTTCTTATTCCGATTGCGTTTCGTCTTATTTGACATTTGACTGACCTTATTTAAGTAGAAGCTGTCAAAAGCAGCCTTAATTAAAGTCGCTCGAAATTTTGTGCGAGCTTATTTTAATTTATTTAAAATATAGGTATTTCTTGGATTTTTAGTAACAAAAATGTTTCCTATCAGTGTTATAATTGTGCAAAGAAGGTTAAATGAAGAACATCAACGGTAAGAGGGTTTAAATGTGTTAAAATTACCTAACTGAATGCCTTTGTTCTTTATAAAAAAGTGCGTCTTTTCTTATTAGTTTACAGACAAAAGAAGGTTTACATATCGGCATAGCAGAGATAATTCTGATCCGTTCGATGTGAATCTGTTTCCATGTTATAAAAACAAATTAAAAGATATCACAAGTAAAACGTAAAATAAGTACGAACGAAAGTAAGACTAACTTTGACGTAATACAGGCGGCGATGTGGTCGCTAAGCGACAAAGCCTATATATACAAATTTTAAAAAACTTTGACGTAAAACATGTCAGACTTAATATAACAACACTCTTATTTAAGGCTGTTTTCATAGACAAAAGGAATTGGTAGTTTTTAAGGTCACGTTCTTATTTTGTGACATCCGCAATAGCTTTCATATAGGGACGTGGTCTTATTTTAAAATTTTTAGTGCATCCTTATTTAAGAGCGAAAAGAAAGGCAATCGGACCCATTGTTACGAAGAAAAAACATTTTTTTTTATTGCAAATAATATTTATTACTTTTACAGTGTGTTAGTTTAATACATAAATATAAAACAATTCAAAATATAAAAAGCTTATTCGAAGTGGTCTCCATTGGCTGCAACACAGTCCTTTAAACGTTGAGGCCAGTTATCAATAGAAGCACGCACTCTTTCCATGGGAAAATTCTTCACTGCCAATCGTATGGATTGTTTTAGGGACTCCAAATTATCATGGCGTTTAGAGCAAGCCATACTCTCTAAAACTGACCATAAATCATAATCCAGCGGATTAAGATCGGGACTAGACGACGGCCAGTCTTCAGCTCTGATGAAGTCCGAAACGTTCATTTCCAACCAAGACTGCGTGGACCAAGCTTTATGACCCGGCGCTGAGTCTTGTTGGAAGGACCATACTTGGTAATTGAACATGGTGTTGTTAAGGGGTTTAACTACCTTCTCAAGAATGGTATCTTGATACACTTGTGCCGATGTTTTGATACCTTTTTCACAAAAATATGGCTCAGTCACTCCTTCATAGCTAACACCCCACCAAACCATCACTGAAGTCGGATAATGCCCACGTTGCACTCTGTCGACTAATTGGGAAGCTTCCTTAGAGCTTTGAGCATAAATACGGTCATTTTGTTTGTTAAAATGTTGCTCAACTGTAAAGATTTTCTCATCCGTAAACAAAATTTTTCTGTGACCTCCCTTTGCGTACCGCTTCAGTAGTTGCTTCGATTTTACCACCCTATTCTTTTTTAAATTATCAGTTAAAAAATGACCAGTGCGTCTCTTATAGGCTGCAAGTCCTAAGTCATCTTTTAAAATGCGTGACATGGTTCTGGGTGCTATCTTCATCTCCCGAGATAAAATCTTTTGCTTTCGGACAGGATTTCTTCGAATTCTTTCCCTTACTGCTTTGACCACCATTTTCGTACGAACACTACGTGGACGGCCAGATCTTTTTCTGTCACAAACAGAGAAGGTCTCATTGTACCTATTAATAGCCCGGTACACAAACATTTGACTAATACCAAGCGTATGGAGAGTTTTAAAAATTACATTCGGCTCCATACCAACTTTGTGTAATGCAATCACAGCGATTCGGTTTTCTTTATCACCCCACTCCATTTTAATATAGCAAAATATTGTACAATGTATTGGCGCCAAAATTAGAAAATACAATGAACAATCGTATAAAAATGACAGATTCCAAATTCAAATGTAATATCTTTCTTATTTTTAATTGTAACAGTATTTATGGCCAGACTATGTAGTGTAGGGTTAAAATTTCTTATGTTGCTTGGAATTTTATTATATATCCGGACACAATTATATAAGCAGCTTTTTTTATATTTAGAGAGCCTGGGAAGATCATGTAGGGCGAGTCTCTGTGGATCACTCCGGCTCCGTGGATTCTCTATCTCTTTTTGGAGTACTCAGATGGTAACGCGCGTACTATAGTAAAAGCTTCTCTCTTAGCAATGCGAACAGACAACGCAAATATGGTAGACCTGTATGTCAATTCACGTACCTTAAAGTAGTTAAAAATTCGGTTAAGTTAACTTTTAATTGTCAAATTGTCTTACCTATTGTGTGACAATTTGACAACTAAAAGTTAACTTAACAAAATTTTTAACTATTTTAAGGTACGAGAATTAACATGCTGTATAAAATAAGGTAATCACGTAGTTATTTAATACATAACGGCTCAATTATTATAAGCACAGACTTAACAAAAAGCTGCTACGATCGACTATGGAACGTTAAACAGAAACACGCTTGTACGATACGTATACATATAGAAAGCAGAGCTAATAGAACTCACTATTGGTAGATAGCACGTTTTACCGAAACAAATCAACATCGTATGGTTGCCCGATTAGGCGAATCGAGGTTTTTGAAGTGCATAATATAGCGTTCTTTTAAGCAGGCATACTGAAAAAAGAGCATATTTCCTAGAAAAAAAAACACTAATCTGAAACCGTTCTACCATTGACAACGTCCTGTTAGTCAGTGACGGTCCAGGCCGAGGTTCGTACCCCACAGGGGGTGCCTCTGAGGCACGTCACTTAAATGTCTTTGGTTGGAGCCATCCGCCCCACCACAGCCCGCGTAAAGTAGTAACTGTCGTCAGAGAAATACTACTCGTCCTCAACAAAAAAAAAACTACTATTCACAAGGCATTATGACTGCGTCGAACCTAGGACGCGAAGGCGAATACAGTCCAGGAATGAGAATAAAATATGGTAGTTATCCTTGATGGTAGTTTACTTCGCCGGTCTGGTCCAATGCTTCTTTGCATTTTAAGAGACCTGCTCTCATTAAACTCGAGAACGCATGTCCAGAAATTTTGTTTCATAATAATATGACGACCTCTGTAGCGTACTCGTTACATTACATGGCTGCTACGCAGAGGTTTCGGGTTCGATTCCCGCTCAATGCAAATCTTTGTGTGCATGAACATGATTGTTTACAAAAAAGTATATAAGTATAATATCTGTTGTTCTGTTACCCATAACACAAGCAGGTTAAGCCTAGCTTACTTTGGGAACAGATGGGGCTGTGTAGAGATGTCCGTGATTATAATGGTCTGGCAAAGGAAAGAATTCCTGAACCTGGGTTCTTTGGTCCTGTTGTAGAATGGTACAATTACAGTTTCAAACAAGTTTTTAGAGCCCTCTCCGTAGTTTATTCCACAAAACACGTTTTATGACGCAATATCCTGACAAAGATAGAATTAAATAAATAACAAAATTCCGATTATAAAATAGTATATTCATAACTTTAAAACTTTCGCGTTTCGTGATTATAAACATTAACCCCCTTACTCATAAGCGCCTCTAAAATTATAGTCAATTGATTAGCTTAAATTCTTACGGTTTTGTTTGGTATAAGGTTGATTTTACTAATAAAAATCACGCTAGACAGTGATTAAATTTAAGAGGCGTTTATAAGTAAGGGGTATATGTAAATGTGAGATTAACGGCATGCTATATTTGCTTGTCGTTTAGGTCGTGGTTCCAAGCTGATTCTGGCGAGTGATTTAGCTTGAGAACACGGCCAGTGTAACCTGTGGCGAAACGTAAAGATAAATAGCCTGCGTTAATACCCCGTTTACATATAATAATAAATAGTCTATGGTTGTTATAAATTTGTTCATTTTATTTTAGCTTAAAAATATAGTTTACTCTGGCACCGTCTTCTTAAAAAGCATAAATAAGAACATAAATATTGGTAGAAAAGTCTATACACTCCTGTGCAAACTCCACAATTGGTACCGATACCTATTTTGCACAATGAATCAGTTGTTAAAGTAGCTAAAAATACTGCATTTTGAACTAAATTCATTTTTAGACTAGATAAAACGAATAAATGTAATTGTTATAAAAATGTAACGTTGCGAATTAAAAATGGTCTTTGAAAACTTTTAGACATACTCCTTAGACTCCCAAAAACAAAGATGACTGGTCAAACTTGTACACAAACCCCACATTTTCATTTTATTAACTATTCGGATAATATTCAAAACAAATAGTACTGATATTGTAGTTCTAAACACCAATAGCTTATTAATTTAGCTTACTATCGAACCAACTTATTTATACCTTGCTGATAATTCGTTTAAAACTTTCATACTTACAAAGTATGTGGATGGATATAGGGGAAGAGGACGACCAAAGAAACCATGGATGGACCCAAGATGGATGGATTGTGTGAAAGACGATATGGCTGCGAAGAGTGTTACTTGTGAGATGACGTCCGATAGATAAGTATGCAAGAAGAAGACATGCTGCGCCGACCCCAAATAAAATTGGGATAAGGGCAGGGGGATTGATGAACAACATTACGTCAATATAATAGATAACAAGTTTCTAGGGAAACTAGTGATTATAAAATAAACCAATTTAGATCTCTCCGTGCGGTGACGGAGTAAGAATACAATATGTCACCACCCCATCACATCCCATGGGTGTCGAAAAACCGACTAAGGGACTATCATCTTAACGAAATAAAATGAAGGAAAACTTGAAATTAAACCCTGTACCAATCCGTCTGGACAGCGTGGTATTAGTAGGCCAAATATACCTCTGTCACGGGCCCGTATAGGCCCGTCCCTGCAGTGGGACATTGATGGGCTGTTATGAACCAATTTAGATCTTATTGCGTTTGTACGTCATACATGTCTTTATAAAAAATAAAAAAAAAAATACAATAATAAGCTTTAGTTGATTCGATAGTACATAGGTCTAAGGAAATCTGTAAGAATTGTTAACTATACATCAATATACCTATATAAAAATAATAAAATAACAGATTTAAATAAACTGATAAGTTTTGACTCATTTAATACATATTTCAATTAATACTGGTTGAAAAAGTATCAAAGTGGGTATAAAAATGTATTTATAAATAAAAATATTTTATATTACATCACTGCAAAACTGCAATGTTTTGTACAGAACGCGCCATCTAATGAGACCGGCTTGAAGTTGTTGCAAATGTTGTGTAGATATCATTTGTTATACTGAATGTCGGGAAGCGGGTGATTTATTTGTACCTGTACATGCGCAATCTTCCCAGATAGCTAATTTCAAGGCGGCCGTGTTAAATTGCGCATACTGTACTTTTATTTTTTCATTATGTTTACATTTTATACAAATATTAACTTACATTATATTGCATTTTGATTTGAAATTAGTACAAATAGATTAAACCGCAGTTACTGAAAAACTAATTAACGTAAAAAAAGGCTAAACAATGCAAACCATTTCTGTAGACAACTGAAACGCGTTGACAAATTCAACTAAAGGCGACTTCTCGTAAGGACCATAGTTTATAATTAAAATATCAAACTCTGGCCTCTATGATTATCATTTAGAGTTGTACCATTGGTATCGTATTTTTTGCAACAATCTATTGCTATTTTACCTATTTTATTAAATATCAGCATAATTATAAAAAAAATACAAATAATATTTTATACAATATAAAATGTATGAAAAGTTTTTGTCCATATAAAAAAAACATTCCGATTGATTAGTTTAAAAATTGATTCAAGAAGTATTACAAAACATTTAAAAAAAACACAACATGACCAGAACCTATTTGTACTAATTAGATAACAATTTTGAAAATACAACAATTTAAAAAAAAAATCACACACCTGTGACGTCACGACACTGGCGCCATCTATTTAGTTCACACATAAACACAACAAGTATTAGTTCACTCCAGTCCGAATAACCAGTTGATTCCCTGAGCCAGGAATAGAATGAGGGGCTGCCACGCCACCAGCCATCTGATCCAGTCCAGGAGCTGCCCGTACAGGATGTGGGGACGGTCCCAACTGGACAAGTGTTAAGGAGTTCATATTTATATGATTGATGTACTAGAAATTAGATTTTGATGGGAAAAATGTCCCATTACAGTGACAGGCATTTGCCAGTGACAACCACAGCAAAACGGAATAGTTTACGATTTTGTGCCAGGTTTTTTTTAAAGACTACTCTACCGTACGTCATATACGTCAATTTAACGGACACACAGAACACCCAGACTCAGGCCATTAATTTGTGGATCACACAAAGAACAGTCCTGTCAAAGAACTTAAAGATAGTATCATAACAGCCTATTAATGTGACGTGACGGAGGGATACTTGGCCTACTAATACCACGCTGGCCAGACGGATTGTTATAAGGTTTAATTTCAAATTTTCCTTCTTTTTATTTATTAAAGATAGTCCCTTAGTCGGTTATTACGACATCCATGGAATGAGACATATTGTATTTTTACTCCGTCACCACACGGATTATGAAAGATATAATGTAAGTAGAATGTGTAAAGGATACGGGTTGGTAAACATCCTCTTGAGGTCGACCTTCTCCTTGCAGTAGGGGCAGGTCTGTCTCTTGCCCACGATGCACCAGCCTCGTATGCAGAACTCGTGGAACACGTGCCCACATGGCAGCTTGTATGTGTTCTCTGTAAACGTTAACACATTATTTATTCATTTGATCCATCGGCTAATTAGTAATGTTTGGAATATGCGTAATATATAGTTTTTGACAATTATAGCTATCACAATATCGTCTAAATACTCCAAGAAAAGATGGAAGATATTTTTTAAATATTTCTCACACTTTCACACAACGCCATCTAGTCCCAAACTAAGCACAGCTTGTACTATGGGTACTAGACAGCGGATAAACGGACATAAATATCTTTTTTTTGTAAATACATACATATCATACATAGAAAACACTCTGACCAATGCAAACAATCATGTTCATGCACACAAAGATTGGCATTGAGCCCTAAGACTCAGATGATAACGCGATATCTATAGACGTTATTTACCATCAATTTTCCATGCATGAGGTCGCGGGATCGAATCCCACGCAGGATAAATATTTGTATGATATGATACACAACATTTGAAAAAAAAAAGTTTTTATTTGTTGTTTTTGTTCATTAATTGGCTCCGGAACATCATACAGAAACATGCTAGTACGATACAACTACATATAGAAATCAATATTTGTTGACAGCATGTTTTGCCGAATCATAGTTACATTGTATGTTTCGGCGAAACATGTTGTCTACGAATAATTACTTCTATTAGCCGTACTTTTTTATATAGTCTTATCGTACAACCGTGTTTCTGTTTGATGTTCCACACACTGTCCCCGTAAAGAGAAAGAAATAACAAAACTAAGTTATTACATTTGCAATGTTAAACGTAGCTAATTAAGGAAGAAATTTTTTACTGTAAATAGCTGTTGGTGAACCTAATCTATACTAATATTATAAAGAGGTAAAGTTTGTGTGTTTGTGACGTTGTAGGGGGTAATATCTGGATCTACTGAACCGATTTAAAAAAATATTTCTGTGTTGAATAGTCCATTAATCGGGGAGTTTCATAGGCTATATAGTATCACGCTAGGACGAAGGACGCGTTATTTTCGCTGCCCAACGAAGTGGGCACGGGTAAGCCAGTAATAAATAAATAAACTTTTGAAATATTTCACATACCTAGGACTCCTTCTTCGTTGACGTCCACAAGCAGCTGGTTCCCGCACACAGCACACACATTCGTCTCCAACTGTCGCGTCGGTATTCCCTCCTTAGTGTAATACTACAACATATTACATAACTATTAGTCACTACTCATTTTAGTCATTTACCCCCTTACTCATAAACGCCTATTAAATTTTAGTCAATTGATTAGCTTAAATTCTTACGGTTTTGTTTGGTATAAGGTTGGTTTTCCTAATAGAAATCTCGCTATACAGTGATTAAATTTAAGAGGCGTTTATGAGTAAGGGGGTTAATTTCATTTAAAAGAATCACCACACTTATTTCTGTTTAGTTCAATTATCCATGTGTTATACTCATCATTTTTATATGGTATACAATGGTTGCAGCACTTTATACAGTTACAATTACAGAGACGTCTAAAAAATGCTGCTTTAGAGTTTGTTTCGCCGCTTCTTCTCTACTAGCGCCTTGGAAGCGGTGGTAAAGTTTGAAAACTTGTAATATGTAAACTTAGACTAAGTAGTTTTAAACTGACGTCAATAAGTTGTTATTTTGTAACATTATGTTGAAAAATAAAGAAATTGATACATGTAAACCTTGTATATGGTATCAAATTATGCATGCATTGGGACCAGTTCGGTAAAGCATTTAGTTTGTCCTCGAAGGAGAATTAAATACTGCTATAGAAGCTGCCTCGATGGCAAAGCGGTCGAAAAGCGGCTGTCGCGCTCGAGGCCCCAGGTTCGAATACCACGCAAGATAATTGTCCAAGTCTGGATATTTTTTGTCTCCATTGATGTTAGTAAAGTCCCCGCGACACAGACCATGAAGCCTTGTGCGGGAAAATTCTTTGAAACTAATGTCAATTCTCGTAGCTAAAATTCGGTTAAGTTAACTTTTAGTTGTCAAATTGTCACACTTTAAATAAAACTTTAACGCGATCACAAAAGATTACAATTGCAATAGCAAAAACATGACAACATAAAGTTAAGTTAACCGAATTTTAGCTACGAGAATTGACATGCTAAATAAAAAGAAATAACTTTCAGAAATAACTTTTCATAACTTACCCCAATATTGGCGGCCATTTTATCTGTACAGTACTCAGCGACATCCCTCCCGAGTACTCCGAAGTAGAGTCCATAGAAGAGTAGCATGAGTGCCACGTCCATCCACTGCTGGGGCTTGTGACCGAACGCGAGGTTCAAACCGAAGAACGTCAGCATCATGAGAATATAACCCACTATGCCCATGAAGCAACTCACTTTGTATATTAGGTAGAACCATTTGTATACCAGTCTGGAAATATGTTAATATTTTAATGTTAATTAAATGTAAACAAATTATAATTCCGTGTGGTGACGAAGTAAGAATACATTGTGTCACCACCCAATCTCATCTCATGGGTGTCGTAAAAACTATGGACATGGACTATCCGTGAATCTTATCTTTACTTCATAATAAAAAGAAGGAAAACTTGAAATTAATCACCAATTCGTTTGGCCTGCATGGTATTAGTAGGTCAAGTATCCCTCCGTCACGGGAAGAGGCCCGTCCCTGCAGTGGGACATTAATGGGCTGTTATGATGATGATGAAATTATAGTAATTTATTTATTTAATAAACAATACAAGCTCTCAGTGTTACACCAAAACGCTTATATTTATGCTATGTCACAGGTGGATCTTTATGTACCAAGTAACATGTATTAGTTTATAACTACAGCTCGAGCAACCTTACTCGGCCGGCATGAAGTAACCTTTAGAGATGTTCGCGCAATTCTGATGTGTAAGCTATATTATTGCAAAGTTTCATAAAAATCCACTCAGCAATTTTTACATACAGCACATTCATACTTACAAACTTTTAAGTTTATAATAAAAATAGGATAAATTTCATTGTATTTTGATAAAAAATATATTACCTAGGAGTAGTAGCAGACATAGGTCTGAGAGTAGATTTCCTAATGACCAACGCAGTGAGCATTGTGAATATACTCCAAACTGTTATGAACCTCCACCAGTGGTTCTTGAGACTCATCGCTACTGGTATCGACCACATTGCCATCATTGTGAAGAACTAAAATACATACACAATATTATTGTATATTTTTATACAAAAAATAAAAGACAAGATAGTAATATTCGGCCTAAGTCCAGCAGTGGACGTCCATTTCCAGGCCTCTTAACTCCTCCTTTAACTCGTTCTCTGTCCCGTGGATCATGTGATAAATTTACATTTTTTTTTACCTTTTCATACAACGCCATTTAGTCCCGAACTAAGCAGAGCTTTCTACTATGGGTATTTGACAACAGATAAACATACTTAAATACTTTTTTTTGTAATTTCAGACATATTATACATAGAAAACACTCAGACCAATGCAAACTATCATGTTCATGCACACAAAGATTTGCATTGGGCGGGAATCGAACCCGAGATCTCTGCGTAGCAGTCATGTTAAATAACAACTACGCCACAGAGGTCGTCACATTGATTTACTATTGTTTCTACTGGCGGGACAGGCAATCAGTTAAGCTTGTATAGTTTTCTCTGGAGCTGTAAGTACAAGGCGACGTTAGGTAAGAGTAATACTGCCTTGATCGAGTCTGCACAAGTACGTAAAATTGCTATAATGTGTAGGTAAATTGTTTTGATGACTTTGCCTCATGAACAACGTCGTATTTTTTAATTCCATGCACGATAATTACTTGGGAGACCCAATAATTAATACCTGAGCCTGGATGTTCTTTGTGTGTTTTAATTTAAAGTCCCCATAAAACAGGTATCCTTAGTACAGGAGTTGTCTAAATTAAAAAAGGAAAATAGATTTCTAAAACAAAACTCACAGCATATGATCTATAATGTCGCTTCTTCCACTCCATGACGACTATTTGTGCTATGACGAGAGTGACTATTAGTATCATCACCATAGTCGTATGCATCGACTCATGACCGCGGTGTAGCTCGTGAAGTTTCTGGTGGTCATACCTGGAACATTAAAATTGTTATTTCATCATAACAGCCCATTAATGTCCCACTGCAGGGACGGGCCTCCTCCCGGGACGGAGGGATACTTGGCCTACTAATATCACGCTGGCCAGACGGATTGGTATAGGGTTTAATTTCAAGATTTCCTTCTTTTTGTTTCGTAAAGATAATATTCACGGGTAGTCCCTTAGTCGTTTTTTACGACACCCATGGGATGAGATGGGGTGGTGACATATTGTATTGTTACACCGTCACCACACGGAAGTATTTAATTTGAGTGTCAGTCTTTATCATCACACAGCTGGGCAAGCCTTTCTCTCTGACTACATAATGTTTCGGTCCATTGCATTGAATTCGGACAGGTTTGCCTAGTAATAATGCCTATACCCCTTCCAGCGTAAGTTTAGCTTTTTGACAGTTCACGTCCATGAAGTTTCGTAATACTTCTGAGTATTTTTCGAACAAATTATATTGTATTTCATGGACGTACCCATGTTTTTTTCAGTTACCATGGTTACTTAGTGATGGACACTCATAACGATTACCACCATTATGAAACAAATTACAAATAATCGGAAAAAATAAATGCTATGAATAAACCGGAACTCTTCATAATAGGTTTATAAAATGTAATATGATATTTTAGATTACCTATAACCCGCGAATGTGTCACGATAAATTATGTATTTTAAATAATACCTAAGCTAACTATAATTTTATTATTTTAAGCTATAGGCTAATTCTCTTAACATAGAAGAAAGAAACACTAATAAAATGATAATGTAAGTTGATGTAAGGATCCAAATGTGTAAAATAAAGTAATTTGAAAAATCGCGAAATCGCTTACAATCGAATGGCATTACATTCGAGATACTGCTGAACGTCACTAACGTCAATCTGTCAAATGTCGTTAAATATAGTGGAAAGGGTATAGCAATAACTACGGCATTTTATTTTATGGCAATATTTTTTATTATCAAATTGCCAATGAAGGCAAGTGTTTTTGTGTGCTATCTAGCTCATCTCGCCACCTCTAACTTACGTGGTCTGCGAATGTTTGTGTAGTGACACTCATAACAGCCTATTAAAGTCCCACAGCAGGGACGGGCCTCCTAAATAAATTCATTCATTCATTCATGACAGAGGGATACGTGGCCTACTAATACCAAGCTGGCCAGACGGATTGGTATAGGGTTTAATCTCAAGTTTTCCTTATTTTTATATCGTAAAAACAAAGTTCACGGATCTCCGTGAGGTGACGGAGTAAGAATACAATATGTCACCACCACATCTCATCAGATGGGTGTCGTAAAAACCGACTAAGGGACTATCTGTGTAGTGACACTAATCTCATTGAATATCATTAAGTATTATGGACACAGTAAGTATTTTTTTTGTGGAAAAAGCCTTTGGAATGATTTTACATCATTTTTTAATCTATTACACATTATTTGATTAACAATCACACAAAGATTGTATGTATATTATGCATCCATAAGAACTTTGTGAGTAGTTTATCAAAACTCATGAGGTAAAAGGTGCAATTCCAAACATTTTTGATAAATAGTAACTAGGTTTTTGGAGAAATAAATAAATTATGTGTTACTAATAGTAAGTAATTTTTATTTAAGTCCATAAAAAACTTTTGCATGTTTACATAGTAATATTTTTAGGTTCATAATTAATATGCAAGTTTTATTGGCAAAGTGTACAGTAACTAACAGCTTTATAGTTATGGCTGTTGCCAATATTACGATGTAAAGATAACACTCGTTTATCAAGGTAATAATACTCCTAGCACACAATTTGTGAATAGGTAACATAGAAATAAAAAAAACCTAAAACATGCACTGCCATTAGGAGAAGCTTAGATGAAAATAAAAATTAAGCCAAAAGGCTAAGCATCAGCTAGAGGATTTTAAAATGCATGAGAATTTAATTTGACAATTGAGAAAGTATTTTATCGTAAAATACAGGTAGAATAGAATAAATTAGCATATAAATCTCATGGAATGAGGATCATCATCATAACAGCCCACTAATGTCCCACTGCAGAAACGGGCTTCCTCCTGTGACGGAAGGATACTTGGCCTACTAATACCACACTGGCTAAACGGATTGGTATAGGGTTTAATTTCAAGTTTTCCTTCTTTTTATTTCGTAAAGATAATATTTACGGATAATTCCTTAGTCGGTTTTTACGACACCCATGGGATAAGATGGGATAGTGACACACTGTATTCTTACTCCGTCACCACACGGAGAATGGGATAAATATTGGAATGGGGATAACAGAATAAGGGAAAATCTGCAAATGTTATCAGAAGGAAAACTGTATACAAATTTATTTTAAGGCTTTATGTGAAGTTTATTGTCTTACTGCTGTAGGGTATGAGTAGCCCAAGTCTCCCTTCATCACAGAGGCCTGTAAAAAGCCATTGTAATAATAACTACCACTATAAACTATGTATAAGAAACCTTTAATTAGGATTTAATGGAAATAACCGGACTACCAATATAACCTTATTCATACATGCAATAGGAAGAAATTATTTGGAATTAAATTCTTGGAAGTGATAAGTAACCACAATAAAACTTGAATTGTTCTTACAATGTTAATGTAACAGATAACATCTGCCTTTAAAATAATTAAACTTATTGCAGATAATCAATTCCTAGATTATCATGAACATTAACATATCTTTCTATCTATGTATGTTTTAACTGTAAAAATAACAACACTGAGTAATGGAACTGATAGGGCAGATAGTAGTTTTATTAAATCGTAATCTTATCATCACAGAAATATATCTCATTGCAATATGTCCCTCTGCATGAACTGTTTATTAAACACCGATGATTTGTTCATATCTCTTGATACAAGCTCTGCTTAGTTCGGGACTAGGAGGTGGTGTGTGAAAGTATGAGGAATATTATCTTATCTTATTTGTACACAGTATCATAAGATACATACTCATACATTGTATTCTTTTAGAAAACTATTATTTTGAAATTGTTTTAAGATCTCTTTAGTCCTAAGAAACCATATTGTTGGTGGCCGCCGTACAGGCTTTGCCTAGTGCGGTTGTCATTGTAAATTATTTGTAAAAACTGGACAGCCTAATAAAGTTTTAATTTATTAATTTAAAACAGAGCAAGTAGTAGTCTGTAGTCATTACTAATATTTTATACTATTAGTTTATAGCTTTTTTCAATCTTGTAAGAATCCTCTATAAATAATTTCACTTGTTGTTTTCTGTTACATCCCACTAAAGCATATGTGACCTTTCTTGGGGGCTGACTTAATGTTTTCCATTTTAACAACACCTTACACTATATGCCCTGTATCCATATGTTGGGACCTGCCCACTTAAGACTACTAGAATTAAAGTTATTATGATTGAAAAAAAAATTGGCAGTGATAAGTTTCATCATTCTTTCTTACTATGAGTAAACAAGAACAGTTAAATTCTTAACCAGCTTAAATCAAATGACAATATAAAATTTGTAAATAAAATACTAATTAAAAAACTAGTTACTGTAGTGTCCTTGTAGTTCAGTTTATATTTGTAAATTAAATATTATTACCTGTTTATAATTTTCAAAGTTAATTAATTGAATTTCAAGGTTTATCTTTGCACTAGCACTGTTAAATAGCGATAAGTTTAAGATGAGACCG
Source organism: Schrankia costaestrigalis (assembly GCA_905475405.1). NCBI lineage: Eukaryota > Metazoa > Arthropoda > Insecta > Lepidoptera > Erebidae > Schrankia > Schrankia costaestrigalis. The sequence continues at coordinate 12,073,960 of FR997851.1, forward strand.
CGAAACATATTTAGCAATTAATGGTAAATGTATATCTTACCTCAACTTTTCTTCTGACGTCAACTCCTCGTAAGTCTAGACAGGAATACAAATAAATAATTATTACTAAGTAAAAAGAGCAACTAATTCTTGATAATAAAATATTATAAGTTTTACCTTATTAGGGTCGACTGGTTTATGGAGATCCATTATTATGAATTACTTCCTATATTTACTACAAAATACTTAGCATTAAGAAATAATCATAAGTGAATTAATTCAATTAAATAACTAATTATCTCTAACCCCCGTTCCAAAGAGTTAAACGAAAGATGCCGGAATAATTCGCGTTCCAAAACAATTTTCGTCGAGAATACAATATTGTAATTTTATAAATCTCCTGTCTTTGTTTAATTTATCGTTTGCACATACTCCCCTCTCTGTTTACCATGCTAAAGATATGAATCAACATTCTACCCGGAAATTTAATTGATTTGTCAAAATGACAGTATGTCACGACAACAGTCGGTTTTCCGTAAGTTACAAAAGGTAACGTTCAACGTTAAGGAAAATAATTTTGATCAAAGACGTCGAAAATAGCAACGTTATATTACTTGAACTCTAAGAGCATGTTATACATGGTGGAACAATATACACAGCTTACAAAGCTACTAGGCTTCTTTTACATTCATCATATCTCTATATCACTCGTCGTTCCCTTGTCCCCATTATGTCACAGCAAGTGTTTCTTAGATACCAGACTGACGGACGCACGTTACCTTATACCTTTGTGCTGTACAATATTACTTTTAGTAATTTCCTATCGTACATTCCCTGCATGTATGCAAACCACCTCAGCATACTTTTCTGGATCCTCGTCACTACTCGTCGCTACATCTTTGACATCCCATCTTGGCATTAGTAACAATGACGTGTGTTATTTACTTTTTTTTTGTAGGATAGGTAGTGCTTTAATTTTTCTAGGAATTCTATCTCAACTTAATTTAAAAAAAAAAGTCATTTCCCGCACTATAGGCCGACCGTTTATCTCAGTCCCCGCCTGCGGTATGAAAGGGACGAGGGGGCGGGGTAGCGGTGTCCGTTATGGTAGCGTACACAAGAGCTATATCGAGTTGGTTACTATGCTCTAATAGTAACCAACTATACTATAATCAAATAATGTAATATTATTGTTATTTTTGGAGTAATGTAATAGTAACCAGCTATACTATAATCAAATAATGTAATATTATTGTTATTTTTGGAGTAATGTGACAGCCACGATAGTTATATTCTATATTTTATTCCTGACTATAAATTTAAAGAAATATGATGTCGTGTTATACACTGACTAAAGACTAAGATGAGAAATAAGTACTACGAATCAAAGACAATTACTTAAAATTCTCATGCGAAAATGAAACGGCCATGTTTGTTTTAAATAAAATATTTATCAAATTAAAAACTATTTAAAGTGATCAGAATGTGTTAGACAAAACTCTATTGCCTTTTCTAACGACTTTGTAGACAACATTTTGCATTATTGATCCTATTCACGAATTACGATTTTTTTCAATTGACGGTGCTGGTTAGCCCCATAAACGCCCATAAGTTATGGAAAGCTTTAATCAGTTACTAAATAGGTATATTAAAACGTTTGAACGTGACACAGGTATTTTAAAATATATTTATTTAAATATGATAAAAATAGTTATTTAATATTTGTTTAATTTTTAAACCAATCCATAAACAATCAACAACTTTATGTCAAACCCCGGACTCATAAACGCAACTTAAATTTTAGTCAATTGATAAGCTTAAATTTTTACGGTTTTGTTTGGCTTAAGGTTGGTTTTGCTAACAAAAAACTCGCTAAACAGTGATTAAATTTTAGAGATTTTTATAAGTAAGGGGGTTAATGTCGAAGTCATATAATAATATAATCTGTAATTCATGGCCGCCATTCCATTAGCTTATGTATTATCGTATTTCGTTGGCTGACACCGACTCCAAAAATAACAATAATATTACATAATTTGTAATAATTTGATTATTTTTTAAAGAATCTACAAATATTTTGAATAAGAATGTTTTGAAAAAAATAACATTTCATTTAGTTACTTAAATAAGTTTTTGTTTAATTTGTGTAGTTTTAAGATATTATATTGCTATAATTTGCATATCCGATGTGGATAGACTGTTGAGAATAATGTATTCATACACTAACACCTGATATACACAGTTTTGCAATACATCTTTGTCTTTAATAAATATATTTGTTATTATACGAATGGCTGATTTAAACTATAAATATAATTATAACTAAAGTATTAGAAAATATTTACAAATAATAACAATTGTACAATCATTAATTATATATATTAAATCACAGTATAATCACATTACAATAATCACAGTTTACATTAAAACAGGTATGATTTAAACATATTAATTTGTAAGAATCAATCTTAGAAAATATTTACAGATAATAAGAACAATAATAAGAGCTTTTTTTATTTTTACACGCTACCATAACGGACACTTAGTCAGTATGTCAGTATGACACTAGTGCAGTATGCTAGTCCGTCTTCTATACAATTTACAAATGTCAAAGATGGTGGCGTCATCTTGGCTCTAAAACTAGTACTTTCTTAGAAAAAATTATGCAATCTAAATTATTACACAATTTAAAGCCTGACCAGAAAAATAAAACAACCTCTTCAGGTATTTCGATTGCTTTAGGGTATAATTTTAATTTTTCCTTCTTTTTATTTCATAAAAATAAGCTAGCTAAAAATTAGAGGTGTGTTGTGATGTAATGTAGTTCGGGTCACAGTATCTGAGATGGCGCCGTTTTGGCAAAAAATCAAGAGATAGCTCTCTCCTTTGTCCTCGCCCCCCGCGCACCTCTATTACCGCAGGCGGGGTCTGAGTTAAACGGTCGGCCTATAGTAAGGAGCACCGATCACGACCGAAGTCAAACTGTAACTGACTGGCGTCTCCCTCCGGCGCGCCCCACCTAGGCTCCGTTGTAGCACATAGCTACACAACACACGTCATTGCGACAGTGTTGCCTCTACCGGCATTCGTGCTGCGCTTTGTTTATAAACCAAATTAAGTACTGTTTTCGACATATCTAATGTACTCTGTGGGGTGACCCTTCAGCTCCACTGATCAATTGATCAATCATTGTTAAAAAAAATTATTACGCACCTTATTAATTCAGGGGTAAAATATATTTTTTTGGCATATTTTAAATCAGTTTTATGCACTTAGTTGACGCCCTCGTTGATCCATCCAACTGACCCATGATGATTATTTTATATAATCATTAAAACAATATAAAACTCATCGGAGCGATTCAGGTTTTTTCTAATATTAATAACAATTAATATTTATTATTAATAAATATTAATTGTTATTAATTATTCTTAGTCTGTCTTCGTAAGCTCGACTGCTATCGGAGCAGCTGATGATCGCGTAACCGTTATCAGTGAAGAGAAAACTATTATTGTTAAGATTTTCGGCCAGGATAAACGGACTCGCTGAACTAAATTGTAAAGAACTTTCCCCTAAATATTGGTCCCCATTGTTGGTAAATGTAAGGTTAGATTACAAATCTAAATAAACAACAGACTATTATAACATCTATTTGAATTTAAGAGATTGTTTATAGAAAGAGACTGTGGGAGTGCAAATTTCCTTTGCACCTATTCTTGTTGTTTTGATAAAATGTTTAACTTGCTGTCAAAGTGACGTAAACTACTAAACATTACGGGATCCCAAATATTAAAATATTTTATTTTGATTCTCTCTCAGTAATGATTAATCAAGTTAATAATGTAAAGTAATTAGGTATAATGATTGCGTGGTGATGTATATTGGTGCCTGCAAGCTATTGCGCTGACTAAGACTCGGAATGCCAAATAAAGGTAAAGGAATACGAAAAATTCCTTAGATTGTACGCATGAAAACAGTAATTTACTTTCATGATATCTGTATAATAATTCGTATGGATGCTGAAAGCGTGTTCAAAGCTAAGTTATCAAGTGTTTCGCCTTCTCTATAACTACCAAAGTACTCTACATTGCAGCACATTCAATTAATAAACCCTACTTAAGCTCAAAATGAAGTAGTTTATTAGAATTCCAAAAATCTCATTACCATCCATTCCTTTTCCAGACCCCTACCCTTCAAACACACCTGAGACTCGGTGTTGTAGTTGCATGTTGGCTGATCATGTTACCCATACCTAAATCCAGATAAAGACCACAGATAAAAACAACTAGAGCAAGTGTTTATGTTTGCTGAGTTGGTTGACAAAGACGGTATGTGAAAGATTGTCTTTTGTTAAGAAGGTCGCAATTTACATTGAACTTCTTTTTGATAATTCTCTGTGTTTCTTAGCAACAGTTTGTTATTGTCACCTTTGATATAAAACTATTGTCGTATAATATACACGTTTTACCTTACTAATTGTGTTATTTCTTAAAGTGGTAGCAGATATCATGGAAAAAGCAATAGTAAGTGCTGCAAAAGTTCAAATAGGAAAATTAGATCCTAAAAATTATAAAATTTGGAGATATAAAATTCAAATAGTGCTCAAGGCAATGCCGGGATGTCTGGAAATTCTTGATGGTAAGAAAACCAAACCAACCATGGCGCCAACAGCTACAGCTACAGAAAAGGCTGATTTTGTAAAAGATCTTCAAAGTTTTGAAACATTGAACAGTGCAATTTTAATATTACTTACGACAAATATGTCCGATAATATCTTACAACAATTTTTGCGTTTTGAATCTGCAAAAGAACTGTGGAATGAATTAGAGCGTATTTATGGAGGCTGTTGTGTAGATAAAACATACGACTTATGCCTAAAATTCTTCAGCTATCAAAAGGACAAAGATCACGACATTATAACTCATGTGTCAATTTTAAAGAATATTTGGAGTGATTTGTGTTTAGAGCTACAAAGCGAAGCAAAATTACCAGATATCCTTTTAATATGCAAAATTCTAGACACTTTACCCTCAGAATATCTTGGATTTAAGTCTAGTTGGCTGTTGATTTCTAAAAAGGAACGTTCAATTGAAAACCTAACTAGTCAGTTATGCGCACATGAAAGAGTTTTGCGTCAGAATGATGAGACTTTCAAAGACGGAGAAACAAGCGCTGCAGAAGCATTATACGCAAAGATGGAGAAGAATAAGAAAAGGAATTTTACTAAGGAGCTAAAGTGCAATTATTGCAAAGAAAAGGGCCATAGGGTCAGAAATTGTAAAAAGTGGATTCAGGATGGCAGACCACCTAAGGAATCAAACACTGTGAACATGAATCTGACAGTCCTGACATTACATTTGGCAGAAGGTTTTGGCGAAACTAAAGATGTTGAAAACTGGTACGTTGACAATGGAGCAACCAGCCATGTTACCAATAGAGGAGATTTGTTTCAAAGCTTTACCTACTTCAAAAGCCAGCACACAGTGACCGGCGCGAATGGCCAATGTATAGAAGCTCTGGGCACTGGTAATATCCTTGCGGAGGCTGATGTGAACGGCAAATTAGAGCCGATTCTGTTGAAAGATGTATGGTATGTACCCAACATTAGCAGAAACTTATACTCAGTCCTTGCCACCCATGATAGATCGGATAAAAGTTTTTTCGAATCCACTACACTGAAATGTACTCTGAAAGTAGATGGACAAATAAAAGTCATTGGCACTCGTGAAAAGTTTGGAGGATTATTTAAACTTAAAATGAGATGTCTGAAACCAACTGTGCAAGTGAACCAGTTGTGTACAACTACAAATCTGTTACAACTATATCATGAAAGATTCGGACACCAAAATAAGAGACATGTGAAGAAGTTGATTGAAAGGGAGTTCAACATTAAAGCGGAAGTAACCAATGAACTATGTGAAGGTTGCATATATGGTAAATCTCACAGACTGAAATTTGGAACCAGAGAGAAAGCAACACACGCTGGAGAATTGGTATACGCTGATGTCTGTGGCCCCTTCCCGTACTCCATTTCGAAGTTTCGATATTTTGTCTTGTTCAAAGATGACTATACAAGGTACAGATTTGTTTATTTTATGAGAGAGAAAGCTGAAGTACATGCGAAGCTGTCGCTCATGCTGTCTGAAGTGAAAGCAGCCGGCATCACAATGCAGGTATTGCTAAGCGACAATGGCGGCGAGTTTGACAACGGCAAAGTACATGAGATTCTCAGGAAGGAAGGCATTAAGCAGCGGCTAACGATGCCATACACTCCACAGCAGAATCCTACAGAAAGGGAAAACAGGACAGTTGTGGAAATGGCACGAAGTTTAATGCATGCACATGCCAATATTCCTACAGGATTATGGGCTAAAATGGTTTCAACAGCGGTGTATATTTTAAACAGAACAGGCGTTACCAGTGTTGATAAAAAATCACCGTATGAACTATGGCACCATAAAAAGCCTAGACTAAGTCACTTCAGAATAATTGGATCATACTGTTATCCACATGTTCCCAAACAAAGAAGAAAAAAATTGGACAAAAAGGCGAAAAAGGGAATATTAATCGGCTACGACAATGATGACGGCTATCGTATATGGCACAGCGATAGTTTCAAGCTTATACGATCGAGAGATGTCATCTTTGATGAGACACCCTTGGTAAATTTGGAGACCAAACAACCTGATGCATTAAGAAGCAACAGCAATGGGAATAAAACGCCTATTAGCCAATTCTTTAATTTCGGATTGCCTTCATGCGAAAGTTGTGATGACGTAAGCAATAACCAACAGAGTTCATCCAATGATGATAGACATTTAACTGAACCATCGTCTACTTGTGATGAATCTGCAGGTGAAGACCAACTGTCTGCAACTAATTCATTAGAGGCAGAGGTAGAGCATGATGTTTATGCGCCACCAAACGAACCAGAAGAGGACGACGTAATAGAATCAGATAAAGATGGACAAGCAACAGAACAGCGTGTTAACTCACCACTGTCTGAATCTGAAATTGAGGCCGAAGGCAGGATGACGTTGCGAGATCGCTCAAATCTAAAGCCTCCAGCTCGATACAAAGATTTTGTCTGTAACGTTCGTTTCAATGTTAATTCGGTTTGCGACAGGCCCCTTGTAGAACCCAATACATTCAAAGAAGCAATGATGTCAATGGATCGTGATGAATGGCGCAAAGCAATGGACAATGAGATCAATTCACTGAATGAAAATGAAACATGGAAAATGGTAGACTTACCCAAAGGAAGAAAAGCTATTCCATGTAAATGGATCTATCGTTTCAAAACCAACCCGGATGGATCTATTGATAAATACAAAGCTCGTCTTGTTATCAAAGGCTACTCGCAGAAGAAAGGTATAGACTACTACGAGACATTTAGTCCAGTTGCAAAGACTAGCACTATAAGAGCCGTACTCAGCATTGCTGCACAGGAAAATCTTTCACTTTCCCAGTTCGATGTCTCAACCGCATTTTTGTACGGGACATTAAAAGAAGAGATTTATATGAAACCTCCTGAGGGATACTCAGACAATAATGGAAAGGTTTGCAAGCTTACTCGGAGTCTCTATGGGCTAAAACAAGCTCCGCGTTGCTGGAACACCACAATAACTGAGCATATTCTAAAACTTGGCTTCAATCAAAGTGACAGCGATCCCTGCTTGTTCAAACGAGAACAGGGAAAACACAAGCTGATACTAGCTTTATATGTCGATGACGGTCTTATTGCCTCTACAAGTTTAGAAGAAACGGAAAAGTTTTTAAATGAGATGAAGCAACGTTTTAAAATAACGACAAAACCATGTACCTATTTTCTTGGAATAGAAATAGAACGGAAAGCAGATGGGTCGATTAGAATTGATCAGAAAGGTTACGCAAAACAATTATTAGAACGATTTGGCATGCAGGACTGCAAAGCAGCTGCAACACCAATTGTAAAGGATGCTGTGCCACTCGCTGACATCAATGAAGCCCATGTTTTTCCTTACCGTCAAGCTGTTGGAGCACTCTCTTACCTGATGGTAGGCACAAGACCGGACATTGCGTTCGCTGTCGGAATGGTGTCACGAAAACTTGATAATCCAACACCTGAAGACGTAGTAAGAGTCAAGCGAATCCTACGCTATATTAAAGGCACCGTTAATTACGCTATTGTATATAAGCCTTCCACTGCACTAAAAGGTATAAAGTGCTACAGTGACGCTGACCATGGAGGTGATTGCTCCACTGGACGCTCAACCAGCGGCATGATTTGCCTTTATGCCAACGGTGCCATAGCATGGCAAAGCAAACGACAGCAGACTGTCGCAATATCGTCTACAGAGGCTGAAATTGTCGCGGCTAGTGAGGCTGCAAGGGAAGTCATTTGGATAACCCGAATAATTAGCTTTATGCAGACTGGAATAGAAAGGAAAATCCCTCAGCTATTTCTGGATAGTGAATCTGCATTAAGATTGGCTCATGATCCACCATTCGAGACGCATCAAAGAACCAAGCATATTAAGCTGAGACATTTTTTCATCAGACAATGCGTTCTGGAAAATGAGTTGGTTGTAGAGAAAGTTTCTACGAAGCTTCAACTAGCGGATTTCCTCACAAAACCACTATTTAAGCCACGGCTCCAAGATCTCTGTAAATTAGCTGGAGCCTCTGTATCTGATGCAGCATAGCACAACAGTTGCAGAAAACAGGAGAGTGGATGTTAAGAAGGTCGCAATTTACATTGAACTTCTTTTTGATAATTCTCTGTGTTTCTTAGCAACAGTTTGTTATTGTCACCTTTGATATAAAACTATTGTCGTATAATATACACGTTTTACCTTACTAATTGTGTTATTTCTTGTTCTTTCTTTTGTCTATGTTTAGTGCTAGTGATACTTAGGATAACCATCTCACTACTTAATTAAAAAGTAAAGTCTCCTGAACAGCAGATATCTCATGAATCTCAGATATCTTAATAATTTTTAGACAGTGTCATCTGCAAAATGCTGTAATCGTGTCACACATTAACCCCCTTACTCATAAACGCCTCTTAAATTTAGTCACTGTTTAGCAAGATTTTTATAAGCAAAACCAACCTTATGCCAAACAGAACTGTAAGAATTTAAGCTAATCAATTGACTAAAATTTAAGAGGCGTTTATGAGTAAGGGGGTAAGAGTTCAGTGCCAGAGTAGATTTATATAAAAATAAAGATGGAATGATATTACTACTCTGTAGAACACTGAAAATATAAGGTGACATGAATTCAGTTACACATGTAACTAAGTTTTTCCATGTATGAATGCAGTGTGTTCTTTAGGTGAGCTAGCTTCATCCATCAAATCATGAACATCAAAGACTTAAATTAAATGGTTCTTTTTGTAAAATCGTAATACATATGTTTAGTTAAGATAGAATAGTCTTTTATTGATTATTTATTTTTCATTTTTTGTTAGGATTAATGTACTTATTGACAAATATAATAATTTTCAGAAATGAATCGTGCAGCTATAGTTGAGTCTAAGACAGCTCTATCACCAGTGCAGCATGGCGTCTTTAATAAAACTGTGGCCGCTACCGTCAAGACTGTTGTCAATAAGGTATGTTAGTCTTACATGTTATAATCAAATCATAATTTATTTTAAACTTTCGCGATTTGTATACAACATACAATTTTTAATGCAGTATTTAAGTTAGCCGGCTTGAAGTTGCTGCAGTGGGCTGCGCAGTTGCCTGTTATCAAAGTAAATAGTAGGGGGCGTGGGGAGGGGGTGTTTTATTAGTTCCTGACATGCGCAAACCTTTCTGATAGCTAAATTTTGGCTAACCGAGTTTGTTGGTGTTTATTGTACAAATGTAGATAAACGGTTACTGGTATAATATAAAAAAACTCGGTAGTTTACTGCTAAGGTAAGTCATTTGTGACGAACGAATTCACACTTAGCATACGGCTATTTTGTACACCACAACAGACCATCCATTTTTTAGTGTAATTCAGTTTTCCATCCTGTTCTTCAGTTACTTTACAATGAAATTTGTATTTACACCTTTAATTTATTCATAACAGCCCATTATTGTCCCACTGCAGGGATGGGCCTCTTCCCATGACGCAGGGATACTTGGCCTACTAATACCACGCTGGCCAGACAGATTGGTATAGGGTTTAATTTCAAGTTTTCCTTCTTTTTATTTCGTAAAGATAATATTTACGGATAGTCTCTTAGTCGGTTTTTACGACACCCATGGGATTTAAAAAAATTGTACGCCAAATAGCTTTTATTCAGGTAAATGGGTTATCATGTCATTTGATCTAAAGAACATCCTCTGCTGAACATATTTCTCCTTTAAATACTTACACTCTTTGTCTTGTGCCTCCTTCATCTTGCCTTGCATGCCACCTTTACAAGATAGTCGTTCTGGCTCGTAAGGGGTATGTAATTCTTACCCTGCGCTTTTCGGTAGGGAAAATGGTAAAAGGTAAGGATTTCATCATCATTAGTCAATTGACGTCCACTCCTGGACATATGCCTCCTCCAGATATTGCCATCTTGTGCGGTCCTGTGCCTCCCTCATCCATCGGTTTGCCGCCGCCATAACTAGAAGGGCTGTCCACCGTGTGAGAGGTCTCCTCATCCTGCGTTTTCCGGTACGATAAGGAAGGGTTTAATAAAACAAAATGTCTATACTGCATTATATTTGTTGTACATATCGTCGATGTGCCTTACTAAAGGTTTATTGAACATAGTACCAACGTCTTTAGCGAATACAAAGTCGATGTGATTAAACTTTGGCCAATTACATCCTGGTCTTACTTGCTCTAACCTTCCGATTGACTTGAGCTCGTGGGCGAGACGCATTACTTGCTAGAAAAGATAAAAATACATTAGTAACAAGACCTTTTTTACTAGCTTTAAGTGTCGAAATACAGCGTATTCAACGAATACGACTAATATACATATTTGTACATATGTATAGTGATTATAATCCTTCCGAAGAATCTCGATGCGTGTGTTTTTCGTAATCGATTAAGAACATAAAAGTATATTTTATGTTTTATTCTCTTCAGAACACCATTAGCGCTATCGCTTAATCACTGCTCCATCTATCAGCCTTTTCGCATGATTGTATGTACTATAACAATCATTATCAGCGTTAGCATACATGCCTGTTAAATAGAAACCCCACATATATACTTTATATGTTATGGTATCTGTACCATGACATATAAAGTATACCATGACATGTATAGTATAGCTGTGGAAATTTGGTACACAATCCAAAAGTGCGAAAATCATAACAAAATGCAGTCAGGTGTGTATCGAGTGAGTCTATGAGCCAGCATGTTACTCTTTACTGACAGTGCCCTTACAAATACAGTCATACACCGGTGTCTACATCTACAAAGCAGAAATGAGTGACAGAGGGAGATGTAAATAAGATTAACTTACAGATTTTTCAGTTAGCTGATCGTTTTCACCGTACAGTAATGATACGGGTACTCCAACATTAGATAAATTGTAAGGTTTCGCTGGGTGCATCAGTCCACCGTTCCATGATGTGAAAACACCTGGTAATAGTAAATATATGGTATTATATTTATAAACAGCTCTTTTTAAAGCTTATATCAATTTTTATCTTGGCTTTGTCTGAAATTTCAAGATATATTAACGTCATAAGCAAAATTATTGATTTATTCGATAATTTTAACTCGTAGCTTATCTTCACTCATCTAACAATAACAAATACTTTTCACCGAATTGTCTTAATAATAACAATCAACTAAGAATTAAAATAAAAACAATTGTTAACTCAGCCTTTTCTTCACAATTGAAAATTAACTTACAATCACGAAAATACTCACAATTTAAAAAAGAAAAAAGTTATGAATGAAAGTGGCTGACAAAGAGTTTTTAAATTAAGCGAAGTTTAGGTTGACCGCAAACCAGCTAACCATGTTATCCTATAATATTCAAACCCTGTTCCTTATAGCGCAGTCGTCTTTTAATAATGCTATTATAATATTAATATCTGATACCCTTACCGCTCATGGCGATCTTGCCAAAATGTTGCAACTGTCGCCACGATGCCGGTTGCACCCTATTCATGTATATGGGCATCATGTCCTGAAAGTAATGGGGTAATAAATTAACTGACTGAAAAAGTTATGTGAAAGACAATCATAGGCTGATGTACACCTGTGATTGTCCAATCTCGAATCGTATGTTTAAGATATGAAGGCATAAATAGCCTATTCTGACCGGACTGATTAGGAGTGCTGAATTCAGATAATTTTCTCAAACAACTGCTTGATGATGTATGACAAAGTTTCTGGCCGTGATCAACCAAAAAACCTGTTATATTTTAGCATAAATTGTGACTGCTGTAGAGTTTTTGTAAGCTAGAAGTTTACAATAAAAACATAATTAAGTCGTAAAGCAACATAGATTCAATTGCAGAAAAACACAAGATACTCCAGCCAATGTATTATTAGATCACTAACCCCTTAATACTTCAATTAAATAGGTTTATTCCGTACTTTATTGAAATATTGTTTTAAAGTTTTACAATCAGCAGTTTCAGTACAATTAGTTAAAGCAAATATAAGGAAAACTTACCAAATCGCTTTGTTCGTAATCATCGCCAACAATGGCGAATACAAAGTTAGTGCACAGGTCCGTTTCTGGTTGTTGCATGTTACATAGATACGCGGTTAGGGGCTGCCACATCCCAGGCTGGACTGACAACATTCCTCGGGATTGCATCATGTCCTGGAATTATCGTATTAATACATTTTTAACAAATATATCTGAAATATAATCAGGTTTCTATACGACATGGTGACGAGACGAACAAGGGGCTCGCGTGATAGTAGGTAAGTTCCGATCTAGCTAGTTTCAGTGGCAGAAGAACTTAATACTTTACAGATGTAAACTTAGGCTGCGTTTTCTCTACGCTCGTCATTCTAAGGCACAAGATGTTAGGCCATATAGACCTGTGACTTCACTAGCTACACTATTTATGCTTGGATACGAATTAGGAGCGCAAGCGGGTTTCGTGCACGAGGTCGCTGTATATATTCCCACGCAGGAAAATTCTACTGGATGCTCTTTGTGTCCGTTAAATTGATGTTTGTAAAAGTCCCCGCGACCACCAGGCATGATCCCTAGTGCAGGAATTGTCTTTTTAAAATCAAACAAAAATAAAATGCTTACTGGAATATTAAGAACGTTCAGCAGCAATTCAGACATTTGTCTAATATTATCTAAATAGACAGCCGGAGCTAATGCGACGAATGCAATCATCTTATCATTGTAATCAGGCCTCAGGGACATCATGGTGAAGAAGCTGGTTGTGCCCATGGAGTAACCGATGCACATTATCTTGTCGAGGCCGGTTATGTTGAGCACGCGGTCTATCATCGCCGGAATGTCGTACTCGCCGTGTTCATGGAAACTGGAAACGAAATGCTGATTATAATACATACCGACCGCCTTTTTTTCATGAGGGTAGGCAGAGGTTACTGAGTGCCAAGTAATACGATTTATTAAGCGGGAGTCGAATCTGAAACTTGGACACTTAAAATTTCATAAGATAAAATATTAAATCATAAAATTACCTGAAGTCCCAAAACTTAGGATCATTCCTGGTGAGATTAGTGTGCGTAGTATACACGTTCCCTCTAAGATTGCCCAGCCATACGTCGTAACCAGCATCGGCGAGAAGATATGCTGGAATCATACATTAAACTTATTTATGTTAAGATTTTAAACTATACTCTCATTACTGGGACTGAAAGAAAATAGGTTTACTGTAGATACTACTACTACTAATAACTGTTGGTTTAATGTCAATCCTTCCTTCCTTTTACGATAAAGTCTGCGTCTTGGTTGAGAAGTCGATCCTCTCGAAGATTCAAACACTAATAAATTATTTACTTTTACTTATCATTATCAGCATCATCTCAGCTAAAAAATATCTTCTGCTGGACATAGGCCTCCATCAAACGTCTCCACCTTCCTCTGTTTTGTGTTTCCATCACCCACCAGATCGTCGGTCCACCTTGTAAAGAATCTACCCTGCTTACATTGTTTTACTATTATATCTGCCGTGGGGAAGAGCAACTTGTTAATATTTAAATGATCTGAGACTCAATAAGCATAAGTATCAATAACTATTAGGTACAAGATTCGTATCGCTTGATTAACGATTATAATTAATTACTCGTATATAGGAAGAGTGCAATCATAATTATAATAATCCATTATTGTTTAATTACTAGTTATATTATTATAGTTGTCTACTCTATCATTAATTAACATAATAGGTGTGCAGAATCACAGGTATAGCGGCTAGACTTGTAGAATCTAATTTAAAACATCTATCGCTTGTTTAATTTACTTATACGACCCGGTGGCGTGGCGGTTGAGGTTCGTGCACGAGATGGTTGAGTTTGAATCTTGTGCAATTGTGGAATCGACAAGTGATAGTTTTGAAACTGGATGTTTATTTTGCCAATGAAATATATGTTTATAAGAATTTGCGATACTGAGCAAAATTTCGAGTACGGGTCCCATCTAATTTTCTTCATATATGGAATATTTTCTGAATTATTGTTTGAAAATCATCCAAGTAAATGATATTGCTTATATTTGTGCGATCTACAAATAATTTTCCTGAGTCTGGATGTTCTTTGTGTTCGTTAAATTGGTGTTTGTAAAAATCCCCACAACACAGGGCATGATTTCTAGTGCGGGAGTTGTTCTGTTAAAAAGAAAGTTACTCACCTAGACTTCTCTCCGGCCCCATGATGACGAAGTCCCCGGAGCTGCCGATCAGACCGTGGACTATTAAAATAGCTTTCTTCCCCTTCGCGCTAGGCAGCTTCCTGGCTGACCGTCTTCCAGCCGGGATCCTGTGCATTTGTAGTATGTACCCATCGTCGGTTGTCGCACGGTGCCGCTCTGAAGGGTAGCCAGCTGCTTTGATTAAATTTGGCTGAAAGGGAACATAAGAGAGCTTTTAACATACCTATTTTTTAAGCATTTTATAAAATGGCGTTTATTTGACTCTATTTGAGTTTTGCTCCATACCTATCTGGTTGCCTGTCCCGCCAGTAGTCACAATAGTAAAACATTGCGTATGTGTCATATAGGCAGAGGAAAACTGTAACATATTCGTTCTTTGTATACTGCTCCTGCACACTAAAATATGCTATTGCCATTGCAGATGTTTATACGTAGATCAATTTAACGGACGCAAAATACATTGATTTACGATACCTAATAAGTTTTGGGTGACACATGCAAATGTCCTGCATGGGATACGAACCCATGACTTAAAGTATAAAAACCGCACACCACTACACCCAAACTATTTAATCAAAATAACATAAACAGAAAAACCTGTTGAAATTTCTGATTAATTTCAATCTTCGGATTAACATGATTTATTTATTTTGGTTAAAAATTCCATTTTAACGATCATAACATTATAAACCTGTATCTAATTTGAACTAACTCGATTTGAATGACAGAAAAGGATATGATCTTTTTACTGGGTAGTGACTACGGAATGCGATGTACTACGATCCTTACCTACTTTTCTTTATCTATAATCTATATTTTATTTTGTGTTTAGGGAGCTTAAAGCTACATTACCATGAACTTATGTATAATTATACATAACTATGTATAATTGCCAAGTTATACTCGTAGTAGTTACAATATTATCTTGTAGGTACGCTCGTCGGTTCTCAGTGTAACGCATCTTCCCTTTCTGAAGACTCACCGATTAGGTTAGGTTAACTTGCAATTAATACGAAAGTACGCAATGTCTGCGTGATACATTCTACCAAGGTGACCTTTTTTTAAATTACACTTTTCATACCTAGCTACGATCGTAATTAATTGGCACTCTTATTTTGATCGATTTTTGAATATTTAAGAAAATTTACATCAATTTGACTTATTCGTTTTGTGGGTATACCTACCTAACATTATAAAAACAACATTTTTTGATATTGGTTTATTTATTTATTTAGCACAACAGACATCACATAATTTAAAACAAGTATAGAATAAAAACATTGCATTTCATTATTTAAGGTAGGTTATCACTTACAAGAATATAATTGGTAACCTATTTTATACATACCTATTAATTTAACAAGCTAACAAATAAACATATTTTATAAAACACCTGTCGAACCAACACTGGTCTTCGATCACCTATTCGACGCATGACAACTGCATACAATGAGGCATTTGAGCACATTGATATTTTTAACAGTTCCGAAGCAAAGTTTAGGGTTCTTCTGTTTGACACCCTGAGACCTGTCAACTGAAGTTCAGTTACATAATATTTTTTTTTTTTTTTTTATTCAATATAAGTATATGCGAGTATAAGAAAAATTAGGATGCATTCTTTACTTGAAATAAAACAGTAACATATTATTATAAGAGTCAACATACAGCATATATATTATATATTTATGGTAATCTGTGAACAGCGCTGTGGGCTGCATTATTATTGTTTATAAGATTTTTTATTATTTTTAATGTGTATATCTATAATGTAGCTGTTTGTTGTTCCAATTTTAAATAAAAAAAAATAAAAAAAAATATAAAATAAAGATTTTACCGATATTATACGTGAGATTACAGTACATAGAGTGGATAAATATTACATAAACTTTTCCAAAACCTTATGATTTTAAATAGTAAATTAAATAATTACAGAATCTGTTTGCCAGGATCGTGACAATGTGGCGTTCTGTCGTCTCTGCCTTCCCCGGACGGAATAAGGCGTGAGTTTATGTATGTATCATCATCATCATCATCATCATAACAGCCCATTAATGTCCCACTGCAGGGACGGGCCTCCTCCCGTGACGGAGGGATACTTGGCCTACTAATACCACGCTGGCCAGACGGATTGGTATAGGGTTTAATTTATGTATGTATGTATGTAAATAAGTACATAATTTGAGTTTTAATACTTAAAATGTAATTATGAGCTTTACTATGTTCAACCTTACATTTATAATTTATCCTTTAATCATATAAATGTATCATTTAAACAAAAATGTTCTTCAATGTGTAAACAATTCAGTTTTAATTTTATTGTGTTGTAAGTTTTCACACGGCCACGTGACGAAGGCATTATTGTCATCATAATGGACTAAATAGTCTCCTATGTCTCGGAGTAATAAGTATAATTATAATGAATTATTGTTAAGTGACTTAAACATGTAAGTAGATGTAATTTTACTATTAACTGAATGAATGACATTAATTTAACTCGGGAAATTAGTTTATTTGTATCTGATGAAGGTTTAACTACCTACATTACTTTGTTGTTTTTTTAATTATTTTTTTTGTAAAATATATTTGTATTGTATGGGCCATTTACCATTAACCAATTTAGGTATCTGGCGAGGCGGTGGTAAAGTTTAGTAACTTTAAACTGTATACAAACTTAGATTTAGTAGAATATTGACGTCAATAAGTTACAACATTGTTAAATTAAATTGTAATAAGGAATTGAAATGAAATCCGGGCTTTTAGGGAATAATCCAACTAGGCTAACTACTAAATACACAATAATACATTTTAAAATATATTATATTTTGGAACAAAAGCCACCTGTTTCTAAAAGCCTGAGGATTTTTATCGTGACTGATAACTTTAACCATTTATTCATTAAAATAATAATGAAAATAAGTGTTTCAAATACCAATAATGAACAAAGATAAAACTGACAGGAAAATAACATAGTTCAGTTTATTTGCATTTCTCAGTGTTAATAGTCAGAATAGTTTTCAAGAAATAAGATATTTATGTAGTTTTTTTTTTAATTATAAACCATTTATTCATTAAAATAATAATGAAAATAAGTGTTTCAAATACCAATAATGAACAAAGATAAAACTGACAGGAAAATAACATAGTTCAGTTTATTTGCATTTCTCAGTGTTAATAGTCAGAATAGTTTTCAAGAAATAAAATATTTATGTAGTTTTTTTTTAAATTATAAAGTGTTAATATTAGGACATAACACTACATATATAAGTATAGGTTTAAATGCGTTAAATATCGACAATAAAATTATTTACGATCTTATAATTGCTTTTCGATAACATATAGTTGCTCAAAGAATGGATGGGGCTTGCGTAAATGCTTAATTTTTAGCTTCAACCAAGTTTACATCATGTTATTCGATTATCCAAACCAACATTATTATATTTACATTTGCATTATACTTAGTCCTTTATATAGTTTTTTATATCCCCTGGATAGAGCCTCTGTCACTCAGCTTACTTTTTAATTTATATTTTTTTTTTATTTGTTCCGCGGGCACTTTTCAAACGAAACATAAAGAGTATCTACGCTCAGGAAAATAATTTGTGGATCGCACAAACAATTTTCTGCGTGGGATTGGAACCTGCGACATCTAGCTAGGCAGCCCGTTCACGGCTTTGCATCCGGGGCAGTACCTAATACAATAATATTTTAACATTATTCTCACGTATGATCGTATCTTATTACAAGATAAACTTCTATTTCAAGCAGATGCATGCCAATTAGATGTTGTGTAATCACTATATATAAAATATTATTTGTTTGTCATATGAATACTTAATAGGTAAACATATTTATATTTTAAACTGCCTTAGTGGCAAAAATGTCGTGTGTACGGCTGACGTGAGCGAGATCGCGGGTTCGGATACCATGCAGGATAACTAAATATTTATTTAATACTTAAATAATAATAATAATCCTCACACATTCACACATCGCCACCTACTCCCAAACTAAGCCAACCTTGTACTATGGGTACTAGACAACGGATAAACATACTTAAATACTTTTTTTTTTGTAAATACATACATAATTATACATAGAAAACACTCAGACAAATGCAAACAATCATGTTCATGCACACACAGATTTCCATTGAACGGGAATCGAACCCGAGACCTCTGCGTAGCAGCCATGTAATATACCGACTGCGCCACAGAGGTCGTCAAAAATATTTTTTTATTATTTATACATTGGTATTACGAGTAGTCATTAGAATAAAAAAATGATATAAATGTATTTGCAGGGAAAAATAGGCATACAGGCACTAGGCTTACGAGTTTTTTGTGCTGACATGTAATAGTAATAATATAATCGGTTAATATAAGTCGGTTTATAAAACCGACTCAAGGGGGAGGAGTTGCTTAGCTCGGTTGTATATGTTTGTTACCACTGATGATCTATATACCTGACGTATTAAGCCACTCGAGCTATAACATACATACATAAACTTACGCCTTTTTCCCATAACCACTGAGCCCCTAGATCTTTACATACCGGCACTTTTTTCACCGTATACCTGCTTTTTGCTTTGTGGAAAACTTTTCAAACTTTCCTTGCATTTTTAATGACTTTTTATATATTTGATATCATCTTACGACTTTTAACCAAGTGACGTTAATTATTAGGAATTTTTCATTAAGGAAACCTATTAACCCTATTACCAAATAGTTGAGTTTCGGAGAGGTTAATGACATTTTAATTTGATTAGTAATAGTTCCAACAACAAAATATGTCTATATAAGTATACAACTTTAATACTTAATATTATTCCATTACACATTTACACAACGCCACCTAGCACCAAGATAAGCAAAACTTGCTCTATGGGTAGTACCTATCTATGACTAGAAAACGTTTCGAGCATAGTTTACGAGTAGCTTCCTAATGCCGAAAGAAAGATCTAAATTCATCCTAAATAGTGCCTATATAAAAGATTATAGTAGGTAATAGTTCTAAGAAAAGCGCCGATTACACTAGACTACATGTAGTCAACTACATGTAGTCTTAAAACTATTATTAAAACTATTAACTATAACGCCGATTACACTAGACTACATGTAGTCAACTACATGTAGTCTAGTGTAATCACATGTAGGACAGTGTAAACAGAACGTCCTAACACTAAAAAGTTAGGACGTCCTTATGTAGGAGACTACATGTAGTCTAGTGTAATCGGCGTTATAGTTAATAGTTTTAAAGATTATTTGTAACCTCAGCTTAACGAACTTTATTTGTAGCTGCCGCCCAGGACAATTATTTTGTGCAGACTTCACCATATTTTTTCCTTGGTGTACCTC
The DNA here is from genome assembly GCA_905475405.1 of Schrankia costaestrigalis. NCBI lineage: Eukaryota > Metazoa > Arthropoda > Insecta > Lepidoptera > Erebidae > Schrankia > Schrankia costaestrigalis. The sequence goes on from FR997851.1 coordinate 12,094,093, forward strand.
GTCGAATTAATGTTTGATTCTGCGAGGGAACAACACACTTCTTGGCCAGGTTTGAAAATTGAAACAAGTTATAAAATGTTACCTATGCATAATTGTGTCAACAGAGGTTCTTTGTCATGAACTGTCATTTATTGCTCGAGTAAATCACGATAAACCCATTTATTATCTCAAAGCCACCCATCACGCATCCTACCATAATATACATATTTGTGTGCGTTCTAGGAAATAAAAAAAACGTATAATAATTGGACGCGCATCACATATTTGAATATGGAATGAAACGTATTCGCGTTTGCGCATTTTTATGACATAATGTTGACGTGAGGTGAATCTTGCTCGTCTATTGTTTTACTTTTTGTTAATGCCTTTGTATTATTTACTGTTTGCGTGTTTATATAGGTTAGTTCTATTTATATTGTCGGATGTTAGTAGACACACGAGTATGGTTGGACTAACGTCCTTAAAAAGGTTGTTAAGTCGGACTGGATGCGGAAGAGGCCGTTGTCCTGCTGTGGACTGCGATAGGATTAATTGGGTAAAGTTGCCCGTAAAAACTTGCAGCGTCGAAGATATTGTAGGTTCTTAAGGAGAAGAGTAAAAACGGAAATGTAGAGAAACAGACTGTAAGGTCTCTACACATTTACACATGTAAATGTGACCCCAAAGAGCAAGTGCGCACGACTCTCAAATGACGGGCTAGTATGAGTGTTCCATAGTCTCTCTGTACACCCAATGCTTGAAACTTAAAGTCAAAGTAGCAGACAACCTGCTACTTTGACGCTATGATCACTCGGCCACCTATACTTTTCACGGAGCGATTTAGTCCCACTGCTGGGCAAATGTCTCCCACATCTTACCCAACTTCCCTGTACTATATGTCACAAACTCTGAACATCTAGATCATTGTCAACTGTCTTCGCGGTCTGCCTCTCCACGTGGTGTAAATAATAGGCTCGTGTTAGTTGCACCTGAATGCACGTAACGATTATGCGCTATATAAAAATAGCGAAGCACATCCTATTGTTCATTTTGACGTGAAGGTTAATGTCATTATGTTTATTATTTATTCTCATATCAGGTTAACAATCAGTCAAATAATAAATCGTTAATATTTATGTTCATAAAACAGATATGTGTACAAGTTATGTTATGTTTATGTACTTACTGTTTAGATCGGCGATCTTTAGACTGTCGACTGTCTCCTACATGATGTAGTTGACTACATGTAGTCAACTACATCATGTAGGAGACAGTATTCACCGAAAATTCGGCTGTCCTTAATTACCGTTTTGTATTAAAACTGATACTATCTTCGTCAACAAGCCGTTTACTCCTAGATAAATATTCTGTAAACATTGAGTGTATTTTTATCTCGATTTTTGCTTCTTGGTCTGTGAGTATCATAAAAGGCGACTAAAGGCCTACGCAGACCGGAACGGCATGGCAATGGATTTTAATTTTTACCAATGGACTTTTTCTGTAAAATGACATAAATTGCTATGCTTTAAAATGATGCCGTGGCATTGAAAGGGATTTTATCGCACGGCAATAAAAGACGCGCCACAGGCTCCCGTGGCGGGATGCCGTGGCATAAAGCGATAGGCAACGGCATGCCACGGACTCACATCAAACGCAACTGTTTTGTTTAAAATTATGCGAAGAACGGGCGTAGAATTCGCGTAAAACGAATATTTTTACAGTTTCGACATCTGTGTTTCGAATTTTCACTGACAGTCCCTAAATGCGTTTAGCGACGCTAAACACCCGTTCTTGGCTGTTTAACTTTGACAGCTCGCTAAACGTATTTAAGAATGAATGTTTGGTTGTGCAAGACGTTAATTTTGTTTAGGCCTTAAAAATGTGTTTAGTTCTACTTAAGGGCCTTTACGTGGCTCACTAGCGCCGCCAATAGAAAAAAAACATAATTCGTAAATAGGATAAATAATGTAAAATGTTGATAACAAAGTCTTGAGAAAAGGCAATAAAGTATTTGTATCACACTCTCAACACTTTAAATGTTTTCCAACCGGTTAAATTTCGCATGCGAAAAAAAAACGGCCGTTTTTGTTTATAATGCAATATTTGTTTAATTAATAAACATTTAAAGTGTTGAGAGTGTGTTATACAAATACTTTATTGCCTTTTCTCAAGACTTTGTTATCAACATTTTACATTATTTATCCTATTTACGAATTATGATTTTTTTTCTATTGGCGGCGCTAGTGAGCCCTATAAACGCTCTTAAATCAAATTAAGATACGTTACGCAAGCCGCCCTAAAAGTGTATCAGGGTCGCTAAGGCGTGCTTTGTCGTGCCGTGGCACGCCGTGGCATGCCGCGACATCTAAGCGGCCAGTGTGCGCTGAATCACGGCAAAATCCCTTGCCATGCCGTCCCGGTCTGCGTAGGCCTTTAAGGAGATAAACATGCACAGCTGAGATCCTTTTATAAGTTATCTATTCGCGGGTATGCTTCAAGCAGTATTATTAAGTGGACAGTGAAGGCTGTAGCTAGCATGTTGTAAGGAAGCCCACTAAAACCTTCATCTAGGTTGTAAGTCTTAGTCATTGCCATGATCGTAAACTCCTTTCTTAATGACACGGCACCCGCTCAATTAATTAATTATAGTATAACCCGTCGTTAGGTTTCCAATCTATAGAGGTGGAAGTTTATAGCACCAAGCTCAAATAAATGTGACTGCAATGTGCACAAAAAAAAGAAAAGAGTGTTGCCATAGACAGTATAGTAAACGTACTATAGATAGATACATGGTGAATTCTTAAGAATCAGATGATATTTTTTTGTGCTTATTCCATAAAATGTTTATATGCTGATACAATGGTAATGACATTGTACACCAAGGGTATTGTACAAATGACATGTAGTTAACAATAGTGATTATTCAATGCCAGAAGCATCAATTATTAGTTATAAAATAATATAATGATTAACAATAATTTATGTTTCAATAGATTATCCAATTATAACATCTGATTGTGATCGTCTAAACTTGTTTGTGTTTATGTTACTACGAGTAGAGGAATTGCGATTGCACATTGTGATCTTATTTTTATATGGGTGTTATTCTACCTAATTTTACATCTAGGCTAATTAGTATCACTTGAAAAAAAGGATAAAAACAAAAGATAGAGGGATCCCTCTCCCCTTTGGTTTTTAACCTTTTTTTAATACATCTCCTTCACTAAGGAGGTGTTAAGCCCTGCGTGGCGCGGCCGCTTACAGACATGAAATTCACGGAAACAATGAACTTCCAGGCGTAATTTGTAAATCACACAAGTAATTTTCTTGCTCGATATTTGAACCCACAACCTCGTTTACGGTAGCTGCATGCACAACCGTTTTGCTACTGTGACAGTTATCCCACAAACTCTGTCCTTTATGCGACCAGAAACTGTGATATCTGCCATGGTAAGTTACGCAGGCAGGGTATAAAAGCCATCCTTCATGGATTACCTCGGTAGGTGTGGCAGGGCATAAAAATGCGTATGAATGGGGAAGTAACATAACTCTAATGTGTTTTACTTCGTCTTATGACTTGTCATAAATCTTGCTTAATTTATTTATATTAACTATGATGGTTATTTATATATTACCATTATAACTAATCTGAGTCACATGTTATAGGTGCGAAAACATTTATTAACGGATTATAGATCGTTATTATAAATGATGATGATGATGGTGAATTTAATTACTTTTTTTATAATAGTCTATCTTTTTAATTATGATAATCATTAAGGTTTATTATGTGTTTTAATGGGAACAATAGAGGTTCGTTTGATATTAAAGTCACAGTAGTTTATAATGTATGCATTTGGTTTAATGATGACATCTAAACATAGTGATCCTGAGGGGTGAAATTCCTTACGCTATTCCTGTTTTCTCTCTATTATTATATATTACGAAAAAAAAAATAAGGAAAACTTTTAAACCCTATACCAAACCGTCTGGCCAGCGTGGTATTAGTAGGCCAAGTATCTTTCCGTCCCGGGAGGAGGCCCGTCGCCATTAATGGGCTGTTATGATGATGATGATGATGATTATATATTATTCTTCGTGGTTCAAATTGCGGCTGTTTACGTGAGCACAAAAGAGCACACTATCCATTTAGGTACGAATTATTAGACTATTAGGCAAAACAGAGCTGGTTTGTAAGGATCGTAGGAGAAGAGTACTTGACGCTCTCTGCCTAACCCTATGGGTGTAAGGTATGAGCTTATGTATGTATGTACTTACGGGTGACCACGTGGTCACATCACGGATATATTGTACTATCTGGTGCCCGCGACTTCGTCTGCGCAGGATAAGTATTCCGAGTAGCTACATCTTTGTAAATTGTAGCCTTTATGTTGTTCTATATGTATAAGCTATATTATTGTAAAGTTTCATTAAAATTCACTTTGTTATTTTTACGTGAAAAAGTTCGTTCGTTCGTTCGTTCGTTTCAGCCCTTATCATCCCACTGCTGGGCAAAGGCCTCTCCCATTGATTCCACGTGAAAAAGTAACAAACATTTATCTATAAGTACAAACTTTCGCGTTTATAAGAATAGTGAGGGACCACGTGGCCACCACACGAATAAATTTAAGCTTTTTGTTACAATATTGATTAGTACTTATAATATTGATACATCTGTTATTAGCTTCCGTCATAATATAGTAGAAACCGGTTTCGGTAAAATGACAATAAAATACAATGATTATTATTGGGTACGGAAGAGGAAGTTGCCTATCGCTTAAACGATGATGGGATTAAGTAGTATGGTTGTATTTGGTGATCGATATGTAGGTGTAGTTTTACTGACCGCCTGCTTAGCGTTAAATGTTGCCAAATTAAGCCTTGACAATGGAAAACATATATTTTGTTATACATAAATCGATTTTATTTGAGCTTTCTTGGTGGCGTCTTTTTTTTGTGGAAATGGTAGTTTCGTAGGCTTTTATGACATCCTTTGGTGGAGATAAGGTTGTGATATTAAGGAGTCTGGAGGCATTCCCGTCCGTCCTATTGAGACAACATCGTACAATCTCATCCGTTTAGGAGATATGACGATTTCAATTTTCAATTAGATTCAATCTTTGTTACCTTATTTCGCCTTAAAATCTGTTGAAACAAGTAGAGTTAACGATTATAAAGATAAACTTTTTTTTATTCTTCGATTGGTGCTTCTAAGAGTGCTGGTATTAAGTAGATTACGCATATTATTATTAAGTGTTCGTATTATATATATTGCAGAGTTCTAGCAATAAATAAACGTGTCTAATTTATTAGTCTAATACACCGGACACTTAAATTTTAACCGAAAATAGAGTAAAAAATGAAGTAGCCATTAACTTGTATACTACTCATTATTTTAAACGCTTATTAGGCTATTGACACACTGCCCCGTATTCGGTTAAGCTTAGTGACGTCATGCGCTTGAGCGAAAGAGTTCAGTTCTGCATATTCCTTTATATTTCTAAGTAAAGAAACTGCGTCCTTGACGTCTGATTCCATTATAGTCTTGGGAAGAAAAGGCACAGGTCTTAAGACACACAAACTTGAGAGTACGTATTTCTATATACTCTGTATGATGGTGTCTCCACACCCCGATGTTATCGTGGCGATTTTTGTTAAGGCTTGTCGCGATTATATCGCTCGTGGAGACAGCGCCTAAGTGAAGACGACTTACGAGCTCTAATATGTATCGTATATTATATATTTATGGATTGTATTTTTTTATAAAACACTCAATATCTAAAGTTCTGTTAGTTACGTTAAAATTAAATGAGAATAAGAAAATTAGTCCAGAACTATGTATCTTTCATTACTTCAGCCCATGAATGTCCCACTGCAGGGACGGGCCTCCTCCCGTGAGGGAGGGTTACTTGTCCAGGGTCCAGAGGGTCCAATTAATTTTAATTTGTCCTGCACTGGACGTCAATTGACTGATATGATGATGTGCAAACGTCTAGATACTTTGCTCTCTATGCAAAGTAAAGCGAGTCAGTGTGTGAATTACCTTAAGCTAGATTTAGTAAAATCATTGTAACCATTTTACTTAGAAAAATACTAAAATTGTGACAATTGTTAATTAAAACTTAGTATATTGTAGTGAGTAATCTTAATTGTTTATTACATAGTAGATAAGAATCGTAATTAATGTTGACATGATTTTAAATTATACTATTCACAAGATGTGTTATTTTATCTTGTTACTTTGCTATATTGTTCTGTAAACCAGTTCTATTTTTTTATATCTCGGTGGTCGTTATAACCACTTGGTTTATCTGATAGTAAGTGGTTATCGTTACGCCTGCAACCTTAGAGGAATCATATGCGCGTTGCCAACCCTTCATAAACCTATTCACCACTTGAAGGACCCCATACTCTAGTCTCTGTAGTTTTCTTATTTCTCAGTAATCGTGTCATATATAATTTCATTGGTCATTTCTGCTCTTGTGCCTTAAGTAGCCATTGGTCTGCTTTCTTATTGCTGTTGGTTTTACAGGATATGTGCCCTGCCTATTGCCACTTCAATAAAGCAGTCTAAAACTCGATATAAAGTTGTCTACCCACGAAAGTGTTTTCTCCGTTTCTCTACATCAACGATCCTTGTGAACATAACCCTAAAAATACTAAATAAGTATCTAAAACGTGGGGGCATTGCGAAAGCGACAATTCTGATCCCTAGTGCGAAATTGTCTTTTTAAAAGAAAAAAGGTAAAAAAACATCTCTCTATAGCCAACACGTGTACTCAAATGAATGTATAAAAGTGTAACAATTATATCTATCTCATAATTACTTAGACAATGCTCCATGTTCACGAGACTATTGTCACGTTACTATTTGTATTCATACCTTATTATAACTAATGAAGAAATGGCTTGTTTTCATCATTTCACGAGAGTTTCTTAGTAATTAACTTTTTTTGTTCTTCATTGAGCGTCGGGGCTGATAATTGTCTTTACTGAGTTTTTGTATACACGAATGTACTTGTAGCGCCATGACCAACTAGGCCACCCGAGCATATACATTAAGTATATGTAATTCAACTACAGCCAAACTAAATATAGTTTTAGCTTTTTTTATAGTTTTAAAACACTATCGTTTGCTTGTTTTATCGTCTCGGCCATGATAAAATTATAATTAGTTTTCTTTTCATCAAACGCTTAAAAACAACGCATTTATTAGCAGCTAATTATTTATTTATTACGACCAATGCATGTATTAAAATATTGATCAGATTGAGAGGAAATGGCACTATTACTTGTAAATTCTACAACCTGTCTCTGATCTCGTCTGCATACTGCCTTAGTGGCGAAGTGGTCGTGTGGTCTGCCGCGCGGTAATTTTGCGAGTTCGAACCCCACGCAATACAATAATTTGTTTGATCCATATATTAATGTCTTGAGTCTGGATGAACCTTGTATCCGTTTATTACATATCTGTAAAAAATCCCGATACCCAGGGATTGATCACTACCTCGGGCACTGCTGACCAACCACATTGCTAAGGAAGCAGTGGAAATGATAGTATGTAACTATTTTATTTAACAATCTCAGCGTGTTTGCGTTCGCGTCTCTACTCTATTTCCCTACAAAATGTCCTTGACATTAAAATATTTTAACCAATAAGTAAATAGGTACATTTTAACTAATAAAATAACAAGTAAGTATAATGTCAAATAACCATAATATAGTAAAATATGTTTATAAATCAGGTTTACAAGTATCATTTTCACGCTTGTCTTTGTGTCCTTGCTTCTTTTTGAATAACTCAATACGTTTTGTATGAAGAGTTCCGTTGTTTTATTTTAACCGACTTCAAAAAAAGGAGGAGGTTCTCAATTCGGTTGTATTTATTTTTTTGTATTTATTACTTTACTAATATAGCTCGTTAATAATATCTCTGTGTGGTAATGGAGTAAGAATACAATGTGTCACCACCCCATCTCATCCCATGGGTGTCGTAAAAACCGACTAAGGGACTAACCGTGAATATTATCTTTACGAAATAAAAAGAAGGAAAACTTGAAATTAAACCCTATACCAATCCGTCTGGCCAGCGTGGTATTAGTAGGCCAAGTAACCCTCCGTCACGGGAGGAGGCCCGTCCCTGCAGTGGGACATTAATGGGCTGTTATGATATAAAGTCAAAAGTTTTCTTCTCTTATATTACCGTAGCTAGCTTTTTTTAGAATCGACTGATAAAGCTTATTTGACTTAAAACTTTGTAATGTAAAATAAAATTGTTATTTGTTTTAGTACTATCAGTAAAAACTTTTAATTTATTTTATTTTTATGATTCGTGTTTTTAGTGTATTACTTAATTAAGTTGTAAGTTTTTATTAAATTAAATTAAAAGATTTGAATTGGCTCTTAGGCCCTTTCAGTCTTTGACAGTCGATTGATAAATAATTTAGTTTCCTAATAAATATCTTAATTTGTAATACCTAGTAATTATAAATGTAACTCACCACTGACATATATGCTTCCTTTTTCATTTGAAATCCATTTATCACAACAAACATTGATATTAAACACAATTTTATTAACGTATTCATTTTAAAACAATTAAACAAAATACTAATTGATATAAATATTTAATTTATTTAAATAAAAATGAACACTTAAAATAAATAAAGAATAAGATTATTGAAATTAAGAATAATGTTTTTTAAATAAAGAATAATTTAAATTTTAAAATGTATTGTATTTAAAAATGTATGTTTTTGAAAAAATCTGATTTCAAAGTAACGTCCGCCTGCGTCGAGTTTTAAACTCGGAACGCGCGTGCCCAAGCAAGGGTTTTTATCATAAAGCCTTACTTTACACGCACCATACGTCATTCAAGCTATGGACGTGATTGTTTAAAGTAGTATGATCGTCATTCATTGATAAACGTTTTTGCGGATATACGAGTGAGTAAAGTGCTCTTAGTATGCGATATTTAGATTATTTAATTACATTTCTATGTGGTGATTGATTATGAATATTTAACTGTTTTGGTGACATAACGAGGTAGCGGGATCGAATCCCACGCAAGACAAATATTTGTGTGGTCCATACGTTATTGTCTTGAGCCTGGATGGTCTTTGTCTGTAAAAGGCCCCGCGACAGAAGGCTCGATCCCTAGGACGAGAGTAGTCTTTTTTAATTAAACAAAATGGTGTCAATAGCCTGTTTCATCTCATAGATGTCGTAAAACCGACCGTATAGTAAAAGGTAGAAAAGGCTGCATTATATTTATAGAATATGTTTTTCAAGGTCTTCCATTTAAAAAGGTTTTCATACTTCCCTAAAAATAAATAAATAATCCTCACACATTTACACATCGCCACCTAGTCCCAAACTAAGCAAAGCTTGTACTATGGGTACTAGACAACGGGTAAACATACTTAAATACTTTTTTTTTTGTAAATACATACATATTATACATAGAAAACACTCAGACCAATGCAAACAATCATGTTCATGCACACAAAGATTTGCATTGAGCGGGAATCGAACCCGAGACCGAAAAAAGCGAATACCCTTCGACTAAGTATCTGGTTACCACTGCGAAAAATAGAAAAAAAACTATACTTCTCGTTGACGCGGCGGTCGTCTTGGCGATGCTTGCGGTTTTGAACCCCACGCAGGGCAATCGTTTGTCTGATCCACATATAAATACTCTGAGCCTGGATGTCTTTTGGGTTCTTTAAACAGATGTCTCTACAAGTTTTAAAGACACATGGAAGCTAGCGAGGAAGATTTTTTTAAAAATAAATATATTAAAAGTGCTATTTTGTTCGTCCTGCTAACATTACTAAAAAGGCAATTACGGGAGAGGAGTTTGTAGTTAGTATAATATGTATTTATTAGTATAAACGCTTCTTTAGCTAATGATTATCTAATTACTTACGATAATTAGTTAATTTGGTAATATTGTTTAATTAGCTACGGGTTTTTGATCTGGTACATTCTACTTTCAAGATTTGACAGATATGCACATAGACTTCTCCCAAAACTTGTCACAGAACACGGTCCTCCATCTTCCGCATCCTGTCTGACTCAACGACCTTTTTAAAGTCGTCGGTCCACCTACCTAAGGGCGTCCTAACATTACGTTTGCCGAGTCGTCGCGAACTCTAGAAGACGTTTGCTCCAACAGCAATCTGTCCTTCGATAGATATGACCAACCCATTGCCAGCCAACTACGTCAAAGACATTTATAATTTACTAGATGACCCGTCCCTACTTCGTTCCGACTTCGTTGGGCGGCGAAAACAACGCGTCCGTTTTTTAAATATATTTCATTACTGCTCCACTGCTATTAGTCATAGCGTGATGCTATATAGCCAATGACACTCCCTTATAAATGGACTATTCAACACAGAAAGAATTTTTAAAATCAGTTCATTAGATCCAGAGATTACCCCCTACAACGTCACAAACACACAATCACACAAACTTTACCTCTTTATAATATTAGTATAGATAAAACTGTCTCAGTCCAATATCAAAGTGCCTCCCTGAGCTCACAGCATGTATATTCATATATAATTGTATACAATATAGTGCGTAATGTTCCGCATAATATTATAATAATGTTGGCATTTTTCTTTGTACCACAATTATGTTAATTATATGCGATGTGCATTCGAATACGTTTGTTGACTACTGATGACACCCATTGTTGTTTCTGATCGCATTTTTTGTGAACTAATAGTAATTTACTATAACGAGCTTATAGCGATCATAGGTTTTATGCTAACAATCATGATTATGTCTAACGTCCGTGACGAAAGAATACATGCATTAATTCTAATTTAATCTTTTAAACTGTCGCGTTGCATGCTTATAAATATTACTATTAGTAATTTGTGACGAAACGTCAAGCAATAAAAAGGTATAGGTGCTATGAAACTGCTTCGATGGTAAAACAGTGGTGTATGCGTCTGTCGGGAGTAGTCGTGACCGAGAAAGCGGATTTGAATCCAACAAAGCTATAGTAATTAGTGTGATCCAAAAATTTTCTTGGCCCTGAATTTTCTTTGTATACCTTAAGTTGATGTTTGTAAGGGTCGTAGCACATATGTCGAAACGTAAAGGGATCGTCATCGTATCAACTCGAGGCTTTCGGTATTATTTGTATAAAACTCTTTACTGCAACGCACACTAATGGGAATCGTAACGTAATCGGATTTTTGACGTTTAACACCGAGGAAAATGGCGAGGCGTTGCCGGCCGGTCCGTTTACGTTTTTATATAATTATGTGCTACGACCCTAAGGGTCAAATCATACTACAGCAGAGTCGAAGCGCATCGAAGCGTCATTCCAAAAACTAAACATATCAAATTCAACCTTAACTTACCTTAGATATAATCCCTAATCCCTTACTTTACGTACCCATTTGTCATACTCGCTACAGGCAGAATAGTTACTTGCCCAGAGCATTCGTTGCTTTTAATAAATTATGCCGTGACAGTGATTTAGACTTGTTCCTAACAAGTTCTATTAGTACGAAGAATACACTTAAGAATAACTTTGTATCTACTGTACCTACTATTCTCTCTGATTGTTAGATTGACTTTCCACTTTTTTTATTTTTATTTTTAATATTGTTATTGTGTAAAGCTAGACTACTTTTTGTTAGATAACATTTATCAGTTTTCTGGTAAATCTTTATAATATGATGTGAATTATCTTTAAGTTCTGTTACTTTTGTTTATGTAAGTTAAACTAATTTTTGAACATTATAACTTAAACTAAAAAGTTTTCTGTTAATGTGTGGATGCTTGTAATTGGCAAATATGTAACTAGTTTTAAGTTCTATTTGTACTACAGCTGTAAGCGTCCCAAACAAAATAAAATAAAATAAAATAAAATAAAATAAAATTAACTCCACGGTATACCGCACACATTACTTCTAAGATTGTGCGCGAAACCAATCAGCGTTTGTCAAGCGCAGACGCGCGCATTCGGGCGCATTCGGAAGAATGCGCGCATATTTTTAAAATCTCCGAAGTAATGTGTACGTTACACTGTGGAGTTAAGGTTGAATTTAATATGTTCAGTTTTGGATCGACGCTTCGATGCGCTTCGACTCTGCTGTAGTATGATTTGACCCAATGTCCCCGGGACACTAGGCGACGATCCCTAGTGCGTGAGTTGTCTTTAAAAAATAAATAAGGTCGGATAGAGTCCACTGAGCTTGCAGGTTATTGGCTTATGTTATTTACAATCAGGTATCTGTCCCTACAATAAAAAAACACTACAAAAATAATACCACTAACTTAAATTAATTCCATAAAATGATAAAAACAACTTGAATATTAAAATACTTTAAGTTTTGCTGTTGCGTGCAATGTGCAAACAAATAAATAAATATAATGAGATAGCAGTTGTAGACACCATTCTTCAATAACTTTTTGTAGTAATTTTCTAGCCAGTTAGTTTTAATGTCAGCCTTTTCCCACAGCTGGCCAAAGACCTCACCGGTTGGCTTCCACATGTTTTAATCCATGGCCAGTGAAGGCCATCTCATCTCGACGTGGCCTAACGCGACGTCGATTCGCTCATTTGCTTCTCTTCTTGTTGCACTATAACATCAGAATACATCATCATTATATCAGCCAATTGACGTCCCCTGCTGGACATAGGCTTCCTCTAAATACTGCCACCTGGTTAGGACGGCGGCTAACGACATCGTCTAAACCATCTGCCATGCCGTCGATCGACGATAGGTCGACTGGTCTAATAACACTGATGGCCAGATTCAGAGACCGCACTTTGACTTTACTTTAGCAAAGTCTAGTTATTATCTCTGAATTTGAACAACATTAAAGTAATCTTTTCGCATGAAAAGTTTACTTTGTAGTAATAAATAATGAAAGTAAACTTTTTCATGCGAAAAATTACTTTAATGTTGTTCAAATTCAGAGATAATAACTAGACTTTGCTAAAGTAAAGTCAAAGTGCGGTCTCTGAATCTGGCAGTAAGACCCCTAGTATGTAGTCACCTTAGCGAGACTAAAAGCCATCGCACTGATTGCATAACAAGAGCAGCTCTGTAGTACTTATTGTTGCAAGTGCGAGTAAAAGTACACTTTTAAGTTATTTGCAAAATGTGATTTTAAAATAATAATAAGCTGTTTTTTAACCTTCACTTAACGTAAACATGCATATTATTACATTTTTGTAAACTATTAAAACGTGTTTATATTAAGTATCAAATAAATAATACAAGTACTCTGGATCTAGTGAACCGATTTTAAAAAGTCTTTCTGTGTTGAAGAGTCCATTTATCGGGGAGTGTCACACACAGGCTATATAGTATCACGCTATGACTAATAGGAGAGGAGCAGAAATGAAATATGTTTAAATAGGTACGATTTTTTTCGCCGCCCAACGAAGTCAGCTAGTTTGTTATAATAGTAAAGTAAATAAAAAAAAATCATAATGTCCCTTTGTCAACAGACAGCAAAAGACCCAGCTATGTCCCCCGGAGCGTCACCCTCAATAGACGATGAACGCACCGAACTGCTCGGCTCTCTGACCACACTCCAGCAACAGAGAACCAGTGCTAGGGTTATAAAGAAGTTAAGACTTGAACCACCCGGGGAAAGAGAGAAGAGACTGATCAAGAAAGACGGTACTGAAGGTAGGAATGATTTTTTTTTGTGGTAAAAGAAAGTTAAATAAAAAGTTGTAAGTTTTTTTTTATTTGCCTATGTTTAGCAGTGGACGTCAATTGGCTGATATGATGATGAAAATAAAATAACTCCCGCATTAGGTATTGTGCCCTGTGTAGAGGGAACTTTTTACAAAAATAAAATAAAGAACGTACATACTTAGAACAATTATTTGTAGATACCATAAGTAATTGTCTTGCGTAAGATTTGAATTCAAGACCACTTTGCCACTAAGGCAATTTTTTTATAAATTTACATGTAAAGTAGGGGTAAGAAAACCTTCGTCAGTTTTCTTTTTCATTCGTTTGTGAAGCCGAAAACTCTTAGTACCTTTTGAAACTAAAGCATTGTAGGTATAGAAAAAACACATAAAATTATATTCACACTGTATGATAATAAGAGTCAAATTCATTTTCACCTATGGCCTATGTTTAGTTACATGTCAACATTAATTGTTCATAATGAACTATATAGTCTGTTCTGTTCTATTTTTTAGTCATTATAAACTTTATATTGTTTGTTTTTAATGTCAAGTTTTACTTCTTTTGTTTTCGTAGAGAACTTTTCTGTAGTAGCCATGTTAGGTATGTTAATAAAGTATTTTATTACAAAATAATTAATAGTGTTAATATGTATTTTTACAGATATACCAGAATGCGAGACACCCAGTAAGATAGACGACAAAGAACTAAAGTTTCCAACGGTAAAACAACGAATGCCCAAAGCACTATGGTCAACTGACGAGAAGAACTTGTTCTTCGAAGCTCTGAACGAATACGGGAAGGATTTCGACGCCATTACCGCGTATATATGCGCTAAGATGAAGAAGAAGGGGATGCCTGACACGTTGAAGACGAAGACTCAAGTCAGTCACTTCTACTATAGGACTTGGCATAAGCTTTCGAAGCATGTGCACTTTGATGAGAGTAAGTTATTTTTTCTTTAAGACATGGCAATAAACAAAAAATAATAAAAAAAGCCTTTTACAAGACATGGCAATATGACCATATTAATCATATCAGCCTATGGACGTCCACTGCGGGACATAGCCTCCTCCAAACATTGCCACCCTGCGCGGTCTTGTGTCTTCCTCAGCCATCGGCTTCACGCCGTCCTAACTAGGTTGCCGGTCCACCGTATGAGGGGTGTACCCACTCTGATCCCATATGTTGAACCTAATAAAAAGTGCAATTACAGTCCAAAAAGTGACTAAATACTACTACACACTTTGAAGGACTGGGTCCTTCTTCTTAGCGTATCGAGGGCATAACGATATTGTGGACTAAATTAATATATCCCAAAACTCTGCGACACTGACTGCGTTATCGCTGGCAATCATTAGCTCTTCCTGAGTCCAGGTGTTAGGGCATCCAGGACATAATGAGAAGTGGGCCATAGTTTGGCACAGGCAACTCAGTCCGCCATTATTTGTGAGGCCCCACCGGAGCATGTTTTCTTGCTTCGTCCTATCTGGGTTCGCAATCTGTTTAAGCACTTCCAGGTAGCCCATGGTAACTCATGTCCGGAGGGAAGCCTCTCAGAGAGTGGCATAAACGGTTCAGGTAAACACTCTTTCGCGCCAAAGGTCAACCTCGCGTGTGCTGGGTCGGACTTAAAGGGTGGACTGTGTACTGGGTCCTTTATCATACGTTAGGGGAAATATGTGACACGGAAGTTTATTCCACTATGGTTCAAAAGAATTCCTAAACCTTTTGGAAAACCTACTTTTTTATTATAATATCAAGATTAAGCTTTTCCCTGCCCCGTGTATCATATTATTATGATATTGTCGCATTGTTTTATTATCGTGTCTATAAGCAATAAAAAGTTGTGCTATAACTAAATACGTAATTATTGATAAACAGGGCCATTACAATAATGTCAGCTTATTTTACTTATGACGTCATATAATGCACAATAATATAATTATTTTCTACTAACTATACATTCTATATATAGTAAATTATACATTTTATTGTTTGTTAGTAAATATGACATAAATTACTGACTTCGATGATAGTGTATTACGTATATGCGTTCACGTATTACTTGACTGTAATGAGGAATTTCCTTCAGCTGACAATTCGTTTGTAGCATTATCTCCCTTGCCGAGATTTTCCATAAGGACAACTGAAGTATGGGGTCTTCGTAGAGCATCATCTCTGTCGCACGAAATACAAACGGTCTGGTATCTATTAGCAACTGTTAAGGGTCCGCATTCCACAAACACGAACTTGCTAGTGCGAAACGTGCACGCTAAAATTGCCCAAAATAACTTTAGTGAAAGGGTATTACGTACAAATAATATTAACATATAAATAAATAAATACTATTTGATAATAAATTATCAAATAAAGGAGCAATTAACTTTTTTTGTTTGTATGGAGTTGCGACTGGCATGCGTACCCTTAAAACAAATTATGATTTGATAGTGTACGACAGAGATGACGCTCTACGAAGCCGAAATTGACAGATTGTCTCTTCCTACAGGTCGATTTGCAATATAAACGGCTGGGTACTGTAAATAGGTTTTAAGGGTCGGCAAAGTACGTGTGATTCCTCTAGTGTTGCAGGCGTCCATAGGCTACGGTAACAACTTACCACTTAGGTGTACAAAAACAAAGATTAGCATTTTCATTGCGACACATTATAGAAAATACTAGAAATTTTGGGTTATTCCTATCTGATACCCTAAAAAATTCACTCTAGGGTGAAATCTGTGAAACTCATGTGTGAGAATTTACCTTTTTAATATATTTTACCTAGATAAGGTAAATTTTAAGACATGTTCTCCGGAATTTCATCATAACAGCCCATTAATGTCCCAATGCAGGGACGGGCCTCCTCCCGTGACGGAGGGATACTTGGCCTACTAATGCCACGCTGGCCAGACGGATTGGTATAGGGTTTAAGTTTTCCTTCTTTTTATGTTAAGGTAATATTCACAGATAGGTAGTTCCTCAGTCGGTTTCTACGACACCCATGGGATGAGATGGGGTGGTGACATATTGTATTCTTACTTCGTCACCACACGGATATTAGCTTAGGGTAAATTCTTTAAGGTCATCGGAATAACTGGAAATTTTAATATTGTTGACTAACTTTATAGTCATAGTCATAGTCATTTATTCATAAACAATCAAGACAATTGTGTTTGAACATACATAACAAAACAAAGATTACATTAATACATACCAAAGCATATTTAAAAAATGTCACAAAAAAATAAAAATCATATAAGAGTACCTATTAATAATATTACTACCTAGTATACAGAACAAAACATAAATTAATAAATAATTACTAAGTCTTATCCTAAAATAATAAGTCCTAAAATTAAATTATGTAATACAAATAATTCCTTATACAAATATAAATTCCTTATACAAATATAAAATGTCAATAAAAATAAAAAATAATAATGATGAAAATATTCACACAGTTTTATTAGTAAATTCGGCAACTGAATAATAACTCTCTTTCAGCAAAAAGTCTCTGAGCAGTTTCTTAAACAGAAGGGGCTTATATATTTCCTTTTTAATGTCCTTGGGCAAACAATTAAATAATTTAACAGACTGATATCTAGCACAATGTTTCACTATGTTTAGTTCTGGACGCAACCAATTTTTAAAGTTTAAAGTTCTAGTCGCCTCTCTTATACTCTTTTCTGCCTCAGTTTCAAAACTAGTTATGTTTTTGGCCATATCACAAAGTACAACAAGAATATAAAGGCTGGGTACTGTAAGTATTGCTAATTCTTTAAAATAATTTTTACATGACTCCCATTGTGGAATTCGCAGAATAGTTCTGATGGCTCGTTTTTGCAAGATAAAGGCTCTGTCGCAGTTATATTTGTAGCTGTTGCCCCAAAACTGAATACTGTACCGCAACCTAGACTCTACTAAAGCATAATACACTGTTTTTAAGTAATTAGTGCCAACCTCATCCCGCAGACTCCTTAGTGCAAAGCAGACTGAATTAGCAGGCTGAGTATTCCCTAAATCGGCTTTTACGACCCCCACGTGATGAGCTAGAATAGTAGTTGTATTCTTATCCTGTCATCACACGGATGTTTTTAACTTTTTTATATACTTCAGTAAAATAATATTTTCTTTTAATGAACACCAATCATGATACTAAGATTAATTGAAGTATTGAGATCATAATAAACCTATTAAAACACCTTATTATGAACTATTAATAATAATTGACATGATTTATTATAGCGTCTAATCTCATTATTAGTAAAGGGTAGAACCTTTTGTAAAAAAACACCACATATTGCAAATTCTCTAATCTGCGAATAAAAAAAAATTCCAAACATTACTTTTATTTTAATTATAATTAATTAAATAAAAGTAATGTTTAGGATTTTTTTATTCACTACTAAGAGCTTAATAAGTTGGCTCCCATCACCTTCGACCACGTCGAGTAATAGTTAGTTACGTGTCTAACGATAATAACGATTTTTCGTATATGTAAACGATTTTTTTGCATACAAGTGTATCCGAAGAGTCTCAACACTACGAGCAGTAACCTGTCTACGTGACTTTGCAATGAGGTCAAGAATAGAACTATAATATATTATTTACTATGTAAATATGTGTTATTTTGCTTTGTTTGAAAGTTTTCAATTAAAAGAGAATGACCAGTAGTGGTCCAAATGTCCACCACTAACGAGACCTATGTTGACTTATAGTCCACTTAATAGAGAGTATTTTTCAGTATCACACCAAACCAAAATATGCTGTCAGTAAAAAGTTACGACTATATGAAAAGTATCAATATTTTAATTTTGTTTTACTTGACTATTTATTTAAATCCATTGTAATTATGCACAAATAGCTACGCTATAGAAGACATGGAATCATGTGGTTATGAGGCCCATATGCCTATAAGCAAACAGCGTGGTGAAGACCAGCTATCGGCGTTAGAGGCAAATAAAAATCGCGCAGTGATGATTTGTCGCTGGGTCGTCGAAGTCGTCAACGGACGGTTCAAACGCGATTATCGACTCATTAGACAAGAGTTTTTAATCGCGCCATGAGCCACATGATGGGTGGCCGCTGCACTTATAAATGCATTTCATGTGTTGCTTGAAGACAGCACGCATGCAAGCGAATTTTTGCGAATTATTAGACAGAGAGTGCACGAACCAAATCGTTTAAGTGCATAATATGTTACCCAAAGAAATGTAAATAGACAGCGAGCTAGTTTCCGTAACATGGAAGCCGATGTTATCAGAGCAGATGAGTTCCCTATACTTACACACCAAGACCTAGTATTGTTTGCACTTGGGACATACCATGTAAAACTTGCGCGTAGCTACTATAGTGAACATATACGCAATGGCATATATCACATTGAAGTAGCAAGAGACGGTCTTTTTAATAATATTGTTGAATTCGGCATAGAACCTGAACATGCTTTGTTGCTACGCGCAAGAATTCAATCCAGACACGCGCGTGCAAGATTGTATTATACGTGTGTAATGATACATGGTCGAGAAACAATTTCTAACAATTATTGTTCATGTTTATTTGGCATGGGAAATGTAGGATGCTGTGCCCATGTAATGGTAATTGTTTGGTACTTTGGGTGGGCAAGACATCAACCCACGATTAGGCTTCCAGCTGCTAATCTAAACAATATCATTGTTGATGAAGGCTGACATAAATAATATTAATTTTTAATCGCTTGAGTTTTATATTAAACTGTAACACAAATAAAAAAAAATATTGTGCAGAATTCTTGTGTTTTCTCGACATGCGTAGATTAGTTCAAAATATCCAACGGACAGAATGATATTCACTATATTTTTTGTATAAAAAGGTAAAAAGTATGACTTTTCATTTAGTCATAACTTTTAACAGACAGCATATTTTTGGTTGCGGTTTAGTTATAATGACTCAGTATTTAGTTGACTATTATGTTACATAGGTCTCGTTAGTGGTGGATATTTGGACCAAGCTCCATACATTTTTGGTCATTCTCCTTTATATATTAAGAATTGTACATTTTGAGATACAATAATAAAATCTTTCTAAATTCATGGTTTTACGAAAAAGGTTTTCGAAACTGAATAATGTACGCATAAACAAAGTTGTTACAGTTTAAAAAATATGAAACGTCATACTGTATCTTTTAGATTTGTTGAACTGTAGGTACTTATTCATAGTTTTTTTATTTTTTACTGAAAAAAGAATTATGTTTATGTCGCCATACATTCATACCAAACACACGAGAATCTGGTGAACTGCTCCTGAGAGATACAGCTACCGTGCACGGTACGCCTAAAGAGATTTGATAAAAAATAAATCTTTTCTATATAACTGTGACATGATATCATTAACAGTAACTACTCTAAACTGCTGGGATATTTCCTCTGTTGCCTTGCCATAAACGCTATGACTTGCTCTTTTAACAGCCCATGAATGTCCCACTGCAAGGACGGGCCTCCTGCTGTGACGGAGGGATACTTGGCTTACTAATACCACGCTGCCCAGACGGATTGATATAGGGTTTAGTTTCAAGTTTGCTTCTTTTTTTTTGTAAAGATAATATTCACGATAGTCCCTTAGTCGGTTTTTACGACACCCGTGGGATGAGATGGGGTGGTGACACACTGTATTCTTACTCCGTCACCACACGGCGTCATTTGTTTACTTAAAGATAATTTAGCAATTAATGTTAAGCTAGTTGATATATGTTTTCAGAGGTAAAGAAAGTGGCTCAAGAGTTATACTCACTAATAAACTATGGCGAGCTACGTAAGAAGCTGGTGTCGGTGAGTGAGAAGACTTGCGCTAGGCTCGGTGAGATGGTGCTATGTGGGAACATTGTGGTGCGAGCGAGAGGGAGAAATGTTAGACTGAGGACGCCTATGTGCCGCGCGCTGAGGAGGCTCAACCAGATCTCGGGTAAGATATCTACAGACTAGTTTGTAGATCTCCACTGTTGGGCATAATGCACTCGCTCCCGGCTCGATGAGATGGTGCTCTGAGGGAACAATGTGGTGCGAGCGAGAGGAAGAAACGTGAGGTTGAAGATGCCTATGTGCCGCTATAGGCCGACCGTTTAACTCAGACCCCGCCTGCGGTAATAGAGGTGCGCGGGGGGCGAGGACAAAGGAGAGAGCTATCTCTTGATTTTTTGCCAAAACGGCGCCATCTCAGATACTGTGACCCGAACTACATTACATCACAACACACCTCTAATTTTTAGCTAGCTTATTTTTATGAAATAAAAAGAAGGAAAAATTAAAATTATACCCTAAAGCAATCGAAATACCTGAAGAGGTTGTTTTATTTTTCTGGTCAGGTTTTAAATTGTGTAATAATTTAGATTGCATAATTTTTTCTAAGAAAGTACTAGTTTTAGAGCCAAGATGACGCCACCATCTTTGACATTTGTAAATTGTATAGAAGACGGACTAGCATACTGCACTAGTGTCATACTGACATACTGACTAAGTGTCCGTTATGGTAGCGAGTAAAAATAAAAAAAACTCTTATTATTGTTCTTATTATCTGTAAATATTTACTAAGATTGATTCTTACAAATTAATATGTTTAAATCATACCTGTTTTAATGTAAACTGTGATTATTGTAATGTGATTATACTGTGATTTAATATATATGTTACAGTCAAAACTCATTGCCGGTCAAAACCCTTTTTAACTGCATAAAACAGTCAATAGTGGTTTTGACCGACGTGCTTAGTCAAAACCCTTATTGACTGTTTTTTGCAGTCAAAAGTGGTTTTGACCATCGATGTTAGTCAAAACTCATTGAAAATTGATCTTTAATACATATTAAGGTAAAAGTCCGAAACAGTTGGTTACCAAAGGACGCTAGAAACATTTTTTTTAATGTAAAACTAGAATATAGTATTATTATATTCTAGCACTCGCCGGCCGCTACCGCGGCACGCTCGCTTCGCTCGCTCGGCTCGTGCGTCCTTTGGTCACCATACTAACCTAACCTAACCAACTGTTTCGGACTTTTACCTTAATATGTATTAAAGATCAATTTTCAATGAGTTTTGACTAACATCGATGGTCAAAACCACTTTTGACTGCAAAAAACAGTCAATAAGGGTTTTGACTAAGCACGTCGGTCAAAACCACTATTGACTGTTTTATGCAGTTAAAAAGGGTTTTGACCGGCAATGAGTTTTGACTATAACATATATAATTAATGATTGTACAATTGTTATTATTTGTAAATATTTTCTAAGACTTTAGTTATAATTATATTTATAGTTTAAATCAGCCATTCGTATAATAACAAATATATTTATTAAAGACAAAGATTTATTGCAAAACTGTGTATATCAGGTGTTAGTGTATGAATACATTATTCTCAACAGTCTATCCACATCGGATATGCAAATTATAGCAATATAATATCTTAAAACTACACAATTAAACAAAAACTTATTTAATAACTAAATGAAATGTTATTTTTTTCAAAACATTCTTATTCAAAATATTTGTAGATTCTTTAAAAAAATCAAATTATTACAAATTATGTAATATTATTGTTATTTTTGGAGTCGGTGTCAGCCAACGAAATACAATAATACATAAGCTAATGGAATGGCGGCCATGAATTACAGATTATATTATAATATGACTTCGACATTAACCCCCTTACTTATAAAAATCTCTAAAATTTAATCACTGTTTAGCGAGTTTTTTGTTAGCAAAACCAACCTTAAGCCAAACAAAACCGTAAAAATTTAAGCTAATCAATTGACTAAAATTTAAGTTGCGTATATGAGTCCGGGGTTTGACATAAAGTTGTTGATTGTTTATGGATTGGTTTAAAAATTAAACAAATATTAAATAACTATTTTTATCATATTTAAATAAATATATTTTAAAATACCTGTGTCACGTTCAAACGTTTTAATATACCTATTTAGTAACTGATTAAAGCTTTCCATAACTTATGGGCGTTTATGGGGCTAACCAGCACCGTCAATTGAAAAAAATCGTAATTCGTGAATAGGATCAATAATGCAAAATGTTGTCTACAAAGTCGTTAGAAAAGGCAATAGAGTTTTGTCTAACACATTCTGATCACTTTAAATAGTTTTTAATTTGATAAATATTTTATTTAAAACAAACATGGCCGTTTCATTTTCGCATGAGAATTTTAAGTAATTGTCTTTGATTCGTAGTACTTATTTCTCATCTTAGTCTTTAGTCAGTGTATAACACGACATCATATTTCTTTAAATTTATAGTCAGGAATAAAATATAGAATATAACTATCGTGGTTGTCACATTACTCCAAAAATAAAAATAATATTACATTATTTGTAATAATTTGATTATATTTTAAAGAATCTTCAAATAAATATATTTGTAGACTCTTCAATAAATATCCTTAACAATAATTTTTACAATAATTAAAAGAACCTATTCTTTAGATTATAATTAAGTAAAAAGAATGTCTGATTTAATGTTGTAAAACCAAAATACAACTAATTATTTTTTACTTTTTAGTGCAATTTTTGTCTTTGAAGTCGGTTTTTTTTATTGTAAAAACTTATTTTATTTGGCATAGTAAACAACTCGATATAGCTCTTGTGTACGCTACCATAACGGACACCGCTACCCCGCTCCCTCGTCCCTTTCATACCGCAGGCGGGGACTGAGATAAACGGTCGGCCTATAATTGAAGAGGCTTAACTAGATCTCGGGTAAGTAAACTGTGGGCTAGGGTGTGGAGCTCCACTGTCGGGCATAAGTCTTTAGCTAGTCAGTACCGATTTTATTACCAAAAAATGTGTAATTATTATTTCTTTTAGATTTCTATTTTATTAAAACTTTTCTCTCAGTTAAGATACCTTCCAAAAAATATCTCTTTTTAAGATAATATAGAAAGAAAAGTTAATAGATAATATCTCGTCGCTGCCTTCCTTCTTCCCGCAAGATTGTCGGCCCCGGCCTAATGGTTCCCTGTACATATACACAGAGGCAGGTATGGGCGTGCGCGTGGGAGCTCGCTGCGCCGTGTCCCTGCGCGCGCGCGGCGGCGACGCGTGGGCGCGCGTGCAGGGCGCGGCGCACAACCCGCGCGCGGCCCTGACCGCACCGCCGCGCGCCAGCCTCGCGCTGCTTCTACATGCGCTCGCTAAGCGCTGGGGACCTGTATCCTTTACACTATGTTAGCTTAAGAGACGCATCACCACACACTAATGAACGAGAACAATAGGTTTTATAATATATTTACTTATAATACGCGCATTATCATCTGAATACTTTAAAAAGAGGTAGAAGATATTATAAAAAAATAGACCCGTAAGTGCAAACGAGATAGATAAAATAAATAAAAATAAATAATCCTCACACATTCACACAACGCCACCTAGTCCAAAACTAAGCAGAGCTTGTACTTGAGAGATATAGAGAAATGATATGACTTTATAACTCAACTGATAATGCTGTATCTATAGTCGAACCTCGTGAAATGTAATATTTTTTTATTTATGACTGGTTAAACACAAACAATCTCTTATGTACATACGTGGCAAATTTTGCAAATAAAAGATATATATAATTTTCAAATAAAATAATTCCATAACCCTATACCAGCCTGTAAAACCTGAGAAGCCTATGGAAGATAATATAAAGTACACAGAAGATAGTCCGAGAGACATCGAGGACTTTTGTGATATCTTTGAAGATAAGGAGCCGAGCAGAGAGATCGAGGATCCGCTTAGTTTAGAGCCTGATAGAATACTCTTCCAAGGTTTGTTATTTTTATTTTTGATAGATTTTAACTGTTATCTTCAATTTTTGGTTGTACAGTCAGCCCCAAAAGTCGCTGAACACATTTTAAATTCCAAAACTGCTGAACACTAAAAGTGCCATAAGTCAGTGTCGCGGGTATTTCAGAAGTATCTGAACACTAGTATTTCAAAAGTAGCTGAACACTAGTGTCTATTATGTTTACTCGTTGGAATAGATACATAATTTCAAAACAATTCACTGAGATTCGATAGCCTTGGGTATAGAACACTCGACTTTGATGAAGTAGACGTGCGCTCGAAACCGGGTTGTGCCAAGTATTTTTTTTGGTTTTCTATTTTTTATTTATTGTATTTTATCTCAAAAAAAACAAGTAACTTAAATTCACCGTCACTGTTCACAGGTATTTAATAAAGTTAAAATATTATTTTTAATTTTTAATTGAAAACTAAATAGTATTTTTATTTAATTTTTAATTTAATGAAGAATGATCATTATGACTTTAAATTGTATGAGGAACATTTTCGGAGATTCGATGATATGAGTTGAAATGTTATGTAAGAAGAAGCGCTCCCTGTTGTGCGACATTGAACTTAATAGTTTTATGACATGCAACTAAAATTAAGTCTAGAGGTGATAAAGCCATTTAATTAATTAATTAATTAAATTATTTAATTTAATTGTCGAATATACATTTTTTTCGTAAACGAAGTCGCGGGTTACAGCTTGTATTGAATAATAATAGTAGAAAACAAAATAAGAAAAAATAAAAAAAACACAAAAAGTAATCCGTTCCTCAGGATCGAACCAGAGCTGTTTTCTTTTCACCCAAGCTCTATACAAGCAAAGCTATCGTGTTGACAACTGTTTTGATGAAATTGATAATGTAGTATTCCGCTTTGAAATTGGCTTGACTTTTGTCTACTGTCAAAATCACTCACTACAACTACACTGAAACTCGACCGCAGATGAGCGACGCAGCGGGCGACGTTGCCGTTCAGTCATGCGCGGCTCCCGTATACTGCACGAGTTGGCAACATCGATACTTCTGAAATACCCGCGACACTGACTTATGGCACTTTTAGTGTTCAGCAGTTTTGGAATTTAAATGTGTTCAGCGACTTTTGGGGCTGACTGTACATCTATACTAATATTATACAGAGGTAAAATTTGTGTGATTGTGTGTTTGTGACGTTGTAGGGGGTAATCTCTGAATCTACTGAACCGATTTTAAAAATTCTTTCTGTGTTAAAAGTCTATTTACCGGGGAGTGTCATAGGCTATATAGTATCACGCTATGACTAATAGGAGTGGAGCAGTAATGAAATATGTTTAAAAAAGAGACGCGTTTTTTTAGCCGCCCGCGCGTTTTTTTAACGAAGTGGGCACGGGTCAGCTAGTATAATATTATAATAATAATGTTCAATGAAAAATCGTCATGTTCACAAAGATTAAAATAATGTTAATTTGATTTTAATAACTCAACTCCCACTGAACTTTTTGTAAGCTTTGTCTTTAACAGTTCTTAGAATGACTGTAAAGTTTAACAGCAGTGTTACAAATATAAAGCACGCCTAAATTAGCAACTCATAAAGCATCTACAGTTCATTCGCGTTTAGAATGCAGTGAGTTGTCATTGTCCGCCGACCTAGCCCCGCCCCCTAACCAATCAAGTCTTTTAAAATACAACCAATTAACTGAATTTTAAAAGATTTAATTGGTTAGACGGCGGTGCTAGGTCGGACAATGACAACTCACAGCATTCTAAACGCGAATGGGATATAGCTGAATCTGGCTCGGTTGCGCGACGGTCGTACATGAGTTCCTGGGTTCAAATCCCACAAAAATGTTCTAAGTCTGCATGTTACTTGTGTTTGATGTTTGTAAAGCCCCTGTGACACAGCATATGATCTCTAATACCTTTGTATCTTCAAACTTACATACATAATAACATATTGCACAATGTTACCCAGATCAAAGCGCTGGTAAGAAGCTAGTTCTCCACCTGGGCCCCAGACCGGACGCTCAGATCCACCTGCCTGTGGTCACAGCCAGCGAGCAGCTGTCCAGTCAGAAGATATGCTTCTCCTCCTACATGGAGAGAATTGTATCGCAAAGGGATAAAGATAGCAGCAGTAAGTTGGTCTACTTATACCCGTTAGTTAGTGTTTATCATCCCACTGCTGGGCAAAGTCCTCACCTGCTGTCTTCTTTATGTTATGGTCCATGGCCAAAGCAGGCCAGTATATTTGTGCGCTATATAATACCAGTCATAATAAGATCTTACCAAAACTACTTTGGCCGGTAGAAATTTTACAAAGTTTAATAACAAGATTTTCTTGTTTTTTTTTTACGTAGATAAAGTCTAAAAGTAAAATTCTATCTATAAAGTTTTCTTTAGTTTGCCTATACCTACAGTATCCATGAATGTAAAATACAATGTCACTTTGTATTCTACTATCCCACACTTAAATTTATCCCATGAATGTCGTAAAAGCCTACTTAGTCGAAAAACCCAGTAACGCTTAAGGTTCATCCTCACCAACCGGCCCGCATCGAAACGTATTTTACAATCTTTAAACGAAATTAAATCTTGTATACAGTGTTTAAAGTTTATATTACCAAGTCAAGGGTAAACACAGCCGGTGACATGCCGTGATACGCGACCGTCTCCGCCTGCGTACGGATACCGGGTGGCGCATACGGTCGAATACCACTGAATGCGCTCGTCTGCACTCAAGGCTTAAAACTATGAAACTAAAAAGAAGCTAAGGTATGCGACGACGACGTCCGACCGGCCGGTGCGCCGATGCGGGCCGTTTGGTGAGGATGGACCTTTAGAGGACACCTATGTCCCTGTTTGCTAATACAATAATTACTTAGTCAAGTAATAAGACAAGTCAAATGTACACACAAAATATATCTTTTCTCCTTCAGCAAAAATACGAACACCAAAACGCACAAGAAAAGATAGCACAAGTGAAAAAGATAAATTAGAGATAGATCAGAAAAAGATAAAATTAGAAGATTCTGAGCGATTAATAAATATAGAGGAGACGGCCATAGACGGCATAGAGCTTATGGCGAACTATAAGAGTAATCAGGAGGATGAGGAGAAACCCAGCACGGAGGACGAAAAGGAGAGGGAGATTATTGAGGAGGATGTGGACAGGTATTTGTCTATAATATTATATTATACGGAGTGAACACAAAAATTGCGAAATTTTAACTTAAGGTAGAGCATAAATTTACTAAGAAGTAACAAATAAATCATCGTTTTTTTTTACCTTTATTTAGTTGCGGATGAAACAACCATAAGGGTTGTAGCACATATAACGTAACGTAAACGCCGCCTCGCCTTTTTCCTCGGTGCCAAACGTCAAAAATCCGATTACGTTACGATTCCGATTAGTGTGTGTTGCAGTAAGGAGTTTCATACAAATAATACTGAACGGCTCGAGTTGATACGGTGCCGATCCGTTTACGTTACGTTATATGTGCTACGACCCTAAAATTAAAAATACGTCATCCTTGTAATCTTTAACTGTACTCGTTCCGATAGGTTTTACGGCGAAAACATACCATTTATATCTTCTGGGCGGAAAGGAATTTTTCGGTGATTTTTTGTTTTTGCTTAGTAAAGTTATGCCCAACAAGCAAAGTAGCGATAACAGGGTCTAAATTTAAAGCTCTAAGTTATATAGTAGCTATGTAAGATATAAAATAATACTTTTAAATGATAGTACGGATATAAGAGAGCTTGCTTAAGCACCAGCGATAGTAAGGTGATATAAAAGATATACAAGAATTACGCTGCAGTTTAAAGTAGTAATAAGGTGCTATAAGCTAGAACTTTACAGTTTTATTGCAGCTTTAAGTCGATTTTAACATTAAAAGCTCTTTTGGAGTGACTACTATCACTTGCTGATGTATACCTTTAAGTGCTAAACATCACTTTTGATGTTAAAGTGGTTATAAGAAAGCCCTCAAGCCGTTTAAGGGTTATAATAATCAATCTTATAACTCTTAATAGTGCAGTGATAATGTAGTGTTATATTGGTGTCTTAGCGCTTGAGGTGCTAGGGAAGCTTGAAGCTTTATAGCCCTCTAAGAGTGCTAGTGTGAACGTTATTTAGTCTTAAAGCGATATGCGAAATATAAAACCCTTCTATATCACCTTAACCTGTTTAACGAGGTTATTTATATTAATGAGCTTTAAAAGTCTACATTAGTGTTAATAATCACTTAAAATGTTAAAAAATTCCGTTATATCGCTTATGTGGTAAATCTTAACGTCCATCTTGTATATTAGAGGAGGGTTCCGCCCATCAAAATATTATTAGAAATAAAGAATTTATAAAGTTGAAAAATACTGGCTAGTTGGGACAAACCCTGATAAAATTGAATTAAATATAAATTTGGATGGTTTACCTATTTACAAAAGTGCCAAGAAAGAGTTTTGGCTAATTTTAAATATAACATTAGTCCATTTATAATAGGAATTTATTACGGAACAGGGAAGCCCAAGAATCTATAGTTATTTTTGAATGATTTTGTTAGTGAAATGGGGGTATTACTGGAGCGAGGGGTTTTTGATTGGACGGGAAAACTGTTCCTATTAAAATACGGTACTTTATTTGTGATTCAGCTACCAAGATATTTCATATTTTATACCCTTGATACATACGATATGAAGATAAATAAAATACAGTTTTAATCAATACCTTGTATTTATTTATACCTATTAGATAGGATCTAAGTTGCAACAATAGAAAGACATTAGAAAATAAGATGCAAAACAATAGTCATTCTCCTACATAACATAATGCTGAATTTATATTCTTCATATAATTTTGACTACTTTGAAAGCACATATCTGTCTGACGCTGACTGTACTAACAGAAATTATATATAAATCAATCAATATAAACCTCGCCAAAATTACTTAACAAATCCTACATACGAAATGCAGCATAAATGTGTAAAAATAGAGATCGCTCCTATTTGGCAAAGGTTAAATAAAAAGATTTTTGTACTTCACCACAATCATACAATAAAAACTACTGTGGCTTATTAATTAATAATGTACTAAGTAACAGAAAATAAATCAGTCGATATGAATCTCGTTTACATTACTCAAATTGCACATAAATATAATACAAATCGAAAAGAATATGTGATCGCTGTTATTTGGCAAAGGAGTAAAAATAAGATCCTAAGGAAAGTCCAAAGGTTTTAGTGCAGTGTTTATTGGACGGACGCTGGTTTCTTCTTCAGTATCACTTTGTGTAAGCATATAGTTATTTCTTTTTTAGCCGCCTCGTTAGTATTTATGTTATTTCTTTTAACACTGCACAATGAACACCAATGCGTTTGCGGTATCGATGTATCGTCGTTAATGATTTTTTGTGGCCACCTTAGAACGCTATTGTGCTCCCATGTAGACGGTACTGCAATTAGTTGTACTTTATTTCGCTCTTTGGTCTGAATTATTTTAACCGGCGTACTGAAATATAAAAATTAACTTTGCTGTAGTAATGAAACATAAAAAATCCAAAACATTGAGATATAATTATAAGATTAGATCGACCAGGGGTCCAGCGAGCGGGCAGGGGATTTCCACGGGTGCCAAATTTTCTTAAACACGAAGGGAGTCCATGCTCAGAAATTAGTAACGGGGATTTATGTAAGTAGACTACTTACGTTTTAGAGATGTAGCTTTACAACACGCTATGGCACGCGCAGTCGTCCAACACGTCGCTCTGTTGTTGCTGTTGCCGTAGTCGCGTTGTGCTCAAAAGTTTTTACCGCTAAAACCAAGTTAAAAATGTATTATATTATAACAATTAAACATAGAGATTGTAGTCTTTAACTTATTCCAAACAAAGTACGAACTTTAACATTATACGCAGAGGCGGGGAGAGGGGTAGGCGCAGTACCTACACCGCGTCGGTTACCAATATAATGAAAATAGGCGCGTATTTCAATTTATTATTTGAATACCTATATAGCTAGGTATGTAGCAAAACAAGTATTGTAACTACTACTTTATTAATTAAATAAGTGCCTATTTAGATTTCTCGTACTTATAACATCATATACCTACCTACTGAAAAAGATACAATAAACTTGATTAAAATCTTTTATGTTTTCATATTAGTGGTTTACGTATCTTACCAAGGAACCCAAATGTCTCAAATATCATAAAAAATCCTTTCAACGATATGACTTAGGGTTCTAAACGACGTAGTTGTTCAAACAGAAGAGCTAATAAATAATTTTATAGCACCGTTTTAAACTTATGAGTTCTAAAAAAGATATAATTATCACTATTGCCGCTAGCCTTGCATTTAAATTGATAACTCCATTATTGTTTACAAATGTAACCTAAAAATCTTGATATACGAGTATCTTTTAATAATAATGTTAACTTAAATCATTGTTGTTTTCTCACAATTAAAGATCTAACAATTTTTGATTAACCATTTGGAAGGAATTAGCAAAATTACAAAAAAAATCTAATATTTTTGCTATATTTTTGGTTTAAAGATTTCTTAAAACGCCTTATTTTAAAGGCGCTTGAAAATTGAGATGAAAAATAGTATACATATTAACAGAAAAAATACAACCGCAATAGTATTTCACTTAAATAATCGATAAAGGTATAATAAATTGTAAGACTTACCGTTTTTGTTTATCAATTGCCATTACGTTCACATCACACTTAGATAAAATACAGAAGGAATAGGTACCTAAAACATTACAAAGCGCAAAGATTTTATTTACACTACTCCAGCGTTTTTGCATCACTTTAAGTGGCATAATGATACCATCCTACACCTTTAACAGAACTTAAAGTAATAAATACCGTTTTTGCAACACTTTAAGCGATATAAAATAACATCTTATAAATAAAATAGAACCCCAGGCGATTAATATAGACTTTGCAACACTTCAAGTGATATAAAATACCATATTATAACTATAAAGAACCTTTTTATATAACTAAGCTTTTATCACACTGTAAGTGATATAAGACTGCATCTTAAAACTTTTATAAATCTTTT
Source organism: Schrankia costaestrigalis (assembly GCA_905475405.1). Classification (NCBI taxonomy): domain Eukaryota; kingdom Metazoa; phylum Arthropoda; class Insecta; order Lepidoptera; family Erebidae; genus Schrankia; species Schrankia costaestrigalis. The sequence continues at coordinate 12,125,603 of FR997851.1, forward strand.
GGTAATAAAGACAGTATTTGCAACACTTAAAGTGATAGAAAATAGCATCTTATTACTTTAATAGTATCTTGGGTAATAAATGCGGCTGTTTAACTCTTAACTATCGCCATTGGTAAAAAAATACCATATAGTAGCATTGTTATGCCACTTATTTATCACTGTTGCAGTTAATACGAGCAGCTGTAGAACTTACAGTGCTAACACCGGTGCCTAATTCGGACTATAAGAGAGGTATAGTACGCTATATCGCTAATTTTTAGGCCGCGCTATTGCTATTGGTGTTTAATTGAACAAATAACCGATTGTTATAGCGCTTATTTTATCGCTAAATTGTTAGTTGGGTGTGCTACCTTGTTTTAAAATTATTGTGGCATACTCATTTACTTACTTATTCATTTTTATGAATATTCAATTATATCATTTATTAATTTTATTTAAATTCTTGCATATTCAGGTACATGCCAGAAAGAGACAAGGATATGTTAGAAAAAGACATGTCGGAAAGAGAGAAAGATAGTTTCTCAGAGATGGAGGACGATGAGAAATATAACAAGAGTGATACGGACAATGAGAGCGATCAGGGGAAGGAGAAGAATGGAAAAGATACCAAGTTTAAGAATTTAAAGGTAGGTACTTTAAAAATTTAGCTAAAGTTTTTTTTGGTTCATCATCATATCAGCCTATGGATGTCCACTGGTGGACATAGGCCTACTCCAAATATTGCCACCTTGTGCGGTCCTGTGCCTCCCTCATCCATCGGTATCCCGCCGTCCTAATCAGGTCGTTGGTCTACCGTGTGAGGGGTCTCCCCACCCTGCGGCTTCGTTTTTTCGATTTTCTTTGTAGTAATTTGTGATGGTATTTTGTATTTATCTTGAACTTAAACAAGGCAGACTAAAATGGATACTTGTCCATTTTAGTCTCTCTTTGTTAAACGTAAGTCTCGGTGGCAAAGATCTTTCCCATGCACGAGATGGAGGTTGAAAAAAAACTTTTGAAAGTAATACTATGTTTATTCCTTGTCCAATGCCCATGAAATAAAATAAAATAAAAACAAAATGTACACATAATTTCAATAGGAATCCTTCACTGAAATCACTTTCACGTGGTAGTTTAGTAGTTTTATATTAGTTGTTTTATAGTGTTGTGTGAACAAATATTATAATATATTATATACTTATCCACAGGTAAAATTTCGTATACGTCCCAAGAAACGTGGGGGCAGCATATACACGCTAGTCTTGGACAATCCTGAGGAGGTAAAGAATGAGGAGTTGAAAACAGAGGAGCCGGTGAAGGTTGAGGAGGAGTCCAAGAGTGACATAGACGTGGACATGGCCATCAAACAGATCAGGAGGGGATGGAGCGTGCACGATGCCGGGGATCTTACTATTGGGGACTTGTATTTAATGGTGAGATATAGATACATATATTTGTTAAAACATGCACACACTGACTCACTTAAAAACACAAAGACTTAAAACACACACGTACACACACACACACACACACACACACACACACACGAAACCCACACACAAACACATACTTATGCTGTAATCTATGGTATAATGTACTTGTAATTTAAGATACTTTTTGTAAGTTATTTGTAAAATAAATATTCTATTCTATATGGTTCACTCACTAGATACATTACAACAAAAAAATACTTGTAAATGATTAACAAAAAAACCGCTATCTGTATAAAATCTAATAGTTTAAACTTTCTCTTGTAAGCGTTCAGCATAATATTGCGTGTTAATTGATTTTATATAATATACAGGGCGTTTAATGGTCAAAAACGTATCTCAATGTAGTAATCGGCAGAGGCGACATCTTGTAATGCTTTTGTGATCATATTGAAGACACACTCTCACACACACGTGCATGCATACTCTCATAGTAACACACTCTCTGTCTCTCACACATACACTCACACATCATATAGCCAAAGGTCCACTGTTGAACATAGATCTGATCTAAATATCGTCTTTGCCACCTTGTCCTCAAGTGAAAGAGCTCTCCGCACCCAGCGTTTTTCGATACACATGTGTCATTCTATCTACTACTATTACTTCTTCTCCGTGTGGTGACGGAGCAAGAATACAATATGTCACTACCCCATCTCATCCCATAGGTGTCGTAAAAACCGACTAAGGGTCTATCCGTGAATATTATCTTTACGAAATAAAAAGAAGGAAAACTTGGAATTAAACCGTCTGGCCAGCGTGGTATAAGTAGGCCAAGTATCCCTCCGTTATGGGAGGAGACCTGTCCCTGCAGTGGGACATTAATGGGCTGTTATGATGATGTGTCACACTATTACAGCTTATTTCACATTTTAGTTCGGTTCCCGATCTAAACTAGAGCTAGACTACTGGTGGGCGGAACCCAACCCTCCTCTACCGCAACCATTAAAAACACCAGTACCAGAAAAAGACAAAAACTGTGAAAGAAAAGATAAAGACAAGCTCGAAAAGATAACAGAGAAGCCGCCTGATAAGATATGTGAAAAGATAAGTGATAAGTCGTCTGATAAAGGTGATAGTTCTGTCGAAGAGGATAGAGAGAGGGCGAGGGAGAGTGATAACGATATTCTGTCTCCTAAGAATACTTTCAGTCAGGATAGTAATGATGGGATGTCGGGAGATGAGAGGAAAAGTAAGTTTATTATAGTTTTTTTATATAGTCAGGTAGTTTCATCATAGCTGTAAGAGGTGTAAGTATCTATAAACGAGACTAGGAAGTAGAAAAAAATGGCGAAATTTTAAAATTGATTTTATCATTAATTACAAGACAAAATTAAAATCTTACAAATTCAGTCAAGCCTAAGGACAGACTTTTTTTAGTAAAGAAGGCAGACTTGGCGGACCTATGATACAGTACGCAACAACTAACTCGGCTGCCCTGAAATTTGCGCATGTACAGGAGCAAATAAAACTTCCGAAACTGACATCTGCGCAGCACCTTCAAGTCGGCCGAGTAAATTGGCGCTTAGTTTTTCCGTGTGGCACCTTCAAGTCGGTCGAGTTAGCGCTAAGTCTTATATTTACACCCCTCACTCATAAACGCCTCTTACATTTTTAATGTATTGATTAGCTGAAATTCATGAGATTTTACTTACAAAAATCTCGCTAAACAGTGATTTTAAAAGGCGTTCGTGAGTAAGGGGAGCATTATTTATTTATTTTCTTAATATTAACACGGTTTAAGAAACTCATACATTAACATACATTTCAGAAATATACTTTAAAACAGTAAAACAAACGATAAAATAACTAAAGAAAAACAGGAATATTAAGCAATTACAAAGTAAAATATATAAGAAAAGAAACAATAATATAACTATTTATAAACTTTCACAAAAGCTTAAACATACTTTATTAACAATATAAGACTCATCTGCAAGTCACAATCACGGACAGTTTGACATTGTTTTACTATTGCGTCTAGTGGTCGCTATTAAAATAGTCTATATTTTGTCAGGTGAACAGTTAGCGTCACCGGATCACAAGTCATCATCATCATCGAGCACGCTCAAGCTGGTGAGCAAGTTGATCAACAGACCCCAGGGTCCATCACCACCTAACGGATTCTCGCTACTAAGTGACAGGTACTCATTATATTTATATTTTCTATCTTATGCCTGTGTTCTTAAAGTCTATAATGTATTGTGTCAAGAACGTAAAGTGACAGTGTTCATCTATACTATAGTGTATTCACGGAGACGAGTTAGTATAGCGCCTTCTTTATCGCACATTATCATACAAATGACAAGGACAAAAAATACTTTTTTAGGGTCGGTGGGCGTTAACAAAACCTTAGAAATGTAAATGTGCGTTCACACTGCGCTTCTTAAAAGTTCGCTTAGTTTATTACTGCGGCTTCGTCTGTCGTATAAATTGAGAGACATTAATTTGATAGATTTTTTTATAAGTACCTACTTTTTGTATATCTGATGGATATGAAGGAAAGAAATAAAATCGAGAGTTAATGATTAAATTTTCTTTATTATATTATAATTTATATTTTTTTGTATATGACTGTTTGTTTCTTAATATAATAAATAAATAATATCTACCTACTTATACAAGTTTATAACATATCAGGATCATCACCATCACTCTCCGTACTATCACTACTGTCGTCGTTATATTTTTTTCTCGTAATCAATTACAAGTATCCTGTTTTTTACGTTGGGCCGTTGGGATTTGCTTTATTTTTCTAGAGTGATAAGAAGCGTTATCCATGACTATCACAGAATTATCACCTAGCTTATTTAAAACTTCTCTAAACCAATTTTCAAATTCTTCGGCATTCATCTCCTTGTGATAATCGCCTTGTTTCTTCGACTCAAACATATTTAGACCACCTTCGACAGATCCATCCTCACTCCCGATGTGAGTAATAATTAGTCTTTTACCTTTTCCTGTTACGAGAATATAAAACATGTTATATAACACGTGTTTCAACAATGAGAATATAACAATAACTTAATGATAATAATAACAATGGATATAGCGCACCAGTTTAATATACAAAAATTTGGAAATAGTATTTTACTATGGTAATGCTCATTTATGACAAAAGAACAATAAACGGGTCATTAGCACACCTGCGATGCTTAAAAATTACCATGAACAATTTATTAAAAAAAATACACACCTGAAGGTGCTTTCAAGCCGTCGTTAGTCTATTAATAAATTATAAAATCCAATAGACCAGCCGGTTCACAAGTCGAGCATACAGTCACAAGTATGAGCACGTCTGCACAGAACGGGAAGTATGAGTAGACTAAAAAGTACTCGTACTGTGTACACCGCCTTAGCGTTTATCACTGACCAATCGCAATTAAAAAATTGTGTGAGTGAGATAGCGCTCTACTAACTCGTCTCCGTGAATACACTATATAATATTATAAAGAGGTAAAGTTTGTGTGTTTGTTTGTTTGTGTGTTTGTGTGTTTGTGACGTTGTAGGGGGTAATCTCTGGATCTACTGAACCGATTTTAAAAATTCTTTCTGTGTTTGATAGTCCATTTATCGGGGAGTGTCATAGGCTATATATGTAGTATCACGCTATGCCTAATAGGAGTAGAGCAGTAATGAAATATGTTTATAAAAGGGACGCTTAAAAACGTTTATTTTGCTTCTACTGCATAAACGTCTGGAGATATACTGCTATACCTTTAAAAAAGTTTTACAATTAAGAGACTTAAGATTATCGTAAAAATGCTAGGGTGTCGTAAAATGATGAAGGGTGTTGTAAAAGATGGAAGGGTGTCGTAAAACTGCAAGGATGTCGTAAAATGATGGAGGGTGTCGTAAAATGCATGGAGGGTGTCGAAAAATGATGGAGGGTGTCGTAAAACAGCTAGGGTGTCGTAAAGTGATGGAGGTTGTCGTAAAATGATGGAGGGTGTCGTAAAACTGCAAGGTTGTCGTCAAACTGCAAGGGTGTCGTAAAATGATGGAGGGTGGCGTAAAATGATGGAGGGGTGTCGTAAAGAGAGACTAAATGTTCTGCGCTTAGTAGACATTGTTTTCTGCCCAGACTTAAGATTATATTCTTTTAAAACATATATCTATACTTCTTTACTTAATATTATGAAGAGGTAAAGTTTGTGTGTTTGTGACGTTGTAGGGGGTAATCTCTGGATCTACTGAACCGATTTTAAAAATTATTTTAGTGTTGAATAGTCTATTTATCGTGGAGTGTCATAGGCTATATATCACGCTATGGCTAACAGAAATAGAGCAGTAATTAATTTTTTTTTTTAAAGTGACACGTTTTTTCGCCGCCCTACGAAGTGGGCACGGGTCAGCTAGTAAACTATAAATATTGACGTACGGTTTTTAGAAAGTAAAATATAATAAAATAAAACAGTACAAATTGAACAGACAAAGTGTGAACATGTATTTTATTGCAATTAACTAAGCGATTGAGATGTCATCACTGAGATGGTATACACGCCCTTCTTTTTTGTGCCTAAAATAATTATACCTACCGTTATTAATTGTGTACACAAATTATTCCACACACATTCAGATTCTCATTCAAATCATTCACCATCTAGTGCTAAACTAAACTAAGTTTGTATTGAGTACTAGCTAAGAGAAAAACTGACTTGTACGGTCTTTTTTGGTAAAAATAGATATGCATTATAGATATCAACGCAACAAAATTTTATATACCTAATCGGATTTGTAAAAATGTCGCAGGGAAATGAGGAAACCAGGGATTTCACGAAATCCCTAGGAATATGACGAAATCCCGTTTCTACCAGAAAAGAAATACTTATACATATTTTTGTTTGTAGGTTATTTACTTAATTAATGATTTTTATAATTCTGATGATGAATGATTTTTAAATTTGTCTGACATTATTTACTTAATTAATGATTTTTATAATTCGAATAATAGTCTAATTAAAGTACTTGTTATATAACTTTTGTGCATGTCATTAATGTATTCAATTGTATATTGATATTAAATTAAATTAGCTACCATAGCAACTATAATAATAATAATATAACTTGTTAATATTTCTACACCAGAAATGGTAGTGTATGTGAAACAATTGTATTTATTTAAGAACTCGCTGTACCATATACTGAGAAATAAATAAATTCATTTATTCATTCAAAAAACACAAGGATTCCACCTTCTGTGGGTTAGGTTAGAACTGTGGCCATAACGAGGAGGAAAGCAAGGCATTTTCGACTTTTACCGGAATTTCGTGATATCCCTAGTGATTTCGTGAAATCCCTGGTTTCCTCATTTCCCTGCGACCTATACAAATCACGAAAGTTTACTATTGCAGTAAAATGTTAGTATTTGTTATAGTATAGTATGTATGTTGCAGACTGAAGCGGCTGCTGTCGCTGGCAGGCAACCCGCACGTGTCCCCCGCCAGCACGCGCTGCGCCTGCGGACACGTGTGCTTGCCCCGGAGGCAGCCACCGGTACTAGCTTTGTTAACCTCGCAACACTATACCTACACACCTCAACAAAGTCTAGGGATATTTGGTATTTACTCAATTATATTTGGTATAACTCCAAAATCATTGGATAGCATACAACATGTTTATATTTTGAGTTTCACAACTTTATACAAAATATCCTTTGTTGAGGTGTGTATTTTGACTAATTTCTTGTTTTACACTTCATTATGTTAAGCTAGTCGGTTACTTCTACAACAGATAACTTAACCAATTTTGATGTATTTTTGCGTCCCTGACCTTGAACAAACCTATTAAATACATTATTACATCATTGTATTTATTATCTGAAAATAGAAAAGGGCTTCCCCTTTTCAGATTATAAATACTTTTATTTTTTCAATTTATGCCAATATTGAAATAGAAATAATATTTTTCAGCAGCAAAGACCGGTATTCACACAACAATTACCCCGCGTCGAAGATAACGGGCCCAACGTGTTCAGGCATCCTATACCTATAGCACCGAAGCCTGATAGCGGCGAGGTAAGTCTATACATTTATTTAACCCACGTCAAAATCTGATATATGAGACAACTCATTTTCGTACCCACGACGACAACGTCTGATATACAGGTGTACATTCTAATTTGATATTACATATATGAATATTTAAATTTAGTTTCCTCTTGTAATTAATTCTAATTTTGTTATTTTGATTTGATTTCATTGTTTTCTTTGGCTGACATTAATCTCTACTATTTGATTGGATAATTTATTTATTAATCATTGGTATATTTGATTGGAATTGTTTAGTTGTAATTTTTATTTGCTATTTGTTTGAATTATTTTTGCATTTTGTATGCCAAATACTGGCGGAAAATAATTGTACCAGCTTTATTATTTTATTTATTATCTTGCATGACTACTATGTTCAACAAATAAACGTTTATCTTATCTTATTACATAAGAACGGGTGTAAATTTTAACACGAAGTAAGACATAATTTTACTAGACCGAAACAAACAATATTATTCAAAATGGTCTATCCGTTTAGGAGATATGCCCATTTAAATTTTACCATTTTTTTCTTTTTTGGACCCTTAACAGCTGCTAATAGATACCAGGCTGTTTGTATTTCGTGCGACAGAGATGATGCTCTACGAAGCCGAAATTGGCGGATTGTCTCTTTACAAAGGTCGATGTGCAATATTTATCGCCGGGTACTGTACACCCTGTATGAGACAAAAAAAAATCACTAATGTTTGACCCAAAAATTATTGACAAATGCTCATTCGACAAACAACGTTTCACCAAATGTTTATTTGCCAAACGAGACATTTGACAAAAGTATCATCTTACAAAAACTCACTTAGCAAATAATCTATAACTAAAAACTACACTTGCTAAATGTGTTAAATTCGATTGACCTTTTTTTATTTTACCATATAAAAAGTTTTGCAAATTAAGCATTTATCAAAATTATTTAAAAAAACGCCCAATGTCACCAATACAGATCCTTAATTTTTAAAATTTCAATTTGTCTGAAATAACGTGTATCTTATTTAGTAACAAAACTTGTAAAACAGTTAATACCAAGTACGGACTTAATTTTTGTCCTGAAAATGTATGTGATAGATATAATTAAATATTGCAATAAAAAGAAAATGCATATTGATTGCCGTTGGTTACCAATACAATCTTACATAACCGTGCAACAGTTTCATACGTCGAAGTCTGTTGTATAAGACAGGAAATGACGTCACAGGCGATGAATGGTTGAAGACCAATTCCAGCAATATAGTATAATTATAGCTTGCGTTGCGACGCGCTTTGCTAACTTTCTCTCGTAGGACTTCGCGACTCCTCTTTCGTACCTATCGCGACGCCTCTCTCTTCTATGTATTTTGGGTCATGGTTGTCACAGCAGAGCTGCAGCATGCACGTGGAGTCAGTGCTGGAGGGTATCCCGCGCTGGCGGCGGGGGCGGCCGCGCCTCGCCGAGCGCCGCGTCGTGGTGCAGCGCCTGCTGCCGCTGCTGCCCAAGCTGCCCGCCCCGGCAGGTCAGTGTCGTACACACTCACTCAGGACAATCAACTGAAGATCGCACTAATATGTGCAGCGACCTCATGCTCGGCAGCCTATGACCGCCGCGCCACGGAGGCAATTAACCTTGTGACCCCTATAGTCATCTATAGACGACAAATAAAAACTGACCCTTTACGCTTACGACGCTTATACATGACAAAATATGTACTTAATAGTTTAGTTCATACTTACTAATAATCTAAATTTTTTGTATGTATAACAATAAAGATTTTTAAAATTTTTAGTAAGAGTAAAATGAAGTAATTTTTGTCGTTTCAGTTTCATTCATTTATTCAAAGTAGTACAATAATATTGTATCTTTTTGACGTCATCTAACACTACTTAATTTAAATTTAAAAACATTTCAAAGTTTAGAAAACTTTACCACCGCGTTGCGTGGGGAACAAAATGTTTCAATTAAATATAGATAAAAAATGTAATGTACTTATATGTTATTATTGTTACAGCTTTAGCACCAGTTAAAACAGTAACGAATTCACCTCCTGCACCTCCCAGGATACTACCCAAGCCTCCTCCGACCACCACCACGGAGTAAGTTGACGTATTATGAGCAAAGTACAGTTCGCGCAATATTACTTGTGTATTCCTTCAATAATCAGCAAATTAAAAAACAAATTAAAATAATGCCAAACTCTAAATTAAAAACAAACATTGGGAATATAAATTTAAAAAAAATTGTTTAGAATAATATTGAAACTATACAATTCTAAATTCAATAAAACTTAATTAAAAATAACATCTGCGCATCTGCAGCAACTTCAAACCGGCCAACGTTCATTGCACATACTGTATATAAGTTAGGCAGGTGCCTCGACACCATTAAAATATAAAATAATAAGTAACTTTTGTATGTTGTTTCCAGTCTATCATTTTACTACGTGTTGAGCGAGTCTAACGGACAGTTCTACTTCCACGACGGCGACAGAAGGATACCTATCTCTCCTCTCTCCGGGAATGGTGAACAGCATAGTGCAGGTAAATATATGTTGCAGCGTCACTATTATCTTTTAAAAGCGTCAATTAAATACTACAGTACGCGCAAACTAACTCGGCCGGCCGTTAGTTTGCGCGAAGTTAAGTATCCAAGAAGTTTGCGCATTTGTCCATGTACGGACAAATATAAGACTTCGCTGCCCACGCCCCCCTGGTGGGCTTCCAGTTTGTAAACTGACATTTGCGCAGCCATTTGTAACAACTTCAAGCCGGCCGATTAAGTAGGCGCTTACTATACTTATGTGAAGCCATAACCACAAATGAACCTACTGTCATTGTGATGATGACTACGTTTATAATAATGCAATGGTGATTAATAATAAAAATAATTCTATTTCAGATGAATCAAAGGATAACGATACAAAATCAAATGGTGTCAAGTTAGAACATGGCAGCACCGTGACTGAAGAGAAAGATCCACTCGCTCTGGACTCGAACCTGGAGCCTGACGGTGACAACGATACTAAGATTGAACCTACAGATGAAAAAGATGTCGCACGTAAGAATGTTTTATTTAATTGGCTACTATTCGTCTTCTTGTGTTTAATTCGGTATTTAAAGTAAAAGTTTTCCTATGTCGATTCCAAAACTATATAAAGATTTTAAATCATATTTTTAGCGCAAAATACCGGAAGATTGTGTTCAATTTTACAATTAAACATGAATTACTTTGTATTTCATTTGATCTTTAAATGACGTCATGCGTCCGGCTGAACAGAAGTTTGTCTCTGCCTTCATTGCTCAAGTAATTCAGCCGTACGCATGACGTCATCATAAGTAAAACTTAAAATATTTATTAAAAACTATAGGTAGGAAAACAAAAATAATCAAATTATTTTTTCATAATGAATAAACCTTTAAAATAAAAATATTTAAAAAAACTTCAAAAAATATCTTTACATACCGAATTGAGTGAGGTTACATGAGTGTTTATGGTTTTTTAAACCACGTGAACGCTTAGCTATTTTAAAATCTATATTAATACGAGAGCGCCAAGACCGATTCTTGTACGGAGTTTGTTTTATATATTATTATTGTATTTTATATACAGCTGAAATAATTGAACCACCAGAATAGTAAAATATCTGTGAAATCTAAATAATAATACATAAATTTTCTTTTTGATGAAAAATAATGTTGTTTAATAAAGTCTTCCTAGTTATTTTGCCTTTATCTTTCAGTAGTTAGATTGGCGGTGGTAAAGTTTTCTAAACTTTGAAATGTTTATAAACTTAGATTAAATAGTGTTAGATGACGTCAAAAAGATACAATATTATTGTACTACTTTGAATAAATGAATGAATACTGAATACTGCCATAATTTTTCGACTTGTCTAATATAATAATTGTATTACAGCGGAGTTCCTCCGGTCGGAATCAATATCTCTGTCTCCCTCCCGCCTCCTGCACGACACGGAGGGCTGGTTCGAGGGCTCCGTGCAGGACTTCTCGCTGAGCAGCTTCCTGGGACACCTGGAGGGACGCCAGCAGCCCGACCTCGCGGTAACAATACCTACCGCTTGTATACCTAAAGTAACTTTATCATATTTAATCATCATCCCTTTTCGTAACGAGAAAAAGATAATTTATTTAGAACAAAAATCTATACTTTAATATTATAAAGAGGTAAAGTTTGTGTGTTTGTGATGTTGTAGAGGGTAATCTCTGGATCTAATAAACCGATTTTAAAAATTCTTCTTCGGCCGTTTTTGTTTATAATGTTTATTTAATTGATAAACATTTAAAGTGTTGAGAGTGTGTTATACAAATACTTTATTGCCTTTTCTCAAGACTTTGTTATCAACATTTTACATTTTTTTTTCAATTGGCGGCGACGGCAATTAGTGAGCCCTATAAACGCTCTTAAATGAATGTATGTGAAAGCTTTCACTATACAAGCCATGGTCCCTAGTACACGTTTATAGTCTGCTTCTGTAGCGCAACGGTCGCTGTGCATGAGGTTGAGGGTTCGATTCCCACACGCGGTAATCTTTAAGCGATGTGTGACAAACTATAGACCTGAGTCTGGATGCTCTTCGTGTCCGTGAATTTAATGTTTGTAAACGCTAAAACGTGCAGGAGTTGTCTTTTTTTAAATGTATGGATATACATATTCTTTTTATCATCATCATAACAGCCCATTAATGTCTCACTGCAGGGACGGGCCTCCTGCCTCCTCCCGTGACGGATAGATACATGGCCTACTAATACTAGTTGGCCAGACGGATTGGTATAGGGTGTAATTTCAAGTTTTCCTTCTTTTTATTTTTTAGATAACATTCACGGATAGTCCCTTAGTCGGTTTTTACGACACCCATGGTCTGAGATGGGGTGGTGACATACTGTATTCTTACTCCGTCACCACACGGAGACTTTCTATATTAAAGAAATAATATTTTTCAGGTTGATTCCCAGCTGCAGTCCCTAATGGTAGAGTCAAGCGTGGACTACGTGGCCAAGTTCGCTGACCTAGCGGCAGAGGTCACGGACGACCCTGACCTTGTCAAGCACGAACGCACTTAGTCAACTACCCTCACTATCTGTATATATTTATAAAGTTTTTCGGTTATTCCGATCTGTTACCTTGAAGAATTCACCCTAGGGTAAATTTCAGGAAACCTGTCTTAAAATTTACCTTATGCTAGGTAAAATTAATTAAAAGGGTAAATTCTTAGACATACGTTTTCTAACTTTTACCCTAGGGTCAATTTTTTAGGGTATCAGATCGGAATAACTCAAGTTTTTGACCTTTTAGAACGATCTAATGTATAGAATTTTATTAAGTAGAGTTAGATACTCTGTGATTTTGAACTGTTTTTAACTTGACGAAATTTTAATATTTTATTGTAAAGAAAATTTATAACTACCTACCCGAAAATTTATAACTACCTACTTCTTTAAGAAACCATACACTTGGCCATTGTGGGACATTTTCTATCAGATGGTCCCTTATGGAGTGCATATCTTGCAGCAAAACAATTATGAGTTGTTGTTGTTAGTCTGAGTTAAAACATTGTATTTTAACAATTTTTGCATATCTATTATTTTAATTTCATTTAATTCTATATTATTGAAGTAAAGTCAAAACTAATCGAACCCGCCACGGTTCTGGTTAAAAGCAAAACGTGGACCATTTTATTATTTTACACGAGACTTTACATCTTGTGCCAAATTAATGTGCTACTTAAATTGAACTAAGCTCTCACCAAAAGCCTTGCTTATATCAAACACTGCACAACGCCATCTATTGTGATATTTGATAACTTTACTCCCAAGATGGCAAAATATTTTATTTTTGTTCAGGCAACATTACACCCTTTCCTCCGATACTGTGTACAATAAAAGAAATATAAAAATCAAGGATACTGTTTTATACTATTTTATTTGTTGTAAGCAAATGTTAAATGGACTATTATAAATACAAATTTTAAAATTTTGGTCTTTTATTTTATGTCACCTTAATGATTTAAGTAGATCGTGGTATATTATGTTAGTACATTGCTAAACTCAAAATGGAAGGCACATGAGTAACATTTTAACCGCCGTAGCATTTTTTAACTGGGTTCGCCTCGACAGCACAGTCGGAAATTGTCTTATTTATAAGACGGCGCGGCGCAGTGCGAGCTAGATGTTGTACCTATGTCTAATTTTTCAGACCATAGCGGTTAAAAGATTAAGATAAGGATTACCTACAGAAACCAATCTGTAGACATCACGCACACGTTATTTCTAACTAAGAACTGAAACTATAAATGCGGAGTCTCTAGTTTCTGAGTTACAGTTGGCGGGTACTGTATATCTGCTTATTATGTTAAGCAACTAATACGTAGCTACTTCGTAATGAATTAAGAAATAAGTAATATTTTTTTAAGAACCTAGCCTGGAAGAAAAGCACACCTGGAATAATAAACATCACGTCCGAGAGATGAAAAAGGTTGACAAACTCTGCCAGTTACTGGAACAGTCTAACCAGCTGGCTAGATCCAACTTCGAGAATATGGTTACTCCTCGGCGGAGCAGCATTCGGGAAGCTAAATCGTATCTTATCGTCGACATTGCCGCATTGTAAATTTTGTTGCCAGTAACCAAACTAAAAATAATTTGGAGGAGGCTTATGTCCAGCATGAACGTCGATTGGCTAAAAGATAATGATGAACACGGGCAAAAGCGTGGATCTTCCTTTGCGCCCACATTTTAGTAAGTAAGTATATCAGTCGAGCGATGGTCTATCCTCCAAATGTTTACATTTTTTTTTCGAAAACTAACTGAACTTGTCAAAATGTGTGTTCTAAAAGCAATATTTTCCACTTAATTTGTCTAAATATAAAAATTTATAGAAAAGCCGACTTATTCTATACCTACGATGTTATATTGCTTTATAAATGAGATTTAAAAAAATGCATCATCTGCTATCCGCTTGATAGATTGCCGCATTTATTATTATTATTTACGTAATATAAATACTCATCAGCATTTCTCATTTTGTTAACGTGAGCAAACCTTTGTTAAATTGGTTTTTTGAAATGTTAATATATTTTTGTCCAACTTTAACCGATACGTTTTAGGTTTTTCTGGAAGAAATGGAATAAGTATTTACCATCCTGGTTGGTTTTGACATAAACGAGATATGTCATTCACGTGATGCTGACATTATCTGCCAACAGTGATGTTTTGATTCGGGTTGACATTATCTTATTAGTACAGGTTATGAGTAGATTTAGTTTGGATTTTAGCTTTTAAATAAAATATTTAAGTACCCAAATGTGTACGTTTTGCTCACAGAATCGGTGATATATTTATAATAGTGTGTACTTTAAATGAACACTTGGTTTTAAAGGCACTTCTTTGATAATGTTGTGGCAGTGGTTCATGTAAGTGTTTTCTATTTTTTATTAATTTTAACGTAAACAGCCTTACTTTCTATATGTAAGCGGCAATCGGCGGTTCCTACTAATAAAGATATATTAATGCTAAGATTAAAATCTCTGTAAAAACCTCTTTACATACTGTTTAACCCAGCTAGTAAATGATGTGCCATAGAAATAGTTATTGTATTTAGTTCAATATTTGCCTAGTTACATTACACGCAGACTTATTTAAACGATAAATACTTAGTAAGAAACTGTTCGTTTTGTTACCTAACAACCATTAAGCAAAATTTTACCAAACATTCTATAATTAATAGAAATTAATCCAATTTAACATGTATTTTTAAAAAAAAATTATTTAAAAAGTACGAAACAATTTATTTAGATCATTTTACATGTTATACATAAATTCTCAGTTTGAAAATTCTGCTTCTTACTAAACTTTACTTGGGATTATTTTTAGGATTGTATTCCTGTTTCTTGTGTTGTTTTATATCATTTTCATCATTCCTATTATTCTGTTTTACATTCTGGATGTTTGTATGAAAATAATATTGTGTCAGGAAAAGAAATAACATTAACAGAAAATATCAAATAAACAAATATACGACAAATGTGTGATTTAAATCTAGGGTATAGATGGAAAAAAAATATTATTTATACCTATGAAGAAGTGACCAAAATCAAGTAAATGTTTAACTTTCCAAAGGTTTTAAATGTAAGGGGTAGGACCAGTGTACTCTCCCCACCAAGTAGGTGGCATGTAAATAAGTCTCTTAAAACTTGAACATGTGTCACTTGGGCTTTATTAAATGAAGGCAAAGAACATCCAGGATCATAAATGACTCACTTAACAATATTATGATTACTTTTTATTCCAAACCACAGCATTGTGCATGGTAGGTCCATACCTCAAAGGCCACACTACTGAAGTGATTAAAAAAATGGTATATGCAATCAAGAAACAACTGTAAACAACAATTGTAACTTAATCTGCATTAATTACTGCTGCTGGTTATACTGTATTAAATTAATTTATCATTAACACCAATCTTTTATGTTTCAGCCTGCTGGTAATCTTACCTCTGTTCTTTGTAGCACTTCTCCTCTTTGTTACCTTTGTGTTCATACCATTTGCATTTATCATAGCATCATGGTATATGCGCATTAAGGAACGCAAGCTAGTGAGGCGGAAGAAAGAAGGTGCCAATGTTGCGTTTCTACATCCTTATGCCAATGCTGGGGGTGGAGGCGAGAGAGTGCTATGGGTTGCTATCAAAGCTATGTTAGCCAGGTATTAACTTATCTATACTTATATTATAAAGAGGTAAAGTTTGTGTGATTGTGTGTTTGTGACGTTGTAGGGGGTAATCTCTGGATCTAATGAACCTATTTTAAAAATTCTTTCTGTGTTGAATAGTCCATTTATCGGGGAGTATCAAAGGCTATAAATTATCACGCTATGACTAATAGGAGTGGAGCAGTAATGAAATATGTTTAAAACGGGCGCGTTTTTTCCCCACCCAATGAAGTGGGCACGGGTCAGCTAGTTATTTATATGTTTCAATCTATGTTTATGTAAAAAGTTAAGGTAAAGAATTAACAATACGAATATCATGTAAAGGAACTGTCAGATATTCTACAGTCATAATAATGATATTATGTTCAGAGAAGGAAAGCTTAAATGTGACATTGTACCATTCTACTCAGCCATGTAATACTTAATACTATTTTTACGTGTCTTACTCTCAGTATTACTAATGAGCCTAGATACAAATATAAATACCTAGGTTTTTCTCCGACGTTTCGGCCGACTTGCAAGGGCCGTGGTCGCGGAGGGACTGGTGTCAGCGAAGAAAAACCTAGGTATTTATATTTGTATCTAGGCTCATTAGTAATACCGCGAGTAAGACACGTAAAAATAGTATTAAGTATTACATGGCTGAGTAGACTGTCGGTCGGTCTAGTAACATATTTATTGCTGTTACGAATAAATTAATCTGAACTCTAAGGTAGTCAAAATTAAGACCGTTTTGTGTGCTATTACACAAAATGGTCTTAATTTTGACTACTTTAGAGTTCAGATTAATTTATTTGTTAACAAAATTTCATTCGTAACAGCAATAAATATTAACTTTAAAACTTTCGTGTTTCATTTTATATAATTATTATTTACACGTCGAGAGCCTCAAAGGTAAATCATTACTTAATATTTACCAAATAATAATAAATCGTGTTAATACCCGTGTAAATAATAATTATAGCAATAAATATGTTACTAGACCGACCCTATTTTCATGAAAACACATTTAATTTTCAGGCATCCAGACACAAATATATACATATACACGGTAGACACAGCCGAGCCACAGAAAATACTAGACCGGGCACAGAACCAATTCAATGTGAAAGTAGAATCGGGCAGAGTTAACTTTATTCGGCTGAGTTTAAGGAAGGTCATCGAGGCAGAGTCTTATCCATATTTTACTTTGTTGTTACAAAGCCTTGGCTCTATGATCTTAGGGATGGAGGCATTTATGAAGCTTAATCCTGGTTAGTATATTTTTAACCAGCTATTATAGTGAATCTGAATTGTTTGGTTTATACTTTCCTAACTTTAATCTGTAAATGTTGTATTTTGAATTTCTTGCTCATCTCAAAGTACACCATATTTCATTGGGATATAAAGTACTAATATGTAAATGAAGGGTTGTAGTAGCTACCTTGACACTATTCAAATTGGTAAAGTAACAAATTGTTATAGTCGTGCATGTGGAGAGAAGAATACCCATTACCTAATTACATTGTGAAAGTCGTAAGGTCCTTCTATGAGGAAAACTACGCATAAAATAAACTACTATAGAGGGTAAGGTCGAAAACAAACCTTACTCCAACGCAGCTACTCAGCACCAGTGTGGTACATTTTATCAAATTCCTACCATATTAGCTGGAGAATAGAATTGTATTTTCTAAAACCAGCTGAGCTAATCAGCTGTATTATTTTGCAGATGTAATGATAGACACAACAGGTCTAGCCTTCACATATCCAATATTCCGTTACCTGGCGCAGTGTCCGGTCGGCTGCTACACTCACTACCCCACGGTGACCGCGGCCATGATGCGTAGAGTTAAGCATCGCATAGTGACTTATAACAACGCGGGACTCATCGCTAGGAATCCTATATTTACGTGGATCAAGTTACTCTACTATAAGATATTTGGATGGGTATGTATGTTTTTTTCTTGTTGTTTATTTTAAGACAATTTCTGAGTTAGGGATCTAGGAGTGTATCGCGGGGGGTTTAGCTGATTTGAAGTTAATAGGAATCGAACCCGCGACCTCGCTCATGGGAGTGGCACACACGACCGCTTTGCCACCGAGCCAGTTGATTTTCCTTTATTATTTAATTTTTATTATCTACCCCACTGCAAGAGCTGCACTTATACAGAAGAAAACCTTTTTCCACTTAAACCACGTGGGTTAGTCAAATTGGTATAGGGTTTTGTCATGATTTCATTTTCTTTCCGCAGTTGTAAAAGGCGTGAGTAATGCCTTTTATTTATCTCTGGACTTTTCATCAGGTGCAATATGGTTATAATCATTGTCCGTCAAAAAATTATATCTCCAATGAAAAGTAATTATTTCTGTACAAATAGTTCTCTGTGTGGTGACGGAGTAAGAATACACTATGTCACCACCCCATCTCATCCCATGGGTGTCGTAAAAACCGACTAAGGGACTATCCGTGAATATTATGTTAAGAAATAAAAAGAAGGAAAATTTGAAATTAAATCCTATACCAATCCGTCTGGCCAGCGTGGTATTAGTAGGCCAATTATCACTCCTTTATGAGAGGAGGCCCGTCCTTGCAGTGGGACATTAATGGGCTGTTATGATGATGAAATAGTTCGTTAGTTTAATAAATGTATTTTACTATGTATGGTTAGTTGTACGGCGTGGTAGGACGGTGTGCCGACGTGGTGATGGTGAACGGAAGCTGGACGGAGGAGCATATCAACGAACTGTGGCAGATGCCGCTCAGCACATTCAGAGTCTTTCCGCCCTGTGAGGTTTGTACTAAAGTTTTTAATCTTTTTAAACTATCGCATTTAAATTATAACCCGTGTATCTATATCTAGGTACCTTTATTTTCATATGTTTTACCTGTACACGCGCAAACGTCTTTTAAAGTTAACTTGTGACTGGCCGAGTAAGATTGTGCGGTCTGTATTTTCTCTCAGTTTCTCCATCTAAAGTGTCATTAAGTAATTATTTTTGTTTTTTTTGCCTATATCTACGACTAGACTGCGATGAGCTAGACGATTGATAGATCATTGATTGAAGTATATTTATTGTAGGTAACAGAACTGAAGCAGTTACGTTCCCTAGTGAAGGACACGGACCCCATCCTCATACTGTCAGTCGCGCAGTTCAGACCCGAGAAGGACCACCCCCTCATGTTGCAGGCCATGTATGAGCTCAGGAACCTTCTCGTCAAGAACGAAATGCTTTGGAACAAGGTGATTATACTTTACTTTTTGATTTATTATTAAGATAGGCCTTACTTTGACCTATGTATGACTGTAGGAGAAGCATAAACGTGGACCTACGATCTCAAAAAGGTCCCTGGGTCCGCCTGGTTGTGGAGGGTGCAGGACCGTGTTCTGTGACTGTTAGGAGGTCTTTGTCCAGCAGTGGACTGCGATAGGCTAGTTGATTGATTGATAAAGGTGCTGACAGATTTTAGCATTTACTTGTACTTACATTTACAGAACATCGAGGAATCGCCGTTTTTATGTTATTTGTCGAATTGAACAACGAACCGAGCCAAACAAACAGCCATAAGCATCATGAAAATGATGATTTGTATCGAAAATTCGGTCTAATATATTCTTTATAAAGATGTCAGACTTGACGGTCGCGTGTGCTGCGTTTATAATAATTGTTTATGGTAAAATCAAGAAAATGTGTTAAAATTAATAAGCCATACGCCATTAATACACCAACGCCAGATACATTCTGTATAAAATGATTGAGACTTCCAGAAACAAGGTCGCGAGTTCGACTCCGACGCAGGTCAATTCTTTGTGTGATCCACGAACTGTTGGCCTGAGTTCGTTATGTCCATTACATTGATGTTTGTGATGTCCCCGCGACCCAGGGAATGATCCCTAGTGCGGGACTTGTCTTTCCAACATCAATCAATCATCTAGCCTATTGCAGTCCACTGCTGGCCTCATAGGCCTCTCCCAACACGCGCCAAAATAAAAAACGTGTCAAAAACAAAACGTTGTAATTGATACTAATCCTACCAACAGATAAAACTAGTCCTGGTGGGTTCGTGCCGCAACTCTGCTGACGAGGAACGCGTCCAGAACTTGAAGGATCTAGCCAAACATCTGGCGCTGGAGAACAGCGTACACTTCGTCGTGAACGCGCCCTACGCAAGACTACTGCAACTGTACCAGACCTGCAGCCTAGCTATACATGCCATGTGGAATGAACACTTTGGGATCAGTTAGTATATTTAGTATAAAATTGATTCTCATACCATTTGTAGCTGCTTATATTATTTGTACATCCCCATATTACGATTATACCTACTTCAGGACAAAAAATGTATCTATCTATCTTCATAAATATTACAGGCTAAGCGCATTGGTATAGTGTTTTACGTCCTTTTGTTCTCGTTAAGATAATCTATCTGTTATTTTTCGCTTATTTAATTTATTTTACAACCATGATATAAAATAAGTTGATCATGTACCTAATTACTATCAGTGAACAGACACATAGGTTTTGAAGTAGACAGGATTTAAACCTGAGTCTTCGGAGGATACGGTTCGAGCCGATTCTACCCAAAACTGTTAACTAAATTAGTTCATTAACTTCCATTCGTAATTTTCACTCAGTTGTAACAACGCCATCTAGGCTGCACAGCAGTAAACTTTCATATTATTTTATTTCGATTGTCTGTCGATCTATGTTTTATAGTTCAATTTATAAGTAATTTAAACCCACAGGTGTGGTAGAATGCATGGCTGCCGGGCTGATAACGATAGCGCACCGGTCGGGAGGCCCGCTAGCGGACGTGATAGAGACCGCCGACCCGTCACGCACCGGCTACCTCGCCACCGAGCCGGACGAGTACGCGCGCGCCATACTAGAGGTCATCGCGCTCAGTACAGATGAGAAGAAGAGGATTATTGAAGCTGCCAGGTTTGAGTTATTATTATTATTTAATCATACTTATTATGAACACTAGCGGCGCGTCCCGGCTTCGTACGGGCAAAAAAAAATGAAATATCTCCTATGTCACTCAGGAAAAATTTAGCTTTCCAACTGTGAAAGAATTATTCAAATCTGTTCAGTAGTTTCGGAGCCTATTTAATTCAAACAAACAAACAAAAAATCAAACCTTTCCTCTTTAAAATATTAATATAGATATGGAAAAGCTCACGCCTTTATTCCGTGATGGGTAGGCAGAGACTAATGCCATATACCTATTACGATCCTTATTAACCAGCACCCAAAACATTTCGAAAAGACCAATGGAGTCTGAGAATAATTAATTTTTTCATTGTGTTTCCCAACATATATTATTAAAAAATCATTGAAAAAAAATAAAAGTACATGGTTGACTAAAGGTATTAGAAAGAGTAGCATACGCAAACGTATTCTTTACTTAAAAGGTAAACAGTTAAACAACGGTAAAAAGCAAAATGTTAAACACTACCAACGCTACTCAAAAATACTCAAGAAATGCATATACAAGTCGAGACAGTTAGAAAATCATAAATACATACATACACAGAAAAACAAATGCAAAGCAGTTTGGGAAATAATAAATCAAAATACTGGAAATGAGAATAGCAAGACATATATACAGAAAATATTATATAATAATCAGGAATACACAAGTACAGATGAAATTAGCAATTTATTTAATACTTTTTTTATTAATTTGACTAATGCAAACGACTTTAAATATAAACATGACAATATAAATAAACCTATGGACATAAGTAATTCTAACACAATATTTATAAGCCCGACATACCCAATGGAAATATATAAAATTATTAATAATCTCAATAATACTAATTCTGTAGGAATTGATGATATTAACACAAAAATAATTAAACTAAGCGCCAAATACATTTGTGAGCCGTTGAGTTTCATAGTAAATATGTCTCTCCAAGAAGGTAATTTTCCTAATGATCTTAAACAATCCATTGTTAAACCTTTACATAAAAAAGGAGAAGAGGGAGACATGAACAACTACCGACCAATTACACTCATACCAGTATTTTCAAAGATTTTTGAAAAAGTTATGCTAAGTAGACTGAATGATTTCGTTAGCAGTCAAAAAATATTAAAACAGGAACAATTCGGTTTTCGTAAAGACAGTTCTACTTCATTGGCTTGCTTTGAATTAGTTAAAAATATTACAGAAACTGTCAATAAGGGGGTACCTATTACGGCTATATTTCTGGATATGAGCAAAGCGTTTGATTATGTTGATCATAATTTACTACTTTATAAATTAGAAAAATATGGCATAAGAGGTATAGCCAATAAATGGATCAGCAGTTATCTAAAAAACCGGTTTCAATGCGTTGAAGTAACTAAAATAGAAAATAATACTAAATTGACATGTAGATCTGACTTTCAATTAAACAAATTTGGGGTACCACAGGGAAGTGTTTTGGGGCCATTTCTCTTCCTTATGTATATCAATGACCTTCCAAACATCACGCATCATAAAACTATCCTATTTGCCGATGACACAACCCTAATATACGAAAGAGACATAAACATAACACTTGATAAAACAATCAACTGGTTAAACGATAACAACTTAAAAATTAATGTTACTAAAACGCAAATAATTCAGTTTCAAAATTACAGAAGACAAAACATTACATTAGACATAAACATTAAAGCAGATAAAATAGAAGAAGTAGATACGACAAAATTTCTGGGAGTATTATTTGATAAACATTGCAACTGGAAGGCGCATATAGAATCCGTCTGCAGTAGATTAGAACGTTTCGTATTTGCTATTAAACGGCTACGACAAACCGTATCGACAGAAGCTGCTCTGAGCGCATATCACGGCTATGTAAGTTCGGTTCTCTCATATGGTCTCATTGTATGGGGAGGATCTGTTGAAGTAGAGAAAGCATTTCTCGTTCAAAAGAAATGTCTGAGAGCAATTACTGGTGCTTGGTTTATGGACAGCTGTAAACCAATATTCAAAAAGTTGCGTATCCTGCCACTGGCTTGCATGTACATAAGGGAGCTCTGTGTTTTTGTCAGGTGTCATCCACAATATTTTCCATTACATTCAGAACTCGATCGTCCTAGGTGTCGTTTAGACATATATGAAAAGAATGCTTATGTGAGGGCAATAGATGTTTATAATAAATTACCAAATGTTTTTAAGGAATTGCCAATTAATTTATTTAAAAGTAAAGTAACACTGTGGTTGACTGACAAATGTTTTTATTCCTTATATGAATTTATGACATTCAAGGAAAACAATGTAATTAATTAATGTAAGATATTTTTTTAGAAATTATGACATGTAAGAATAACAATGTAATTATTTAAGTTATAATAATATATACAATAATGGCACTATATGTATTAACCACTCACACGCCCGAGCTCGCGGACCGCTAGAGCGTCAAACGTCCGGCCCGCTATAGCGACCTAGCGGGCGTTTGAGTGGTTAACATTTTACAATCTGACACTTTACCATTTTGACTTTAACATATTGACATTTTAACATTTTATACATACAGTAACAAATATAATATAATAAGTACATGTTGTTATTAATTTCAATAAAATAATTAAATGATATAATTTGTTAAATAACATCTAGAATAAGTATAAATATTGTACTATGTTTTTAATTTTTTTAATTTTATTTACTATGTTCACGCACCATTGTTATGGTAGAATGTGTTGGACTTTATTACTTCACCAGCTCTATGTACCGCATTTCTTGTGAATAAAATGATCTTTATCTTATCTTAATACGCCTTAGACGCCATTGAGCGCTAGTCCACCCGAATCCTACTGTCGGTGACTAAATTAGTCTATTGCTTTCCACGAGAATAGAAATAGGTGGTATAGTTTCCGGCCGCAGCTTCGCCCGCGTGGTGTTTTAATAAAAAGTAACTTATGTTCTTTTTATTAACAAACATCCATCCATCCTCACAAACTTTCGCATTTATAATTAGTAGGATTACCACTATCCTCATCATCCGTGTGGTGACGGAGTAATACAATACGTCACCACCCCATCTCATCCCATGGGTGTCGTAAAAACCGACTAAGGGACTATCCGTGAATATTATTTTTACGAAATAAAAAGAAGGAAAACTTGAAATGAAACCCTATACCAATCCGTCTGGCCAGCGTGGTATTGGTAGGCCAAGTATCCCTCCGTCACAAAAGGAGGAACGTCCCTGCAGTGGGACATTAATGGGCTGTTATGATGATGATGATGACCACTACCCTCAAGCTCGTGGTCGAATCTCAAGGATGTTTGTGCAATCCACTAATTATTGTCCTGAGTCTGGATACTCTTTGTTGTAATTAAAATGTTTGTAGAAGTCCCTGTGACACGGGGCATTATCTTAATGTAGGATCATTGATTTAAAAAAAAATCATCATATCATATCAGCCTATAGACGCCCACTACTGGACATAGGCCTCCTCCAAACGTTTCCACCCTGCGCGGTCTTGTGCCTCCCTCATCCATCAAAAAAATTAAAACCATAATATTTTAATCCACAGAGCCTCAGTGGATCGTTTCTCGGAGATGGAGTTTGAGAAAGCGTTCCTTCGCGCGGCGGAACCACTGTTAAGACTAGACTAGCATACGACTTCACTCAGTGCTTCTGAGTCCAATGTTCCATTAGTTGTAAGTGAAATTACTTAAGTAAGTAGGTATAATGGGGTGATATTTCTGCATAATTGGAGGGTAGGCAGAGAAAGTCATATCCTATGGGACTGACAAACGTTATTTATATGACGATGTCACATATTTGGTCTCTTTAAATCTTTTTAGATTGAAGTCATTGCTTTTATACCAGAAATTATTTATTAATCTCTTATTTCGAACCTTTCAAAGTGTTTAAGTAATTTAGCATACTATTCTAAAATAAAATGTAAATATACTAAATAGGACTTGAACGAATACCTTAACATTTTTTACTGCTGTTCTAAATTTTTTGGTTTAGTTACAATATTGTGTACCTTTTTGTATAAACTCTTGGTGTACAGTCACGAGCAATAATATGTACACATTTTCGCATTTTGTAAACCAGTTATCTAAAGTTCTGCCAATCCAAAATTGAAAATTCGAAGATTAATTCAAAACTGTACGGAACCTCTTCTAAATTACGAATTCATTTTGATATTGTAATGTCTAGATAAACGTGCAGATAGTTTAGAAAATTTGAAAATGTGTACATATTATTGCTCGTGACTGTACATGTGTTTTTTTTACATATGAATGTTTATATGTATACTAATGGCATGTCTTTAATAAATAAATAAACATTTATTCATAATAGTCCATCATAGGCCCAATATGGATGTAGAGGTTTACAAAATATAATGTAGAAATAGAATAGAAATTCATTCTATTCTTTTCTAAATATAATGTAATATAAAAATTACTTTTACTGGTTTTATTCTAACCATTATTTATGTATTTCTGGACTGCATTACGTCGTAGTTATTATTGTAGATAGATATCACTTTATTTTACTTTATATTAATAATAATAAACCAAAAATTAAAATATATTTTTTGTTTTTTTATACCTACCTACCCTAAATTATTCTTAGATTACAATTCGCTCAATACCAGGGAAAGCACTTGCTAACGGCTATTTATATCTAAAGCTGTGGATCTAGTCTCACACTGTGTTAGGTTAGATCATCTAGTCTTTGTTGGATATCTTCATATCTGAGTAACAGATTTGTTGTTACAAATTGATGTCATTATTTTATGGCGACTGAACCAGTTTAATACTAGTAGGGTCCCACAAGAAAGTGTAATGGGACTTATTACTGCTCCTTCTATACATAAATGCCTAGCGGTAGATAAGGCAGGTACAACGCACACATCCAATAATACGAAGGATTTCAACGCTAAAAGCTTCTATTAGTGTCGTGACGATAAGATAAAATAGTATTATCATTAGTATTGTCGAATAAACACTGAACACCAATGTTTCATAAATCGCTCGACACGAAAAGCGAATTAATCAACTTTTTAAGTTGACTGTACCAACTTGGACAGCTTCTTGCAGGATCGACATACCACGTGGTACTCCTTTACACACAATTCAATGAAATAAAACACATATTATATAAAAATCATTTAAATATATAACACAAAGATAAAATTTACAATAATTATGTATAAAAAATAATGCTTAAATTAATTGTGTAATATTCTCGTAACTCATTTAGATATGTGACCCACCCTGTCTCTAGGAATCAACCTGAGCTCGGAGCCGTGCTTTAGGAATACATTTCCTGAAACAAAAACAACGTTACAGTTAATATACTGTATATAAACTCTATAGCTGGTTAAGCTATGTTAGCTAGGTCATTACATGGATAAGTGAATGTTTAGTGGTATCTGTGTGTCTTTGCATATCAGTTGCTTCTGCATTTCAGCCAGAGATAAACCCACTTTACCATGGAGGTCTTATCTTACAGTCATTAAGAAATCACCCTCTCCCTCTCATTTAGTTACAAAATTGACATCAGCGCAGCCATTTCCAACAACTTAAAGTCGGCCAACTTAGACCCATACGAGAGCTGCCGACTGTTTGAATAGGTGCTTACGTACCTGATCGACGTCACCAGCACGTAATATATTGTGCGGACTATACTATCTCAATCACTATTAAGTAATCTGGGTTCTTACCAGCGGTCTGCTGAGGATTAATGCCGATTCCATCATCAGTAATGATCGCGCTGGTAGCTGGTTCCACACGGAACTCTTCCGCTGCAAACTTGAGCACCGCTGTGAATGGTGTACATTCTGGCACGCTTAACCTTAACAAATTAAATTATATTACAATGTCTATTTACATAATTTAAAAGTACAAAATGTTTTTGGATTTGCTATATGAATAAGCCTTGTATTGTTTGACCATGCAAATACAAGAGAATTAGTATCCCCATTGTAATATTCCACACACATAAATGAAATACAATATTTCTAATCAGAACTAATTCTTATAAGATATTTTCCTAAAAGATAGTAGTATATAATAACTTGAGTATGAGTATGCTATGGTTCATAAATAGAGTCAGCTCCCTTCGCGTCACAATCCTTAAAATTATCTTATTGTCTTGTCCATAAATAATTATCTTATTCTGGGGTGTTCTTTGTGCTCATTGATGTGTGGAAGCCAAGACTACAAGATAAGTGACACAGGGCATAACACCTAGTTAATGAATTCCTTTTTTTTTTAAATATCAGAAAGAAGGGCACTAATTAATTCCTTTGGAATAAAACTTTCACAAATTATAACAAAACATTTAATTATTAAGATAAAAAGTAATTTTAAAATCTAATTATTAAAAATCTAACATACTTTGCCAAAAGTCAACATTAAAATCATACTCATTCACTATGACAAAGAACTGACTTTTCAAATGATCATTACCACAAATTCTTCTTACAATACTAGTTAGTTCAGTTTTATCCAACTGTATATAAAATGACTCTACAATTAGATCCTCTACTATCAACTTGCCGCAGTCTATCAAAGCCTTAACAAGACATACAAATATATTATTATGATTAAGGCACAATTCAATAAAAAATGTATCTTCTACTCTAAATAACAATGTCCAAAAACCCTTGTAAGAACTGTCTTTACTTAAAAGTATACTGAGAAATGAATCTAGAATAACTTTAACAGTTGAGCCATATTGTGGCTTATCATTCAACAAACCTATAACTAACAATTCCAAAGTTGTCTGATTACAATTCTTTATAAACTCAATAATATCCTCTCTACTACAGTTTAGTTGATCAAGTAATAAGTTGCTTTTGAATTTCAATATTTCATCTTTTGATATTACATTCCCTAAATTATTTAGCAATGTTTGCTTTGATGCAGCTTCTAACATTAAATTAGTTAAACATGTTTCTAATTTCTCTTCAGAAAACAATTCTAAAAATATTTTAAATGCAATATCCATTTGTTTTATATCTGTGTCTGAGTTTGTAACTTTTTTCAATATGTATTTAGGTGGATCACCGAGACAGTCTTTAATGGTATTACTTGAATTATTCTCTACATCATTGAGTATTGATAAGAACTCGTTAATAACACCCTTTTTCTGTAATCTATCAAGGCATTTCTCAACATGTTGGGATACCAAGAAGGCATTCCTAAATTCTGTTTCAGTAGTGTTGTTATCAGGCCAGCTATCGGCCTGGCAGAGATCAATAAAGTCTTGGAAAAAGTTGAGGAACTGTTGCACCACAGCTATATCCATTTTACAACGTGTAACTTCAACGTAGACCCTTTGATCGTTCAGCATCTGTCGAAATGAATTAACTATTTTTAACACGATTTCACTAAGCAATTATGGAAATATATTTGGGAAATAATCTAAAGTGCCTACGTTGAAGTTACTAGTGTCCTATTAATGTGAAATTTAAGGCAAAACTTACACTTTGAATGGTAATTTCGGGTCTGAAGTTAGTGTAATCTTGAAAGTCACTTTCGACCTTAAAAAAGAAATTAATGTATGAAAGAAATATAGTTCTAAATAAAAAAATACACTATAAAACTATTACCACTTACATATTTTAAGATATTTATTGCAAATAATTCAAAATATTTATTGCAATTTACGAAACAACTCAATACTCCTTTGACATAATATAACTGACTGACTGCACGTTGACGTGAACATTACGATGACGTATACACGTCATTGGTGCGTACACAATGACAAAAGAATACAAAGGATAACGCTAAAAAAATGTACAAAACGCTCAAATTAAGTTAACCGGCTTGAAGTTGTTGCAAAATCAGATTAGAGATTAGATTAGATTTGAGTCTGGCTAACGGAAGTAGACCTTGGAGTAATTTGCGAACTTTTTATAACTAGTAACTACATTAGGCAGAGTCTTTACTGGATTGTTTCCTCAAAACTCTTACGAATTAAAAAATAGGATTGAAGAGATTGTAAATTTAGGATTATTATCAGGCAGATTCGATGCAGAAAAATTTAATTCAAAGTTTCCTTCACAAAGTCATTACAATTGATTTCTGAGTAGATTGAAATGGTCTGGTCAAAAAGTGTAGAAATTTTCCAGTACCTATATAATTCTTATAAAGATGGTAGAAATCTTTAATCTACATCTACATCTGTCAATTATGTCAGTCAGACAGTCACTGTCTCAGTTTTGCTTTTGTGTACTGTTTTGAAAATGGGCAGATAATCGCGATCAATAGAATTCAGTTAAACTGATAATAAAATTGTCCCGAGCACAAGAAAAATAAACAATGTTGTTGAAGAGGAACTTAGTAGAGTGTACGACAGTTCTGTCGTGTGCTGGCACATTAATTTGCGTGTTACTTAACTACGTAACGAATATTTCGCCGATTACTGGCATATGGTTTACTTTATACATTTTAACTTTGTTTATTGTGTCTCTATTCGTCAGTATAAGATCTATACAATGGTTTTTAAGGTTGAATAAGCCTTTAAAGTATGATGTGGAAAGAATTGTCGAAGATTATCCATATTTGTCGTGTTTAAAGAAGATTTTGCCTCATATCCGCCGACCTAATTCTGTCGAGTGTCGCGAATACGATACTAACGAGTTGAGCGTTATTTCGACAGTGTTGGAGAGAAAATTAGTCTCTTCATGGTATATGCCATACATATCACAAGAAATTGGCTTTCCTTTTGCCTGCAAACAGTTACTTGATCAGATTATTGGGAAGAGCTTTCAGGTGTGTATTTGTTTTGTATGTTATTAGGTCTACTGCCTGAATCCTGAACTCAATTAAATGGTACCTAAATGTTTACAGTAACTATTTGTCATTGGCATTGTGTTATGAGATTTTGTAAAGGTTTTTATTATTATATTTAAAAGAATAATATTTATACCCTTAAATAAGGAATTACCAATAAACTGTCTCATGTTACAATGTTAGTTGCATGTTTAAGAATTATTATTTTTTTAATTTTATTGTTATTGTTTTTACAAAATTAAATTATATTACATGTTTACAATAGTATGTAAAAACCACATAGTTGTACATTAACCTTATTTACTTTTGAAAAGTACAAAGATATAACACTTTAAGGAGCAGTCATTGAAGTTCTAGGGTATATTTACCTTTAAGAAAATGAAGATATAATTAAATTAAATCTTGTATTTTTGCTCAACAGATTTCCAATAAGATAGAATCCAAAGATGTGTTTGTTGATGTGTGTACAGTATTAGTATCACATTTAAAAGAATATCAGAAAGCAGTTAAAAGGCATGAGAAAACACCAACAAGTACCATAGACTCTTTATACAATAAAAGTCATCCAATATATGACATCACCAATAAAAAAGTTACATCGGCTGATCACTGCACAAACATTCTACGTGTCATATTTAAAGACGTTGTCCCCTGGGAGTTGTGGGATACTCCGCACTCAGAACTATTAGTAAGAATACTATCTAAAAAGTTAGATAATTTTATAGATAACACTTTAGCAGAGCCAGCATGGTTGAATGAAAAGCTGCTAACTATACTAAAAGGGAAAATAGAATCCAAAGACATAGAATTAAAAGAAGAACCGATTGTCATTTCCCAAGAAAAGCCTTTGGAAGTAAATCAAGATATAATAAGCTTTGACACAGCTCTACCCACATTTGTTTCTGAAGGAATAAGTCTTCAGCAAGAGATGAATGAAGTATTAAATGAGGAACCACTCATTGACACAATAGAGAATATAGTGGAAGAGGTACCGGTGAATAGTACGGAGCCTGTAGATATTAAGAATTCACCGGTATTGAGGCAGAGACGCGGCAGGCAGGGCAGGAATGAAGTAAAGATTTATGATAGAATTATTGAAGGTAAGTGAGGTACTAAGACTGTTTCTTCTAATGAGAAATCATACAAAAAAATTGTTTTTTTTAGTAAATTATATCAATATACAAGCATACTACATAACACTAAAATTATTAACAGTAGATTATTTAATTTATTATTGTAAAGTTTATAAAGTAAAGTTTGCCATGTTATATTTAATACCTTATAGAGAGTGTTACTTTACGTTAATTAATAACAGAAAAATCGATCTACTCCCATGCTAAAAGACTTGTGAATTCCTTCTTATGCTGAATGTGAATCATAATAAATCAGGTCTTTCATTGTCTAGATTTCAAAATTGCCAAAAATAATTCACCCATTGCCCTCCTAACTAAACTGTATTGCTGCTTACCTGCATGATGTCCAATGTCTTCTAAAAAAAATAAATACAAATATTATTTTATAGGAAGTGTAAAAACCTGGGATACAGACATAGATCTCCAGTGCATCAGCCTTGGTCAGGACTTGTTGGCTAGTTTGGACGGAGAGATCACGCTGAGTCGTCTGTGGGGACAAGACGCTGATGCCGATGGCAGTCCCAACCCACCTCGTAGCAAGTCACCACAGCCACTGTGGTTTGGTAAGGTTTTATTAGTTCCTTTGTTTACAGCCATACTGCGAACGTTCGACACTACTTAACGCTCTATATAGACGCCGCACGGCTGCCGCACCGCATTATTGAAACAATTCGCCGTTCGACAAACGCACTGCTCCGGCATTGCAAACGTCCGACACGAAACACCTAAATTGAAAGAGCCCTTAAGGACACAAGAAACATCCAAGTTCAAGAGAATAATTGGCAGATCACCGAAATTATAATCTTGTGTGGGATTTGAACCTGCAACTCAGGGTCGTGTAACACAGCCGCGTAGCCACAGAGTCAGTTATACAATTTTTCAAGCTATTTTATAAACTACAGGTGAAGAAGAAACCATAGAAGTGGATCCAATAGACTCGAGTCCTCACAGAGAGTCGAAGAAGGAGCACAGTCCAAAACCTGCAGAACTGTTGAAGGACCTCCAGAGCACGGTCAGCCAGGCCAAGAACAAGATTGGTGACCTTCAGGTGGAGCCCCAAGTATTAGATGTGCCCCGCAAGCAAAGCTCCAGTGTATGTTGTTTGCACGATACTATCTGCTTACGCTTTATATATTTACTTAGTTGTTTGCGTTTTATTATTATTTAAATATAGATTCTTACCACCGCTGCAGCGGATTAAGAGGCCAATCCACTTCAAAGCAGTGATGCTACTGTGTTAAGGTGGAAGGGTATAGATGCTACTGATTTACTGATATTGCTGGGTTGTAAGACTTAAAAAAGTTCAAATTAAGTAAAGTTTATGTCTATCTTGGCGTTGCTGATTACCATAGAAGGCGGTTACTAAGCCCAAAGTAAAAGAGTAAAGTAATAAAAAAAGTTACGACTTTTATTAGTACAATAATTTATTATATAATTATTCCTCACACATTCACACAACGCCATCTAGTCCCAAACTAAGCAAAGCTTGTACTATGGGTACTAGACAACGGATAAACATACTTAAATACTTTTTTTTTGTAAATACATACATATTATACATAGAAAACACCCAGACTAACGCAAACAATCATGTTCATACACACAAAGATTTGCATTGAGCGGGAGTCGAACCCGAGACCTCTGCGTCAACAGTCATGTTATATAACCACTACGCCACAGAGGTCGTCAATTATGTAGATACTATTAATAAAAAAAAAATTTGGCATCACTCAGGATGAAATGTAATTGTAACGCCCTGTGTTCCTAAATTTTCATTATGCAGAATCATCTCTTAATTAAATAACCATTTCTAAACAGACCAATTTAGATGAAAACAATATCAATTTTGATGAATTTCTATTGGATCAATGTTTACAGTACACCCATTTAAAAAAATTACATGATTCTCTTTTCGGGTAAAAAACATTAAAAAAAAAAAGACAACTGAACTGCGTATTCTTCTAACCAATCGATCCTTGTATTCTCTGCCCTGCTCATTTTTCAGAACTTTAAATGCTTTTGAAATTTAGTAAATGGAGTGGACTGTAGAGAGCATGATAATTGTTTATCCGATGTTATTTGTTAGGTTGTGAATGCAGGATGGTTGTTTATTTGATGTTATTTATTATGTGATTGAATATTATAAGGAAGAGAATAAATAAATAGTTTTATTTTAGCGGTTATGTTACTAATAGTGTTTAGAAATGAAAGAAAAACACATCTAAATTTTAATAAACAATACTATAAAATTATGATAGTCCTCCCATTTTTTTATAAAATCCATCTAGTACTACTGCTGCATAAAGGTTTCTCCCATTGCTGTCCAAGCGTCCCTGTCTTCCGCAGTATCTGCCCAGTTTCTCGTCAAGGCATCCAGAGGGCCATCCAGCATCTTCGCCTTTTCCTCACATAATCAATATCATGCATGGCAACAAAATGGTATCCATTGCATTGTCTGATACGAGCATGATTAATTCTATTGGCTTTCTATATATTCCAAGTACCGAAGTTGTGGTCTCCCTATCTCTCATTTCCTCTCACTTATTTATTTTAACTTTATGCATAAAATTAAATAATTTAATTAATTTATTTACTTTATCTATTTAAAATCTTTGTGCACAAAACTTTGGGTACAATGTACTGGTATTTAATGCCACAGGCCAGGCATTACTTCGGTTAAAAGTTAGTTAGGTAACTACTTAAATGAGTAGTAGGTATGTTGTGAAAAGCGGAAAAAAATATACTTCTATATTTCTATTATTCTAACGAAAGACTAAGAATGTTGTAGATAAATAAATTGCTGGAATCCATACTAATATTATAAATGCGAAAGTAACTCTGTCTGTCTGTCTGTCTGTCTGTCTGTCTGTCTGTTACTCTTTCACGCCTAAACGGCTGAACGGATTTCGATGAAATTTGGTACAGACAATCTTTAGACCCTGAGAAAGAACATAGGCTACTTTTTATTAGCAATCATATTATATTTTGAATTCATAGAATTTTGGCGGAAAAGCTGTGTAACGTGACCTGTGACGTCATAGGTCACGTGACCCGTGACGTCATAGAATTTTGACAGATGAGTCGTGACGTCACAGAATTTTGGCGGGAAAATATTTATTGACAGTTGAGTCGTGACGTCATTGAATTTTTGACAGATGAGTCGTGACATCACAGACTTTTTGACAGATGATTTGTGACGTCATATTATTTTGGCGGGAAAATATTTTATACCTTTGTCACTTTTGACAGCTGTCAATTTTGACAGATAGGCGTGACGTCATAGAATTTTTGACAGATGAGTCGTGACGTCACAGAATTTTGGCAGGAAAATATATTTTGACAGCTAAGTCGTGACGTCATTGAATTTTGGCGGGAAAAATAGTATTTAAACAGCTGAATCCTGACGTTATACTTGGATACTTGGCCTACTAATACCACGCTTGCAGACTGATTGGTATAGGGTTTAATTTCAAGTTTTCCTTCTTTTTATTTAGTGAAGATAATATTCACCTTATTTGTTAGGCACTAAAGTGACACACCTTTGCTTATCCTATCCTACTAATATTATAAATGCAAGTTTGTGAGGATGGATGGATGTTTGTTACCCTTTCATGCAAAAACAACTAAATGGATTTTGATGAAATTTGGAATATAGGTAGTTTAAGGTGTAAAATAACAATTAAGCGGGTAATACCGCGGGCATCAGCTAGTATTTATATAATTTCCACATGGCTACTAATCTAAAAAATTTGTTTTTGTAAATATATTTTCTAATGAAGTGTACTTTAGGACGAAGCGGCCGGTATGATGGAAGGGCTCCTAGACTTCGGTATAGCTGGACTGAAGAAGGGTCTTAGGTTTACTGGACTCAGCGATGATTCACAGGTTAATTATTATTTAATAATTATATACCTACAGTTCGCGCAACCTTACTCGGTCGGTTTGAAGTTAGCTTTAAGAGACGTTTGCGCATGTACATGAACTAAGACAACAGTCGCTCCCCGACATTTAGTTACATAAATTATGTTCGAGTAGTAATTCGCAACAACTTCAAGCCGGTCAACTTAAATGGCGCGTACTATACTTCTGTTATTATTAGTCATCATAACAGCCCATTAATGTCCCACTCCTCCAGTGACGGAGGAATACTTGGCCTACTAATACCACGCTGGCCAAACGGATTGGTATAGGATATATTATTAGTGTTAGTATTTAATTTCATTTTCAAAAAGTATTTTTAAGTACCTGACATTGCGTTCAGGATTGCCAGATTGAAGGTGGGCACATAACGCGTAGACAGCCTTTAAGCTCGGTTTCCACCGCGTGCAGTACGGAACCATTAATATCTCCTTTTACCACACAATATAAAACTGCATGCTAAGTCTTTCCGTCTGACTATTTGGTAGTTTGCGAGTTTAACGAAGTCAGTAATGAGTCCGGGCTGTAGGGCAGAAAGGAATTTTGGAATGTCGACCGCGTACCGGAAAACGTTGAGTGGGAAAACTCCTCACAAGGTGGACCGACGACCGCCCAGGGTGGCAAAGTTTATGTCCAGCAGTGGACGTCAATTGGCTGATAAATTTACTAGCAAAAAGTTGTTTGAAGTTAATTATTAGTGTATGTTATAGGACAAGTCACCATCTCACCACAGAACAGATAAGACTCCGCCAGAGATATCGAAAGGAAAGCCTATACCAGAGTATAAGGATATTCACGCGGCTGTAGCGCACAGAGGTTAGTTTGGTATAATGATTTACTAGTGTAATCTGTCTTCCAACATTATAATTATATAATCATTATCATCATCATATCAGCCCATTAATGTCCCACTGCAGGGACGGACCTCCTCCAGTGACGGAGGGATACTTGGCCTACTAATACCACGCTGGCCAAACGGATTGGTATATGGTTTAATTTCAAGTTTTCCTTCTTTTTATTACGTAAAGATAATATTCACGGATAGTCCCTTAGTCGGTTTTTACGACACCCATGGGATGAAATGGGGTGGTGACATATTGTATTCTTACTCTGTCACCACACGGAGCACTCCGTCACCACACGGAGTACTCCTTCACCACACGAATTATATTTAATACCTAGTGTTTATAATATGAGGAAAAAAACCCAAAGTACTTGATGATTAGTGGTAACTGTCTCTTACGGATCTAAATAATGGCAAAGCAAAATGACTGCTTTTTGGTCGTGGGTTTGACTCCCATGTAAGATTATTATTTGTGTCATTTACAATGTATTGCCTTGAGTCGGGATGTTCTTTGTGTTTGGTAACTTAATGTCTTAAAAGAAAAACGTCCTACGCGTCTTAAAGCCATATCATTCCTCTATATCTATCTCTCTATATCTTTTTGGAGTACCCAGACGATAACACGATATCTATAGTAATGTATTATTGATAGGTACTAGCTGACCCGTGCCCGCTTCGTTAGGCGGCGAAAAAAACGCGTCCCCTTTTTTAAACATATTTCATTACTGCTCTACTTACTCCTATTAGTCATAGCGTGATACTATATAGCCTATGACACTCCCCGATAAATGTACTATTCAACATAGAAAGAATTTTTAAAATCGGTGCAGAAGATCCAGAGATTACCCCCTACAACGTCACAAACACACAAACTTTACCTCTTTATAATATTAGTATAGATTATGTGACATCAGTCCTTTCTCATGCACAAACGAAATATGTATATTTATAATATAATATTCCAGATGACAACATGCCTGCACCGCCGCTAGTGAAACAACACCGAGTGTCGTCACAAGACAGCGTGGTTAGTATATTAACGTTTTGCTATTCCTCCTTTATGTTAACGTAACCTAACTATAATTTTTATCTTGAAAGAAAGAAAGAAAGAAAATATATTTATTCCTGCTTTAAGGATACAGTAAGAATATAGACAATTACATAAACAAAACAAAAATAAAGAATATAAACAAAAATCATGAGAAAGTCACATCTGTGCAGGAAGCGGACCCCACTCAGCATAATGCTGCGGCACACCAAGCAGTAATGCTCAGTCGCTTACTGCGCTGATTTTCAGTGAGGCCCATTGCATGAGTTCACCCCTAAAATCTTGATACAAAACCTTTCTCATGTTTGCATATTTGTATGTTACCTCGTGTATGTTAAACGGTTATAAGTGTAAGGTGCATACTGCAGCACGATGGTAGGTGTCAGTAAGGGGAGAAGACTTGTTATCTATACTTAATATTATAAAGAGGTAAAGTTTGTGTGTTTGTGACGTTGTAGGGGGTAATCTCTGGATCTACTGAACCGATTTTAAAAATTCTTTCTGTGTTGAATAGTCCATTTATAGGGGAGTGTCATAGACTAATCACGCTATGACTAATAGGAGTGGAGCAGTAATGAAACTATGTTTAAAAAAGATACGCTTTTTTTTCGCCGTCCAACGAAGTGGGCACGGGTCAGCTAGTTTTTTAATTAATTCCATAAATCGCTATTCCTAAACTTATTACCACTGAATGGAAGGTCAATTTTAGTAATTTTATTGGTTTTAATTCGTATTACTTTTGTGAATCGCCATTTATATATAATTTGACGCTTTAGCAAATAATCAAACAAGGCCAAACGTTATCATAGACTGTAGAGTTTTCATTGTGAGTAAATCACAGGCTTTATTCGCAGTGAGTCGTGAATAGTAAGTAAGTCATCATAACAGCCCATTTATGTCCCACTGCAGGGACGGGCCTCCTCCTGTGACGGAGGGGTACGTGGCCTTACATTTACTGTAATTACATTTTCTCTTATTAATTTACTCAGCATTGTTTTTTTCTTGTACAGCCCTCACAATCAAAAACGATTCCAAAATCGGAGCCTATGCTGGTCCCCCTGGCGGACTCCCCCGAGCCGGAGTACGAGGAGGCAGCCGACCTCTCCACCAGCATCGCCAAGCTGAGATGTCTGCTGCAGGCCAGGGCTGAGAATACTCCCAGGTACTGGGTTGTAATATTCTTGGTGCTGTTTTAATGAATAGAGAGTAGCGGAGACCTAACTAAACCGTACTCATCTCCTTTTTGTTTTGAGGGAATTAGAGAGAATGTGAAAGTTCAGGGGAGCAAGGCAGGCAGAGGTCTAGCTGTGCCCTGGCACTGCTGATTGTAATTTATTTTCTTTGGGTACTTATTTATTATTCAAATTAAATTTCACGGCATGACAGAGCCGAGGCGCCAATGCGCCGTGAAACAAGATAGTTTATTGTACGCGCAGGTACAAACGTGTACTTAAAACAAAGTAAATTAATTACAATTAAATTAATATTAACAGATATTTCAACGATCATCCATCCGCTCACAGAACGTCAAACACTCACGATACACACACGCCCACTCACTCCCCATCAAATCACACTCTGGCGCTGATTCAAGGAGTTCATTGAGCATACTTATGTGTTTCATGTTTACTTATGTGCTTGCCTCAGAGTGGAGGATGTGTGGTGGGAGAGCGCTGAGGAGACGCGAGGAAGGACCCAGCATCATCACTCCTCCAGACCGGTGGATTCTGCAACCCTTGCTGGTGAGGATTTCATCATCATATCACCCAGCACTGGACTTAGACCCATCCTAATATTCCCACTTCACGCGGTCCTGTCTCATATTTTTTTAGTTCATCATAACAGGCCATTAATGTCCCACTGCAGGGACGGGCCTCCTCCCATTACGGAGGGATACTTGGCCTACTATTACCACGCTGGCCAGACGGATTGGTATAGGGTTTAATTTCAAGTTCAGTATTCACGGATAGTCCCTTAGTCGGTTTTTACGACACCCACGGGATGAGATGGGGTGGTGACATTTGTATTCTTACTCCGTCACCACACGGAGATTTTTTTAAGTTACTACAACTTATTTAGCATTATTTTAGTAATGGATGGAGCAATAGTAAAGTATAAAAATACTTCATCCTGATCATCCTTAACTCAACAGGTTCCAATAAGTTTTATGAAGAAAGAGGTTATATCATTCGATGTAATTAAAATGGTTATGTACATCTTCTAAACGTTTTACGATGATTTTTTTTGTTTTTACTTAATAAAGTTATATTATAATGATACATATAAACCGTGTGAAACAACGACACTTTGTATTATTATTGGTGTCTTAAATAATAAACAAATGATAATGTCCACAGACGAGTACGACATGAACATGGACAGGAACTCATCTCCCGGACAGACGTCGAACAATATACAGAGACTTGACAAGTTAGTACTTTATTCATTATTATTAAAGTTAAAATGGTTAAAGTGGTGGTGGGCAGGGCACATAGCGCGGAGAACCGACAGACATTGGGGCAGAAAGGTTCTGGAATGGCGACCTCGTACCGGAAAACGCGGAGTGGGGAGACCCCTCACACGGTAGACCGACGACCTAGTTAGGACGGCGGGATACCGATGGATGAGGGAGGTACAGGACCGCACAAGGTGGCAATACTTGGAGGAGGCCTATTTCCAGCAGTGGACGTCGATTGTCTGATATGGTGAAAGTTAAAGTGACTGGAAGGTTAAGTGGTGGTCTCTGTGACTACTGTGTATGAGGTCTCGGGCTTCATTCCCGCGCAGATCAAATAAGATTCCGATTCATAAATGTTAGTCTTGAATGTCAAGATTAACGTTTAATGTATTTTGTTGAAATCCTCGCACCACATGCGAATGCAGACGGACTAAAATATGTAAAAAAAAATTAATTGATTTATTATGAAATCCTAGATAGAGATTATAACTAAGTACAGCAGTTTCAAGCTTTTTTCTATATTTTCCCTTAGTCAGCTTTAACGTATTCTTTATGCAGATAAAAAATGAATACCACACTGACAGTTTAATTATTTGTGTTTATAAATATCAAACACGTGTGTTCCTCACAGACTGTTCCACCGCACGGTGACGGGAGTGTTCAACAGTATCAAGACGGCCGTGGGGGCGGAGGGCGAGGAGCCTCCCAGAACCTTGCATGACTGGACCTACAACTGTACCAGCATTGAGCTTAGTGTGAGTTTACCTATATTATAATTAGTAAATAATTTGTGTGCATCATAAAAGTAATAGGTACATTTGTATTTTATTATCCCACTAGCGGACCGTCCCGGCGTCGCACGGGCATTATTTTCCCGCTTTTCTGTTGAAATTTTTCCTGAATTTTCTTTGCTATAAACCTCACGGAGCCCGTGACCTTTCCAACAAATGCAAAATCGTGGAAATCGGTTCGTGCGTTCTGGAGTTATAGCGTCAGGAAGAAAAACCCGACTTATTTTTATATAGTAGATTGATCATATAGCCTTGACAAATGGAATAATAATAATAAAAAAATAAAATAAAATAATACTAATTGACACAGGATTCGAACCAACATCTTCGAAAATTACGCCTCTAACGCTATGACCTCAAAGCCACTCTAGTCCTAGTCTCAATGACCAAATTGATCGTCAAAGTCAACAGCCCTCGTGATTTAAACCCAAATCTAACAACGCCATCTAGACGCGACAGCTGTAAACTTTCAATGTAATAATTGACTAAAATAGTTTTTAAACTACATATTAATAACATGCCATAAATATATTAAACTAGCGGCCCATCCCGGCTTCGCACGGGGATTATAATCCCGCATTTCTCTTGAAAATTTTCCTGAATTTTCTTTGCTATAAACCTCACGGAGCGCGAGACCTTTCCAACGAATGCAAAACCGTGGAAACCGGTTCGTGCGTTGTGGAGTTATAGCGTCAGGAAGGAAAACCCGACTTATTTTTATACTCAGACCAAATAAAAAATAAAGACGTAGCGCTGCGAACAAGCGAGTGAAACATTTAAAACTACGCCTCGCTCTATACAAGTTCACATGCACACATTTACTACCAAAACTACGCCTTATCGCTCAGTGTGCGCTAGATTGTCAATAGAGTATGACGTATAAACAAATTTCATAATTTATTCGGGAAAATGCCTTATTGTGTAGTAAAAGCGTGGAAAAACCAGTTTTTAATAAATAAAAACCACGATTGAGTCTTATATCATACGTAAGTAAATATAAAAGCTCATAATTTTAATTATTAATATTATTGAACTATGATGACAGCCTGAAACACAAAACCTCAACAAGTGTTGCCACTAGTAAACGTCAGAATTTTCCTCGTTTATGGGTTAACTTGTAAGTAATGAGAAACGTAACATTAGGTACACGTACACATAGGTACACATTCATTTATTTATTTATATTAGTTTTGCTTGTGCTGGGATTAGGATTGTTATCAAAATCGGTACCATCAAGAATTGATCTTAATGCGGGAGTTGTTTAAAAAAAACATGGACCTTTTTAAGGTTTCCTAGTCCTTAGGAAGTATCGAGCAGGACTTTTGACGGACCGGAACCATGAGTAGGTCTTTTAAAAGGTACGTTTCTAATGGCCACCAATGATTAGACAAGACACCAACACTTATCAGAGTAGCAGCTGTCGGCTGGTATAAGGCACTCAAAGCTCTTTATTGAAAGAGTGAATCCGGACAGGTCCACAAAATTGTGGAACCTAAGCCGACTATGTTATTTGACTAATAATCGGAATGTTTAAAAAAAATCAAAAGGAGGAGTGAAGATAAGAAGAAGAATGCAATAATTATTAATTTATGATTCTGGAATAATCACTGTTTTATTTTTACCCAATCTTGTGAGAATAAGCATGCTACTATACCACCACTTAAAAGGGAAATACCTATATACAATTTAAAAATTAAACCTATTAATGAACTCAATCAGTCTGCCAATTCTTAGACAAAATATTTGGGTAATTAGTTTTTACTGCATGGCAACACTCATTAAATGCACACATGTTTACAAAACCAGCCTCATTGTTCTGTTGACAGCGCTACGTCTTTATTTTTTATTTGGTCTGAGTTTTTATATAGTAGATTATGTATGTTTTATCAAAGAAAAAAATAATTAAGTATGTTTATCCATGTCTAGTGATAGTACCCATAGTACTAACTAAGCAGTGCTTAGTTTGGGACAAGATGGCGTTGTTTTAATGTGTGAGGAATATTTATTTTATGTTTATTTATTAACACCAGGTGGGTGGTGCAGTTGCTAGACTGGTAGGATCAAGACGAGCCTTCACGCACGTGGAGGCTGCTCTAGACTCTCTGGACCAGCTACCCACTCTACACGTGAGGAGGGGAGGGAGCCCCGAGGACTTCGGTGAGGACTTAATATATGTTATTTTTATTATAAAGTGCTTATATACGAAACTGCATACGGAAGGCGCAGGACCAAATTCCGTGGCGCGTGTTGGGAGAGGTCTTTGACCAATAGTCGACTGCTATAGGTGTGGATTGAAAATGCTCATGAATGATATCTTAATGCAAAATTAGGTGGTGTTTTTAACACCGTTTATAAAAAAGTAATAGCTAGAAACAAAAAAGTCCTGGAATGTCACCGCGCAACGGTAGGGGTTAAGTGGGGAAACCCCACACACGGTGGTCCGATGATGGCAGTGAACGTCCATTGATGAATAGATGGAAACAGAAAAATGCCGGATTTAGATATATCATCATAACAGCCCATTAATGTCCCACTGCAGGGACGGGTCTCCTCCCGTGACGGAGGGTTACTTGGCCTACTAATACTACGCTGGCCAGACGGATTGGTATAGGGTTTGATTTCAAGTTTTATTTCCTTCTTTTTATTTCGTAAAGATAGTAGTTACGGTTATTCCCTTAGTCGGTTTTTACGACACCCATGGGATAAGATGGGGATTTAGATATATACAAAGTACTAATATAAAACATTCTTATTGTTCTTTCAGATGAGTGGTGTGGGTCTCAAGGCGCATGTGTATGTGCGGCGGGGTCACTTCTAGCGGCCGGGGGTCTGGCCACCTCACACGTCGCTCACAGGCTCGCCACATTACTTCTAGCGGGTAACTACTTATATCTAACATATAATTTTTACCTATAAAGCTTAGGTATAACTAGAAAAATCCGAAAAAAAAAGACAATGAAAAAAAATTTTTCCATTGTCTTTCTTCTTTTCGTACCTATATCTACTGGCAGCTAGGGACACGATGAACTTCCAAAAACAGGACAATATTTTGTAGATTGCAAAGAATTGGAATTCGGAACAGTTACTGCGACTGCCACGCTACTGAGGCAGTCGAAATATATATTTATATTATTTATGTACTTATTATAATACTTATAGTTTAATATTTT
Source organism: Schrankia costaestrigalis (assembly GCA_905475405.1). Lineage (NCBI taxonomy): Eukaryota > Metazoa > Arthropoda > Insecta > Lepidoptera > Erebidae > Schrankia > Schrankia costaestrigalis. The sequence goes on from FR997851.1 coordinate 12,168,922, forward strand.
TTATATCCGTGTGGTGACGGAGTAAGAATACAATATGTCACCACCCCATCTCATCCCATGGGTGTCGTAAAAACCGACTAAGGTACTATCTGTGAATATTACCTTTACAAAGAACGAATGAAAACTTGAAATTAAACCCTATACCAATCCGTCTGGCCAGCGTGGTATTAGTAGGCCAAGTATCCCTCCGTGGAGAAGGCCCGTCCCTGCAGTGGGACAATGGGCTGTTATGATGAATCTTTTTAATTGTTGTAGATGTAGCAGAATCATTACTGGAGTCGTGGCTGTCTGAGCTGGCGTCGTGGCTTCGTACTGTCGTGTTCTCCACATTCGAGCAGTTGTCGGAGCGAGACGACACTAGTTTGTCTAGCTCCGTCGTCAACAGGCCTGTCGATGTCGACGAGACTTGTCGGACTGTGTTAGAGAGAGCACCAGGTAACGATAGATTGAATAATAAGATTATAGTAATTTATTCTTTGTTCATTACAATGCCATCTAGTGCCAAACTAAGTTAGTATAGCTTTTACTGGACGAAACTACATATATATTTTTAAAATATTGATGTATAAAGCTAAAGATATAGTAATAACAAAATTTGCGGTTTATTTATTTACACATTAATTTTTAATTGTAACATTGTTTGCTACTAAATATTCTAGATGGCGTTGTTTCGTAAAGGTAACAGGGCGAATCTGACCCACTTTGATTTTTTTCGCGTACAAACACCAAACTAGTTTTAAATTATAGACTTTAATACCACTTTTCTAATTATATAAAAATATTTAATGTATCTACCGGGAGAAAAAAGTTATTTAGCTGTATTTGAGTAGGTATAACCAAGAACTGAACATTATTATGTTTGTAGAAAATGAAATTAAAGCGACAGTTTTGAATAATAACAGTTTAATAACACGCATACACCAGAAAAAAAGGTGACCGGCTTGAAGTTGTTGCAAATCCGCTGCGCAGATGTCATATTTGGAACTAAATGACCGGAAACATGGGGAGTGGGTGTTTTTTTGGTTCCTGTACATACGCAAACTTCTCTGAAAGCTAACTTCAGCCCGGCAAGTTAGGTTGCGCAAACTGTAGGTTTTGGTAGCACGTGATTTTATTTCTGTGCTATTTGGGTACGAACGTAATAATGTAAACAGTGTTATTTTAAACAGACTACTGTTCCAAGTATTATCGAAATAAGCTCAATAGGTTACTGAAATATATTCAAAAATGCTTTATTAACGCCATAAAAACAATAAATAAAATTTTCATTTTTCTCTATTCTCCCATACCCCACAACAGTGGGACCTATACCAGTTAGTAATAGGTATATTTAACTACATATCCCGCCATATTTCGTTTGTGTACGCCATGGGTCATATGTCCAAACAAAACGCCCGTTTACCTTTGCAAAGCAATGTATAAACGTGTTTTACGACACAGTTTCCTTAGTACTAAATTACAGTTACTGGTAGAGAATACCACTGGTATTTAGACGGTTTTGGACCTTTTGTGCATTAAGTTTTTAAATAAATAAATTGACACGAACCATAGATGACTATTTATAACAAATATTTTGTTTTCTTCAAACAGCTCTACTAAACGTATTTGGAGAAGAAGCAGTGTCTGCCGCAGCCAAGCTGGTGGTATCAAGTTTTACATACAAGGAAATCAACAAGGACCTCATATTCAGAACTCTGGACCTTCTAGCCGGACAGTTTAAGAAGGCTGCCGGTATAAGGAACCCTTCATTTGACAGTAATTAAGCCTGTCTATCCGAATGTATCGTATGTGATACATGGGACAGGGAAAGGGTTTAATTTTTGGGTGAATTACTGATTTACGAATTACTGAACCCAGAATAACGTTACCACGAAAACATGAAATCACGAATTTTGACAATGCGATGCACGAGTCGAGCGAGCTGCGGCAGCAGCTGGCGAGTGCAAGAATGAAAATTTGTGATTGCAGGTTTTCGTGGTAACGTTATTCTGGGTTCAGTAATTCGGCCGGCCTGATGTTAGCTATCAGAGAAGTTAGCGCATGTACTGGGACATAAGAAACACCCTCTCCCCGTCTTTAGTTCGAGCTAACAATTGCAATAACTGCAAGCCGGCCTAGTTATTTGGCGAGTACTATAATTATTTTTTTGGAAAATGTAATTAACTTTTAAATGTAAAATTTTGAAACAATGAGTTCTCAAGGGTTTAAGATTTATTTGAAAACGAATGTAAACTACTATATATTACTTGTCATAACACTCAGTTTTCTATCTTATTTGTTACATGTCCAATGTACCTGTTAATTTAAGTTCTAGTCTAAAAGATCTGTTTAATTATATATTTGTAAATAATTTCATATATACGTAGTGTGAAGAAAAGAAAAAGAAGCATCCGTTGACTTTATTTCTAGATTGTATTCGCGCTTTTCATTAGGTTCGATATGGTCAAAGTGCCGTGTTTTTATATTAAAATATATATATTGTTATAAAATAATATAACTAAATTATACAGGGTGTAAAGTGAGACATAGGCAATACTTTAGGGCGTGATAAATAACGTTATTTAATGAAGGAAAAAAAATATAAAATAAATAAACATTAAATTACTACATAGTAAACGACGTGTAAAGCTTAGCAATGAATTTCACTAATCATGGACACCGCGCGGACGCAGCGAGCGATTGGTTCGCCAGCTGAGTTAGATACATACCTACGACGCGCGGCGCGGGTCAATGCACCGAGTCTTGAACAATGTTTTAGCGCAGCGGGAACGTGTCCACACTTAGTTGATTTTTGGGATTTTTTCGTCAAAAATTAAGTACCTAATTTTATTACATAATTCGGATCAGAATCACGTACAGAGTCACCTCCTAAATTATTGCCGTTGACTCAAAAAACACCCTGTATATGATATTGTAACAAATTAATATATAACTAAATTATAAGTAAATACGGGCGATTTGTATTTTTGCTTTATTATTTGCATCAATAATGAAATTATTTAGCTTTATTATTTTATCATTTTATATACTTACCTAGTATTTTCTGTATGATTATGATTTTTATATTTCCAGTCAGACTGTACTTTTAACTTCTGGATATTAAATGTAAATAAAATATAAATATCTAAAAAACGTATTTTATTTCTAGAATAAAAGACCCAGGTTACCTATCCCGCCAGCAGACACAATAGTAAAACAATATGAATGTATCATAACTGATATACGAGACATGAAAAGGGTTAATGCCTCTTCCTCTCTTCAAATATATTTGACCCTGTGCCCGACAGGGTCCATAATTGATACCTATAATTATTTATTAATAACACCTTTAAAACATTGTGGAAAAGCAATAAACGTTTGAGTTTGAACGTCATTTATACACGTGCGTGTGAACTGAGGGACCAAACCGGGAATTCGGAAAATAAATTACCAGGGATTTAGTAGTGGATTAGAAACAATTGTAGAACAAATCTTGGAATTTGTACAAAAATGTATCAAAAACTACAGCCCTTTATATGTGGTCCCTCAGTTCTCACAGACCATTTAGCCAGCTCTCGGAAATTATCTTTAAATGAAGATAATGTGATTAGACACACATTTAGTATAGAATTTGTAAGGTTCATTTACTAAATAACAGGCCACCCAAGCATTAAAGAAAAAACTAAAACAACGTCGAAACTGTGGTCCCTCAGTCCACACTAATATTATTTATATTTCAGTGAAAATTACTGAATCATATCTCTATATCCGTAAATTTTCCAGCTATGGTTATAGAAAAAGACTTTATACATTTTCTAAAAAAAAAATGGAGCAAAAATATTGGCGCATTTTCAAGATAATGAGTTTTAAAACTGGTCCCTCAATCCACACGTCTATTATCATATTGCGTGTGCTAACTGTTTAACCAAAGTAATATCAGAAACTCAAGTGGATGTACCTTTTAGTATAAAGTTTCTACTAAATTATCGAAAACTTAAATTGTATATTAATTACCTTTCAGCTGAGATAATCATTCATTATTAACCCTAAGCTAATACACCGAGTAGTGTGACCAAACGATGAAACAAAATTAGAAAACAACAACACAATTGAGAAAGGAAATCATGTTATCTATGATTGTCAGTGTAACATCTCATACATATTTGAACACATACCTACTTTTGAGATATTTTTCCAGTGCAACTTTCACAAAACAGTGTTTATACGCATCCTGTCAATCAAACCAAATCAAAAGAGACGTTGCATTTTTGCCATTAAATATAAGTTTTTTTGAAATATTTGGTATTAGTATTTTAGAAGAGGCTATTAACATTGACGAAGAAAACAGGAACTGTGTTACTTGCAATGACCAAGTTAGTTATAATTACGATTGTCAAAAATAATATCGTTTGATTTAAATGGCATCGAAAAAGATTATCTAACTAATGTCCCTGTTACCATAACAGTAAAGAACATAACCTACAAAATTCTATAATTTAGTAGGTTCGCTGGAACGAATTCAGATGCTCCTATGAGCATCTGAATTTGTTAATCCCAGGCGGTTTTGGCCATTACCGATGTCATGAATGAGCGTTTCTTTTGCAATGAAGACCTATAGTTGAAAATTATTGAAAGTACAAACCAACAAATATTCTTACATTCAGTAAGCTACATCCAAATTTTACCTAAATAAAAATACTTTAATCAATGATTTATATAAAAGACATTTGCTCCATTTATCACAATATTAAAAAATGTACCATGCAACCTTTACTTAGTTCTGTCTAATGCTATATTATACGAAGTATAATAAAAGACATTGCAAACTGTATACATTTTGTTTCATCGTTTGGTCACTCTACTCGGTGTATTAGCTTAAGGTTAATAATGAATGATTATCTCAGCTGAAAGGTAATTAATATACAATTTTAGTTTTCGATAATTTAGTAGAAAGTTTATACTAAAAGGTACATTCACTTGAGTTTCTGATATTACTTTGGTTAAACAGTTAGTACACGCAATATGATAATAGACGTGTGGATTGAGGGACCAGTTTTAATACTCATTATCTTGAAAATGCGCCAATATTTTTGCTCCATTTCTTTTTAAAAAAATGTATAAAGACTTTTTCTATAACCATAGCTGGAAAATTTACGGATTTAGAGATATGATTCAGTAATTTTCACTGAAATATAAATAATATTAGTGTGGACTGAGGGACCACAGTTTGGACGTTGTTTTAGTTTTTTCTTTAATGCTTGGGTGGCCTGTTATTTTGTAAATGAACCTTACAAATTCTATACTAAATGTGTGTAATCACATTATCTTCATTTTAAAGATAATTTCCGAGAGCTGGCTAAATGGTCTGTGAGAACTGAGGGACCACATATAAAGGGCTGTAGTTTTTGATACATTTTTGTACAAATTCCAAGATTTGTTCTACAATTGTTTCTAATCCACTACTAAAACCCTGGTAATTTATTTTCCGAATTCCCGGTTTGGTCCCTCAGTTCACACGCACGTCATTTATACAGGGTGTAAAGTGAGACATAGGCAATATTCTAGGGCGTGATAGATAACGTTATTTAATGAAGGAAAAAAAATACAAAATAAATTAACATTAAATTACTACATAGTAAACGACGTGTAAAGCTTAGCCATGAATTTCACTAATCATGGACACCGCGCGGCGCGCGGACGCAGCGAGCGATCGAACTCAACGCTAGGTTCGCCAGCTGAGTTACGTCTACACGACGACGAATGAAGTGAATGAGTTTGTTTAAATACTAATACTCAAATTTCTATTCTTATAAATACAAAACTGAAGTGATTACATAAATACGTAAACTGACGCATTTTTACTAATACGATCCATAAAAACCAGCATTGTTTAATCCACATTTGCACCTGGCAAACTACCGTTAGTACGTGCATACACACTAACCATGTCCAGGTACTCCTCGTTTGTGTATTGATAAGCCATACCTAATTTACCGGCGCGGCGCGGTGCGGGTCAATGCACCGAGTCGTAAGCAATATTTTAGCGCAGCGGGAACTGTCCACACTTAGTTAATTTTTGGGATTTTTTCGTCAAAAATTAAGTACCTAATTTTATTACATAATTCGGATCAGAATCACGTACAGAGTCACCTCCTTAATTATTGCCGTTGACTCAAAATACACCCTGTATAGTGACAGAAAGTGTGAAGTGTGTTGAAGCGAAATAAACATACATTAGACATTGAATATTTTCTGTTAGGCTTTAATTTAAAACTAGCTCTATTCCAACCGACAAGGTTGCAGTCCCAATCATGTATATTGACAATTTTGCTCACAATTATCCTAGAGTCTGCTCAGTAGAAGTGATGGACCTGGCGCTATCGGACCATACGTCGCAAATACTAAGCGTCCCTGTTAATAAAAATAAAAATTTTGGAAAATAAAAATTCGAGATATCTCTACAGAAAATTTACTTAAATTTAAAAATCATCTACAATGCCTGTCATTTCAGCACGTCTATGACGCAAAGGATGCTAACGATGCCTATAATATCTTCATGAATGACTTCACTTTATTGCATGCTCTATGTTTTCCAGAAACAACTGTACTTATTCCAACAAAAAGAAAAACCAGATGGGTATCTCGAGGTATTAGGATATGTAGTCGAAAGCAGAGACAACTGCTTTGGATTTCTAGGAAAAAGCCAAATTTAAAAAATAAAATAGCGTTTAAAAATTACACAATTTTATATAAAAAGATAATAAGATTAACTCAAAAGGCTCAAAACAACCATTACATTAATACATCGCAAAATAAGTCAAAAGCAACTTGGCAAATTATCAATAAATCAAAATTATTATTACCAAATAATTCTATTACGTCATTAAAAATAAATGATCAAGTACTGACTCTCCCATTAGACATTGCAAATAAATTTAATAACTATTTCATTGACGAAATTGGAAATAATGTTACACACGACATAACATATAATCCAAGTTTTGAACAAGTGACGTCGCAATCTCTATTTATGCAACCTGCTTTGTCGAAAGATATTATAAACGTGACCAATAGTCTTAAAAATACCAACACAGTGAGCTACGATGGTATATCAACTAGAGTAATTAAATTTATTATCTCAGTGATAGCACCTCTACTTGCACATATTTATAATTTGATTGTTACAGAAGGTATCTACCCTGACAGCTTAAAGCACGCTATTATTAAGCCTCTCCATAAAAAAGACGACAAGGAAGAGCTTAAAAATTATCGACCTATAGCTAAAATATCAATTTTCTCAAAAATATTTGAAAAACTAATCTATCAGGCTGTTTATAACTATTTCGACAAATATAATTTATTTTGCAACGAACAAAAAGGATTTCGGAAAAACTTTACAATAAACATGGCTATATTTGAATTTTTGTCCCACGTCATGAACTCAGTAGATAAAAAGGTACCAGTCTGTGCAATATATACAGATATGACCAAAGCTTTCGATTTCGTAAACCATAACATATTATTGAACAAATTGGAAGGATACGGGATAAGAGGAAACGTTAAGAAACTGATTGAATCTTACTTAAGTAATCGAACTCAACGCACAGAAATATCTAAAATATGTCCTAAAACAAAAACAGAGACTATTTACCTTTCAGAACCTAGATATATAAAGCATGGGGTACCCCAAGGCAGTGTATTAGGCCCGCTACTGTTTCTAGTATATATTAACGATTTGCCTAAAATTACTCATCACAATATGGTACTTTTTGCCGATGACAGTACTGAAATAATAAAATGTTTAAATCCAAGTAACCTCAACGAGTATCAACATGAAATAAATAATTCTTTAAACAAAATTATAAAATGGCTTGACATTAATAATCTTAATATTAATCTGCAAAAGACAAAAGTAATGCACTTTCATCAAAAATGCAATACTCCCAATATCAACATTAATTTTAACGGACATAAAATAGATGATACTGACAAGGCTAAATTTCTGGGCATAACTATAGATAATAAACTTACCTGGAAACCCCATATAGACGAGCTATGCAAAAAAATAAACAAATAGGCGTATGCTCTATTACAGTTATCAAAGAGAGTGGACCGGGAGTCGCTTCTAACAGCGTACCATGGACTGGTAGCTTCCGTTCTGAGATATGGTATAATTTTCTGGGGGCAATCAACTGAAAGAGGTCGCGTTTTTCTAGCCCAAAAAAGATGCATAAGATCTATGTGTAGCTTGAAAACAACAGATAGCTGCGTACCGTATTTTAAAGACTTAAAAATTATCACACTGACGGGCCTATATATTCTGGAGGTCGCTCTATTTGTAAAGTCCAACCCAAAGTTTTTAAAAAAAAATTCAGATATAAAAAAGGGACCGATGCGTGCACAATATGTCGAGCAACTATGTAATGTGGAGTGTAAAACGGCTCTTATGAAGAAAAGTATTTTTGGTATAGCACCAAAGGTATATAACAAAATTCCAATTAACATTAAGGAAATGCCATTTAATAAATTCAAAAATTATCTTCAAATGTTGCTAATAGATAAATGTTATTATTCGTTAGATGAGTTTCTGAAAGACAAATTAATTTAAATAGTTTCAATATAAATATTTTTTTCTTTTTTTTTAATTGTAGATATATGTAATTAGTTATTTAAGAAGACATTATTATTTTTTTTTTTTATATTATTCTTTCTTGGGTTTTTAAATTATTATTGTTTAAGTAAATAAATTAAGAAAAAATTTGTTTTGTTGTAAGATTTTTTTATGTTGTTTTTTTTTTCTATTGAATCTCTATCTTTTAATAATTATTGAATAATGAATTGTATATGGTTTAGTTATAAGTAGACATTATTTAATTTATTGATTGTTTAAATGATTATTTAATTTTCTTTATAATGATTTTGATTGTTTTGAATTATTTTGTAATTTGTATGTCATAGCGACAAAACATTGAGAACTATTTATAAATTTTAAGATCTTTTGTACCTACCAATGTTTGACAAATAAAATTCTGATTCTGATTCTGAAAATATAACCAAATATTAAGCCGGTTTTCCACCGCGAAAGAGAAATGAACGTAAAATAGCAAAGCGGAGTGTACTCTTTTTAAATGAAATAGGTTCTTGTTTCCACCGTTTTTAAAATTGTGTAATTTACTCCGCTCCGTTTTCGAGGCAGGAGCGAACTCATTTCTACTCTTTTTACACGCTCGGGTCTTTCCATCCGACTATTTGTTGGTGAAATTGCAACTATGCAGTTTGCGAGTTTAACGAAGTCATTGTGTCCGTTCCGTTCGCGGTGGAAAACTGGCTTTCGTCATCATCATCATAACAGCCCATTAATGTCCCACTGCAGGGACGGGCCTCCTCCCGTGACGGAGGGTTACTTGGCCTACTAATACAATGCTGGCCAGACGGATTGGTATAGGGTTTAATTTCAAGTTTTCCTTCTTTTTATTACGTAAAGATAATATTCACTGATAGTCCCTTAGTCGGTTTTTACGACACCCATGGGATGAGATGGGGTGGTGATATATTGTATTCTTACTCCGTCACCACAATGAGAAAAACTGGCTCGCGGTGGAAAACCAGCTGGAAACTATAAATAAAACACAAACATCCAAAAACCATCATTTATTTTATATCTAAAACATATTAAATATCACAGAGATTGCATAATTGTTATATTTCTATCACAATGTACAGACAGCAACACAAAATATATTTCATTTTTTATTATTTACATTTATTTTACATAATTATTGATTTCTTTCTTTACTATATAAAATAAATTCAATAGATTGTGTGCAGAATTAACCGTAACCGTGCTTGGTTCTATGTTAAGTCAAATCATTTATGTAAAGATTAATTAAATATTACGCAATTTTGTCCATGCCGCATGCTAACTTTTCTGTCTGCATGCCGTGCTCAAACTTTATCATTACCACATGGTCTTTGAATTATTTCAGCGCAAAGATGGACAATGAAACTTTTATTTTTATAATACAATTTATTATTACATTTTATACTATTTATATTTTTCATTGATTCTCGACAAACTTTTATGTAATGAATGTCCTACGTGAGCACCTGCGCTCGTCACTCTCAATGTTTTAACACACCTTTTAACTAACTAATACTAGCTACATTGTCCCTAAGAACAACTTGCTAGCGTAGCAAACTGCTGGGAAAAAAACGTATGAAATAAACCTAAGTGCTATTTTTCCTACATTGTCTGTACATAATACAACTACACAGTCATAATAAATACATTAATATCTTAAAACTAAGCAAATTCAAAAATGTCATGTAATGAGATAAAACCAGAGAGACAATTCCAAAACGCAATCAGTTTATATTTAAAGCATTTTAAAATAAATGGAAACCCATTGTATCGCTGCAGTGGAATGGTTGATATCTTAAAAAAATAAATGAGTTAAAATAATTTTCATAACAAATTGAATGGTAGGTAATAACGTCCGTGTGCTTCATAAAGATCTAGTGTAATATAGTGTGGGTATATTGCCGGGGTCTAAATTATTATATCGACAGTCACTACATCGATGGTCACTGTATCGCAAACGTTACATCGACGGGCTCATGTATCGATGGTATCCTAAATCGATGGTACGCTACATCGACAGTGCACCAAATCGATAGTACGCTGCATCGACTACCCTTACCCAAGCCATAATTAAACAAAAACACTTAAGGGTGAAAAACACCCGATTTTATTTATTATTTTATATTTTTATTATGATGTAGCGTACCATCGATTTGGAGTACTGTCGATGTAGCGTACCATCAATTTAAGCTACCATCGATACATTAGCCCGTCGATGAAACGTTTGCGATACAGCGACCATCGATGTAGTGACTGTCGATGTAATAAACTAGACCCATGTTGCCGACTGTAGGGAAGAAGAGGAATTATAATAATACTTTGCTTTTCTGGAAGCTGAATCATTGATGGCAAATGGCACGGTTGACGGCACGTATTGTGACAAAATTTCTGTATTCATCTTTTTATTTTTACGTAACGAAGTATAAATATACTTATTTCTCAATTTTCATTAAGTCTGGGTTTTATCTCCAATTTGTTACTTAAGTACCTACCTACGAGCTTAAGATTTAAGTTTTTTGTCCTACCCTGCAATCGTTTTAATTTCCTACTTAACTAAGTGATTTCGGAATGTCGATTTCTGTTACATTTTTCCTACTTTTAACCGTAATTTTTAACTAATTTACTTACATAAGGACATTACATACATACCTTTGAATTAAAACCAATACAATATAAACTACAAGTATTTACAAAAGTATTTATATAAAATCTTGTGTCATGATATTTTTTTAAGGCTACGATTTATAATGGTATAATCAACGCCATCTATTATTTAGTTGCCGAGTTAAAAATGATCTTAATTGACAAGTAGCGACACCTAGTGCTGCATTATCACATTAATATTTTATTTATATTTATTTTACGTTGACCATTTTAAATAGTCATTTTGTAAAGGAACAAACTTCTTTGTATGGTAAATATTAAACTATTAAAATGTGTAGTTTGGTGGTTATAACGCTGTGACACTGTCTAAGTCGTCGTACCGATGGAGATCGTTTATGGTGGAGGGGAGGGGAGGTAGAAGTTCCACGTCCATATCTTCTTGTGCGTTCGTGTTGTTTGTGAAGCTTAAGAACATCTGTAAATAATTAAATAAATTAGCGTTAATAGTCTTTTACTACATTGTCTGGCCAAGGTTGTTTTTTCCAACAACGGAGGCCAGTTCATGTAGTGGGATCTTTATGAAGTGATATGATGGTGACAGTTTAACCCTCAAGAGACTTGCCATACTGCATTGGATGGAGCTTACTAATCAGAATAAAAAATAGTCATACCAAATATTATTTATTTAGATTAAAATGTTAGACTTATGAACGTCAAAAAACAAAATAACTAATAAACTGTAACTTTAAACAGATTGGCTTAATAAATATGTCTGTAATAACCATTATTGTTACCTCATATCGAACTGAATTTGTCTTGTCAGTATAATTAATTCTCGGTATAATGGCAATCTCCGTGTTGTGACGGAGTAAGAATACAATATGTCACTACCCCATCTCTTCCCATGGGTGTCGTAAAAAACGACTAAGGGATTATCCGTGAAAATTATCTTTACGAAATAAAAAGAAGGAAAACTTGAAACCCTATACCAATTCGTCTGGCCAGCGTGGTATTAGTAGGCCAAGTATCCCTCCGTCATGGGAGGAGGCTCGTCCATGCAGTGGGACATTAACGGGCTGTTATGAGAATGGCAAGGCAATGTAGACACATACCTCATCCAGTGAGCTCTGGTTGATAGTATAGTCTTCTATATCGCAGGTCGCCTGCAACTCTGCCATTAGTCTGAAGATGTCGCTCAATCGCGTTACTATTTCCTTATCGTTCACTGAAATAAAGAAAAACATGTGGAATAAAAAGTCTTTTAAAATAAATTTTATAATTTTAAAAACATTTTGAAATAAGGGTTTTAATAAGTTTCTCATCTAGAAATATACCTAAGTAAATAAAGGTATATAATTACTTGATGTAAATGATAACAATTTAATGGTAAAAACTTGGTACTGTAAGTGTAAAAGAGTTCGTAAGTATTAGGTGATAAAGTAATATAACTTACTCGGGAAGTTAATAGGTTTTGCTCTGGATATATGCTATTATAAGTTTAGCATGATGGTAGACATGTTTCCAATTGTTGTCTTAAAATATAATTACAGTGTCGTCAGCGTAAGCTATTATTTGCAACTGGTAATGTTTGTACCTACTACTTACATCATTAATGTTTAGAAAGAAAAGAATTGGACCGAGGATGCTCCCTTGCGGGATGCCGAATGAGAAAGGAAGGGTCACACTTGTATCATCGTGAACTGTACTCAATTGCCGGTAATCAAAACAGTAACTGATAAAACATTTTAATGTAATTTCTCCAACAACCAATGAGGGCACTTTCAGGAAAATGGCAATCGATACTGTATCAAATGCTTTTGACAAAGCAATGAATACGTAATAGTGCCTTAACTGACTTAATTACAAAAACTTGCATATAAATTTCCAAAGTTTTTTACAATGTCTTAATTTAACCGCGATCGCGCTAGAAGATGTTTAGAGAAGGCCTAATGTTCAGCTGTGGACCTCCAAGGGCTGATTTGATGATTGATCTACCGCGAAAATTGTAATGTAACAACAATGTAATGAATGAGCATATTAGGAGATAAAGAGTATGTAAGTACCTATAGCATGTGTAGGTACAAGAGCATGCAGCGTGTGTCGGTGTAGCACGCGCAGACGAGCGTGCGGCGCGCGCGCCACCAGCGTGCGCCACGCCGCGCGCGCGCCGCCGCCTCGCGCGCGACACTGCACCACGTAGCCGCCGCCGAACCTGACAAACCCAATACACTTTAGTTACCGCCGCGACTGTACTGCTTTCACACCCAGTTGTAACAATACCCATAAGACAAGCTGGTATTTTGATATTCTGTAGTACTACTCTACTGTATTTCTACAGAATTGATCCGTGAGCGCGCTGCGTTAGCGTCAGCGAGGGTAGCGGTCATGCCCGCTTTTGTTTCGGTCAGTTGCAGTATGGTCTCTAAAGAAACTTGACTGAAGGGGATTACGACGCAGTGCAAGCGTCGCTCACATGTTCAAGAAACATTGATGTCAAATGTAGTTGAGGCCCTCACATGTTCTTCAAAGTCACACTTACCTCTGCAGACACACATCTAGAGTGTCGAGCGCGACGAGCTCCCCCCCCCGCAGCAGCGCGACGCGTGCGGCGAGGCGGCGCGCGTCCCCCAGCGCGTGCGTGGCGAGCAGCACGCCGCGCCGCGCGCCGCACGCTGACGTCACGCCGCGCGACACGCAGCGCCGAGACAGAGGGTCCATGCCACTACAGAGACAATCATCACAAGTTCATTTACGTAATTTTATGTTAACGTCAAAAGTTTTCCATCACTATCGAAAAATTACGACAATCTTCGCGTTTGATTGTATATGTATACCTAACGAATACTGAAACGAATTCACGGGTTTCCAGGATTTCTTACATCTCAAGCTTAAAGAGACTCTGTAAAGTTATATGCCCGATAAAACATACTTACAAATGACGCATTGTTCCGATAGAGGTAGCAAAGATAGAAAGAAGATATGTAATTCATGACAGAGACATCATATGAATGCTTAACGGCCAAAATTAGGAAATAACTTCCAATCCTCCCCAATTAAACTCTGTCACTACATGACAACATTAGTTCGGACAACTATTCCAAAATCGGGAAAAACCATAATTATCCAGCCTATGCCACTGGTAAATAAGACCTAATCTTAGCATTCCATGGATTCTCCGGGTCCATGGCGTGATATAGGACGGAGCACTTGCATAACCGCGTCTAGGATTTACGACATAGATGTAGGTTTAAGGCCCCCTTACAACGCGTTAGCGGTCACCTTTACTGTCTGCTATGTTCCGTCGTCTTCAAATTTGGTATGAACCTAACAATGCCGTTTTGGACATTCGTGATAGTAGAAAGCTTACTGAAGTTCTCAGCAGTCCTAGTTCTTTTAATAAGCTGTAGAGGGATTTAGCTGGTGTACCCCTTAGACCTAGTTCCACGGCATATAAAATAATCTTGTAGCCATTTCTGGTTATCTCAGTTGTCAAGTCAAAGCATTCGTTTGTCATAATTGCGTTGTCTTTCGGGAAGTTAGGTTCCATCATTATTGTTTGTTTGGTACCTAAACAAGTAACCTTTCATTAATTTAATTACCTATTTTTAATTATTTATTTTATTTTTAGAAAGACAACTCCCGCACTAGGGATCATGCCCTGTGTCGCGGGGACCTTTTACAAACATCAATTAACGGACACACAGAACACCCAGACCAGGATAATAATTTGTGGATCTCACAAATTATTGTCCTGCGTGGGGATCGAACCCACAACCTCTTGCATGGCAGCCGCTTGCGCTACCGTCGCGCCATCGAGGTCGGAATTAGTACTTATATATTTGTTAACCCCATTGTAAATGTTTTGAATGTTATGTTATCTTTGTTTTTGATTTGTAGACTTAGTTTTCTTTTAAGTTTTTTGTATACACACTACCAATATGTTTATTTTTTTTTAAATTTTTATTATACAAAAGAAAGGGCTTGATCACTTTGTGATCATGTTTTTAATAATTTATGTAACTTAATTATATCAACATTTTAAAATGATGATGTGCTCATTATGTGTTCTCCTATAATTGAAGGAGCACATTACTATATTTTTAATCATTTAGAATATTGCATGTACAGTGTTTCCTTGGAGTTCCTAAGTTTAAAATAAATGAGTTAGCTAGTTCACAGCTTCCTTGGTTACTGATGTAAGATCCAAGGTATATAAAATAATCCACAGAGTCAATGTCTTGAATGGTTTGGACATCTGTCAGTTGGCCTGCGCTGTCTACTACCATCAGTTTGGTCTTCTGCCTATTAATAGTGAGTCCCAGCTTTTCACTTTTCACTACCAACTTGTGCAGGATCTCCTTCATGTCAGCAAAGGGTGTAGCAAGGAGTACAGTGTCATTCGCATATGGCAGATTGCAGATGCGTTTTCCACCCACTGCAAATCCCCTGTCCCAATCTTCAATGGTCCTGCGAATGATGTGTTCGCCGTATACGTTAAACAACAGGGGAGATAGGATACATCCCTGTCGAACACCCTTGTTTACTTTAAATACATTTGAACAGTCGGTATCTATTTTAACGAAGGAACGGTTGTTGACATATAGGTTTCGAACCAGTTCGATTAGGTGTTGTGGTGTGCCCATTTCCCCTAGAATCCTTCATAATGTATCCCACAGCACGCAATCGAATGCTTTCTTGTAGTCTATAAAGCTAAGTAGCACCGGACTGTTGAATTGGCGACTCTTTTCTATTATTTGACGAACATTCAACATTTGTTCCCTTGTGCCCTTAACGAATCCTGCCTGTTCCTCTGGAATTTGTCTCTCAAGATAATGTTTGAGTCTGCGATTGATTACGTGCAGAAGTATTTTGCTGACATGAGGGATATGTGCGGGGGTTCGATAATTATCACAGTCATACCTAGAACCCTTCTTGTAAAAGGGAATAAACACCGACTCTGTCCATTGCATAAGCCATCTCTTGGTTTTCCAT
This sequence comes from Schrankia costaestrigalis, assembly GCA_905475405.1. Classification (NCBI taxonomy): domain Eukaryota; kingdom Metazoa; phylum Arthropoda; class Insecta; order Lepidoptera; family Erebidae; genus Schrankia; species Schrankia costaestrigalis. Next base: position 12,185,138 of record FR997851.1, read on the forward strand.
ATAGAGCTGCATATATTTAGCAATAGGTTAGTGCGATTTGGACCTAGGTTTTTAGAAGCATTAATGATGTATTATTCAAGAAATTAATAATAACTATATATAATAACCATACCTTGTAGGTTCATCTAACAGCACAAGAGGTGTCCTCGCCATGAAGGCGACGGCAGTACAAAGTTTCCTCTTGTTCCCGCCACTGAGGTCGCCACTGCGCACGTCTGCGTACTTTGTTAGTTCAAACATTTCTATTGTACGTTTTATTACCTGTGGCAAAAAAATACTTAATATATTTACAAAAGTAAGTAGCTATTATTTATTTGAATAAAATACAAAATTTTTATTTCCCTGTATTTTTTATTCATCAACTTTAGAACATGAAAAAGTAGTGTTTAGTTAATATATCTAGCAGACAGTTTAAAAAAAATATTATTAGTTAGTTAGTCCATTATCTACACCGATAAGCATTTTATTATAGTTTAGAATAATAAGTAAAATATACCTGTTTCTGATCAGTGATTCCTCTGAGTCTACAATAAAACTGTAATGTTTCTGTGACTGTTAACAACGAGTCTATCGCGTTACTCTGAGGACAATAACCTGAAACAGAAAAATGAGTAGGTATTTACTACTTTAATATTTTTTGTAATAAACTATGCCTAAATGTAATTAGTACGCGCCATCTAAATTGTCCGGCCTGAAGTTAGCTATTACAGAAGTTGGCACATGAATAGGAACAAAAAACACTTCCACAAAGAACGATCCGTCTGACCAACATGGTATTAGTTGCCCAAGCTTTCTCCTAAAAAGGACCTGAAATTGGCCCGTATTAATAATATTTTTTTTTATATGATGGGAGGCAAAAGAGCCAGCAGGTCACCTGATGTTAAGTGATCACCGCCACCTATGGACACCCGCAACACCAGAGGAATCACAGATGCGTTGCCGACCTTTTAAAATGGAAGTAAAGGGAGGGGGGAATGGGCTACCGGACTCTCACTCACCGGACGAAACACAGCAGTGACAAGCACTACTATTTTACGCCGATTTTCTGTGAGAGGGTGGTATTTCACCGGACGAGCCTGCCCATGCGTGCCGCAGCCAAAGACTGACGACATGGCTCTACCACTCAAAAATAATAACATTGATGTTGTCGATACTCACTAATAAGTCCAGTACAAAGTAGCGTCGGGTTAACAAGTTTGTTGTTGAGATATATCTGCCCGGACGTGGGTCTGATCTCTCCCGTCAGCAGAGAGAATGTGGTCGATTTGCCCGCGCCGTTCTGACCTAGCAGGGCAGTACACTGGGAAATAAACGTATTTATATAAGGGTCAAGTTCTACGTGTGGTGACGGAGTAAAGATACAGTGAGTCACCACCCCATCTCATCCCATGGGTGTCGTAAAAACCGATTTAGGGACTATCCGTAAATATTATCTTTAAACTTCGTAGAAAGAAGGAAAACTTAAAATTAAACCTTATACCAATCCGTCTGGCCAGCGTGGTATTAGTAGGCCAAGTATCCCTCCGTCACGGGAGGAGACCCGTACCTGCAGTGGGACATTAATGGGCTGTTATGATGATATAAGGGTCAAGTTATAAGATATCTTGTTGCGCCTAGACGACGTTGTAACAGTTGGGTGAAAATTTCAAGGGGTGTCGGCGAGGGTTAATGGTTCCGTAAAAACCAATGTACTAATTTGGTTAACGAGGCAGGAAGTCGGAAGGCCTAGTGGTTAAGGCGTCGGACGCGTATAATAGTCCGGAGTCACGAGTCCTGTCTCAAGAACCAAAAAATTTCTAGCTAGAACTATACATTTAATGGACCTAAAGAACATTCTGGCTCAAGATAATAACTTGTGGATTGTACAAGCAATAGTCCTTCATAGAATCCGTTTCTACGACCTCAACAACGCCATCGAGGAAGTTATAGTAAATGAATATGCCTTTTAAAATTATTAATTAAAAAAGTGCCGTTTTGTTAGGTGATTGTTACCTGTCTAGGAGGTATGCCTAACGTGAGGCTGTTGAGTGCCGTCCTGCTGCCGTACACTTTGGTGAGGTCGTGGCACTGAGCTGCATCACTGAGGGGAACTACAACGCGCTGCATCGAGTTCTTCGATCCTTCCGTGTGGACAAACCCTGGAAATTAATGATGATTTTCATAATTTTTTTTTTCAATCAGCACTAAGCTGAGTAGGGTCCTTTTTCCAGCACAGGTGTGATGCAATACAATACTCTTATTATTTTGTTTTTTTTTGTATTAATTATCGTTATTATCTGTGTAAAAAATAAAAAGATTTTTATTTATTTTATAACATGAATATTTTCTTGACGAGTTCTATTTTCAGTCTTAAATTATTAATAAAATTGCGCTATGTAGTCTCTGACAATTGTCACTGGGTGTGGCTTTTTGTCTGCCTTATACATTGACCTTCGGGTTTCGGTACGCAGTTGCCAATATAATACCTTTTTCTGCCCTAAATTTGTTATGTGGCCTTCCCATTACAATTTTTAAGATTTAAGTTCTCCTGCGGATCTAGCAAGAGTTGCACTTAATATGATTTTAGCCATTGGACTTTGAATAATTTGTTTGGGGTCTTCTAATAAGGCCTAATGCATAAAAATATTCAAACTTGACTTAAAAAGGTCTTGACTGTGACAGAAGTGAATTTTAAAAAAAAAATTAAGTCAACTTTAATTGCCCAAATCCTCACAGACAAAGCCGTGATCATACCTCTGTTAATATTTCCTATAGTGTTGACCCTAAGAGGCGCGTGTTGTGCCTGCAGACGTGAGGAGGTCACTCTCTTCCTCTCTTCACTCACTTCCACCGGCTCAAGATCCGACGGTCTGGCTGGAGGAGTACTTGTTGGACGAATTCTAGTGAAGAAAGTAGAAATATATTAATTTAACAAATAATTATTGTCCGTAAACTTCGATCAACAATATACTTTAGTATATAGTATACTGTGTAGTACTCAGACACGAATTTAGAAGCGGCAAATAAGCTTCCGCATCAGGAGCTAATTCAAATTCGAAATGCTCGCATGACAACATTTGCAAGTTCACCAGCATCAAAACTGGTCGCTGTCCCCTAAACTAACACACCTATTAAACATTATGTGGAGCAGTCCCTTATGCAGATGATGCATGGAGGTAGAAGAAACGCTACAATATGTCATGATGGTAAGCAGGGGTCCGGCTAATCAACAGGCACACATCTTTAATGGCTAACGCAGACCTGAACGGCATGGCAAAGTATTTTAATTTTTACTAATGGAAATTCAACCGTACCGTTACTGATGTCGCGGCATTTTTCAATGCCGCGGCATCATTTTAAAGCATAGCAATTTATGTCGTATTTCTGTAACGGTACGGTTGAATTTCCATTAGTAAAAATTAAAATACTTTGCCATGCCGTCCAGGTCTGCGTTAGCCATAAATCACTCAGGTCACTCCAGGAAAGATTTAGCAACTTGAAACATGGGACGTCCTCACTTGGATGAAATAAATGTAAAATCCACGTATTGGCACAATCAAGAGGATAAGGGCGGAAAAAGCCCCGTCAATACTAACAAACAACAAACAATATTAAACTTACCTGTCAATGATAACATCGAGGTATCCATATTCGATGAACAGATTGAACAACATGAGTCCGATCCCCACGACCACGAGGTAGGAACAGTGGAGTAAGATCAGGTTGGTGGTGAAAGGATCCTTGTAGGTGTCCATGCCGAAGCGTTCTAGCACCTGTGCGGAATAAGTTACATGTAGTTAAAGTTTTCAATGTGTTTATAAGCAAAATGATTGGTTTTTACGGAATTGCATTAAGTACTTTCTGGACAGAAAAGTAGCGGAAAAATGTTTTCATTGTACCACGGAGATTGAAATGAAGAGATCCACAGCACGTATAAAGGAGAGCTATGACCAGCAGTTGACGTCTTTTGACCAAGATGATGACACCAGGATCTCTCGAGGGGGAGAGGGCTCTCGTTTTGTATTAGAGTCAAATTTGATAATAACTGCACTTAGTATACGTACTAGACGTTTTGGATCGGTATTTAGTGACCACTGGGGACCCTGACAGTGCTGTTGTCAGGGTCCCCAGTGGTCACTAAATATCTTCTGCTGAGATTTTTAGCAGAGTATTATGAAGCTTCATAATACTCTAAAATGACTGCTGTCTAAAGCCTTGCGCAAACGTAGATACTTTTTGTTGCCGACACGGCACACCAAACACTTTTTAATCGTAAAAGTGTTAGGTGTGCCGTGTCGGCAACAAAAGTGTCTATGTTTACGCAGTGCCTAAGTAACACAAGTTAAAGTATGAGTGTAGTAGAGTTACAGTATGTTAAGTAGACATACCTCAGCCCCGATGGTGTTCTTGGCGATCTCGAGCACTCCGTCTCCGAGCGCGAAGGGCGGCGACAACATGAACAGCTTGTGCAGGGCGTAGCGCGCGTTGTCGGTCGCCTGTACAGGGTTGAAATTATGTTAGTGTAAAACTATTGGACTTTACAGACATAAAAGACAGAATAATTAGTTAATTCTTCAGAAAACTTATAGTCGCTGCAACAATCATCTTCTCAGATATATCAATATTGAAAATGTGTTAGACTACTATTTTGACTGACTAAAATTTTACTGTTGTTGCGTGGGTGTCGTAAAAGACATACTTACTGCTTGAGAAGATAAGGAAAACTATAAGGCAACCCTGTACTAAGTAATCAATAAAGTTTTTGTAATAGTAGACAAAAGTGATGATGTGTGATAAACCCTTTAAAAATACAGAAAAAGTGCCTTCAGATTCATGATAATTTATCAGATAATTTAATTTATAATCACGATTTACTCGTACCATTATTTTATGATAAAGGCTCTTCCAATTTAGCCGTTTCGTGTCGTGCGGCTGCCGTGCGTTTTCGGTGCGAAGAAGAGCCCTAAGAGCCAGATACAAAAATTTTCATCTTTAATATTTGAAGTGCTTTTTTGTTTTCCCCTTCCTCATTATATAGGTATGGAGAGGATATAAGTTTGTTGGCCACGGATACACTAACTAAATGTTGAAACAGCTACAATAAACCTAAACGAATAATGCATCTTCAAGCATGAGCCCCTTACCTCAGATTCAGAGATGATGTCGAACATAAGCAGTACAGCCATGAAGGAGAGTCCGAGGAAGCCGTTCCCGCAGAACAGCACCATGTTGGCCATGCTCGGCTCTGAGAACAGCTTCTCCAGCACGTGCATCATACTTCCGCATGCGAAGCTGTAAGGAAAATATGTATCAGTTTAGAAGTACAATTCTGTATTATACCGTGTTGGTTTTGACTCTAGCTTGACTAAGCGTTCTGGCTGGAACTATGGAACGTATTTCTTTGATGCTACTTAATGCATAATGTGTGTCATTCATTTAATGTATTGACGAATAAGGATACAGAGTATTTAAGACATCTTCAAATTTGGGAAATCTTTTAGAGGCCTTTTACCCTCCTTTGGCCAAGGCAAGCAGGTGTGTCGAAATCCGAAAAAAATGTTTTTATACAGTGTACCAAGTTAAACCAACGATGTTTCTCTCCCACCCATTAATATACATAATAGTAAAAAGGCAGGTATTACTCAAGCCGTCCGGGCCAATTTCATCACTGGTCTGGATTTTTTTTATGTTATAGGAGGCAAACGAGCCAGCTGGTCACCTGATGGTAAGTGATTACCGCCGCCCATGGACACCCGCAACACCAGAGGAATCAAAGATGCGTTGCCGACCTTTAAAAAGGGAGTACGCTCGTTTCTTGAAGCTCCCCAAATCGTAACGGTCCGGAAATATCGTCGCAGCGACCTTGTTCCACAAAACACTTTTGATGATGTTTGTACTCACCCGTACAATATGATGAGAACGCATATAGCAGGCAGATTGTTCTTCGCTGTGAACACGGGGAAGCCGAACGCTGACATCACCACCGCTGTTATGCAGATGTTGATCAGCATTATCTGAGAACAATTCATATTTGAGTTATTGTTCACACTTTATCTGTAAGGTTATGGACTAATATGTCACAAAGTCTATTCATCCCGTAGTTATTGTAAGGGATAAAGAAATGTATAATGATAGCAGAAAATTAAAATAACAAATGAAATCATCCACAAAGCCTCGGTTTGCTGTTATTTTTTGTAATAAATCTAAAAAAAACTTGAAATTAGTCTACTGTATTTGGAGCGGTATACATTATTATTAGTAAAATAACCATCGATTTAAATATTGCTAGTTTACTAAAATTCTAGCTCTGCTAGCGATTACAATGTTTCTTTGCGCAAGGGCTGTGGACAACCATTACTGATGAAAGCCTGACCATGCATTCCAAGCTCATCGGATGAAATGAGAGTTCCTTGTTCACAAGGAACCGTTACATGAATTTAGAACCAAACCTTTACAATTAGCAAACGAATACAATAATTTTCCTCACCATCATATCCCAGATAAGCGCAGTGGCCCAGTACATGACAGGGCTGACTCCACACAGCAGTTGCAGTCGTTTCTCCTGACTCTTGCGCGCCGTCACCAGGTAGATGGTAGCTCCAGCGCTGATGAGAGCGTATGCCAACAGGATAAAGCCGGTGACTCCTGCGTCAGCTATGTGTTGATATCTGTCGAAATTATAGTCATGTGATGAATGGTGATGATGATGATTCTCACCATATTTAGAAGATTCTAGATGTTGCAAGTAAAGTTTGGAAGTTGTTTGGAAGCGGTACTTCAAACTAAATACCGGTTAATGTTGTATGAAGCACCTTTACCAACATGGATGCATGCATTTGGAGTACTGATCAGATTTTTGATCGGCATTCCCAATTACAGAATTGATTTCTTACAAAGCTAAGCTTTTTACGGAAGGTCGATGATTCAAACCTTAACACCACATTTGGATCGATGGTGCAATGGTGGGACATCGAAACTCAATTAAGCTTGTGGTACAAGGTCTTTTTTTTTTTTAATTAATCTAGTAGAGCAAGATCCTAGAAGTGGCGCTAATGGTCTACGCCTTCTTCTAGAATCGTTTTGCAGTATTATTATTTAATGTATAATGTATATGTGGTACAAGGTCACGTCCCATCGTTCCATTAATCATCATCATAATATAAAATAAAATGCTATAAGTGTGGCGCTCAGGTATGCCCGATTAAGGGTTAAGGTAGGGGGCACAAAGCGCGAAAGGACTGACAATCGTTAGTCGGCAGATAGGTTATGGAATGGCGACCGTACCGGAAGACGGGTGGGGAGACTTTTCACATGTTGCACCGACGACCTAGTTAGAAAGGTGGGATACCGATGGTTGAGGGAGGTATAGGACAGAGGAAGAGGTATAGGACAGAGGAAGAAGACATTTCAAAGAGGTCTTTATCTAGCAGTGGACATCTTTTGACTGATATAATGATATAATAATACGTACACGGTAGACTTGGTTATAGGTTCTGGCGAGATCTTAAGCGGGTGCGTGTGCGTGACGATGCTGGCGCGCACGTCCCCGGTGCGCGCGCGCAGTGCCGCCGTGTTGAGCGCGTTGACGTGCGCCGGCGCCGCGTGCGCGCCCTTGTTGTTGTACCAGCTCACCAGACGAGTCATCGAGTCCCACGTCACCGCGCTGTAGCCGCCGTATCTGTAGATAGAAGGCGTTACTAATTATAAACAATTCGAAAAGAACGAACAAAGACAATGCAGAATTTGATACTCGAAACCGGATCCGAACCTGCGGCTCCTTAGAATCAGCATAAGGGGGTTGACTATGTAAAATTAAACAACTTCTGCCTCACATCTTCTAACAAACTTTCTAATAATATCTCACTGACCAAATATTTCAAGTAAATGAGGTCAATACACATCAGGTTTCTATGACATACACGTTGGAGTACCTCAGGGGTCAGTCATTGGCCCAGTCTTGTACACTATATTCACAGCAGTCTTAACACAAACACCTCCATTGTAACGTATGCTGATGACACAGCTATTCTAACCTCTAGTGAATGTCCAACGGAAACCTCGAATATATTGCGAAAAAGCAATTACACTACCGAATGGTTTCACAAGTGGAAAGTTTCGGGGTACCACAAGGTTCTTTTTTTGGACCTCTTTTACTTATTATTTTTCAAATGAGACATTAGTGCATGCTTGACACTTTGATACTTTTTGCTTTATGCGGATGACTTTAATCCATATTTATAAGGTTTTTAAAATAATTTTCAAATATGCGGTCCAAAAATTTGTCTTTTTTTATCACAATTGTCCTAATGTTTAAAAAAAAAGGTTTTTTTTAAATAATACCATGAATTTAAAGTTTTTAACTTTAGTATTTTATTTATTTTACATTATAATATAATAAGTGAATAGATATAAAAAAAGTATTTACTGTCACTATTTCACAATCTACAATTTGTTCTCTATACAATAAAGTCAAACAATATTCTCTAAGAATACATTGCACTGTCTCTCAAACTAAGCCTTGGCTTGTATTTTGAGAGACAGTGTTTAGTCTAAGAAGGATACAAAAATGAAATCAGTGTTTCCGATGCGATTGTTTCAGTTATTTTTATCAATTTAGTTACAGTAAACAAAAACTCGCCGGTGCTTGCCACCGCAACAACACGTATACATTGTCGTAGCTACTAATTTAATTTGAAATCGCATTAGATACCAACAATCACGTAGTGAAATATATACCAAAGTGAATAATATTATGTGTAAAGTCTAAATTAGTTATAAAAGTGTTGAAGATAGTGCATCAGACCTTCAAAAAAACCAAAACTAAACTATTGGTTACATAAAATATCAATAATAACATCGAGCGCTCGCACCGACCTACCACGGAACCAGTTACTCGACGTGCTGCCGGCACCAAGGAGCGATAATACAACTGCGCTCACAACTGTGCTCATACAAAATAAAGACGAAATTGGATGTGGTATAATTCTGTTGTGTTCTGTGAAAACACGGAACGAAGTACAAAAATTACTTTGGATGCGGCATCCTGTATTAAACTTCAAACGTAAAAAGTACGTAAAACGTAGTAAGTACAAAACTTTAAGAGTAAATTATTCGCAATGGCCAAATTAGTGCGTTCACCGCCACAATCTAAAGCCGGTGGATCTCAACCTGACCTTTCGAAACTTATACTTATGGACCCAGGTCCTTCCCAGCTCGGACTTAGAAAGAGAAAACTCCCAGAACAAGAATATATTGGACAAGAGCTATCGGATTTCCGCAAAGACATTATATCCACACTTCAGGCTTACATGGAGAACCAAACTGCGATCTTGAACAAAATCTCTTGTGATGTTTCTGTAATTAGGGATGAAATTAAATCTCTGCAGTCTATTACAAGTACTCTCGCGTCAGAACAAAAAAATATAAAAGCGGATATTAGTCACCTCAAAACTGCAAATATTGCCACGACCGCAAAAATAAACAATTTAGAAACCAATATTCAAGCATTGAAGGAGACCGAATTTGTAGAATCGCCACGAGAACTTGCAACCACCCGTGAAGATATTGTCTCAGAATTACAAGAAAGGCAATCAAGATGTAAAAATGTACTAATTTTGGGTATACCGGAATCTACAGCCACAAACAAAGAGAGCCGCTACAACTCGGATTTAACGGAAGTAAACAAAATTCTTAAAACCATATATCCTGAGTGTCCTGAGCCAGTCAAAATTCATCGTTTGGGCAACTTCAAACAAGAAAAACATCGCCAAATTAAAGTATACTTCACATCGCAAGAGACGGCAATTTCGGTTATCCGTAATAAGAACCACAGCAATGATACCACCATCAAAATTTATTCCGATAAAACTCCTTACCAACAAGCATACATGAAGAAGCTAATGGAAGAACTTAAACAGCGAAAAGACAACGGTGAGCAAAATCTAATTATAAAATATATACAAGGCACTCCTAAAATTATAACATATAAATCAAAAAACTATTTGGAACAAGAGACAAAAAACGGGACAATAGAGAAAATACAATAACTAAAACAAAAAAGAAAATAACTTATGAATTACATACTAATTATAAAAATATAACAATTACAAACAAGTCACTAAAATTTTTATACGCCAATGTTCGCAGCCTAATAAAGCCAGGTAAATTAGATGAAATACATTGTATTGTCAAGTCACTCAGCACAAAGATTCATGTTATAATTATAACTGAAACTTGGATCAAAAATGAAGAAGAGGCACAGAGACAACAAATACTAAACTATGTTCATTACTATAACTACAGAGAAAATTCTAGAGGTGGTGGAGTATCTTTATTTATACACAAGGATTTAAAACATGAATTACTAGTGGGTCAATGTGAAAACAACAACCACTTTTTATGGGTGCATCTTGATAATTTTTGCCTACACATAGGAGTTATTTACAAACAGCCGGCAGCAAATAGTGAAAGTTTTCTAGAATCCTATAAGCAACACCTTGCAAAAAGAAAACGTGTGATTGTCTTTGGCGACTTTAATCTTAACTTACTTTCAAATGAAAAGCATGTTAAAGACTATAAGGGCCTACTGCGAGATAATGACATAAAAATATTAAATAAAATAAGCACAGAACATTGCACTCGTGAAACCTCATCATCAAAGACAATCATAGATCATGTATGTACAAACTTACATAATAACACTTTCCAAATGTCTATTATTGAGTCATCTATAGCTGACCACAAGCAAATATATCTTGAACTGAACAGACTAAAACCCGAAAATATAAAAAAGTTTCAATATGAAGCTATCAACTATGACAATTTTCAGAAAGATATCAAAATTATTTCTCAAAACCAGTTGGTTGAAGACTATGAATTGCTAGAGAAACGCCTACTCCAAACTATAGCAAAAAATAGAATAAAGAAATAGAGTTGGACTGTACAATGCAGGTTCCCTCGGCACCAACCATGACAGTATTATAGCAGCTGTTGCTCGCAGTGGTGTTGATGTTTTGGCCCTGAATGAAACTTGGATACATTCTGGGGAGGAGGGGCGAGCTCCTGTTATTCCTGGTTATAGACTTAGACACAAGCCACGACCAAAACATCACCGCACGCGTGGTGGTGGCGTTGGTTTCTTTGTAAGGCATGGAATCACTGTGCGTACTTGGCAGCATCCCGTGGACCCACTTCACACGGTGGTCGAACAAATGTGGCTTAGTCTTAATGTTAACGGCAGGAGGCTGATGATTGGCACTGCATACAGGCCAAACTGGGTAAATATTGAACTGTTTTTTGATGCCATCACTGATTCTTTGAGTTATATGCCTGGATGTGACAACATTATTATTCTAGGTGACTTTAATATTAACTATCTGGATGTAAATAACAATAACACGAAGAAATTTCAAGCTTTTCTTTCTCATTTTAACCTAAACCAACTAGTCACTGAGCCAACTCATTTTACTAGCACTAGTCAAACATTGATTGACGTGGTCTGCACTGATCTAAAGCATAAGAAAATAACTTTGGAGCTTGTAGGAACCATCACAGGTCATTGTCTTGTTGTTTGTGAGTTTGACATTAAGCGGGATAAAATAGCTCCACAGATAATGACTTACCGGCCTATAAAAAACATAACTTTGACAGATTATAACAATGATCTAAATACTATCGATTGGAAGCAGATATCGCAGTGTACCGATGTTAATCTCATGGTTAATGCATTTAACTGTTTCGTGTTGTCTATTTTTGATTGCTATGCTCCAGTTAAAACTGTCAATTTAAGAAATCGCTCATATCCCTGGATCACTGATACTGTGAGGGTAATGATGAGACTCCGAGATAAGGCGGCAGCTGATTACAATAAAACTAAGACTGACGCAAAAAAGGACTACTACAAAAGCTTGAAGTCCACTGTTAATCAGGCTCTTTATCGTGAGAAGTATGCATATTATAGGCATAATATCAACAGTAACATCAATAAACCTAAATTGTTGTGGAAAAACATAAAGAACACCTTGTTACCGCATGATGACTTTACACTGCCTTCAATCTTTGACGACCCAGATAAAATAAACGGACATTTTCTTGACATACCACCTAGTTCAGGTAATATTTCTGACGTAATGGGATTTTACGACACCCATAGATTTACTGATGCCATATTTAAGATGAGTGAAATTAGTATGGAACAACTTATCACGATAATTAGGGGACTTAAGTCTAATGCTGAGGGTTGTGACGGTATCACCCTAGAAATGCTACTCATGACTTTCCCTCAATCCTTGGATTGTGTTCGGGTTCTAGTGAACACTTCTATTAACACGAGTACATTTCCCGAGTTATGGAAATTGGCAGTTGTACGACCATTACCCAAATGTTCAAGCCCAGCTAACTTAAAAGACCTAAGACCTATTAGTATCTTACCGTGTCTATCAAAGATTTTGGAGAAGGCTATTTGTTTGCAGCTGAATAAGTATCTTGAAAATAACAATATTCTGCCTCAGTTGCAATCGGGTTTCAGAGTGGGACGTAGTACTACAACTGCCTTGCTTGATGTAACTGATAATATACTGGTTGCTCGTGATAAGGGGATGTGTACGGTTTTGGTGCTATTGGATTTTTCCCGGGCGTTTGATTCCATAAATATAGGTCTGCTAATGTCCAAACTAAAATTTTATGGCTTTGACACGAAATCTTTAAAGTGGTTTGATAGCTACACCACTAACCGGTATCAGTACGTGAAGTTGCGTCGTAGTGATGGTTCCTATGCCGTATCAAATAAAATGGCCGTGCAATCGGGCGTACCTCAGGGTTCTATCCTTGGACCTATTCTCTTTTCCCTGTATTCAGCTGATATAGTTTCCCACATCAGGCACGCTAATTACCATATCTACGCTGATGATACCCAGATTTACTTGTCGTGTAAGCCGCAAGATGTAGATGAGACGATCGGTAGGCTCAATGAGGATCTTTGCCAGATAGCTGAGTGGTCCTCCAAAAACTGCCTGTTGCTAAATCCTGCCAAAACTAAATACATTGTCTTTGGTAGCAGGCAGCAGCTGACTAGTCTCAATCCTACTGTAAAGCTTATGCTCATGGGACATCCTATTGAACGTGTGTACGAAGCCAGAAACTTGGGTCTTGTTATGGATAGTGACTTGAGGTATGAGAAACATGTGGATAGTTGTGTAAGAGCTTGTTTTTATAGACTGAGGCTGCTCTACAAAATGAGACCTTTCTTGGGAGAGGAACTACGCGTACAGTTGGCGGAAACCCTTGTATTGTCGAAATTAAATTATATGGATGTCGTTGTTGCCCCACGATTGTTAGCGAAAACAAAAAAAGTTATACAGAGGGTTCAAAATGCCTGCGCGCGTTTTTGCTTTAACATACCCTTTAGGTCTCATGTTACTCCTTTTTTGAATAAATACGGTTTACTAAAAATGCAGCACCGTCGTAAGTGTCATTTGTCATGCCTGTTGTTCGGTGTCATTAAGTTTAAGGAACCTAAATATTTATATGACAAGTTTTCCTGGCGCTCGAGTCATAGGAACGGTGTATCCCGCGCTTGCTCAGTACAGTTGGGGCTTCAGCGGCATTGTTCAACTGTTTTTAGGGGAAGCTTCCGTTATGCTGCTTCAAAGTGTTGGAATAATATTCCACCGCCAATCAGGAACTTGCCAAGCATATATGCGTTTAAAAAACAAATAAGATCTTTTGTATTGAAACACCAAAAAAACGAGGAAGCTCTGGTTAATGACACCAGTGCTTTGTAGGCGCTGGCAAATAATTATAATTATTTATTTATTTATAATATATTAATTGATTATGTTTATGTATTTATTTTGGGAACCAGCATCATTCGTACTCACCTCTGTGTGCTTGTGTATTTGTGAATCCCCCGTGTATATATATAGGTTTAAGTATCGTTTGTTGAAAATAAGAGATAACAATATTTATGCTATCCATTTATCTTACTTTTGTAAACAAATATGTACTGGGTACATTTTGCAATTTCACTAGTTTGTGCATTGATTGATTTTACTTTGATGTGTATGAAAATTTATGTAAGGTAGCTTTAGACATGTAGGTATGCTATAACAAAATTATTTTGTCTTGATAAATTATTAGGTACTTTGATTTAACCACTATTTTTCTTGAATTTTACTATTTATTTAATTAAAATTTTTTCACAAAGGTCAAAGACCAAGTCTAACTATAGACTTAGTATGGTCTGTGGTTGACAAGACGCCATATTTGTTTGCCTTTTAGTTCTTATGTGTTTATGAACACTTATACTTCTAGAATTGTATGTGTAGAACTTCTAGAATTGTATGTGTAGACCGTACGTCACTCGTCAACCAGTCTCAGGGGAAGACCAGCGCTGGTTATCTTTAGCCAGTATTTGCTGACTTGAGTCTGATTTGCGGCAAATTAGATATAAGTTATTGTAGCTACTAAGTATTTCATTTTTTGTATGTTTTGCTGCAAATAAATAATTTTTCTATTTTCTATTTTCTATTTCTAATAAGAAAAACAAAGATGGCAAACCCACCTTGCAAAGAATGGATTAATAAGGACCTAATAAATTTAATAAATAAAAGAAACCAGCTATGGCATAGATTAAAGCAAACACCTGAAGATGAAAACTTAAGAAAAGAATTTACAAGGCAAAGACAAACTACTTTTTTAAATATACAATTGGCTAAAAAACAATTTTATTATAAAGCTTTCACGGACTGTAAGAAGAATCCTTTAAAAATGTGGCAGTTGATTAATAAACTCTCATCAAATAAACCAGAATTGGTAAACCCTTTTAAAATCAATACCCCAAACGGTCAAATCTCAGACACAACAGAAATTTGTGAGTATTTTAACAAATATTTCGCTACAATAGGTACACACCTTGCAAATAAAATACCACAATAATATCACAAAAACCTAACACAAACCTATAAATATAATACATTCAGAAATACTAAAACATTTTTATCAAAATTAAAACCAACAACCGCAGACGAGGTATTAAACATAATTAGGAACCTAGATTCTAACACTAGTTCGGGTTTAGATGGTATGAACACAAAAACTTTGAAGTGTATTAAAGATAGTATTGCAGAAAACCTAGCAATCTGTTTTAATAAATGTTTAAGTGAAGGTTATTTCCCAGATAGTCTAAAAATTGCAAAGGTTAGCCCTATTTTTAAAACTGGTAGCAAACAAGACCCAAGCAACTACAGACCTATATCGGTCCTTCCGGTTATGTCGAAAGTTCTTGAAAAAATATTACATGTACAATTATATGACTACCTGTCTTCTATTGGGTACCTATATGAAAAGCAATATGGTTTCCGACCAAAGTCTAATGCTGTGTCGGCTACAGTTGACTTAGTGACGAACATAAGACGCAGCATTGATCAGAAAAAAATAAGTTTAGGTATTTTTATCGACCTTAAAAAGGCTTTTGACACAGTCAGCCACGACATCCTGCTACTAAAATTGAAAGAGATTGGTGTTACCGGGAAGGTGCATGATATTTTAAAATCGTACCTTTCAGATAGGTCTCAAGTTGTTAAAATTAATGCACAGCAAAGTGGTCCCCAACTGGTTACCTGTGGAATTCCACAGGGATCAATATTGGGTCCGCTGTTGTTCCTTATTTATGTGAACAACATTCGTGAGATAGGTCTGAAGGGAGACATAACTCTGTACGCCGACGATACTAGCCTTTTTTACTTTGGTTACTCATTAGAATCAGTGCTAAAGGATGCTCAACATGACTTACATATATTGCATACCTGGCTGCAGTCAAACTTATTAACAATCAATGCCTCTAAAACGAAATACATAATATTCTCTGCAAAAAACAAAAAAATTCCAACTCACAATCCTCTGACTATTGATGGGGAGGTAATAACTAGAGTTATCAACGAAAAATACTTAGGCCTTGTTCTTGACAATCAGCTCAACTGGAAACAGCACATTGAAAAGATTCAAAGTAAAATGTATTCATTGATGGGGGCACTAAGAAGTATAGTTCGATGTCTACCATTACATATCAAATATACTATATACAATTCTCTAGTTAAGCCTCATTTAGACTACTTGGTCGAGGTATGGGGTTCGGCCTCAAAATCAAACCTAAATCAACTACAAGTTACTCAAAATAAACTTATAAAAACATTGTTCCAATATCACTATCTAACACCTACTATCCAAATATATAAAGATACGAAGTTGTTCAACATATCCCAAACATATAGATACAATACATGCATTTTAATTAGAAAGATACTCACTAAAGACACACACTCTGAAATAAAATTTACAAAAAAAATAGATTATCATAAAAGGCAGACAAGACAAGCTAATAACCTTTGTTTGCAAACACCTAGAACAAACTACGGTAAAAAGAGCATCCTTTATGAAGGTGCCCAACATTACAATAAATTACCAAAAGACATTAAAGAAGCAAAATCGTTACACACATTTAAAAAGTTGTTAAAGAGTCACATTTTAAAGAATATTTCGTAATTACTTAATGGTCTCAGTCTGCACACGCCTGTGTATCTGTCTGATTTGGGCAGAACTACTCTTTAATTTGAATAGTTTTTCATTGGCTAAGTTTTTAAACTGTATGTAGTAATTGTTTTATAAAGTATTGGGCCGCATTTTGAAGGATTCTTCATTAATGAATAAGTTTTAATTACTTATAAAAAAAAAAAAAAAAAAATTGCTACTATATTTTACTAATATACTAACTAACACTACCTACTTACACATGTTTACCTTTATTTAAAATACTCTAAGTATACCAACCTAAATAATAATATTGTACCATATCATGCTATGCTTTGCTGTATAATAAGTACTATGAAGTATAATAAGTAGGTATATAAAGTCTTACTCATAATAACAATATATTTAAACGAAAAAAAAAAAAATAATAATAATTGAATACATACATAAATATATACATATACATTTAAAAAAGAAAAAAAAAAAACATGTCATTTCTGTGGATGTACTTATGTCATTATCATTATGAAAAGAATTTGACTGGACGCCATGACGAGAGGTTGAGCTGTCATTTATATATTATTTACAAATTGATTTTTCGAAGATTTTGTGATGCAGAAGAGATGCAGTTTTGTTTTGCAAGTTCGTCGTCAGTAAATTAATATGAATAAATATGCAAGTGATTGGTGAATAGCTGGTGGCATTGTGGTCCTGCTGTTCCTGTCTCCATTTTACGCATTCCCGTCAAGTTCTCAAGAAAGACAATGAAAAGTGAAGCATCGACTTTTTAATGTTATTTTTTATGTTACTTTTATACTTACTTTTACTTATACTGAATGTAATATCTCTCACTTGACACTGGCAAAATATGTAACTATGTTCATGAGGCCATTAATAAATAAATACAATACATTATCATTATTTGGCTTTTATCACTTCATCTATCAATCTATAATACACACATTAAGGAATGTTTATATATATTCTATTATATACTGCATTTTTATTATGCTTACAATCATCCCACATAATAAACTCAAAACAAGTTGTTGATTGCTATACCTATATTAATAAGTGATATACCTTAATAGACAATAATTGTTTTCCACACAATAAAACTCAGAATACTTTAACACACCTACCTACAATTTTATTATACATATTTATTACTACTAACGTACTAACTACGCACAATGTGTATCAACGTTCTATTCTTATTGTATTTTCTCTGTAAGTGATTATTGTAATCTTTTGAGAAAATAAATATCTTTAACCATAAACAAGTAATGATGAGATGTTAAAGTTTAGAGTTTAATTCATTTGTTTCTGTGTGTGTTTGTGTGTGTGTGTGTGTATGCGTGTGTATGGGTACTTATATATGATTGAATGTGAAAAGTCTGTGGCAGATGTTAGTAGGGTATTATTGGGCATTCTGTACCACTTTCGTCCAGTCGCTCCGCGAAACAAGTTTCGCTCTCGCTCAGGACTCGTGGTCCAGAACGCCCAATAATATCCGATCGATTAACGGTAACATTTTAGTTAGTTCACAAAACGGTAAACGCTCATTGATTGTAAAACAGTCACACTACGCACGCCTGCGATGTTTTCCCTATTTCTTGTGTTCGTCATAGCATGGATATTATTATCTAACGTTAATAACGATACCAACATTGTTTGCGAACCGACAAATGTAGCAAAACAAAAAAAACAACTATAGATGTTAGAACTCACCTGTGACTAGTTGTGTGGGTTGACGTGTCTCTCGGTGAAACAAGTTCTAAATTAGTCCAGATTGCCTAATATAAAAAAATTAACCATAAGTACTTACCTGTTAGCTATACCACACTTGTAACCTTTACCAGACCTATTTGTTATCTATACTGTATTTATTCAGTGTACCGTACTTGATATTAGGTTTATAACAAGCACGGTACACTCATTGTGTTTATAATTAGTAAAACAACGATTGGGTACATCTTAAATAAATAATTTATTTATCACTAAACATTTTCGGTTCCTCAGTAAATAATGTGTCGATCGAGCGTATAAATTCTTGCAGCTTGCGCCACTGAGGAGAATCACTATTCACTTGAGCTTTCAAGCGGAGAAGGGCTTTTTTCCACAGTTCTAGCGAGTCTGTCCCATGGACATCGTTCGTCTTGTAAATTTTGAAGTCAATGTAGTACTCTCCTTCAGTAGTAGCGTATCGCCGCTCGTTACCGTTGGCGACCTTGTTTATTAAATATGATGCTAACTTAGAATCTTCTTTAAATTCTGAAGGAGTTTTGCATTTCCTTATACCGAAAATGTCAACGGGTTCGGTTTTCTTACTGAAACAATAAGTAGTTTTTAGTAAACAGTTAGGTAAATAAAATTCTGTTTGTTGTTAGTATAACCGAGTGGTTGTTTGTTAGTATGATAGAGTCCTGAAAATTAATATTAACATACACAGCAACCTACTTTTATAAAAATAATATTAGAGTCTATATTTTCGTGAATACTTTTATTTACCGATCTAAATTCAGACTATCTCTAGAAAGGAAAAATACTAAGTAAATACACTGTTGGGGATCGAACCCAGCAACTTTAATTCACCAGCTGTGTTTATCTAGTGTAGTACAGTACGTTATACACATAGTTGTTTCACACTCACAACTTACTTAAAACCTTTTTATCAAAGAATTAGAATATATTGCATTACTAATTTATAAATATAATAATTTATATTATTGCAAACGATTGTGTACAGAACGTTAAATAAAATATATTAACATCCAATATAACCTGATCACACATTGTATAGTCTTTCCATACAATAAGAGGTCAGAATAAAATGGTATTAATAATTAGATTTGACGTTGATTGTACATATTTAATAAAAGTTTAATTACGTACCTTTTACGAATCGAATTAGTCGATGGAGTTTTACGTTTCCTTTTTCCATTGCTGTCTGCAAAATGTTTCGATTTAGCTCTGCCTTCGTCTGCGACCTCCTGATAGCTGTACTCGCTCTCTGATCCGGACCTGAAATAGCACAACATAATTATTAGTAGGGTACTCTATCATTATTTTTACACCCTACCCAAAGTTATTCTAAAACGTTAGGTACTTAAATGTAATTTTACTTGAGTAAATGTATAGACAGACAATAACATCATGCTCAAGCCAAGATTACAAGTTGAGTAAAGTTAAAATCATAAAATCAAAGTTGAACTTTGTAATTATTAGTAATTACAAAGTTCAACTTTGATTACATTGATACATAATGAAACATTTAGCTAGTAATTAAGAAGAAAATCAATTGAATACGGTACATAGATTAGATAGTATACTTATGTACTTACATTATAAATGTTATGGTGCTGATGATGATAGGTACAGCAGGCAGGTGTCGTCAGGCAGTTTGAAGCGCAGCGGTTCTTTGTATACTTCTTGATGATTACTTCCACACTTGCAGACTTAGTTTCGTTTAATGTACGGTAGTGAAATAATGTTTAGCTTATAAATCAAGAAACATGTAAAACAATGTTAATTTAAAAAAATATTAAACAGACATGTTATTGGTGTATCAATTGACTTTTTTTCTTGTACGGATTATACTTGGTCAAAAATGATGTCTAAGGAATTTTGAATAAAATCGAACAAAATTGCTGACTATAAAATAAAAATATAGTGCAAGTAGCCTGACTACGTCATATCAAGTTCTATGGTTCCGTATAATTATGTATTTATTTTAAATCAAAATAAATGCTATGCGGTAAGTACCTATTTAAATTTTAATTGGAATTGTTAATTTTTATAATATTATGACTTATTTTTATGTGATAAACACAAGTAATTTGTATTTTACCGTAAGATTGTAAGAACCGTTAGTCGATAAATTGTAAACTCGCACTGAGATGTACAATTTATTGCTTTTATTTCATATTATATTATAAGTTTATAGTTTCACAGATTAGTGTAACTAACAGTTGAAGACTGTCAGTTTCTGACTGAAATAAATGGAATGGATTAAGTCATCTCAGTACGCGTTTACAAATAATCGACAGTGTATAAACTGATTAGTTAATTAATAAACTGGCTGTTCTTACAATCTTACGTTGACATATACAATATCTATATATGGTACGAAATTAACTATAATAAAGGGAGCTAAACAATAATAATAATGCTATTTGTAAATTTATAATCATTGATATTTTTGTTAATAGAATATTATCGTAAATCCATAATAATTATTTATACCGATTTAGATCTACTGTACCCTAATAAAAAGTAGGTTGAGCGCACGTATTTAGTTACATATTAGCAAATTTCAAGCGTTTCCAATAACTGGTAATAATTATTTGTGTTAATATTAAATTGCTGAATTAAATACCTACCTAGCTATCTAATAAATCGAATAAATATTTTTATAATACAAAATTCTAAGATTACTTATATTAATTAATTTTAACGAATTACTTGCATTCAGCAGACGTGTATTTAAATACAGCAGAAATTTAAGTACTTAATATGTGAATACAAAATACTCCACGACTTAAAAAGGTAATAACTATTATGTTTATTAAGTTAAATACATAAGGAAGCTGTTTGATAGAAGTATGTATACTTACATATATTATATACTTCTTTCTTTTTATATATTTCTTTTTTTACAGAATATTAAATTAGAAAAAATAATCGAGAAGTGATATCGATGAATCAAAATCAACTAAATACACATTTTGAATTAGACATAGAAGTGTACGAGCTGAAATCATTGTACCCACTTGCACATTGGCAGGTAATCTAACAGGAAAATATTTATTTTATGTTACAGATTTATTGTACCTATGTTTTGCTCTTTTTGAACTTTAAATAAGTAATAATATCTACCTCTTGTTATAATAATATATACCTATTTATATTAAATGCAGTTTTTTTTTTTTTCAGGATGAAAAACTAATTTGCTATATAAATGATCGAAAGAGAACAGTTGATTCCTGTATCAACATAAACTAAAATTAAAGATACATAGATAGTTAGAGACTGAAGTGTTCCAGCTGAAATCATTGTACTTCTTAGGTACACAATGAAACAAGGTAAAAGAAATATATATTGTATGTTTCTTTCGTTTTTAACTTTTCTTAAGTAATTATACCTCTTAAATAGTTTTTTTGTTTTGAAATACATTATGACTATGACTTAAATATAACTATTTCATAATACTGTCCACAGGCTAAAAGTTCAAAGGTGTTCAATTATGTCACCTAGGTACCTATTATATATATATATTTTTTTTTTTTTTCAGAGTGAAAACTAATTAGCTAGCTAAATGGTCAAAATAGAACTGAATCGCTCAATCCTGTATCAATATTAAGCTGAAATTCAAGATACTTACAAAATAATAGTTTAAGTAAGATAATTATTTTTTAAAGTAGGTATTTACGATAAGAGTCATTTCATATCATCATCATATATCTTATAAATTATACATTATTAACATCATATTTTATAAACTAAACTTAATATTGTATAAAAAATATTGTTAAAAATATTGAAGTAGGTACTTAACTTTAACTACTCTCTAATAATGCCTCATTGCACAGTTTGTAAAATATTTGTAGATAATCGACGATGGTCTGGTCACTTACGAAGTAATAATCATAAAAACAATAGCACGACCCCATTGTATGATAACGTTGAAATCATTAATTCTTCCTTTAAATCTCGTATTATAACTTACAGAATTCTTGCCACCGAAAAACAGTTAAATATATTGCCTGAGATGTTTCTCCATAATAACCAAAAACAAATTAAGAACCTAATCGATCAATCGTTACAAAGACATACATCAATTAAAATTAATTTTGAACTTTTCTCTGTTTTTCTTATGTATAAAAACGAACACCAAGAAATTAAATCGTTCACCACAAAAAATTATGTTATTCATTTAAATTATGATTTCGAATCAATTTACAAAACTATAAGTACTTTTAAATTTATTAAAGAAAATTGAAGAGTTTCAGGAAAGAGATAGTGGATGGACATTTTTAAAAAATTCTCATTTAGAAATCAATATAAATAAATATCAGCCTCTCGGCGGATCCAAATTTATAGCTTTACCAAAATTTATAATAAATAAAAAAGCTGTGTTAAATATTAGAAATAATGATAGTTATTGCTTCTTGTGGTGTATTGTAGCTGCCTTGTATCCCACAATACAACATCCTGACAGAGTATCGTCGTATCCTCATTTTCGAGATGTTTTAAATATTAATAATTTATTATTTCCAATTACATTTTCGGACATCAATGTTTTTGAAAAAAATAACCCCTCTCTGAATATTTTCGTTTATGGATTGAAAAATGATAGAACAATTATTGGACCTTTGTATAAATCTAATAATAGTAAAAAATCAAAGAGTATACACCTTTTGTTTTTAGAAAATAATACACATTCCCATTACTGTCTAATTAAAGATTTGCCACGTTTGGTTAGAAATCAAATAACTAAACATCATGGTAAATTGTACTTCTGTGAAACATGCTTATTATTTTTTCCGAATTCAAGTAAATTTGAATCACATTTATGTGGAGGAGTTGTTACAGTTTTACCTGAAAAAGGTTCATTTTTAAAATTTAAAAATTATAATAGAAAACAAAATATTCCATTCGTCATATATGCTGATTTCGAAACTTTACTCAAACCGATTTCCGGCGACGAATTGAACACCGGTAATACGTCATACTCACAAGTACACGTGCCTGCTGCGTTTGCATATAATATAGTATCATCATTCACTGAACATTTTAAAGGTTACAGAAGTTATCGAGGCAAGGATTGTGTAACAAAATTTGTACATTTTCTTACTGAAGATGTTAAGAAAATATATCATAAATATTTGACTAAAAATGAAACTATGATATTCACAGAAAACGATGCTGTTAGTTTCACTAGTGCTATTAAGTGCCACATTTGTGAACATTTATTGTGGGGAGATAAAGTAAGAGATCACTGTCACATTACTGGGCGATATCGGGGTGCAGCACATAGACACTGTAATTTACAACACAAGTTACCCAAATTCATTCCGATATTTTTCCATAACTTGTCAGGATATGATTCTCATTTATTTATTAAAAAATTAGGTGAAATTCCTGGTCAGATAAAAATAATACCAAAGACCAAGGAAAAATACATATCCTTTTCAAAGTTTATCCCTATTGATAATAACGAGTATATACAATTAAGATTTTTAGATTCGTTTAACTTTTTAGGAACAAGCCTTGACAAACTTGCTAAAACAATGCAAGTTAAAGATTTTATTAACCTTAAATTTCATTTTCCTGATAAAACACAATTAAATTTATTAACACGAAAAGGTGTATATCCTTACGATTATATGACAAATTGGCAATGTTATAAGGATAAATCTTTACCATCAAAGTGTCATTTTTATAATTCATTAACTAACGAAAATATTAGCGACGAAGACTACAATCATGCTAAAACTGTTTGGGATAAATTTAATATACATAACTTAGGAGAATATACGGATTTGTATTTAAAAACAGATGTACTTTTGTTGACAGATATTTTCCAAAATTTTAGGAAAACATGTAAACAACATTACAACCTCGATCCTGCATTTTACATAACAGCACCTAGTTTGTCCTTTGACGCAATGTTACTTAAAACAGGTGTTGAATTAGAACTTCTGTCGGACTTAGCAATCGTTAGAATGATTCAAGATGGTATTAGGGGAGGCTTATGCATGTGTTCCCGTCGGTATGCTAAGGCTAACCATAAATACATGTCTGACTATAATACATCTAAATCTTCTAGTTTCATAGTATACCTTGACTGTAATAATCTTTACGGTTATAGCATGTGCCAGTATCTACCATATTCAGGTTTTAGGTTTCTTAGTGAACGCGAATTGTATAATTTACACGTAGAAAATATTACAGATAATGCTGAGTGGGGATTTATATTAGAAGTTGATCTTTTATATCCTGAACATTTACACGATTACCATAACGATTTGCCTTTTTGTCCAGAGAAATGCATTCCCCCAGGCGGTAAATCTAATAAACTAATTGCTAATTTATATAATAAGTATAACTATGTCATACATTATGTACATTTAAAAAAATGTATAGAACATGGTTTAATACTACGTAAAATACATAGAGCTATAACTTTTAGACAGAGTCCTTACTTAAAGCAATATATAGAATTGAACACACAATTACGACAGAAGGCACAAAGTGCCTTCGAACAAGATTTTTTTAAGTTACTGAATAACAGTGTTTTTGGTAAAACATTAGAAAATACTGAAAAAAGAGTAAGCGTACATTTAGTTAATCAATGGAGCGATCAAAATAATCGTACCAAAAAGTCCATATCCGCTGAAAGGCTTGTATCCAATCCTTATTTCCATAGTGCTTCAATTCTATCTGAAAACTTAGTTGCAATACAAATGAGGCCAGACCAAATTATTTTAGATAAACCGATTTATATAGGATTCACTGTATTAGAACTTTCTAAGTCACACATGTATAATTTTCATTACAATATTGTAAAGCCTTATTACAAAGAGCGAGTACAGTTGTGTTATACAGACACGGACTCTTTTGTGTACGAAATATATACTAATGACTTTTACTATGATTTAAAGTATCAGTTTTTACAATATTTTGACACCAGCAACTATGAAGCTATGAACTATTTTAAGATACCGCTTATCAATAAAAAAGTTCCTGGTTTATTCAAAGATGAAATGGGAGGAGAATATATCTCCGATTTTGTTGGTTTAAGATCTAAATTGTACTCTTTAAAAACTCAAAAAAAAATCACTAAAAAAGCAAAGGGAATAAAGTCATGTGTAGTAAGAGATTTAAGTATTACAGATTATGAAAATATTTTATTTAATGGTGGAGTTATCCATAGAAAAAATCCAATGTTTAAATCAATAAAACACGAAATATTTACGCAGTCTATCAACAAAATTGTATTATCTAACAACGATGATAAACGAGCGATATCTTTGGATAAAATATCAACACAAGCTTGGGGTCATTCATATATGCTTAAAACTAAAGATGAGGTTTAGACTAAGCTTTCTTTGCTGTGAAAGTGTATAAGTAAATTACTACTTTATTTTAGTATTAAGGTATTAGATTTAAGTATCGATTGTATATGTAAATATATTAATAAATGAAAATATTAAAAATATATTTAAGTTCCATCTAAATATCTACCTACTTAGTAGGGTTAAGTACTGCTTTTGTTTATGTAAAAATAAAATGTTGACTACATTTACTTGTTTTATTTAATTTATAAATATAACCATTATAATCCATGCGAACAGAGTCGCAACCATAAATAGTTTTTTATGATTATTATATAAATATGCGTTTGCTATGACCTACTTTCAACCGTATGACAATACATACGCTTAGCAAGCGTTTTACGAACAACGTTTCGTAATGCCCTCCTTGATGGCTCGGTGGTAGCGTAAGCGACTAACGTGCTCGAAGCTGTGGGTTCGAATCCCATGCAGGACAATTATTTGTATGATCCACAAATTGTTGTCCTGAGTCTGGCTGTGATTTGTACCCAATAGTTTAAATATATATGTAAAAAGTCCCCGCGACATACGAGTAATACCTAGTGCAAGAGTTGTTGTCTTTAAAAAATAAAAACAATAAAATGTTTTTATTAGATGAATATTAGCGAAAAATATATAAAAATGAAATGTTATATTGTTATCAATTCATGATGATATATACATAAGACCATCAGTTTATATAAGTACATGCATAATATTATATAACTATGTAAATATTTTTCTGTCGCTCATTTCCACTATTTTGGTATTTGAAATCGAATTAACTATATACTTAACCAATTATTAATTCAAGCGAACAAAGTCACGAATAAAACCTTGTACAAATTATGTTCTTTTTCTATTATAAAGTTGGATTATAGTTGAATATAAAAACATAGAAGTATATAGAACAGGATGTAACACGAGACCAATATACCTACATTACATACAACCAACCTACATTATAAAATGCAATACAGACAATAATGATATACTAGCGATTGCTCCAGTCATCGCTTAGATATAAATGTTTTTTTTTTAATATTAAAAAAAAAACTGTATTAAGAATATAACAATATTCTTAATATATATTTTTTTATATGTAGTCATGTAGTAGACTTTTTCAACTGACAAACATACTGTGCAAATATTTCTTCTTGCAGACACAATATGCATTATTAGCATTTTAATATATAGATTGAATTAATTTGTATAAAATACTTTATTTTTTTCAATTACGAAATATTATTTAACTCGTGTACTTGTGCTACAGAATCATGTCAATGGTAAGTTTTTAATTAATAAAATAAAATAAACTTTGGTTACCTTTGGGTTCAATAAAACAGTAACTTATTTTAACAACGTGTTAATGATTTAATTATAATTTGTTTCAGATTTCCGACTCAACGATTATGTTCAGTCAGTATGCTCAGGATCCTAATGAAGACTATAACGAGATGCTTCGCAAGGAAACCGTATGCTGCAAACAAGTAACGAAAGATAAGACGTTGAAACAACGACGTAAGGAGAGATCGAAGAAACTGAAATCTTCAAAATCTTACGTAATGAGTCGACCACAACGACCTGGCATTAAATTGATAAAAGTTTCAGTGCTAGACCTATGTAATAACACTCCTGAAACCTATGATAGTGATAGTGATTGCGAGAACGTTATACTAAGCGCGCAATATATTGTTAAAGACGCTAATGATTCTGTTCTGGACGAAACTGAATCATTGGTGAAAAAAATCTCAAAATCTTTAATAGATAATGATTTTTACTGATTTTTTTTAATATTGTAGTTAGTTGATTAGGTTATGTTTAATGTAATAAATTGTATTCATTTTATGTCTCTAATGTGTATTAGATATTAATGTACGTATATTTGTAATAAAATAAAAGCATTATATATTTGTAAAAAGTATTTTTATTTCCTTAGAATAATAGATTACAATTTGAACTTTTACTATTTTCTAAATATTTTTTTATACATATTACATTTTTTAGTGCACAGTGCTTTAAATGATAATTACAATTAAAATTATTTTTTACACCACTGAATGTTTTGTGTAGCACAGATAAATTAGGACATTGTTTTTCGTCAAGTTCTAAGACATTACAATTCACACACAAGTCCTTAACCCAATTAATTTTCTCCAGACCTTTTACAATAATATCCTTACTTTCCAGGTATTGGACAATTACACGATGAAATTCTCTATAGTCTATGAAACCTTCGTTCCAATAAATTCCTCTGTTTCTTTCCAACCATTTAACTTGCTTTTTTTCGTCATTTGTTAAATATTTAAACAAGTAAGGTGGCTTGATTAAAAAAGTTTGTGTGTATTCAGAAGTGGCTAAAGCTAACTCCTTTACTATAAAATCGTTGTTAAGGTCTTTAAATCCTTGGACATCTAATATGATAGTATCTGGGCTCATGATATTTTCTTAACGGTGTTACTCAACGGCTTATACTCAATTATGCAGTCGTTTAGTATGAGACAGTAAGCAGATGTTTGATCTGGTATATCTGAATCAGTTTCAATTTCCACTCGTACATCTACGACAGAGCCTCCTTTTAGATTATCAGCTTGTCTAGAACAGTCGACAACAAATAACGGTGCTAAGTCTTTAAACTGTTTTTCACTTAATAAGGGTTCCGCGCGACGTCCGTAATATGACTGTTGAAATCTAGTGTATTGCTCGTATAATAAAGCAACTCTGTTATTAGCAAAGTTAACATTTAGATTTTCATAAGGGAAATATGTTGAATTTAGGTACACTCTAACATCACGAATATGACAATGATCGAACTGAGACATGTCAGCACCTGAATTATTTTTTCTTTGAGTCTGTAGTCCAATAATAACAAAGCGTGGTTTCTCTATTTGTGACGAAGTTTTAATAGACCAAGTATGTTTTGTGGTTTTAGGTAATGCGGGATATTCGTACAAGTCCCAATTTCTGAATATCATCTGGAGCGGTCGATCTTTTTCTAACATTTTTAACAAACTTATTTTTTCTCTATCTGATACCTTAACATGAGGCACGCGCCATATGATTTTATTTATAAGAACATCTTCTATAATTTCACCTGTATTAAGTTTTACAGCATTTAGGTTAGTGTTGCTTCTTAACAATATCAGTTCGTGTCTACTGTTTATTACAACTTTCTTAAAATCTTCTGCGAACCCGAGGATATTACAAAGAGGTATAGATGCTGAAAATCTACCACCATTCACATTTTTTATACCATCTATATTCCAGCCCCAGGCATAAGACATCTTTGATTCACTCTCATTCATTGAAATTAACGACTTCATTGTAGTTGTTATGCCAGCATTTTTAATTTTATCTATTTCTACTCCATTAAGCTCGTACCTTATGTCTTGAAACAGATAGAGTAGCGCATTATTCGTAAAATTGATGCTACTAGCAACGTCTTTCAAATCTTTTTTACTAACGATAACAGTTCCTTCCAAATACAAGGTGCTTGCTGATGGTAATATGTACAAATCTTGTTGGTTGATAGGTATACGAATTTCATCATTTCTATTGAAACTTGTTACATATGGCTTGTAAGAATGGAATTCTATTCCCTCAACAGTATTATCGTAAGTTGGTGTGGATAAAACATCTAATATATTCATTTTAGTAAACCGATTGCTTTAAGAAATATCTTATTTTCTTTAGTTAATTTTATTTTCTTTTTCTTCGAGATAGCTCTTGTTTGGGTGATAGCTTGAACTGAACTGATATGTTTATTTTCTTGAAGCACATATTTATTGTAATCAATCATTTTTTCTTCTTAGGTGTAAATACAGTTGAACTTCTTCACCTCGTAAATTTATTAAACGGTTATTTATATCTAATAACCTAATTCGTATGCTGTTTATATTTTTTTGGTTAATCGGAAAGTATATTACGTTCTTAGGAATTTCTATTATTCTGTATCCAGGTGGTACGTTCAGTGCAAATTCGTGTATAATGTGACTGGATTCTCCGTTTATGTACGAGCCGCTTACAATATCACATTCTATCCTGATCACGGTCGTAGGTAAAATGTTGACTGGAAACTCAGACACATGCCATTTATTTCCTTCCAAGATCTGTTTCTTAAACCCTAACAAACTGCAGAAAGTGTTTTCTTTATTAAAATTTATATTTTTTGTGCAGTATATACTAGTTTTTAGAGTGTTATTATTACACTCTAATTTGAACACAGCGTCCTTTATTTCTGATTTTAAATAATCACCGATGTCTTGTAATTCATAGGTGCCTTCCGGTACTTCAATAACTTCATTGGTGTCATAATATAACTTATTATTTCTTTTGTCAATGTTTGGAATAGAGTTAAATGTTGAGAAATGCAATAAGGCGCATTCATATTGTTCAGATAATTGTAGTGTGTTAGTATAGTACACAGATAAATCTGAAGAGTTCCCAGTTATCGACAAAGTGAGTGACATCTTGCAAATGGTTTAAATTAAACAAACGCATAAAATTTATATGTTTTTATTCCAATATTTCCACAAATATTCTAAACATAAATGTCCACAATTTACAGAATTAAAATTTTGATATCTTGTATAATTATAAAAAACATTATAATTTTTAAAATACTTCATCAATTCCCTGGGGGGTTTTAAATCACCAAAGCTGTCAAAATATTCACAGTAATTATTAACTTTAACATAAGCTACCCAATGTGTTCCTTCGTTTTTTGCATTATCCAAGTTCACTATACCACACTCAATCCGTTTTGGTGAACTTGGTAACTGATCCTTCATGTACACTCCTCGAAAGTGAGGAATGTCTCGTGCATGATTTTCAATATCCAAATTAGTTAAAGGTCGATTAGGTAGCTTCCACTTCAGTTTTTTGGAGATTTTATATATAATCCTTTGCCATTTTTATGTTGTTTTATGTATAAACCCTTGCCTATGGCTAATGTCTCCATAGATCTGTTATGTCGTTCTGTTTCTTGTAAATTCTTTTGAGCTGCTTTATATTCATTCACCGTTTTTGCTATACCGGCTACGCCACCAGCTAAAGAGCCTAAAGCTGATAAACCAGCAAAAATTGGAATTAAAGGTAGAATTCCTCCAGTTTTTGGTAACGGTATAACTCGTGGTATTCGCATATTTGGAGTGCATGGAAAAAGTTTCTTTGCAACTGAGTATGCGGTGTTTATTAATGTTTTACTGTTTTTGGGTTTCATTTTCTTAACCACAGATTTA
This sequence comes from Schrankia costaestrigalis, assembly GCA_905475405.1. Lineage (NCBI taxonomy): Eukaryota > Metazoa > Arthropoda > Insecta > Lepidoptera > Erebidae > Schrankia > Schrankia costaestrigalis. Next base: position 12,215,979 of record FR997851.1, read on the forward strand.
ATTTTTGATATAAAACTATTAAACGCCTTAACGCCAGCACCAGATTTTAATTTAGCTTTCATAACTTTGCTCACTAACCAGGAACTAAGTTTTTCTCCTTTTCTTGCATCTTTCGATTTAAGTCTTTTTTTAGCCATATCTAGTAGTTGTAAATCAGCTTTGTGTCGATTGGGTAAGTCTTTATGGTTATCATATGCAATATCGTGTTGCATACAAGCTTCGTCTAGCTTATTAACACCTCGATCACCTCTGAGTAATCTTTTTTTTAGTTTTGTGCCTGGTCCGCAATAGTTATAACCAGGCAGGTGAAGTTCAAACGGTAGATTATCAATAATAGTGTTAAGCAGTCCACCTCCTTGCATTGCTCAAAGTAAAGTAAATATAATATATGTAAGGAATATGGTTATATAATTGTTATTTCAATCTGTTATTGCGGTTTTATTAATCCAACTGTTATCATCATTGCTTAATCCCAACCATTTTACGAATAATTTATTTCCTTTTCTTTTTAAAACCTTTTCAATCAAGTACACACCAGGATGATGAGATTTTTGGAGTTCTTGTTCGTAAAACGTGCCTAATATTGGTTGTTTTCGCTGATCTTCTATGTAATATGTTGTTGGTTTCGTTTTATTGATCTTTTTTATGATAAACAGCTCAGTAGACCAATTAGGAGTATATCCTTTTTCAAATATATGTTTGTATTTACTAATTCGTACATTGTCACCGACTTTAAATTTAGGTTTAGACCGAATACATAAATGATTTTGTGATTTATTAATATTATTTTTTATTAATAACTCATTTGATTTTTTCACATCGGAAGGTTTGCATTGAATAGTACGATGATATGTATTGTTATATGTCTTCAATATATTTGTCAATATCGATCCTAACCAATTATAGCTTCCATTTAAACTAAAACATTTGTATAGTTTATTTTTGATAGTCTTTATTAATCTCTCGACTATTGAAGCTTTCTTGGTAGAAAAAGTAGAATAGTGGTTAATGTTAAACCTCTTCATAAGATTTTTAAAAGTTGTATTATAAAACTCTTTTCCAGAATCAGTTTGTAAGTTGATTGGTCTGCGATAGCTACTACGTAATATTTCATCGAAAGCATGTGTAACATCTATCATGTTTTTAGATTTCAATGGTTCAGCCCAAGCGTATTTAGAAAAGCAATCAATCACTAATAAAATATAATTATATCCTTTATTACTTTTTCTCAACGTCTGTATATCTATCAGATCAGCTTGCCATAAATCATCGATTCCTTTCAATATTACAGGTCGTCGCAGAAAGTTTTTTCGTGCTGCTTTGTGTATTTCATTAACAATTTGTTGCTTTATCATTATGATTAATTAACTTGTCTACAGTGGTTTTTGTATAAAATTTGTCTTCTAAATGAAGCAAAGTATTTGTAAACTTTGTATTTAAAATACTTTGAACGTGTAGCGACTTATTAATTTCTTGTATAATTTCTGTTTTAATTTTATCTACGTATTCCTTATTTACCACGTCATCAGCTTCTTCAGGCAGTCTAATACCTCTTAGTCGTGATGCTTTCAAATCAAAGTCACCGTTTTCAGATTTATACAAAGCGTTATTATTAATCTCGAATAACTCAGATAAACGCATTCGTTTATGAATATAATGACCGAATTTGTCTACATTCATGTTTAGAGTGTGTTGTACTGTAAGGTTAGAAATAAAATGAACATTATATACATACAACTTTTATTTAATAATAATTTTATTTTCACGTAATTCCTCAATAATAGACATAATTTCATTATCTAAGCCTGTATTGCCAGCATCTCGAGATGCTATTAACAACTTTAATCTATCAACTAATTCATTTGGATCATCCCAATAAATGTAATCCACATTTTGTCTCCACATTTTTTTCATTGACATTCCTTTACCTTTAGATTGCTTACCAGGAATTGTACTTTGTACTGAGAAAAGCGGTTTAATAACTTGTAAATATTTCATTCCCTTATTACTTTTTATTGGTTTATTTGGTTCGAAATCTCTACGATGTGCATTTGTATCAAGCAACATCGATTTATAATTTTGCATGTCACTCTCTGTAACTACGCTTAAATCTACATTCTTTTTTAATAACAATTGTTTCAAACCAGGTGTATTACGATATTTACAACCAGCTACTACAATAAATTCATCACCAACTGTTATATTAGCAGACCCTAACATAAATTTCCCTTGATCTACTCGAACGCCAAACGGGATGTCTCGTAGGGCTTCTGAAGATAACGACCAGGATGAAGTGTCGTGCTCTTTAATATTAACATCATCAACCAATGATTGAAAAGAACTTTCACTGTCATTGTCAGATTCATCACTGTCATCTTTACTTTTTGGATTTTCATTCTGCATAGTTTGTTTATTCAATGGACCTTCGATTTGATTATTAGCGTTGGAAAGCAGGTTGAGAGATTCTGTTACAGGCTTGAAAACTGATTCCAATGCTTGTTTATTGCTAATCTCAATATCTCGCATGTTCCGTACTTTTCTCTTTACAGCTTCTGCAGCATCAACAATTTGTCTTTTTAATGATTTTTCCATGCTTGTTATCGGTTGAAAGTCGTATACAGAATAATAATAATACAAAGATGACAACCTTAAATATTCGAAATTTTAATCAAAGATTACAAAGGTATCAAATTTAGTTCTATAGCATCCATTATTTTTAGAACAATCTTTATTAATTACAACATAGTTGAAGGGTTCACTCCATATCCTGGAACACATTTCACGGAATTCAAACCAAGTCATATCGGTATTAACATGTTCATCATAAACATGTCTTAAATTAATGTCATCTTGTTTAAAAAGTACTATCAGGTTAGCATTATCTCTTACTAATTGTTTTGGGATTTTACTGTATGTTTGATTTAGGTAAAAACAATCGATGTATTTGTGTCTACCCATAGCAAAGTAATCACGCATATTATTTTGATTCTCACACGCCACGTCATCAAAAATAATTATAGAGTTTGGTTTCGCATCCTCAACTTTTAACACTTCTTCATTTCCTTGAAATTTTTGTAATGATATACATGGTACTTGCTGTAAAACCTTTTCTAAAAACACATATTTTGGTTGAAGTAAAGTTTTTGAATATATGTAGATGTTTTGAAAGTTTAATCCATTTTCATGTAGAAGTAGACCAATTAACAAGTTTGTTTTGCCACAGTTTGATGGTCCGCAAATAATGCATCGTATGGTATTAGGTAATAATTTTCCATGACGTGATTCAGTCTTACAAGAATCATTGCAAATTATATTTAATTGCAAAGATTGTGGTTGTTTGACAAATTTCATGTTATATACATATTACAGCTTAATTAATAATGATCAAGTTTAAAGATTGTTAATCTTTATAAATACTAATCGATCTTAAATCTACTCAACTTCTTTTAAGTACTGGAACAAATTTTACCATCCTATTATCCTCCTCACAATATATTTTTATTAATTCTGTCTATAATGACACAAACACACTAAAATTAAAAATACTGGTTGTTGGTAATTTTTAAAGTGCCAGTTGTTGATGTCTTAGCTATAATGTCGTCATTGTTATTGCTCACGTGAATATATTAGGCGTTAGTTATTTATTGAAGTTTCGAAGCCACACGTCGCTGGTTATATTAAATTTATATTATTGGGCATTTTGGACCACGAGTCCTGAGCGAGAGCGAAACTTGTTTCGCGGAGCGACTGGACGAAAGTGGTACAGAATGCCCAATAATACCCTACTGATGTTACATAGGTACACAGTAAAACAAAGTAGTAGCCGATTATTCAATGTGTTTGAGCAACTCCTCGGTCTGATCATAATTTAGTTTCAGGAGCCAGTTGGTTACTTTAGTTTTGACGTCTCTTTTTGTCAGTGTTACTATATTAATCTCTTTGTTTATCCGATTGTAAAGTTTGCCACTTAAACTGTTAAAATGCCTTCTAGCAAAGGATGTCCTGCATATCACACGAGTACATACAGGCTTTTTGCTACGACTATGTGAGGTTGGGCACGGTACACTTTTATGCTTTCTCAAGATAGTTTTATCTATTGGAGTGGAGTCACGCAGCGATTTAAAGATATGTATTAATCTTCTTACTCTCGTGACTACTGTCTCAATCTGTTTATCCCACCTCAAGGCACCATCTATGCACACACCCAAGTACCTCACGAATTTAACACGGTTTATATTCTGGCAACTGCATTCACCGATCAAATCACAACTTTGTTTATGTAATTTGATCGCGAAATCAGGAGGCACAAAGTTACTCTGGACAATGTTAAAGGCCACATAGTTCGTCTTTTCAACATTTAATGTCATGAGATTTTGATCAAGCCAATTTTTTATTTTGGCAGGGGCAAAATCCGCAAGCTTGTTTAACAGCGTTCCAGTCTGAGCCCTATACCAAGATGGCAGTATCGACAGAGTAAGTAAAAATGCTAGCATTTGGAAGCGAAATCTGACAAAGATCATTAATATAGAGCTAGAACGGTGTTGGACCCAAAATGCTACCCTGTGGAACACCATACGTGATAGAGACCTCGTCGCTGTAACTGCCTTCAATTTTCACGCATTGCTTTCGACCAGTAAAGTAGTCTTTAAATATGTAATGCTCTGTGCCTCTTATTCCCAGTTTGTCCAATTTATCCAAAAGAATCGGGACAGAGACAGTGTCGAAAGTTTTGGAAAGACCTAAAAATATGCCCAAGCAACGTTGTTTTTGGTTCAGTTTATCAACCACAGCTTTTGTCAGATCTAGGACTGCATCTTCAGTACTGTAACTAGAACGAAAGCCGTATTGGTTACTTGCCAATATATTAAATTTGTCTAAGAAATTTTTAAGTGCTAGGCTTAAAACTTTTTTCATTATTTTTGACAAGCTAGACAAAATTGCTATCGGTCGGTAGTAGCTGACACTGTCCCTATCCCCACACTTGTAGAGGATCGTGGCTTTCTTAAAGGCTTCGGGAAAAACTCCAGTTTTTATGGCAAGATTACAGATATGTGTAATGATAGGAATAAGAACATTTCGACTTTGTCGTATAAAATAAAATTATATGTTCCATACCAAATTAATAAAATAGATAATCAGAAACTCACCTTTTCTTAATGTACTTCTCCTGTGAGTCCACGAGCCAGTTGTTCATCGTGTTTACATCAGGCAGCACCAACATGTCCGGGAACGTGGTTGTCATGTTGCTCACGTCGCATATGTGACGCATCCGCGATGTCATCTCACATTTACATACTGGCGAGTCCTAAAACAATACGTTTTTCATTTACATTGGTTTGATCAGCAAATAACTAAAGTGACTTTGCAGTTGTATTACATTTTAAAGTCCCAACACAGGGACGGATTTTTCTCCTACATTAAGAAAGGTTTTTTCCAAACAAATAGGATATTTGACCTTCTCCAAGCACTCTGCCTAGGTGGATTGGTTTATGCTTTTGTTTTAAATGTTCCTTTTTATTTACAGACATATCATATCTGAATGGCTAGTTTAGTCGGTGCTTTATCCCTTTAGTCGGTGATAATCATCCTACAAATTGTAATTATATTTTTGCTCCGTCCCTACTTGGAAACCGTTTGGTCGTTTGGCTTTCATATTATCCAAAAAAAAAACCAGATTTAAAAATAACTGGGTCCGTTTAAGTATTTGTAGTGATAGAAACGTACCGAGCTTGTCCAGTTTCTCGGATGTTTGTCTGCCATCAATTGCTCGATGACGCTCTCAGCAAACGAAGGGTCTGTGTCGTTGGAGTATATGGATATTCGGGGTCTGTAATAAAGAGTGAGTTAAATTAGATTAGTATTACTAAGAAAGCCTTTTCTCTGCTGACCTAAAGTTAAGTATAACCGCGTGTTGGAAATGTTGCCGATGTTTACAGCAGACGTTGAATGTGTTAATTGCATCAAAAGGGCGCAACGTCGCAGGCGTGCTGACAATTATTTGTATGATCTAAAAATTATTTTCCTGAGAACTGAATGTACCTTGCGTAAAGTTCCTGCAATATAAGATTTTGTGAATGCCTTAAGAGTTGTCTATAAAAGAGTGTAGTCAAGTTTGCCTTCTTTTCGCAATTTATTGCAATTTTTTATGTCGCATACTATTGAATTATTTGGGTTATAGTAGTTTGGGGTATAGCCACTCGCTTGCTTCTGGTAGCTATAGTTACCAAAACAAAACGCCGAACTTTGCTTCTGGTAGCTATCGCTACCAAACTTTTTTTTCTATTTAACGACTTTAAACTCTATTTTGTAGGCTACAAAGTCCATTCGAAACGTTTTAAATTTATAGAATAATAGTTTGTCTACCAACTGAATGCAAGTTTGCAACATCACCATAGAAATTTTTATTTTTATTTTAAAGTTGAAATTTATAGTCGCCATATTGTAAATTCTGTGTTAGTGCATGCTCCGAAGTAAAAATGCCGTAAATTTACTAATTAATTGTTTATTAATAAGTGAAAGGTACTTAATTAATATAGAAAACATTTTCTATGATATTTAAAAAAAATATTTTAGTATGATTCAAGTGAAATGTGTTAAATTCAATAATTCCAACGTGTACTTGAAGCCGGTAAAATTGGTTTAACTTTAAACTTTGGACTCCAATAAAATATTATACATATACTTTCTGTAACATTAAAAAAACATAGATTTGTTTGTTATATTATTGTCTATCTAAAACAATAAACAATATTTAGGGGGGGCACTTGAAGCGATGGCAAATTAAGTTTTAATGAGAGAAGCCGCGCCGTGTTCATGCGTTAAATTTCGTGAGCAAAGTTCGACGACTTTTTCAAAATCGTAAGCAAGCGAGCGGATAGTTAATTTTATGTCAAGAAAGCTCATCAATCATACAGTTAGAGCAATATACTCACAGAATGAATTCAGTAGAGTTCTGGTAAAGGTCTCTGTGTAATCTGAGTGATATCTCGTTGTCTGCCGGCGGACGTAGCATGGAGAACGCCATGGCGATGGTGACGAACAGCGTCGGCAGTGCTACCAACATGAATAATAACCATCTGCAAGAAATGATGTATGTTAATATGACATACAGTAGTAGCTGTCTTCTGGCCTGAAGTTAGCTATCAGAGAAGTTGGCGCATCATCATAACAGCCCTTTAAGGTCCCACTGCAGGGACGGGCCTCTTCCCGTGACGGAGGGATAATTGGCCTACTAATACCACGCTGGCCAGACGGATTGGTATAGGGTTTAATATTAAGTTTTCCTTTAATTTTATTTCGTAAAGATAATATTCACGGATAGTCCCTTAGTCGGTTTTTACGACACCCATGGTCAAAGTCAAAGTCAAATAGCTTTATTCACTTAGGTTACAAAGTAACACATGCAAATCGTTATACATGTAGTAGAATAGTATAGAGAAAAATGTCTGCCAAACTACTACCACTTTCGCAGACGACTATAGTAGAGCTCTGAGAAGAATGTGGCCAAGAAACTCAGGCCACTCTTTTCCAAAATAATAATTTGACTTTGTTACAATTAACAACAGCAGCGTGAAGAATGATGTGTGCAAGCAAATCTTACATGCATAGCAATTTAAAGTTTAATTGATAAAAAAAATTTCATTGTTAATAAATTGATTTAAAAAAGCTTTAATTGCATGGCACGTTCATCAGTCATCTCGTCACTGCGATATCCGACAGAAATTAACACACAAGCATTTGTGTCGTCAAGTTGATTTTGTTAATCTTTAAGTAGTTGAGAATGGAATAGAATACCATTTAGATAATATAATTAAATACATTTACAAATGCAAGTGAAGTATTTCTATCGTTACAATAACAAATAAAACTGTAAAAGAAAGTAATAAGGTAGTAACATAACATCCGCACAACTACCTAGGTTAAGCCACAATCTACACCATGGAACAAGCAACATGAAATCACGATAATTGAAATCTAAGCCCATGAGTTTTTGTCATTAATATAATCGTTTATTGTATAATAGCCTTTCGATAATAGCTGATTTTTTACAAATGCTTTAAAGTTTAGTAAAGGTAGATCCATTACATGCTTAGGCAGTTTATTGAATAAACGTATACCGAGTCCCGCAAAAGTGTTATGTACCTTATGTAGGCGATGTTGTGGACCTATCAACTTATGCCTATTCCTCGTACCAATGCTATGAATGTCGCCATTTCTATCATACTGTTCAATATTTTGCTTAATATATATTATATTAGCATATATATATTGTGAAGCAACTGTTAAAATACCTATTTCCTTAAAACGATCTCTCAATGAAACATTCGATTCAAGATTGTAAATAGCTCGAACTGCACGCTTCTGAAGAATAAAAATAGATTCGATGTCTGCAGCCCTACCCCACAAAAGAACACCATAGGACATTAAGCTGTGAAAGTAACTAAAGTATACCAATCTTGCTGTCTCTATATTCGTTAGCTGCCTCACTTTTTTAACTGCATAAGCAGCTGAACTTAGTTTTCCTGCTAGAGCTAATATATGAGCACCCCATTGCAGCTTACTATCCAACGTTATTCCTAAAAATACAGTAGTGTCTACAAAACGAAGGACCTCACCGTTTAAAATCAGATTATTACTAAGGCTTTTAACATTGGGCATAGAGAATTTTAAGCATTTTGTTTTGGCAGCATTTAAAAGCAAATTGTTAGCAGTAAACCAGTTCAGGACTTGTGCGAGAGATTCGTTAACTTCATCTAAATTAGTTTGCTTACGGTTTACTTTGAAAACGAGTGAAGTATCATCTGCAAATAAAACAATGTCGCACAAACCCTGAGCAAGAAACGGCAAGTCATTGACATAAACTAAAAATAGAAACGGACCTAGAATGGAATGGGATGGATCCCTTCGTCATGGGAGGAGACCCGGCCCAGCAGTGGGACATTAATGGGCTGTTGTTCATATCCTTACCTCATAACTGGTAGGAGAGTCTTAAAAAATAATTTACCTGTTCCTAATATGGTGTATATATCTGACATGCATGAGCGCAGTGAACTGTTCCCAGTGCGTGCCCCGCAGCGGTCCGTCCGCAGTGACCAGCTGTGGAGCACTGCGCTCCGTCTTGATGCTGGAACTTGACGCACTCTTGGATGGAGAGCTCTCGGATACTGGTGGATACAAGGGTGCAATATAGAACGCTGTTGTACACGGTGAAAGGTAGATGGCGTTATATTGTAACTTAATAGTCGGTGTTAAGTTTTTGTAGCAGTTGTATGTATGTTAATGTTAGTAAACAAATTATTTTGCATTTAGAATTGTGTTCATACCCACAAAGATTTGCATTAATACACTAATGTTTGCACTGGTCTGGGTATTTTATATGTGCCTAAAATATATTTGTATTTAAAAAAAAGGATATTTATTCAATGTCTTGTACCCATAGTAAATGTTACACGATGTTAGGATCAATATCGACATGGATTTCAATATACCAAAAAATGCAGCATCGTCATGATTATTAGCCAAATCATCCAAAATGAAACAATGCATTCCATATCAGCCTATGGACGTCTACTGCTAGACATAGGCCTCCTCCAAATGTTTCCACTCTGCGCGGTCTTGTGCCCCTCATCCAACGGCTTCCCGCCGTCCTAACCAGGTCGTGGTCCACCGTGTGAGGGGTCTCCCCACCCTGCGCCTTCTGGTGCGCGGTCGCCATTCCAGAACTATTCTACCCCAACGGCTATCAGTTCTCCGTGCTATGTGCCCTGCCCACCGCCACTTTAACCGGGCAATCCTGAGCGCTATGTCGGAAACAATGCATATACAAATGTAAATATTACCATATTCAATGCCGTTATGTGGCGCGTCAGCTTGCTGGCAGACGTTGAAGAACACCTGCTCGAGGCTGCTGCAGTCCAACGAGTAGCTCTTGTACCCTAGACCTGGTGCATTTGCTTCGAGTACCGTGCACAGCTTCAGGAAACTAGAACAAAATGAGAGAGTATTGTTTACCATCACATCAGAAAAATAAGTGATGAATATTTTAGATCCTGCATGCAAGAAAATAACTGTAGGAATATTTATAATTGCACTTAAAAGTATGTAATACAATAGCAGTATTACGGCTACCATTTTTATCGAAAATTCATCAATACGCCTTGATCAACCTTTCTGATAAGTCTACAAGCTAATGTTTTTAAATTATTTAGATAGCAGGGTTTCACAAAGTAGAAAATTACCTAACAAATATAATGGAACGTTCGTTCCCTGATATAGTAACAGGCTCTGAAAGTTTGTAGAGATAAAAACATCAATGAACTATTTCCATAGTCAGCTTTTACTTTAACAAACAGTATTTTAACATCCACACAGAAACAGATAGTTACTTACTCATTATTCAATCCATTACTATCAAACAATGGCAGCGTAATTTCCACTTCTAGTCCACTAACATCGGCCACATTAGCGTTCTTGACCACATCCCTGACCACAGTCAGTAGCTGTTTGATCTTCTCCTCTTGAGACACCTCCTCTATGTCCTCGTCGGAATCTGTCCTCTCTGGGTAGATGACTGTCAGCTTGTATCCGTTGCCGAGGGTCCGCTTGATCTCTATTGGAGAACCCGTTGTGTGGATCTGGCCCTGTTAATATTAGTAGCATTTAAACATTGTTCATTAGGATTTTTGACGTTTCGGTTGATGATTTTATCAGAAGTTTGATTTTTAATACTAAGTTTTGTAAGGTTTTTCAATAATGACTAAACTAAATGTTGTTTTTGGAAAAGTGATGGCGCACCTTTTATTCCTAGAGAAAAAATATTAAGGAAATAAGTAAAAAATATTAAGGAAGTAAGTATAGTAAGAAAATTAATTACCTTATGCATAATAACAATTTGATCACTAAGTAGTTCAGCTTCGTCTAGGTGATGGGTCGTCAACAATATCGTTCTGTCTTCCTTCAACTTCACTATCATGGACCAGATGTCGCTGTAAGGAAACCATATAATAATAATATATACTGTAATTATGTAGGTTTGTGTAATTTTAGTAAAGATTTAGAGACTAAAGATAATAAAATAGTTAAAAGTGTTTTTCCTAGTTAAGTCTCCAAAACTCTTAACATCTTTAGATCATAAAACACTTTTTACCACTCGAGACCTCTCGAACTCTTGCCTAAATCTGTTATTTTGGTTTACATTGGAGGAGTTTAAATTTATGAAAAAATGTGATACAACACGAAAAATTATAAAGTAAATAAAAATAAATAAATAAATAATTCTCACACATTCACACAACGTCATCTAGCCCCAAACTAAGCAGAGCTTGTACTATGGGTACTAGACAACTAAACTAAACTATTTAAACAATAGAAATATAATATACCTTCTAGCAGCGGGATCAACACCAGCAGTGGGTTCATCCAAGGACACGAGATGTGGTTTCCCGATGAAGGCCAGCGCCACGCACAGCCGGCGTCGAGTTCCTCCCGACAAACGAACTACCGGCTCTGAACATACACTGCCTAGAGACAGCACTTGTAACATCCTGGTGACAATATAAATGTGGGTTAAAGAAATAACTAATAGACACCATGACAAAAGCAATTACTATTATTTAGCAGGAGCGTTGTTGATTTGATTTAAAAAAATTGTTAATAGACACATCAACTTCCGGCCATCATGCACTGTGTCGCGGGGGTTTAAAAACATAAATTTTAGACCGTTATCAAATGACTGCTTTGCCACCGAGGCAATCTTTATACTTGGTAAAATAAATATCATGGCAATAAAAATTACATATTTTCTAGCAGTATACATAATATTCTTAAAATAAACGAATAACAACAATGGAAAACCTTGTACAAGATTGAAAACCTTGCTCTAACAGGTGCTTGACAGGTGTTGTGTTGGATTCCCAAAAGTAGCCGGTCTACATACCAAAACAATGTCCCTCTTATTTGTGGGGCGAGTGTACTGCTCGGTTAAATGCAAGACCCAAAGACAGAAGGAGGTGTTACATTAAAACATCCTTGGGTGGCTGTGTAGTAAAACATTGTCTACTTACTTTTCAACTTCATCTCCAACATGCATAACTTCGAGTCCACTGTTAAGCTGCGCATACAACGTGACATGTTCCCTCGCGCTCATGTACTCGTACAGTACGTCGCGCTGCGGACACACTCCTAGGCGTGTCCCACTTGCGTGCTCTGAGCGCACTATCACGTGACCCTTTGTAGGCTTCAGCATGCCTGTCAGGATGTTGCTGCGGACAAAAATAGACGCAAAAAGTTACTAACGTTTCAATAATATACTTTCCATAAAACATGGTTGAGCACAAAAATGGTAAAACATGACAGGGCTCAGTTCGGGCCCCTGTGGAACACTTTTGGTTACCAGTATTAGTTTTATCTAATCCGTTGCTTCGTTTTACCACATTTTCGGGGTTGACAATCATTATCGACGTTTACATTGTATCTCCAGGATATGTTTCCTAAAGTGTCTACCGAATAACATATCGTCTCTAAACTCGTTCAAAGGCCTTTTTGATATCAAAGAATATAACATCTTTTAATGATCAGATTTAGGTCTTTATTATTAATGGAACATAATTTGATACACTTGATGCATAAGGCTATTTTTTGTAAAGTTGTCTTACGCTTTGCGATTGGTTGCTGTGAGTACGAACACATAAACAGGTATTAACAAATTTTATGACTTACATAAGTGTAGTTTTCCCAGCGCCGTTATGTCCCAACAGAGTAGTGAGTTGTCCTTTATGTAGTTCGATGGAGACATTGTCGAGTGCCACCTTGGGCTTGCGAGACCCCTCGTTGTATACCTTGGTGACATTGACGATACTGACACCTGCCTTCTCGTCTGTCGTCATGCAGTACGTTATGTTGGACTTTAAGGTTTTTATACCTGCGAATAGTTTTTGAATATTAAAGTAACGTTTGTTTTAATAATTTAAATGGGTTTTTTCCTCCGTGTGGTGACGGAGTAAAAATACAATTTGTCACCACCCCGTCTCATCCCACAGGTGTTGTAAAAACCGACTAAAGGACTATCCGTGAATATTATCTTTACGAAATAAAAAGAAGGAAAACTTAAAATTAAACCCTATACCAATCCGTCTAGCCAGCGTGGTATTAGTGGGCCAACTATCCCTCCGTCATGGGAGGAGGCCCGTCCCTGCAGTGGGACATTAATGGGCTGTTATGATATGATTTCTTGGAAAACTGAATAGTTCAGCCAAAATTTATTTAATGAAGACTATAAGAAAGCCTGTCAAGGTCATCAACTCTTATTAACTGACAGATCAGAACTGCCAGGGCTCCGATCTCAGATCGATTTAAGACTTCTATGCTAAGGGATAAAATGAGCCCTCTCCTTCTTTTTCATCTTCTAGGAGTCATAAAAGTCAACTATAAAGTTTTGACAGGCATTATTATAATTGCACAAGTAAGAAAATATTATGAAACATATCGAATAGTTTTCTGAGCGTGGTAATGGTTTAAGTCCCATTAAATCAATGGACCCCTCCATTGATTTATTGAGGGACATTTAAGAGATGATAGATATAAATGACAAAGTAAATGTTTCTTACCAAAATATCGATCAATAAGCCAGCCAATGAAGAAGTAGAGCACAGAATCGAACAGCATCATAACCGCTGCCACTCCGATGTTCATGTCCTTGTCTTCATCAGGCGATTCCCAAATCTGACCCCATCCTGAGCCCAGGCCTCGGGCCTCGAAACGGTTTATGTATAGTAAAGCGTAGGAAAATGAAGATGACATTGACAAGCACTGAAAATAAAAAGTTTATGGTGACGTCACGTTATTAGTATCATTGTCATAAACTAAAGTAGCTAGAACTAGTCCTAAACTATTGAAAGTTGATTACAGAAATTATCTGAAAAGATTACTTTAAGCCAGGCAAACTATAAAATGGACTAGTTAACCTGCTGAAATTATAGTTGAGAAATTCAGGCTGCTGTTAGAAACGTTTTAAATTAATTTGGACTTCTTACAATTTTAAGAACGTGAAGATTGATAATTATAAAAATATGCTAAAAATGTCATCATTTGTAACAAATACAATTTAAAGTAACTCTTTATAATTAATAGTGCTCTTTTACCTAAAAAGTGACTAAATCACCATTACTAAGAAAAATATATCTGTGAATAAGAAACTTGATACAAAACTATACATTCTAGAAATTCTATCCTTAGATCACGCCCCTGAAACATAACTTTCATAGAATCACATTAAAGAAAGCATACTCACCACACACAGTTTGAAGAACCTGCTGAGAACAGCCTCCAGCGACAACACGATGATGAACGGCATAAACGTGGTGAGATACGTCAGCGCTCCACATACTGCCGCCAGGCTGGCTGACTGGAACAGCTTCGATATCATGTAGCTGGTGGATATGATGAAATAATAAATAAGTAAATGATGCATGAAAGAGCTTATATGGACTAAATCCAACGTATTCTTTCTTCTATTAATTAACAAAAAATTTTAGTTCATTCCTTCGTATTACATTTAATGTCTGTACTGCTTTTACTAGCTCTCAGTGTTGCATGCTATAAATCAAGTGCTTTATTTACAAGGGACGTTCTAGCAGTGAATCCTGGCGTGCGCTTAGAGAAGTCTCGTCGAGATGTTTCTATACTTCCTGACAACCGTTATGAATGTCGTTTTAGCCGGAGCAATTTAGACACATAAATGTAGTTTCTCTCTTGCACTAACCATGCTTTTACTACTAATAACAGTAACAGATTACAAAATAAAAGTTAAATCAAATAATAGTCATCTTAGATGTCCGCATCTGATAACGAGGGTATCGTAAAAAGGCTGACAGATGGCTTGTTTCGTCAGTAGACAGAATAGTAAAACAATGTGAATGTATCAAATATTAATGAGGGTTAAAAAAAGTTACTCAATGTAAACGTATCATTTCTGAGACACGGGACAGGAAAACGGTTTAAAAAACAAACGGGGTGAGCTAAATAAAACCGTTTAAAAAAGTTACTCACCAGAAACTCAGCACGGATAGTCCAAATATGAACAGCAGTACGAAGACCATAGTGGGTTCAGTGTTCGGCAGTATCCTCCCTGTGTACAGTATGATGGTGATGATAGTCATCGTGACCACCATCTCTATGAACGAGGCTATGAACCAGGAGAGCGTGTGCCAGCTCAAGTTTACTCCCATCACTGACATTAGCTGGTGAGGAAAGGGATCATTTTTATAACATGCTAGATGTTATACTAAATCATTTCACTAACATTGTATTAGTAGGGCAAGTTTGCTTTCTAATGCAATCAATAAGCGCCATCTCTTGACGAGTTTTAGCAAATGTAAATTAAAACTATGAAGACAAGACGTTTTTTTTTGAGTGTATATGTTATAGTCAAAACTCATAACCGGTCAAAACCACTATTGACTGCAAAAAACAGTCAATAAGGGTTTTGACTAAGCACGTCGGTCAAAACCACTATTGACTGTTTTATGCAGTTAAAAAGGGTTTTGACCGGCCATGAGTTTTGACTGTAACATATACAAATATACAATTTTTCATAACCAATTTATGTATATATATTAAGTACGTACGTATAAAACAATTGAAGCGAATGAAGCTTTAGTCTTTTACTCCTTAGCTTATCGATGGTACGATACTGTTAACTAAATTGATGTAGCCCAAAACTCTACCAGACTGAGTTCGCTATCATCACTGGCAGATATTAGTTCTTGTAGATAGTTAAGTGTTTGGGTACCTCGGACACGATGAGATGCCAACCTTTTATCGTGTCTCCGAGGTCCCAACATTGTCGAAACCTAAACAATGCCCCAACATTGTTTGGGTCGCAC
This sequence comes from Schrankia costaestrigalis, assembly GCA_905475405.1. Lineage (NCBI taxonomy): Eukaryota > Metazoa > Arthropoda > Insecta > Lepidoptera > Erebidae > Schrankia > Schrankia costaestrigalis. Next base: position 12,231,860 of record FR997851.1, read on the forward strand.
GTTAAGTTCTTTAAATAATAATGTGTAAACATACCATGGTATTCCCAGTCTCCTTGTCAGTAACGATGAACCGTATGGTGGAGGCGACGGTGAACAGCAGCGCAAAGAAGAACGCAACCAGAAGTGACTGAGACTCGTATAGAGATGTTTGGAAACTGAAACATTCATGTGATTACATTAGAAGGCGAGCTTAGGACAGAAGCATATTTTTTTGTTTTAACATAGAGAATTTTTTTTCTTTGAAAGACCACTCCCGCAATAGGGATAGCCATGTATCGCGGGTATTTTAACTGACATGAAATTAACAGTTACAAAGAACGTCCGGACTCAAGACTTCGATGGCGACTTCGTGCATGGCAGCTGCATAAATGAGCGTGTTGCTACCGATGCAGCTAATCAAATTGCTGTGATCTCCTGTAGCCTATATAGTTTGACCAGTTTCCAAGTATCAGGAACCGGTCGTCTTTAAAAATGATAAATTAATAAAATAATATAATAAATTGTTGTATAACAACTATTAAATTAATTAAGTACAGAAATAGTTAAAGACAAAAAAAAGTAAAACTTACTAATCTTTAGTATAACAGGGGTATGGTATCTGTTGGGTATATATGGCCCAGTCCACATTATCCTCACTGGTCTCCGGGTTAGAGGCTGCTGCGAGCTTTATGATCGCTTTGTCTATGATGTCCTGGATCTGGATGAAGCCGCGGAAGTAGCGCATTTGTTCCGCGAAGTTGGCATCTGGGCCTGGGATCCAGAGGCTGTAAAATGTTACAGAGATTTTCTAAGACGTAGATCGTTGTTAACAAAATTTTGAAGTATGGTGACGAAAACGTACAGGTTTAAATCATCCCAACTCATTTCTGAACTGTCTGCTATATAGTATAGCAGACAGTTCAGAAATGAGTGAAATGAGAAACCTGGCACAAAATCCTATTCTTACATACTTATTTGACCAGCGTCGTATTTGTGAGTGGGCTGTATTGAACATGATAATACAACGTTTTTAACAAAGATATTAAGACATGGCGTTCTGTATTTTTTCTTTTACCTTACGAGAAAAAGCGTTGACGAATGGAGACTTTGCTGGAATCTTTCAATGCGCTTCCACAACCAATTTATTTAGATAAACAGTAACAAAGCTATGCCTAATGGGTAATTTAATTTTGTATCACTTTTTAAAAGCTTAACGGGTTCGAACACGTGACCATTTTGATATAATAAGGTCGGGGAAAAAATCTTTTCGCATAACGTAGGTATAAACTTATTTTAAAATTTCTTTGACTGTACTACTTGTGTCTGGCTGGTTTTGGTAACATTAAAAAGGTTACATTATAAAGAAAAGAAAAAAATAAAAAAAGTTGTTTCCCGCTATTTTTCATTTGTTTTTCTCTCCGTAAAAATGAGTGAATCTAATAAAGAAATTCGATACATTTTAAAATTTTATTATAAAAAGGCAAAAATGCAACTCAAGCAGTGAAAAAATTTTTTGATGTTTATGGACCTGATGCAGTGTCAGTAAGAGTAGCACAAATTTGGTTCAAACGGGAAATTTTGATGTTAAAGATGCACCTCGCTCTGGTCGCCCTGTTACGAATAAAATGGACGCCATTTTTGAAAGAGTGGAGCAAGATCGGCATATTAGTAGTTACGATGTAGCTGAAGAACTGGGAATTGACCACAAAACAGTTTTGACCCATTTGAAGAAAGCTGGTTATACAAAAAAGCTCGATATTTGGGTGCCACACGAGCTCACTCAAAGAAACTTAATGAACCGTGTACTCATTTGCGATTCATTCATATTGAGACGTAATGAAACCGAGCCGTTTTTGAAGAGATTGATAACTGACGATGAAAAGTGGATCACGTACGACAAGAACGTGCGAAAAAGGTCGTGGTCGAAAGTTGGCCAGGCTTCACAGACTGTGGCCAAACCTGGCCTAACACGAAATAAGGTGATGCTGTGTGTATGGTGGGATTGGAAGGGCATTGTTCATTATGAGCTTTTACCGCCCGGCAAAACCATCGATTCTGATCTTTACTGCCAGCAACTGATGAGATTAAAGGAAGCAGTCGAGAGAAAACGGCCGGAATTGATCAACAGGAAGGGTGTGGTCTTTCATCACGATAACGCTAGACCACACACACCTTTAGCCACTCAGCAAAATTTAAGAGAGTTCGACTGGGAGGTCCTAGTGCATCCACCATATAGCCCTGACCTTGCGCCTTCAGATTTTCACCTGTTTCGGTCTCTTCAGAATTCTTTAGGTTCTGTAAGGTTGACCTCAAGAGAGGACTGCCAAAACTATTTGTCCCGTTTTTTTTATCAGAAGTCCCAAAGTTTCTACAGTAACGGAATAATGTCTCTGCCCACAAAATGGCAGAAAGTTGTTCAACAAAACGGTACATATATATTGTAAATAAATGTAAATAAACTTTGAAAAAAATGTCTTGACTTTTCATACAAAAATACGAAAAGACTTTTTCCCCAACCTAATATGTCACGAATTTACTATAGTACGTAGGAATACAACTATTTAAAGTAAAATAAAATTAATAGCATAGTTACTTACTAATCAGTGAGTCTGGTAGTAGTAGGCGCGTTGTCAATGTCCATTCTTATCTTGTACTCGACGTTTGTGAAACTATCTCCTTGATTTTCACTGTTCATGAATACGACACCTGAAAGTTACAAACAACATCCTAATGTATTTTTTAGGTAAGCATGAATATATTCACCACTGAACCCAGTGTTGTCACCTCAATCATAGGTCAAGTAAAACTCACAAAGAAAATACTCTATTAAAGTTACTCTTTAACAAGAGACTAGAGAGGTGGGCCCTGGCCTCCTAAAAATCTGACAATTTGTATAGGATCTGACGTCAAGATTTTGTCTCTTTTTTGTAAAGAATCAGCGAACTTTTTCTCAGGCACCTTTCACGACACCCACAGGAGACTGGGTGATGACACAATGTATTCTCACTCAATATACTTAACCAACTCCGTGAGGTGACGGAGTAAGAATACAATAAGTCACCACCCCATCTCATCCCATGGGTGTCGTAAAAACCGAGTAAGGGACTACGCGTAAATATTATCTTTACAAAATAAAAAAGAAGGAAAACTTGAAATTAAACCCTATACCAATCCGTCTGGCCAGCGTAGTATTAGAAGGCCAAGTATCCCTCCGTCACGGGAGGAGGCCCGTCGCTGCAGTGGGACATTAATGGGCTGTTATGTTATGATGATACTTAACCACTAAGAATTACGTTTTCTACATTAGTGGTATAAAAGCGATCCGCAAATTCCAATTTTCTCTATCCTTTCTTATAACCAATAATAACCATTTAGCAGATAATACGTTTACGACCTCGGTGGCGCGACGGTAGCGCAAGCGGCTGCCGTGCAAGAGGTTGTGGGTTCGATCCCCACGCAGGACAATAATTTGTGAGATCCACAAATTATTGTCCTGGTCTGGGTGTTCTTTGTGTACGTTAATTGATGTTTGTAAAAGTCCCCGCGACACAGGGCGTGACCCCTAGTGCGGGAGTTGCGTTTTTTAAAAAAAATAATAATAATAAAAAAGATAGTGAAACCAACAAACCTGCTGTGAATTCGTTGACAAGACTGAGTTGAGCTGCTTCACGAGTCATGTTCTGTTCGTCAGGTGAAGGCTGGAATCTGTTCAGGTTGATGCAGTGCAGCAGATTCGATAACTTTGATATTAAACTGCCTATACCCTGGAATTGACAATTTATTGTATATTTTTGGTTTTAGTATGAATTGAGGTGAAAGGTCTACCGGGTAGTGATGAATGAATTTGAAAATGAGGTTAAGTAGGTTTACCGCGGTCTTTATTGCTACTTTTTTCGGTATCAATTTATGGATTACACCTAACATGCTAGATAGCATAACGTAATACCATGACAAAATACTTCATGTGGTAATGGAACCCAAGAAAGCGAACAGTTACAGAATATACAAATCACAATATCCAGCATACCCAGACTTTGAAAAATGATTTATGAATCTCAACTTTTAGAAATATTGGGAACAGGAAAAAAGTTGGAAGGAAAGACCACTAACCTCCACATCCCCAAATTGTTCAAACAGTCCATCAAGATCAAACTCCTCCATGTTGATACTGGTCTCGTTACCAATGATCACATCCCTGATGGAGCTGAACTGATCGTTGATCATCACGTTACGCAGCGCGTCTATACCATCACGGTGGGATGACAGCTTGTCCAGCGCTGGGAACGAGTTCGCGAACGAGTGCACCAAGTTTACCACTCCAAACATCATGGCGAAGCTTGAGTTTGCCTGGAAAAGTGAAGGTACATAATATTTAAAAACTAATATTTAAAAATCCGAAAAGAAGAAAGACATTTAAAAAAATTAATACTCGAGGCGGGAATCGAACCCGTGTCTCTAGACTATACTATTTAAAAACACATTTCCGTACTAGGAATAAATCCCTGTGTTGAGGACAGACTTTTACAGACGTGATTTTAAAGAACACACATAACATCTAGGCTCAAGAAAACCGGACCAACCAACAAGGCGACAACGTTGTGCAGAGAAACAGTTGTTGCGTTTTGAAGCATTTAAGTGAGCCAACTCTAGTCGTGTCAACTAACAAGACATTAGCCCCCGATAATTCCGGTGATAGAGGAATAATAATGGAATTAGTCAGAAGACCGGTCTTTTGATAGTTCGATCTTTAGGTAAAGCCTCTAACAGGGTTTCCAGGTAAAAAAAAACAGCGAACTCCATTGAACGAACTGTCTCTTATTCTTTACTTTCTTTACTACCCTACTTCATCATAACAGCCTATTATTCTGCCACTGCAGGGACGGGCCTCCTCCCGTGAAGGAATCCCTCCTTGGCCTACTAATACCACGCTAGCCCGACGGATTGGTATAGGGTTTAATTTCAAGTTTTCCTTCTTTCTATGTAAAGGTAATATTCACAGATAGTCCCTTAGCCGGTTTCTACGACACCCATGGGATGAGATGGAGTGGTGACATATTGTATTCTTACTCCGTCACCACACGGATAACCTACCCTACTTATCCGTCTTTTATGTTCCGGTCAACAATGACGTACCTTTTCAATGATCTTATGAGCAGTAGGGTGAGGCGGCGTGTAGAGGATCTTGCCCATGAGCAGCGGCTTGACGAAGCTCCACACTATCTTACCTCCTTCCACGTTGATGATGTCCTTGTAGAGAGAACGACAATATTCCGCTGTGGATAATAATAAAATTATTATGTACGAATGAAAAATACCAAATATTTAGGTTGTGACTAGGTACGAGTGCTTGGTGTTGTCACTTTATGCTGTTGGTGTCGTCAAGCTGACAAAGAAAAAAATTAGAAAATTTTATTTACTAGATACTACTAATTATCGCAGCTGTGTACCATGTGCCGTGAAAAACGAACTATGTTCACAGATATTCATTATTCCCTGCCCTTACCCCAAGTTTTTTTTTAGGGTCGGCGCAGCATGTCTTCTTGTTTCACATGCTGCTAAAAGTTTTGGCTATATTTTACGGTCGACCACCTGCCTGTCGCCAAAACTCCTTGGGAATGCTGTTGTTGGTGGTTTACTTCCCACCAGGAGGTTGACCCGGGGTGCTAGGTAGTATGCACCGTTAGTCGCCTCTTACGACACCCACGGGAGGATATAGGGCAGTCCTATTCTAACGAGGACAACAAGGCATTACGTTAACAGATATTATTATTCTAAAAACAAGGGAAGGGAAATTTGGCAAAAAAAATACCCTATGTCAATCCGCCTGGTAAGCGTAGTATTAGTAGACCAAGTTTTCCATTCTCATAGGAGAAGGCCCGTCCCTGCAATGGTACTTTAAAGGCCTATTTCATAGCGATGATGATGAATAATAAAACGATCGCGTACCGAAAGACGCCTTACACAGTAGACCAACGGCTTAGTTAGGACGACGGGACACCTATGTATGAGGGAAGCACAGGACCGCGGAAGACGGATCAAATTGAGGATGCCTATGTTTCATTGGCTGATTATGATGATGAATAATACTCACTAGGCAGTACATCAAGTTGTGCTTTATCAGGTTCCGTGTTGAGATCAGGTGTCGCCAGTATTTGTTTGAACAGTCTGTGAGTGGTCACCACGAATGGTTTACCACACATTATGTTACCAGCACTCGACATCAGATCTGAAGCTGTAAATAAAAATAAAATAAATATTATGTACAGTAAGTACGCGAACAAGTTGTAACCAGACTATGTTGGCCAACTAGAAAAAAAAATAGAAAAAGAGTAAAAGTTATTGCATAATTATGGCAGCATGTTCAATTTTTTACGTATGCTTCCTTAAATAACAATAGTGTTATTTATTATCTTTTGATTTATGGTTTGCAGTTTTTTGATTGGTTAAGAAAATGTCGAAATTTTTGACATCATGCCAGATTTGTATCTGTGTGAAACTGTGAAGAATATTATAATTAATTATACATTCATAATAATATTGCCTTATCACTAAAAGAAAATTTAGATAACTTACACGCCAGTAAATTGCCTACGGAGCTAAAATTCCTTAGGCCCTGGAACAAAGGTTCGTCAGCAAAGAGTTCGGTCATGTAGCCGATATTGTCTTGTATCGCCGGTATAAGTGCTGCCATCTTTGGGTAGTTCCCGAGAACTGCGGAACCTTCGTCTTCAGTTAGATTTGCAGAGGTGTACAGTTTCACAAGCAGAGTACTTTTAACCTGTGATTAAAATGAATATTTGATAATGTTGAAAATAATGTAAAAAACTTAAAGATTCAGACAGGAATCAACGCTTTGAGAAAAACAGAAACCCTTTGAGTAAACGCTTCAAAGACCTTGCCACTCTATATGTTACCTATAAACTTAAACTTGAAAACGGATAAGACATTGATGTATTTCTGATTTGACTTTATGAATACACGAGTTATCTTCACACTATATCAGGTAGTTTTCGAGATACATCTTTAACTATTATTAGCTTAACATGCGTCCAAAGCAGGGATCTACGAAAATGGTCGATTTTACTATCGATCACTTGAGTGATGCAACAGCATCGGCTTTTAAAAAAAAACTCTGTAAGAGAACACTTGTTTACCTGGTCTAGTATAGAACTAAAGTTCAGGTTCCTCAGCAGCACAGGTAGGATCTGCTTGGTGGTGGCATCAGGAAGACCACAGAACTGGTCCACTACAGCCGCGTATACGTCGTCAGCGTTCACCACGTCCAGGTTGGAAGGCTTCAGGATCTTCGACATTGCGTCTATTTGGCACGCGTAATCTGATATGCGGACGTTGTCTTGTTTTGGTGAGAAAAGCTGTAATTAAGAATTAATATTAGTGAAGAAACCATAAGAACGTACCGTTGCAGCAAAGAGCATTCTATACTTAGTGATGGATAAAATAAAATAAATAAAAAAATAAATATTCCTCACACATTCACACAACATCATCTAGTCCCAAACTAAGCAGAGCTTGTACTATGGGTACTAGACAACGGATAAACATACTTAAATACTTTTCTTGTTAGAAATGACCTATCAATACCAAGGTTTTACTTGTTTTGTTTTTGTGGAGATCGACACTTATGGGCTAAAATTGTTCAGTGACAACATGTGTCATGACCCCCCTCCCTTCCACGATGGACTGACGACTTAGTAAGGACGGCGGAAAGCCGATGGTTTAGGGAGGCACAGGACCGTGCAAGGTGGCAATATTTAAAGGAGACTTATGTCCATTAGTGGGCGTCCATTGGCTGAAATGATGATGATATTGCAATACATACCGGTTTAAGATGAATGTATCCAGCCTGTATCCGAGGCGCAGCGATGGACCAGAAGTTCGTATTGTTGATGCCGAGCGCCAACAAGCCTGACTCTATGTTGTCGGGGTCCAGGAACATACGCTTCACTTCAACTGTGGATATAAAAGTTTCATTAAATTATTAAATTAGTAACGCTTGCATCATCATAACAGCCCAATAATGTCCTACTGCAGGGACGGGCCTCCTCCAGTGACAGAGGGATACTTGGCTTACTAATACCACGCTGGCCAAACGGATTGGTATTACTCATACTCTTACACTTACGATTCGGTTGGTCAATTATACTGTGCATCTTGCGACCGAATCTTCAAAACTAAATTCAGCTTCGCCAGCCATATTAAAGCCCACCAGCGTAATTTATAGGAGTCGCCGTCACCGGATACGGTGTGGACGACATGATGATGATGATGATCTTACTCCGTCACCACATGGAGAACTCTTGCATGTTTCGCTGCAACGGCAGGCATCTCCTTTCAGAAAAAACATGTATCTGCGAATTTTTCCCATCGGCGGTTTCGATAGTTTAATCTCTGATTCGTCAGCTGTTTTTTCTTCAACAGTCGCTATTCGGGAACCTTTGCGTCTAGACGTCAGTTTTGTTACTATGCCCACTAGCATTTCAAACAACAATCTTAATCATTTCCTGATGCTCGGATCATTTCATTACTACGTCCATATTGCAGAGGTTGCTACCCTAATCTAAACAAGATACAAGGGGCTATTTGAACTGTACTTACTCTTAAGACTGACTTCTTCTAGAATGTAGGTTTTAAGTTGTCGCATGACTCCTAGTCCTTCAGATAACGCACCGAGGTCATGGTTCAGAGGTGTATTGTGTAATACTGGTTGGAGTTCCGCGATTAGACCCTGCAAGCTGTTGAAAATAAAAGGTTTGGTGAAGTTTACTTTAAAAGTATAACACTCAGTGTAGTTGTAGTTGCATAAATTATCTTATCTTATCTTACCTATACACAATGCTGTCTATAATGTCATCATTGAGCAGCAGAATCCCTGCATCCAACATGGCGTCAATCTTCCCCGCCATCAGAGCTGGCAGGTCTACCTTACTGGCGACTCCTAACACCCTCGCGCCGTGAGACACTATGCCTTCGATGTGCTCGATAATGTTGGATATGAAGCCAAAACGCCAGAATTCTTCGAGCTGGTATTGCGGTAGCTGAAACATAATTTCATTAAGATGAGTCATAGTCAGAGATTACGTTATTTGAGTGTACATGTGTGTCAATTTGCATTTCAGGATAGTACTTGTATATTACGATTATCAAGAGATCAAGAGGCAATTGTAGAAACATTAACAATCTGCCAGTAAAAGTCCAATAAAAAAATATGAGATTTTTATGGTTTTTTGTTTTTTTCTGCCAAATCCCAAATATTTTTCCAAAAATAAATTAGTAATTTAAGGCGTCTCAAATTTTGCTATAAACCAGTGATGGTCCCATTTAAATCAGTCCACCCATTTCGGAAATGACTCGAAAGAAACAGACATACAGGCAAACATTTTTTAAATGTTTATTTTTGCTATTTTGTAAAAATCTGTGAATTTGATGTTACAAATATAGATGAATTAAGAATATTTAAATAAGTTTATACACTTACAGCTTTGTCCACCGAACTCAAATTAATATAACTAATGATAGTATTTGCTAATCGACTGCAGTTTGTTTTCGTACAGATGATATTCCAATCTCTATCAGGCAGAACGATACTGTCCAGGGACCCATTCTTTAAGTTATGAACCTGAAAATTGTTTAATTAATTTAATATTTTGCAGATACTCACACAGCGCCATCTAATATAAACCAGAGAGATAGAGAGAAATCAACAGGGAACAACTGGTACCATAAAATTGTTAAAAATTCGGTTATGTTAACTTTTAGTTGTCAAATTGTCTTACCTATTGTGTGACAATTTGACAACTAAAAGTTAACTTATCCGAATTTTTAACGATTTTAAGGTACGAGAATTGACATTTAGGCTAAAATATGAAATTAGAGTTGACCCATCCCTGCAATAGGATGTATAACCGCTGCTACGAAATATAAAGTAAAGTTACCTTTCCTAAAGAGATATCGCCATCCAAAATCGCATGAACTAAATCATGTTCAATGATTTTGTTTAATTCAGTGTGTAGCTTATCATAGTCACTTAGATAATTCTTCAAAGGCTTTACGATTTCAAGATTGTGAGCTATTTCTTTTGATAACTCTATCAAATATGGTATATCTTTAATGCCATCTATTTCGTGTAAGTGTGGTAGTTCAGCTCTTAGGAGTTTGCCTGTATGCGTCAATACTAGAGCGAATCTGAAATAAAAAATAATAATAATAAATAAATAATCCTCACACATTCACACATCGCCACCTAGTCCCAGACTAAGCAAAGCTTGTACTATGGGTACTAGACAACGGAAAACATACCTAAATACTTTTTAAAAATAAACTACCTCGGTGACGTGGATAAAAGCACGCAGGATAGTTGTTTGTACAATCCGTAAATTATTTTCATAATTATTTCTTTCTGGTTTTTTATGTCCATTAAATTGACGTTTGTAAGATCCGTCACGCTCAAGCGAGACTGTTTAAATAATGTAACAAGAAGGAGTACAAGGTAGGTACGCTTTATTAAATTTTAATTAAAGACTCTAATTAAGAAGAACGAAACCAGTATGGCCACAATGGTATATACCACACATAGGTCTCTTTATACATTAAAAAGGCTTTAATTTTTACGTCAGAGCCATTGATTTACAAAAAACCCAAGATGCAAACAAAACTAACAGCCAAAAGTGTCACCAAATTATACACACGCAATAAATACGTATAGTAACATCGTAAACATATTTTTTATCAAATTCAATCTTACACGCATGACATAAAGTTGTATTTAAAAAGTAATGCACAAAAAGCAATAAAATTTAATGATTGACGTTTGCCGGTAGAACAGACGACGATACTCTTTTAAAAAAAGCGCACAATTTGAAATTGTGAGCCTATTTGTTGCGGACAGTTTTGGGAAGTGGAGTGTGTATCTTTGGTTTTTTGTAAATCAATGGTCAGAGCGTTTCAATTCAATGGTTAAGAAAAAATAAATGTAGTAAAATACTTACAAAGTAACATTTCCCAGTTCATTCCTCGAAATATTCTTGGCGAGACACTCTGTGAGCTTGGTCGAGTTAGCGGATATGTCTTCTAGTAGGTATAGTCGCACGTGACCCAGGAACTCACCCATTGACTTGTTCATCTCATACTTCGTGTAGTTACGCGTTGAAATTAGCTAAAGGGAAGAAAAAAATATTAAGTAGAGCTTTAAAAGGAGATGTACTAAACTGCCTCGGCGGAAAAGTCGTGGTGTAAGCGTCTGTCGAGGTCTTGGTTTCAAATCCCACGCAGGACAAATCTTTGTGCGATTTACAAACTACTGTCCCGAGATCGACTGTTCTCTGTGTCTGTTAAAATAAAAGTCCCCGCTGCACAGTAAAACTATAGTGCGGAAGGTGTCTTATTAAAAATAAGCAAAAAATATTTACGCAACTTGTGAAAAAAGTCCCTTTTCCAGAAACCAATATTCGGAATGCAAAGTGCCATCATTTATTTTTTAATCGTAGAAATATACCCATCGAACACCCAATGCCCGGATAAAATAGTGTGCCTTGGGTTTGCAATATCACCCTGCATTCTAAAACCCAAAGACCCTGCTTCATGTAGTCTGTCTGCTTTAAGTGATACCACAAATAAATTAAATTCAAGACCTTTTACATGAAAACGTCCCGTTTGCGACTGACGAAGGTAAATTGGTTTGCCCATTATTGCTTATTGCAATTCCTATAATTTTGTATTTTTTGTGGCTTGGTCAATAAATATTTTCTATTCTATTCTATTCTATTGCTTCGTTTAGTGTCATACATTTCAAAAATTATAAACTTCACCTCTCTGATAGTCATGTCCCAATGGAAGTCGTTCTTCAACGTGTGGTGAACATCCTCCAAGGTAATAGTTCGCAAGTGACACAGCAGGTTGTCGTACTCTTGCTTCTTGAAGAGTTGAAGATTTAACTGCTTTAGCCATGTCGTCAATTGAGAGCATATCGTACACTGGCTGAAATTGAAGATAACTTTTTAGCAAAATCTTAAGATTTTGTGCTGTTATTTGTAGCTAATTGTGATGACCGGTGTTACTTCTGCCGAAAAGTAAATCAAATAGAAAGTATGCCCCGTTAATCTCTCGTTTACGTTTTATATAATAGTTAAAATGTTTTCCTTTTGTAATTCCTAATCCTCCTGTTTTTCTTATTCACGAAGTGAGTTCAATGTTGAGAGTGTCCCGATATTGCGGGTATTATGGTACGCTGTACACTCAAAATTAGAGATATACTTTTATGTTAAGTTTACTAACCTGCTATTTATAAACAAAGTCCCAGCATCAACACCATTGCTCATCACCGCAAACGCTAACTTTGTCAACGACTGCTTCGACAACAGTTCTAGAGATGTTTTTCTCAGATGTTGTAACTGTTCGTCTGTCACCCAAGATGGCGGGATGGGAGTTTTTGGTCCATCCTTTATAAGATGTAGACGAGACTCTATTTGAGATATGTCGTTTTTTAGAGCTGCATAGTCTACCTCTCTTGGTAGTCTTAGGGAGGATTCGTAACCCTGTAAAGTATTGATGTATTAGTTAAATACTTATTATAAAATTCATAAAGTTTAAGTTTGGTTCATATACTTAGCTGAACAGTCACAATTGATGAGGATACAGACATTATCACTCAAGTGTTCAGTGACTAAGTAAGGCAATGTTCTCGGTACTCCATACCATCATATAGAAAAGAAAAACTTGGAAAATACTATCTTTCAACTTCTCGTATCTAGAGGAGACCAGTCTCTGAAGTATGACAATAATAGGTTGTAGTGAAACTTACTTGTGAGGCGAACAGTAACGGCGGTAGTTCCCTAAACAGTTCATTCTTCTCCGTGCTACAGATCTCTGTCTTGAGATATGAGAACAATCCAGTGGCGTCAGGCATGTAGTCTGATAGTGTTATATTCGGTTGGCATATCGATGACGTGTCGTTCAAGTTTACGTCTCGGAGGAAACGGATTAACTGTAAAAGGAAAAAGAAGTTATAGAAAGAAATAAAGCTTTTTTCTGTGTACTATTAGTCCAAACTATTAGTACACACAGTATACAAAAAAAGGCTATGCATTACCCTACAGTAACTAAAATAACTACGCTGTAGATTAAATCATGTTACAGCAGCGTTTGTCACGTTTTAAACCAAAGTGTCTGGCCCTTGTGATCTTGTAGTCATGTTTCATAATTTTGGTTCAATTCGTCAGGCTTAATAGAATTTGACATATAGAGACTTGCTTAAGCTTGGAAAATAACAAAACAAAGATATATAAAGATGCAAGTATAGCAAACGAAGTAGCAAACGAATGTATGTATTTAAATATTAAAATTAAATATCAGAGAACCATACTTACATGTATCTGATCAAAATTAGTAAGCAGATCAGTTGCAACATCAAAACTTTTCTCCACGTGGTTGAAGAACTTGGACGCATATGGTCCGTTGTAGACTGCCCTTAAATTTGCCCACCAGTCCTCACCAGCGAGGAAACTCAATAAGACATCATAGCTCTGAAGATTTGAGTGGAGGTACTTCAAATATATTGGTAAACTTAAGTCGTATGAGTGCTTTATTGATGTCTTGAGGGCAGACAGAATTTGTTTTCTGAAAAATAGACTTTACTGTTATTTGGTTAGATTGATTTCGTTTGCACGTTTATTTTGATGTTTAAAATTAGTTATATTACGGTTATATTTATTAACTTACGAACTTATTACTTAAGAAAGAAATTATGAGTATTGTTTAGAAATAAAATAGGTGTAGGTTGAATGACTTACCTATCGTTAAGAAAGTCAAACACATCATCAGTCTCGCCATCTCTATTCAAAGCGTTCAACAAATTTACCAAGCTTTGTCTAGCGTCATCTATATCTTCATTCACATTATTTTGAACAACTTCATAGATTATTTCATATTTCTTGCTGCAAACTTGGCTTAAAACTTTAGTATCACTTATCAAAATAGTCTTTATAATATTTGATTGTAAATCATTACAAATTTTGTTAAAGCCGTCAACTAGAGTGTTACTTTCATTAAGGACCATATCAGTTAATATATCAAAATGTATGCTTATAGCATCAACAGATCTTTTCTTAAATAAGTATTTAATTGTCGCTAAATCAGCTTCTAAAGTTTTAGTTTCTTCATCACTGCCTTGGAATATTTGATTGACTTCTATAGTATTTATGTTTTCTTGTAGTTTATTAACGATAGTTACTATTCTTGTTAAGTAAATGTTCGCTGCGAACTGTTTGAAATTGATTTCATTAAATAGTCTAAAGTTAGGGTCTTCTGTATTCAGTTTATATGTTAGTACTGAGTCGACTATTTTCTTCAGTTTTCCTTCAATACTGTTCATCTTAATGTCTTCTTCGGTTAGAATGGTTTGGTTCTTTTTAGACAATTCTGTGATGAAATCAGCTAGTTCTGCGGCTTTTGTGTATGCGTTTTCGAAACTACTTGTTATATTTTCAACTTTGAGCTTATAGAAGTAATATTGCTGTAAGAAATATTAAGGTTTACGATTACTAATTATTTTAATATTTCCTACTAATTCCTACATGGTTAGGTAATACTTACTGGCTTAGCAATAATATCCAGCAATACATTCTCCCCTCTCGGGAAGGACAGCCAGTGCAGTAGTGAGGGACAGACGTATGGTTGAACTTTCTCGATGATTGCCGCGTCTATGACGCTGCCTGGAGGTGGCACTAGAGCTGATACAACCGCTTCACAGTCCCAGAAGTGTGACATAGATGCGCGACGAATCTATCAAATAATAAAGAATTAAATTAATTTGAAGATTGTCTGTAAAAAATCATCGGGCTTACAAATCAACATAGATCATATTCTCTGTCATTGACTACTTTTTGCACTGTGTAGCAAGTATATGAAGTATTTAGCCTTTTGAAATAATAAGAAACACTAGAACTGAACACTTTTTATTCTCTATTAGTTATAGCATTCTTCGAAAGTGACGATAACATTCACGAGTAATATTTTGACATCAAAGTAATTAGGTAATCAGCAACAATGATTAACTTAAAGTAGTATATTAATTTTCATGTAAAAACTAACCTGACTCATAAATCCATAGTCCCAGTACGAGTTGAGCAATACTCCGACGAACTCTGGCATCTTGTCATACAACATGTATAGACCTGTCCCACGCGTGAAGCCCACTAGTTGGAGAAAATTTGAGTTGGGCTCTGAAAACATGATGAAACAATTCAAGATAAGAGAACATTGAAGAATAAAAACAATCAATGTAAGCGTCTTGCTTCCGATACTGATTGGGTTAATAGGATCGATTCGTACGCAGTTGGTCTTGTTTGTAAAAAAGAGAAAAATAAGACACGATTTTTTTGCAGCACGAAAAACACAAGTTCGATGTCTTAAAAGTCATCTTCAGGGTAATAGCGCAAGATGTACACATCTCTACGGAATGCCAATAGATGAGAGGAGCATAGGATCGAGCGGGTGGATACATTTAAAGTAGAAGACACCCATGTTCAACATTGGACCTAATTTGGTAACCTTTAAACTACTAACTAACTATAGATTATCAAGGACTGTTAATACATCCACGGTAGTAACAGCATATCATGCAAATGCAGAATCATTACTGCGATATGGTATCATTTTTTGGGGCAATTCAACTGACTGGGAACTTGTATTTAGGGCGCAAAAACAATGTGTTAGAGCAATTTATAGACTGAAAAGTACAGACAGCTGCAAACCAGTTTTTAAAAGCCTAAATTTACTAAGTCTACCATGTCTATATATACTGGAGACTGCTGTATTTGTCAAAAAGAATATACACCTGTTTAATAATCTACACAGCAGCCGACATCAGCATAAAATAAAAATTATAACAAATAAGACATCTTATTTAAATAAAAGTATACTATGTATGGCATCCAAAGTCTATAACAGACTACCAGCCGAGTTATGTAAATTAGATAATGTAAATGAATTTAAAAGCAAACTGAAAATAAAATTACTTGAAAAAACATACTATAGTGTAAAAGACTACTTAGAGGATAGATATTTTTAGATAGGTAAACAGCATGCATTTGACGAAAATTTTAAGAATTGTATTAGAAACTAATAATTTAATTTATTTTAAATGTAACTAGAAATTTAAATAATGAACCTGTAATAATATAATTTTTGCATGCCTAAAGGTGGAATATGGAGAAACCTAATAATCTGTTGTAAGACCATAATTATTGTACCTATATTCGCAAATAAATGATGATTGATTGATTGATTGATTGAGATTTCTTATTTCTTAATATAAGTACTTAAGCTGTAAGCTTTTAGTAAAAATGTCACTCACCATTAGATTCCTTAAAATACGTCAACAGATCACCGGCGATATTCTCTAGTGTAATAGAGAAGGATCCGAACAAATACTTCCAAGCGGTTCTTCCTAGCTGACTGCATTCTTCATCTATGTACTCTTGACTGCACTTGACAAAACTCTCCCAAAGGAAACTGGTTGATACGTCAGCAGCAGATAGAGATGTATTAACAGCATTCAGTGCTGTATCTATCTTGTTGAACATTTTTCTGAAAATAAAGTTTGTAAGTCACTTTTCTATACCTTGTAAGGTCCACAGAAAACTTCATAGTCCAATTTTGAAGTCAATCTTAGATGGTATCTCAGAAATTGTCTCGCACTAAAAAGTTCGAGTTTTTTTTCTTATGCCTAATCATAAAGTTGTGGAACAAAATTTATGACACATTCATGTGTTTCTTTCATCCTATGATATCGTCAAAAGTAGTGTCAAAAACCATTTGGCCTGACCAGAAAGGTGATGGCAACGAAGAGAACTAATTCTTGACCACCCCTTGCCTTCATTCCTGGACTGTATTGCGCTTTCAACATGTTGCAATACGCTCATATTCAGATTTACATCGAGTTGCAAACATTTCATTATTTATTTAAACTTAAAAACCAACTTACTCCAATGTGTGTGCATGGGAGATGTGTGTGTATAAGAGGGTGTGCGTGTATGGAGTGTGTGTACGGTGGATTTATAATATAAGTATGATATTGCTATGTTGTATAATATGCTTACCTCAAAATAGTTTGTCTGTCCGTAGTATTAAGTGTATTGACAGCATATTTCCACGCCTCCTTCACTCCTAAATGACCGTCAGTACTATCATGGGTGACAAACTCTAATGTATCCTTTACTAAGGAGACATCGTTGATCAGCATGTCCAGAGATGATGAGAACTTTAAGTATAGGTGTGCAGGGTAGTCGGTTCTGTTCCATGTTGATGCTTTCGTTGACTGTAATAGTAAAAATGTAAAGTTGAATAAGGTATGAGCAACGATTGCAGTTTTTATGTTACTCTTTGTCCATAATACTAGGGTCTACTGAAGACCCGGTTTTTTGGAAGGCATACATCGGGCCGAAGCCAAGACGTAGAGGCCCTTTAAGAGATTTTAAATCTTGTGATGGATAGATAAATCTTCTAACTTTAATTAAATATTGAGGCATACCCGGTCGGGGACGCTTTTACAGACACCCATAAAATAAAAATCAACCATATTCCGGACAACCACTTGTGGATAGCGCAAACTCCATGAGAGCTGTTATTTCTATTTTATTTCTTTTGCAATTCAAACATGATCCTCCCTTACTCATAAACGCCGCTTAAATTTAACCACTGTTTAGCGAGATTTTTATTGGGAAAACCAACCTTATACCAAACAAAATCGTATGAAATTAAGGTAATCAATTGACTATTTAGGAGGCGTTTATGAGTAAGGGCGTATAATTATGATCAGTAAAAACTTTATAATTATAAATACTCACCAGCTTTAAGACATTTTTAGCAGTGAGATATTCAACCCATTCCTTTTGGAAGTCCATGTTCATACAGAAGATAGTTTCCAAACTCTGAACTGCTTCTTTGGAGGTTGGTGATAGAGCTAGCAGTTCTGATAAGCTGCTGGTGGAACATGGCCACGGGGGGTTGGCGTTAAGTAGAGATATTATAGTTTGTATCTGAAACAAAGAAATTATTCATTTTTACAGTAACTAACTTTTTACTGTATTTATGTAAGTTGGTGTGCAATAAAGTATTATCTATCTATCTATCTAAAGTACAGTTCGCGTAATCTTAGAGTTAAGTCTGAAGTTAGAGAAGTTCGCGCATGCACAGAACCAAACAAAATACTCGCTCTCCGACATTTAGTTCTAAAAACGATATCTGCGCAGTCATTAGCAATAACTTTAAGCCGGCCATCTTAGATTGCGCTTAATCTAAGAGATAATTCCAAGCTGTCGGCAGGTGTTGTGGTTAAAAGTAGACTTTTGCAGACATGAATTAATGCAATGAATGAAATGCACAAAGCACACCTGGGCTCAGGACAATATTTGTGGATCACACAAATAATTACCTTGCGTGGGATTCGAAACCGCGACCTCGATCACAGCTGCCATATACACGAACTCTTTGCTACTAAGGCAGTTTGGGTATATAAAGTATTTACAAACATTCTCTTAGTTGTATCTTACGACACCTAGAGAAGGGGAAGTGAGACCATTTATTTTTCCCCTATCATCACTCGAAGAATTCCGTGTGGTGACGGAGTAAGAATACAATATGTCACCAACCCATCTCATCCCATAGGTGTCGTAGAAACCGACTAGGGGACTATCCGTAAATATTACCTTTACATAGAAAGAAGGAAAACTTGAAATTAAACCCTATACCAATCCGTCTGGCCAGCGTGGTATTAGTAGGCCAAGTTTTCCTCGGTCACGGGAGAAGGCCCGTCCTTGCAGTGGGACATTAATGGGCTGTTATGAATGTGTTGTACTTACATCAGTATCGTCTTTCATGATAATATCAACGCTATCGACAGTCAGTTGTGGTATATTTGGTATGATATTACTAAAAGCAGCTACAGTGGTCGGAGGTAGATCAACGGTATAAGTCGTGTTGGTGAACAGTGCTGGGAAATAATAATAATTTGTTTGTTAGTACAGGAACAGATCTAGCTATACAGTTTCATTTGAAAATGTGTCTTATTACAAGGAGGTATGGTTGAGAAGGCTTTGAAGTTTGCTGTGGTTTGATTGGTTATGAAAATGTCAAATTTAACATAACGTTAAACTAATCAATTACGAGAATTACCCATAAAATTGTTGTGTTTCTGTGTTTGACTTATCATTTGCCTTAATTTTTTCTAACAATTTTTTTTCTTTTTGTTTATCTAAATATTTTTTCTTGCTAAATTCAGTAGCGGCATTATACATTAATATGTTGTTACTATAATACGTGTGCCTATCCTCAATCATCATCTAAGTTTTAATATGTACGACCATTATCCTAAATAACTTACCCGCGAAAAGTTGTACAAATTGATCAAAAACACTGATAGGCCCTTCAGATATCGTAATGGCCTGTTTGATCTTCAACCAGTAGTCGTTCTGAATACCGAAGATGTCGTGGTCCAGGAGATCCAACAAACGGAGAGCCAGTTTCAAGCTAGAAAATAATTCGTTACTATTAATTTATGGATATATGGATCTCCGTGTGGTGACCAAGTAATAATACAATATGTCACTACCCCATCTCATCCCATGGGTGTCGTACAAACCGACTAAGGGACTATTCGTTAATGTTATCTTTACGAAATAAAAAAAGGAATAGACTCGGTACTTTGTGTCACTGCCCTAAAATATTTAACACTGATGTTTAAATATAAAATACCATTATGAACTGTATGAAAAGAGTAAAGAAAGGAAAGGGTATGTATGCATGAAGTCCAATTCTTTAGTCGGACATGGTACGCATCCGCTAGTCTTCACAACAACACCAAGCCTGATCTTGGTTTTGACTTGATGTAAGAATCAAATATTCCAGTTCCAATTAGACGCGAGTAAGGAAAATGAGAAACAGTACAATATATAATCATCATCATCATAACAGCCCAATTCAGCCCATTAATGTCCCACTGCAGAGACGGACCTCCTCTCGTGACGGAGGGACTACGACTTGACCTACTAATACCACGCTGGCCAGGCGGATTAGTATAAGGTTTAATTTAAAGTTTTCCTTCTTTCCATGTAAAGGTTATTTTCACAGAAACCCTTCGTCGGTTTCTACGACACTCTGATAGGGTGGTGACATATTGTATTCCTACTCCGTCACCACACAGATAATACATGATGTCGATATAATTTTACCTCAAATGCAAACTCCTTTCCATATTCTTGACTCCAAACCAGTATTCCTTGGCTTCATTGAACAGTCCATCCAGTTCTTGACTCATACTAGTGTTCATACCGTACCGAGTGAAGTCAAATATGTATGGATAGTTCTCGCTTAGCTGTTTGTATAGATACTTTACGTTGTTAATCAGTTTGTTCCAGTTTAAGTTCATTATTGGGTGGGCAGGTGTTGTCGTGATCTTGTGAATCTGGAAATTTAAAAACTTTTGTTAATTTATATGTAGGCCAATTGCAGCGAGTAGCAATCGATGATTTATAAACGACTAACTGATGCCCGCGTCATCGCCCGCTTTGTATAGGTAATTTAAATGTTATTCTACACCCTAAACTACCTATATTCCAAATTTCATCAAAATCCATTCAGTAGTTTTTACGTTAAAGAGTAACAAACACCCATCCATCCTTCCACACAGCTTACAAACTTTCGCATTTATATATTAGTGGGATATCGCTTATTATTAAGCAACGTGTCGGCGAGTTCATTCGATATATGGGTAAACGCTCAGTGGTATTTTATCTAAGCGCGTAAAAAGTCAGCCACTGCTATCGTAATAGTGACACAGTTGTTAAGTCACATCAAAGGCCAAAGTGCAGCTCTGAACATCTCTCGACACCACACTACATAGTTAGGGACTAACCACACGACAAAAGCAAGAAAATGATCAAATAAAAAGACATAATTATAATGTATTATCATAACAGCCCATTAATGTCCCACTGCAGGGATGGGCCTCCTCCCGTGACGGAGGAATACTTGGCCTACTAATAACACGCTGGCCAGACGGATTGGTATAGGGTTTAATTTCAAGTTTAACTTTTTTTTTATTTCGTAAAGATAATATTTACGGATAGTCCCTTAGTCGGTTTTTACGACACCCATGGGATGAGATGGGGTAGTGACATATTGTATTCTTCCTCCGTCCCCAAACGGAGAATATATGTATTACTGTTTTTAAAATGATAGCACTACTTACTGCTTTTGAAATTGCTGAGTCAGCTTGCAATGCATTCTCAATGGCGACAGTAGCATTGCAGAGAGCTTTCACCAACATACGTGCTTGAGTGACATCTGTCGGCAGTTCCAGGTACTGAGCTGCGTTCTCTACGCTCATGCACATTATATCTTGTCCTGGAGTCGATAAGGAGTTGTACGTCTAAAAATAAGGAGAAAAGTATATTGAGTGGGACATTAATGGGACTTTTATGATTATGGAGAAAATTAGATTGCTAGAAATGATCAGGCCACTCAAAAGGCAATTGAAAAGCCTTGCTTAGGCTTCCCCTGCAAGAATTTAGGAATGAAAATATCCTCAAGAGAAATAGCAGAGCACTAAGTATTTGATTTACTGGGTTGTGACACGGACACGAAGATTGTGAAATGGTCACTGCGGGTGATGCAGATTAGTTTAACCCACTTATACTAAATGGTACATAATGGGAAAGCGATTAAAAAGCTTAGGACTGCATAAAATGTAACTGTGTAAAGGGGCCTTCAGATAATAAGAAAGTGTAAATGAGATAAATCAAACTCACCTTCTTTTCATTCAAAGCCGTCATCATCAAAGTTTTTAAAATGTAATAATAATTAACTTTGAGCTGTTCGCTGACAATAGATGGCGTTAGGTCGAGTTGTGTGTTGATGCCGCTTGTTAATATAATCACGTCTTCAAGGAACGGCGATAGTTTGAAGTCTAGTATCGTGTTCTGCTGAACTATCTCTTTAGCTATAGCTCCATGTACTACTATACTGAAATGTAAAATTTCTAATTAATATTTTGTTTGGTTGGAATAAGCTGCTGATAGTTTAAGGTAATAATATTTATAAACTGCTGTATTAGGTAAATATATCCTGTAAAGGTAGTGTATATTATGAAAATAAATAAATAAATAACGGTCAATAAGAGCGGAAAAAAGCCAAGTCAGACCAGATTCGCTCTGCCTTAAACACAAGAACCGGCACCGGTAACTATTTAAGGATCGGAAGAATGGAGAAGCCGACACGTGTGCTGCCAGCCATTACACCAGGAAAGTTGTAGTGCATTCTTTGTTTTTCCTACCTTCCCAAATCCCTTTCCTGAGCCGCACCTTTACGTTCTTCTGACCAAGACCGTCTCATCATTGTTGATGAGCGTCACATGTGATCTTCGAGGCTAAATCTCTATTTCGTTTTATGCCTTCGGAGCATCACCAAATTTTTTGGTTGGGTTGAGACATTTATGCTTCTTCCAAATACTTTGTGTGGCCCTGTGCCTACCTCATCCATCAGCTTCCCGCCGTCCTAACTAGGTCGTCTGTCCACGGTGTGAGTGGAAAATGGTATGCCCGTAAGTTAATTTTTCAATACTTACAGTATTTGTTTCCCCAGGTAAGTTTTCTTTTCAAGCATCTTTATGAACTCTGAGTTTGTCTTATCAAAAACTTGACTCCAGTCAGAGCTTGTCTTTACTTCTTTCGTCATCCTCATAAGAGCATTAGTAAAGTTCTTGAGTATATCAAAGTCTTGATCTATTGTGTATAACTGTCCGGATGTGTCTTTGCCGAGAGTTTCTTGTATTAATAGAGATGCCATGTGGTTGATCTGATAAAAAATAAATAAATAATATATTATCATGTAAGTTAATAATATCCGAGCCCTTGACTCGTTGTTCAAGTGCATAGTTTGGATTTTAAAAGTTTGCTTTGTTAAAAGTTAAACTCGATCGTCAGGCATACACTTTCGAATCAGTTATTTACATAACAAATACAGATTTTTTATCTAAGAACATTTCTACTTACGTTATTTCTAACTTCAAAAACACCAAATGCATCGATCAAATCCGTAACGTAACTGTTCCAAGAGTCGGTACAAAATTGTTTCTTTAAAGTTTCCGCTTCAGATTCTGATACATTAAAAAATGTTTGAAGGTGTTTATTATCGCAGAACATTTTATCTGGAGAATTGATTTTCGATGTCAGGATCTAAAAATAAAACAGAATTAAAACATTTTCACAAGTTTAGCAAGGATATAAATAAACACTTATTATGATGCAGAACAGGTATTTCAAATTTAGGAAATTAAAGCTAAGTAAACTTCTTTGCCCGTTAATAGTAAATAGACCAAAATGGGATAAAATTATGATAATAGTTCGACCTATTTTTATTTACAATACAAGTTTGTAAATAAAAAAATTGCAACTATACACATTTTCAAGTTTTTTAAGCTTTCTCAAATAAAATATCGGATTTTTATTTACTTAACTCGAAATAAAATATTGATGTCAATGTTTTAGCTATTACCATATGCCATTAGACTAATTCTTAAACGTTATATTAAGTAACTGTTAATTTACTGTATTAATTATTCAGCACTTACCTGGGTCCGTTCAGCATCAGATAATGCGTCAAAAGCCTTAGAAAAAACTTCGTTGTTTAACTCCCGCAACACTTTGATAGCTTCGGGGTGCCTCAGGGTAACATTATAGGTCAACTCTTCGATATGCATGTTTATATCTATTACTTTGTTTGCACTCTCTATAAGTTTTGCTAGTAGAGTTGAATAAAATAATACGTCGTGTTTTGTATTTGTTGACAAAAATTTTGTTATAAAAGTTGTTATTTTTGCTAAACTGAAAAAAAAGGGATTAATTTTGCTAAGTTTTCTTTCTTTTAAGTCTTTTAAGTCAGCAAGGGATAATATGGTGACGTCATTTACTTTGAATTTTTTAGGAAAATCTAGTTTAATGTAGATTATTTTTCTTTTAACATGAATAAATATGTTGCCAATATTATTAGTATTATTCTTTCTAAAATCTAAAACAACTTACGCATTAAAAGCCTCTAACGAAGTATCTTTATCAACTGTTTCTTCCAAAACATCAGTAGCTTGATGTAGTACATTAGATATATCTTGAAGACCAGTTTTAAAGTCTCCTTTACCGAGATTAGAACTAAATTTACTTAAAGCTTTACTTTCTCTTAGTTTCCTAAACAGTTTGTCTGTGTATTGTAGTCCGATCACGGTGGCGTCTGCGATGTCTTGTATTATGCCGTAAGATTGTGTGTCTCCAAATATTGGTTTGAATTGATTTATTAACTTTGGTATTCTGAAATATAAACAGGCAAATGTAAAATTAATATTTCCTTGTATGGTCAATTGAAGTAACGTATCCCTAATGTTAAGTTACTCGTTTTATCCAAAGTCAATACTTACCTACTGGAATAGCATTAAGGCGTCCAATTTAAAATGTTTCTTTTCGGAAATATTTTAAGCTTTCGCAAAACGAAAACATAATGAGAATATAATATATTTTATACGATTTATTGGCGAGACCTATAAGTTGCTTGTCCAATAGTCGTTTACCAATTACAGGGCAAGAAACAGTTTTATCACAAGCCACAGTACCTCTTCACCTAAGCATTAACAAAAGGACAGTACTGCTTGAAGGTAAACAAAACGAGCACAGCGGTGGTGCTAATCCTCTTGCTAAAACTACTATCAGAGAAATCGTCGCTGTACTGCATCTAAGGATTATCATCTATTCCAGTCATTAGACGAAGTAATTCAATAAGCGTATTATGCATTACAACACAATAATATAAATTAGACATCATCATAACAGCCCATTAATGTCCCACTGCAGGGACGCGCCTCCTCCCGAGACGGAGGGATACTTGGCCTACTAATACCACGCTGGCCAGACGGATATAGGGTTTAATTTCAGGGTTTTCTTCTTTTTATTACGTAAAGATAATATTCACGGATAGCCCCTTTGTTCGGTTTTTACGACACCCGTGGGATGAGATGGGGTGGTGACACACTATATTCTTACTCCGTCAGCACACGGAGGAAATTAGACATGATACTTACAAATCTAGCTGTATGTAAGTAAAGTCGACTTGCTTCCCTTTGAAGATGGAGACAAGTTCTGGAGGTAGAAAGTTCTCGACGTTCACAATACGGACCACTGCTGTTAACATATTGCCTATTGTAGTCAGTCTGTCGTCACCTGATATTTTCCGGTACATATCACCTAACTGGAAAGATATTACTTATATTAATTTAATGAATGTATGTGTAGTTCCTTTGAACTATAATAACATTTAACATACTTACCTATTAAATTATGCTTACCTGACTTGTCAAAAATAAATTAAAAAACACATAAAAAGTTAAAGTTTACTTGTAGTCATTGTAGATGGCGCTGTCTAGTGAATGGTGTATATAAGTTTTTTGCTGATTAATGAACATTATTATAAAGTAATATCAGAAATCATAGGCGATTAGGAAATTTAGCCAGAAAAACACAAAGTCGAACGCAGCGGCACGTCACACGTCTCAATTTTTTTCTTTGCTTTTTAGTTTATTTTCATTTTGAACTTTAGCTAATTTTAGAAAAATAATAAAATAAAATAATTGTTACCATTTTCAAATATTTGCTGTAGTCTACTTCGAAGAGGAGATCAATCAACATCTTCTGCAATTCCTCGTTAGACTTATCACACAACTTGTTGACCAACATGTTCAAGTGCTCACTGTTCACAATAAGTAATGTTTGAGATAGTGACTCTGCGTTGCATCGGTTTAGAGAGCCTTTCATTAACTGGAACATACAAATATTTATTTATTAATCTTAAACTATCGCTTTGCATTATTATAAATCAGTCAGCTTCAGAACGGCCATTGTAGGTAATCTGGCCCGAAACGTCAAGCAAAATAAAGGTAAAAGCTTGCCACGTAAATTTCCCGTTTACACATAATCTAGCTCTTAATTACTCGCATGGGGTATATATTGCCCCACCACGATTTTGAAGCGTTTTAATTCCGCCATTTTCAAAAATCCCAGCTTAAGTAGTAGCTACCTAACTATCTCCCCGCGCCCTGATTCAGGCGTAAACGCCTCTTCCTACGGCGTGGTTGTGTCTGCAGAGCGGGTCTGGGGTATATATTGCCCCACGCAAGTTGTAGTGAGACTTTTATATGCCATACTTAGATGGCATAAAACATTACCAATGGTCGATTCTGCAACATTTTAACTCCATGCAGGAGTACAACCTGAGGGTCCATATCAGTTACCTAATGACACTTTAAATGTATGCCAATTAAAACATTGGAAGGCAAAAATGGCCTATGGTTATTCTATCACCTTCTGAACGTCGCGTCGCTGGTATCAATGCTTGCGTGATTTATAATAAAAATAAAATTGACTACGGCATTATGAAGAAGAGAGCTTCTAAAACATCTTGCGGTTAATTTGACGAAAGCCCACCAGTAATCTCGATCAGCAATACCACAACTGCCACGCGTCGTACAAAAACGTCTCAGAGAGTTGCAGAAGTTCACGATGCTGGTTCTTTTTCCAGAAGCGGTCCATGTACATTTTATGAAAGATATCACAAGATCCATGATCAAAAGATAATAAAGATAGATTTTTAAGCTTCAAATGCCATTAGCATGTCTGTAATGACCATTCTACCATGACATGTGATGAATGTACTGATTGAAAAGTAGATAACAACAACTGATCTCATTAGGTCTTAAAAAAATGTTTATTAATAATAAGTACTATAAACAATTACTACAAAGTTAAATGTTTCTAATTTTTATAATAAATGTAATTAAAAATGGTTGCGAATGTTTTTTATTTTAACTTTAAAATTGGGGTTATATATACCCCATGCGAGTGTAAGTGAAACTTTTTAGGTGCGAGTAATTAAGGGCTAGTAATATTATGAAGAGGTAAAGTTTCTGTGTTTGTTTGTTTGTGAGTTTGTGCCGTTGTAGGAGGTAATCTCTGGATCTAATGAACCAATTTAAAAATTCTTTCTGTGTTGAATAGTCCATTTATCGGGGAGTGTCATAGGCTATATAGTATCACGCTATGACTAATAGGCGTGTAGCAGTAATGAAATATGTTTAAAAAAGGGACGCGTTTTTTTCGCCGCTCAACGAAGTGGGCACATGTCAGCTAGTTAATAATAAATTTCATCACAAATATGCCCATAAGTATATCCTATCCTATTATCATTAAAAAGGTAAAGAAAAATGACAGGTGAAATGTATTTAAAATTGTTAAATTTGGCATTTGAAAAAAAAAGCTATAATGATGTTATAAAAAGTTGCAATTTACAAGGCACTCTTAGTTCTAAGATACTCACACCCTGGAAGCTGAGTCCAGCATCCATGACACTGTCCATCACTTCATCATTGAGCCCCAGTCTATCACCAACCAGTCTTTTAACTCTTGAAGGTTCTTTGAATAAATCCGAGACATGTAAACCATTTTCTGTAAGAATATTAATGAATAATAAAATAAATAAATAATCCTCACACATTCACACACCGTCATTTAGTCCCAAACTAAGCAGAGCTTGTACTATGGGTACTAGACAACGGATAAACATACTTAAATACTGTTTTTTTGTAAATACATACATATTATACTTAACCCGAAACACTCAGACCAATGCAAACAATCATGTTCATGCACACAAAGATTTGCATTGAGCGGGAATCGAACTATTGATTATAATTATTAATTAAAACAAACAAATTAATTATGGAAGGTAAGCAAATTAATATTCGTACTTTAGGCGCAAGGTACAAGGGACACCCCTCACACAATGGACTGACAAACTAATCAGAGACGGCAGGAAGCCGATACATGAGAAGGTGAGGAATCTGCAGAAGTGGACGTTCATAAGCTGATATGATGGTGATGAAGATTTCGTAATTATAGACGGCTGACTCTAAATACCACATTAAGACAGCAATGAGGTCGGTTCAACCTCGAATCAATTATTTCAAACTGGAAAGGTTAAATCTTATATGATTTTTTTTACGTTCATTGATCTGTTCAGTTAGCAAGTAGTATTCTTTTCAGCAAAATCTGGCGTCTAGGGCGATACCACCTCTGTACTATATTAATCTACATCTAAAGAGTAGTGTAAAAATTACTGTGCTTAGATGGAAGGGTGATTGCTAAAATAAAAGGGGTACGAGACTCAACAGCTTGTTAATATGCTAGGTAGCTGTCTTATTATTGTGGTCTGGCATTGCTGATGTCTAAGAACTGTAGTTACCACATACAACAGTTGGGCCATTGATAGTCTGCGACCATCATTCAAGATATAACAAATAAGTTCGGAAAGTATTCTCTAAGATAACTTACTGCTGATATCCATGAAGGTAGGGTCATCAACAACATCAGCAATGGTCGCCAACAGCTTGAGCGCACCAGGCACAGACGAAGCTACTTCTAACGTTGACTCATTGAGGATCGGCATGAGTCTTCGCGATAGTTGAGTTAGTCTGAAACATACCAAAGTTTAGTTGGCTATGTATAGGGCTTTCCTTCTTTGCTTTAAGTATGTTAAGAAATCCCTAAGTTGCACTTATTAACACAGTTGGTATGGATTAGGGATCATGTCTTATGGCAATTAATTACTATTTCAAAAACATGAAGTGTTTAATTATCGCTAAGTGTATTAAATTTCAACCTTATCCTTTTAAACATAATATGATGGTTATCGATGGAAATAATGCCTCTTTAAAACGTTTTTCGAATCTCGATTCCCGACTCCCTCATAAATGATTTGCCGAACTTTATTAGGTCGTAAGTAAAAAGAACCAACCTTCTAGAACTTCGTAGAAGAACCTTTCGAACAATTCTGTGTCATCCACGGCATTTCCACTTTTTGGATAATTCTATCCAATGTTGGTTTATGTATCATCATAGCAACCATTAGTCGTCTACTGCTGGACATATGCCACCTCCAAACATTTCCATCCTTCGTGGTTCGGTATTATGTTTGCTTTGGTGGTAATCAGTTAAAAGTACAGTTGAGTTCTACAGTTTTACGGCGTTGTACAGTTGAGTTCTAAGTTGCGGCCCAGAGTCGTATAAAGCAATGGTTAAAGGTAGTCGAGACGGATGCTCGGGTGGCCTAGTCATCATGGCGCTGGACGCGTATAGTCCAGAGACGCGGGTTCGAATCCCGCCTCGGGTACAAACTTTTTCCATTGTCTTTCTTCTTTCCGGATTTTTCTAGTTATACCTAAGCTTTATAGTTAAAAGTAATTCTTACTTGGAGTCTTCGTATGTAGGTATTTGTTGATATTGGTCGAGTGGTGTACACTCGTTGGTGACGGAACACATGAACGATTGTAGGAACGTCATCATGCCGGCGCTCGGCAGGGCACGAGCTGGGAACGTACCTGGAAAGTTACCAAATGTAGAATTGAAATATAAGGTTACCGAAATAAGTGGTAAGGTTTTATATACGATGGTAAACTTTATGTAAAAATAATTTATGGTTAGCCAGATTCAAAATAATAATACTTAAGTATGTCTGAATCTGTGATTCCTTTCAAAGTTTTGGGTCTGCCACTAAGAGCTCATAATGGGATATATTTTATCATTTTGTAGTTTACTTAGTTCGTGTGTGAATAGAATTAATGTATTGATTAATGCAATACAAAACTTGAATAGCTAGATCGCGGGAGTCATACAGTGAGCACGTAGGAACATTCTTGCCGCAGTTAGGATCAAGCCAATGTTTACGCAATCGTAAAACGCGACTGAAAATCCCATATTTTTTAAAAATATACATAAATACTTACTATTTTCCAAGTATACTTTTTACCTACTACATTTAAGTTTGTTACGTTTATGAATCAAAGTTTCCTTGACAATGTTTGTACGCAGAAATACATCTAAACACAAATATTTACTGACGAGTGTTTCCTAACAATAGGAATTCCTAAGAAGTGCGGCGCGCAGACATTGTCCTTTCAAACACACGCGCCTTAGCCGCGTTTGATTACCGCTCTATGTTTGTAGAAATACATTATCATCTAGTCTTGTGGATGTAGTAAAATTAGACTTAAGCCAATGAATATCAAATTAAGCAACTAGTAAACAAAAGTAGGTAAATAGGATAATAAGTTTGTTTGATATTATTGAAAGTGAATCGTTAGTTACAATCTTCTGATGAATTTTAGCCATTCCAGAACCTATTTTTTATTATACCTACTGCTTAAATTGCTAAAACATTTCAATGTGTAGATACTCACAGGTGGGAAAGTCTTCATTATATATATTTAGTCTGACTACATGTATACTGAATATAACTGTTGAAGCCCAGATTATTCCTGCTAGCGTTATCTGTAACAAACAAATTGGAATTCTACATATTGATATTTTGTCCTAGCCACCTAACAGGACAATACAACAATTAATAGTTTATCCAGTAACCCCATATAAAGGTGGAAGAGCACCGTAAGTTATCTGGTGAACCCAGATATACTGGATTCTGTACCTAGTAGGTTTTCTGCTAGAAATGCCTTGTTTAAAGTCTCCAAAATGCCGTTGTATTCATAAAAAAAATACAACCGAATTGAGAACCTCCTCCGTTTTTTGAAGTCGGTTAGAAAATTAAGTTTAAACGATTCACCTGGAATATAATTATTGAAAGTGAATCGTTAGTTACAATTTAAGTATTATCACACGTCCCATCTTTCTAAAGAATATTTGATTTATGTTGGATAACTCTTTTTAATTTAATAGTTATTTAGAGTAATGTTCACTTACCACTTTCCGCTTCCGCACAAGGTAGTCCTTCCACAGAAGCAGGCGCAACTGCTGCCTACCCTCCATGGTCTACTGCTCACTCTACCACGAGACATTCCTGGAACAAAATAACAGGCTGTTATCATTTGTGATCATCTGCTATCCTACAATCCTGACTACAACTTCGAAATCTAACTTAAAATTACACATTCTATGTTAATAAAATACGATAATCCTGTGTTGTAATTATAATAATGTTGTGTACTCTTTAATTGATATTCATACAGGTTTATTATTTCCAAGATTTATTGTTAACAGCTTTAAATATGTATATTTATTTATTTATTTATTCAACTTACTTACATTATTGTTAATGTACCTTGAACTAAATAAATATATCTAGGTCCTTACGATTTTTAGGGAGTTTGACAACTTTATCTTCATCATATCAGGCAATATAAACGTTTACTGCTAGACATTGGCCTCCTCCAAAAATTTCTACCTACCAAGTACTACACCTCCCTCATGTATCGCTTATCCGCAGATCTAACTAGGTTTCTGTTTCCTTTTTTTGTTTAAGATAATGTATTACAACTAATGAGTGTATTATACGTCAATTTGATACGTCTACTGTGGAGAAACTCCACAGTAGACGTATTAAATTGACGGCCAATTCATCGGATAATGACAACCCAACACCATTACCGCCAAAATCGTCGCAAAACACGTGTAAAATAATAAGTACATATACATTGCTTTACATCAGGTGTACATACAAGAGCATATAACAATAAAGTAGGTAATGAAGCAGTTCCGGATATAAGCGCACAATAGTACATAACTTGTGATTCTCTCACGTTCACAATAGATTCGGGAAACACACACTATGTGTACCTATACTAACTGATTAACTCGTTGTTGATGACATCATTTGTTTGATACTTATATAGGTTTTTTTGTTTATTTTTAAAATTTAACACTAATAAAACAATTGTTTTCGTAATATTTTGTGTATTTTTAATTATCAAAATGTTGTAATACTTATAGCCTATCTTATTTTTAATATTATGATTATCTACAAGAAAAAAATGAAGGTTAATAAAAATAGAAACAACATTTACTTTTTGGTTCCACAGTTGTTAAATCTATTTTTTATGGTTTATTCAGTTTTTGAGGCCAAATGCGGCATGAAGCCGTAAACCGTATTTTTTTTGGGAGTTAACCTGAACTCCCAAAAAAAATACGGTTTACGGTTTAACTAAAACCAACGATGTTTTTTCTCACTCTTAAACAGTTAGGACAGCGAAAAGACTGGTATTAATTACTGTTGAACTGATTGCTCTGGTCCACGGGAACGGGCCTCGAAAACGATGAGACGGGACCATGCCTTTCCCTTGTTGAAAGGGGTGCAAGGAATACGTAAACAAACGAACTATTACTACTTGACTCACAGAGTTAACGAGCAAGGTCACTCGTTATAAGCAGATGGGGTTATAGGTCTTATGCAGGTGGCTGTACTCTGCACAGTGCAAACACTGGTTCTCAGCTCTCTAGAGCCCTTCTTACTAGTAAGTAGTTTCTTATACAAAAGAAGGCTATGATGAAGGCTCTATTATTTTTTAAATATTTAAATGTAGGTAATATTATTAAATTGTAAATCGTATAAGTAGCTTAAATGTGATTCTAGACCCTAAACTACCTGTATTCCAAATTTTATCAAAATTCATTCAGTTTTTGCGTTAAAGGATAACAAACATCCATCCATTCATCCATACATCCTCACAAACTTTCGCATTTATAATATTACTCAATACTCAATCATTTATTGCTTCCACAACAGATATTAAGTAACAAACATGGACCCTGTCGGGCACAGCATAGTAGTAAATGGAAGAGAGGAAGAAAGCACTATATCTAGAGATATTTCGATTTTCAGTTATAGATTTTTTTTGTTACCATATTAAAAGTGTTTTGATTTTTACCACCGCTTCCAAGGCGCTAGTAGAGAAGAAGCGGCGTAACAAACTCTGTAGCAGCATTTTTTAGACATCTCTATAATTTTACAACATTGTAACTGTAATAAGGTGCTGCAACCATTGTATACCATATAAAAACTAAGGATTGTACTAAATCAATCAATCAATCAACTAGCCTATTGCAGTCTATTGCTGGACATCGGCCTCTCCCAACACGCGCCACAGAACTCGGCCTGCGCTTTCCGCATCCAGTCTGAACCAGAGACCTTTATGAGGTCGTCGATCCACCTAAATGATCAATATAAATTTTTAATATCTTAAACTAGAAAGAACTATGATGTACCTATGTTCAACAAGGCATCCAGTGAGGCATAATAATGTGATATCACACATCGCTAGTCAGGAGATACAAGCATGTAATCATACAGACAGACACGTGACCCACGACCACAAACAACAGATCAGACGCAGGAAGTTAATACACGAACCATCATTATATGGAAGGTCAATATTGTAAGAAAATTATTACTACTTGGTTTTACTTCGTTTTGTAGTTACGTGGCAAAGTTACTACTGTGCATCTAGTTTTAACAATTTCACTGTCCCACCACTAAGTAGACATAATAGTAAAACAATGCAAATGTTCATATATGACTCACAGTACAGTTAAGTGGTTAAGTATGAAGATGGAGTACAATGTAGTTTTCTGCTTTTATTGATTACTATCTTAGCTATTTTCCTTAGTCAAAAAAAGATTAGATTCTCAATGTTTGTTATTGTAGAACTTAATCATTACTTGACTATTATAAAAATACTTTTATGTTTCAAAGAGTTCAAAGTTACTTCTATCTTTCAACAATAACTAAGTATATGTGTGTTATTCAAGTTTGCGAAGTTACGTACAATTTTCACAGGATTTTTTTACAGAACCTACAAATTTAAGTACCTTAAAAACAGAATACAGAATTTAACCTTACTTCTGCATTGTTATAAATTTTAAGTAGTTCACAATAGGTCCATTAGTAGGTACATTTGCATTTCAGCTTAGTGCAAAAATTAATAGGAGAGAAGGTTTTACCAACTCTACCATAATAGCTCTGAGAAATGCTACTATGATGAAACATCAATTTAGTCCGTTTGTTTATTTAATAACATCAGTACCTCGCTATTTGCATCACCGCAGTAGGTCAACTCAAAAGGCTTGACCGGAGGTGCGAAATTATGTGACACTGTACTAACGTGATAATTTATTATGTTGTGACGATACCACTGTGTGACGTAAAGGTTATACTGACGCGGTGGCAAAATGTATGCGACTACCGTGTATGAAGTAACGGGTTCGACTCCTATGCAGGGCAATTTCTTGAGATCCACAAATTAATGGCTTGAGCTTGGTTCTTATTTGTGTCCGTAATTTCATGTCTGTCAAGTCCCTACGACACAGGGCCCGAAACCTTGAGTGGGACGATATGTCTTAAAAAAAGGTGAAAGTGCAACATAATATACCTACATGATATTTCACATGTTTTATTCTCGATAATAAGTTTCTTCACGTCAAGCGAAGATATGGTTTATCTTTGCAATTACTACCAAGTGGCTGGTCTTTTCAGCGAGAAGTCGTCTAGGTCGGTAGCATTACCACACCCGCTTAATTGATCTCCAAACAGTAATGTAAAAATGTTAACAACTTATCTACATTTTGGTATGGGTTTATTATGCGCACCTATATGTATTTCCTATATACTTATGTATGATTATACAATTATATTGAAGTTTAAATGTCATCAATTTTTACAAACATTTTACTCTTTTGTACACTCCATACACTGCGTACCTACTATCAGCAGTTTGTTTTCGTAAAAGTTGTTGAAAAATGTTTTTATTCTTTGTGGACTTCGCAAATTCATTACATACATACATAAACTCACGCCTTATTCTGTCTGGGGTGAAAAAAAATTCAAATTCTTGTCTTGACATTATCCGTAAAATTAATGTTTATAAGTCCCTATCCCTACGACACAGTCATAATCAATAGCTTTTGTTTTAAAAAAGATTATAAAATCTATATATTTATTAGTCTACAAAAACAGAAGAATAATAAATTGTCAATAAAGCCTATTCGTCTTGCGAAAGTAAAAGTTGAATGCTTAATTTCCTTTTTTTGTACTGCGGGCCTAGAATAATAAAATAAAATTTTTCATCATAATACATCGTACATCGATGCTACAGAACACAATAAAAAAAATACTAAGCAATTAATAATTGGATATATACAGTCACATTTATTATACTTCTGTAGGTTAAAAATTTGATATTACCTATGCATTGATTTATAAAAAAGAAAAATTGATTACACTATATTTGTTTTATTTAATTTTTTGGTCACGTCCTTTTCTTAACGAGATACGAACTCTGGTTTAAAGTCACGTAATATAATTATGTGTTTTTGTACTAACTGTTTTACTTACTAAGAACTATTATAATTATTAGCGAACTATAATAAATACCTATCTTTCTTTATCACCACACTTCATTTTGACATAACAAAATACACTTACAAACACAGGTTGGCGCGAAAATGAAAATAAAAACAATGAATATTCATAGAAATGTGACAGATTCCAAATTCAAATATTTATAATGTATTGTGTTTTTTTATTGTCCCAGTATTTATAACCAAACTTTTTACACAAGTTTCAATGTAGTAAGGGACTAAGAATAGCTTGTAAAAATAATTCAAAAGAAGAAAATATGTTTTTTTTTATTACAAATATAGGCCTAACTATAAACGTTAGGGTCTGACAATTTTTAAAGCCCTAGCCTATGGAAGGGGACAATAATAGACTGTTCTAAGTACCTTCATATTCAAAAGCCAAAACACAATTCAACACCACAAGTAGGTATCATCATCATTATAACAGCCCATTAATGTCCCACTGCAAGGACGGGCCTCTTCCCGTGCCGGAGAACTACTTAGCCTCCTAATACCACGCTGGCCAGTATAGGGTTTAATTTCAAGTTTTCCTTTTTTGTATTTCGTAAAGATAATATTCACGGATAGTCCCTTAGTCGCTTTTTACGACACCCATGGGATGAGATGGGAGAGTGACATATTGTATCACTCCGTCACCACACGGATACAAGTAGGTATAATAAAATAATATTGCATTAGTTGCTCATTGTAGGGTTGTAGTAATTTTCTTAGTTACTTACCCTCTTACTCATAAACGCCTCTTAAATGTAGTCACTGCTTAGCGAGATTTTTACTAGCAAATCCAACCTTATGCCAAACAAAACCGTAAGAATTTAAGCTAATCAATTGACTAAAATTTAGAAGGCGTTTCTGAGTAGGGGGTTAAAGAATAGGTACATACAGAGGGTTTTCCCAGTATTTATAAATAGCTTGTCCACGCCACTATAGGTCTATCACGAGTTACGACTAAGTAGTAATTTTTCAAGCGAATAACTCAAATGATTGCAGTATTAAACATAATATTATTTATTTTTTACACAGGATGCTAAGGTTTTTCTATCATATACCACGTAATTAGTGTTTTGAGAAATAATTTTAATATTATGTCTTCTATCTTATGAATGTTTCGTGAAGCGAGAAGTTATTGCTGCGTTTTTTTGTATAAATAACTAATATTTTGGGCTTATATTTTTAGCTTTGATTTTTTTATTAAGATATAGGTAAGTACTTAAAATAATAGCAATGTAGAAACTGGTGTCCTTTACAATAAAACTTGTCCAGCTAAAACCACGGTGATTGCTATTGAGCCCTTTTTTGTAGGGAGGAAATCTTCTTGGAGTTATTCAGTCCCTAACTAAAATTGCTCACTTAAAACACTAACTAGGGTTCATGCCGTAGGTCGCGGGAACTTTTATGTATCAATTCAACTAACACGAAGAACAAACAAGCTTAGGTCAATAATTTACGGATCACACAAACAATTTATTTTGGCTACTGAATACCGCGACAGAACAGGCAATAACTTTCCGTATCATGACGTCACACAAAGGTTAATCAGCATGATAATCGAACCCGCACACAACACACGTCACATCCTCATGTCAACAACACAATGGTATCATCCACTAAGGTTAACCACTTTCTCACAAGAAAGGTTAACCCGGCAGTCGAAACTTAACTATAGGTCAAAATTATTAGTACCTACTACATACGTAACTATAATAAAATGTCATTATCTTCAGAATATCCGTGTTTTGACAGAATCAAGATACTAAATGTTACTGTACATTGCCTTTTCGTCTTCCGAATATCGAAAAAAATACTACTTAAATATTTTGTCAACGTTTTATAAGCACACGGCAATAATATGACCGAAAGCGCGAATACTTACAGTCCAGAATGATGATAATGATCAGTCCGGATGATACACAGAAAACAAATATGTCTTTTAAAATATTTTGTAATATATTGACCTCTATGGCGTAGTGGTTCTATAACATGACTGCTACGCAGAGGTCTCGGGTTCGATTCCTGCTCAATGCAAATCTTTGTGTGCATGAACATGACTGTTTGCATTGGTCTGGGTGTTTAATAATGTATAATAATTATGTATGTATTTACAAAAAAAGTATTTAAGTATGTTTATCCGTTGTCTAGTAATCCATAGTACAAGCTCTGCTTAGTTTGGGACTAGATGGCGTTGCGCGTGTGAACGTGTGAGGAATATTTATATATAAATCTGTACTGGTTATGACTTATACTGACGAAACCTGTCTATAGTGTATTTTTGCATTAAAGAGGCTTAATTAGGGTCCGTGTGGTGACGGAGTAAGAATACAGTGTGTCACTACCCCATCTCATCCCATAGTGTCGTAAAAACAGACTAAGGGACTATCCGTGAATATTATCTTTACCTAATAAAAAGAAGGAAAACTTGAAATTAAACCCTATACCAATCCGTCTGGCCAGCGTGGTATTAGTAGGCCAAGTAACCCTCCGTCACGGGAGGAGGCCCGTCCCTGCAGTGGGACATTAATGGGCTGTTATGATGATGATGAAATTTAAATGTCTATAAAAAAAGTATATTACCTATTAGTTAATTAATTAAACTACAATGACAATGACACACTAATTATTAGTTTAATTACTAACGCTATTAAGATATTACTATCTTAACACGTAACATTAATTCAAGTAGTTCTTTGAAACCGTTTCGTGTAAAGGTGATTTAACTGCCTTGTTGGCTCAGTAGTTGTGTATGCGGCTGCTGTGCTTGAGGTCACGGGTTTGAAGCCCAGGCAGAATCTTTTTTCGATCCACAAACTATTGTCCTGCGTTTGAATGTTCTTTGTGAGTGCGTTAAGTTGATATTAATTGTATAGTCACCGCAACAAAAGGCATCTCTAGTGCGGGAGTTGTCTTATACTTAATACAAAAAAATACAGTTCTAACTATAAAAAAAAAAAATCCCTCACACTTTCACACAACGCCATCTAGTCCCAAACTAAGCAGAGCTTGTGCTATGGGTACTAGACGACGGATTAACATACTTAATACTTTTTTTTGTAAATGCATACATATTATACATAGAAAACACCCAGACCAATGCTAACAATCATGTTCATGCACACAAAGATTTGCATGGAGCAGGAATCGAACCCGAAACTGTCTACCCCACATTAAAGTCATAAAATAAAGTACGCTCCTCAGTAATACTTAAGAAATAGATGTAATTGTTTTCTATTAAATATTAATTTATGTATAAATGATTCCATGACCTAACAATAAAGATCGCGTGACGTCGATTATAGATTATGCTACATCACAATTTCTGTACCTAGAATTAATTAATTATCTATTAAGCCCGATTTACACATCGACAAGTACAGTAGCTATTTTTTGGCGAGTAAAGTTGGCGAGACACGAGAGAGGGCTCTCTCGTGTCTTCGTACTTAACTTGCCAAAAAATAGGATGGAGATCTATTTAAATCAACTTAATCAACAACTTACTACTTAACTCGCTACTGTACTTGTCGATGTGTAAATCGGGCTTAAGAGATTATTGTACCTACTGCGGTTATGTACAAGTCAATACATTTTTGTGGTCCGACCCAGATACCTTTTTGAGGTCGTCAGTTCATCTAGGCAGTGGGCATCCTACACTATATGGTAGGTAGGTACAGCTGTCACTTGAGGCCCTAAACAAGAGATGGCCCCTTTCCGTTGTTTTTGCATTCGTAAACGTCCCAGATGCTCTTATAAATCCTCGCGAGCAACGCAAAACACGATCCATAAAGCAATATCTTTTATTTAAATATATCTAAGGGTGGTAAAAGAATCTACATTTAGCAACAGGCGCAAAGCAAATAAGACTACTCTGCCTTTGCTCCTTAAAGTCCAGAACCTAACTTTCTTCGCAAGAAAAGTACAACAAACAATTAGGTAGGTACATAGTAGGTACATTATCTTGCAGTTTTAGTGTCAGTGTGTCATACATTTACATAATAATAAAAACGTCAAACATAAAGTAAGTATAAGTATACCTAAATAGGTCGCACTTCCGAAATTAATAAAATTAAATACATAATAGTCAGGTGTTATTAAACTCTAGATTAATATTATTAGAGAAAATGCAGGTTAAGTAACGTCACTGAGGTCGGTATTAGGATAGGTGACTGTGTTTCAGAGGACACGTAAAACGTCTGTCCGGCGTGGGTGGCTGACAAAAGCCAGTATGAGTACGATGCCTGAGGGAGGAATAGGATCGCGTGTAGTGGAAGTATTTAGATGAGGTTTTAAAACTAAAGTGACAATTATTAAATTCTCAATAAAAATTAGGCATACTTATAGAAAATGACAGCACACAACAGCAAAAATTATACAATAATTAATACATGCAGGCCAGAGCGTCTATGTTCAGCAGAAGATGTCTTTTTAACCGACTGCAAAAAGAGGACACGTTTATCAATTCTTTTTCTTAAAGGGGAGGGAGGGCTAGAATAAAAACAAAAACAAATACTGAATTATTAGGTATGTAAATTTCATCCATGTAAACAAAATTACGTGGATAATATTATAATCAGTATCAACCTCCGATCAACAATACACCGCTATAAATTAAAGTCGGTTTTTTAATTAGAAAATGAAGTCTGAAGATGAACTACGAAGACATAATGATACCACTACATACCACTGAGATGTTTTTATAAAATCTTGTAATTAAATGTATGCAACGAAGCGAAGGGGGTTTTTCCACCATTATTTACCTCACGTGTTTTATCAACAACAAGGTAGGAATATTTTTGTACCTAATAATAAATATTTATGAAAAATAAATGGAAACCTACATCTGGGTCGTAAGTCCCAGACGCTGTTACGCCAGTGTGCCGGGTCCATCGCGTGATAGAGGACGGAACACTGGGTTCCGTCCTCTATCACGCGATGGACCCGGCACCCGCACGGAGAATCCATGGAATGCTAAGATTAGGTCTTATGTCTTGTTCAACGTGCATTGAAGGAAAAAATACAAAATACCATTCCTATTCGCCTTTTGATTAGAACCTTCTTAAAAGTCGAATAATGGGTATTCAAAGACGAGCACGT
The DNA here is from genome assembly GCA_905475405.1 of Schrankia costaestrigalis. Lineage (NCBI taxonomy): Eukaryota > Metazoa > Arthropoda > Insecta > Lepidoptera > Erebidae > Schrankia > Schrankia costaestrigalis. The sequence goes on from FR997851.1 coordinate 12,272,227, forward strand.
CTAATTTGATACCTTGTGATTCCTGTACCAGGAATTAAGTTTTATTCATAATTCAACAGCAGAACTAAAAAAAACAGTAATTCTTTCCGATGCCTATGATCTAACAAACTTCGGTGCCTGTGTTCTCTTCTTCCCGTGTTTTAAGAACCTGTTGTCACAGACAAAGATCGAAAAAGTATTGACAACACAGTAAAATCATAAATTTAATTTTGATGACTACTGTTCGTTATCCTTGTGGTGACGGAGTAAGAATACAATATGTCACCACCCCATCTCATCCCATGGGTTTCGTAAAAACCGATTAAGGGACTATCCGTGAATATTATCTTTACGAAATATAAAAAAAAGGAAAACTTGAAATTAAACCCAATACCAATCCGCCTGGCCAGCGTGGTATTAGAAGGCCAAGTATCCCTCCGTCACGGGAGGAGGGCCGTCCCTGCAGTGGGACATTAATGGGCTGTTATGATGATGACTATCCATTACTTTATTCCTGAATTACAATATGACAGATTATGATACAACACTCTACTGACTTATTGGAGTGTAATTAAAAAAAACTGTGGCAATTAAATTAATTAGATTTATATAATTTGTTTTGCTAAATAATTCTAACTTACACAAGTTAAATATACCAAGTAAAAAATAGGGCTACTTATATATTAATTATTTCTAAACAATCAGTTAATTATATCTTAAGTAGGTATACTCGTATTATTTATTTGTTTAGTGTACTTATTATATTCTCAGATTACATAATAATTATATTATTATTCTTTTGTTTACAATTTAATAGCAAATAGTTATACGTATAATTATATTGCACAAAAAACGGAACCTGTTTCAAGGAAGTTAAGGTGTATTTTTAATTATTATAGAATATAATTTAATATATTATAGAGAAAAAGAAGTTTCCAGTTGTTGTAAAGTAATGACGCGTTACTATATTTTTTACGCTTTGTAAAGACATTACAGTAATTATTTGTAATTATAGTAATATGCATTTTAAATGAGTACAGTTAACTACGGAAGTGTCATACCACTTATGTATTTAAATTGTAACATCTTCATACCATAGTATGAAGATAGTATATACCATAGTTTTTACAAAGTTGGGTATAAAAATATTAAGTATACTCAATATAATTTTTCTAAAAGTTATATTAGGTCTATTTACAGTTGGTTAACATACCCAAAACGTACGTAATCCACTAGGATAATAGATTGATTGTTTATGACAAAAATATCAAAGGAAATAAAAATCAATCTATTCAAATATTTTATTTTACATCCTATAGATATTGTTAAACCCGACTAAAGGAACATTCAGACATACTAACTTTATAGAAAAACAAACTTGAGGAAAGTCCTATACCAATCCGTCTGATCAGCGTGGTATTAGTAGAAAAAGGTACCCTCTTTTACGGCAGGATCCCGTCCTTACCATATCATAATGAAGAAAAAAAGTCATAGTCAGACAGAATGCGATGTTAAAATTTTAAGCAAATATTCATCATAACAGCCCATTAATGTCCCACTGCAGGGACGGGCCTCCTTCTGTGACAGTGTACATCATCAGGTATGGACAAATTTTGTCCATACCTGATGTAAAATAATAATTAGCGTTTTTAGCACTAGCCACTGTACCCTTTAATCTTTCTAAACACAGAAACATTAGAACAATGCAGCTTGTATGAATAAGCGATTACACCCTTGGTAACAAATTAGATGGCCTTTTACTAAAGCCTTCTTGTATAAATATTATTATATATTTAGGTAAAACAGTCATTAGTTTATAGTAGTGAACTAAGATAAACACAAAACAAAGATAGTTTTAGTTGACTCATGGTTTCCACGTGCTATGAAATATAGCAACAGCACGTACACTTATGTACTGAGAACTAGAAAACACCCAGTTCTCAACACTCCCTGCGATTTAGTTGCAAAAGTGAGATTTACGAAGCCATAACTACTATATGTACTACTATTTTATAACTACTACGCGTACACTCTACAACACAAGCGCGTACCGTACTGAACGACTAGCCCACAAGATTAAACGACCTATGTTTGGTGTACGTTTGTAAGATAAAATTTATCATTAAGTTTTTGCAGTATTTATATTATTTAAAAATTAATATATTATTATTATTTTAATATTTATCATTAAGTTTATGACGTAACTGGTAGACTAAGTAAGTTTTAGTGGTCATATCTGCAGAAGGATGTTGGAACAAAATTGTCTGGGAAAGAAGACTGAGGTAGGACGGCCAGCAACTAAGATGGACCGATGACTTTAAAGAGGTCGCAGAGCCGTAGTAGGTGCTTACGTAATACAATATTTTTGCAATTACAATAAAATGTACATTAAATAAAACGTTTATTATTGCACATACTTAAACTTGACATAAATTTCAAAAACTAAGTACCTAAGCAATAAAATATACTTAATACCTAACGCGATTTTTCATGCGAAATTAGTATTGAGTTCAATTATATAAAATCCCTCAATACATCCTCAATCAGTTACTAGAGTATGCGGGGCTGATAGTGGAACATTAACGTATGGATCATTAATGACCGCATGTCAAACATTTCTGAACATGAACATTGCTGTTTCATTGAGGCAAAGTATTTCTACTTGTATTTTTATAAGCTAAATTATCTATTTACAAAAAAAAGAGTTATCGCTTATGTACACGCTTGTACATTTCCAAAAAAACAAAAGTATAACTCTTTACTGTGTTATTTATGACCTTTTGTTACAACAAAACAGAGTGACATTCCGTTTGTCCATACGCACTCATATACAAAACTGAATAAACGTTTTTGATGCTCCTTGACAACTCTTTTATGCATCAAGGCGAATACTTTTAACCTTGAGAGGTAGGTAATTAGACGAAAAATATTTACAAAAATTTTGTGTAGTTGTGTGAATTGTTTAGAAAATATATTATTTTTTAATGTGAGAATTATTAAAAACAATTGTTGTATTACAATAGATATCTTATAATAGCAAACTGGTTTAAAATAATTATTAGTTACAGGAAGTTTGTGTAAAAGATTAAAAAGGGTAAAAAAGGGTCAAAGTTTAAAAGCAATAGTAGCTGAATTGTCCGCGTGTAGTGAGTGACGGACTAAGATTGTATAATCAAATATAGATATCTTCCGTGTGGTGACGGAGTAAGAATACAATGTCACTACCTCATCTCATCCCATAGGTGTCGTAAAAACCGACTAAGAGACTATCCGTGAATATTATCTTTAAGAAATAAATAAAAGGAAAACTTGATATTAAACCCTATACCAATCCATCTGGCCAGCGTGGTATTAGTAGGCCAAGTATGCCTCCATCACGGGAGGAGACCCGTCCCTGCAGTGGGACGTTAATGGGCTGTTATGATGATATAAATATCGTGATATTAATACAGTTGTAGTCATCAACGCCGTTATAAATTTAACTTCTGATGTGGAACCTTATGATCAGAGATTTAAAAATACACTCTGACCTACTGTATAATGAGTTATTTTACTAATCGCCCATTGACAATGAGTTCATAGACTCAATCAAACATTATATCCTGTTTTAAGAAACGCCGGAAATGTTCGATAAGACTCGTGTTTCTATTGACGATATCGGATGTAGTGAGAAGAATCGATGAATGTCTCAATAATCAACCCTTTATTTACATGGAATAAACAGAACCGCAAAAATCATTGTCTGCAAGGTACCCACAGATTAGCAAAAGGTGTTCAGACATAAGAAGAATCTAAAAGAAACTCACAGTCACTCTCATCAAAATAGTTTAAAAAATTGTATAGGTATAATAATATTGTGACTGGAAATACGCTGCAACTATTTCACTTAAAGCCCGATTTACACATCGACAAGTACAGTAGAGAGTTAAGTAGTAAGTTGTTGATTATGTTGATTTGAAGTACGAAGTAGCCCCCACTCTCGCGTCTCGCCAACTTAACTCGTCAAAAAATAGGATGGAGATCTATTCAAATCAACTTAATCAACAACTTACTACTTAACTCGCTACTGTACTTATCGATGTGTAAATCGAGCTTAAGCGACAATAAAATGTTTGATAATAATATATTTTGCCTACAGAGAGTACATAGAATGGGAGTGTATGCCAAAAGTATGAATGACATAAAACACGGATACTATAATATACATAATACCTAATACAATGAGAAACAAGAAGCTCATTGCAGTAGTTAGTCCAGGGTCAGTCTGTCCTTGATCTTTGTACGCGTATCTAGAGAACATTCAACGTTATGCTAATAGAGATGACAAGGGTAATCACTCAAACTAGTGTAGGGGTAAAACTTTTCAGCGATAAGAATACATAGTACATTACATTGAGCTGGGTGTCGTAAAATAGACTAAGTGAAAGACTTATACCCTTACTCATAAACGCCTCTTAACCCTTACACAGTGCCGCCAGCAAACACAATAGTAAAACAATGCACGTGTACCACACATGGTACACTGCTCTGGGAACGTGTTAAATATTAGTCAATTGGTTAGATTAAATTCTTACGATTTTGTTTGGTATAAGGTTGGTTTTGCTAGTAAAAATCTCGCTAAACAGTTATTAAATTTAAGAGGCGTTTATGAGTATGTATGTAATTCAAAGTTATTAGTTTCGAGCTAGCTTGCTAACAGCTATCTTTCAAAATTACGACTGCCGTTCATCGTTATTTTGAGATTCTGTATTACAGATTAAGGGAAAAGCTACGCAGATACCTGACGTAGATATTGGCAGCGGGGAATGTCCAAAACGAGATGGTGGCACGGGCCCAAATGTCTTCGAAAATAATTGGAGACCCTGAAAAACCCTGGAGTCATGAAATACAGGGTTTCCCTAGCCTAGGCTCCAGTCCACCCTTACATAGTCAACAACATTGTTAATTGTATTGTGGAAAATAAACATTTTTTTATAATTTGAAAGCAATAGATAGAGATCGCAAACAATTAAGAACTAAATGAAGATCTAGTCCTTCTCTCCTATTATGGTCCATGTTATTCAAAGTCCTATTGTGGTGAATTGAGTACCTAATCAAATCCTTTTTAGAATAGAACTTTAGTCGTAATTTGCTATTAGTTTTATTATCAATCATTATCTTGTTATCACAATCCACTACTGGACATATAGGCCTCTCCCAACACGCGCCACAGAACACTTAAAAATAGGTAATACACATAAATTAGGTTTTTACTAGCGATGATTGCATGCTAATCTTGTTATTTCGTTCTCATAACTTTAATAATCTTTTTATTACTTTTTTATGTTTCCTCTGTAATTATGCATCGCAATTGACATTTTGACCGATTTTATTTTTAATCAACGTTATGTATCTCCCAGGTGACGGAGTAAGAATACAATATTTAACCACCCTATCTCATTCCATGGGTGTCGTAAAAACCATTTAAGGGACTATCCGTAAATATTATCTTTACGAAATAAAAAGAAGGAAACTTGAAATTATACCCTATACCAATCCGTCTGGCCAGCGTGGTATTAGTAGGCCAAGTATGGCTTTGTCATGGGGGGAGGCCAGTCCCTGCAGTGGGACATTAATGGGCTGTTATGATGATAATGATGTCGTATCTTCCCACACTAACATAATATTGAAAACAGGTCTCTGGGTCGGACTGGGTGCGGAAGGCGCAGGAGCGTGTTCTGTGGCGCGTGGGCGAGGCCTATGCCCAGCAGTGGACTGCAATAGGCTAGTTGAGATAATATTGAAAGATAAAATAAATACAAATAGTTAAAAATATTTTACAATATTTAAATTTTTTACAATATTATGAATTTGGGAAGAGACTGAGACCCCACGACACAGGGTATCCTAGTGTGGGGCTCAGAGTACTTATATGTGTAGTAAAATGGTACCTTATTATAATAATACATGTATCCTTACTGTACGAATGTTTTGGTTACAAATAAAGATCATTATCATTATCATTTTATGTTATTTATTTGCCAAAATGTTTTAGGATTTTTACATCAGCATGTCAATTCTCGTACCTTGAAATCGTTAAAAATTCGGTTAAGTTAACTTTAGTTGTCAAATTGTCTTACCTATGTATGACAATTTGACAACTAAAGTTAACTTAACCGAATTTTTAACGATTTTAATTAACATGACTTTAGAAACAAATTTAAGTAACCTTTTACTTGATTAGTAGCAAAATAGAGGCGTCCAAAGAAGTTTAAAACTAGTAGTTGATGTTGTTTTCGGTATTAAAAGTATCCTTAAGTTAATTGGGGGTGTTTCATCTAAATTGGTCCAGCCGTTTATGCGTGAAGAAGTAACAAACATCTATCCATACATACAAACTTTCGCTTTTATAATATTTAAAGGATAACATATTAAACATATTTGACGACCTCGGTGGCGCGCCGGTAAAGCCAGCGGCTGCCGCGCATGAGGTTGTGGGTTCGATCCCCACGCAGGACAATAATTTGTGAGATCCACAAATTATTGTCCTGAGTCTGGGTGTTATATGTGTCCGTTAAATTGATGTTTGTAAAAGTCCCCGCGACACAGGGCATGATCCCTAGTGCGGGAGTTGTCTTTTATAGAAAAAAAAAAAAAAAAAAAAAAAAACAATACATTTTTATTAGTAAGTACTCAAGCCAGTAATATAAATAAAACCAAAAAGGCCACTTTCTAAACATTATACACTCGTTGGTAAAAAGATTGCGTATCAGATAACTACAGTAGTTAACTTAACTACAGAGTTTGAATATAAATAGTGTACTTGTAAGGTACGCGGACAACGAACTTTTTACCACTGGTAATACCTTTGTTTTACAAAAATTACTTTTTATTTGAAAATGAGTCTTATCACAGGGGAATAAGGTGTAGGTGTAGATTGTGTGTTATGTGTACGGAAGTGCTTTGCTGCCAAGGATGTAATGATGTTATTTAGCTTCGAGGATAATGCCTAGATGGCGTTGGATATTGAAGAGCTTCTCATGCTTGCAGCAGCTTCGATTTCCAGATAAGTTAATAATAGTGTGCATGGACTTGCCTGTTTGGTTTAGTATGGGTGTTGAAAATCAACTTGTAAATTAGGTACATAACAGGAAGCATAATACAGGAAGCTCCGATAATGCCAGTCTGTTGCGATATGCAGCAGCCGTTTACGAGGTTGCGAATACCAACCCGATTGCCTTCAAATTTGACTTTAAGCAGAGCTTAAGCTGGGATGGGATAGGATGGACAGGTAGGGTAACATGTCCACCATGTTTTTTTATTTTTTTTTATTTTATAAAGAAAACTCCCACGACTCGCACTAGAGATCGTGTCATGTCATCATCATCATAACAGCCCATTAATGTCCCACTGCAGGGACGGGCCTCCTCACGGGATGGAGGGGTACTTGGCCTACTAATACTATGCTGGCCAGACGGATTGGTATAGGGTTTAATTTCAAGTTTGCCTTCTTTTTTATTTCGTAAAGATAATATTCACGGATAGTCCCTTAGTCGGTTTTTACAACACCCATGGGATGAGACGGGGTGGTGACATATTGTATTCTTACTCCGATCGTGTTATGTGTCGCGGCGAATTTACAGACATAAATTTAACGGACACAAAGAATTTCCAGACCCACGACAATAATTAGTAGATCACACAAAGAATTGTCCTGCGTGGGAATCGAACCCGCGACCTCGTGCTCATCAGCTTACTGACACGCCACTGAGACAGTTGGTCTTTTCCTACAGATGCGCTGCCATTCATATATTAAAACCTATATGCCTATACCTATGATATTTCCTGTCGACCTAGACACAACATGATAAGGAAATAAAATCTTCTTACAAGTATCGGAAATAAATTATTGAAAGACTTATAATTATCGTTACGTATTCCTTAATAGAATGAAAGAAAAAAAAATTGTACTTGTTTAGAAGCTACGATTTTTATTTGGTTTACTTTTCATTAACAAAGTCCTTTCGCAACTAACAGTCCTTGTAAGTCAACCAAAACATCACTTGGAGAAAAACTATACTTAGGTATGAAGCAGCCTAAGTTTACTGGTAAGTAATCCTTCAAACGCTTACAAAACTTATCTGCTTGGAAAGTAATGATCTCTTTAAATTAATAAAAAAACTAGTTGAATGCAAATAAATTTAGGATACCGGTTTATGGTCGCGGGAAATCCCTGTTGAAGGTTAAAATAATATATTCAAGAGAAAACAGAAAAACCTTGAATTATGTATTCATTAAAAAAAATGAATCTTCGGGGAAATCCTTATAGAGTTTTTAGGGAGGGCTTTATTGACAAATCCCCCCGGTGTTCTGTCTCTCAAGCCCGATTTACACATCGACAAGTACAGTAGCGAGTTAAGTAGTAAGTTGTTTATTAATTTGATTTAAATAGATCTCCATCCTACTTTTTGGCGAGTTAAGTTGGCGAGACGCGAGAGAGGGGGCTACTTTGTACTGTACTTGTCGATGAGTAAATCGGGCATCAGACAGGCCAGATGCCAAGAGAAACCTTGATTATACCATAGCAAACACTTAAAGTCTAATGTCAACGTTTTTCAGCAGAAATTCTCTTTTAAGTTCATCGAATTTTCCATAATCAAATACAAAGGTGCTTTTGAACAAACGATAGAAGACAATATTTAGTAAGTCATACAAAACACCATCCTGCTATTTCAACCTGTGACCACGTGCTCGGCTGATGCTTATTAATCATTTAATCCGCTTTTTTAAATTAAAATATATTCGCACATAAATAAATTGACGCCATTAAGTATTCATAGATAGTATATTAGCAAATAGTAAACAGGTTTTACACAAGACTGCATTTAATTTTGTTCCTTGACCTCATCGAGTTATATTTGTGTGAACTATTACTACTGTAGTTAAATATTCGATAACGTTTTGTTATTGTGTCACACAATAAACCTTGAATCGAGTGTAATTAAAAAATACTTTTTTTTTCAATTTATAGCAAAGAATAATGGGACGGGCCTTCTCCCCTAAAGGAGGGATACTTGGCCTACTAACCACGCTGGCCAGAGGGATTGCCATAGGGTTTAATTTCAAGTTTTCCTTCTTATTTTATCGTAAAGGTAATATTCACGGATAGTTTTTTTTTTCGACACCTATAGGATGAGATGCAGGGTGACATATTGTATTCTTACTCCTTCACCACGCGGAGAATTGGCGCTTACAGTAACAGTATTATTGATAAAAAATAAATAAATACTTATAAGGAACAGTTACGTTGCCTCGTGATGGAAGTTACACAATGTGGCTAGACTTAGATACCTCTCGCGACTTATACTTTACGCAATATTTATAATAATAATAATTTAGCACTAGGTACTCTGTAATCTAGAGTAGAGACGTTCTCTTAGAAAGAACATTCAAACAAACTTAATGTTTAATAGACGAAAGTATTTGTATGTTTATGTTTGTCACTTTTTAACGGTTGAACCATCATAACAGCCCATTAATGTCCCACTGCAGGGACGGGCCTCCTCCCGTGACGGAGGGATACTTGGCCTACTAATACCACGCTGGCCAGACAGTTGGTATAGGGTTTAATTTCAAGTTTTCCTTCTTTCTATGTAAAGATAATATTCACAGATAGTCCCTTAGTCGGTTTCTACGACACCCATGGGATGAGATGGGGTGGTGACATACTTGATTACAACTTAGACTAGTATTAAGTACCAACAGTATATTATATACCACGTTTATTTTTTTTGTTTCCGTAAATCTTTACAAACGCCGACTGTCCTAATAAGGTAAGTAATTATTATTAGCGTTTATTTAGACGGCTTTTAATTCAGATATCCCATGGGATGAGTTGGGCTAGTTACTCCGTTAATTGCCAGCCAAAAACACCAGATTACTTTTGATTTTGATAAAATTAAGTGTTCGGTCTACTGATTTTGACAAACTTAATAGCCAATTGTCTGTGATGTTTTTTGTTTCTGTTGATTTCATGTTTGTGGAAGTCTCTATAATGCCTCGCACTTTGTCCGTAATACGCGAGTTTGCCTTTAATAAAATTGTTTCCCAACTTGGTGATTCAGGTACAGTCAGCCCCAAAAGTCGCTGAACACGTTTTAAATTCCAAAACTGCTGAACACTAAAAATGTCATAAGTCAGTGTCGCAACAAGAGCACAGAATAAGCTTTACATACGAAACGACCATAACACGCTGAACACGGTTATTACAAAAGTAGCTGTACCCTAGTATTTTTAAAAGTAACTGAACGCCTAAGATTCCAAAAATAGCTGTACATACGCGTCAATTCGTATTAAAGCCTACTTTTTGGGTATTATACATACTATAAGCATCTTTAAGAAAATAAAAACTTTTAGAACAGATAAGTTTTGTTCAAAGAGGTTTAATTACAACGTTTTTTTATCTTGGTTATGGCCTAGGTATACATTTGTCAAATTATTTTACATGTCAATGGACCAAAATTCGCTTTACATCAAGAACACCAAAAGTAGATTGACAGGCAATAACATTAAAAGTATGATTTGTTAACCTACTTTTGTATTTAATGATGTTCAGCTACTTTTGGAATACTAGTGTTCAAATACTTTTGTAATAACCGTGTTCAGCGTGTTATGGTCGTTTCGTATGTAAAGCTTATTCTGTACTCTTGTTGCGACACTGACTTATGACATTTTTAGTGTTCAGCAATTTTGGATTTTAAAATGTGTTCAGCGACTTTTGGGGCTGACTGTACCTACGTAACTCATATATTTTGATGAAAAAAAAGTTTGAAGTTAATATTTTCTTATTCTCAACTTAGTCGAGATGTAAAATAAATGCAGTAGTAATACATAATTACCATTCGTTACAATTAGCACTTGTGTAGCACGCGTGTTATACTTACGTGTCGCATTGTGAGAGAGACGTTGATATTATGAAACAGTTGAATAAACATTTAACAAACAAAACTCTAAGCGAGTTTACGATAAATGTTTTACATCTGTTCTCTTTATAACACTTCGTTTTTGGACCCAATGTTGGGATGACTCTTTCTTGTAATGACAAGGCAATTTGATCTTGTCGATCCTGATACCCCATCTTATCCCATGGGTGTCGTATAAATCGTCTAAGGGACTATCCGTGAATATTATCTTTTCGAAATAAAAAGAGGGAAATTTGAAACTAAACCCTATACCAATACGTCTGGCCATTGTGGTATTAGTAGGCCAAGTATTCCTCCGTCACGGGAGGAGGCCCATCCCTGCAGTAGGACATTAATGGGCTGTAATATAAGGATCCTGATATAATAAGGATCCTGATAGAAAGAACAAATACAGTCAGAAAGCGTCTCCTTAGTGGCCTGAAGTGTCTCTCTTAACTGCAGCGATCAGGTGTCAAGACTTTCCCCTTTCTCTAGAGACATAAATGTAAACATAGCTTCATTTGTGGTCCGATACCCACAAAATGAGATCTGGTGATGACATATTCTTACTTCATCATTAGACAAACAAAGAGTTATGTAGATTTAAGCGCCTATTACACTAGACTACATGTAGGACACTACATCTTGTAGAAGACTACATCTTGTAGGATACTACATGTAGTCTTTCCATTTCCATGTAATTGTTTTAGAAATGGAAAGACTACATGTAGTGCCCTACAAGAGCAGATGTAGTGCACTACAACTTCATGTAGTCTAGTGTAATGGGCGCTATACTTTGTTGGGTCGTCGTCACTCGTAGGTCAAAAATCTTTGATATAAATGTATAAAAAATATATCAGCTGCATCAATGGTTTAGTGACACTACCTAAAGATGACTCATATAGTGAACTCACTTAGGGATAAAAATACTTGTATTTTAGAGAACGAGTTTCAAAATTTTTCCATTATTAGGATGAATATAAAACCTGTTTTAAGATCATCGTCCACTCCACGCAGCCTCTCAAAATAGAAAGAAAGAAAGATTTAATACCTACACGTCATTGTAAATCATCATATTAATAGGACATTAATGTCCCTCAGCAGGGAGAGGTCTCCTACGAGATTACTTAAAAAATGAGATATCCTGAGAGATACTTAAGAATGACGATTAATATAACCTAATGTCATAATGGTTATTAAACTTTAACAATGTATAGCGTTCCAGTGGTAAGTACACACAGCAACACATCAAGTTAAACATTTTCATTTAAAATTGTATCTTATTTCAAGGTATTAAGGTACACGAGTGTCTAGGTTGATTAGTTGCTGTGTGTACATATACATATAAGGTAATGGTTAAGTACATAACTCTAAAAGGAACCCTTAAAGTCAGTCTTTAGGGATGTTAGTTATCCAAATCTCTCTATTTAATTTTTTTACCACATTACAACGCTTGGATTGATCCAACCATAGTTTCAGAATACAGCCTCTATGTCTTTTCCATTCTAAGCAAATTACTTCATCATAATAACTAGTGATCTCACTAATGTGAGGTTAAATAAACCATTAATGTATTAAATTGGCGAAATACTTCATTAGTAATATGTTTATGGTAGTTTTAGAACTAAATGGGTCAATAGGTTGACCGTGACCTAGTAGCTTCAGATTCTTTGATTATACCTACTAAGCCAAAAAATGATCAAATGTAGAAATTAACATACTAAAAACTGTACCTAATAATGGCCAGTGTGGGTTAATTAAGTCGGTAACTGCAATGAAAACTTGATCAAGGTAAAGCTATCAAAATGTTTATGGTGCGTATTCAGTTGGCTACAACGCTATTCCTTCTGATCTAATATAACTTCAAAACATTGATAAAAAGATACATTTTATGACACAGCTACATTTACCTAGCTCTATATAAAGTAATTAATTGAGGATTTTCTAAAATACACCATGTCTTCCGCTTTCCGTATCCAGTCCAATTCGCGACCTTTTTTTAAACTTTAGGTCTTTCCACCTCACTAGACAATATAAAAAATAAGTAATTGTTTTGTAGACGATGCACGTTTTAAAAGAAAAAGTGTATGTGGTTAGTCCTTAAAGGGAGTTCTGACAAACTGCATCCTGATACTTAGTTTGTAAACACAGCACAGAGACAAAGAATCAAAACTGTTTTTGAATACTCTGTATGTAAATATGTTGAATTAATGTCACATTACATAATGTCGGTCAACTGCACGTATTGCCAATACATAAGTTATATAACTTAGTTATGTATTCTACTATATTTGTGTCTATAGGAACTAGAGCCTTCACAGCCTGACCAAAATGTTAAGTTACGAACTTAATATTTTTAATTCTTGGTAATGAAACCGAATTACGACGCTGGGTAGGGAGACCCTTCACAAAGTGGACCGATTACCTGGTTCAGACGACGGGAAACGGGTAAAGAGAATCACAGGACATGTCAGGATGGAAATTTAGAGAAGGTTTATGTCCAGCAGTGGAAGCCTACTGGCTGATATGATGATGATGACCTAATTACGAAGCCATAGAAATCATAAGGATCATCAATAATTCTTTCTTTTTTTCTTTTATAAAGACAACTCCCGCACTAGGGATCATGCCCTGTGTCGCGGGGACTTTTACAAACATCAATTAACGGACACAAAGAACACCCAGACTCAGGACAATAATTTGTGGATCTCACAAATTATTGTCCTGCGTGGGGATCGAACCCACAACCTCATGCGCGGCAGCCGCTGGCCTTACCGGCGCGCCACCGAGGTCGATTTAATATATTATTTACTTATTTTATAGTGGCATCAGGGAAAATAAGTCAAAAATCACTTTACGCAAATGATTAGCTTAGTGTGTAGCTAAGCATATCATCATCATCATCATCTCAGCCAATTGACGTCCACTGCTGGACATAGGCCCCTTACAAATATTCCCACCTTGTGCGGTCCTGTGCCTTCCTCATCCATTGGTTTCCCACCGTCCTATCTAGGTCGTCAGTCCACCGTGTGAGGGGTTCATAAGGTCATGTTAGATGTGAATCGATTGATTATTACCTATAATGTTATGTATACTTTCATTAAGTAAAGATTGCATTCAATGTCTGCAATGAAATCGAAAACATTAGCTTAAACTGCAATAACCGTGAGAACTAAGAATGAAACAATTGTCATTGACACCTTACTTTTTATTGGACTAGAAAGAGGGTTTATTTTTTCGTCCGTTGCTTTGTGTTGTGATCTGTTTTGGTTTAATTTTTATAATTTATTTATTACAGTCGATTATTTATTTTTTATAGAAAGGTGATTACGATGATAAGTATACGAGTTTGTAAGACGTTCTTAAATTTTAAACAATTAATCAACTAGCCTATTAGACCACAGTCCACGGCTGGACAAAGGCCTCTCCTAAAATAAATTTAAATATATTTTCTTAAAGTTTACATTATGACACATTTCTAGTTACAATTTTGGCTAAATAATTTGGTATTTAACCCTGAGTCATTATTGTGTTTTAAATGTTACCTAAATATATTATTTAGGAATGTATTAGATTCGTATTCTGTACCTCGGAGTATCAAATATATGGGAGTTATAAACGATCAAAATTAGCGAATCATTGTGACTTGCATTATTTTACATTCAAGGTTTATAGTTTTTAACTTGTAGATTACTTGATATTAACTTAAGAACCAACTAACTTTTGCTCAAAATAATGTAAGTAAAAACTTTGCTGGGCCAAAGTGTCCCTCTGTCAATTTGCTATTTCCATCAAGGAATAAGATTTAAGTTTTAAGCCTTTGTTTTGTAAGAACAGATGGCATTATAATTGTTCTGAAAAAAAAGAGTTAAAACGAGAACCATTGTTCTTCAATGGAGTAAAACGAAATCAAAAGGTATGTGCATAAGGCAGACATACTTAGAAGTCTATATTACCTATTAGATTTATTTCTCTTTTATGGGTGTACTTACTAAAAACTTACATTTCTATTTTATACAGCTAATGGCATGGCATTTTTATTTTAATTGTTGATTGATTTCATTTTAAGATTAATATAGGAAGAACACAAATACATACATATATTTTTTAATGTTTGGTCGACGTATTTGTTTTCAGATGATCATTATTAAACAAGAATTACTTTACGCGGTCTGTGGTGGAGCTGTGGAGAGTCTACCAAAATTGGGGACTATGAAATGCCCATCAATTTGTATCGTGAGATGTGTCTATGTGTGCGTGGCAAGAGCACACTTTGAACATACATTAACTTCTGTACCTATCCTCTTTTGTGGTCTAATGATAATTTCTAAAGAAAATATGCGTTAGGTAAGTCTTTAGGTACAATTTCTGCAACTATTCTATAATTAGTGCTGAGAACTGTTGAATTATAGAATGTTTAAGTTTTTATATTATCATTGTTTATTACTGTTCGTGGTACTGTGTCCTTGGCGTGAATGTTTTTGTTATCTTGTTGCTGTTTTCAACATTTTTATTTTTTCTTTTTTTTTGTGTATTTATCATTATCATTACTTATGTGGTAATGACAAACAAAGTCGAATATTTATTCACTTAGTTTTCAAAGCAAACCGGCCAGTAAGAGAACTCGTCATATAAGTACAAGTAATGGCTAACGCAGACCTGGACGGCATGGCAAAGTATTTTAATTTTTACTAATGGAAATTCAACCGTACTGTTACAGAAATACGACATAATTTGCTATGCTTTAAAATGATGCCGTGGCATTGAAAGGGATTTTATCGCACGGCATCAAAAGACGCGCCACAGGCTCCCGTGGCGGGATGCCGTTGCCTACCGCGACCGAGTGCCACGGACTCCGGCGCTAAAAGACGCGCCACAGGCTGCCGTAGCGGGACGCCGCGGCATACCGCAGTAGGCAACGGCATCCCGTTGCCTACCGCGACCGAGTGCCACGGACTCCGGCGCTAAAAGACGCGCCACAGGCTGCCGTGGCGGGACGCCGCGGCATACCGCGGTAGGCAACGGCATCCCGTTGCCTACCGCGACCGAGCGCTGACTCGCGCCAAAATCCCTTGCCATGCCGTCCCGCGGCGCGCCGTGGCATGCCGCGGCATCTAAGCGGCCAGTGTGCGCTGACTCACGGCAAAATCCCTTGCCATGCCGTCCCGGTGTGCCCAGGCCTTAAGAGAAGAAGTCCACGGGCTGTCGGTACACAACTTTTGGGATTCGAAAGACCGGCCGGCACCGGTCAAAAGGGGCAGAAAAGCCTTTAAAAGGTTTTTAAGTACTGAGCGCCGCATGTTATTAGTATAAAGAACTTGGTGAGTTAAATGGAACAGACGCCTTTAACCGCTCTCTTTGGTGTGAGCTCTCTCAAAAGAAATTCGCAATAAGACAGTGAACCTTATTTTAAATCTTTCTCAAAACACTGGCATAGCTGCAAGTATACAGTGCAATGTTTCCCACGACGAAAAATACTTTACCATCTCATTGATAGAACTTTATATCAAAGTGATTACAATAATAACTTGATCCTCAGTTACCAAAATAGATTTTGGGATAAATGTCTTGACATCCGGTGATTATATAAAGTAGCCGTAGTTATAATGTCATTTGTGAACTCTAAGATGAAAGTAGATTATGTTGTATCAAAGATGCTGTTCAAATTATTGATGTGTAAGTAATAAAAATAATGTAATCGTCATATCAGACAATGGAAGCTTACAGCTGGACATAGATCTCTAAATATTTCAACTATTCGGTGTCCTGTGCTTTCCTCATCCATAGTGTGGTCTAAGTAGTGGAAATTTTATGACGTCATTAAATTTGTATCTATGCATCACTTCCTTCCGTGTGGTGACGGAGTAAGAATACAATATGTCCCCACCCCATCTCATCCCATGGGTGTCGTAAAAACCGACTAAGGGACTATCCGTCAATATTATCTTTACGAAATAAAATAGAAGGAAAACTTGAAATTTAACCCTATACCAATCCGTATGGCCAGCGTGGTATTAGTAGCCCAAGTAGTCCTCCGTCACGGAAGGAGGCCCGTCCTTGCAGTGGGACATTAATGGGCAGTTATGATGATTACTTCCTGTATTTTTCTTTTGATAAGTTACACACCTACACTTTCGTGTTGCTGATGTCTTTTGTTTTCTGTCATAGCTTACCAACAGGTGTCCCTGTTGTTTGCCATGGGTTAGAATAAATATAATAATAATATATGTATTATAATAATGTTACTCTATATGCCGTGGAAATAGGTGCGAGGGGTACTCCAGCTAAATCCCTCTACAGCTTATTAAAAGAACTAGGACTGCCTAGAACTTCAGTAAGCTCTCTACTATCACGAATGTCCAAAACGGCATTGTTAGGTTCATACAAAATTTGGATAGGTAGAGGACGGAACATAGCAGATAGTGAAGGTGACCGCTAACGCGTTGTAAGGGGGCCTCCTTAAACCTACATCTGGGTCTTAAGTCCCAGACGCTGTTACGCCAGTGTTCCGTCCTTTATCACGCGATGGACCCGGCACCCGCACGGAGAATCCATGGAATGCTAAGATTAGGTCTTATAGTTACTTAATTAACATACAAACAAGGAAGGTGAGCTGACAGATTATGATGTCTAATTTTAAAAGTTAAACTGATTCGTTGATTGATCTGTCAAGGTTAAGTTTTAGAGAGGATTAGTAGAAGCAGCTAATAAACTAATCTTTTAATAATTATTTGCTAGTTATTTAGCTTGCACCTTTACTATAATATACTTATGTATATACTTACTAAGATAGGAAACCCAGCAGAAAATTCTAAAGAGTTGCCCTGTAAAGGCATCTAAAGCTCAAAAAGAAAAAGATTAAGAGTACTTATACTTTGTTTTCTTTTGACAATTTCTTTAACCGAATATTCTTAGATACAATAGGTCTTTGTTCAGCATATAGTTAAAGCAAACAATTTAATTTTTCCTGACTGTTCCCACGAACACTTGATGCATTTAGGAGTCTTGCTCTGGGAAGTTATTGGGCAAGAGAAGTCGACTGGCAACTACTGTGAGAACTTTGTATTACTGTCATTATGTGTGTGTATGTGCGTATGTTTTGTATGGTACTATGATTAATGTTCCATACAAAATATACCCAGGAACTCACAAAAATTGTATGTTCATACATTTATACACATACAATTTTTGTCAGCTTCTTATTAGTTTAATTTGTATAAAGTAGGTATGCGTAAATTTATTTTTTGATATGTATTAATTTTTTCTTGCACATTTAATCAGCATGTCAATTCTCGTACCTTAAATTCGGTTAAGTTAACTTTTAGTTGTCAAATTGTCTTGTTTTTTTGCTATTGCAATTGTAACCTTTTGTGGTCGTGTTAAAGTTTTATTTAGAGTGTGACAATTTGACAACTAAAGTTAACTTAACCGAATTTTAAAGAACGAGAATTGACATGCAGACTAAACAAGATCTCATTTACAGGAAAATCAACAGTTCGTCCTTGTGATTATGTTTATTAATTTTGCTTATCATTAATGTATTAGTGTTCTCCGTGTGGTGACGGAGTAAGAATACAATATGTCACCACCCCATCTCATCCCATGGGTGTCGTAAAAACCGACTAAGGGACTATCCGTGATTATTATCTTTACGAAATAAAAAGAAGGAAAACTTGAAACTAAACCCTATACCAATCCGTCTGGCCAGCGTGGTATTAGTAGGCCAAGTATCCCTCCGTCCCGGGAGGAGGCCCGTCCCTGAGTGGGACATTAATGGGCTGTTATGAATGTATTAGTATTATAAGAATAATTTGTTTTTTCAACACAATTTTGTATTTTCATACAGTGTAACAGTAGAGATGACACATCTGTAATTAAGTTCATCAGTTAGGAGGTACCTAAGGGACGCTGCCGCTCTGGAAGGAGGCAACAAAGACCGAGTGAGAGAAAAACTCTACCTTTTTGCTCGGCAATGTGCAGCCAGTGGTTGCAGCAAATTGCTCCGAGTGCCTTTAAATAGTACATCAGGACCAAAATTATATAGATAACGTATTTCTTTATCATAACAGCCCTTCCACTGCAGGATACACTTCCTCCGGTGACGGGCAAGGGTAAGTTATTGAGACCGTAAGGCCTAAAATAAAGACTAAGTATGTTATATAACAAACAAATTATGAAGCTTATATTTTTACAACAAGCGCGTTTTGTTTTTGCAACATGACAGTTACATGAGAACCGTTTGTTTAAAGTATATTTACAAAACACTCGCATTAATATTGTAATACTAGTAGTTATTTCCTTACCAGCTTTACTTACCATTTGGTGACGGATACATAACACAAAATATCATCAACTTTCTTTGCAATATTATATCGTTAATGCGAGTAAAAGACCTTTTAAGTTCATTTCATTCTGTCGCGTTACATGCTGTTAAACGTAAACGGGAATAACGGCAACAATTAATTTATCTTGTTTTGACAGAGCGGAAATTTCATAACTGCTTCTAGGACGCTAGTCCCAAGAAAACGTTTCGATACTGTCTAAGAGCCTCTTTAAGGAAATAAGACACCAAAGGCGGTTTTAGTCAATAAGAGTCTGACATAACGAGTTCAGCAATAGGCTGGGCTAGTACTCATGAGTGTTCCCGACCTCCTCTCCTATTAGAGTCCGAGAGCGTACCTTGTTTTTTTTTTGCTTGACTTTTCGGCTTAGGCTACAATAGCCGTAGTCCTCTGCTAGGTGGAACTACGACTTCAAAATATCGCTGCATGCGGAAGGTGGTGACCGTTTTCTGTGACGCGTGATGGGAAAGGCCTATGTCCAGCAATGGACTGCGGTAAGCTTATTAATTTGTATCGTAAGCTGACTGAGACCTCAAGTGTGAGACGCGTCAATCATTTTAATTTTAATTATGAAACCATAACTTACCTTATTCAGTTACACCTTTACAGAAAACCTAGCGATTTACACGTACCCTGAATTGTCAAAAACAACTTCGTAAAGTTGATAAATTCCGAATGTGAACTAGCGGAATAAGAACAAAACCAAGTAATGCACGTTTTGGTCTTTAAAACACCTTTGGAAAAAAAGATAAACTAAACACCAAAGGTCGTATATCAGGCTTAGCTTGAAGATACCCGTATTAATAGCTCCAGAACAAATCATAAAAAATGTAAAAACTAATTATGACAATCATTTGACATTAACATTGGCTTAGTAAAGTAAGCGCGGGAGCGTGTTTTGTGGCGCGTATTGGGAGAGGCCTATGTCGAGCAGTAGACTGCAATAGGCTAGTTGATTGGTAAAGTAACATTGCGAACAGTCAAGTGACGAGAAATAGCATCATATTGGCCAATTGACGTCAAATGACAAAGGACAATAATTTGTGAGATCCACAAATTATTGTCCTGAGTCTGGGTGTTCTATGTGTCCGTTAATTGATGTTTGTAAAAGTCCCCGCGACACAGGGCATGATCCCTAGTGCGGGAGTTGTCTTTTTTAAAAGAAAAAAAAAAAATGTAATACTTTCTCACAATAGCAATAGCATTCTAAGAATAGCATACACAACTCCGCCAGCGCCTCAACTTGACAAATAGTTCTATACAATCTATCCAATTAATAAGTCGAAGAATACCCTGCTGTTAGTAGGTTAGTTTTCCTCTTTCATGATTATGCAGTGGTACATAAATGTACTAATAACATGGTATCTTACTAATCCTATCCTATCCTACTAATACTATAAATGCGAAAGTTTGTGAGGATGGATGGATGTTTGTTACTCTATCACGCAAAAACTACTGAACAGATTTTGATGAAATTTGGAATATAGGTAGCTTAGGGTGTAGAATAACTTAAGCTACCTATACCACACGGGTGAAGCCGTGGGCATCAGCTAGTATAGATATAAATAACATTATTAAAAAAAAGGATGACGTTAACAGATCAAAAATCTAGAATTAGGCACAAAAAGTGCCACAGATGCCACAGATATGCCAAAATAAAGCTACCTTGACACAGGCTGAGAAACAAATGGTATACCAAATATGGTAAGAAGACAAATTGCTGAATTTTTGATATAATTGCATTTATATTCTCAAACTCAAACTCAAATTGTTTATTCCATTCCATAGATAGGTACATGTGTTGAATATAGGTACAGAGTACATTAAGTTCCGTATGGACCCTGTCGGGCACAACAATATTGAAAGGCGACATTTTATACCCTGTCGGGCACAACATTATTTAAATTAATTAAGTTAATTATTTCGAGCCCGTTGTGAAGGCGAGCCTTCTGATGGCTGAATGGCTGGTTTACAAAACAAATTAGATAAGTATGATTATCCGTCGTTGTCTAGTACTTACGTATTTCAAGGTCTGCTTAGTTTGGGACTAGATGGCGTTGTGTGAATGTGTGAAAAATATTATTATTAATATTTTAGACATTGTCTGATATTATGATTTATGAAGGTCTTACGAACTCAAAAAATATCAAAATTTAAATAAAACAGTGTACAAAAATATTTTATAGTTAATTAAATTAATTACTTATGGAAATATGATTAAAGAATATAAAACACAGATATGGTTTTTATTGCATTTTAATTTGGAGTTAATCTTTATTTTGAAGTTTGATGTAAGATTACTAATTAAAATAATTATTTTGATTTTTATATTTCCTGCATTTTTTTTTTATTTTTTAATCCTGCATCACTTGACGACCACTATGGCGCAGTCGGTATATTACATGGCTGCTACGCAGAGGTCTCGGGTTCGATTCCCGCTCAATGCAAATCTTTGTGTGCATGAACATGATTGTTTGCATTGGTCTGAGTGTTTTCTATGTATAATATGTATGTATTTACAAAAAAAAAAGTATTTAAGTATGTTTATCCGTTGTCTAGTACCCATAGTACAAGCTTTGCTTAGTTTGGGACTAAATGGCGTTGTGTGAATGGGTGAAGATTATTATTTTATTATTATTATTTTATCAAGGACACGTCTTGTGTATATAAAAGTTATGAAACTAAGGAATACAAAAAACAGCATGTCAATTCTCGTACCTTAAAATCGGTAAAAATTTAACGATTTTAAGGTACGAGAATTGACATGCATTTTTTTCTGGATCACACAAATTATCTTGCGTGGGATTAGAATCCACGACTTCGCATACTGCAGTCGTTTACCCGTCTGAATTTTTATTATATGATGGGAGGCAAACGAGCCAGCAGGTCATCTGATGGTAAGTGGTCACAGCCGCTCATGGACGCCTGCAACACCAGAGGAATCACTGATGCGTTGCCGACCTATAAAAAGGGATTACGCTCGTTTCTTGATTTGCCACTATTCCAGATTTATTTGCTACTTCGTAATTAGGCCTATAATCCATGTGGTGACGGAGTAAGAATACAGTATGTCACCACACCACCCCATCTCATCCCATGGGTGTCGTACAAACGGACACGGGACTATCCGTGAATAATATCTTTACGAAATAAAAAAAGAAGAAAAATTTGAAATTAAACCTGTTTCCAAACCGTCTGGCCAGCGTGGTATTAGTAGGCCAAGTATCCCTTCGTCACGGCACGAGGCCCGATCTTGCAGTAGGACATAAACGAGCTGTTATTATGAATTACGCCTATCAATATGTTAGCTATTAGAGAAGTTACCTTATGTAAGAACAAATAAAACACTCGCTCTTCACGAACTCCCCATTTAATTCAAAAACTGTCATGCGCAACCATTTGCAACAACTTCAAGCCGGTCGAGTTAGCTCCGCGCTTACTGTAGGTACTTATCTTAAAAAATTCTTGGTAATTTATTTATTTATTTATTTATTTATAATTTATGGAAAACCAACAGCATTTGCAACATGTATAACAATAGGTATATAAAACAAACAGCCAATTATAGGTTCTCACTTATAAGCTATAACAATTATGAAAATAATTCTATCCGTGTAAAGAACAAAGTTTTAGAGTACTAGATAGACATCAAAAATTAAACAACAATAAAATTAAATTATAAACTTACAATTAACAAGAACATACCACTCAACAACACAAATAAATTTACAGTTAACATAAATAAACTAGTCAACAACACAAATAAATTTACAATTAACACGAACAAACTACTCAACAACACAACACACTACTTGGTAACTAAACATTTTGAAAATGAACAAAATATTCTTGGGCCAGTAGCCGCCTTAACGACTCGGGACTTGCGTTAAAAATGTCTATATCATGCACACCACTCAACTTGTTTATTGTCCTACCAGCCCGCCAAACAAAACTATCCTGCCGATAATTCGTGGACACACAAGGTAGATGAAAAGGGATATAATGCCGCTTGGACTTGGTTGGAACATTAATAAATATTTTTGAGAGAAGTTCCGGGCAATCTATCGAGTCAGTTAATATCTGACTCGATAATTTTGGTGACGTATTCAAATAAATAATATGCGTATATAATTAGGTACTTAGACTTAATCGTTTACGCCACGCTACGCTAAAGCTAATTAATATCTTAATAATATTGCATTACAAAGTTTTCTAGAGTAGTGGCCGTGATCATTACAAACTTTTCGCAAGAATCTCGAAGTAAGGAGATCTTGTACTAAGGGTGCTACTTACTACCAATGTAATTTGTAAAAAATTATACCTTTTTTACATGTGAAATTTGTCTGAGTGCCAGATCCTCAATTTCTTATTTCTTTTACCGAAGATAGGTAAATCGATGTATAGGTAATGTGGCACACATGACTGCAGCACATTATCTTTTTGATTAATATTAAATGGCGGAGTATATTTATGTAGGGTATATCGCAGTAACATTTACCTATTTATCTCAGTGCACGACAGCCGCATATCGTAACGGCCGCGCCACTGAGATACCTACTTAGTTTACAAATTGGTACACGTCCTTGTGCGGGAATTAGGTGGACCGAAGACCGCAAAATGGTCTCTGGGTCGGACTTCAAAACGGTCTCTGGGTTGGACTGAATGCGGAAGGCGCAGGACCATGTTCTATGACGCGTGTTGGGAGCGGCCCATGTCCAGCAGTGAACTGCGATGGGCTAGTTGATAGATTGATCATGGGATAGCGCTCGATTCCTGATGTGGGAGTTTTCTTTCAAAATAATATAAATATTTTTTTTTATGTGATAGGAGGCAAACGAGCCAACAGGTCACCTGATGAGGTGTTCACCGCCGCCCATGGACACCCGCAACACCAGAGGAATCACAGATGCGTTGCCGACCTTTTAAAAGGGAGCACGCTTGTTTCTTGAAGCTCCCCAAGTAGTAACGGTCCGGAAATATCGTCGCAGCGAGCTTGTTCCACAAAACAGTTGTTCGCGGTAGGAAGTTTCGCGAAAATCGCACAGTGGATGTTTATGATAACAATAATGTAATAATGTTACAATAAAGTCGTGTAATTAATTGTTATTTTTTATAATGTATTATTATCTGCCTTGAGAACGTAGACCTGCGTCATGAATATAATTACTATTACATTAAATATCTTATTTCCTTATAACTCACGGAGATGCATAGCGATATACAGATATTATAATTTGATAATACAAAATGACCCCACGCCTTTTCATAATAAGGGTTAAGGAAATTCAAAACAATCATTTTAGTTATTTCAGAGAACAAAACGATAGGAACTATAGGGCTACGCAGACCGGGACGGAATGGCAAGGGATTTTAAATTTTACCAATGGAAATACCAATGAAAAATGCCGTGCGATAAAATCCCTTTCAATGCCGCGGCATCATTTTAAATCATAGCAATTTATGTCGTATTTCTGTAACAGTACGGTTGAATTTCCATTGGTAAAAATTAAAATCCCTTGCCATGCCGTCCAGGTCTGCGTAGGCCTTTATAACTCACGGAGATGGAGCTTGTCCAGAAAGGGCGAATTCGCCGCGAATCGTATCGCGCGAATTACGCGCGACCGTTGCTTCCACAAGGTGCGTACCAACGCGCGAGCATTTGGGGAGGAATTCAGTACGAAACATGGAGTTGAACGAAGCGGTCACGTTTTGGTTAGCTTACCGTCGCTGGAAGAGACAGAAACGGAGGGAAAATAGAATGTATTTAGTACATCCAATTCTTAATGATAGAATGACACATAGTATGTTTGAAACTTTGTATCCAAAATTAAGACAACATGAAAAGAAATTTTTTAACTACTTTCGTATGTCCGTGAAATCGTTTGATGATTTACTTTTATTAATTGAAGAAGATTTATCGTCACGTGCAAATTATGTTCCGCGCGAGGATGTTGTTTCAGCAGAACAAAAACTCGTGATAACTTTAAGGTAAGTATTGTTTTATTCATAATCTCTTAAAATACTAACACAGTATTTTAGGATACAAATTCAGGTTTACTAATAAAAACGAATTAAATGTAGTATCAGATTAAATATAATAATTAAACAATGTCATGGTTTTAGAAGAGGTCAAGACATTCACTATCCTGAGAATCTCTTGATGATGTTGATAGAGAATTTACGTATAATGCTGCCTGTGAAGATCTTGGCACTGAAATAGAATTTCGGCCTTGCCATGCTGTTATGGATGGCGTTTCTGGGTCATATTCTTAAAAAGTAAATTCATTTGGTCTTGAAGGTTGTGCATGGTATCGTGGTCGAACCGGAATTGAAGATGAAGCCGAACTGTTAGTATAATACGAATCGTTTGAATACACAGTTGATTGCGAAGATTGTTGAGCCGCTTGCAAAATTTTCATTAATTCAATTTTTACTGTTATACGATTGGCCTCGGGTACCTTAAGTAATTCTTTGTGTAAAGATAAACAGAACAGTTTGTCATCATCACCTTCCGTTACGCTGGAAACCAGTGGTTGTTGTTGATTCCTAGTGCTTATATTGTTTTTAATTATGGTCAGGAATTCAGCATCAGCGGCAGTCATTTTCTTTCTTTTAATGTTTTGATTCGGCGGCCTCATTATGTCTTCCCTTGCATCTGCTGTAGACTCTTCGTTACCTGTCTCTGAGTTTTCAGAGGTGGCTTGAATATTGCTTTCTGTTTTTTTATTACGCACTGACCTTTCGAGAAACATAAGACGTTGAAAATATATGTATTGAATCTTCGAAGCTCCAGATCCTGATGGTGCATTCTTTGTTTTTTTCATTTCACGAACAAATGTGTCGCGAAGGCCTTTCCACTTTTTTTGTAGAGTATTACCTGAAATTAACAATTTAACAATAATTTTTCAATTTTGTTTCAGGTACTTAGCAACTGGCTGTTATTTTGCTGACTTACATTATGCCTATAGATTAGGGAAATCTACTGTAATTGACATCGTTCAAAAAACTGTATATGTTATTTGGAATAAGTTAAAAGACAGAGTAATGAAAGAACCTTCGACAGAAGAGTGGATGGAAATTGCAAGAGGATTCGAAAAATATACAAATTTTCCTAATTGCATTGGAGCAGTTGATGGCAAACATATTAGAATTATAAAACCTTTAGATTCCGGCTCTATGTTCTACAATTATAAAATTTTTTGTGATGCAAATTATTGTTTTATCTGTATAGATGCTGGAGCATGTGGGAAGAGCAATGATTCAACGATTTTTAAAATCTCCACATTCTTCAAAAAACTCACGGAAAAATCTTTGAACATTCCGGGACCAAAACCAGTATCAGAAATTCGTACAACACGTTTACCTCATGTTATAGTTGGAGATGAGGCATTTAGCTTATCAGAACATATTATGCGACCATATTGCGGCAAGAATTTAACCAAAGAAAAACGAATATTTAATTACCGCCTCTCTAGAGCAAGACGTTATATTGAGTGTTGTTTTGGAATCCTGGTAAACAAATGGCGAATATTTCACAAACCACTCAATGTACAGTCACGAGCAATAATATGTACACATTTTCAAATTTTCTAAACTATCTGCACGTTTATCTAGACATTACAATATCAAAATGAATTCGTAATTTAGAAGAGGTTCCGTACAGTTTTGAATTAATCTTCGAATTTTCAATTTTGGATTGGCAGAACTTTAGATAACTGGTTTACAAAATGCGAAAATGTGTACCTACATATTATTGCTCGTGACTGTACATATTGAATTTGCGCAAAACATAATTAAAGCTTGTTGTGTTCTTCACAATTACGTCAGATTAAGAGATGGATACAGGTACGAAGACACATTGTTCGAAACAGCTCTAGATGGTCTGAGTACGACTACAATTCGACCTGGTGTAAGGTCTCGAAACACGAGGGATATATTCGCTGATTATTTCATGAAGGAAGGTCGACTGCCGTGGCAAGACAAAATGATCTAATTTTCTTTGTTTGTTACTAATTCATAAAATAATAATAATTACTTACCTAAATCTTTCTTTTTTTCCTCGGAGTCTTCTTTATCAGAAAATATTAACACCAATTCTTAGAGAAGACCTACGTTTTAAAATCCTATTAGCATAATCAGGTGATTCCAAATCCCATATTATCGCCGGTCTTTTTTCTATTTCGTCTATAAACAATTCCGTGTCAAAATTTTGGCGCTCCATTACCCTCGATACGTGCACTCGCTCTAGAGTTCGCGCGTTAACTGGACGCAACAAGGCGTCCCTAGTATCTCGACTCGCGCGCAATACGCGCGAGTCGAGAGTCTGGCGTAGTGCACGCGATTTACGCGCGTATTTTGAATTCGCGCGATGCTTGTGGACGCGATGTATTGATGTCTAGTACCTTGACAACGCGCGTATGAATTCGCGCGATACGATTCGCGGCGAATTCGCTAACGTTATACAGATTATTACAACATAATAATTTTCTAATTAAAAAACCGACTTCAACAGGAGTCGGTTAAAAACCATGCTGATAACAATTTCTAAGATTAGTATTAAATAAATTTCTGCAGTCGTCTTCATCATAAGATCATGTTTGTGTAAAGTTTTCATTAATACGAATAAAATAAGCCCAAACACTAGGTAGCTGCTATATACCGTTGAGAAGTTTTCTCGACCCTCAGTCGTCTTCATCATCAGATCATGTTTGTGTAAAGTTGTGTAAAGTTTCCATCAATACAATTAAAATAAGCCCAAACACAAGGTAGTTGCTATATGCCGTTGAGGTGTTCCCTCGACTCTTGGTGGTATCCAGGATCTGACCAGTTCTAACTCTTGATTATTTGGTAGTGACGTCAGAGATGCACATGTATGACAAGATTTTACACAATGCGTCCCTACAATTTTCAAGAGATGCCCTCGATTTCTCTGGGATCCCGTCATCCAGATCCAGATCTGGTGACAATGGGACCAAATGGGAAGCATACCCATACGAACAAAAAAAAAAAAATTCAAATCGGTCTAGCCGTTTTCGAGAAATCAGGTAACAAACACAAAAAAAAAAAAAAAATACAACCGAATTGAGAACCTCCCCCTTTTTTTGAAGTCGGTTAAAAATTACACTACGCCATTTAAGAGTAAGGGTTAAGGAAATTCAAAACAATCATTTTTGTTATTTTAGAGAATAAAACGATCCAGGAAATATTTTTAACTAACTCCATCGGTAAGAATTTTATCTTGTGTCTTTCCACCATTTACAAATGTGAAAATAACATTGTATTCATTGGCCAAACCATGCATTGAAAGAGCGCCGCCGTACTTAAAATGTGACAAAAGCATTTAATCCTGCTTATCAGTTAATACTATACCCACTATATTATTCTACTTTTGAAACATAGCTAAATATAGGGTTTCCTCTTCAAAACAGTCTTTTAAGATGGCACCCGGTTAGTTCACGACCAAGAATCATAAATGCTTATATTACGTTTTTAACTAGAAGGGTACGTACAGTTGCTCGTGACATTACGTTACAGGGTTACGAAACTTACAAATTTGAAGCTTAGCGTGACGAACCCA
The DNA here is from genome assembly GCA_905475405.1 of Schrankia costaestrigalis. Lineage (NCBI taxonomy): Eukaryota > Metazoa > Arthropoda > Insecta > Lepidoptera > Erebidae > Schrankia > Schrankia costaestrigalis. The sequence goes on from FR997851.1 coordinate 12,301,065, forward strand.
ATGCAGAAGCAATCTAAACTTTATCATCATCATAACAGCCCATAAATTTCCCACTGCAGGGACGGGCCTCCTCCTGTGACGAAGGGATAGGTACTTGGCCTACTAATACCACGTTGGCCAAACAGATTGGTATAGGGTTTAATTTCAAGTTTTCCTTCTTTTTATTTTATTTTGTAGGTTCTTAGTCGGTTTTTACGACAGCCATGGGATGAGTTGGGGTGGTGACATATTGTATTCTTATTCCGTCACCATACGATATTTTGTAAATAATTCTGTATAATAAGTCACTGCAAAAAGAGTTAACAACCTTTTTAAAGTCTACTAACGCCACATAGCATAAGTAGATAACAATCTATTCCTAGTGTAATAATTAAAATGAAGAATGTTAATTATTTTTACCTCTTTTAATATTAACATAGGATGCGGGTTTGTGTTTAACTATAAAAATTTATTACAATTTTGTCCATGACAAGTGTTATATTTGAAATATAATATTTATTTTGTACATAATATAATTCATTTCAATTTATGTGGTGACAGGCTTAAAAAAAAGAGTTCATCTATGAGTGTATAATCTATGCCCCATGTCATCCCCAATAGCTTTATAAAGACTAAGGGACTTCTTAAAGACCTCACAAAAACTGAGGTAATTAAGTTGGATATCGTAAGCTTTTTTTTCTTTAAAAATAGTAAACTGCCGCACAAGGGATGAGGTCATATATGTGGCAGCGACTTTTACAGACATTAAGTACATCCAGGCTCAGAGCAACAATTTGGAGATCACACAAATAATTATCTTGAGTCGGATTCAATACAAAATAGCACGTATGGTCAAAATCCTAAAAACATTCTTCTTGAACCAGAGCATTTTTTTCTGTCTTGTATTTAATTCTTTCTTCGTATATCATAAGCACTTTGTTATTCATATTTTTCTTTATTTGTTATTATTTATTTTAAAAGAATGGCTTTCTATTCTATTAGTTGCGAATTATGACAATGGTTTCCATCTCTCTGACGTTCGTAAAAGCTATTTCGTAAAGACTAACTGAGCGAAAATGTTGGTGTCATGTCTATTTTATATCGTATCGTTTTATTTTATATAGATCGTATCGTCAGCGCTGTGAGTCGGACGTGTTAATAGTTATTAATTAATCAACAATAGTTTAGCGCGGCGCGAGCCGACGCAAGTGTCATTTTTCACCATGAGTGATAAACTTGTGGAGAACGAGTTGCTGGCTTTTTTACAACAGAAGCTAGACGTTATAGGCGAAGTTTCTGCGCTCCAGATTTGTGTCTCGAATTTCAGCGAGGAAGAAATCGCGGCTGCCAAGTTGCTGATTTTTCGATCGCTGAATAAAGAAGACCGGATGGTGTCACGTAGACGTGACGGACCTAAAAAAAGTATGCAGGACATCATCACACTGCTCAAGACGACCGATCCCGAAGACGTGCCTGTATTTGTAGCTAGGGACTTGAAAAAGTTACCTCTGGTTACTTTAGAGCACGTCGACGTAACGAGTCTTCTAAAGGACATCACATACTTGAAGACTAGTCTGGCGGATGTCAAGAAGAAGTTGGAGACATCCGAAAGAAACGTGACAGAATTACGTACCGAACTAGATGAGTTGCGTAATTCTGTTAAAGTATCTGGGTCACCGATATCGGCGCGTGTAAACACACGTCACGGTGCATCGTCAGCAACAAGCTACGCGTCAGCGGTCTTGTTGTCATCGCCGTCTACAGCTGACAATGCAGAGTGTGACGCACGAAGCTACGCGCGCCCCGCTCCTGTCTCGCAGCCTATTCACTGCAAGACTCCTCGAGCTCCTTTAAATAATGAGCCCAAGGCTACCGCCGGTAAGAAGCTATTGCAAGACAGTAGCAAGAAACGGTCTAATGATGATGATGGTTTCGTGACTGTTCAAAACAAAAAACATCGCCAGCAAAGCAAGAAGAACTGCTGTGGCACAGCACCTAGTGAGCCAAATATCAATGTCCGTGCTGCAAAACCGAACACTCCGGTGTACATTTCACGCCTGCATTACACCACAAAGGCTGAGGACATCGTCGAGTACGTTCGCCATAGGTTGAAATACACGGCGAGAGTGCAGTTGTTAGAGTCGCGCCGCAACGTCAATTTCAAGGCGTTCGTGGTTCGGGTCCCAACATGTTACCTGCATCTCGTCATGGAGGAGACCTTTTGGCCGCAGGGCGTGGTATTCCGCCGTTTTCGTGGACAAGTGCCACCTGATCGCACTGTCCCATGATTTATTTATAACTATGTATTATAAAATTTATATTATTATGTTTTTATTTATTATGTGTATAATTATAATAATAGGTACCTATAAATAATGGTAAATAAAGTATTTATGCCTGTTGTCTGGTACCCATAGTACAAGCTCTGCTTAGTTTGGGACCAGTCAGCATTATTAAATTATGTATTATTATGTTATAAATTATATTGTTATAATTACTTATTATGTATTAATAATATTGTAAATAAAGTATGTATGCCTGTTGCCTGGTAGCCATAGTACAAGCTCTGCTTAGTTTGGAACCAGTCAACATTAATAAATTATATTATACTGTGTATTGTTATGTAATATTTTATATATAAATAAATTTGATTTGAAAATCTTATGGTAAAAGAGTACATAGTAATGGAAAGTCTGCCAGATAATATTGCTTCTACAAAAAGGAAAATATTTTTGGGACTAATTATTATTGGGACAACCTGAAAAAAAATTAGATTTGTATTAACTAGTTCTGTTTATGTTTCTTTTTATCGATCGGGGGTTTTTTTAATGATTAATTATTAATTTAGGTGTTATGGCTATACCCATGGTATACTCCATCAAGTTTCTAAGTAATCAATAATAAAATATAATTATTAAAATTTCTAGTAGCTATACTCAAGTGAAGGCCACACAAGATGGCGCGAGGTCACAGATTTATCTGAAGATGTACCGAGATGATGTTATCTCTATCATTACTATTTAATTGAACCCGCACTTGTATTACCTCTGCAAGTCGTGATCAACTTTGTAACGAGATTTTATTTTATTCTATAAATAATATAGGTAATATTCCTTACAAACATATCTGCATTACACCATCTAAAGCAAACTAAGCAGTGCTTGTACTATGGGTACTAGACAACGGATGCATACTTGATTATTTTGTAAATACATATATTAGTAACTTTTGCTTCGCTCGTGTTAAATTCAGGGTAGCACTGTTCCCCTTTCCTGGACACAGAAGAAGATAAAAAGTAGCCTATGTTACTCTCCATCCCTTCAACTATCTTTACTTAAAAAATCACGTCAATTCGTCGCTCCGTTTTGCCGTGAAAGAAAGACAAACAGACACCCCCATTTATAATATTAGTAAGTATGGATTTTACATAGAAAATATCCAGACCAATAAATTAATTATGTTATGGATCTCAAAAATTTCCTGACCGAGAATCGAGACAAGTAAATACATACTCAGATGCTTTCTGTGTTTTTAAAATAGCTCCCACTACTGAATTAGGTTTCCTAAGCAGATTAGAATAAAATTGTATACAATTGTCTATTCAATCCATACATTGAATAATAAAAACATTTCATCCTAACAATAGCAGAACTAATTTGGTGAAAATGCTCTGATAAATACGTTAATGGATACCTACCTAGCTAGGTACATACAATGATTTCTTAACCTTTGACATCAGAGTTTACATGTTTTATTTCATAGGAGTTTTAACACAAAGTCTAAAAGGGGAACATATTATTATAATGTGTCATTATCATCACATCAGCCTAAACATTTCCACTGGTGGGCATAGGCCTCCTCCAAACATTAAAAATTAGATGGAAATTTTCCACCCTCAGTGCCTCGCTCATCCATCGACATCCCGCGCCGTCCTAACATCGATGTTTGTACACGATATAATAACAATAAGCACATGTAATTACTATAAAAGCTAATATTGGGTCAAGATAGACTTCTTTACCATTCTTCGTGTGGTGACGGAGTAAGAATACAATATGTCACCACTCCATCTCATCCCATGGGTGTCGTAAAAACCGACTAAGGGACTATGCGTGAATATTATCTTTACGAAGTAAAAAGAAAGAAAACTTGAAATTAAACCCTATACTAATCCGTCTGGCCAGCGTGGTATTAGTAGGCCAAGTATCCCTCCGTCACGGGAGGGGGCCCGTCCCAGCAATGGGACATTAATGGGCTGTTATGATGATACTTCTTTACGAGATAATTGGTGTTAAATAAAAGTACCTTGGTTGCTTTTTACGACATTCTCGGAATTCTATCGCGTGATGACACTGACTTCATAAGTAGCTGTCATAATAATTATTTACCACGACAATTATTCCTACTAATATTATAAACGCGAAAGTTTATCAGTATTGATAAATGTTTGTTACTCTTTCACGTTGGAACTACTGAATGAAACTTTACAATAATGTACTTTATAGGTACTACATCAGAATAATACATATGCTACAATATAAGCTACTCGAAATACAAAACCTAGGCAGGCGAAGCCGCGGCCGCCAGCTATACCACGATAATATTATGCACACGAAATTTGACGTGATTTGTACATAATCCAGTTTGCAAAACAAGTTCTCAGTTGTACATAAACTAATCTGATGCGTGCATAATTAATCTTATTTTATTGCCTTACTAGACGATTCCCGCCACTTCACCCGCGTGGTAGCCTAAATGTTATTCTACACTAGGGTGTACAACTATTCCAAATTCCATCAAAATCCGTTCAGTAGTTTTTTCGTGAAAGCGTAACAAACATCCATCCAACCATCCATCCATATATCCTTACAAACTTATCTTATCTTTACAAAATAATCTTTAATATTATCTTTACACAATAATAAAGAAGGAAAACTTGTTATTAAAACCTATACCAATCCGTCTGGCCAGCGTGGTGTTAGTAGGCTAAGTATCCACCTGTCACGGCAGGAGGCCCATCCCTGCAGTGGTGACATTAATGGGCTGTTATGATGAAGTCGAATTCTTGAGTGCATAGTGGTCGATTTTAAACAAAATGGTAAATAATATTGACTAAATATTCATTTTTAATAACTGACGTCATAATTAAGTCAATTATTTGTTAGGTAAAGATGGATTTAAAACCATTCATTTATATGCAAAACAACTTAGTTGAAGAGATATAAAAACTTATTTGTATTGAATTGAAAGCCTCGGTGGCTTAATTGAATCTGGGTATTTTTATTCTAATTTACAAAATAAAAATATTCAATGGTCGGACTGCTGCCCGTATGATCACGTGAATCAATTATGATAGAAAAATATAAATAATGCCAGTGTATTTAGTGAGAATTGAGTTAATAAGAATTCGTATACGAGTACAATATCGTCAACAACACACAAGTAATGAGTAAAGCCCGATTTACACATCGACAAGTACTTAACTCGCTACCGTACTTGTCGATGTGTAAATCGGGCTTTAGGGTGGTAACACCATATTTTCCTAAGTACTCGAACTCCATAAATTAATAAGAGTGTAACTTGTTAGTCAAATTAACAACGTGTTACCTGCCATAGACATAATTATGAATTTGACTAGAATGAATGAAGTTTTATAAACACAAGATATATAACCTAGTCAAGATACAGGGCTATGAGAGCATCTTATATCCCAGGAAAGGCAGCGGATTAGCTGTGTTTGTAAGCTGCGTTTACCATATATCATGCTAGATCTTTTGGTTGTATAAATAAAAAAAGAAAAAATCCAACTTTATTTTTTTAAACGCCATCATCATAACAACCCATTGATGTCCCTCTTCCCGTGACGGAGGGATACTAGGCCTACTTATACCATGCTAGCCAGACGGATTGGTATAGGGTTTAATTTCAAGCTTTCCTTTTTTCTATGTAAAGGTAGGTAATATTCACGGATAGTCCCTTGGTCGGTTTCTACGACACCCATGGAATGAAATGGGGTGGTGACAAATTGTATTCTTACTCCGTCACCATACGGATGACACGCCATAGCACTCCATAGAATCTAACAACAGTAACTAAAAAAATCTCATTCCTCACAAATTGAATTACATAAATATTATGCCACTAAGCTAATGTTTGAACGTTTACTATAATTTTGGGCAAGAGTGGGGAGGTGACGTCATTTGTTACCACAACAAGTGCCGCAAGAAACCTGCTTCTTTTTGCAATACTACAGCGAAGATGGTTTGACACAGAAATAATATTTTTTTATATTTTTCTTATGATAAGTGGCGATGGTAAATAGTAACCTTTGCTCATAGGCATTAGGTCCATTTGATTGTAAATAGGGTACACAACACATGGATATCGGCAATGCTACGGCACAGCTAAATCAACAGGATTAACTACTAGAACATAATTCAAATTCAAATATCTTTTATTCAAAGTATAATTCACGTTAATATGTTATAACTGAGTATGTTGTATGTATGGGGCGACATGATGACAGTGATCAAAGCCTTTCTTTTGTCTAATAATGATTTAAAAAAAAACTGAGTTTGTTAAATTAATGAAGTTTTAGAAGGCCTTTTCTTAAGGAGGCCTATAGGTACATCATTGAATACCAGGCTTCTTCAATTCGGACCAGTAGTTACTTACATTGCTGCATTCAAATAAATAAACAGTAATTTTAATATATTTTTATTTGTCCATACAACATAATATTATTTATGTTACTTGTAAGTTAAATATCGCCATCATTTTTTGCAAAGCTAATAAAGCAAAACATTCAATAAAACAAAAATTGTTTATTCCAAACTTTCAAGGTTCTCACGAGTATTTAACGAGTTGAATCGTTTACCTATTGCGAATGCAATCACATAACAGAGATAATTACAGAAGTCTATCTACGTATGTATAAAGTTTTGGGATGAAACACGAGTTTGCACGTAATGACATAAAATAAACCTTTTACTTCCATATCCGCCTATGGACGTCCGATGCTGGACATAGACCTCCTCCAAACGTTTTCACCCTGCGCGGTCTTGTGCCCTAATAAACCCTTTACATATCAATAATTTGTGGATTGTACAAAGAATTGTCCTGCGTGGAAACCACCCCTTAATTTCGTGCACCCAGTCGCTACCGCAACCGCCGCGCACGGAACAGTCTTGGTAACAATTAAGGGGTAAGACTAGATTGCCTCGGCATAAGTATTAATTGTGCGCTGGATTAAACCAGCTGATCCCCAACGATACAAGTGTAGACGGTTTAGGGAGCATTTCGCTCGTCTGAAGGAAGCGATCTAGGCATGCTTTAGGTGACCAACAATTAACTTTAATAGGTGAAAAATACTCTCTAAATCTTCAATCGCCCCTTACGACCCAGAGGTAAGGAATAGGAGCCAAATTTTGTACACTCTGCATTATGGTCGACTCTGTATTCTTAAGTTCCTGTCAAGCTCTTTATTATAAAACTGTCGCATAACGTAATGTCGCATTATAACAGCCCATTAATGTCCCACTGCAGGGAGGGAATAATACCACGCTGGTCAGACGGATTGGTATAGGGTTTAATTTCAAGTTTTCCTTCTTTCTATGTAAAGGTAATATTCACAGATAGTGCCTTAGTCGGTTTCTACGACACCCATGGAATGAAATGGAGTGGTGACATATTGTATTCTTACTCCGTCACCACATGGATAACGTAAAATACACGACAATAACTTCTGTATTCACCTGTGTAGTGACATTATCCTATTCAATTACAATAATTATAACGTTGTCGGTGCAAACCTGTATACATTTGACAACAAAGCCAATTTGTACCACATACACTTGACTGTACAAATAGTTCCCAACAAATGTGTAATTAGTCAGCTAGGTACTGGGAAATCAAAGCGCAGTGTCAATAAACGCTATTCAAATTATATACCTACGGCTTTTAAATATACATGGTGTACTTAAAACAACGCACTCCTTTTAACATATCGTACTTTAAATAAGGAACAACAACATCGAAAAATACCTATCCGGAGATAAAATTAAATGACCATTACAATTGAAATTATTTTAGCCTCTTTTCCTCGTAAAACCTATCTGAAATGAGTTAAGGATTATAAGAATGACGTATTTTTTATTTAACTATTGGTTTATTCACAAAAAAATAGATTTTGGTTTTCCTGCTTAACTAGTTTATTATGTTACTAGCGACTTACCCCGGCTCCGCACGGGCACCTACTACAGAATGTCCTTTATTAGCTTCATTAGAAATCTCTAGATTTATATAGGTTTCTATATTATATTATGCATGTGTTATACATAATAATATAAACATTTCTCTTGAATCACTCTATCTATTAAAAAATACCGCAACAATATCCGTTGCGTAGTTTTAAAGATTTAAGCATACAAAGGGACACAAAAAGCGACTTCGTTTTATACTACATATGTGTAGATAATGGTAATCAACCTGTGGTACCTTGTGTTAAAAGAAATGGCCCCTTCTCATGTACAGTCGGGGTATTTGCCGCTCGACCACCCTTAGGCGAGAATCGCTTGGCACGCGGCGCATGCGATACGTAGCACGCCCACGTATCGCATGCGCCGCGTGCCAAGCGATTCTCGCCTAAGGGTGGTCGAGCGGCAAATACCCCGACCGTACCTACACTCTGTATACTAAATTTTAATGACATAGTGTCGAGTCACGGTTATCTCTACCAGATGCAGAAGACCTTTACGGTTGTAAATGTCGTCTGAGGAGATAGATACCATTTTCACCAGCGACGACCAGATTATACTCGAGTGAAAAGCTCCCCAAATGTTTGGCACTTTGCAACAGGTTTTAGTTTAAGTTCTATATTTTAAAAATGTTTTAAAGCATGAACTTTTGTTGTAAATTAAGCTGTTGTTATTAGTTTATTTAGTTGATTAAGTAAGTACTGCATACATTTTTTGTGTACAGAAACGGAAGGGGTCTCTTCTATGACAGGTTTTTATAAATTTAACCGAAGAGTCCCTCACATAGTAAAAACGGTAAATGTAGTACCGGTAGTACCTAAATAAAGAAAGTTTTGATTTTGATTTCACTTAGTGTAATTGCATTTATATAGTTTGGGAATCAACCGCTCAGATATGCAAAGTGCTGGTGACAAAACGCAACATTTCATGACTAAGTATGTATTATAATTTTTATTATTCCTGGACCGTATTCGTTCTTTTCACCAATTTAAGAAGACCTAATGTTAGCATTCCATGGATTCTCCGTGCGGGTGCCGGGTCCATCGCGTGATAGAGGACGGAACACTGGCGTAACAGCGTCTGGGACTTACGACCCAGATGTAGGTTTAAGGAGGCCTCCTTACAACGCGTTAGCGGTCACCTTCACTGTCTGCTATGTTCCGTCCCCTACCTATCCAAATTTGGTAGGAACCTAACAACGCCGTTTTGGACATTCGTGATAGTAGAGAGCTTACTGAAGTTCTCGGCAGTCCTAGTTCTTTTAATATATTGTATAGGGATTTAGCTGGTGTACCCCTCGCACCTATTTCCACGGCATACAGAGTAACCCTATAGCCATTTCTGGTTATCTCATTTGTCAAGTCAAAGTATTTATTTGTCTTAATTGCGTGGTCTTTAGGGATGTTAGTTTCCCACGGTACCGTGAGGTCAATAAGTACTACACGCTTTTTCAATTTTGAGTAGAGGAATATGTCTGGTCTCAACGGCGACACGCAGATATCCTCCGGAATTTTGTAGTGTGTTTCATACGTGTCAACCAGTAGGGTCCAATCGTCTGCCGGACTCAGGACCGAAAAAGGCTTGTAGGTGGTCTTTTTAGTAGTGCCTTCCTTAACAAATTGGATGTTTAGTCTTTCATTCGTAGTCAGTCCTTTTCTAGCTCTGGCAATCGACAGACTCACTGCCTCGCGTATAATCCCTAGTACTTTGTCGTGACGTTGCGAGTAATGACCCCTATCCAAAAGCACTTTGCAGCCTACCAATAAGGGTCTTGCCGTACCAATTTCTTTGCCACATTCCGTGCATTTTTTGTCCGTGGCTTTTCCCCATCTTACAAGATTGCTTTGATCGGGGAGAGTCAAATGGAAGGCGTTGAGGTAGAATTTAAGTAATGCTGGTGACCAGTCGTAAAGCAAAGTGCGCCACTTCAAGGCTAAAGATATACAGTAGTCCCCTAGAGTAACCCATTCATTTTGCATTTCTAGGTTCATTGCGTGCACTCTGTAGCTGTCATTCTCATCTTGGTTTAAGAAAGATTTTATAATTTCTTTGTCCGATTGACTTTCCGTGTTTCCTAGACCTACTCTACTAGTTTGTGCGCCTATCATGAACTTTTTGTGAAATTGTAAGCGTGACTCGAGCGCAGATGATTTTTTATCAGTTGGGATGGATATTACAATTTCGTCTTTAGATGTTGATAAGACTTGCATTTTAGTAACTCTTAGATGTTTGTAGAGTTCCGATGGTTTTTTTAGTTTCATCCCAAAGTTATTTGTGTCTCGATACAGAGCGGAAGAGTCTGCAGATTGAGCTAACCCTAGCCACGATTTATTAAAATTACGTAAAAAATTGTTTACAGAAAAAACCTAACTATGTACCTAGGAATAAATTATAATTTTCATTACTTGCTTACAGGTAGTAAGTATTTGCATATATTTTAACAAGACAAAAAGTAGTTAAATTTTAAGTAGTTAATTAATTAATTCAGTAAGTATTGTTTAACTAACAGATAAAATATGTTTATCTACGACGCCAGCTGTTTCCAAACCTAAATTTATTCAAATTAATTCAACTTTTATTGCAACAGTCTGTAACTTTGCAAAAGTTAATCATTATTATCATCAAATGGATGTCCACGGCTGGACATAGGCCCCCTCCAAACATTATTATTTACTTAACAGATCGCATGCTCCGCTAGAAGATACAATTGTAAAACAATGCGAATGGCTCACATAATATCCCGTATATTTATTTGAAAGGGTGTATGATAAATTAGTTATCTTGGTAGTGCCTTACACTTTTTTCAACTATACTTTACTCCGTAATAATTGTTGTAGAACGCCACTTTAATTTAATAGTCACTGATTCACATTGGATGTTTAATTGGTGAATGGAGGAGTAAAATAAACGGTGTCACCATAAAAGCCGGCTAAGAGAAAATTGGAAGATATCTGAAAATATTTACGCAAACAAAAGGTTGATAACATGGGTTTATGAAGTTTTCACCAAACCCCCAGAGGTTAGTACAACAAGCCCTCTGGATTGGCATAAGCAGGCCAAGTTTACCTCCGTCAATGAAATACGGACACTGTGACATTAAAAGCCTGTTATTATGAAATTCCTAAACTTTACTTGCAGAAGGTATTATTAACTAAGACCAAGAACAACCGATTGCAATCTCCATACAACTTAATTGTACTGTTTATAAAAAAATACATACAACACAAAATACATACATCCTAAACTCTAATTACTTACACAAACAATCCGCTATTAAAATAACTTGTTTTTATCACAACACTATTCACTTAATAATTTTGTTAAAATTATGAAACACTCGCGGTGTCTTTGCGAGCACGAGTTACGTGCGCTCCGCTCGACTGTCTGATGTTGACTAAAAAATATGTAACTGGAGGCTGCGCAAGCGCTGACTGTCACTGGCTGTATGTGTGCGTGTTGTGTAAGTCATTATGATGCGTAAGTGTATGCTTGCAAAGGCTTTTTTGTTGTAAATGATAAGTGAATGGTGCACGTGCTGGTAGTAGTACACTACTAGTTATAACATGATATAAACAAGTTTTTTTAAAAATTGTCTATTTAATATCTATTAACGATGTGTCGCGGATTTTGCTCATCATCTGGTCCACTGCTGGACGCCTCATAAGGATTTGTTTACTTTATCTTGTAACAATTTAAAACGAAGCCTATAAGAAATGGCCCGGGCGGCGTCATGATCTTTAAGGTGTGTCCAAACATTGAGCAGCAAGAGCGCGGCAGCAACACGCGGCATTCGTAAGACACATAATTTCTGTCTTGGTAATACAGGGTTGCCGCGCGCGGCAGCCGTCCTAATCACAGCGCGGCGGTCCGCATGCGGCAGCCGCGCTCGATTGCCGCTCAATGTTTGGACACACCTTTACTCAGCCACGTCTAAGGTAGCAAGTTTCAATATTTAAACGGTTTTTTTCACGTTCTTATCTTCTCTCTCTTCTAGACTCTTATCTACTCGACGATATCTCTTATAGACTCATCTCACTCCAACATCACACTGTAAGGTACTATGGTCCGGCTTATTCAGACCTTTGGCTAAATACGAAAGAACTTTATCTTTCATTTAGAAATAACCTCTTTTAAACGCACTGTAGAAGGACCGATGGCCGTTGGAGCAAACGTGGACCCAGCTAGGTGGACCGACGACCTCATAAAGGTTTATGGGTCGGATGGGATGCGGAAAGCGCAGGACCGAGTTGGGAGATTCCTATGTGTAGCAGTGGACTGCTTTGTTGTTGATTGATCTAAACGCGCTGATACGAAAAAGATGCATTTTGTAAAGTGAGTGTCTATGAATATCATGCCTATTTGTTACTGGCTGCCTACCATTTAGGTATAATATACCTTTTGTTGAATATAATATTATCGCGCCTGATATTTTACTGATAGCAATAAAGAGCACTGAGGTGAAGTTAAGCCAATACGTTTTAATCCATAAGAACTTGGATTTATCTTCCTTTATCTTTTTAGCATCATATTGAAGGAGAGACTAATGAATGTACTGTACATAAAAGTCGTTACAAGTTTGCAATCCTTTTTTCTAAGTTGTCGTAAAAGTTGACAAAGGAATAGTTCGTAGATATTTACTGTACGTAAACAATAGAAGGAAAACTTAATATGTATAAAACTACATTTATACCTACTATTATATTTATGATACTAGCTTTTGCCCGCGGCTTCGCTTGCGTTAAATTCGGGGTAGCACTGTTCCTCTTACTGAACACAGAAGACAAAAAAAGTAGACTATGATACTCGCCATCCCATCAACTATCTCCACTGAAAAAATCACGTCAATTCGTCGCTCCGTTTTGCCGTGAAAGAAAGACAAACAGACAGACACGCTTTCCCATTTATAATATTAATATGAATTAATGAGATGGTTAAGGATCATAGCATACATATCAAAACGGAAAGGGATCGTCACCGTATCAACTCGAGCCGTTTAGTATTAAAACTTCTTACTGCAACGCACACTAATCGGAATCGTAACGTAATCGCATTGCCAACGAAAAACGTCAAATCAAATCAATTTATTTATTTGTCAGAATAGGGTGAAGGTACAATTACAAATAAATAATATTTAGTGCAATCCATATTCTCCCTGTGTAGGTGTACAAATACTTAAAGCTAGTTTTCCTTTCATTAATTAAATTAAATTAAATTATTATTTAAATTACATAATATGTCACTATAAGTAATTTAATATGTTATTATTAGAATTAATATATTACAGTCATACAGGTGACCGATCCCTTTCCATTTTGATATGTGCGCTTTAATGTGTAGAACGTTGTGATAATGATTATTAAGACATTACCTACATAGTTTTTTTTTTATATTTGACGACCTCTGGACCGTTATACAAAGGTTTCAGTTTCGATTCCCGCTCAGTGCAAATCTTCGTGTGCATAAACATGAATGTATACTATGTATACTAGTCTAGACGACCTTATGTAGGTATATGAGTAAAATTTAGTTAAAATAAACTTTAGACAAATTAACATCTTGCGACATAATCGGCCTTATTACAAAATACGGTCTAACTATAAACCACGATTTATTACGTCACAAAACCACTGTTTTTAAAATTTGTTGTTACAAAATCAGTCTTAACGCTAAAGTGTTAAAACTGATTTTGTATTAACAAATACAAAATCATAAATTTGTCGTTATAAAATCAGTTTTAACACTTTAGCGTTAAGTCTGATTTTGTAACAACAAATTTCAAAAACAGTGGTTTTGTGACGTAATAAACCGTGGTTTATAGTTAGACCGTATTTTGTAATAAGGCCGAATAGATACAATGCAATTAGCCTACTAATGTGTGAAATTCTCAGAAATACCTCATAGCGTAAAAATATTGAAATCCCAAAATTTATTTAGAATAGGTATAGAAGTATGATTTTTAATTAATAAACCGTTTATGGAAAATACATAATGGGAAAATACATAATGGGAAAATACATAATGGGAAAATACATAATGGGAAAATTTAAAATATTATGACAATAACATTATCAATCAACCATTTATTTATAATAATAAATAAATAAATAAATAATAATAATAATTAGCATATCGCAGTTCACTGTTTGACATAGGACTCTCACAACACGCGCCACAGAATCTATATTATAATAAAGCTCTAGAAAAGTCATTTCTGTACAAGAAATATATTTTTAAAATAACTATCAAGGTGTGATAAGTGATCGATACTCATGATGCCCAAAATGCAATCAGTAAATTTTTTGTCTGTCTGTCATAGAAGAGATATCACGACCCGGTGCATACCACCTAGCACCTCGGGTCAACCTCCTGGTAGGGCGTCAACCACCAACAACAGCATTCCCAAGGAGGGTTGGCGACAGGCAGGCGGCCTGCCGTAAAACATACTTAGCCAAAACTTTTAGCAGCGTGTGGAAGAAGAAGACATAATGCTGCGCCAACCTAAAAAAAAAGAAAAAAAATTGGAATATGGGTAGGGGAATGATGATGACCTTGCGATCAATATAGTCTTTGCCTACCCCCACGGGAATAAGACAAATCCCGCCCTAGGGGTCGCCATGGGTGTCGTAGAAACCGACTAAGGGACTAACCGTGAATATTATCTTTACGTAGTGGAAAGAAGGAAAACTTGAAGTTAAACCTTATACCAATCCGTTTAGCCAGCGTGGTATTGGTAGGCCAAGTATCCCTCCGTCACTGGAAGAGGCCCGTCCCTGCAGTGGGGCATTAACGAGCTGTTATGATGAAGGCTAAAAACTGACGTCATAGATAACTATTTAGGTTTTTACAATATACATTCAATAGGCAGTCTATACTGTTTATTGTCGCTATATTCACTTTGATCTAACTATTAAATCTATTTTGACGACCGTGTGGCGTGGTTATAGACCATAGCTAATAATTTTCTACCACAAGTTATTATTCGCAACAGGAAAATTGTATTGACTGAATTAAACTTTAAACCTCATGGCAACTCAAACTGTGACTATTATAGTATACCTACATATAAAATAAATTTATTAATAATTATTAAGAAATAGTTTTCTAATTGTTTAAGTATGTTGTACCTATATATAGTCCTTTAGTCGATTTTTACGACACCCATGGGATGAGATGGGGTGGAAACACACTGGTATTCTTACTCCGTCACTACACGGAGTAAGAATCGTTGTAATCGAAATACAGACTTTAATTAGGGAGAAAGCTGCAGATTCATTTTTTCTAATGATCGCACTGTGTATTAACAAAGTCAACACTCGATAGCAATTAAGCCTTGGTGGCAAAAGAGTTGTGTAGGTATACGACCGCGCTGTGCCACAGATTGCGGGTTCGAATTCCACGTAAGGAGATTATTTGTATGATCCACAAATTTTTGTCTTCAGTCTGAATGTTGTTAACATACATACATAAACTCACGCCTTATCCCGTCCGGGGTAGGCAGAGACGACAGAACGCCACTTGTCACGATCCTGGCAAACAGCTTTGGCCTCATCCTTATTCCTGAATGTTGTTTGTGTCCGTTAATTTCATGTTTGTAGTGCGCAAAGCTGGATCCTTAGTAGGATTTTCTTTTTTCTTTTAAAGCAGTAGTTAGTAGTACCAAATTATCGACACAATATATTGATTAGGACACCTTGACCCATAATTCGACACAGTGTTAGATATAAGTAAGTATTTGCGCAAAGCTTATCACTGTCAAACAACGCCCCGTATCGTGTATCAACTGATAACAATGATAACAGATACATGATTCATTTGCACAACAAAGGGAGAGGTGAACATGTCGCTTTAATATTATTGAAATGAGTTTAGTGAACAAGTGTATCAAAACATAATTATAAGTAGGTACACGTTTTAAGTGTTATTAAAATACACATATAAAAGTGAAGTGATTTCTGTTTTTGATTTTTTTTAATTTTATTGGATACAATAGGTAAGAACTTAGTTATTTTGTATGTATCATTTTTGTGTAAGTACCTACTTAAATACTTTTCCAACCAGCTTTAGACCGTCTAGTTTTTTTCAACTTTTTTAACAAGGATGTCACAAACTAAATGAACTATTTGGTTTTATTTACAAAAAGATGAATAATAGATGTTTATTGATTGTCTAGTACCAATAGTAAGTATGCTCTTCTTAGTTTGAGGATTGTATCTGACTAGAAAAAGGATTTTATAGGTACTATTTTAATACCTATAGTGTTCATCTGGGAGACAAAGTGGTACTTACGGGACGTTGATAACGTTTGACTAATTATTCTGGTAGTGATTCTTTCTTTCTTTTTCTTTTTTAAAAAGACAACTCCCGCACCAGGGATCATGCCCTGTGTCGCGGGGACTTTTACAAACATCAATTAACGGACACATAGAACACCCAGACTCAGGACAATAATTTGTGGATCTCACAAATTATTGTCCTGCGTGGGGATCGAACCCACAACCTCATGCGCGGCAGCCGCTGGCTTTACCGGCGCGCCACTGAGGTCGTCAGATTCAACAACACCACAACATCTATAATCCCTTTTTTTTAAACTAAAAGACATAATCAAGGGATAGGCCACTTTTACGAAACAAGGCGGCTATTGGCAGGTTCGAATCCCACGCAAAATAATTTCATAATCATCTTTACCGATTACGAAACTGAACAATAAAAAAAAAACATTTTTTGCAGAAAAACAAAATGGATGTTTTTAGTTAACACGGCAGTGTTCCAAAACATTAGATAGTTAATATTAAGTGTAAAAGATCAAGATGAGTTTAAACAGATCATCTCGTCCCTCCGAGATGATGCCGTCTAAGGGACCTAAGGACAGACCTTGTTACTTCTGCAATGAAATGTTTGAAATGGGACAGTTACAGGTAGGTACTTTTTCTTTATCACTGTCTTAAGGATTGCTTGTCCAGTAAATTCGTATTTAGCGGTACCTAACCGTGACACGGACCCTAATTCCGAATGGCAGAAGTTGTCTTTAAAAGTAGAAATAACGCAATTTTTAACGTGTCTGACTTGTATGAAACAATTTAATAAAAATAAATCTGCTAGGTACTTGTTGATTTTCGTTTTATCACATCAAATATGTAATAGATAAAATCTTGTTTGTTATCGATAATAATCAAAGTCATTCATGAAATAAAAATATTTTGAAAAAAATAAATTATTTGTTTTTTGTTTGTATTTTTTTAAAAGATGTAAATAACAAGGTATTTGCCCTCATTTCGCAACTTATTTTGTATATATGTTACAGCCAAAGTAATAAATATGAATATTATACATAATAACTAGACATTATGTATAAGGGCTACTCAATTTAGATAAAGTGATTACTTAACTCATTAAATTTTACCTTTTTACTGGCAAAAGTCAGAAACAGTTGGTTAGGTTAGGTCAGTACGGTGACCAAAGGACGCACGAGCCGAGCGAGCGAAGCGAGCGTGCCGCGGCAGCGGCCGGCGAGTGCTAGAATATGGTAATACTATATTCTAGTTTTACATAAAAAAAATGTTTCGTCCTTTGGTCACTATACTAACCTAACCTAACCAACTGTTTCTGACTTTTGCCTAAATATTGTATTTTTGCCAGTAGTATAACAGCTAGTTAATGTGATTAATTCTGCGACATTTATCACTTTATCTAAATTGGGCTACCCTTATACATAATGGCTAGTTATTATGTACAATATTCATATTTATTACTTTGGCTGTAACATATACAATAATGGGCACGTATTATAGTTCGGAGACGCAGACAAAATAATTTCCATTATGTTTCTTCTTTTTAAAATTTTCTAGTTAAACCTAAGCCTTAAAGGTAAATTTATGTAATGTAATGTTAAATTTAGATAATTGGCAGTGCCTGCCTCATTAATATCTGAATAAGAAAATCATTAAAATATTGTAATGGTTACAGAACCACTTGAAGCTATGTGGCAGTATACTGGAGCAGTGTCCTCTACGTTGTGGCGCCTGGATACAGAGGAAACACAAGGACACGCATGTCAAGGATTGTCCAAAGATTGATAAGGTATGTATTAGGAACATTATTATGGTTAACTAATACAATAAGTTTCGGTACTGGTAGCAGATCTCGTCAGTAAAAGGATGGCTACGAAGTGATTTCTCTCGTCTCGTCTTCATGTTGTACAACAAAGCAGACTTGGAGTGCTGGCCCTAATCCTTAGTGCAGGCCTTCAAAAATGGGTTGGTATAAGATTTAATGTCAAGTTTCCGTTTTAGAGAGATTCTCTGTTGAGTTTCACTTAGTCGGCTTCGGAAGCTCCGTATCTACACCGATAGCAAAAGCTTTTTATCGTCTAAGTTGCTCTTGTCGTAATGTGGTCATTTTTTTTCCATAGAACCGTAACTCCTCGAGCCACGTGAGCAGTACTCCACCATCGCCTCCTTCAACCTCCAACCACACCTGGTCTCCACGGAACGTGCCTCTGGATGATTGCGTTTCGTATTTAGAGAAAGAAGTCGCTAGCATCAAGTAAGATGTGCTTTTGTAAGGTTAACTTAGAATATATAGTAAAATAGTCGATTAATTTTGCTTACATTACGCTTAGAAAATAAACGAAAGAAGAAGTGACGCTAAACCCAATACTAATTCATCTAATCAGAATTGTGCAAGTAGCCCAAATTTCCCACCGTTACAGGAGCCCCGTTCCTGCAGTGCATCTTCGCAACAGTTTATCACCAACTTAGATAAAACACACACATTTCATTTCTCATTCCAGACTAGTCTTAACAGAAGAATCAAGCCACAGAGACGTTCAATCCACTGAGATAGAGAATCTTCGAACGAAGCTGGTGCTGGTAGAAGAACGCAGCCAACACTTCCTGTCCACCCTGGTGTCGCTTCGAGCAGCTGTTGATGACGAGGCGGAACGCTCTGCCAACTGGGCAGCGCAGTTCAAACATGATCTCGCTAATGTGCAACTAGCTTTACAGGTAAAGCATACACATTAAGTGTCGTAGCACACATATCAAAACGTATGGGGATCTAAGTATGAAAGAAGAAGACATGCTGCGCCGACCCCAAATAAAATTGGGATAAGGGCAGGGGAATGATGATGATGATGATAGAGATCGGCACGTCTCTCCTTTTTCGTCGGTGTCAAACAGTGGCGATGGGATTACGTTACAATTCCGATTAGTGTGCGTTACAGTAAGGAGTATTATACAAATAATACTGAACGGCTCGAGTTGATACCTATATCCAGCACTACCTAGACATATTTTGGAAGTTTAAATTATGAATGAACCGTTTCAAATATCGATGCAAGAGCTCAACTGGACAAGCGTTTAATTGGGTTTACCTAGAAAAGATGCAAGCTCGAAAATGCTTCGAAGGTCTAGCACAAAGGTATCCCTAAATATTGCCTCACTAGGCATCTTTTTATCATCAAAAAGTGTATTATAGGAAATAGTAGGTTACTCGTTAGCAACATTTTTGAAACACCTGGATTGATGGTCCAAAAAACTTATACAGGGTGGGCCAAAAGAAAACATCCGATGTCGTTTGGCTCTCTCCTTTTTTTTGAATGTTTTTTTTATATGTTTATTTATTGTTATTGCTGATTGTTAACAGGAACTACAAGGTCAGCAGCTGTCTACAGTAATGAGGCTGGAAAGTGCTGTGAGCAGCTTGGTGCACGAGCAGCATGAACGAGAATTATTAGAAAATGCGTTAACGCAGCAAGACAACAAGATGAGGGCTGTTAATAAACTGGGTAAGACACCAAATGGTACCACATCGCAGTTCATGAACTGCAAAGACACATAAATATCTACTATATAAAAATAAGTCGGGTTTTCCTTCCTGACGCTATAACTCCAGAACGCACGAACCGATTTCCACGCTTTTGCATTTGTTGGAAAGGTCTTGGGCTCCGTGAGGTTTATAGCAAAGTAAATTTAGAAAAAAATTCAAAAGAAAAGCGGGAAAATAAGGCCCGTGCGAAGCCGGAATGGGCCGCTAGTAAAATAATATAAAAAGCCAAACTGTTTTGTGACTATTTTTCCTACTTCACTGAATCTGAATTGTAAAATCGCTCAACGTACATGTTGATGGAGGCCTATTTCCAGCACGGGGCGAGCATCAGCTGATATAAAGAAATCCTTTTTCCCTATATTGTGACGCGTTACCTCACAATCGGTTTCATTAGTTAAAAATATTTATCTATACGACTTTATTTCTCTGTATCAAAGCAGGGATTATTAACGATCACTTAATTAAATAGGTACGACGTTTGTAAATTAAAATAGATAATTCTATTATTAAGAGTTCCCGATGCCGCTGAGCCTTTTAAAGTAATATAGGTATAATCGATAATATCTGATTATTTCAGAGGAGGTAATAGAATACATAAAACAAACAGTGGAAGAGGAACGAGAAAGGAACGCACAGAACCGCGAGGTGTTGGAGTCTGAGCTCGTGGAGGCGCGGAGATCTTCTGCGCAGTTAGCACAACTGTCTGCACTGAATGCGCAACTACAAGCCACTAGTTATAATAATGAGAGACCTGTGAGTATGACTGAAACTTCGTACATTTAGGTCTCGTTGTCGAAGTAATTTATTAGGTAGAAAGTCGATATAGAATTTTATAAGTATTGCCTTCTTTAAACCTCTCTTAGTAGTGAAGAAAATATCTCAATAAGGTTTTGATTTTTTTTCTACTTTTGCATTACGAATAATCGCTCTAAACCACGTGATATGAAAGCTTACATACTAATGACAGTTACGACTAATAAGGAGTGCTGGGTTGTCAAGCTGTGTTCATACTGTTCCTACAATGAATGATAATAGGGAAACGAAATTCTTTTCTTTATAACCTAGTTCAAATAATTTTAGATTAAGTACGTACCTATGTACACCTGTTTTGTATGCTACCTAAACTTTTATACTGGGCGGCCTACATAACTACCTCGTTGAACTCCAGGATATGGCAATTGCATTGTTATACCTAATAACAATAACTTATAATATTTCAGATGTTAGATCGCATAGCGGTAGTAGAAGTAGCAACAGCGGACGTTCGAGCCGAGCTCTCAGACCACTCCTCGAAGGTGGCTGCTGTCCTCAAAGACCTCCGAGCGCTCACCAAGTCTTACCACAAGATGCGGACTGAACTCGCCGACTTTCAGACCAAAGTTAGCTTTGATCGACATGAGATTGGCACTGATAACGGTTTGTAATTTTGTTCTGTATTAAAATGCTGAAATATAAAATTTGTGGATTTTCTGAATTAAACAAAGAAGTAAATATAATTAATGGAGATTTATTTATTTAAAGGTTTGCTATAGAGATACATATCTATACTATCTTTACTAATATTATAAAGAGGTAAAGTTTGTGTGTTTGTATGTTTTTGACGTTTTGTAAGGGGTAATCTCTGGATCTACTGAACCGATTTTAAAAATTCTTTCTGTGTTGAATAGTCCATTTATCAGGAAGTGTCATAGGCTATATAGTATGCTCAAGCTATGACTAATAGGAGTGGAGCAGTAATGAAATATGTTTAAAAAAGGGACGCGTTATTTTCGCCGCCCGACGAAGTGTGCTAGTGTTTAATATAACAGCTCAACAAAAAATCCTCTAATTCATCTAACTTACAAGAAGTCTTCGAAGTTAAGAAGAAGGGCCATAAATTAGTAAAGAGTTTATGTCAAGACTATATCGGCAAACTATTTTTTATTTCGTCCACATCGTTTTTTTGTTTATAATCTCACGGACAATCTACTTTGTTAGGTACATATATTTTAATAAAATCTGGTTATTTGTTTCAGGTCATTTCATATGGAGGATAGATAATTATTCAGCTCGTATGAGAGATACTAAAGAAAACGACACAGTACTGACGAGCGCGGTGTTCAGAACTGCGCGATATGGATACACTTTGAAGGTTGGTACACCGCTATGAAGCTCTCTATAGCAAGCAGAAATGAGCAAATGTTACTGTATTGAAGTGGAAAGGTGCAGTTGCTAATAAAAAAATATGAAACTTAACAGCTATGTCTAGGGTATATAGACGTTCATGAGCGATGATCGTGCTCTTGCTCATCTGCCACTTTAATAATATTAATAATGTATCCGTCACTAGATTACCTATATATCTTTTAAAGGGCCACTGCAACTTTGCTTCGGCCCGTTGTATGCCTTCCAAAAAACACAGTCTCCAATAGACCCACCCAAGTATTATTATGTCAAATCACAATAAAAAGTGTTTTTTTTTTAATTTCAGGCAGAAATAAATCTGAACGGTATAGGTAAATGGAAAGGTCGTCACATAACGTCAACGGTCCGCCTGGTAGCGGGCCCTTACGATCAGCTGCTGGACTGGCCTTGCGACCTCAACGTCAACATCGTGCTCAAAGATCAGCCGAACAATAGAAGTCAGGTTAGATAACTATACCAGATTTGTTTGAAGTTCATGTGCGATTCGTGAGTTTGGGTTTTCTTTGTCTGTTTAGAACTTGGAAGTTCATCACAAAAAAAATTACTAGAACCAGAATAATCTTTTAAAAAAATAGACCAAACAACATGTTTTCTACCCTACTCAAAAATATTTCTACCACTTCCAGGCCATGGACATAGTAAAGTCCCTCCAGATTCGTCGCAAGTCCTCCTCCCTACGCCACGACCACGACGAAGGGGACGAAGAAAGGACTAGGTCCACAGAGGCACTGGACAAGTCCGTGGTACAACTCAAGAGGCAGTACATCTTCATACCACACACTAGTCTCGATAAGTTTGACTATGTTAAGAACGATGTCATGTTCTTTGAGTTTGTTGTTAACCATTAGAAATAGATGTCGCTATACAAATATAGCTTGAATTCCAAAACTCGCACGTCACAATTTCTGCGTTATCCTGGTTGGTTAACCATAATACAGTACGCGCAATCTAAGTTTGCCGCCTTGAAGTTGTTGGAAATAGCTGCGCAGATGTCATTTTTGTATCTTAACTGCAGGGAGCGGGTAGTATTTGTACGGACTTGTAAGGAACCGTAAATATGGGATGTTATTGAGTAGAAACACGTCACAAACTTGAGTAAAGTTTATTAAGTAACGTGGATAGAACCACGGCTATAAATGGTCTACCCTTAAAATGTTTATTATTATCTTATTTATACACAATTATTTGGTTAGTAATTACGTGTTGTATGTTAGTAATGTCTATGTGTGAGTAGGGTGAAATGATGTCACCGACTCAGCAGAATAATGTACGGTGATGAAACCGTACATATTGGCAACCCCAAAAAGAGTATAATGTGTAAAATAAGAATGTAAAAGTTATGTAAATGTAAAGTTAAATGTATAAAACAGATTGCAATATTAAAAGGGGAATTAATTATATAAAGTTAAAGTAAAGAGAATGTTATCAGCATGTAAAGTGTGATAATGGCCAAGTAGGTTGATGATGGACGCCTTCCTTAGTCGCCTCATCCTGTTGGTTGTAGTCCGATGTCCTTGTACTGCTGTCTTCTTCTCGTTGCCTTGGGAATGCTCATTGGACTGCAGAAAGCTTCTTTGTCTCTGTGTAGCTGATGATGTAGGTAATAGTTTGCGAAGTTACGTCGTTGTTGTAAACAGTAGTTACGTAGCTCGCACCTTCCACAGCACACAACAAGCCAGCTGTTTGATGATAGTAACTTGACCCAGTATGACACGTTCAATACGTCACACGACGTATTAGTTTGTTGATTCTGCAGTTTTGCTGTTCAAGGTGCATTCTTGAGTTGTGAATACTGGTTTCTTCATGTTACATAAAATATAATATATTTTTATTTGTTTATACCTTGCTTATGTTCATTTGTTAGTGAAAAGAAGAAGATAATCTTGAACTTCATCGCAATGGATTCAAATAACAACTGCATTGGTTGAATGTTGGCTCTGTGTAATCTGAATATAACTGCTTCTTTACGCTCGGAGATTCATGAGTTGTAGTTGAATGGAAGTAAGAGGAGTAAAACTTCTTTCTTATTGATGGAGATAAGGTTTGACCTCAAACTTGGTAGCTCGAATTCACTGGCAGGTTGTTGACCAAAGCGTTGACCGTTGACCCGTTGAGACATATGTATATTTTTGCTTGCGTTGTATTGTAAGTGTGTAAAGTATGTGCAGAATTGCAGATTAGGCTTTATGCGCAACCTAGTTACTGTAGTTTATCGTTGTTTTCATATTGTAACATATTATTTAATTTGAAGATAATCAAAGTCTTCTTGTAGTAGGTACCTTGAATTCTCCTAATAAGTTTATAGTAGTTTGAAGACTTCTTGTAGTCATTTAAAGTCTTCGTATAGTTCAATGCTTCATAGTTTTTGTAGTGGAAGAACCCCTTCTTGTTGCAGGATTCTTCCACAGGTAGAACTCTTCATGTTGTCGAAGGTTCATAATGTTAAGGTTGATGTGGTTGAACCCTTTCTTGTTGTAGGATTATTTCACTGTGAACTCTTCTTGTTGTAAGGGTCCACGTAGGTATAGTTGATGTGGTTGAACCCTTCTTGTTGTAGGCCTCGTCCACTGATAGAACAGTAACTCTTCTTGTTGTAAGGGTCCACGTAGTTATAGTTGATGTGGTTAAACCCTTCTTGTTGTAGGACTCGTCCACTGATAGAACAGTAACTCTTCTTGTTGTAAGGGTCCACGTAGTTATAGTTGATGTGGTTGAACCCTTCTTGTTGTAGGACTCGTCCACTGATAGAACAGTAACTCTTCTTGTTGACGAAGGTTCATGTTGTCGTAGCGATAGCTCTTTTTGTTAACTTGCTGGTACGGTACCTAAATATGGCTGTACTCGTTATAGGTATGGTACCTTCTCAATGCAACTGGGGCGACCCGCTTGTGGGAGACCAGCTGACCGATTCGGTACCTTACCAAGAGACACAGACACACCTAGATACATGTTTCGAAGGACCAAAATGTACGGACTTGTAAGGAACCGTAAATATGGGATGTTATTGAGTAGAAACACGTCACAAACTTGAGTAAAGTTTATTAAGTAACGTGGATAGAACCACGGCTATAAATGGTCTACCCTTAAAATGTTTATTATTATCTTATTTATACACAATTATTTGGTTAGTAATTACGTGTTGTATGTTAGTAATGTCTATGTGTGAGTAGGGTGAAATGATGTCACCGACTCAGCAGAATAATGTACGGTGATGAAACCGTACAGTATTGGTGTTTTCTTAGTGAGAATTGTACAGTCAGCATCAGATTATATCGTAGCAGACAAGGTGATCAAATACCTGTCATCTGAACAATTTAAAATGTCAGTAAGTTCTACACGTATAAGTGACTATAAACATCTGAACATTAATTGTTTAAAACAGTCGACTTGTTACTGTTCAGATATTAATGGGCACTTGTACCACATATTATAACTTATTGACTTTTTAAAATTGTTCAGAAGTATTTGATTACCTTGTCTGCTACGATATATCTGATGCTGACTGTATAAGCGTGGACAGCTCTAGAAGCTAACTTTAGAGCGGACAATTGAGATTACGATCGAGAACTTGCAAGACCTATCCTCTGATCATTTACTTTGTAGTTCAATGTTTCCCACCGTTTAAGACAAGTTTAATTCATTTCCAGTACAACGCCATCTATCGTATGTTAAGTTTAAAATTACTATTAAGAAGAAACTGTAATGATAGATATTTTTTTGTAAATGTATGCATACTTACTGAAATGTATTTTTATGAACTATGTACTGGATAGCGAAAATCATGATTTACTCTTTTATTTGCAAATGTGAACTTTTAAAGGACAACCCACATTTACGACTGCGGTTGTCCTTTACGAGGTCGCGTCAATCCTTCATTTAAATTTTCTCTATTTAATCATCTCTCTATAAATGTACTTGTATGTAAGAATATAAATAAAACAGTAAACACATATAAACATTTTTATTTAATTATCAAAGTATTTTATACTTAATGATATAAAAATAAATTTAAAATATAATATTATAGTAAAAATATACTTTTTTATCATAATAATTTTTACAAAATATAATTAATACATTCTAAATTATAGTCATAGTTAAAGTACAATATTTTAACACGTAATTGTCAATTAAAAACCATGTCAAATTAACTTCAAAAAACAGAAAACAAACAAGTCATAATGGGTATGAAATTAAATCATTATAACATTTAAAACTGTCCCAAAGAAGGGTAGAGTTTCTTCCAGTGACGAGAGAAAACTTAGACTATTTATACCATGTTTGTATACCGTATAAAATAAATGCTTGAAATGGACTAGAGAGTCGGCAGTGATCAGCATGTCAATTTTCGTTAAAATTTCGGTTAACTTTGGTTGTCAAAATGTCATACATAGGTAAGACAATTTGACAACTAAAGTTAACTTAACCGAATTTTTAACGATTTTAAGGAACGAGAATTGACATGCTGATGTAAATAAACATAAGTTATGACAGGGACATAAAGAGCATCCTGACTCAAGATTGTGTCCTATGCATGACAAACAATTGTATGAGTAAATAATCAAAATAAAATGGTGGCTTTGTTTTTTTATCTAAAAGACAGGAACCCTGTGTCGCGGGGATCTTACAAATTACACAATACATTTATCGGACACAAAAAACATCCAGATTGCGGACAGATATTTTGTGGATCGCTTAAACAATTGTCCTTCGTTGGATGAGGACTTTATGCATGGCATCAGTCAATATGTATCAAAAACTTACTCTTTATAAAAAATCACAACATCAATCACACTTAGTATGAATATGATAGGTTAGATTAGGTTAGATATATACGTTTATAGACATATAATACGAGTTAATACGATACAAAAGTAAGGAGATACACTAATACAGACATCCGGTTCCGGGTTCGATTCCCGCTCAATGCAAATCTTTGTGTGCATGAACATGATTGTTTGCATTGGTCTGGGTGTTTTCTATGTATAATATGTATGTATTACAAAAACAAAAAGTATTTAAGTATGTTTATCCGTTGTCTGTTATCCATAGTCCAAGCTTTGCTTAGTTTGAGACTAGATGGCGTTGTTTGAATGTGTCAGGAATATTTATTTATATTTTTATAATTGATTTAGCAAATGTGGTGGGGAGAAAGGGCCACAAAATGTGTGTTAATGTATGGATAGTCAACTCCAGAATTTTGTATCGTTGTTACAGAGATAAATAGACATACAGATATATAATATAATATTAGACACAAAATTACATACAAACTTTAAGTTTATCGAAATAAATCGAAAGACAACGGACAGAAAAATAAAGCTATATTTTTTTTGAAACATTGAAAATGGACTATTAGTCGCCTAGATGGCGTTAGCGAATTAAATATTGGAAGCTTCATAATTTGCACATAAGTAAAAGTCACAGATGACCTAGCGTCTAGCTATACCATATTCATCTGGGCTTGAGAAATTTGGTAAACAAACAAAAAAATGGGTCTTTTTACTGTCACGATTACTCATTTATAGATAATTATAATCTATGGCCACGATGAAGACTCGAAAATTATTAAAAAATATGAATATTTTAACGTCTTTACAACAAAATAGAAATTTCATTACATAATTATGTTTAAATAATTTAAATAAGATCACCAAGTAATCAATTATTATTTTTTTCCTTTTTTAACATTACATACGAACGGAACGACAATGATGAAGAGCCTACAATTGTCAATGTCTTAAATGTCATGTATCGCATTAATATGTCATAACAGAAGAAGAATAATATTACAAATTAATGGGATTATTGAAGAATTTGATAATTAATTTATAATACAAGCTGGGAACAGTTTTTCTGAATCTAAATTAGAAGTTTCCGATTAATAGAAATTGAAAAAAGTGTTTATAAAAAGCAATTTATTAATTCGTAAGTTTCATTTATATATTCTGCTTCTCAAGAAACTTTTATTGCCTTAATTTAAGCATTATTTACTAAATTCACATTTTCTTATCCAGGTAGAATACACTTATTTATATTTACACAGAGTTATTTATTGTTTAGTTATGTTTTTAGTGAAATTTTTTTGAAAACCGCGGCATTTTGGCAGTTTGACAGATTTGACATGTTTATACTTTTTCTCATGCTATCTTGAATAGGATATAGCTAGCTCTAGCCTGAAGGCATTTTGAAGACTTAGAATAGGTTCAAACCCTGCTTCGATCCGGCTTTAAAACGTGTCAATTTTTTTTCGATTTATTTCAAAACTTTTTATCTTTTACTTGGTTACGATTATAGTATAAGTAAGCTCCTTTTTTTAATATGGCCATTATTTTACCCTGTTTACTAGTTCATTAGTAATATATGACAGGTACTAACTGATGGATAAGAGTTTCATCATTTTGGACACAGGCAAGTTCTTAAAATTTTCACGCTCAGTCATTCGAGTCATGGGAGGACGTTACTTCATTTATTAAGAGGTTATGTCCACTTTATAAGAGAAAGAAATTGGCTGGTTTCTTAACTCAAGGATCTCGGTGCCAAAGCGCACTAAGAAATACTCTCTAGCTGGCTTAAAGAGCTGGCGGGGCCTAAACTTGGACACTGATGACGATTTTTAATAAGGAATAGATAAAAACGTCGCCTAATCGAACGTTTGTCAGGATTACATAGTAAATGGCGATCTGCTAGTCCTCTGCCTACTCCCACGGTAGCAAGGCGTATATATAGCTCACTGTATACTTGCAATATGGCCGTGTTAGTTTACAGTAGTGACTTGTACTGCGCTAAGAACTCTTCCTCTTCGACGAGGGACGTGTCCAGGTAGTCGTCCTCTTCTCCCTTGATGGCCGATGTCAGTCTGCGAAGAGCTTGCTCCCTCTCTCTCCTAGTAAATATAGTATAGTATTAGTAAGACATTGTAACAATTTCATTAAGAGAGTAAAAAAAATTGTAACTAATAAAATACTAATTCGCCTAACCAGCCAAGATTTACTGAAGAAATTATGCATTTACAATAAAGATCCTTAAAAAATAACCGATTTTAATACCGATTAAAATGCCTTTTTTATTTTCGTTTACATAAGTTATTCACAGAAATTCTCTATTTTTTAGGATCATTATCAGCCAATGAACGTCCACTGGACAACCCCTACGCGATCCTGGACCTCTTCATTGTGTGCCTTAACTTAGAAATATATTCTTTCATAAGCTTAGTTCTAAAATAGCAAAGTTTTTCAAAAGTAAAACCAAAAACATCCTACTAATATTATAAATACGAAAGTTTGTGAGGATGGATGGATGTTTGTTACTCTTTCACTCAAAAACTACTAAACGGATTTTGATGAAATTTGGAATGTAGGTAGTTAAGGGTGTAGATTAACATTTAGGCTACCCTATAACCACGCGGGTGAAGCTGCGGGCATCAGGGAGTTTAATGTAATGTGCACTACTGGAATAACAGAGACATTAAGAATTTTAAATAAATGTACACAATAATACCTTTTATCTCTTCTTTGTTTCTTTTGTCTCTTCTTAGCAATCGCTCCTGAACTTGTCGATGGATTACCAGCTGACTCGTCATCTAACAAACAAATATTATAATGAATTAAACGTATATGTGGGTCATTCCGCCTTTATTATCGTCTACTATTATACTATAATATACTCGATACTCATTGAGACATTACACACGACGTAGCGTCTTGTCGATGTCGAAACTGAAACTACGTTATGCGTTTTGAGAATCTACGAATCTTAATCGAATCGATACGATCCTCTGCGCTGACTTAGACTCCACGCGATCGGAGCCGGTCGGCTCCTCTTATCATTTCACACCAAGCGCGTTCGAGTATTCTTAAAGACATACGTAGTGCAAATGTAAAAATAAACCTAGTACTAAAATCTGTTTCCAACGTCATAAGAATCTGCTCTCCTCTTCGAGCCGATCTGTGTAAAAGGACCATTAGGGCCATATTATTTCTCTATGTCCATCTCACTTACGGATCTTCTATTTTTATTATATCGTCTATCACTTTTCACTTTTATGACCTGAGGACTCAGATGATAACGAGCTTACTATAGTGACGAATATAAATATACAGTTAACTCACATTGAGTGACGCAGCCATGTCCCGCCACCAGTCTGTCCACAGCCCCGCTGAGGTGGTTGTGTGCCAGACGCAGAGCTGCTCGAGCTTGGTGTTGTTCGTAACCCATACTGACCAGCTGTAACACATATAACATTATTTATTAAAACCACTCAACTGGCAAAAATATGTACAAAATGGAAATAAAATGCGACTAGGGCAACTTAACAATTACTTATAATATACACAGGAAATTTAAAATAAACCTGGAACATGTTTTTTGCCATCAACAAGTTCGCCTCTCGTTTCTTCGTCTTCGGCCGGTGCGTTTGCCAGTTATTACATACGGATCAGAGAAGTAGTCACTAACTATGAGTCTTTCCAGAAGGCAATGGAGAGAGCTATGTTGGGAGTTTCCCTGCGTGATCGAATCAGAAATGAGGATATCCGCAGAAGACATAACGCCCAGGATTGCCAGATAAAGTAATGAGAGGTAGGGCTCATAGCGCAAAGAACATACAGCCGGTGTGGAAGAATAGTTCTATAATAACGACCGCGCACTGGAAGGCACAGGATGCGGAAGAACGCGCAGGGTGAAAACGTTTTGATGAGGCATTTGTCCAGTAGTGGACGTCCATAAGCTGACGTGATGAGAACTTGACAGCTTATGTTTAAGGTATGTTCTGTCATTGCATGATGTCCATGAGCTGCGGTTAACTCTTCCCAAGTAACACAGAAAGCATTTTAACAAACAACAAGTGAACTTATATAGAGCTTAAGACCCGTATAAACTCTTATATAAGTTCACCGAGCGTCTTGGAGCTGAACACTGGCATTTAAAAATCATTGTAATGCTTTACGCTGTATAACAGTTGGATAATGGCATATCAAAATGCTTTTGTAAAGCCTTTAGTTTTAATACTGTAAACATACAAGTAGGTGCGAAGATCTTTTTGTAAAGGTAGAAATTGGACCAAAGAAATCGATTTACTTTTGTGCTGTCTATCTTCCGCCTCCGTTAAATAAAAATATCCTGGACCATTTTTTAGATAATTTCAGCAGCGTGTCCGATGGAATGGACAATATCTGCCTTGTAGGCGATTTTAATTTAAGTTGTATTTCATGGCCAGATTGTACTAACAATTATAACGATTACAATAGACCTTTAAATCATAAAGGATCTACACTAGCTCAAACACTTATAGATTTTGTCTTGCTTAGCAATTTTATGCAACACAACAATGTAACTAACAAGGCTAACAAAATTTTAGATTTGGTTCTGAGCAACATGGTAGGCACAGCTGTCAAGGCATCTAGCGATGCTTTGGTAAATATTGATCCACATCATAGCCCATTAGATATTTCCATAGAAATTATTAACAGTGTAGTGTTAAAACCCAATAAAAGTTTGAAACATAACTTTTACAAAGCCGATTTTGATAAAATCTTAGCCGAACTAGACACGGTAAACTGGGAAAATAAATTTGCTTTATGCGATGACGTGAATGATATGGTTTCGGCATTTTATGGAGTTTTGGATGCGTTGATCAATAAGTATGTACCAAAGACTAATTTTGCACGAATAAAGTATCCACCCTGGTTTAGTAAACAATTAATTAAACTAACAAAGGAGAAAAATAATTTACTTCATAGATTTAGAGTTTTTAAAAACCCACTAGATGAAATCTCGTTAAAAATATTAAATAAAAGATGTAAACAGCTATCTAAAATTTGTTATAGTGATTACATAAGCTTAGTTGAGGACAAAATCAAGATCAACCCTAAATATTTTTACACATACTTAAAGGACAAACGCAGCAATACAGAACAGATACCGCAAACCATGGTTTTAAATAATGTAAGTGCTTCAGATGGTGCACAAATATGCAATTTATTCGCATCATACTTCTCATCCATATACAGTAACTCTTCAAGTGTGGTTGCTTCCTCTGTCGAGATTAATTCAAACTCAAGCAATATGGTTGGAATACATGTGGCGCAAGACAAAGTCACGAGTCACCTAAAAGGACTTGATATACACAAAGGAGCGGGACCAGATGGAATCTCACCCTATTTTATTTCGAGATGTGCATTACCCTTGAGTTATCCACTGTTTAGAATTATAAACAAGTCTTTATCAACTGGTATATTTCCCACTGTATGGAAAGTCGCACAAGTAGTTCCCATTTACAAAAATGGAAAAAAAGAAGAAGTTTCTAATTATAGACCCATATCCATCTTGTCTGTGTTCGCCAAATCTTTTGAAGCTTTAATTTACCCTCATCTCGAAAGTCAGACCAGTCAGATCTTTGCTAACGAACAACATGGTTTTATAAAGGCGCGCTCTACATGTACAAATCTGGTTGCATACCACAATGAATTGGTTAATGCGGTTGATGCAGGTGACCAAGTCAATGTGGCCTATATGGATTTCTCTAAGGCGTTTGACAGAGTCTCCCACAAGGTTTTAATGAAGAAGCTAGAATGTTATGGTCTTTGTGGTTTTTTATTAAAATGGTTTCTCTCTTACTTGTCAGATAGAACTCAGCACGTCGTGGTCAAAGGATTTAAGTCTGACACATATTCAGCTGTATCAGGTGTTCCCCAGGGATCCCATCTGGGTCCCTGGTTATTTAATATCTTTATAAACGACATAGTTTCTTGTATTAAGTATAGCAGTCCCTATCTTTTTGCTGATGACTTGAAACTTTGCAAAATTATAAAAAATCAATCGGACAGTGATCTGCTTCAAAGAGACCTTGATGCTATTGGTAACTGGTGTGCTGACAACGACATGTCTCTTAATGTAAATAAGTGCTATACCATAACGTTCACGCGTAATCGAAATATATTTAAAACCCAATATCACATTGATGGGAGCACACTCAAAGAATCTACAGAAATACGTGATTTAGGAGTTTTGTTTGACTCCAAGTTGACTTTTCTACCCCATATTGACAATGTAATTAGTAAGTCTTCTAAAATGTTAGGCTTTATAATACGCAATGGTAGACTTTTTCGCAAACCAGAAACCAAAATTGCTATTTATAACAGCTATGTAAGAAGTCACCTTGAATATTGCAGTGTAGTTTGGTCACCGCAATATAAGGTGCATCAACTCAGAATTGAACGGATTCAGAAACGATTTTTGAGGCACCTTGCTTATTCCCAAAAACTACACAAACAATTACCCTCTTACAGCGAGAAATTAAAACATTTCAAAATAGATACCCTAACAAATCGCAGAGAGCAACAAGACCTTACATTTCTGTATAAGGTATTAAGGAATGAAATTAACTGCCCGTCTTTACTATCAAGTTTCGGTTTGCGCGTTCCACGTCGTGTTCCACGGCTTATAGTTGTCAACGCGGGACTGTTGTGTCCGCCGCGTGCCAGAACCAATCTTAAGCAATTTTCTGCCGTTCACCGCCTATCCAAAGCTTACAATCATGTGTGCGGGGAGTTGGATATTTTTAATCAAACATTACCTAAATTCAAAAAGGCTGTTTTAAATTTGTTAAGATCTCATAGTTGATTAAGTATGTTTTTATTAATAACTAATATATTTTAATTTTAATTTGTTATTCTCTTATATTTAATTAGGATTAAGAATAAAGCGTAGTGTCACTTTCATGCATGCTGTGACAACTTAAAATGTTGTACATTTAAATATGTTACCTTAGATATAATATAGATGTAAGAAATAATGTAACAACTACTGTTTGTCCAATAAATAAAAAATAAAATAAAATAAAGTAAACCACAATGCAGTTGTACAGCGTTTAGCTGTTTTTAGTGTATTTGGTTCTACAACGACATTTTAAAGTAGTTAATAAGTGTTTGAAGCTGTTTTACAGCACAAACGTGAACCACTATAATGCCATGTAAATCCGCTATCCAGCTTTAAGCTGTTTTTCGTGCCTTTTGCTGTGTAAAAGCACTTGTAAGGGTTAAGTAAAAGCTTAAAGCTGCTGAACAGCATAAATGTGAATCAATATAATGCTTGCATTTTAAAGGAAGAACTGAGTGCTGTTGTGTAGCTTATAGCTCTTTAAGCAATCACACGTGAGAAGTTGTAACGCTGGCGGCATTAATTGGGCTCACCGGGCTGCTTAAGGCTGTCCACCATTTTGTAAATATTTTATAACCAAAAAATATTTTCTTTCGGATCTTTTATCAACGGAATTGTCAATTAAAATAATTATATTACTTAATTTAATACAGTACAATCAAAACTATTATTGTATTTATTCAAAACTTGTTCTATACTAGGAATACACATTTGTTTTGGTTTCAAACACATTATTTTTATAAAACATTTTGTATGAAAACCACAAAATATCGAGGGCGCGTGAAAATTTTCAATGAAACTTATATAAACAAGTACAGTAAACTACACTGCGCAGTAATATTTGAAGGCAAGAAATAACAAAAGAGTCAAAAACTTATCCGATGAATTTGATGCAAACAATAATATGGCGTCACTCACGATGATTGTAATAATTTACACGCAATAATATAAAGTTTACTAAGTTCTGACTGTGAACACTTAAATTGCTCCAATAATTCTTTTAGCACATTTAAATGCTAGTCTAATGCTTTTGTAATGCCATTGGCATCTTCACTATCAATAATATTGCTATTATAATGCTTCTGTAATGCAATAGGCTATCTCATTGACTCATCATTCTTAATGCGATTGGCAATATTATTGACCAAAATGATGCTTCTTTGATGCGATTGACATCTTTCTTGACCACAACAATGCTAATATAATGCGCCAGTAATGCTATTAACCAGCTACTGTGAACTCTTATAGGGCCTAAAGCTGTATAATTTGTGCCCAAATAAGCATTACAGTAGCCATATAAACGTTTACAATGCTACTATAAAACTAACTCAAAACTCTAAAAGTATACAAGAATGCTCTTATTCGGCCCTTATAATGCTTTGTTGTGTTACTTGAGTTACTATCAGATTTGTCACTTGCTTGTCTGGCACCTTAAAGTGATGAAATAAAATCTGTATGTGCATAGAGGTGTGTAAGGCCCAATTTCTCTCCATCGCTTCACACATTACACAAACAGGTTGTTAATTTAATAAGTTAAGATACAGTACCTCATCTACAAGTTTAGCATCAGGTTCCACCAGCGAGTCCTCAGAGCTGGCTGTCTCCGTCTCATCAGACGAGTGGTCTGTGTCAACCAACTGGAAACCATAATTACATATTATTTTGTAACTGTTACTTTGAGGATATTGATCCTAGCACTATAATGTAATAATATTATGTAAAGAAATACCTATTAGTAATAATAATAATTATAATTGTATAATTTATTTGGCCATTTGTAGTAAGTATTGTAGTAGTAAGTATTATGTTGTTTTATAATTTTGTATATTTTTAAATTGTTTATTGTAATTCTAAACCTATAACTTAAGCGTGTGGTGTAACTGTAAGTTTAAGTTGGTTATTAATAAATAAATAAACTTATTATGCGGGATAAATAAAGGAGAGAATTTAGGCCGGGCCGAAGAACCAGTCTGTACCCCATAGTTATAAGGCTTTGAAATAACAATTAATTAAATGAGAGTCTTGAGTCTAGTACAATTTTGCTAAAAAAAACTTGTCCGATTCTATTTTTATAAAGACGAAAGTTTTTAAGTACAGATGTCTATGTATGGAACACTTTCACATAAAAACTACTGAAAGGAATATAATGTAGTTTTACTAATATAGCTTAAACATCAGAATAACACTTACGCCAAAATTTATAAAGATGTATTTACAATGTAATCTACTAGAAATAGTAGTCCTGCGCAGAGCAGACCCAGTCACGGGCACCACCTAGTATTATTATTTTAGTATGTAAATGTTCCTCACCAGTTCTGGCTGCTCCTGTATCATCCTAACAGCCTCAGCGACATGGTTGTTCGAGTTCCTGAGCGCCGTCGCAGCCAACCTCTTCGTATATCCCATCCCGACCAACGCTTCTACCAGTTGTTGGTTCACCGCTGACCCATCCATACATACACCTAGTAAGCGACGTTGCCTGGTGAAAAAGGGCAATATTTATTTGACAACATTTATACACTTTACCATAATCTGTTAGGTAGGGAGGCTGTTACTTCCAATCCCAATCCCACGTGAGACAAATATTTAGGTGATTCACTACATCTTCCGATTAGTGGTCACCATTCCAGATCCTTTCTGCCCCACGGGCTATACAGACAGAATAGTTTTAGGGCAATCTGTCTATTGCATATGGGCAATTATGTCTATTGCATATGGGCAATTATGTCTATTGCATATGGGCAATCTGTCTATTAAATATGAGCGATCTGTCTATTGAATATGGGCAGTGGGTCTACTGAATATGGGCAATCTATCTATTGCATATGGGTAATCCTAAAAGCTCGGTCGCTAATACAGCTAAAATTACAAGGAGATAGAAAGAAAATTAACCCTTTCACAGTGCCGCCAGCAGACACAATAGTAAAACAATGCATATGTACCATATATGATACACTGCACTGGGAACGTGTTAAGTTTTTTACCTTTCTAGTCGATGTGCCTCTCTAGCCTTGTCTCGGTTCTCTCTCTTCACCGCCAGGAAGTCTTGAGCTCGCTCGAGCTGTCCCCCTGTGGCTCGAAGTCCAGCTCGAGCCGCACCCCGCGACCAGCCCAGCTCCATAAGCGTCAGCACTGAGTTTTCATCCACCTGACAAAGGAGACTACTTCTTAAAATTACTTTTATGTCAGACAAGCTGCTTCCGGTCTGAGAGAGGCAATATACTGTCGAGAATATGGAATCGAGACAATGGCAGTTTAATTTTCTATTCATCCTAAGAGCTTATAAAGCCACTGCAGGGACGGCTTGAAAACTGCTTTTTTAAAACAACTTAGCGCGGGCGTATTAAACGGGATGACGAATCGTATTAAGCGTTAAGAAATGTATGAAAATATGTCTCAAGTTGCAGGGACCGGCATAAAACAGCGTATTATGCGAGAAATCGTATTAAGCGTGATCGTATTAAACGGGTTATACTGTATTTAATCAAATAATGATTAGTTACCCCATTAATATCTCATAAGACTTACCCTAAGCGCGTTCATTTCATTCTCAGCTCTCTCAAGTAACTGCTTGGCCTCGGCACGTTTGTTCTGGTGGTAAGCGACGATACCCTGCAGTAAGTACAGCCGCATCAGTAGTACTCTCTCGTTCGCTGTGAACACAAATGTTTAACGTTGAAACGTTTTACATAATTAATATTAATTCATTTATTATTATTAATTTAATTACTGCAGATTTAAGCGCCTTAAAATGGTGCAAACTCAGCGCTTTCTGTAATGACAACAGACATATATAGCACTGGGTAGATACAGTGTTGTCGAATAAACAAATTAAATGCGAATAAGACACAAGTAGTTCTTTCATAATTAATATTATTTAAAGTTTTCCTTGCACTGGAAAATAATTAATTTTGTATTATTGGTTGTTTTCCTTCCACTGTCACTAATACAACTCGTGCCTGTAAGTGTTGTAAACTAAATAGGTACGATATTTTAGGTTTGACAGCTCATCCGATAGATGAAAGGGGCGCAGAACCTCATAAAGCGGAAATATTTGAAGGAGAGCTATGTCCTGCATTGGACGTCAGTTAGCTGATATGATGATTGAACATTAACTCACCAGCATTCCCTTTCAAAGCTATAAGCCTCTGATGATCTTCACCATAAGAAACTTTGAAAGCTGCCTCAGCGCTCGCCAGCCTGTTTGCGGCGTCTCCCGCGTGAGGCAGACTGCGGAGGCAGAGGTAGCACCATGACACGTCCAGTTGGAGAACTGCCCAGTTGTCTACTGTCTTTAGGATTGAGGACCTGCATTCGCTGTTGAGGAAAACAGGCATAAGGAATAAATCAGGTTTTTAGGACTTACAGCTAGCCTCTCTAATAGAGTACACTAGCTGCCCCGTGCCCACTTCGTTGTGCGGCGAAAAAACGTCATTTTTTTAAATATTATCATTACTGCTCCACTCCTATTAGTCATAGCGTGATACTATATAGCCTATGACACTCCCCGATAAATGGACTATTCAACACAGAAAGAATTTTTAAAATAGGTTTAGTAGATCCAGAGATTACCCCCTACAACGTCACAAACACACAATTACACAAACACACAAACTTTACCTCTTAATAATATAGAAGAGAGAAAGAAGAAGAAGATATACCTGAGCTGTCTGTCAGCCTCCAACAACAGCACGAGAGCCAGCGAGTAGTCATGTTGTCTGGCGGCTGCCCGACCACGCTCGTGTAGAGCTAGCCCCACTAATAGAGACCGCTTCTCACTGGGAGGCAGCTCCACGGATTTACCTGATTGGTCTTCCAACTATGATGAGGAGAAAAACGTTAAAGTTATTAAATAATCGTAAACAGGATAACTAAACTAACTGCCTCTATGGCAAAGCAGTTGTAAAAATAAGTGTGGAGGGACCTACAGTAGAAGTAAACGTTTTGTCATCATCATCCTCCTGCCCTTATCCCATTTTCACTTGGGGTCGGCGCAACATGTATGCTTTTACTCATCTCTGTTTCCCGTGATCTCAACATTCACTCCTTTCCTAGCCATATCATCCCTCACACAATCCATCCATCTCTTCTTCGGTCTCCCCTCCCCTTGTACCCGTCCACTTCCATAGCCAATGCCTTCCTTACTATATTACTTTCATCCCTACGCATTACATGTCCGAACCAGGACAAACGATTTCCTCGTAGCCTTTCAGTAATTGGTGCAACTTTCAAACTTCCTCTTATGTACTCATTTCTAATCTTATCTGTCCTTTTCACACCACTCATCCATCTCAACATTCGCATCTCGGCTACGTGCAGTCGTCTTTCGTCCGTCACTTTTACGGGCCAGCTTTCCGATCCATACAGGACGGCAGGCCGGATCATGCTCTTGTAGATTTTTCCCTTCAGCCGAAGGGGCATACGCGAATCACATGTAGTTGCCGTAACCTGCCGCCATTTCATCCAACCAGCGTTAATCCGGTGCTTCACAGCTCGGTCTAATGCTCCATCGCTCTGTAATAGTGTACTTTTATATCATAATGCCCACTTAACATTGATTTACAAAAAAACCCAAGATGCACATTTTCAAACAAAACTAACAGCCAAAAGTGTCACCAAATTATACATACGCAATAAATACGTATAGTAATATCGTAAACATATTTTTTTTTCAAATTCAATCTTAAAAAGTAATGCACAAAATGCAATAAAATTTAATGATTGACGTTTGCCGGTAGAACAACGCGATACTAATTTTAAAAAAGTGCACAATTTGAAATTGTGAGCCTATTTGTTGCGGACGGTTTTGAAGAGTGGAGTGTGTATCTTTGGTTTTTTGTAAATCAATGCCACTTAATAATTATCTTTTTCTTAGAGTATTGATGGCAAAAGGATATTGATTGATTATATTGATGGCAATAATGTGAAATTAAATAGATGTAGCTCAGAACTCTGCAACACTGACTGGGCTATCACTGGCATTGAAAAGCTCTTCCTGAGTGTAGGTGTTAGGGCACTTGGGCCAGAACACTATCTTGAGGTAAATCCTTACTCTGTGATCTCCGACGACATTAGTCTGAGAAAAGGACTTGAAAGCGAAGAGTTTATGGTCAGCGGTCATAGCTTCTACCTTCTAGTTATTTAATTTGTTAATTAATTATGGATAATGTGTTATTGAATTATTTAATGTGTAAATTGTGTTTCTGTAAATTGTAAATATTGTATGTCACAAAATGACAAAATGTATACGGATCGACAAATACCCTTATTATCACCTTATGTACCTACATTTTATGCAATAAATTATATTTCATTTCATTTCTATAGCAGTCGCCTGAGGCTCACTGTGTCATAGGCCGCTGATACATCCACAAATATGGCACCCGCTACTTTCTCCATCTTTAATGTGCTACGTGAGTTTCAGTGTTTGGTTGCAGCGTGACTTCACCAGCCTGCTCTGGGATCAGGTTTGGGTCTATAACCATTGACGCCGGGTCAGCAGCAATTTTCCGCATAACTTGTATGTTGGCATAGAAGACTTATGGGCTGAAAATTTCTATGATTGTCTGCTGGTTTCCCTGGCTTGAGGATGGCCATTAGTTTGGATTTTTACTATATTTTAGTTATACCTAGTCGGGTCGTAAGTTCTGTCACATCCATATTTTTTTTATCTTCGAATACTGGCCACATATGCTTCGACTAATTTTAAAAATAGAACATTCGCCCTTTTCAAATATAAAGAAAGTAATCATTTTTATTCATTTTCAAATATGGAGTGGTCGCAAAAGGAAGATAGAGTCGCGGTTATCGCGTTGCACCGCTGTGGTTACGCGCCAACAGAGATTTTCAACTTTCTGAAAAAATTGAAAATAACACTACGGTTTGTTTATCGCACTATCAAACGGTACACTGAAGATTCAAGCTTCGAAGATCGTAAGAGGAGCGGCCGACCTCGCACAGTTAGGACACCAGCGGTCATCAAAGCCGTGAAGGTGCGAATTCAACGAAATCCCGTCCGGAAGCAAAAAATCTTAGCTCTTCAGATGGGCCTAAGCAGAACCACGATTAAAAGAGTGTTAAATGAAGACCTAGGACTACGAGCTTATCGTAAAAAGACCGGACATTTTTTGAATGAGCGTTTGAAAAAAATTAGGCTGGAAAGATCCCGAGCTTTGTTAAGGCGGTACGCGGGAAAAAAATACCGCGAAATTTTGTTTTCCGACGAAAAAATTTTTAACATCGAAGAAAGCTACAACAAACAAAATGACAAAGTGTATGCCCATAGCAGTGAAGAAGCAAGCGCGCGTATTCCAAGGGTGCAGCGTGGGCATTATCCTTCGTCAATCATGGTTTGGCTTGGAGTCTCCTATACAGGATTAAATGAGGTGTTTTTTTGTGAAAAAGGTGTAAAAACCAGTGCCGTTGTATACCAAAATACCGTCCTAACGAACATAGTGGAACCTCTTTCCCAAACAATGTTCGAAAACAGACACTGGATATTCCAGCAGGATTCTGCGCCAGCTCATAGGGCACGAAGCACGCAAGACTGGCTGACCGCCCGAGGAATTAACTTCATTGGTCATGAAGACTGGCCCTCTTCTAGTCCAGATCTAAATCCACTGGACTACAAGATATGGCAACATTTGGAGGAGATTGTCTGTGCTAAACCTCATCAGAATTTGGAGTCTCTCCGAGCATCTCTGGTTAAAGCAGCGGCAGAAATAGACATGAATGTGGTGCGTGCTGCGATCGACGACTGGCCGCGTCGATTACGGGCATGTATTCAAAATGGGGGAGGGCATTTTGAATAATGTAAATAAATTTGGATTGTGCATTTAATTACCTTTCATTTCATATATAATTTTTAAACAATTATCAAAAACTGTATCATTAATCACATTAAAAGTTTTTGACAGAACTTACGACCCGACTAGGTATATAGCTTTACCAAGTATTTGTTACTCAAGACAGTATTCAAACCTGTAAAATCCTTTATTGTGGCAATGATAGTAACATTTTTTTCCACTGTAGAAAGTACTATAAGAGGAAATATCAGTTCATTGAAACACATTTTTGTTAAATTATATATATTTATTCATTGTATTTTTGTTTTTATTGGGTAAATCTGAAAAATAACAATATTTATATATAGTTTTCCTACAATTATATAAATCACTGCTGACTTCAGTTGTACATTTTAATTAATTCATTTTTTTGTTAATTTCTTCTTCTAAATTAGGAGGTACAGTACCCGGTCGTAAATTTACGGCCGGGTACTGTATGTTGCCTACTTCAACACAAATGTCTAGTAATGTGCAATGTATCTTAATATATTTTTATTAAAACTAAGTATTTAGTGTTATTAAAAATTAGCAAACCAAATAAAACATTTCTTTAAAAAAAAACACTTACTAAAAATTGTTTGATGCTGAGGTTTCTGATTAATATTAGTTTAATTACTTTCAATTCAAGAATATATTTGCTAATATTAAGGTTTTTTATTTCTAAGTTGTTCTATTTCTAGTTCTAGTTTAATCATTTTTAATTTTGCTATTTTAATGTTATACTCATGTTCCACTTCTAACATTTCTAACTGGCTCTTTTTGAAATGTTTATTGCTTTCCAAAATGCTTTCTTGTATTCTTTCTAATCTGTAAAGTAAAATAATATATAATCAGAA
The DNA here is from genome assembly GCA_905475405.1 of Schrankia costaestrigalis. NCBI lineage: Eukaryota > Metazoa > Arthropoda > Insecta > Lepidoptera > Erebidae > Schrankia > Schrankia costaestrigalis. Next base: position 12,343,647 of record FR997851.1, read on the forward strand.
ATCTTTCTATCATCATTACAGCCCATTAATGTCCCACTGCAAGGACGGGCCTCCTCCTGTGAAAGAGGGATACTTGGCCTACTAATATCACGCTGGCCAGACATATTGGTATAGGGTTTAATTTCAAGTTTTCCTTCTTTTTAAATCTTTCTATATTCAAGTATAAATTAATTATCATCATCTCAGCCAATTGACGTCCACTGCTGGACATAGGCCTGCTCCAAATAACGCCACCTTGTGCGGTCCTGTGCCTCCCTCATCCATCAGGTTCGCCCCGTTAATTAATTATAACTATACCCCTTTCAGCGCAAGTTTAGCTTTTTGACAGTTCACGTCCATGAAGTTTCGTAATACTTCCGCTTATTTTTCGAACAAATTATATTGTATTTCATGGACGTACCCATGTTTTTTTTCAGTTACCGTGGTTACTTAGTGATGGACACTCATAACGATTGCTACCATTATGAAACAAATTACAAATAATCGGTAGAAATAAATGCTATGAATAAACCTGAACTTTTCATAATACGTTTATAAAATGTAATATGATATTTTAGATTAGCTATAACCCGCGAATATGTCACGATAAATTATGTATTTTAAATAATACCTAAGCTAACTATAATTTTATCATTTTAAGCTATAGGCTAATTCTCTTAACATAGAAGAAAGAAACTATAATAAAATGATAATGTAAGTTGATGTAAGGATCCAAATGTGTAAAATAAAGTAATTTGAAAAATCGCTTACAATCGAATGGGATTACATTCGAGATACTGCTGAACGTCACTAACGTTAAGCTGTCAAATGTTGTTAAATATAGTGGAAGGGGTATAGTGGCAATACACATGTTTATTTTTAACTCACTTACCTTGATCCTTTTTGTATTTGAATATTTTTAATATTATTTCTTTGTGTTGTCTGAGTCTTCTCTGCAGCTGAAAAGTACATTTTTATAATATATTTAAGTTTGAATATCATACCTCTACTATGCTTAGCAATAAATTGATTTAGTTTTTGTATTTCAGTCTATCTCTCATTCATACAGGGTAATAGCACATATAACGTTACGTAAACGGATCGGCATCGCCTCGCCTTTTTCCTCGGTGTCAAACGTCAAAAATCCGATTACGTTACGTATCCGATTAGTGTGTGGTGCAGTGTGTAAGGAGTTTCATACAAAGAATACTGAATGGCTCGGGTTGATACGGGGACGTTCCGTTTACGTTACGTTATATGTGCTACGACGCGTATATTATCATCTATACTAATATGTATTATAAAGAGGTATAGTTTGCGTGTTTGTGACGTTGTAGGGGGTAATCTCTGGATCTACTAAACCGATTTTAAAAATTCTTTCTGTGTTGAATAATGCATTTATCGGGGAGTGTCATAGGCCATAATATAGTATCACGCTATGACTAAGGAGTTGAGCAGTTATGAAAATATGTTTAAAAAAGAGACGCGTTTTTTCGGGTCAGCTAGTCATAATGTCATTGAACTTAACTTGTGATAAACAATAAATAAAAAACAAAATATAATAATTGGTACACTTTCTGTCTAATTTAAATAAATCATAACAGTTTACAAATGTCCCAATATACTCTGACTTTTAATGAAATACAGGGACAGTCTTTCTACAGTGACGGAAAGACACTTGGTCTAAATATACCATGCTTACCAGACCCGTTGGCATGTTGTTTTGTCTTTTCCGTCATATATGTATCAAACAGATTTTTTCCTTAGTCAACTTTTATCCCAGGATGAGATGGGTATTAATATTGTACACTAGCTGACCCGGCGAACTTCGTACCGCGCCTTAGCGTAAATTTGATGCACTACTTTATTTTGTATAGCTGACCTATCTGCGATAATAGATGTCTGTGGTGTCATAGATCATCACAGAGTTTTTTGTTTTAAATTGAATGACAAATTTTAAAATATGCATAATTAAATGTATATTTTTCAATCTTTCTGAGAGTATTTCTTAATATTTTATTCCGTAAGAACCTTGTACAGAGTATTAGAAAACTACAAAAAAATTGCCAAATCGGTCAAGCCGTTTTCATGCTATGTCGTGACAACAGAAAACGGGTTTCATTTTTATATATATAGATTTAATACTAACCTTCCTCTTTTACAACATCTGGTACTTGTATAGTTACAAGATGAATCTCTTCTGAAACTATACTTGTATTTGACCCAGCTTCAGGAAGACTTTCTATTTTAACCTTAAAAAAAACCAAATCATTATATTTTGTTACTTACCATAAGCAGAAAAGACGGGAAAAAAATATAAAATAGTGACTTCCCTACTTTAATATAATTCATGTTATACGATAATAAGCAGGTACTTACTTTTACTTCCGAAGTCCAATTTGCAGCATGTTTGTTTTGTTGCTCCATAACGGGATTCTTAATTTGAACAAACAAGTAAACACCTACTTAGTATGTTGAGGAAAGAGCTAATTTTAAATCACAGAGTAGAGTTTAAATTAAAAGTTATTATTGTTTTAACTGTAACCATTACCAACCACAGACAAACTAAAACTATAACACAGTCACATTATCTAGAGACCTCGCTGGAATGCGACCTGTTCTCTTTTCAACCCCCGCGCTCGCCACGGGCGCATCAGTGATACGTCCGATGCGCCCTGACTAAGTTATACTTTCATATTTTTGACAACATATATCAAATGTTGCGCGCATTGAAACTTTAACGCCCTGCGCAGACGACAGACTATCCATGACGCACTTTTTAGTCTGTGAAAATAGAACCTATGCAATTATAAGCAGTAACGCACAGGACGCGCAAAAAGTCCGGCGCACAAAAGACTTAAACATATCCCATGTATGGCAGACTTTTTGTGCGCAGACTCGATCGCACGAGTGGTAGAGCCATGTCGTCAGTCTTTGGCTGCGGCACGCATGGGCAGGCTCGTCTGGTGAAATACCACCCTCTCACAGAAAATCGGCGTAAAATAGCAGTGCTTGTCACTGCTGTGTTTCGTCCGGTGAGTGAGAGTCCGGTAGCCCATTCCCCCTCCCTTTACTTCCCTTTTAAAAGGTCGGCAACGCACCTGTGATTCCTCTGGTGTTGCGGGTGTCCATGGGCGGCGGTGATCGCTTACCATCAGGTGACCTACTGGCTCGTCTGCCTCCCATCATATATAAAAAAAAAAAACGTGTGCCGTCTGCGCTGGGCCTAAGTATATTTTTTATTTCGTTTTACGTCTTATATTTAACAATGTGACTAAAAGAATGCTTATTAGTAGCAATAATATAAATAGACAAACTCACCCTCATATATTCATCATCGTCAGCTAATTCATCGACGTACTCCGACAACAGAGTAGCATCATCACGCACTGTCTTCATCTCCATATACATTGTGTCCTCCTTCTTTACTTCTTCCGGAGTCTCTGGAAAAACATTACTTTTTAAGCAGGTACTCTATACTTCTGCCTAGTGTTATCTATTGTTGTTGTTATTGTTGAGGTTGCAAAAAGCATACAAAAACAATGAATGGAATGGATGAAAGCTCAGGTAAAAAAGCGTAAATGATTGTCGGCTCATACGGCTAAACTCTGTTTGGAGATAATCTATTGCAGGCAAGTTAGAGCTGCTTTACCACAACTCAGTTTCTGAGTATTGACTAATATTATATGACTCCCATGTATGCATACTTGCAAGTAATCATAGGAGGGACAATTTATATGCTTAATTGCTTAAGCGTCCTTTCACACAGACCGGCTCGGAAAGGAGAGCAAATTCTTATCACGTTGAAAACAGAGATTTAAGCATTTGTAGTAAGGTTTATTTTTGCATCTGCACTGCTTATGTCATTAAGAATACTAGACTGCGCTTGGGGTGAAATGATAAGAGAAATTAAAGTAGAAACGGTCAAACCAATCATAATATAGTTACCAAAACATATACATGGGTAATTGCAATACTTTTTCTACCTCTCATCTCTACTTCAGATTTAGTAAAGTAAAGAGAAACATAATGGGTTAACAAATGTGAATACACATACCTGCCATAACAAGTGCCATGATCATTGCTCCATTCTTCACTCCCTGCTCGTCTAAGCTTGGTGTGGCTTTTATCACTTTTCCATTTACAATGAGTTTCACTCTGAAAACATTACAATTGAATTAAAAAACACAAAGAAATAATCATATTTCTATTCTAATATAATAAAGAGGTAAAGTTTGTGTGTTTGTGACGTTGCAGGGGGTAATCTCTGGATGTACTGAACCGATTTTAAAATTCTTACTGTGTTGAATAGTCCATTTAGGGAGTGTCAAAGTCTATACATAAAGTATCACGCGGTAACTAATAGGAGTGGAGCAGAAATGAAATATGTATAAAAAAGTGACGCGTTTTTTTCGCCGCGTAACGAAGTGGGCACGGGTCAGCTGGTTTACAATACCATGGGAAGAAATGAATGTATCGTAATTGATGAGAAGCCTGAATACGGTTCAGGAGTAACGGAGACCGGAAAAAAATATGGATTACCAAAATATTTGTGACAGCTTTTTGTGATTTGTAATTATTTTTCACTGTCTAAGATGGAAGGAAACAAACAACCACCTGATGGTATGTAAGGCAACAGCTGCTTATGATACATACTTTAGTTAGCTTTTACCCTAGCCTTTAGAGATGATATATCACAATATAAAACTAATAAAACTCCATCAAAACAGACACAAGTAACCACCATATTACAATTTCACTATGTACTAGTTTTGGCCTGCAAAAAGTATAATGTTACTCTCCATCCCTTCAACTAGCTCCACTTAAAAAATCACGTCAATTAGTGTCTCCGTTTTGCCATGAAAGCCAGATAAACACACTTTCCCATTTATAATATTAGTATGCATAATATGTATGTATTTCCTTAATAAAGTAGGTATACATGTATGATTATCAATTGTCTAGCCAATACTACACTTGATTAATAGCTCAGCTTAGACTAGATAGAGTTGTGTAAAAGTGTAAAATAAAAAATGGCACAAGTTATAATACCTAACTTCTTGCACTTGAATAAGTTCAGCAATGGTAGCCAACAGTTCACTGCCCATCACAGACAATTTCTTCTGTATCTTCATCATTCTCGTTTTCTCTCCCGGTATGGTTGCCTTAATCCTGAACGTAGCACACCCAGTCTCTTTATACTCCGCATTGTCCTTGGACCGTTCTATTGAGTGCTGTTGTAGGTCGCATAATGCCTGTAGTACTGCCTCATCTTGTAATCCAAGTTCTGTTGCATATTTTTGGGCTAGAGTCTGAAAGAATGAACACAGTTATATGGACACTTGCAACTAAGCATAACCCTAAAAAATGCTACTAAGAAGTATTTATCTCTAAACAGAGAAATCATCATTCCTCTGCCCTTTTCCCAATTTTATTTAGGGTCAGCGCAGCATGACTTTTTCTTCCATACTTTCCTATCAGAAGTCATCTCACAAGTAACTCTTCGCAGCAATATTGTCTTTCACACAATTCATCCATAGTTTCTTAGGCCGTCCTCTTCCCTTATATTCATCCACATACATATTTAATAACAGAGAAAAATATAAGAGAAAACCCAATTCAAAGCAATTAACCCCGCATTGTTTAAAAAAGAAAGCTTTCCACTTTTACTATTTACAAAAGAAATCAGTACTTCTAGTAGAGATTTTATAGTAGAGACAAATTCAAATATTAAGATTAATATTCTTTACTTTTTAGTTGTAAACAAATAGGACTGTTTAATATCTTTTAAAATTATATTTAAAAACCATCAAAGATTTGTGTATTATACTCTTTTTCCTTTTTTTTTTAATTATTATTATTATTATTATTTGTAAACAGGCAGGCAGTTGTTGCAACTGATATTGCCCGTATCCTGTGTATCAACAGCATAATTATTTAACTTATTTAATTTCCAAAAAAATTGTCCAATCTATTTTTAAAAATGTTGACACTTGGTGCCGACACTACTTCCTCAGGCAGCTTGTTCCACACTCTCACCACTCTGTTGCTGAAGAAATGCTTGTGTGGGTTGTTATGGGAAAAGTTGGTGCTCAATTTCAATTGATGGCCTCTCAGTCTATCGTTAGTGTTGCGAGTAAGTATCCCATGGAAGTCCTGTAGGTCATAGTGTCCATGTAAGATCTTGTATGTTTCGATCAAATCTCCACGGTCACGACGCTCCTTTAAAGTTGTTAGTTTAAGCATTTCTAGTCTTTCCTCGTATGGTCGATTTTTTAGTTGCCTAGGTATTTTCGTAAAACTGCGTTGGACTCTTTCCAGCAATTCTATGTCCTTGACAAAGTAAGGGCTCCAGATTTGGAACGCATATTCTAAAATGGGTCTTATAAACGTCTTAAAAATCCTTAACATCATCTCGGGTGTTAGTATTCCAAAGGCTTTTCTTATGAGATAGATTAAGCTTTTTGCTTTTTTAGCTATTGTGTTTATGTGCTCCTCCCATTTCAAGTTCTCTGCTATCGTCACTCCAAGATCTGTTTGTGATTTAACTGCGATCAATTTAGCCTCATTCAATTTGTATGTGTGGCGAGGATTACTTTTGCCTATATGCAAGACAGTACACTTCGACGTATTAAGGTTTATAAGCCAATCCTTTGACCAGTTCGCAATTTTGTTTAGATCATTTTGAAGTTGGTCATAATCTATTAACGGGTTAGCAAATAGCTTGGTGTCATCTGCAAACGTCCTGACCTTACTTTCTAGGCATTGGGGAAGGTCGAATGTGTAAATTATGTATAACACAGGGCCTAGTACTGAGCCCTGTGGCACCCCACTATAGATGTCTCTTTGTTGCGAAAGTGTATCTCCCACTCTGACGCGCAATGTCCTGTTTCGTAGGAAGGCTTCGATCCACATTAGTAATTTTCCTCTAATTCCGATAAATTCCAGCTTTTGCAGAAGTCTAGTCGTGGGGACTTTATCGAAGGCTTTTTCATAGTCAAGGTAAATTACGTCAACAGGTTCTCTCTCATTATAGCTATTTGTCCAAGATGATAAACATGACAGCAGATTTGATATTGTTGAACGGTGTGGGCAAAAACCATGTTGTTGTTCCGGGATCACTCGATGTCGGGTGAGAAAGTCTCTGACATGTGCCACTATTATTTTCTCCATAACCTTGCAGAAAACGCTAGTTAAACTGATAGGTCTATAGTTTAATGGTTGTAATCTGCTTCCTTTTTTAAATATGGGTGTCACATAAGCGGTTTTCCATTGCTGAGGCAATATTCCAGTTTCATAGGATGTTTGCATTAATGTTGCAAGTTGTTCGTTGAGTTCACACTTTTGTAACACTACTACAGGTATACCATCTGGTCCAGGTGAAGAATCATGCTTCATTTGTGAGACAGCTTGTTGGACTTTGTCTTTGGTAAATTTTAGCTCTGCGATAGTGTCTATAACTCTAAGTGATGGATCCAGTATAGGAAACTGGGACTGCGGTTCTTTCTGATACACACTAGCAAACTGGTCTGCAAATGTTTCAGCGATATCTTGGTGGTTTGTAACTGCTTGACCTTGTTTGTTGTGTAATATACTTGGTACGCTAACTTTAGATGTAATTTGTTGTCTGACATAAGAATAAAATTTCTTTGGCCCTGCTTTCAGCAAATCTGTTTCATAGGTAATGCGAGAATTTCTAGTTAAATTTGTCAATCTATTATTAATTTTTCTGTATTCTCTGTATTCTTTCTCCATTCCAGTTATTCTATATTTGTTCCATAATACAAGTTTTTGTTCAATTAGGTTTTTGGTGACTTTTGATATCCATGGTTTATTTATCGTGTGATAGTTAACTTTCGTCCGAGGAACATGCAGGGTTATCGCTTTTTCAAGTCCATCAAGTAGACATTTAAATTGGCTTTCTGCACAGTTTGTTATTGGTTTACTTGCAGCTAGTGTATTTTTTAAAATATCATTAAGTTCATTGAAATCTGCTTTCTTATAGTTGAGTCTGGTAGTTGTATTGTTGTTGTGCTTATGGACTTCGAGTTCTACAGTTGCCAGTAGACAATCATGATCACTTTTGCCTATTGGTGCTTGGTGTTCTATATTTGCAATTAGAGAGTCGTCATTCGTGAGAATTAAGTCCAAGAATGATGGCTGATTTCCTTGTCTATATCTGGTTGGTTTGTCTACTAATTGATAAAGATTGCTGCTTTTGAACCACTGCACGAAATTGTTTTCTTTTGGGGTTAGGTATCCACCATCCTTAAGGGGCCATTTAACTCCACGATAGTTGAAGTCGCCCATTATGACCACTGTATGCGTTTCAGATGCACGACTAAGTTCGTCAAGTATAATGTTGTCTTGTTCTAGCGTAGAATCATGGCCATGGTAAAAACCACACAATAGGAATCTAGCATCCCCTATTTTTATATCTAACCATAACCGTTCGGATGCTTCAATTTTGTTGTTGTACTTAGCGCTAGGTGCAACTGTCATAAAGTTAGTTTTATTCGAGGCGTATATTGCTACTCCACCACTTTGTTTGCCAATCCGGTCATCTCTGTATACGTCATATCCAGGAATTTTGATCATAGAATCAGGTAGGTCAGGTTTGAGCCAGGTTTCAGTGATTATGATAAGACTAGGTTTTAGTGAATGAACTCTAGCGATAAATAGATCCAATTTAGAAGTTACTGATTGAATATTCGTATAAAGTAGTGTTAGTGTAACGAAATTAGTAGGTTTTGTTTTTGTTGGGGTGATATATTATTACTTTTAGAGCTTAGTTTTTTAAGGAATTAGTTTTCAATATTTTCGGTTGACCATGAACATATTTTATAGTAATGTTTAATACAAAGTTGTGCTTTATTATGCTAATAAGTTTGTTTTGCTGGTTGAAGACAATATTCTGGGGAATTTCTGGTCTGCATTTTTATTTGAGTTGAATTGTACATTTAACATGTAGGAGTGTGAGCAAATAAAGAAGTAAGTATTAAACTAAATGAAAGAGTAATATAACTCAAAAAGTGAATTTACTATGAACACTTTCTTTTCTAAACTTATTACCTATAACAACTTTATGGATTAACTAATAATTATAGTCAAGCGGCAGCATTTGGTAAAAAATAAAATGGCAGAAAACTCTATCTGATTTTCGTTAGATAATTAACAACTCCTAAAATAAAACAGGCACAGGAATTCATTAATAGACAGGTAGGTCCATAGATCCTATAGGTATTTAAAAAATACGCCGAAAAGGAGAAACATAATGTACTTATGAAAATAATTAGGTAAGTAGTAAGTATATAAAATGCAACAAAATTCAATTTATGATAGCTTTTTATTATAAGGATAAAATTTTATACAAAAATGGGGTCCGCGATAGGAAAATCTCTTTGTTTTAAAAACAAAGAACAAACACTCACTTTTAAACTTGGTGATACTTCACCGTCTGAGCCGATATACGGAGGTTCCCATAGCTTTATCTTTCCTTCATTTAATTTAGCTCGCAATTGTATCAGAAGATCTTCCTGTTGGAGATCTGTCTCCATGGCGAAACGATTTATTTATATCAATTCAAAAATATCACAATGACTGGTGAAAATAAACAAAATATTTCCACCAAAATTCTGACAGATTGATGTGACTACACATGTGACACGGACAGTGACATGACAGTTGGTGTCATTTTGCGGGTTACTTCAGACACGGACGTATACTATAACTGGATCGCTTACTACTATTTCTTTTGATTACAAATTTGATCTCTAAGTTGATAGACATATGGTTACTTTTCCGCTATCAATTGTAAAAGTAGAAAAACGAGCCAAGTGAGAGGACTGAAGTCGTAATGCTTCCTTGTCTAGCAAGTATGCCAGTGTAAAATAAAAACTGTTGTGGTAGAATGGTACATTTCTCAAAATCGGAAATAGTACGTTTTAATTAATATTGACCAATAAAATATGTCTATAAATTGATACATTTTTTTACACTTATGTAGATGTGCATAGGCGAAACATATAATAAAAATAAGCTCATTGATATTTTTTGTAGAATTACCTCTTTCAAAATTTGTCGTTAGACAAAAACAATAGGGGAGGTGGGCCTAAAACGGGTACGCTAAGGGAGAAGTACAATAAAAATGTCTTAGAAAAAAAATTAGAACTTCTGTTTTTTTGTTTTTTCTGTTTTTTTTTTTCTGTTTTTTTTTCTTTTGTTTTTTTTGTTTTTTTTTTTAGGTCTCGGGTTCGATTCCCGCTCAATGCAAATCTTTGTGTGCATGAACATGATTGTTTGCATTGGTCTGGGTGTTTTCTATGTATAATATGTTATGTATTTACAAAAAAAAAAAGTATTTAAGTATGTTTATCCGTTGTCTAGTACCCATAGTACAAGCTCTGCTTAGTTTGGGACTAGATGGCGTTGTGTGAATGTGTGAGGAATATTTATTTATTTATTTATTTATTTTACTTTTCAAAAATGTAATTAAGAAAGAACCTAAAATAAGAACAAACATAAACATTATCTTTATAATTTCAACAAAAACATAAAACATAGTGGTGGAGAGGCATTGCAACTGGAAAGCGCACATCGACGAGTAGTGAGTTATGCTCGAGAATTCACAGGTTTGTGTATGTACTACATAGACTATTCAGTGTGGCAGGCGCAGACGCAGCGTTGCTGCCGTAGCGCAGTACAGATGATACATAATCATGGTAATGATTATGTATCATCTGTACTGCGCTACGGCATTGTGATATGGGGTAATTCCGTAGAGTTTACTAGAGCCTTTCAAGCACAGAAAAAATGTGTTAGGTCAATTTGTGGATCAGAGCCTCTCGATAGTTGTGTACCATTATTTAAAAAACTAAAGATCCTGCCACTGCCATCTTTATATAATTTGAAACCTGTATATTTGTACATAAAAATGGATATTTATTTGAAAAACACAATGACGTGGTAACCAGAGCTAGTCGTAGAATTTATAAACTAAATGTACCAAAACAAAGAATCAACCTATTTTCTAACAATGTGTATTGCATGTCAATCCGTATTTATAACAAGTTAGGTACCTGATTTTTACAAATGTCTGAATCTGACCACCTTCAAAAATAAATTATTTCTATTACTTATTGAAAAATGCTATTATTGTACTAAAGACTTTCTTCATGACAAATCTATATGACTTACTACTGACGAGAATTTGTTTCAATATTTGACATGTACCTTTAATTATATTTCCAATTAATTTAAATAAGGCTAAATTAATGTTTTCAAATATTTGTACGCTGGAAACAGCAGAATATCATGGCGCTATAATATTGTTATACCTAATATCTCTGTAACCATATTCTGACAAATAAATGCATTATTATTATGTTTCTCTTGTCCATAATACTCGGGTCTATTGGAGACCCGGTTCTTTGGAAGGCATACATCGGGCCGAAGCCAAGACAAAGAGGCCCTTTAAGAGATATTTAATCTGGTAATGGGCAGGGCAGATACCATCTCTGAACGCACAATATGATACACCCAGAGATGGTCCCTGCCAAGTGCAAAAACTATTGTAGTGCATCTCAAAGGATGCAATGCAATTATTATTATTTTTATTTACAAAAAAAAACTTAAGTTTTAGGCGGGGTACCCGTTTTAGGTCCACCTCCCCTACGCCAGGCTAACCTAAAACCTTTCGGTCGGCACATATTGCGATTTTGTGTTATTTTGACGTATTTCGTGTGAAAATGGTGCACTTTTGTTGCGTGAATGGTTGCAAAACAGAATGGTATCCAGGTTGTGGCGTATCTTTCCCTAAGTAAGTCAGTTATTAAGATTTATCGTTAGTTTGAAGTAGAGTGACCACACTATCGCGCAAAAAAGGATAATATTATACTTTTACTTCATGTAAATTTTATTGCTGTACAGGATTCCTAAGAATGAGTCTGTAGCAGAGAAGTGGAAAGAAGTTATACCTGGCAAATTAACTAAAACGAGAGTTGTATGCAACTTGCATTTTAAAAATGAAGATTTTGTCAGCGAGTCAAAAAAACGTTTGAAAAACAACGCAATGCCGTCGGTATTTCCAAAGGTAAGCAGGAACCACATTTTCTTCATAAAAAGTTGATTATTACGGTGAAATATTATTTTATTATTATTTATTATTATTACGGTGAAATTTTAGCGCTGGTTCAAAAGCTCAAAACTTTTTCTTTATTCAGAAAACAATATAATATTATTATAAAATACTTTGTAAATTGATTAATTCTTTTTTTATTTAAAGTCACTTTATCTAATTTATTGTTTTAGGTTTTTGCTACTGAGAAGACTAATAATTTTCTTAGTAACATAACATTATTTCAACCTTCTACATCGGAACATTCGGAACCTCCTGAGAAAAAGCAGAAAATACAACAAAAATTGGAAAAATCTATTCAAACTGATGACTTAGTATCATCACCTCGAAAAAAGAAATTAAAAAGGGATATCAAAATTCTATCTCAGCGTTTGAAAAGGCGGAATAGTAAAATTAATAACCTAAAATCATTACTTTCATTAATAAAAAAGAAATGTAATAGTTACTTGGAAGTAAAAGACATGATCGAACTGAATTTTGGAAATATTCACGAAAAAATAAATGAAACAAAATCTAGCCGATGAATTAGATACAGCGACGGCTTAAAGTCATTTGCTTTGAGTTTGTACTACTATTCAGGAAAAGCTTACATGTTTTTAAGAAATAAAATCAGTCTTCCGCACCTTGCAACTTTACGAAGAATGTTATCAACACATAACTGTAATGTAGGATTCATGTCCGAAGTCTTTAATTTTCTTAAAGTGAAAGCAGACCAGTCTAAGGATATAATTAATGTAGCTCTTATATTTGATTCAATGTCAATCAAGAGATATGACGAAAAAAATAATGACAAATGGTGGGGTAAAATAGATATTGTTGTTTCGTTTCCATTGATGCTGAGAAGTTAGCCTCAGAAGTATTAGTTTTTCAAATCGTTTCACTGAAAAAAAATTTAAATGTCCAATAGGATATTTTTTTGTAGATAAGATATCTGCTGAAATTCAGGCACAATTAATTTCTACTGCGTTAAGAATGTTAGCCGAAATTAATATAATTGTTCGATGTTTGACATCAGATGGTGGTGATGGACTAATGCTTCTTTTTTTAGGGTTCCGCAGAATAAAATGTTGTTTTTCTAAAATATTTTTTTCCGGCAGCTACTTACAGCCTGTTGCGATCACTGATTTAGAAACGATAACGGTGGTTAAGCAACTTCGGCGATGTCATTCCATAGATGGGCGACCACTCAGTGGTATTTCATCTGACCGTGCTTCGGAGGGGACAAAACTCCGGTCCCAGTTGTCGTTGTAGGATACAGTCGTTATGTCACGTCATAGGCCTTTTTATAGGGTTCCGTAAAATAAAAAATGGTTAACTTTTGTACATTTTTTTCGTGAACGAAGTCGCGGTTTACAGCTCGTACTAAATAAAAAGGTATTACAATAATGCAAATAGATAATTTAAGATAGGTAGGTCACTTCAGTATCATCCCATCGTGCGATAGTTGGACTCGCACTTGACCGGTTTATTAATAATCATTTATAAAATAGCTAGTTGTTAATAAAGTTCTGTCAATAATTTCTTGTTTTATTTCCTTTGGCAATCCCATCCAATAACTAAAACTAAATCACACCTACAGTCGTCGGCAGCAGTAGTACCTATCCGCACTGACAATCTATTTTACAGCATTGTAGAGCATCCCTACATAATTAAAGAAAAATATCATGGCAGACTTTCCGAGAAAATTATATTTTATGCATACCCTACTAGAAAATGACATATTATAGTATACGTAATACTATTTTTACGGGTCTAACTCGCGGTGTTACTAATTATCATATTATACTAGTTATATAAGGTTATACTAGTTATATAAATACCTAGGTTTTTCTCCGACGTTTCGGCCGACTTGCAAGGGCCGTGGTCGCGGAGGGACTGGTGTCAGCGGAGCGTCGTCCTTGTGAAATGCGGGGAATGGAATCTACCCTCAGTTTGTTGACATCCTGAGTATTCGCCGTATTGTAGGTACTTCGACACACTACACTAATGACGTCTCCCGGCTTTTGAGCTGCAACACTGTGATGATGTTTGCACTTGTTGATGACTGGATTCCATGTAGTAGATAATCTATATCCGTCCTCCCGGTTGAAATTATTGTGTTTTTTTATTTCAACCGCTTCACGTACTATCCTGGAGTAATAGTGACGCTCGGTGGATAAGACCTTTGGGTTGTGTAATTCTATCCAGTGGTTAGTTCCAGACTCCAACAAGTGTTCAGCTATTGCAGACTTGTGGGTTTGTCGGTTTTTCACAGCCGCGATGTGTTCCTTGACCCTTTCCGCTATTGTCCGTTTGGTCTGTCCGATATAGGAGCTACCACAGCTGCAATCAACCTTGTAGACGCCAGGTGTTTGTAGGGGAATGACATCCTTTGGGCTGCGCAGGTTGTGTGCTACCTTAGAAGGCGGACTATATACAGTCTTAATGGAGTATTTCTTTAGTACTGTTCCAACTTTGTCGATGTCAACAAACTGAGGGTAGATTCCATTCCCCGCATTTCACAAGGACGACGCTCCGCTGACACCAGTCCCTCCGCGACCACGGCCCTTGCAAGTCGGCCGAAACGTCGGAGAAAAACCTAGGTATTTATATAACTAGTATCTAGGATAATTAGTAACACCGCGAGTTAGACCCGTAAAAATAGTATTATGTATACAAATCGCGATAATTTAAAATCTATTATAGTATACGTTCGTGGAGTTAAACGGTCGGCCTATAGAAAAGGACGCACTACGACTCTACTCGACGAAATACATAAAAAAAAAAGAAGAACATGTTAAATGGTAGCAAAATAATATGACCTACTTACTCGTCATCCCAACAAAACCATTAATTTAAATCCCAAAAAAGATTCGTACGTTTGTAAAGCTAGCTTCCAACGGTTCACAATATGACGGATCATCACACATAGACGACGTTCACTGACGTTCACGGACAACAACGCACACAGACAGGGCTCTTACAACGGCGTGTGTCAGTCTGTGTAGATCTTTTGTAAGCTTCATTTCAAAATGCAACGTGACAGAGAAGGTATCGTTTGCAGCTGCAGCGATGACACCTTCTTATACTACTGATTCGGGTACATCATCGAGATTGCTCGAAAACTGATAAACTAGCTAATTAGTGTATGTCGCAAGTATCAATCAGGTATCTTTGTTCGTACCTCCCTCGTCCATAGGTTGTCCGTAAGCTTTACTAGATCATAGGGTTACCTTGTGATGAGTCTGCTCATCCTGCGACAGCCGGTATGTTAAGGAGGCAAGTAGAGTTTGTCTGAGATGATGATGATAATGATAGGAATCTCTATTAATAGGTATTTATGAGGCAATAAGATTTATAAATTTGCACATTAGTGACAAAATTTCATTAATCAATTCATCCCACCGACCACGGTGTTGCTGTTGCATTAAAACAAAACAATACTCAAGTGCTGTACCTAATTCTCACACAGGATAATAAAATTTTAAATCTTCCGTGATTTCTTGTAAAGCCTGGTCATATTTTTTGTAAATGCTATAGTACCAGCTTACCTATAATATAGTACGTATTTAATATAATCTTAAGTATATATATATACACTCAGCGCAAATCAAACAGCCAGTGATTTTCCACCGGAGACGATGATAGGTGAGGAGCACAGCACAAATCTTTGATTTGCGCAGGGGTCAAAACAACCGACGGAATCAGAAGACATGGCAGACACTGACCCTTACGCCATGTCTGATTACCATGGCAGCTATTATATACTTATACCTGTTTCCCTGGTTAAATTCCTAATTATGATAAGCTATTATGTAACACGCAATTAAACACAATTTTCTATTTATTTCACACTCAATAAAATTCGATAATTTGTCCTTAATGTGCTTAATCGAAATGTCGCATTGAATTTTGAAAGTAGTTAACCGAAATCTTGCAGGATGAAGTCTTCTATTTTTTATTTTACTAGTAAGTTGACATTCATTTAGTTTTTATCGAAAATTAGTCTCACTCAACCGTTTTAAAAGGCAGAGCAACATAAGCTGTACATTTTTATTTAAAAATGTTTCTAATTTTAACCAATTAAGATATGCCAAGGTCTATGGTGATGAGTGACTGTGTACCTATACAATCCATAAACTTATGATTAGCAAGAAGTAGAGTCAGCGTCAGATCAAACTCAATCATTATTCATTAATAATGTTCCAGGGCAGTGATAGGCTTCTCTCATGACTTGCTGAATAGAGCGAAATGAGTGTATTCTATTCTATCTTTAAATAATGGTGGCATTCGCATTGATTTTTTTAATATTAAACACCGTGGCTTGTAAAGTATCGTATCAAATTAAAATGGACGTCCACTGCCGTGGTTTTCATAACCCCTCGCACGGTGGACTTTATAATCAGACGCAGCAATTATTGTCACGTTTTCAATGCCGTGACCGTAGTTCATAATTCTTATTTTGTTTCCAAGTTGTTTAATCTAGACGGTCGAATAAATCTAAGCTCCCACGGGTCATGCAAAACAAATATTTTGTTAGCAGATGAAGTAGTGACGTGAAACATCTTTGCCAATTATATAATGTCTGTGTCTACCACAGAGTAATGAGGTGTCTAGGGACTAAGCCGTGGTCACTGAGAACGTTTACTTACGATTTGTCTTCGTTAGTTTTTTACTAGATCTCAACATGTGTCTTGTTAACTTTGACTAAGTATTATGTAATAAGTGAATAAGAAAGTTTGATGTGTTGATTAGTGAAACTTTCTTTAGAGCTAGTGCTAAATATAGGTAAGTACCTAAGGTGTCTGTCCTAACTTATTTTTTTAAATTAATTAATCGATGCCTAAGCGGTCGGTTATGAGAGTAAGGATACAGGTGCAAATCGCGATAATTATTTGTGCTATCTACAAATAAATGTCTTAAGCATTACTCAATAATAAATAAATATTCATGGACATCTCTACACAGCGCCATCTATTCCCAAAGTAAGCTAGGCGTAACCGAAAAACGGATACTTAAGTACTTACTTACCTACTTATATACTTTTTCTTTTGTAAATGCATACATATTTATTATACACAGAAACACGCAGACCAATGCAAATAATCATGTTCATGCACACAAATATTTGCATTGAACGGGAATCGAGCCCAAGACCACTGCGCGTAGCAGTCATGTTATATAACCACTAGGTACCTATTCGCCACAGAGGCGATAGCTTTGTGTCCTTTCTTTACTTTTCTGCCTCGGCGTGTAAGCTCGGCTGCCGTGCGCTTGGTCCTGTTTTAAAAAAACCTATGGAACATTCATATTAGCTCATAAATGAAGGAGCTACGATGCCACAAATAGGCACATCAAAAAAATGACTCAGATTGTTCTGAACTCCACATAGTTATTTGTAATTGACTTTGAGATTAAAATTCGTTACTAGCTGTAACATAATCATTGATTAGGAACACACGTACTTTACGTTGTTCTTTGGTTTAATTCTGTTTACAAAACAAAGTTTGGATGAGTTCCGCATAATCAACTTGTTCTAAGAATGTTTGTTTGGTTATTGGTAAAGACGATTACTTAGACTATTCTTTCGTTTTATTATTTTTACTTTCCCGTTGTGAAAACGGACTTCAGATTACTTGTTAACGATGGGTAAAATGGCTACCTGTGTATCTAATACAAATCTACATAGAACACACAACGACACATAGAACACCCAGGCTCAAAACGATAATTTGTGGATCATACAAATAATTATATTGCGTGGGATTCCGCGATCGCGTGCACGGCAGCCGCATACATACATTACCACCGAGGCTGTAATATTATAGTATACTTTAATATCCCTACTTATTAAATATCCCTATTAACAATAACAATTGTATTTCTTACAGTTCTATTAACCCTACAAGCAGCTAGCTCCTACGTACTGTTCACCGCAAACATGGATGACTTCCACAATCTGGCTAAGCAGATAGCAGCATCTCCTATCGGCGCGAAGCTCAATCAGATCATACGCAGAGCATCCACCATATTTAACGAACAACTCAAAGAGGAGGAGGGCAAGGCACAGCTACGTAGCATGCAACTTCCGAGCAGTTTGTACCAATTTTGATATTTCGGTTTGATGAACCAATCTGCTTGAATGACATGACGGTCTTTGTCACCCGGGCGCGCGTGCGGTGACTTTTCACTAGGATAACTTTTCATTTACTTAAGCCCGATTTACACATCGACAAGTACAGTAGCGAGTTAAGTAGTAAGTTTTTGATTAAGTTAATTTGAATAGACCTCCTTCCTATTTTTTGGCGAGTTAAGTACGAAGTAGCCCCCTCTCTCGCGTTTTGCCAACTTAACTCGCCAAAAAATGGGATGGAGATCTATTTAAATCAACTTAATCAACAACTTACTACTTAACTCGCTACTGTAGTTGTCGATATGTAAATCGGGCTTTAACGATTGAACGAATTAAATGTTCTATACTACGAATTTTAATTCGATTCCAGATTTGACAATTTCAGTGTAGCAACGTTATGACAAGTATTAAATAGTGACGTTGCGAAATTATTCGATATGGAAATGAAATATTTCCGGATCGATTCTTCTCGTTTAAAATTAGTGGTATTTTTAGTTTTGACGATTAATTAACGATCTGAGACTTTTCTTTTATAGGTAATTGTGTGTGAAATGAATAAAAACTGTGATCATGGTGTCTTAGCCCAGCATACTCACAATAAAATCTTGATATTTCATGAATGCCAAAAAATGGTTCTGAAATAGTTATAAATAGTGCGAAAAGGAAAAAAATAGTGCTCTTATACTTACGAAATTACAGCCATTTTATGAGTCACATAAATATTGTTGAAATAATAATTTATTATGCCTATAACCACAGAATATAAAAATTAAATATGAAATAAATAGTATTAAATATTATTTCCGATTCACGAGCATTCACGAAGGACTAATTTTGTATCCTAGGTAACCGATATTGTATTGTCATCCCCACTAGTGACAGCCGACCATTGACTTTTTTATTGACTGCAATATTTAATAATAATGTACTACTCAATCGGTAAAGCAGACTGTGATACTCTGCTTTATCAAATCAGTATACATATACGTAGTACATACTGCATAAGCACACGAAAATAGGCCTTAAGGTGACGAACCAATAATTACCTTAACTGTACATAAAAAAAATATTGTAAATATTTTTATAAATTGTCGCCGTCATCGCTTTCGCTATCGCTGTCACTTTCTGTAACATTTATTATAAATGTGTCTGTGATATTGTCAATTAAAGTATCTAGCCTACACATTTTTTGCTCTTCTTTGACAATATGGGATACGCATTTAGACCATTCGGTAGCCGTAATTTTTTGAATGCCTTCCTGAAATAAAGTTCTCACGTCTGTCAATTTGAAGTTTTTATTATTTTGAGCTACATGCCCCTTTACCTGCGCCCATATCAATTCGATAGGGTTTAGCTCGCAATGGTAAGGGGGAAGTCTTAAAACAGTGATCCCATGTTGTGCTGCAATTTCATCTACAGCGTACTTATTAAAAGACTCGTTATGTGGAATCAGTTCTAAAAGCGTAGCTTTAACCATATCTGGTTCGTAATAAATATTTTTATTTAAAAGCCAATCTTGAATTTCAGCTTTTTTCCAGCTCATTTTTGGTGCCGTTTCCAATTTTCGGGAGTGGTAAGGTGCATTATCCATCACCACAATTGAGTTTGGTCTTAATTTTGGTAAGACTCCAGCGAACCACTCCTCAAAACAAACTGCATTCATCTCATCATGGTAATCTTCACAATTTTTCTTTGCTTCAAAAATCATGAGCCCCTCTTCTAGGAAGCCTTCTTCACTACCTATATGGCTAATTATGAGACGTTTGCCTTTTCCAGATGGATTTTTTAATCCAGTGGTCAGTCCCTCCAAAAACGCTTGTCGAGATGATGTGACTTTCATGTCCACCCAAGTTTTTTTTACAGTATGACCTTAAAGTAAATATAGTACATTAACATTCAATATTACTATTAAAATGTAAAATGTATATAAATTCATTTTGTGTATAAATGTTAGCCGTACCTGCGTTAACCCAAGTTTCATCTTGATAATATATATGTCTCCCTTCTCGTCGAAACTGACATATAGATCGCAAGTAACGCTGTCGCCAAGTTATTATATCATTTCGATCAATAAGTGTGCTCTTGCGTGACCGTGAAACAAATTTAAAATTAAGATGTTTCAAAATTTTTCTGAGGGTGTCTTTGGAAATATTGGGTATTTCTGGATCATCGTTCATCACTTGTAAAATCTAAAATAGTAAATTTTATAATAGCTTGGAATCATTACTTAGGTATATATATAAAAGATGTACTTAGGTTTAAAATAATACAGTGTGACTGATTGACTAACCTTTGAAATGGTTGGAGGTTCATTTCGGTAAAAGAACTGATGAACAATTCTTCGTATTGCAGAGAATGTAAATTCATCAATTTTATCTTTAAAACTTCGCTTTGGTCCAGATTTTTTAGGAGGAGTTGGCGGCGCACCTTTATTTACTTCCTTCAAAACGTTACAAACAGAGCGTGAGGTTATTCCCAATATGTCAGCAACTTTGCTCATACATTCATTTTCTTCCACAACTTGAAAGGCCTCCAATTGCGAAGAAATTTCATTTTTCACGTATTTGTAGGCGTTGCGGATCATTACTTTTTCAGTAACAGTGAAAGCTTTTCGTGGACGTTTTTTTCTTGGGGACAAGAAAACATCCACGTCTTTTTGTGATGTACTTGGCTGAGGATCCATTTTGATGGAAAACCAAAACAAATAGTTGACAAAAAAACTAATATCGATTCGCAATGAAATAAGATAGGTATTCGTGCAGTCAGGCTGGGAGAATGAAGCCGAATGACACTATAAACAAAATGACGATAGCTGCACGAGCGCACACAGGCTGCCAATACTAAAATCTATCTAGGCTCAATAAGTTTTGTTTTTAATATAAAAACATAAATTTTAACTTTTTATAAAATAGAGCAGCGATTACTAATTAATAAATTATTATTATGAATAATTATGTATTTATTTAAATAAAAATCAATAATTTAGTCTTTAATTGGCAAACTGCTGGCACACACACTTATTGTTTATCGATTTTTGTGTTCATCACTACACTATTATATGTGGTATCATTATTTCACAAAATGACAGTAGCTAATGTCAAATCAGGAATCGAATTAAAATTCCTACTATAGTAGAAAAACTTCTTGTTTTAGGGTTAATTTTTATCCGGTAGTTGGTCACCTCCAAGAGCCAGTCTAGGTTGGTAGCACTGCTGTGTGCCCGCTTAGTATTTATCTTTGTAAAGCACGCACTTTTTCTGTGTTTTTTATGTATAAGCATGAAGCTTAATAAAAGCGCTATCTTTATCTTATCACAATGCTATATGAAATAAATAACTGATTAGGTATACTTCACGTTTCAGATAGCGATGAACTTTGGAAGCCTGACAGCAATGTAATAGGTAAATATTATCTATAAGCTATAGGTATAGGTAAATTTATAAAAAATGTAATTTATTTCATTTTATTTCATTTATTTCTTTGTGGAATATAGGTTAGTTTACAGTTCTTACAGCTAGGTTAAAGTACGCTATGTCCTACCATTTTGGTGTACAAATTTTACACATAGGTACATTTCCATTTTATCATTCAATACTAAACATGTCAGTCAGATTACCATATAAAAATACCACAATAGTTTAATAAATGTCAATAAATTTCAAATTCCATAAAACACAATTTATATTTTAATAACAATATTAAAAAAGAGTTAATAAGTACAAATGTTAATGAAAGTCTTTATCATCTAAATAATCGTCACTTTAGTACAAAATGTTTACCAAAAAACTCTTCAATTGAAAGTTTACGGTTGTTGCGCCTAGATGGCGTTGTTACAGTTGGGTTTTCTATTAAATTCTTGGAGTTTGCTTCTAAACTATCCTACCTATTTTATTTTTCTTGTAGATCAAATGAGACAAGGTCAATCAGACGTAGAGAGGCTGACTGATAACGATGAGAAGTACGTAGAACAGAAGGATGAAGAGAAAGTAGTAGAGAGAAGAACTGGCCATGAAATCTTTGGCAAGAATGCGAGCTACTACCTACAGTCCATTAAAAAAATATTTGATGATGCTTAGATTTTAAGATAATTTGTTCAAATTATTTAATAAACTTTATTAAGTTTATGTATTTGTTGTTTTTTTGCGAGGTCTGTGTTAATTCAGGCGCGCGATGTATATAATTCATTTTGCTTTGTAGAAATGTCTATTTTCTATGACATTTTGATATATTTTCGTTTGTGTTTACCACTATCGCCAGCCACAGATTAAGATGGTAGTGGGTTCAACTTCTACGCAACATAATTTATGATCCACAAATGATTGGCCCCTTTTTACGTTAAATGGCAGATTCTGAAAACGGCAGATTCTGTAAATGGCAGATTAGTTAAACGACAGATTCTGAAAATGGTAGAAGTACAGTTCCAAATAACGTCGATGTCCATCCATGAGAGTCCATTAATTACATGTTTGATATACTTTATCCTCGCGTTACAGTACCTACTCGCATCCCTAGCTTAAAACATTTCATTTTAAAGTACCTAGTTCAGTTAACTACCTCGAGATAAAATTCTAAATAACAGAACCAGGCTTAAAGTAGGTACACTCATAATATACCTAGTTGTTAGAACAAGGCTGACCATCTATTTTGATTGGGCACCTCTCTAACGACGCCTCACTTAGTTACAAAGTCGACCCCGCCGCTATTTGCCTTTGAAGTTTGTGCAAATTGCGTTTCTACATTGAATTTTCCTCCGCAATGATATTATTGCTACCTTATTATGTTTAGGTGATGAGAATATTTCATATGGGTAGACTGGATTAAGTTAAATCGCGGGTTCAAATACCATAGAAGGTAATTATTTGATTGATCTAAAAATTCTTGTTTTGAACCTGGAATAAGGATTTTTGAGTCCATTTATTTTAGGTCTGTAAAAGTCTAAAAGTCCCCACACAGGACTCGGTCTTCATTGCGACAGTTATTTAAAATTTAAAAAAAACATGCTACTATCGAGTTGCCTGACTTAAATTGGTTTCTAATTTTAGAAAGTCCCAACTTTGGTTTGAGATAAAATGGTAGTTCATAAAGAATTAATTAGAGTTCACTCTCAGAGTCTGAAACTCTGAACTAACTAAGTAAGCGAAGTCCTTGTTATAACTAAACCGATTATCTCTAACTTTTGACGACGATATTTGTTATATTATTTATTTAGGATGACAGTTGAAACTGCTGATCTGAATATTGACTTTCATTCTCTGAGTACTTAAGCGAAGATATTATCTTCGTATAAAAGGACTGGGTCAATCGGGAAAGATTAAGGCTTTCACATTATTATGATTACTTACTTACTACGGCTTCTCTTGGTGCTTTCATAATTTTTTATCATAAATGAATGTGAAGTAGCATTATTTCAAATCAAATTCTGCTATCTTCATAGTATGCCAAACTATTGTAAACTATACGAAATAAGGGTTCCGTGAAATGAAATTATTCCACCCTAAAACTATGCCACTCAAAATTTTGCCAAACAATGGTCATACTAAGTATTATTATGCCTATCAAATATTCGTCTAAATATGTTTAAGTATGCCAAGTGTTTTCTGCTAACAAAATTCTGCGAAAAAGAATTCTGCCAAATAGGGGGAACCCAGTACCCTAATATAATATCTATCATGTGATTGAGGAATTTTAGATTAGATAATAACAAAATAATTTCACATAATTGACAAATAATAAGCATTATACTAATAGTACTTTGTTCTGTTAGCACTTATTTAATTATAATTTTATCTAACACAAAATTGTCCCCTCGGGCGGTTGACAAGCTTAGTACTTTTGTTAATTTCAACATCTAAATGTTATAAAGAATAATTAATTTTGAACAAACAAAAAAGGTACACACATTAAGTTTAATTTTTACGAATCAAAAAAAATAAATATGGTTTTGACACAAATTACTAACCAGAGGGTAAGTGAGATAAAAAGGTTTTGGAGTGAGATCACTTCCTAGAAAGTAAGCTTTCAGCCGATAGACAGTGTAGCCTTTGGGCTATGGGGTATTGGGACATAAGAGCTATGCTGATTTCTGGAGAAAATCTAAAACATATTATTGAAAACCCACAACTAAATTAATTGAAAGAAAAATGCTACATAGTAGACTTTCAATGGGGTAACAACTACCGATATAATATTGGCAAATTATTATCAGACTAGCTAACCCGTGCCCACTTTGTTGGGGAACGAAAAAAACGCGCCCCTTTTTTAAACATATTTCATTACTGCTCCACTCCTATTAGTCATAGCGTGATACACTCCCCGATAAATTGACTATTTATTTAACACAGAAATAATTTTTAAAATCGGTTCATTAGATCCAGAGATTACCCCCTACCCTACATCGTTTTTGGCAAGAAATAAAATAAACTACTCGTAACTAATAAAAATAATAACATTTAAGATAATGAAGAACAAAATTGTTTCATAATGAATATTATTAAGACACAATATAATTTGTACATTATAACGCTCCACTTATTTTTGTCTAAATTGGTTTTCTAATTTTAGAACCTTGTAGTTGTAAGGCTTTTGTTAAAAAAAATTGTGCCTTCATAAATGTAGACAATTTTGCCACTCAATATAAGTACGGGTCTGCTTACCTAGTTCATCATACCATCCCATTAATGTCCCACTGATGGGACGGGCCTCCTTCCGTGACGGAGGGATACTTAGCCTGTTAATACCACGCTGGCCAGACTGATTGGTATAGGGTTTAATTTCAAGTTTTCCTTCTTTTTATTTCGTAAAGATAATATTCACGGATAGTCCCTTAGTCGGTTTTTCATGGGATGAGATGGGGTTGTGACATATTGTATTCTTACTCCGTCACCACACGGAGAAACTACTTGCTTGTATTTAAAAAAAAAGTAGACAATCAAACGCGGTGGTTTAATGACTGGTGAATTTCGACGAGGGGTTATGTCAATTGGTGTGTTCACCTACGGGTGTTGGTTAATGTATTTCATTAATAATGGTTTACGTATGATAGTATGTACTACTTACGGAAGTAACCGCTATAACACCAGCTCATACGTTTCGTTCTCTATTTGAGTTCAAAAGTTGATGGTTCGATTTTTATTATATCGAACACGGTGTCGCGATAATTCAAATTATACTATGTTTAATTCTATCGATGTTTTATTGGTGCGATATAACGTTTGATTTGAAAAATTCTGTTGCGAAAAACTTTACATCAATTGCTTGTTAGTTCGATAGTATATAGCTATATCGGTTTGAAACACATTTGTATTTGCCTATGAAGGAAATACATTGCTTTTGATAAAACATCGTACTACTGAATTATCACGACACCGCCCCTAAACTTATGGTTAATCATGCTCGCCAGGCGATTATGTGTAGAATAGACATTCTACACATAAACTTCAGAAATGAAGAGAAAGAAAAACTAAGACTTAGAAGTAAAAGTAGAGTCAGACAAAATACCTATTAACATTTAGTTACAGCGATGTCAGAATACATACCTGGATCGTTTTTGCCTGAAACACTTGCCCCCTTACTTATAAACGCCTCTTAAATTTTAGTCAATTGATTAATTAGCTTAAACTCTTACGTTGTTTGGTATAAGGTTGGTTTTCGTGATAATTATGAGTAAGGGGGTTGAAATCAAATTAAGTACATATAATTTTTTACCTATTAATCTTAGGTATAACTAGAAAAATCTTCTTTTCACACTTGAAACAAAATTACATTATAGAAAAATACAAACTTACGTAAACATTTACATACATCTCATCGACTTTATCATATTAATTTTATTTCCTTCCAAGAATCTTGTGAGATATTTAAGTACAACAAACATAATTTTAATAAAACAAATCTCCTTCATATACCTACCTAATATATAATCAAACTGAGGTACACACAGCAACACATCAAGTTAAACATTTTCATTTGAAATTGTGTCTTATTTCAAGGTATTAAGGTACATGAAAATCTAGCTTGATTAGTTGCTGTGTGTACGTATACCAAGAACTGGCTTAGAATATAATAAATGTGTTTTGTAAGACTGTTTGTATAACATAATCTATGTTGACTTGTTTCATTATGTTACATGATTCACTTTGACAAGTTATTTTTATTTCCGCGGTTCTTTCTCTTCTTCGTGTATCATAATTATATTAGTATGTAGGTACAAAAGGTTATGCATTACTATGATGTAAATTTTTTTTTTAAATTGTATACTTATAAATATTCACAGACATCTCTACACAGCGCCATCTGTTCCCAAAGTAAGCTAGGCTTAACCTGCTTGTGTTATGGGTAACAGAACAACGGATACATTAATACTTATATACTTTTTTTTGTAAATACATACATATTATACATAGAAACACTCAGACCAATGCAATTAATAATCATGTTCATGCACACAAATGTTTGCATTGAGCGGGAATCGAACCCGAGACCTCTGCGTACCAGTCATGTTATATAACCACTACGCCACAGGGGTGCGCCAAAGTTCACCTAAAATTTCAACTCCTATAATTGGAAGTCCGAAAATGTTCTTCCTAACATTTTTCATCCTAACAATCGCAATTCCTAATTTTTTTGTCTCTGATGTTAATAATCCGAAGCATTCAACTTCATAATTTCAGTAGCAATAAACATAATCTATTATACTATTATTTGTTTTCCTATATTTTCTCAACATAACCATCGTTTATACTATAATTTAAAGTCATAACTTTTTTGTTTAGATTTCTTTTTATTCATAATAATCAATATTTTAGAGGTACATTAATTTTGCGTAACTTTGTTGACAACATGTAGGTATAACATAATATACCAAAGACCAGAGCAAAACCAGAGTCCTGCTCCAATCATTCAATCAAGATCCAGACAAGAAATGGGTCCTATTCATAATTTTGATTTGATTTTGATTGGTTTATGTTATGGTAGAACTGTGACCCCAACGCACGAGCCGAGCGAGCGGAGCGAGCGTGCCGCGGCAGCGGCCGGCGAAGTGCCAGAAGCGAATTGGCCCTTTACTTATTGGTTTAGTTCCGGTTACGGTAAACTCTCAGGCCATAAGCATAACCGTGAACGAGTCATGTTTTATGGATTTCATTCATTTAAGACAAAAATATTCTAATAATTTAAATAAACAATAATTTAAAAAAAAATGGTTTAATGTAAAAATGTAAAAAGTTGTTTTGTAATCACAAGAAATAGTATAAAAACAAACCTTTTTATTACTTTCACTTGGTAAATATTTCTTTCTGAGTATGAGAGAAAATATTATGGTGAAAATGTTTAGGGATAAAAGCGTTATGATAAAAAACATTAGGAGTTTAAATATATTTACATAACGATAACCGAAAATCGTTATTAATAAAATAACGATTTTCGGAAACATGAGTGTTATGAACATCGTCGGTAGCAATACAAATAGTATGAATGAAAACTTTAGGATTAAAAATTTTAGGAAGAGTGATCATTCGGATTACAAAGCGTTAGGAAGAACATTTTCGGATGAAGAACTTTAGGTGAGCCAATATAGACCCACGCCACAGAGGTCGTCATCTATATACCTACCACTAGGTATTCCACGCTTTCTTACTTTCAACGAACTTGTCACTAAATGAACGTAGATTCATTGTGTGGTACCTATGGTACAAGCGTTCTACTTAGTTTGTGATTGTGTTAGCGCAATAGTTTAAAAAAAAATGATGAAAAAAAATAAACAGAACCTTATTTGCTCTCATTATGTTTTTTTCTGTTTGTAAAACGGTTGGTTGCAAACCTTATGTGCGGCATTAACATTAAAAAGTAAATGAAAAAAAAACTTTTGCTTATGATTTATCACAGAGTCACTTGCAGTATGTTCTCAACATTTCAAGAAAACTTACGTGATACGAGAAATATCAAAGCAAATAAACTTTCATGAGGAAGTATGAAGCTTAGTTATAAAGCCCGGTATACACAAGTGTAGTGTTCACATTAAAAACTTTACTTTAAACTCACTTGAACATATTTTCACCAATAAATAAACGCAGCTCCAAGCAGTAGTCCACTAATGTCTGTACGTTGACAAATTACAGAACTTAATAGCTTGTGCCCTAAGGTGAGTGCAGTGCACAAGTGCAGTGAGTTCTTCGGCATCTGATGCCTACCATCAGGTAAGCGAGCTTTATGACTCGAACTCGTTCAACCACTTACCTCTTCGTCATTTTAAAAGAAAACTCCCGTACCACGGATCAAAGTCTATGTTGCCGGGACTTTTCAAACATGAAATTAACGGACAAAAAAGAACCCGCCTCAGGACAATAATAATATAAATAATATTTATAAATTACACAAATAATTATCGTGCGCCTGATTTAAACCTGCAACTTGGAGTACGGCAGCCATATTATACACTAATGCCTTGTCACTGAGATAGTAAATATGTAAAACTATTCAGCACATTTTCCCTTCACGGTGAAAACCCAGCTTAACTATTTCCTAACATCCCGCTATCCTCGGTTTCCTTTACATCTCTGTCAAAGTTTGGTAAGCGTTTCTTTCACCAAGTAACTTCATATTTTATTACTTCCCGTCTGTCTCACTGTCATCCTGTCAATTACAACTAGTGAGCTCAAAGAGCTAACTTTACGTCAATGCAATTTTACGTTAAATGACGTAGAAGAAAGTGTTTATAAAGAAATTTCCGGGAGTGAGTGAGATAATAATTTATTTATATAAATACGTAAGAATAGTAGCCGCCTCACTGTTCTTTCTAGATAAATCTGTACTTCTTTATGTATTTAATTAATTTCAACGCAGTTTTATGTTCTAAATTAAGCATTTTTCTTGATTAAGTTTTAACATCGGCCAGTAACAAAAGAAGTAGGTATGCTTTGTTCATGTTTTGCGCTATTTTCCACAGCTTGTAATGTGAATTGTGGATTAAGTTTTATTTTTACAAACATGTGAAGAGCTTTAGATAATGTCTGTTTATTGACAACAACAAACTGACTATTGAAGCCACAAATTGATAATAATGTTGGAATTTCATACTTATATAAAAATCTACGTGTCACGTAATACAAAATGTCATTACAACTTTTCATGCCACGGGAGTCAAAAGCCTATTAAGAGAAATTAAAAAAACATAGATTCCTACAGATAGATGTAAATCTCGACACAGTTCCTATCAAAATCATCCTGGCAAATGTGGTTTTATTAGGTCATCGAAAGCCCAGTCAAGTAGGACGTTAAACAATTTGTTTAGAATGTGCTAATATAAATGTTTTCATGTTTTTCTTAAAAACAAATTAGTTCAACTTGACTGATCATGTTAACTTAATTACTTATATTTTATCAAACCCTTTGAGAGAAAGGATTTTTTCTTATTGAAAATGTTCTCTAAAGTTTGTTAATTATCTGCTTCAGTAAAAGTAATTAACAAATAATTAGGTATCTATGTTATTATGTCAGTAATTATTAAATCATACTTATTAAAATTTTACGAGTGTATGACGACCTCTGTGGCGTAGTGGTTTTAATAAAACGTACTTTTCTTACATATAAAAGGACAGAACAGCGTTTTTGAATTATTTATTGAAAATAGAAAAAGGATGTTAAATAGTGTTTCTAAAATCTACGTCTATGAGTATAAATAAATAAATAATCCTCACACTTTCGCACATCGCCACCTAGTCCCAAACTAAGCAAATCTTGTACTATGAGTACTAGACAACAGGTAAACATAGTTGAATACTTTTTTTTGTAAATACATACATATTATACATAGAAAACACTCAGACCTATGCAAACAATCATGTTCATGCACACAGAGATTTGCATTGAGCGGGAATCGAACCCGAGACCTCTGCGTAGCAGCCATGTACTATACCGACTACGCCACGGAGGTCGTCATAATAATTATAACATGACTGCTACGCAGAGGTCTCGGCTTCGATTCCCGCATAATGCAAATCTTTATGTGCATGAATATGATTGTTTGCATTGGTCTGGGTGTTTTCTATGTATAATATGAATGTATTAAAAAAAGTATTTATGTATCTTTATCCGTTGTCTAGTACGAATAACATAGTATAAACTCAGCTTAGTTTGGGACTAGAGGGCGTTGTGTGAATGTGTGAGGATATGGAAAGCAGGAATGAAAGCTACGGATGGTATCCATTACATATAAAGGGTCAATTCCATTTTCACTCTACGTTTAAAGGAAACGCGCTGTCATAAAAAGTAAGTTTTTTGTGTTCGCTAATTTAATGTTTGTAAAAGTCACCGCGATACAGGCCATGATCCCGAGTGCGGGATTGGTCTAATTAAAAAGATCATCATCATAACAGCCCATTAATGTCCCACTGCAGTGACGGGCCTCCAGTGACGGAGGGATACTTGGCCTACTAATACCAAGCTGGCCAGACGGATTGATATAGGGTTTAATTTCAAGTTTTCCTTCTTTTTATTTCGTAAAGATAATATTGCCGGATAGTCCCTTAGTCGGTTTTTACGACACCGATGGGATGAGATGGGGTGGTGACACACTGTATTCTTACTCCGTCACCACACGGAGAATATAAAAAAGATGTAACAGAAAAATCCCGTTACATCATTCATTTACAATATCATAGATAGGTATTATTAATAAAATAACCTTCATACGTATAAGTAAGACCCGATAGCTTCGTGATCCGCACGTTCAGTCCCAGGGGTATCGTATTCACGTCCCGCTTGTGTAACGTGAAATGACTACTGGCTGTTAACACGTGCTCTGCCTATAGGGATATAACTGGATACCTTTTATTAACCAATCATAGCCGTTGGTTCCAATGCCATAAAGAGGAAAAGGTTGGTTTGGATTTTTATTTTTTAATGTTTGTTACATCTGCATATTAATTCTCGTACCTTAAAATCGTTAAACATTCGGTTAAGTTAACTTTAGTTGTCAAATTGTCTTACCTATTGTGTGATAATTTGACAACTAGAGTTGACTTAACCGTATGTTTAACGATTTTAATGTAATACATTAAAAAATGACTGAGATCATCATACTATGATGATCTCAGTCATTTTTTGGCCATTTTAAATGAAGCTTATTTTTGTTTTTTCATGACTTATCCGTTGTTTAGTAACCAGGTTACAAGTGCTGCTTAGTTTGGGACTAGATAGAGTTGCAAATGTGTAAGGAATAGTAAGTATATCATATAATATTGCTTCTCAAATACTAATGGAACTGTGTCAACTTTTGCAGGACTCGAGTGGTAGAGCCATGTCGTCAGTCTTTGGCTGCGGCACGCATGGGCAGGCTCGTCCGGTGAAATACCACCCTCTCACAGAAAATCGGCGTAAAATAGCAGTGTTTGTCACTGCTGTGTTTCGTCCGGTGAGTGAGAGTCCGGTAGCCCATTCCCCCTCCCTTTACTTCCCTTTTAAAAGGTCGGCAACGCACCTGTGATTCCTCTGGTGTTGCGGGTGTCCATGAGCGGCGGTGATCACTTACCACCAGGTGACCTGCTGGCTCGTTTGCCTCCCATCATATAAAAAAAAAGGACCCGTTAGGTAAAATACTTTTATAAAAAACTAGAGTGAAAGGCTCATAAAAAAAAGCAAGCTCTATAAATTTGAAAATGTTAAGTAATCTTTTCAAATAAAATAAAAGGGAAATAAAAAAGCGACCGCGAAATTCAATTAGTTGTCCGACTATTGTTTGAACATGAAATGTAAAAAGGAATCAAATCAAATGCAATGCAATTGTGTTTGATTTGTGAAGAGTTACAAAATAATATGAACAGCTTTACCTAGCTGAGGACTAGATGGCGTTGTGTGAATGTGTATTAATTATTTATCCATCTAAGTACCTATATTAAAAAATACTTTATCCATGTCTAACTAAAATAATTGCAATGTGCTTACGTCTAAAAATGATTTATCATTATCATCATCATACACACAAAAGACAAGAACTGCAGGACATGGGCCTCCTCTACATGTTTCCAATAATCTTGGACCTTCCTCATCGATCCACCTATAACTACATTAAACTGGCGTATGCCTTAAAACGTATTCGTGCCTCCTCCCGTGACGGAGGGATACTTAGCCTACTAATACCATGCTGGCCAGACGGATTGATATAGGGTTTCATTACAAGTTTTCCTTCTTTTTACTTCGTAAAGATTATAATATTTACGAATAGTCCCTTAGTCGGTTTTTACGACACCCGTGGAATGAGATAGGGTGGTGACATCGTATTCTTACTCCGCCACCACACGGACTTCACTTGGACTTAAAACGTATTACCTTTTAATAAATAAATATTCACGGACATCTCTACACAGCGCCATCTGTTCCCAAAGTAAGCTAGGCTTAACTTGCTTGTGTTATGGGTAACAGAACAACGGATGTTAGTACTTATATACTTTTTTTTGTAAATACCTTCATATTATAGACATAGAAACACTCAGCCCAATGCAAACAATCATGTTCATGCTCACAAATATTTGCATTGAGCGGGAATCGAACCCGAGACCTCTGCGTAGCAGTCATGTTGTATAACCACTACGCCACAGAGGCCGTCGCCTTTGTGAGAGATCTCGGGTTCGTTCCCGTTTAATGCATTTTTTCGTAAGTATCAATTATTAAATGTTTGCATTTTTATGGATGTTTTTTAAGTAAGTAGGTATAAAATGTATGTATTCATAAAATATAATTATATAAATAGTTTTCATACTTACCTGTTGTAAGTACCAATCCCCAGGGTACAAGTACCTCCTGCTCAGGTTGTGAGTAAATATTTTAATGATTGAGGGATAACAAAATAGATATTATACTAATGAAATAAACCAATTAATATTTCCAAATAATGTTCGTGTTTATGCAAAACTGTTATCATAATGATGCATGTTTATTATTGGTTATGTCCTTAGGTGCATGAACGTGGTTTATAGCGACGATATTATCTATGTAAGTGGGGCTATGAAATAATATCTCGTATCCCGCCTACCTAAACACAAACAATGTTGATTGTTATTTTATCTATTAGTATATTTAGTACTGTGTTAAATACTATAGAGGATAAGCAGCAACCCTGGAACAGGCCCACGTTGTAGTTAAGGGACTTTGTATGTCCGTCCTTCGTTGCAATTACAAATTTTGAGCGGAAAGTTATACCATTGCAGTGCATAACATAAGCTCGTGCTATACTAAGCCGATTGCGTTTTCTAAATCTATCCAACAAACTGTTATTTGCCTTTCATTTGCTCTAGCATCTTTTAGACTCTCTGCTACTAAAGAATTATTATATTCCAGACATCCAGATATTCCGGGAATAAATCCCTTCTGGTGTCTTGGTCTGAAATAATTGTTAGTCCTATTCTTTGTTGTCTTTGCAGATCTTGCCCTACGAAAAATTTTAAGCTATTCTGTCATAGAATATACTGCTGTATGTTCCGTAAAACACTGTAAAAAACGACTGAGTATGCGTACGCGACGAATTAAATATTGCAATAATTGCGTTAATTTATTAACGAATAGATAGTATTAGTTGGTTTTTCAACTAGATTATTTCGTACATAAAAATTACTCAATTCTTATGGAAAAAACTGATAACATAGGTTAATGTAAATTGCTATTCTATTATTATTAAAGCTTAATTTTAATAATCGTCGAGTAAAAAGTACTATACTGCTAAAGTAGGTATTAGCTCTATTTTTGAGTTTTGTTTACAAATTGTCACCAAAGTCAATACTAACTAAATCTAGATAGTATCTTTTACTTGTAGATTAATAAAATTAGAACTAAAGAAACTTTAAGAATAAAAAAGAGATATATTAGAATAATATGTTTTATTCGAAGATGTATAATAAAAGTCGTCGAATATGTTGCAATAATTGCTTTTTCGTATCAATTTTTATGAAAAGTCCTATTTTAGTGGTTATTTCCACTCACTATCTTTTTATCTACGGATAATATTGTAAATTGGGTTTTACCATTAGAAAGAGCACGATTTTCTAAGAAAAATGGTATATTTAACTCTATTTTGCAAAAATCGGCATTTAGTCGGTTTTACCTTTAAGCTGACGATATATCTACTACTAGCGGTAAGTATATTAGAAGCGGTAGCGGTTCTAGCGCTTCTAATATACTTTAGAAGCGGTAGCGATAATGAGTTGCCAAGCACAAACTTTCCCAGAATGATTCCTGTAACAATTACTTAGTATGAAGAAAAGAGCAAAAGGAAAACCACTTATTACTT
The DNA here is from genome assembly GCA_905475405.1 of Schrankia costaestrigalis. Taxonomy (NCBI): domain Eukaryota; kingdom Metazoa; phylum Arthropoda; class Insecta; order Lepidoptera; family Erebidae; genus Schrankia; species Schrankia costaestrigalis. The sequence goes on from FR997851.1 coordinate 12,378,150, forward strand.
ATACTCATTTTTTCGCTTGAAGTTGGTCTCCTCTGTCGTGTCGACTGTAGAAAATTACAAAAGACGGCTATTATTTTAAATCAAAATGCAAATGTTTTGTTTCTTCTAAATCATTTCTTCAAAATTTTAAAAAAAAATTATTGTGCTGTATTATTATTGTTCATTTTATTTAATTTAATTAATTATTGACATATTGGTATTAAATTGTTTATTCTTGTATTTGTATGTCGTAATGACAAAACGTATGTAGCGGTGTAATCATTATAATTTTAAGACCTCTGTAACTTATGATTGACAAATAAATATTTCTGATTCTGACTCAAAATGGTGGCTAAAATCACTTGGATAATATTTTTTGAATAATAGAGGGTTCCGTTTTTAGCCATTTGTCAACGGAACCCTAAAGTGGTATTATGTAGTCAGGTTTGGTTAAAAATTTGTTAATAATCAAGTTTAATATCTCCCACAACTCTCGTGGCCCAACTAAACATGTGGAGAGTATAATTTCACTAATCCTAATTGAATAACTGACTGATTAGGTAAATCTAATGATTGTCTATACCTACTTAGTTGTTAACCACTTTGTTGTCGTTGCGTCATGTCTATCATAACTTGTTTATAGTTGTATTTATTTTGGTCAAAATATTGATTTTGACATTACAATAGTAAATGTAAGTTTTATACTTATACTAACGTTGTCAAAGCATGTAATTGTAAGAGACTGGTGTGTGAATTTGTGCTACAGGCGCCTGCATTTGCACCAAGCCTCTTCCTGGCGTATTTTGAATTATACCTACCTTAATTATGTTCTAGTACCTACTTTTAGGCAAACTAAGTGTGTGATTTATTATTTTTTTTCAATTTTTAACTGATAAGCATAGATTGGACACAGATAATATCCAAAACGTAAGCATCGTTGTTAGGTACCTCTTTTAAATGTAAAACCTTACATAAATAATAATAGGTTATACATTGAGTATTGAGTATTAAGTTAAAATTAGAAATTAATTTCACGCAAAAAATAACGTATCAATCAAAGTATTCATATTTAAATAAATAAACCTCAATGGATTTTATTTGATGAACTAATTTTACTAAAATCTTATTGGTAGTATCTAGAATTATTAAAATTGCTTATAGTTATCTCACTCAACTACTTACGCTAGATAAGTGGCTCTTCCAATTTTAAAAGATTTTACAAATTGTCAATATTTTGTGACTAAGTACTACTTACTATTAATAGTAGTTACTCTAGTACTTATATTAATTTAATTTTTTAATTTTATTAAATTAGGTATGAAATATTAAATATTTATAATAAAATTTATTTATAATAAAAATTAGAGACTACTTAGACTAAGTGATTGCAGGTCCTTTATATTAAGTAGTCACTTACTCTACCAAGTATGCGGCGACTTTGTTAATTCTTCATTTAACACGTTCACTGCGGGAGCTCAAAAACCGTCACGAATTTGAGTGCGTTACGAGATATAATGAACCCCGTGAAGTGTTACCTTCATAGTGCGTTACGGGTATAAAAGTGCCCCGTACACCCTTATTGCTTTTTTAATCTTTAACTTACTGAAAATTTATGTTTGGTTTTGTTTTATTTTATAGTCTGATAGATTATGAAATGGGCTATGTTATAGTCTTTTCGCCAGTAAATTTGACAAAAAATTACGAAAATACAAAGAAAACCAATTGTTCGGGGTCTGGGAAACCCCGTACCGCACCTGATATAATAAAATACGGGATTCTACTGCCCCGTAACGCACAGAACTCAATTATGTCGATAAAATTATAGTGTTGGGAAATAAGACAAACGATAATTTTTAATTAAAAATATTTATTTCGGCTTAGGAACTTTATTTAAGAACTTATGGAGGAGAGGATCGATGATCCAAAATTACTTTTTTTTGAGCATGTTGGTTTTAAAACATTTTCATCCGGCAATTGGGAACTTTGACAGAGATCAATTGACTTAAAATTTGCATCCGCTTGTTTAGTAGTAGTGTAGTAGTAACATTGTCCAAAATTGTGACCTTTGGTTTTTTCTTGTTTGAACAACTAGAAAAAATCACATCTACATTACGTAGCTCGTGATAGGTATGACTAGTACTAGGACTAGTGATAATATCAAACTCAACTGTTGCGCGTTGCTGATGCCGCTGAAAAAACTTTCGGTAAATTGTTGAGGATGCAGACTGCCGTTGAACTTGGAGACGACGGAATTTTATCATCCTTTTTAATATTTGACAGTTCTAACATACGTCGCGATCGCTTCATTATCGATAGTTAAACACTACATCTTGCGCGTATAACAACACTAATGTTAATGAGCTCACTACCCCGTACGGGAGCACAATATTTAATACGGGATTATTGAACCCCGTATCGCACTGGAAGGTTATTTTTGTTTTCTGGTCGTAACGGGGTTTGTAAGACCCCGTATAATTTTATAATTTTAACTGTTTCTTTAATAAGCGTACATAAAAAATATATATTTATCTCTCTCATACAGTAAATAATTCCATACATACAGCTCCCGCACCAGCGAGTATACTCTAGTTTTTTTCGTCCGCACTGAATGACGGCACTGCACGAGGTTCAAAAAACCCCGTAACGCAGTGAACGTGTTAAAGATGCTACTAAAACTCAACAATAACCCGAATAGCCAATGTGGTATGTTTAGGACAACTTTCCCTTCATACTAGGTTTGTAGGCTGGAATAAATACACTAAAACAAATTTTAATGAATTTGTTTTCAACAAATGTTTTGATCCACTTTTGTTCAGTGAAGCGAAGTTGATATAACCACATTTTAACTAGCTACAACACTTTACAATATTACAAGGGTTATTGAAACGTTTGTATGAAAATATGTTGATAAATTAATGACTCTTCACATATTGTTTGAATCCAGCTTTTAATACATAACAAATATTTGAGTGAAGTAGAGTTATGGATACCACTATATCTAGAATTTAACTACTATAGTATCAGTAGTTTAAACTAGATTGGTATGATAATGACAATGTGATTAGCGTTAGGGCACATGTTAGGGCTAAAGACGAGTATCGCAACGGCCGTCGCGTGCGTCGTCTCAAACAACAGGACTAGTGTATCAAGACGAGCATCGGGACAAAGGTCGGGACGAGCTTCACAAAGAGCGTTGTTGCTAGTGTTGGGACGAGATTTTAAAATGTAATTTACTGCAAAATCATCATAACAGCCCATTAATGTCCCACTGCAGGGACGGGCCTCCGCCCGTGACGGAGGACTACTTTGCCTACTAATACCACGCTGGCCAGACGGATTGGTATAGGGTTTAATTTTAAGTTTTCCTTCTATTTTATTTCTTAAAGATAATATTGAGCGATAGTCTCTTAGTCGGTTTTACGACACCCATGGGATGGTGACATATTGTATTCTAACTCCGTCACTACACGGATAATTAAATACAAAATGATTAATTTATAAATAATACATTTCAATTGCATCATTGAATGCTTATTATGCACCCTATACAGCGCTGTCATAGTTGAGTGAAAATTACGAGAATTTCATGTCTCTCGGTACAGCAATAGACTAATTTACCTAGTTAACGAGACAAGAACTCAGCCTAGCCTAGCGGTCAAGGTCTCTGAGCCATATTCTCAGAAAATAGGTACGCGAGTTAGAATCAAATTTTTCCATTGTTTCAATTATTTTGATTCTGACGACCTCTGTGGCACAGTCGGTATACTACATGGCTGCTACGCAGAGGTCTCGGGTTCGATTCAAGCTCAATGAAAATATTCGTGTGCATGAACATGATTGTTTGCATTGGTCTGAGTGTTTTCTAATAGAAAACACTCAGATACTTTTTTTTTGTAAATACATACATATACATAGTATGTATATGTATGTATTTACAAAAAAAAAGTATTTAAGTATGCTTATCCGTTGTCTAGTACTAATAGTACAAGAGAAGTTTGGGACTAGGTGGCGATGTGTGAATGTGTGAGGATTATTTATTTATTATTTTAGAAATTATCTAGTTATACCTAAGTTTATTCCTGTATGCGATTCTTATGTACGAGGTCCCAATTTAAATCCGACACAAGATACTTAGTTATTTTTGTGATCCACAAATTATTGACTTGAGCCTGTATGCTATTTATTTTTGTTAAAGTTCCGCGACACAGGGTTTGAAGCCTAGTGCAAAAGTAGTCCATAAAAATTATAATAAGTAATTTAATGAGCTAATATTTCACTAACTAACGTGTCCTACTTATGTTTTAAAATGAGAGAACCAGAATGATAATAAACTTCACATAGTTACGTTAGTATTAAACTTTTAATTAGGCAACAGTTATTAAAGTGTGGCTTGAGCTTACAATGATGACTAGAACGCTGGTTACTTTGATGAGTTCCCATTCTGACAATTGAATAATTCCCGTTAAAGGGTAAGTTACTGATCATAATAGACTTTATAGTTACAGTTACAGTACAGTTAGTAGTTATAGTACCTATTTACTACTTTTAGTAAAATTACCTTTATGAGTTTGAGGCGGATACGGCTACCAGGACACGAAGGATACACTGTCAAGTGTTTGACGACCTCTGTGGCACAGTCGGTATATTACATGGCTGCTACGCAGAGGTCTCGGTTTCGATTCCTGCTCAATGCAAATCTTTGTGTGCATGAACATGATTGTTTGCAATGGTCTGATTGTTTTCTATGTATAATATGTATGTATTTACAAATAAAAGCATTTAAGTATGTTTATCCGTTGTCCAGTACCCATAGTACAAGCTTTGCTTAGTTTGGGACTGGGTGACGAGGTGTGAATGTATGAGGATTAATTATTATTTAGGTATATTTGTTTAAGTATTTAATTTTCTTATTATAAGCGATGGTATATCTTTCATCATTATGCTTATTACATCCAATTCCATGGAATAGATTTCAAATTCTGCTGTGTTTGAGTGAATTAGTTATGGCATTACAGGCCTATGGGACTTAACAATTTGTGTCTCAGGGTGACGAGTGCTATGTAGAGTTATTCTGAGCTAATTCTGTCAAGCAGATATTCCGTCCGAGTTCTTCCACGTCTGATAATAGAAAACAGTGTGTAGGTCTGTGTAGGTAGTAGTAGGTACTTACCATCGAGCGAAGGGCTTGCTGGCTTCTTCACTATAAAAAACCTTTTGTTTATATCGTGGTGTATTTTATAGAGTTTATTTCTAAATAAAGGTTAATTTATTCTGCTCCAATTTATTCAAGGAAGCATGAGGTTTAAGACGAGGGGAATGAATCACAATGAGAGTCCATCAATCACCAGATCCTTAACTACATTAACTATTGCGTGTAAACGTATAAATGTTTTAACGTAATTATATAACTCTTGTTACAAATATCACGTGATTAAGCACCGGCCGCCATTACAATGTAGATAATCTACGTTATTATACATAATCGATGCTAAATTATATTCATGGAAATTATGTAAAATAACCTCGTTATTTTTACGTTATTTTAGGAAATGATTCCGTTAAGTATTATTTGGGAAATGACCTATAATAAACATTCACCTAAATTACAAATATGCTGATTTATTCTTGAAATGTATTAATGGAATAAATAAATAAATAAGTAATATAATATGGCTAGTTTTGGCGTGGCTGTCGCTGTATGCAGATGCCGTGCAAGAGGTTAGGTTTAGAATTATTGTTGCAATCCATAAATAGCTGTCCTGAGACTGTTTATTCTGTCTATCTAAAATTGATGTTTATAAAATCCCCGCAACATAAAACATCATCATCATAACAGCCCATTAATGTCCCACTGCAGTGACTGGCCTCCTCCCGTGAAACAAAAACATGCAAACTACTAATAGTTATCCTTATCAAGAATCTAATTTTATTTATTTACATCATAGGAGGTTCCTCTGATGTACCTAAATAAAATTGAAATTCTTTTGGAACCACACAGTAAGGGATGGTATCACTATCAATAAGCAGCTTTTTATGTAAATATTCTATACAAATAAAAAGTTAGAAAGTTATATAATATTTTTCCTGTTAGTAAATTTATTTTGTTAATATTTTGTATTCTTATCCAACATTATTTCCGACCACAAAAATACAAACCCTTTTACGTCACACCTTGACATGTTTCCACTTGAAGAAACATTTATTTGTTTGTTTAACAATTGGGGAAAAGATTTTTATATTTGTGGTTTTAGCTTGTCTATGTGATGTGACAGAATCAGGATACAACTCACCAACCAACTCTTTGTCGTCGTGTCGTAAAGAGTTCGATAATTTGTTTGTATTTTGTAACTCAGGACTTAGTTGTAGTATTTTGCTGAATGAAGAAAAACATCTTTGTTTAAAAGGTTACACATGGGTTACACTTAATTATTCATAACTTTTAACTATCGCCTTGCACGATTAGAAATATTTAATGTGAGCGGAAGATTAACGCGGCATGCATATTAACTTATATACTTTTTTATTGACGACCTCTGTGGCGTAGTGGTTATATAATACGACTGCTACGCAGAGGTCTCGAGTTCGATTCCCGCTCAATGCAAATCTTTGTGTGCATGAACATGATTGTTTGCATTGGTCTGAGTGTTTTCTATGTATTTTGCGATTGTAATGTTTTGCGAATGTAATATTTTGAGAATGTTATATTCTGAGAATGAGCCAATAATATGTATGTATTTACAAAAAAAATTAAGTATGTTTATCCATTATCTAGTACCCATAGTACAAGCTTTGCTTAGTTTGGGACTAGATGGCGTTGTGTGAATGTGTGAGGAATATGAATATTTTAGTGCTGCATTCACTATGACCGTTAAGACAGAAAGAATATTTAGTTTGATAAGCCCACTAAGTTTACCTATTATAAATAATCTTAAAAAGAGCTTTTTGCAGCTTCTCAGTACTATGTTATTCCTAAGAGTTTGACAATGTCATCACACACTGATGAGTCAAGTTAATTATACTATATAGTCTCTGAGTTATGGAATTGGTTTCCTATAATACGTCAATATCGTGATGTAGGTTATTGTCTTATACTTGACAATGTAGAGAAATAATTAAGTAATCTGTCACAATATGTCAACAGCATACGTAGATCTACTACCCACTATCCATTATGAGCCCAAGCCCAGCAACTTGGATAGTTAGTATGACGGTCCAGGGTTCGAGACTCGGTTGGAAACGGCTGATTGTATTATTGTCTGCTTTGTGACGGACTAAACGTACAACGTTGGTGAGACCCTTTCTAAATACATCACACATTAAAAAACGAGGCTACTAAGATAATATAGATTTCAATTTACGCAATATCGTTAACGTAGGGGATTCTTGGAATGCTCTGCCGGAACCCCAGGCCCGCTCCAAGTAGGCGATGAAGGGGTGCCGCTGGGGACTTTTAGTGGTTGCACAGTGGTAACCACCCCTGAAAAGCCCCACATACCCCTCCCGCCCCCCGACGAGAGGGGATGCGTAGGCATTTTACCCCAGTGCAACCAAAAAAAGGAGATTCATTGAAACCTGCAGAACCAATTTCGATAATAAAACTATGAGACCAACTTTAAAGTTAACCGAATTGAGAACACTTTTTTCCGTTGTTGGAGTCGTGTCAGCACACTATGTCATCTTAAAACAAATTGTAAAAAGTTAAGTAAGTGACTTTCATTATAGTGTCAATATTTAACGCAAAGAAGGAATATACGATACGATACTAAACAAGTCTGGTTAGTTTACAAATTTTTTTCTAGGCAAGGTTTTCTCTAAGCAAGTTTTTCTCGAAACTTTGACCAGGAGTGGACCACTGAAGGGCTATTATAAGCTGTTATGTAATTACTATGAAATTCACCAATAATGTAGTCCAAGCCAATAACTGTTCACCTAAGCTTATAATACATGTTAGTGTAGCCAGTAATGAGTATTGGAAATGTTGCTTGTAACAATGCTTAGCACTTACAGGGTGTCCTAACAAGCTCGGGCGCCATTGTTGTAAGTGTAACTAACTAAGCGTACGTCACTATTGTGATTGTCAACAGACATGTTGGTGGAACGTTCTATTACCTGTTACCACTGTGTAGGTAAGTACAAAGTACAGAAGTTTAAATAACATGTTTGTGTACTTCCGACGATCTTAAAAGGGAGGAAATTTGGGGAAGCCTATGTCCAGCAGTGAACCACTCGTGGCTAAAAGAGACTTTAACCCACGTTTGGCGGCTGAGCTAAGCTTGTTAAAATTAGCTGATGTACAAAAATTATTGCGATAGCTCTAATATGTAATTGTAGTTTGTTACATATCTAATATTATATTTTAACTTAGTCTCAAAATATTTTAACACACTTACTAAACGGTTCGAAAAACATAGGTAGGGTAAGTTGTCCAACAATGAACCATGTAAAATTTGAAGGCGCATAACTCTCTCGTTTAAGCTTCGAAATGATTCAAATTTTGTACAAAGATAGGTAATTTATCTAGCTTTAAAAGAGCATTGACAAATTTTCAATATTATTTATACTTTTAAAAATAAAAACATAAATATGAAAATAAATATTTGGATCAATGTGTACTCTAGGGTGTGCACATTGAACCGGGTTAATTTTAACATTGAACCACTTAATTTTGAAAAAGAAATGTTATCAATAATTAATTAAGGTAAAAGTAAAACGTCCATTTCTTATGTAATTAGTCTTTACTTGTAATAGAGTAGTCTTTAAATCATAATTTAGTATATACTTCTTGTTAGCAAGATCATCTTTACGTGTGTGTAAATACTGTGCTACATAGCGGCGCAAAGTAGGATATAATGCAGCTTTTCTGATGATTACACCTTCTCTATTTAATTTGAAAGCTCTTAACATATTGGAAGCAGTGTGGCCCCCTTTTTTCTTTGACTTAATTTCATCATCATCATAAATATCAGCCTATAGACTATTATTCTGCTGGACATAGGCCTCCTCCAAACGTTTCCACCCTGCGCGGTCTTATGCCTCCCTCTTCCATCGGCTTCCCGCCGTCCTAACCAGGTCGTCGGTCCATCGTGTAAGGGGTCTCCCCACCCTGACTTCCCTATTCTGACTTACTTTATTCCGTGCCATTCTGTAACAGATAGAAATATTGACCAAAGGAAGTAAATAAAGTACCTAATATTAATAATGATAATATGAACAGCTAGGTAAAAGAATATCATGTAGTTTGAAAGTTTCAATACATTATCTAACAACACTAGCAAAATGAACCACGTTTTGTTTAATGTGTACGCCAAGGCAATTCTTGGGGTACACAATCCGTGATTCATTGAGTACCACCTCAACATGGTTCAATGTGAGACATAGCACCTTTTTATAACTAACCTTAAAAATTTAAACTGAAAGAAATATAATTATAAAATAAATTACAGTGCATAGATAAGCTAAATAACTATATAATTCGGTGTAGAAATAAAATAGTCGATATTTCTTAAAGGAAAAATGCTAAAAAAGATAGTAAAATTTATTTAAAACTTACTTTTGTGACAGTTTTTTAAAAAAAGGTTCGCATACATACACCTCTCGCGCGATCTGCTCGCTAACTACTGAGCGGAAGAGACACGTCTGTACCTATCTTTTGCACAAATTAACACGATCTGGCCACGTCGAATTTTGGAAATATAGCGCTGGTTAAGTGTAGCTGCATGGTTCATTGTGAGACAGTCGACCCTATGTCAGAGTAAGTTTGAGTTATCGGGATAAAAGTATGTTGTGCATAGTCAAGTGCACTTTGTACCTATGTAGTTTGACTTCTGTCGATATATCTGCAGTGGGCCAGTAGGTACAAAGGAATGTCACGAAGGCTTTTGACGACGCTGATATAGGCAATTTGTGGAGGTAAGCAAATGCGTTTACCAACGTGATGCAGCCTGACGAGTGATTACTTAGCATATTAAATAGAAACAGAAAAAATAATTTTATTTTTAGGTTGTACAATTTAATAAGGATAATATAATTACGCCTCGCTGGCAAAAGCGGCACTAAGCCAAGTTGAAAGCTAGTATCGCCTCGAATAAAAATAATAAAGTAAGTAAAAAAAAAGTGCAAATTCGAAAACTTTGACATAGCACAGACTCAGACAGAGGCACAGAAAGATTAAGGTGTGTAAGTATTACTTACTAAGTAAGTACCTATACGCATAATATTGAAAAATAGATTTAGTTATAAACTAGGTACAGTCCATTGATGCAACACTCAAGCTAGTCAACTACGTACAGCAACTTCATCAATGTGATTACAATAAACTTTATTAATAAGTAATAGTAATTTACACGGAACACAGTGGTTTTGTTTGAACGATTGTACAAAACAAATAGAATCAGGATTGAGCTCTGACTACCCACGTAGCAAACTTACCTTGTTTCATAACTTAAGGAGAATATTCGTTAGGAAATTATAATATAGTAATGTATGTACCTAATGGAAAACCTTCACGCTTAGTGGTTGTAGCCCATGGCTGTTACGAAGAAGTCTCGGGTTCGATTCCTGCTTACAGAAAATCTTTGTGAAAGACTTTACAAACCTGCTATAATTGGTCTACATTTATAGGGGCTTACAAATTTGTTTAAAATAAAAATACTAAGTACTTGGTAGCTTAGTAGTCGCGTATAAAGTATTGTAAGGATGTGATCGTTGGTCCGAACCCTATTACATAAATCGCATACCTCGGACAACAAAGGCGTATCTCGAAAACACCAACTTTACAGGAGAGCCAAAAAACAGTTTGTTTCTAGAATATTGCCTGAACTAATAATGATAGTACTTTGTATCATATATCATAAGAAGCCTCTAAATGAGCTCTTTAATATGTATTTACTGAAATTATAGATAGATTTACTGTTTTTATACTACAGGGAAAATTAACAGTTACCTATTTATTGTATTAGAGTTATCCCTAAGTAACTGTTGGTAAATAAACATACACCTTTTTTGCTGTTCATTTATAAACAAAACATGGATCTTATGTATACAAACGCTTTTATTGCTTGTTTTTTCTCGTGATATAAGCTCGGAGCTTATAGTTTTAGGTACTTATTGCACGTTTATTTTTGATAATAAATAATAAGTAAGTTTACGTAAGTGTATATTGCAGTCATAATTTATTAAGATTTTATATTGTATGTGACACACTTATTTATTGCAGGAAGAAATATTTTACAGAGTAATACATATTTTCTTATATTTTCATAATAACAAAAAATAACTTTACATTTTAATTTAAGAATTGTCGGTATCTAATTTGCTATGATTTTACAACTAATGTACAATATATCAAAAAGTGTTAGGTAATTAATTGCAGGAATAAAACGAGATGAAAAATATTTTTTAATAATTCTTGATTTTGTACTTATTTTGCTAACTAAAGCAATTTTTTACATCTATGAAGGTTACACATGTTATCAAACTCTTCCTATTGTACAATGTACCTATATTTATTTACATAATATACTCAGACAAGAAAAGCCAGCCCTGTCGTGCCGTCCATTACGCCTTTTATAGTAAATTGATTATCAAAATACCCGACATTTGCCGAATAAAATATAAACCTTACACTCCTCCATCCTGACCTCGTGTATGGCTCCATACACGAACCCAGGTGGAACTTAACCTTACAGTGGCCAAAGAGGACACTTGTCTTTTACAAAAGTTATTAATAATGGAAGAAAATTTTTCTTATTATTTTACATAGATATGCATGTTTAAACAGCAAACAACACTAATAATTTAATGGTATATTGTATACACAATATACAATTAAATTTTTAGTTTTGTTGATGAGGATACCCTCATTCAATATTATGTAACACTTATTGACGTCAATTTAAGGCTACAGTGTCTTTCAAATAGAGCTGGTCGATGTAACTCGTCTGTAGCGGCTATTTTGATCAGATGACATTTGTCAAATCTTATGTTCCTTACTCATACACTGATGCTTAATCACCATGCTAAGTTACACGGTTCAGCATCATGTGCAAATAGTAAAACTTTGGTTTCAAAATGAGTGTTCGTTAGTGAAAATGCATAGCGTCCATTTTACGGCAGACGTGGTGGTCCTCCAAAGTCCACAAACCAACCATTGGTGACCAAATTTAACATGACCGTTTAGGTAAATAACTAACCAACCCTTTTTCGTCAAAGGAACGCAAAATTAGACGAAACTATAGCCGCTGGACGTGAGAGTAATCAGAAGAGTCCGAAGCAGTCGATTTCTCGCTATGCACATGGACTCGACCTTTCATAGACTTTAACTTGGAGAATTTTAGGTCAAGGCGGCTTGGATCTGTGTGCGAATAACTATAACAATTAACTCAAAACCAAAAAGTCCAAGAACAAAAGCTCAAAGATTATGAAAACAAAGATTTTAAAAGGTTTTAGCTCAAAGTTAATAGCACCAAAGTAGCGTGATTTGATTCCACTTGATTTTTCTTGTGGGGTTTTCTGAAGTCCCTTGAAAGCTACAATCGACTATTGTCCTGAAAGCTAACATAACGCAGATAATATGTAGTGAAATGCTGCAATAACATCTTTAAACCAACATTCTCGCTTGTGAGCTGCCTCAATACATGCCAACCCATCAAATTCTGGCACGACTTTAACACAAAACATATAACATCGTTAAATCAACCAAGCCATCATTATCGCTAGTGTAATGCTACAATACACGCCAACCCATTCAATTCTAGCACGATTATAACACAACATACATATAACACCACCAAATATTAGCTTACGAACCCATCCTATTCTCACAAAACTAACTCCAACACTACATTTTATTGTCGCTTGCCAGACTTGCGAGAGTAAAATGTAGTGAAATGCTACAATACATCCCAAACCATCCATTTCTGAGACGACTATAACACAACACAACATCATTAAACCAACATTCTCGCTTGTGAGTTGCCACAATACAGGCCAACCCATCCAATTCTGGCATGACTTTAACACAACACATAACATCATTAAACCAACATTCTCGCTTGTGAGTTGCCACAATACAGGCCAACCCATCTAATTCTGGCATGACTTTAACACCACACATAACATCATTAAACCAACATTCTCGCTTGTGAGTTGCCACAATACAGGCCAACCCATCCAATTCTGGCATGACTTTAACACAACACATAACATCATTAAACCAACATTCTCGCTTGTGAGTTGCCACAATACAGGCCAACCCATCCAATTCTGGCACGACTGTAACACAACACATACAATCATTAAACCAACATTCTCGCGTGTGAGCTGCCACAATAGGTAATGTCAACCCATCCAATTCTGGCACGACTGTAACACAACACATAACATCTTTAAACCAACATTCTCGCTTGTGAGCTGCCTCAATACATGCCAACCCATCCAATTCTGGCACGACTGTAACACAACACATAACATCTTAAAACCAACATTCTCGCTTGTGAGCTGCCACAATAGGTAATTCCATTCCTTCCAATTCTGGCACGACTGTAACACAACACATAAAATCATTAAACCAACATTCTCGCGTGTTAGCTGCCACAATAGGTAATGGCAACCCATTCAATTCTGGCACGACTGTAACACAACACATAACATCATTAAACCAAAATTCTCGTTTGTAAGCTGCCACAATAGGTAATGCCAACCCATCCAATTCTGGCATGACTGTAACACAACACATAGCAAGGCTGTTCAAATAAAACACCCTTATATCCACACGCTGTCTATGCATACGTAAACATACTTACGTTTGAACTATATCATTCACATTTTTCTGTAAGTAAGATTAAGAATTGTTATCGATAAGGAAGGTATTCTGCATGAAGCAGTAAGTGACTTGTGTAATAATCTATAAAGTTATTAAGGATTGAGTACACATATGTTTCAGAATAAGCTTAACAGTGACGCTTATGTGAAGTTACGAAAAATGAATTCGAAAATATACCGTGCAATAAAGGAGTAAGTAACTTACGAGTGCACATCTTTTAATTTGACTGGAGCAATAAAGACTTGATAGCGATTACGTACTTAATGTTACTGGTTTAAATAAATTATGCATCGAGCAACTATATTTACGTTTTTTTTGCCAGTTAATTATGATATTTCTTAAGGAAGTAGCTTTTGTATTTTTTTGAGCTATTTTTATGGCTTTTGTTAGGAAAATTACGAAAAAAATATGGAACATGAGTCGAAGTATTTTACATCAAAAGGCGAAATAAAAAAAAAAATCCGTATGTGCATAAACGCCTTTATTGTCCGAGGTATGCGAAATTACTTATTATCCTAAGAATTTAGCTTAATTATTATAAGTGCGGGATTCATAAAAAATATTTCTAAAATTTTTGTCGTTGTTTCAATTGGATCACGAAACATTTGTATGTATATTACTTAGTATTTGATTTACAGCAACAGATGCAAACAAGCTGTCGTCTCGAACATAATATTATTGTCTCTATACTGAATAGATAAACAATAAATTATACTTATTTTTACTGTTATAAGGTTATTGATCTGAAGTATTGATAGTAATGTCGCATCAACTAATTAGCCCTTACAAAGGAACCATTATTGAGCCATGAAAGATTGATAATGATTTGGAAGGAATATTGTAGGTACCTACGAGTATGTAAAAGTTTATCCTTTTTCTTTTTTTTTATTGACAAAGTCAGGCACCGATGATTCGCCTACGTCAAGGTGCAATCAGAGAGTAAAGAGTAATATTAAAAGAGAAAAATGCCTGACATATAAAAAGATAGGTTTTATAAATCTGACAGATATATATGTCGTAAACATTAAACATTATTATGCCCTAAATATTCAAAACGAACTTATGGTTAAGTGACCTTTTCATACAAAAGGGTTGTAAACAATCTTACTCGTATGTGAGTTTAATAAAACTTCTAAATCATTTAAGGCCATTTTCTGCCTAATAATATAAGCGAGGCATCGATCAAATCTTTACCGAACAATGCCGATGTCGACCGCCTTCGTGAAATTAAAAAGTTAAATCAAATTGTCGACACCGTTCAATTTAAATTAGCTTTTATTCGAATTGAAAAAAGATGCTTTCGGATAAGTTTTAGCTGAGTAATTCTTTGTATTTTATATTGTCTCTGCTTCGTAGGTTAGGTATTTACTGGATGGTAAAATTTTAGAATAAAAAACTAGTAAAAAAATAGTTCATTTTTAAACTATGACTAGAACTAATAAAGCGTGGCTTCAGGTTTTCCTTCAGGTTCTTTTTACATGGCTTTAAAGACACCTAAAAGGATAAGATTTATATATACAGTAAATATTTTTTTAAACCTACTGCATGTGTTAAAGTTTGTACATATTTATCCTGAAATGCGTACGTCCTGATTACATAACCTCAGGAAAATTCTATGAAGCTGGCTATTAATATTTAACGAATGATCAAATGCGTTTTTAGTTGAAGTAAACTTAGTTGTTTTCAAGTTTTTAGCCTTCAAATAAAGATGGGTAAGTATTGAATATTTTAAACATAAAAGCTTTGGAAAATCTTTTTCTTTTGAGATCTTGGTTGGCGATAAAGCAAATCAGATTTGTTAGGATCGGAGTTCATGTCTTGCAGTGGTATCTGGATATCCCCGTGGGAGCAGGGCGTGCCTTTCTGAAGATATGGACTTATGTTCATCCATATCAGCCTAAGGACGTCCACTGCTTGACATAGGCCTCCTTCAAAAGTTTCCACTCTGCGCGGTCTTGTGCCTCCCTCATCCATCGGCTTCCCGCCATCCTAACCAGATCGTCGGTCCACCGTGTGAGAGGTCCCCCAACCCTGCACCCTTTTTTGTTAATAAATGTATTTAATTTTATATTTTGCACATGTATGGATTAAATAGTTCTTTGATTTGTAGCTTATCTATCAATGAATTCGTAATCTATAAATAACTACCTAATCTGTTTTATTGATAGAATTTCTTTCATGGTTCATAAAAGTTTTTTATAAAGTAGGGATCAAAGAAACATCTATCAATATGATAGATTTACTTTTTGTTAGTATAGGCTTAGTTTAGACGTAGGTTCTTATCCATATAAATGATAAGACATAAGACATAAGACATTTATTTCATAAACAAAATTTTACATTTGTGTTGAAATTTACTTATAACTAGGAACATTAAAAATATACAAAAATTAACAAGTAGAATAATAATTATGTAACACAAAAATAGAATTGAATTACAAAATATAAAACATTTAGAACGCAATGAACAAAAAATAATTATTAATAAAAACTAAAACATAACAATTGGTACTAAAATATAAATTCTATTTTTTCTTGTCCTGAAGAAATTCATCTATGCTATAAAAACATTTTTCCAGGAGGAATAATTTTAATTTATTGTTAAAAATTGTGTGGTTTGAAATCAGTTTGAACTCTGGAGGTAATTTATTAAACAATGTGACAGCCCGAATACCTACACCTTGCTGTACTACATTCAGATGTGTTTGTATCTTAACCGGTAGATCTTTTCTCCGTGTACTGTATGTATTAATCTTACAGTATTTTATTTAACAAGGATTATGTTATAAAAGATAACTATCTCACTAGGGTTTAAGTGTGATAATTCAGACTTAGAACAATTCGTTTATCAAAATAATTTTATTATAAAGTAAATACCGTTTCATAATTTCCGTTCGTTTTTTTGCGCAAGGTGGCAATATTTAGAGGAGGTCTATGTCCAGCAGTGGACGTCAATTGGCTGAGATGATGATGATGATGATGAAATACCGTTTCATACGATACAACACAGATATCTGAATAAAGGAGATGTGCCCTGAATATCATTTTGTATGGAAACCTAATGTCGCCAGTTTTATTAACACACACAGCTATAGAATATACGAATAGACTACTGTTCTCAGTTACATCTAGATTATCAATGAACGCAATACTCTGTCTCGTTTTTCCTTGAAATATCTCCCTTACACGGTGTCACAGCGAACCAATCAGCGCTACTATATTTAAACAAATAAAACAAACTTCAAAAAGTTTATATAGAAGAACTACTACAATTTAAAACTACTACATTCATTAAATTTACATTTATGCTAGGCGTTGACCTTATCGATAAATAATTAATAAAATTTATCGATAGACAAGACTTATATTTTATTAAAAATTAAATACTTATCATATAAATAATAATTACTTTTATATAAATATGTATAATATATAATTGTACAATACTTTTGTAAAATAATATTGTGTGTAAGATCGTACATGTCGTGAAACAAATTAATCCGAGAACTGATGTCGTAATATCGCAGATTGAAGGAACTCAAGCGTCATACTTCTTTTTCGTCCTTATTGTCGCAGCAGTTTGTAATATTTTGACTGTTGTCATACAAAATTAACGCTCTGTGAGGGAGAGCTAGCGATAATTTATAATTTAGCGTGTCACAGTTCATTTATTCAAGCATGAGCATGCGCATGCCAAAATGCACGAGTAATATTGCGCCTAGATAAAATTAAAACAATAGCATGAATATAGGGATTGATAGATGAACATTTAGACTGATTTAAAGCAAATCTAATAAAACCAGTTAAAACCATGTGTGTGCTAATAAATGGATGAGCGTTTAAAAAAAACTTTCAAAACCACTGTAATCAACAATTTAAACCTCTATGTTCTAGAGTACCTACTCCACCTTTGATTTAGGATATTATTTTAACATTGTAATACTTATATTGAAATTACATAATTTAATATAATTTATTATAAATCTTTTACAATTTAAAATTCCTACAATACACGACTTTTTAGCGAAAACGATAGATAGTCGTAGTCATGAACGGGTCGTCACTATCGTTTGGTTGTTAGAGCGATCACGGTTAGCAACCACTTGTCATACGTAATAACGTTGAGCGAATAGTTCATTGCTTCATATATTCATTGAATGACTAGTTTAGACAACATTAGAGAATAAATGTATATGTTACAAAAATATTATAGTACTTAATTGTCCGAACATGAAAATAACATAGTGAGGACATCGAAGATTATTTTTTCATGATTTTAGAGGTAAATACAATAAAATACATGTACTAACATATCGTAAGTGATTCCATTATTAATAAAGTTTTTTTTATTGCTCTCATTTTTACAGGCAACCACTGAACAACTCGGCATTTTATATGTTATACCGGTCGTTGTCAAAACACAGCTAAACCTAGGTGACAGACATTTTTAGCTATATAATCGTTCTAATCATATTGCGTTTTGACGAAAACCCCGTCATACCACTTCTCCTTTTATTTAGATTTCTGTGGGATACAATTAATTGACCTTTTCTCAATAGTAGTTATTGTAGGAGAAATAAATAAAGAAATAATCTACCTGTATAGATAGCATGTGTGGGGTTTTTTTTTTCTTTTGAAGAGGAGATTCGGAGATTAGACAGGAGGACATGAAATATACATAAAAGTATTGTGCCCTGGGCATTTTACCAAATCAACTAAAAGCGCACGACGATCTTCCTTGTGGAGTTCCCATGAGGCTTTAAATAAGTCTCTTTACTCGTAAAAAAAATTAAAATAAGTAATAAGTGTAAAATTTAAATTTTTAATACTTATTTAGGTAAATTTGGACTTGTTTAGGTAAATTTGGATTTGGTTTAAATGAACGATAACATCAGCAATGAATAGACAATTTTAATTTAACTTTTATTTTTGTTACAAAATTTAATTTAAATCTGTAACCACAAAACTAAAATATATAAAATGTGACATAAAATGTGTTACTTAGCTCTATTAGTTCTGTTTAACTTATTATTAATAAGTAACTACACTGGTATTAACACGATCAACTGTGGTAAATATTGCTGGTTGCACCAACCATGGTCACGAAATGACCATGGCTGGTGCAACCTGGCCGAAAAGTCGAGATTCACAGTCACAGTTCAATATTACATACCCACCAATCGTGTTAATATACGTGTAGTTATTAATAATAAGTTATAATAAAACACGAAAGTTTTAAAATTAATAGTTTGGTTTAACATCACAGACGTGAACAGTTGACACAGATTTTCAGTTACTTTTTAACCAGACTTTTTAGGATACTTTTAAAAAGAGTAGAGTCATGCCCAAATATACAGAAAAGAATAATTTAATAAGGCCACTGGTAAAAGCAACAAAATTACTTTTACAAAAGTACGTACAAGTTGAGTGTAAGTAGTACCTAGTTCCCTTGTCCCTGGTGAGCTCAAGTCTATTAGATATGCGTTGAAAAATGTTTGAATGTTTTATGAATGATGTACTGTGAAGATAGGCAGATACGTTTTATCATGTAATCTCCTGAGATACATTAATGAATCAAATTGAGGATATATCTGAAAGCTACAGTGATTTTATTTTACTGAGAACTTACCACACAAGAAAGATAAATTTTGTCCTATTCCAAAGTTTGTGGGTTGCATAACTTATCGTTAGTTGATGCATTTGCTAAAATAAATCACTATAATATTAATAAAAAGAAACAAATCTAAGTACCTACTGAATAAAATTAACTATATTATAATATTACGTCAACAAATACCTTCATCATCATCATCATATCAGTCTATGGACGTCCTCTGCTGGACATAGGCCTCCTCCAAAAGCTTCCACTCTGCGCGGTCTTGTGCCTCCCTCATCCATCGGCTTCCCGCCGTCCTAACCAGGTCGTCGGTCCCCCGTGTGAGGGGTCTCCCCACCCTGCGCCTTCCTAAAATAACATTAAAAACGTTAATTTATTTAAGAAGTAACTAGAATACAATTTCACATTGTATTCGGTTTACACGATAGCTACAACTATTTTAGACTATACCTTTCCCAAGGAATTTTATTTTATTTATTTTAAAAGCACTACCACATCATATATATTAAAAACATATTTTATGAAAAATAATAAAAAATACAAAGTATTTTATCTGATATATATGACAATTTGATGTATATGTGTGCGTGTACGCATACGCACATTGTATAAGTTGTGGTCTGGTCTTTGCGCCAGTAATAAACGAGCATCATAAGGCAACGGTTGTTTTATTTTAGTAACCGACAGAATACTGGCGACGAGTTACCCGCGTTTTGGAAATAATAATTTAAGTTGTGCAAAATGTCTAATATTATCGGGAATCTCACAAATTTCGATCATGACGCACAAGAATGGTCTATATTTAAAGGTCGGTTATTACAATACATTAAACTAAACGGTGTCGAAGCGGAAAACAGGAGTGCCTTGTTGCTAACTCATTTTTCGGATGACACCTACCGTCTTGCACGGAACTTACTTCATCCAGATGTACTCGAGGAAGTAAAGTTCGATAATCTCGTAAAGAAATTGGACGATCATTTTACACCAAAACGCTGCACTTTTGCCGATAGAGAGAAGTTTTATGAGGCGAGAAGGTCTGAGGGTGAGAGCATTGAAGACTGGGCGGCTCGCGTAAGAGGCTTAGCCGTTTATTGTGAGTTTGGAGGGGCACTGGACATGTTACTGCGGGACCGGTTCATACTCGGGCTCACAGCGTGTCGTGAACGCGACAGATTATTTGAAGAGGATGCCACTAAACTCACTTTTAAAAAGGCGTTGGAGGTAGCTCAACAGGCTGCGTATGCGCGATTGGCTCGAGCCGGGACTGTAGCAAAAGCAGATCAGATCAAGGAGGAACCTGTGTACCGGATAAGCGGGTCACGCGAGCAGCGCGCACAGCGCGAGCCTGCCGCGGCGCCCCGCAGCCCGAACAGCCGTTCTGGGGAGCTTCGTCGGTGCACGGTGTGCGGTCTCAGAAATCACGAAGTCGAAAAGTGTCGTTATAAAAATTATCGGTGTCAATCGTGTGGTGTAAAAGGTCATTTAAAAAAAGTGTGTAGTGCTAAAAAGGTTGAATCTCGTTTAAATTGTTTGAATACGGTAAATAATGCCTCGGACGAAAGTGAGTGCGAAGAATGTGATTTATTTAATATAAGGTACGTCAGTAAGTCACCCATTATGCTAAATGTATTATTAGATAACGTAAGGCTCGATATGGAGTTAGATTCTGGGTCGGGAGCTAGTGTCATATCCGAAATGCTTTATAAGAAATATTATTCTCATCATGTTTTAATGAAATCTAACCTAAATATGTGTCTTTATAATGGTCAAAAAGTGTCACCTCTAGGATATTTTCTAGGTAAGATAACCTATGTAAACAATTGCCATAGTATTAAGATTTTTGTTTTACCTAACGGCGGTCCCCCGCTATTAGGGCGAGATTTTATGTCAATGTTTAGGATGTATTTTACTTCGGATATTCACAATATTCAAACTTTGTCTATAACCAAGCCCGACTCGAAAGAAGTTCAGCATCTTTTATCTAGATACTCCGAACTGTTTAGTAGCGAGCTAGGTAGATTTAATAAATTTAAGGTAAAACTTATTTTGAAAAAAGACGCTCAACCTAAATTTTTTAAGCCCCGTTCTGTACCTTTCGCCTTAAAGAAAAAGGTAGACGATGAAATAGATAGACTGGTAGATTTAGGAATTTTACTGCCAATCAAATTTTCTAATTATGGAACACCTATTGTCCCGGTACTAAAAGAGAACGGCAAAGTCAAGATAGCCGGCGATTTTTCTATTACATTAAATAAAGATTTAGAAATTGATAAATATCCAATGCCGCGAATAGAAGAAGTTTTTGTTAAGCTAGGTGGAGGACAGTGTTATAGTAAAATTGACCTAAGCAATGCGTATAATCAGTTTCTCCTAGATGAATCGTCACAAGAGCTGACTACGATTAGCACCAGTAAGGGCCTTTTCAAATACACTCGGCTCGTGTATGGGTTGGCAAACGCTCCCGCCATTTTTCAAAGAGCTATGGAGTCACTATTAATAGGTATAGAAGGTGTTAGTATCTGGTTGGACGACGTCTGTATAACTGGACCTTCACAAAGCTTACATTTAAAAAGGTTAAATGATGTTCTAAGTAGACTGAAAGACGCCGGTTTAAAGTTACAAAAAGAAAAATGTTGTTTTTTTCAAAGTAGTGTTACTTACCTAGGTTACATTATTGATAAAAAGGGGTTAAGGACTTGTCCTAAGAAAACTGAAGCTATTATAAACGCGCCAAGGCCGACGACAGTCACCGAAGTTAAGAGATTTTTAGGTTTAATCAATTACTATCGTAATTTTATACCAAACGCATCTGCCAAATTACACCCGCTGCACAAATTATTGCGAAAAGGGGTAGAATGGGAATGGAACGAAAGCCATGAAAGAGCTTTTGTTAGTGTAAAAGAGGAGCTTTCATCAGAAAGAGTACTTGCTCATTTTGACCCCGCGGCGCAGCTGGTGCTGACCGTGGACGCCGGACCAGCCGGACTAGGAGCAGTGTTAGCACAACGCGACCGTGACAGCCCCCATCTCGAGCGGCCGCTAGCGTTTGCCTCAAGGTCACTAACTACAAGTGAACGCAACTATAGTCAGATACAGAAAGAAGCGACGGCTATTATTTTTGCAATAAAATATTTTCATCAATATTTATACGGCCGTCAGGAACCTTTCGTCCTTAAAACTGATCACCGTCCTTTGATTTCGATTTTCGGTAAGAAAACAGGTATTTCTGTTATGGCGGCTTCGAGACTACAGCGTTATGCGATAATTTTGTCAGCGTATAATTACTCTGTTCAGTACATAAAAAGCGAAAATAACGTCGCGGCGGATTATTTATCGCGTGCACCTTTATCAGGATCTGAATGTACAGCGAAAGAATGCGATGATTTATCCTATATTAATTTTTTAGATGCTAACATAGCTCCATTAACTTTTAACGATATTAAAACCGAAACTGAAAGGGATACTATATTACAATCCGTAATTAAATACATGAAAACCGGTTGGCCGCGTAAAATAGACTGTAAAATGCTTCAGCCTTATTTTTATTGCAAAACGGACTTAGAATTTCAAAACGGTTGCGTTTTTCGAGGTCACCGAGTAGTGATACCCTCTGTTTTTCGAAGTAGGCTTTTAAAGGAATTGCATTCGGGACATTTTGGTGTAGTTAAAACTAAGAGTACTGCCCGCAGTAGGTTTTGGTGGCCATTCATTGATAAAGACATCGAGGAGTGGGTCGGGACGTGCGCGGTGTGCTCCGGCACTCGGTCTGCGCCCCCGCGCGCGCCTCCCGCGCCCTGGCCGCGTGACTCCGCCCCCTGGCGACGCTTGCACATAGATTATATGACAATACAGCAACAAGTGTATTTAATTGTTGTTGATTCTTATAGTAAATGGTTGGAGTGTTTACATATGAGTTGCGGGATTTCGAGTCGGGCGCTTATAGTTAAATTGAAGGAATTGTTTTCTAGGTTCGGTATACCGAAAGTTATAGTATCTGATAATGATGTTAAAATTAAATCAAAGGAATTTAAACATTTTTGTGAAATGAACGGTATTAAATATATAACATCGCCTATTTATCATCCTTGCAGTAATGGTCAAGCGGAAAACTCAGTGAAAACTTGCAAAAAAATGATAAAATGTATAATTACTAATAATGGCAGTCAAAGTGTAATTAATGAAAAACTTTTAGGATTTTTATTTGATTATAGAAATACACCACATTGTGCAACGGGAGAATGTCCCGCTAAACTTATGTTTGGAAGAAAAATAACATCTAGGCTTGATCTGTTATTAAATTGTAATGACGAAAATACAAATAATGATATTATTAAATGTAAACGTATTATGAATATAGGCGATACTGTGTGGTTACAATGGTATATAGCGAGAAAACCTGTCTGGACGTTGGGCAGAATAATTAAATTAATAGGCAATCGTATGTTTGAGATATTTGTTATAGACTATAATGTTAATTGTAAGAGACATATTGATCAAATAAGAAAGTACACAGGTATTAGTATTACTAGACCCGAATCGAACGACGCACGCACGGACGCCGTGGGCAGCCCAACCCCGTCCACTGCGCCGTCGCCGCCGCGCTCGCTTTCCCCGCCCGCTCCCGCATCGCCTACTGCGACGCCGGCGTCGCCGGGTAATAGTTCTCATATCGATGATGATGAACAAGTAATCGAAGGCGAGAGTAATATTGTTGAAGAGGAGAATGAGTGGGCCGATGCTCTAAATGATAATGATAATACTAATACCCGTGAGACAGATCAAGAATTAGTCGAGCAACAGCCTACAAGGCCTATCCGTAGTTGTAAGCGTAAGGTTAATTATAAGATGTAAAATTGTTAATTAGATAGTTTAAGGAAGTGGTTCTTTTGTTATTTTTAAATAGTGTTAGAGGAGTGATGTATATGTGTGCGTGTACGCATACGCACATTGTATAAGTTGTGGTCTGGTCTTTGCGCCAGTAATAAACGAGCATCATAAGGCAACGGTTGTTTTATTTTAGTAACCGACAGAATACAATTACGGTGTGCATAACACTGACAAGAATAATTTAACCTATTATAAACATACTTATTTAACTATGAAGTATATTATGATAAATAAAATATAAATAAATATATACATACACATTCATATATAAACAATTAGCCAATTCACTATACATTTTGAGATAGTAAGTTCAATAAACTATTTTTAAATTTAATGTACGAGTTATTAAATATATCAATGTCAGCATCACGAGTTTGTAATAAGTTATATTGATTTAAAATTCTAAACATTGGTGATTGTCGACCTAAATTGGTTTTACAGAAAGGTGTATGGAAAATTTTGGTAATTTTGTGTCGTGGATATGAATGGGGAATGGATAGAGACGCCTTGTCTAAGAGGTTACTGCAATGTATTTGGTTATTTATCAATTTATGAAGGAAACAGACGTCTGAGATACATCTACGGCTACTGAGGGTAATCATTTTGAATTTATCCAAACGTTGATAATAAGGGTTTTTATGGGAAAACCCACTGTAGGAGTATGAAAGACTTCTAGTGAATGCTCTCTGTATACTTTATAATTATATTTTTCTTTATTTTTCTTTTTAGGAATCTCAAAGACTAAATAAAAGATTAATCAACAATTATAATCTTAATATCAAGAAGCTGCAGTTAACATAATTACGTAATTACAAGCATGACAGTGTAACCAATCGTACCGTGACAGTATACGATCGCATTCGCTAGCATGAAATAGTCACTGTGTACCGAGTTACAATGTTGTTGAAATTGATTGGATTCTGTTTTGTTATACAGCTGCACTGCAAGGTAGCTATCATTTAGATTTGATACTACATTGTTATTAAATAATTATTAGGAATTGTTTGTTATTTTGGGCTAGTATTCTACTAATCTATTCACAAAAGTAAGCCTGAAAGTTATTGACAAAATTGACATGTTTGAGTTTGGGGTTGTATAATGATAATTTTCTCAATAAAAAAGTGACCCAAAAACCAGAGCGTTTAAATCTGTCCTAATGTTCACACATGATTGTATGTGATTAGGAGTAATTTCTTATACCTATTTATTGTTCTATTATACCAAATTATGTAGCTTTATACGTTTAATACATGGCACAGAAGCACACGACTGCACTCTTTTTTATGCCATCGTCATATTTAAATGTAGACCTCCTTACTCATAAACGCCTCTTAAATTTATTTAAGCCAGGTTTCACTAAGAAAAATCGTATGAATTTAAGCAAATCAATTGACTAAATCCGTGTGGTGACGGAGTAAGAATACAATATGTCACCACACCATCTCATCCCATGGGTGTCGTAAAAACCGACTATAAGTTATCCGTGAATATTATCTTTACGAAATGAATAGAAGGAAAACTTGAAATAAAACCCTATAAATCCGTGTGGCCATTAATGGGATGTTATAATGATGATGAATTGACTAAAATTTAAGAGGCGTTTATGAGTAAGGGGGGCAGTGAAGAAGCATAAGGTTAGACTGGTGAAGTGAAAGCGAGGCAGAGCATTAATATCATGACTACAATTCGTTGCCTTAATTTCAGGACAATGTAGCTTATTAAATAATATTTATCCACAAATGAATATCATAACAAAAAAGTGTTCTGAATGATGATGAATGAAAATTTGGGTCGGTTTACAACAGTTCTAGGGCATTCAGCAAAAACACTTCATGTTACTACAACAAAAAGGATACTTAATATTAACTGTCAAAGTTCTAAAGCTTCCATTGAAAAAGCCTTCACTTAATATTGTATAATTAATTATTTTTTTATCCGTGTGGTGACGGAGTAAGAATACAATATGTCACCACCCCATCTCACCCCATGGGTGTCGTAAAAACGGACTAAGGGAATAACCGTAACTACTATCTTTACGAAATAAAAAGAAGGAAAACTTGAAATTAAACCCTATACCAATCTGTCTGGCCAGCGTGGTATTAGTAGGCCAAGTAACCCTCTGTCACAGGAGGAGGCCCGTCCCTGCAGTGGGACATTAATGGGCTGTTATGACGAATTATTTTTTTACAAATTTAGTAATTATTTAAGTAAAAATACATAGTGTTTGTTTTTCAGCTAGTAGTACTCACCGAGTGTGTGGCGAAAGTAAGTAGTTATCTAATGTTAAGTATACATGACAAAAACTGCAATACACTTTGTAATGTTATGTACTGCTCCTAGCAGATTCTTTTGACTATTCAGGTCTGATATGTAAACAAGGAATATGTAAAGTCACCTCATGTGGTCTTAGCGGTCATTTTAAGTCGGCATTTCTCTCCTTTTTTTCTCTATTGGTTCTAAAAACATTTGGAATAACTATATCTTGTCTTTTTTTGTAGTCTTTCCCGTATCCTATGATTTTCGAAGGAAAATAAAATATTTACATTCAATACGGCTATATATTATATTCTCTAACCTTGTCAAGACTCCCTTTGTCTCCAAAACCCTACAACTGAATGTTTACTGTTCAAGTTAACAATCTAGAGAGTTGTGGTCACGCAAACTATCTATTAGTCACTGCCAGTGTTATGAAAACAAATCGTGGTCCAAGACCTTTCCACTTTTATTAATTAACTCTGTTTTAAGAATGTATTTCTGAAGCTTTGTTGGTAAAGAAAAGGTCTTATGTATGTCAGGGATCTCACAAAAGGGGTCAGGAATAGAAAAAGGGTGTTAAATTAGGGCTTGGGCAGACTCAGAAGTTAAATGAAACTTAGCACGATCGTTTCTTACATTATTTTTATTAATTTTACTATACATTTTGCGAATTTATTATTCTGTAGACAGCCTATAGCCAGGTATACTATCAAGTAAACTGAATAGAAGGGTTATTACTTATTATTACAGCGTGGAACCAGCTTTTGACAGTTGCGTAAACTACACTATGGATTTTTATATGGCTTAGAAATATTTTTTATTATAACAAAGGAGAATGTTTTTTTTACTAGGAGCTTTGGGCTAAAATAAAAATTGCTGCCCCCACGTTTGTAACCATTGTACATTGACTTATACCATTGAGCTTATTACATGTTTAAAGAATAAACAAAATTCGCCCCACAGAAATCTAGATATCAGCTGTTAAAAAAATAAAAAGCCCTGAGGCACTCCAAGCAGTTATCACTAAAAAGCCAGTCTGTCCCCAGGTCACCAACTAGGTTTATTATAAAGATTGATACGTAAACAATATTTTCTTCTATAGAATCAACAAAATTCGTCCCACAGAAATCTAGATATCAGCTGTTCAAAATCTAAAAGCCTTGTGGCACTCCATACAGTTATCTACTAAAAAGTAAGTCTGTCCCCAGGTCACTAGCTAGGTTCATTACAAAGATTGATACGTAAGCAACATTTTCTTTTATGGAATCAACAAAATTCGCACCACAGAAATCTAGATATCGGCTGTTTAAAAAATAAAAGCCCTGTGGCACTCCATGCAGTTATCTACTAAAAAGTCAGTCTGTCCCCAGGTCTCCAACTAGGTTCATTACAAAGATTGATACGTAAGCAACATTTTCTTTTATGGAATCAACAAAATTCGCCACACAGAAATCTAGATATCAGCTGTTCAAAAAATAAAAGCCTTGTGGCAGTCCAAGCAGTTATCTACTAAAAAGTCAGTCTGTCCCTAGGTCACCAACTAGGTTCATTACATTGATTGATTGATACGTAAACAACATTTTCTTCTATGGAATCTACAAAATTCGCCCCACAGAAATATAGTTGCTAAATCACAATAGTTGTATGAAACTGTTTTCCAAACTAGGCTGTATGCCTGTATTTTGGGAGGCAGTGTTCAGTCTTTAAAAATCTAGATATCAGCTGTTCAAAAAATAAAAGCCCTGTGGCACTCCAAGCAGTTATCTACTAAAAAGTCAGTCTGTCCCCAGGTCACCCTACCTCTTAACAGCCAGTTGCCAACTGGCTGTTAAGAGGTAGAGGTAGCCAGTTGGCAACTGGCTGTTAAGAGGTAGGGTGACCTGGGGACAGACTGACTTTTTAGTAGATAACTGCTTGGAGTGCCACAGGGCTTTTATTTTTTGAACAGCTGATATCTAGATTTTTAAAGACTGAACACTGCCTCCCAAAATACAGGCATACAGCCTAGTTTGGAAAACAGTTTCATACAACTATTGTGATTTAGCAACTATATTTTGACACAAGAATGTAAACCCCATAATTTCTGAACTAATAAACATTTATTATTATTATTCTGTGGGGCGAATTTTGTTGATTCCATAAAAGAAAATGTTGTTAACGTATCAATCTTTGTAATAGACCTAGTTGGTGACCTGGGGACAGACTGGCTTTTTAGTAAATAACTTTTGCAAGGAGTATCACAAGGCTTTTAGATTTTGAACAGCTGATATCTAGATTTCTGTGGGACGAATTTTGTTGATTCTATAGAAGAAAATGTTGTTTACGTATCAATCTTTGTAATGAACCTAGTTGGTGACCTGGGGACAGACTGGCTTTTTAGTGATAACTGCTTGGAGTGCCTCAGGGCTTTTTATTTTTTTAACAGCTGATATCTAGATTTCTGTGGGACGAATTTTGTTGGTTCCATAGAAGAAAATGTTGTTTACATATCAATCTTTGTAATGAACCTAGTTGGTGACCTGGGGACAGACTTTGACTTTTTAGCCCAAAAAAAACATTCTCCTTTCAACTATTGACATCGCTTCTGAATGCGGTAACCGATCTTAAAATAACGGCACCTGTCATTTATGCTGAAGACATCCTGACACCTTTTTGTTTGTCAACAAAGTTATTTAAGGGTACCGTGTAATTTATAGTGTGACGGAGATGGGTGTACATCTGGAGTAAGTCGTTTCTTTATATTAACACGTTCCCAGTGCAGTGTACCATATGAGGTACACGTGCATTGTTTTACTATTGTGTCTGCTGGCGGCACTGTGAAAGGGTTAAGTATCACAATGCTGTCGTCACAGTAGCGTCTACTTACGAGGTTATCTAATTTAGTACATAAACTATTTTATACATGTAGGTTTGTACCCAATTCCTAAACTCAAGAGCCACTTCTAAACCTCACAAATCCAAAGAAGCAAGTTCACTCTACCCTTAAGCCCGATTTACACATCGACAAGTACAGTAGCGAGTTAGTATTCAAATCAACTTAATCAACAACTTACTACTTAACTCGCTAATGTACTTGTCGATGTGTAAATCGGGCTTTAGGTATGGTAGTAGCAAATGATCCTTAATGCTCTAAAGGGGCGCACGTCTGTCCGTGGAGGTACTGGTCTGTCGTGGTGGTGCTATAGCGCTTCAGAAAGAGACTGCCAACAGTATTTAGAAAATATTTCGAATAAGGTAACTTTTAGACTGAAAAAAAAACGACCATAGAGCTTAAAACTGCTCTTAGGAATTGCCCAGGCTAGATTTTTTCAAAGACGTTTTTTTGGATATAATGTTTTTTTTATAAATAATTTATTATTTTCTTACTATAGTTGGATCACTACGGCAACTGCTTATCTCAGGTAAATAAAGTTTTATATTATTTAGGTGTTTTCAATAGGTACTTGTATTAATAATACTTAACCTTTATACGAAACTCAATAATCATAACCCAATCTCGTCTTGTCATTTTCAAGCACTTTTCTTTCTATTATTGGCCATTAATGTGATTTGTGTTAAAGAAATGTCAATAACACTTAACTATTATATTTATTTTCTTAAATTTAGTTTATTGCTTTGCTTGCATAAACCGATAGAGGTGGTTATAAAATGAGTCTGCCATGAAAGAGGCAGCGGGTTTGAAGTCAATTGAACAGCCGGATTTATTTGATTTGATTGGCATCAACTAGGCCACGGTAAGGTAGGACAAAGAAATCTTGGAGTCCCAATTGAGTGATCTATCTACGGACTTAAGTTCAAGGTCCTTCTATTGACTTAAGTTCAAGCACCCTTCGAACTCAACCGTACTCCATGTGGTGACGGAGTAAGAATACAATATGTCACCACCCCATCTCATCCTACGGGTGTCGTAAAAACCGACTAAGGGACTAAATATACATTATGTACCGTAAATGTTATCTTTACGAAGTAAAAAGAAGGAAAACTTGAAATTAAACCCTATACCAATCCGTCTGGCCAGCGTGGTATTAGTAGGCTGAGTATCCTTCCGTCACGGGAGGAGGCCCTTCCGTGCAGTGGGATATTAATGGGCTGTTATGATCAAGGTCCTTTCGTAACTATTGGTAAGGGGTGACAAGGTGCAGCTTCGTTAAACGTCAAACCGACTGCTCAGTGTAGTCTTATGATGGAATTTAATTTATACCGTTTTGACTTCAGGTTTCCGGAAGGGAAAGCATATCAGAAGTAAGTATAATTAGGCTTAAGTAAACGTATTCTTGAGCAATGTTTTATTCAAATGTTTGATTAAATAATGTGTAAAATATTGACAGTGTATTGCCACGTCCTGTAAATCTCTGGTAAGTAACTTTATTACAAAATGTACTTATATCTACTTACATGATAAAGTTATGTTGGGTTGTTGGGCAATCTATACTAATATTATAAAGACGTATATTATAAAAACGTAAAGTTTGTGTGTTTGTGACGTTGTAGGGGGTAATCTCTGGATCTACTGAATTGATTTTAAAAATTCTTTCTGTGTTGAATAGTTTACTAATCGGGAAGTGTCATAAACTATATAGTATCACGCTATGACTAACAGGAGTGAGGCAGTAATGAAATATGTTTTAAAAAGGGCAGCGTTTTTTTCGCCGCCCAACGGAGTGGGCACGGGTCAGCTAGTATTATTATAAGAGCGGTACTAGTTGAACTTACTGAAGGAGGTCCATCTAGAGATCTAGAGGGACTTTATAGGACTAATAAAACTTAGTTGACAACCTTTCAAAGCTCATCTTCAACTTTGTATGACTAATCATAAGTCCCAAAACGGGTATACAGGTACTGGCCAGTATACCGGCAGTTATACACTTTCATACTAAGCCTGGTCATAAATGTAGTTAAATAAATAAAAACAATAAATTATTTAAATTTGGAATCTGTCATTATGATATTTATTGTGGTGTTAATTTTCAAGCCACTAATATTTTTGTGATTATAAAATGGAAGTAGGGTAAAGAAAAAAACGACTCGTTGTGATAGCATTACACAAAGCAATTAATTTAAAAATGCATTGGGCGGTAGAGAAAACAGCTTCTTAAGTGGCATTGGTAGTCAACAACATACTCTCAATATCCCGGTACACAACATTAACATTCGACTAATAGGAAGCGAATGGAGAGTTTAGAAAATTACATTTTGCAATTTACTTAATACCTACTTACTTTGTATAATGTGATAGCACCATTTCGGTTCTTTTTATTATTCCACTCCATATAAAAAAAACATTTGACATTGGCGCGAATACAACAAAGAACAATGAAAAATATTTATATAGAATGACAGATTCCTAATTCAAATGTGGATAGTGTTTTTTTTTAATTTCTGGTGTTCAGAACTATACCATTTTCAGTCAGTACGGTAACTGCCTCGGCGGCCGTGTGGTGGTTGGTGTTATGCGCCTGCGTAGGGGTTTTTATGTTCAATATAAAAATATTTTTTGGCACTAAACGATATAAAATTATTAGCTGATAATATGTAAAAGTAGATTAAGTTAATATTTTATTTATTATTATATTTTAGTGTGAAGGGCACAGATGCAGTGCACATGTAAGTAAAAACTTTTTGAATAATTCATAAGGTTGGAGTCGGCCTCTTTACAAGGCCTTAGCCTGTGCCTCAGCGGTCACCTTCACTGTCCGCCATATTTCCATCCTCTACCTAACCAATATAGGTAAAATCTGAACAATGCCGCTTTGGACTGACGCGCTAGTAAAGACTTTACTAAAGCTGTAGACGGAATAAGTTCTTTTGGTAAGTTCAAGAGAGATTTATAATACTCGCACTTACATCCATGGCATATTATTATGTACCTAACTATTGTTTTTACTTTTTTATAAATACAGTTGTGCACTAAGGATTGCGCCTTATGTCACGAGGAATTTATTTATATCAATTAAACGGACACTAGACACGACGTGTAGAGTGGAGACCGCGACTCGGCAAACGTAGTGTAGCCCCCCTAGCTAAACCGACGACCTCATAAAGGTCTCTTGGTCGGACTGGGTGCGGAAGGCGCAGGACCGAGTTCTGTGGCGCGTGTTATGAGAGGCCTATGTCCAGTGGACTGCAATAGGCTAGTTGATTGATTGATTGAAACGGACACTAAGAAAAGGACAATGCTCACAATGTATGGGGAAAAAACCCAGGCCCGGCGCAAATGAAATGTATCTCAGATTTTAAGTATTTATATGTGACATAATATTCAGTAGGGGGCATTACCAAAATCTTTTTTTTTAATGTCATAAATTGCTAGTTGTTTTATGTAAGGAGCTTCAAAAATGTGATTTTTTTTAAATTATTTCTTTCTTTACTCTTAGCGTAGTATGTTAAAATATATTATGTATATACATATTTTCTTTAAATACTTCTATTTAAAAATTACTTTCACGAAAAAAGGATTAGCAAAATGTTACGTTTAAAAACGAATTTTTGGCTATATTTTTTTTTAGTATGAAACTACTATTTTATACTAAGAATTTGAGATATGTACCGTTTGCGCCGGGGCCTGGGTTTTTTTTGAGCATTATCCTTTAGAATGATAACAACTTTTTTATATAAACATTTCGCTGAATCAGATCCAGTACATTAGCTAATCCTGGATCTGATTCAGCGAAATGTTTATATAATTTTTATAATAAGCACATGAAGTTGTAATACATAGGGAGACTATGACGGAGCGACATAGTCAAATTGTGACAAAGCTCCTTAAATAAAGAAAAAAAAAACAACTTTTTTTTGTGGATCACGCAAACTATTGTCCTGGGCGGGATTCAAACCCGTGACCTAATGCATGGCACCGCGACCACTGCGCCACAGTAGTATTTATGTACCCTAGCCGGATCATAATACAAAACAATTTAATTTTCCAGTGTACGGGTGAGAACTGCCTTGCACAGGTAAGTTATTAAACTTTAGAAATATTTATAATTCCACCTAATGTTTAAAAACCCCTGCAGTGGGACAGTACAGGCTTTAAGTAAAGAAATCATAATAATGTTTATTATTTATGTATAATATATATTTTTCTCGCGACATCATTTGCCTGGAATAGTTACTTACGAGTATGATAGAACGGTTCCAAAATGTCGTCCGCGTACCTGCTACGCATAGAAGGCAAGTCCTAGCACGCGATGAAATGACAACCTGATTATGTAAAAGCAAACATACATCTCCGTGTGACGACGGAGTAAGAATACAGTATGTCACCACCCCATCTCATCCCATGCGTGTCGTAAAAACCGACTAAGGGACTATCCGTGAATATTATCTTTACGAAATAAAAAGAAGGAAGACTTGAAATTAAACCCTATACCAATCCGTTTGGCCAGCGTGGTATTAGTCGGCCAAGTATCCCTCCGTCACGGGAGGAGGCCCGTCCCAGCAGTGGGACATTAATGGGCTGTTATGATGATGATGAACATACTCACCTTGTCTCGTTAAATCATTCGAACAACGGCCTTGCTGTCTAGGCATCTGAAGCAAATACTGAGAAGACATAGATACGAATCCTGGCTTTTGTTAAAGTATGTTCATATCATTATAAATAAAATATTATGCTTTTTTCAGTGCAAAGGTTTTGCCTGCATAGCTAAGGTATGTTTATTAACATTACAATTTATAATACTCGTCATAAATAAGAGCATAACAAGTATTAGTTTTTATTATTTCTGATTTCAATTATTTAAACCACATTTGTACGCCTGTAAAGGCAAAATGTAGCGCTCCTTTATTGTAATTGACCACTGTATCCACCTGCATTTAACAAATAAAGTATTTGATTGATTGATTGATTGAAATTTTACATCCCAATACAAGCATGGGTCTTCTCGTTTTACAAGTACGAAGGGGAAAACTCAGCCAACAGAATATTAATCTATTATTATGGATGAGGGAGGCACAGGACCGCGCAAGGTGGCAATACTTGGAGGAGGTCTATGTCCAGCAGTAGACGTCGATCACTATGCAATATTATTTAATTAAAATAGTAAAGTTGAATTAAGGTTTATTTTGTATTATTTCAGTGCACAGCGAAAATAAACTGCACAGAGAGTGCTCTATTTTAAAGATTATACCATTTAATTATATATGTTATAGTCAAAACTCATAACCGGCCAAAACCACTTTTGACCGAAAAAATCAGTCAATATAGGTTTTGACCGACGTGCTTAGTCAAAACCCTTATTGACTGTTTTTTGCAGTCAAAAGTGGTTTTGACCATCGATGTTAGTCAAAACTCATTGAAAATTGATCTTTAATACATATTAAGGTAAAAGTCCGAAACAGTTGGTTAGGTTAGGTTAGTATGGTGACCAAAGGACGCACGAGCCGAGCGAGCGAAGCGAGCGTGCCGCGGTAGCGGCTGGCGAGTGCTAGAAAATTTTTTTTTAATGTAAAACTAGAATATAGTATTATTATATTCTAGCGTCCTTTGGTCACCATACTATCCTAACCTAACTAACTGTTTCGGACTTTTACCTTAATATGTATTAAAGATCAATTTTCAATGAGTTTTGACTAACATCGATGGTCAAAACCACTTTTGACTGCAAAAAACAGTCAATAAGGGTTTTGACTAAGCACGTCGGTCAAAACCTATATTGACTGTTTTATTCAGTTAAAAAGGGTTTTGACCTGAAATGAGTTTTGACTGTAACATATATAGTATTTAATGTCTAATTATATTGTTTTATTGCCTACTTCCTTGGCACTACAACGAGAGAAACATAAGTGTTGTTACTTTTATAAGAGGCTAACTACAGGGTAGCAAAGGTATTTTTTTGAATTATGTTGTACCTGTGTTCGTTTATGTGTGTGTGCTATATACAATCATCATCATCATCATAACAGCCCATTAATGTCCCACGGCAGGGACGGGCCTCCTCTCGGGACGGGATATTTAACCTAATAATACCACGCTGGCCAGACGGATTGGTATAGGGTTTAATTTCAAGTTTTCTTTTTTTTTATTTCGTAAAGATAAATATTCACGGATAGTCCCTTAGTCGGTTTTTACGACACCCATGGGAAATGATAAGGGTGGTGACATATTGTATTCTTACTCCGTCACCACACGGACACGTAAATCATATAGCTAACGATGAATATACGTTTGTATATACCGTCTAAAATACTAAAGTGCCCAATTAAAGTAGCAATAATCAATACAGTTGACTGTTTAACACATTTTATTTATCACTCATGTACAGAATAGCGTTCTCTGAAACCGACTAAAAGCGGTTTTTACGACACCCATGGGATGAGATTGGGTGGTGACATATTGTATTGTTACTCCGTCACCACACGGAGAGAGGAGTGCAACTATATACAATACTTACATGTTATTTATACCCTTGCCTAATTTATGCCATCCTCACAAACACGATTTGCTTCGCTCACATTCATTCACATCGTCAAACAAGGGGTTCTCTATTTTGTCTCATAATTTTTTTATCCATAATCTAAGGTGTCATAACATTTTGTGTCCGAACCATCATGTGTCCGAATGGTAGCTAGCCCTAAATTCATGTCTTATAATATCACTTGTCCGAAAACCTAAATCCCTAAACATAACATGACCTAATTTTTTTTGCTATAACCATCACAATCTATAATATTTAAAAAACATAAATACTATATAGTAGTTTTACATAAAAAAAATGTTTCTGGCGTTGTGGTCACCATACTAACCTAACCTAACCAACTGTTTCTGACTTTTGCCCTAATTTGTTTTTAGGACATGTGACTTTATAGCAAGAAAAAATAGGATATGTAATAATAATTATAGTACCACATTTTATGACACACAAGTATTATAGGTAAAGACGATTAATTAATATATACGATTCCGTATACGCGAACATTATGGAAAGTGATGATTATAGTAAACTTGTTTGGGATTATGATTTTCGGACGATCGATATTCGGAGAAGAAAGGGACTACCCAAACAAGGTCGTCGATTCCGATGCTACGCATCAATGTCTAATAATGTAATTTTTTTGGGAATTTGCCTTGATAATCAGTTGTCATGGAAACAACACATAGATAAAGTATGCTTAAAAATCAACCGATATGTGCACGTGCTGTGGCGACTTACTAAAATTTCAAGCCGTCAGACGGCTTTACAAGCTTACCATGGTTACGTAGCATCAAACATTAGGTACGGAATATTGTTGTGGGGTGGATCCGTAGACTTTGAACGTGTATTTTTGTCACAGAAACAGTGTATTAGAGCTTTATTTAATGTAGATCAGTTAACATCATGTAAACCACTATTTAAACAACTAAAACTATTAACGGCACCATGTATCTATATATTTGAATGTTGTATCTTTGTAACGTCGAATAAACACTTGTACAAAACATTTGGTGACCATTGTAATTTTAATACACGTTATCCTGATCGCTTGTTATTACCCAGTATACATACTTCACAATATATGAGAAATTGTTATCCAATGTCTATAAAAATTTATAATAAACTGCCTAATGAATTCAAAGACTTACCTTTGAATATATTTCGAAAACAAATATATGATTGGTTGACAGAACAATGTTATTATTCAATACAGGAATACCTAAAGTAGTTTTTATTCGATGTGATTTTTATAATATAATATTTTATTATTAGTTTTTTTTTTTTGACATGTTTGATTAATTTGGGTTTTAATTTTAATTTTATTGACATTTATTTTGTTAGAATTTTATTGGTTAATGTATTGTTATGTTTAATTCTGTTGATTAATATATGTTTAAAATTCTATTGATTAATTTAATGCTATTTTAGTTTAATAATATAATTTAAGTTGAATGTAATAATATTGCATGCCAGAAATGGTCAATATGTGGATCAAAGCAGACTGTACCAACTTATCTGTATTTTTTACCAACCCATATTCTGTGATTAAATGATTATGATTATGATTATGATTATGATTATGAAGGTATTTAAGCTGTTTCATCCATCTCCTAAAGAATTTCCTGTTAGAAGTAGGTACTTACCTATATTTTACATTTATTGTTTTTTCTTATTGTTCCGCTGTGCTGACGAAATAAGAATTCTTCTTCTTATCCTGCAAGTGTAAAAGATAACAACAAACTACAAAACCTTTACTAAAGTTTGGCTAGCGCCATGCTAGGCCAAATTCTGCTTCAACTTGATGTAAAACCTTTCCACACTTGTCTGGCTAGCGACATGTTTAAAGTCCAAACTCCGCTCAAGCCATTGAGAATGCCGAACTCTGCTGTGGCACATTAAATGTACTATTATAAATCATTAACTATCAGCTTCTTGGATCATTTATCTTTGAGAAGATATTCTAAAAAGTTAAAAACAATCAGAGATTTGATACTATTTTGTGTACATTTGTTTTATATTTAAATTTATTTTATTGTATGTTTTTCGTTTGTGCAACAAAATAAAAAAAATTCTTTCTTTCTATTTTCTTTCTAGATAATCTTACCATCATGCTTGGGCGGTAAAGCATGCTTCTCAAAGAACTCCTGGCAATTATCTCCTGTGGAAATGTCACATCGGACTTATAAAAATACTAAATCAAGCAATTTGTACACAAGTAGGATTTTAACTTGAGGTGAAACGCATGGTAACGTGTAATTGACTTTCAGGAAAATAAAATTTTTGTTTGTTTTAAATTAGTATCTTTCAGAAAGAAGTTATGATGAAAGCCTTCGAGGCTGTATACCTACTTAAAATATTTTAGGTATGTTATGATGTTGATTGTATAAGTTATTTTTTTAATTAATATAATAAATTAATTAATTTAATTTATGGGGACGGGCGATATATTAAAAAAAAAAATGAAAAGAATGATATAAAAACTAAAACGTCATAAATATACCTATTTATAATTTATTAAAAGCTAATGTCACAGTAATTAATTAATTATAATACTTATTTTGTTACATGACTAGTTAATTATTATAAAAACCTTATTATAATTTATGTCAGTACATATATATTTATGTATCAATTATGTTACTTACATATACACAACTTAATGTTATTAAGATAAATTCAATTAACTTAATTTTAGGGGTTAATCCCGTGCTTCTATAGATCTTGTATATAATTTTAAAAACATTGCATAAATTACATATAAGTATCTATATCTACCGAAAAATAATAAAGATTAGTTTCATTTCGTTATTGAGGAGACTCGGCAATTTTCGGGAGTTTTAAAGACTAAGTAAGTACTGCGAATAAAAAATGAGTCGAAAAAGCCCTTTTTAAGACATCAATTCAATTTACAAAATGTTTACTTCTTTGAAATATTTAACATTATTTTTACACTTCCTTAATAATATAATCATGAACTTACATCTCATTTTAATAAATAAGTATATATTAATAGTTTCGCCTAAGTGACATCATCGTTATGTAACTTATAATTGTTATAAATAAGTTGGTTCGCCTCATTATTGTTACATAGAGTAGAGCTGACGCTGTTCTTATCATTGATGAGGATGCTGTTCATCTTCTTAGGAGTCTCTTGTCTCCATTTGTCGCTGCAGAGGCTGGTGGTCTCGGTGGCGTAGTAGCTACATCGGCGTGATCTTCTGTCCAGTCTGGGGAAAGTAATCATGGTTTATTATAGCTGAAATTATTTGACACTATGCACTTAATATAGCCTGAAGCTTGATCTATCTATAAGACAAAGTTACGTATCAAAAATGAGGTCGTACAATAATCTATACTAATATTATAAAGAGGTAAAGTTTGTGTGTTTGTGACATTGTAGGGGGTAATCTCTAGATCTACTGAACCGATTTTTATAATTCTTTCTGTGTTGAATAGTCCATTTACCGGGGAGTGTCATAGGCTATAGTATCACGCTATGACTAATAGAAGTGGAGCAGTAATGAAATATGTTTAAAAAAGGGCGTTTTTTTTTCGCCGCTCAATGAAGTGGGTACGGTGACCCGTACCCACTTCATTGCTAGTATATGATAAAAAACAGGGGCGCCTTTTTTATTTGTTATCGTGGAAAAATTCTAGAGGCTATCTGCCCTTGGGCCAGGTTGGTAGGTGTTTCGAACTCCCGTAAAAATAGTAGTGCTGTATACTGACTAAAACCCACGGCGTTTCTCTCTTACCCATAAAGGGCCAGGAAGCCGGCGAGAAAATATTGTTTGGATTCCTTCAATTGATGTTTGTAGAGTTCCCGCAACATAGGTCATAATCTATAGTGCGGAATTGTCATAAAAAAACTATAATATGTTGTACCTGTTCCTTCGATCCTGTATCTCAGAGCGCACCCTGACGAGGTGGCCACCATCAGAGGTGTGGTTCACCATCGTCTCTCTCACGCTGGAGGTGTCGCGGTATCTCTCCTTCTTGTTTACCACCTTACCGCAGCAGAGAGTTTCAGAGAACGCTATTCTGTACCTGAGTGGTAAATAAGTATAATGTGTTAAACAGTTAACTGTACTGATTACTGCTACTTTAATTGGGGACGTATCACTGATGCACCCGTGGCGAGCGCGGGGGTTGAAAGGAGAACGGGATGCGAGTCCGCATTCCAGCGAGGTCTCTAGATAATGTGACCGTGTAGTACCTATATTCATCGTTAGCTATATGGTTAACTGAAGACTGTCCCTATTTTAAAAATAAAAACATATTGTTTTAAAACTACCTAACCCATATCGAATAGATGTACAGTTTGGGGACTTTGATAATGTGATTGGCTTTTAAAGAAAGACAGACATCCTTTAAAAAGTTGCTTTCAATGTCTTGTGAACTTTTACAGAGACGTACAGTATGGGGACATTGATAATATGATTGGTTTTTAAAGAAAGACAGCAAATCAATGAGTAAGAAGAGTATATCTGATTACCGAAAATAGCAGAATAATTTATAGCATAAGTTTTGAAAATTATCACATTAAAATGTGTCTTATAGTGTTCGGCATAAGGTTGATATTATAAAAGATTGAATCCCTACTTACTTCTATTTGACATTGTATGTTTCATCATGTCTTAGTGACACTGGTGTGACGGAAACATTCAAACATTGCACTTCGATAAAAAGTCATTGCAGTGCAACAAAATATAGCACTTATTGTTAACGTCATAATATACAATTTCAAAATCATCAATAAATTATAATCTCACTTTCTCGCTTCCTCATTGTTGTCTGTCTTTCTTTAAAAACCAATCATATTATCAATGTCCTCATACTGTACTTACCTAAGTACCTAGGTATAAAAATGTTTTGATTGTGTTTTCTTAGAAACTATTAAGGCCACTAATGTATCTTTTTTCATCACACAATAAACCCTAAATCTGTATAATACATAGAATGCTTAAAAATCGGGACATAAAGTCAAAAATTATTCTCACCTATGGCTCATAACATTATACAGTATAGGGTTGACAGTAGCGGATATGTAGTAGAAAGCGCCGGCCACGTAGAAGAGGTACTCGTTGATGAGGTGGTAGTGAGGTGACGAGGTGCCGTAGATGAAGAACAGGCGCTGGAAGTGGAACGGGGCCCAGCAGACGAAGAACGCTACCACTACTGCGGCTGTGGAAGAATATAATTTGTTAAAAAAAATACTAATAAAAAGTACAAGTAAATTATTTAAAAAACAAAAATATTATAACGATGGAGGGAAGTTGTTTTTTGCCTACCATTCATTTCTTTCCGTGTGGTGACGGAGTAAATGTCGTAAAAACTGACTAAGGGACTATCCGTGAATATTATCTTTACGTAATAAAAAGAAGGAAAACTTGAAATGAAACCCTATACCAATCCCTTTGGCCAGCGTGGTATTAGTAGGCCAAGTAACCCTCCGTCATGGCAGAAGGCCCTTCCCTGCAGTGGGACATTTATGGGCTGTGTTATGACCCTTGATGATGATTCGCGCTTTCCGTCAGGTTCGATGTAATTCTGTTACACACATGTATTTTTTATCTGATTTATTCGTTACAGTCGTATTTCACTATTAGTAATACAGTTATTACTGTTAAAGAAACACCAAAATAATAATTAACATTTTTAATGAAACTTCAACAGAAATAAGCGCGTTCATTTATCTTTTGTTCACAATCGTGAAAGTCTAAAAGTGAGTCTTTATGTTATTCGTAATTATTCCGGAAGAGGCCGCCATGTTTATTGTAATTATTTTGTTAAGTTTGTACTTGAACAACTTAAGCTGTCTGTGGCTGTACCTTATGTTTTTGGTAATTTATGACTTAATTTTTATGGTATAAGCGTTAATGTCACTTATAGGGCAACCGGGAGAGCTATGTTGAAAATTAAATTACATATTATAATTTTTTACCTATAAAGCTTAGGTATAACTAGAAAAATCCGAAAAGAAGAAAGACAATGGAAAAAATTGGTACTCGATGCGGGACTCGAACCCGGCCGCGTCTCTAGACGCGTATAGTTCAGAGACGCGGGTTCGAGTCCCGCCTCGGGTACCAATTTTTTCCATCGTTCTTATTTTTATGTTGGAAATTTCCCTACGTGATCGAATCAGAAATAACGAGATCCTCAGGAGAACCAAAGTGACCGACATAGCGCTCAGGATTGCTCGGTTAAAGCGGCGGCAGAAAGGTTCTAGGATTGAAAAACCCAGGGTGGGGAGACTTCTCACAAGAGAACCGACAACCTGGTTAGTGGTTAGGACGGCGGAAAACCGATGGATGTGGGAGGCACAGGACCGCACAAGGTGTAATATTTGAAGAAGGTCTTTGTCCAGAAGTGGACATCAATGGCTGATATAATAAATGAACCATCCATGTGAAGGCATAATTCATACATTTATAATAATAATACGAGTATACCAATATCTAATAATAGAAACTCCGCATACATTCACCCAACGCCATCTAGTCCCAAACTAAATAGAGCTTGTAAGTAGTTAACGTCTACAATTTTACTGAAATTACGTAGGTAACCTATGACACTCCGGAAGGAATATAAATTCCATTGCACTTTGAACTTTAAAATCGTTTAAGGCGCTACAAGAAATAACAAAAGGGCGATACTCCTACACATATTGGGGGTAAAAAAAACATCAAATAGTTTTTGTTTTTATTTTTATTTTAACAGGTTAACCAAAACGTTTGTTTTTCTATGAGTATTAATTATTGACTCGGTGGCTAAGATCGATTATAGGGTTGCCGTGCACACGTGGTTGCGAGTTTGAACCCAATGCAAGATATTTTTTGATATGATAAATACGTTGTGTTCGTTAATGTTTAAAAAAAAGTATTTAATATTTTGAATTTAACTAAAACATTTATAGAATATTATCCTTTGTGAACAATAAAGTTCTAAGTTATATCTACTCAACTCTAGTAACCATTGTACTCTAAGTTATATAATACCTATATGTATATGGGAGCTGTATAAATATCACTTAAGAAAGTTTTACTGCAAACTTTGTACTATACTCGTAGTGTCTACTTAGTTAA
Source organism: Schrankia costaestrigalis (assembly GCA_905475405.1). Classification (NCBI taxonomy): domain Eukaryota; kingdom Metazoa; phylum Arthropoda; class Insecta; order Lepidoptera; family Erebidae; genus Schrankia; species Schrankia costaestrigalis. The sequence goes on from FR997851.1 coordinate 12,421,209, forward strand.
ATGAACTATGAATGTTGAAGCCTTGTCTTATGGTAGCATTTAAGTTATAGTGTAGAAGCAACAAGTACCAAGGATGTAATATAAAGTAGGTAGTACCTAAACAAATCATAGGGATATGAAAAAACTAAAATTTTAAAATATAATATAAATGTACTAAACCGACCTCATGTATGGAGACACTATATTACTAGCTGATGACCACGACTTCACCCGCATTGTGTTGCTTAAAAGTTATTCTACACCCTAAACTACCTATATTTCAAATTTCATCAAAATCCATTAGGTCGTTTTTGCGTGAAAGAGTAACATCAATTCGCATTTATAATATTAGTAGGCAGTAGTGAATGTAAACGACGCACAGTGGTTCAGGTTGTACGGGGATGCGGAAAATATTATTTTTATCTGATAATACGTTGCATATAACTATAAAACTTTAATAAAATGATAAAACAAATTTATCAAGTGTATAAAGACAAAGATATAATAATACACATTACTAATTTATTTAACATGGTTTTTGGTGATACAATATAATATATAATTACTTCAAACTTATATTCCAATGAATTGCATTACGAAAAACAGGATACATTTAAGCAGAATTATAAATAAACAATAAAAATTGATTAATAATACAGAAAAAATATTTATAGATGGCTATCCACTAATAGAGCCTTGGCATCTTCATGAAGTGGAGAGTTTTTTTACAAGGTACTGCACGTAAATAATGACTTGATATTTCTAAGGTCGCAGATAGTCGCAGCTAAAATTGATGTATTTATGATCTAAAGGGTCTAATGAATCTCCTTATGCATATCATGTCTAACGGTCGGTAACGGAAACTAGTTATAGCCTCATAATTAAAAAGAAATGGTTCCAAATTCTCTACTTTGTTAAAAGTGTAAAGACAAGTAAATAGTCATTATATCAATAAAAATTTATACGTTTTATTTAATGACACACATTAGAGCTACAATCAAACAAAGAATAAAAGCTAAGTATAACAATATTTCGGTTTTATTCATACTTGAAACAAGACAATTTTTTGCACGAAATTTGTTAATTGTCGAACACTCTACTTCTTTGCATCATAAAATTAAAAAAACTGATAATGTAGTCGTATTTTTTGTATGTCTCGTTTCTAATAAGATTCTAGTATATGTGTACCAAATTGTAGACATTTTAAACAAAGTTGATAAAAAAGACTTCTTTCCGCCCCTGAACCAACGTGCGACGCGGCGTATACTTAGCAGGGTTGTAAGAATCGTTTAACACATGATGCCTCTGCCTATCCTATTACGATTTTATGTATGTTGGTTACAAATAAGATACAAAACACATACCGATTTAAATTGAATAGAGAACCTCCTCTTTTTTGAACGCGGTTAAAAACAACCCAAAACTTGTAAGTTTTGGGTTGTTTTTTGTAACATGTAACATTTAGATTTAGGGCTCTTTCAATTTAGCCGTTTCGTGCTGCCGTGCGTTTTTCGAACAGCAAAAGCAACGTTCGTTTGTTTTCGCTATTGCCCTTCAAAAAATGCACGGCACCCGTACGGCACGAAGCGGCTAAATTAAAATAACCCTTACGAACACCTTTAAGATGCAGTAGGTAATGGGTCTCTCATAAAAACTAATGTGTCTACACCCAGCGGGATCCCCTGTCTGAGAGACTAATGAATGATGCAGAAAATTAGATCTGGATATGTTCTACTGAATTATGCTGAAAACAGATCTTGTTCCGTATAATAAACGAAAATATAAACTTTTCTAACCGACCTCCAGCCAGCGGAATATTTACCAAAATTAAGTCTTGCGAACTATAAATTGGTATTAACTTTTAGTTCTGTATTTTTTCTGTTAAAAAAATAAAAAACATACTTCTAATGCCCTTACTTCAGCCATAATCAAGCTGAAATGAAACCTCCAGTCAGCGACTTTTTCTTTCAGGGACGTTTTTTTGTAACTTTTACACTAAATTGATAACATTTAAATTATTTACGACTATAATTTTACTTAAATAACCTTTTCGTACATCTAGTATAAAAATTTAAAATCCATTATGGATATTAATGGAAGATAATGCAGACTGGTGCGATTATTTTGTATTCTACCCACTAGCTTTCAAATTCTATACTTAGTCCGCTGACTGGAGGTTTCATTTCAGCTTGATTGTGGCTGAAGTAAGGACATTAGAAGTATGTTTTTTTTATTTTGTTAAACAGAAAAAATACAGAACTAAAAGTTAATACCAATTTATAGACTTAATTTTGGTAAATATTCCGCTGGCTGGAGGTCGGTTAGAAAAATTTATATTTCCGTTTATTATACGGAACAAATTCTGTTTTCAGCATAATTCAGTAAAACATATCCAGATCTAATTTTCTGCATCATTCATTAGTCTCTCAGACAGGATATCCCGCTGGGTGTAGACACATTAAAAACTATTACTCTAATCACATTTCCAAATTGTTTATTTTACCTAAAATAGTAACTTTCAGTTAGTTTCATTACCGAAGTTGGTTTTAATTAAGACTAGACGAAAATAGCAGTAAGTTTACAGTAGTGGAAACATAGATACTACCTACTACCTACTGAGTTGTTCTAATTTAGATTGTGCCCCACGGCGGAGACAAAGTTTCACTGCTGTTAGCACGACTGGTGACTCCTGAAGACAATAAGACTTTCGACAATGTTATAATAATATAACATCGCATGTCTGACTCATATTTTGAGGTAGTAGATGTGAAATAGGTTATTTCATTTTTTTTTTTTTATTTATTTCGACATTCTAATCCATTTGTAAATAGGGACGTAAATATACGATACTACATATCACTTTTTCGGGGTCGCACTGGATGCGGAAGGCGCAGAACCGTGTTCTGTGGAGCGTGTTGGGAGAGTTGTAGTTGTGTTGAGCGACGAATTTTCAAAAATCTCTTATTTTGGTAACTAATTATAAAGTGCCTACTCCAAAATAATAATGTTTGTAGCAGTTATGGTTCCGAGAACCCTAAACCACGTGTACGGCGTTATCGATACCAGTTTTATATTCCCCAGACAGTTTAGTAAAAAGCAATAACAGAAAGTAGTAGTAGGCCCTCTAGGAAAACATATAATATAAGATCGAATTCCTCTCGTCAAAATATCGCATTTCAAGGCAAGTTTTATCTAACATATTGCACGAGAGCCTCCACTAAAGTGACCTTGAACGGAGCCCCTTTTCGATTCATATCGAAGGGTCCGTGTCAGGATACCTTCGAAGCCTTTTTAAGGATATAAACAGATAAATAAGAGTGCTATTAATAGATGATATCGCTTGTTGATCTGATCGTAACGCATCAGTGATCTGTATCATTTGTTTTGTATCCGTGATATAATAGCGATTTATTTCGATGCCATGTCTTTATGATTTGATTTTATGTGTATCTCATGTTCTCGATTTCAATTGAACAATGTTATTCGGATACAAAATAAGGAAACATCACACTTTACCTAGACCGTGTACATATCGTGATATCTGTAGATCGAATTTACCAATTTTAAGGTGAAAGTCATGGTGTCGCAGTACCTTTTAAAGGAAATATAGACTAGCGAGAATCCATTGTGTGTTGTGAAATTGTTAGCTACTCAGCTTCCGTGAGATTCAACTCAGCGGTTTAGTGCACTTTAGCTGCGTAGAAACGCATTAATACCTTTTTAAACAAAACTCTGTGTCGTAGGCGTAGGTATTTCGTTGTGGCATTTCTTTCTATTTCGCGTCTATTACTCCAGGAGTAGTTATATAATAGGTTTAATATTGCTTTGTAGTATGTTAAGTGACATGACAACACCGCATTTATTATAGGACTGGTTATTATTTATGTAACGCTGTTCAAAACGCGTGCTTAACTAGCGCGAGCACCCGGCTGTTCTTAATGAGAAGTATGAATAATCTACGTCGTTAGTTACTTGCATTAGCTTTGATTTAATTAAGTGTATTGAAGTGTTACTTAGTAGGATACTTAGGGCCAGATTCAGAGACCGCACTTTGACTTTACTTTAGCAAAGTCTAGTTATTATCTCTGAATTTGAACAACATTAAAGTAATCTTTTCGCATGAAAAGTTTACTTTGTTTTTTGAAAGTAAACTTTTTCATGCAAAAAATTACTTTAATGTTGTTCAAATTCAGAGATAATAACTAGACTTTGCTAAAGTAAAGGCAAAGTGCGGTCTCTGAATCTGGCGCTTAGTGTCGTTAGTTTGTGTAAATTATTTACATATATATGTTGATATTTCATTCATACATGTTTATTTTATAACTACCTATTAAGCTGTTAGAAGCCCTTCTAAAGAGAAGTATCGCCCGTAGTTGATGGACAGCTGGTCTTCTAATACCACAGCGATAATGAATTGGTATGGGGTTCATGTCCAGATTTAGTTCTTCTATTCTTTCTATTCTCTATTGTAAAAAAATCTCCTAGTATGTACTCGTAGGTCGATTTTTTTATGTAGGGTATTTTATAGACTTAAAACTAACAAGACAATACAAGACTTAAGACAATAGAAATAAATCTCGGGTTCGTTTCCCGCTCAATGAAAATCTTTGTGTGCATGTACATGATTGTTTGCATTGGTCTGAGTGTTTTCTATCTATGTATATTGTATGTATTTACAAAAGTATTTAAGTATGTTTATCCGTTGTCTAGTACCCATAGTACAAGCTTTGCCTGTGTGGCGATGTGTGAATGTGTGAGAATTATTTATTTATTGAAATATTAGTACGAGTTTGCAAGTTCGAGTACCACACAAAACCATTAGCTTATTAACAACAAGATAAAAGCCTCACTTACCCAGCATCCTAATAATAGTTTTCTTGGACTGCGCCTGCCTCGCCTCGCCGTGGACGCTGCCGTTGACTCCATTCAGTGTCCCTGGACTGCCAGGCTTGTGGGCGTGAGTAGTTCTGTGAATAAAATATAAGTTATAATACATGGTCAGTAAAGTTATTGTAACTATTACATAGTTTTATAATTTTTTTCAACACAATAATTTGTGTTGGAAAATGTATAAAACTAAAATAAAGATAATAAATGTTACTGTCTTGTTAGGTGACGGAGTAACGACCTCTTATCGTATAGTAATATTTTAGTATGTTTATCCGTTGTCTAGTACCCTTAGGTTGTCTTGCTTAGATTAATACTAATTAATACCTAGCTTGTAAGGATTTGTAAGAAACATTATCTTTACCTTGTAATTGACTGGTAAGTAAGTAATAGTCTCAGGCGTTCCACACAAAGTTAATATTTCTCTTACAACAGTAGATAACAAAATAATCCCATATGTTATACCTACTTATTAAGATACCTAAATCAACAGTCTAACGCAAAAATCAAATATAAATATATACGGAATACATCGCAGAATCAATCATGTTTACTAACTCAATTGTTCGGATGCTGAAACATAAATCCGCTTACGTTACGGTATATAGGTTTGATTATTTCTAGTTGAACGTTTTTCTCTGGATTATCTTTGATGTACAAAATGAGGTTTATACCTGTGCTGTGTAATGTGGTATGATATTATGTGGAAATAGAATTATTTGATAGATTTAGAGTTCAGTGTAAAAATACACAAGCTGGAGTCGTGGATATTGCTACCATTCTGTACTTAGATACATAAAGTCATAATTATCATAGTGCCTATCAATCGATGCCCACTGCTGGTCATAGGTCTTCACATGGTTGACAGATGACCTATTCAATTCAAGAAAACTAAGCCAATTAAGGTCCCATTGCAGCTGTAGTGACGGAATAGGATTTAGTCGGCTTATTGCCTGTGGTGAAAGAAATATTTGCTGTCAAAATAATTATCCGACTATAATTAATAAATCGTTACTTCTTATGGTTATTTTTCACGCGAAGAGATAATGTTGAAAGGATGAGAGTTCCAGTTTAAAGACACGCTGTCTAAACAGACAATAGTGATAAAAGTCACAGTTTTCCTTCTAATATTCTCACTTATAGTTTCATTCGATTGTATATTTTGATTTGTAGCGGTATACGGGGTAGGATATCATTTGACTTACGTGATTAATTACAATCGTTGTTAGTTAACAAATAAATGTTTATATTTGGATATATATTCTATGTCGGAAGGGACTCGCGTTCTACGGAAGGATGTTCATGTGAGCCCCGACATGATTTATATATCGATACATTTTACTTCATCACACCTGCCGACAGTTATTACCATGATTTGAATATTAAAGGGTAGTCAATAAATGTATATATCATCATTTATGTCTTAATAATAGAAAAACCAAATATAGTCAACAAGTTAATACAATCCTAAATTGGTGCCATCCTTTAAATAGGCTATCAACGTTCAACCCGCTTATTGGTCTCCGACCTGGCTTAACGGCAATGTTACTACAACCACGGCCAAAACTGACTTTTTACTTACACTCCGAAGCACGGAGAGCTGAGCCTCTTCGTTCGGAGAGTACGTAAGAAATACCACTAAGCTGAGACAACTCATGCATTAGATATCCAGCCCTGTGCAGTGGGGCTTTTACAAAGAACATTCAAGCTCAAGTCACTCATTTGTGTATAACACAAATTATTATTTTGCGTGGGATTTGAACCACAGACCTCAATGTCCTTTAAGCAACATTTTCCTTTCCAGTTATTGCTACTGACTTTGAATGGCTCAGCAATTATCTATGCTTACTCTACTACAACACGCCTTTACATTTACATAAGTACTTATACTTAAAAAATCAGTGTTGATAATAAAACATAAGGTAGTGTTTGTAATAGTTAATGATGTAGTAGCGTGTCAGACCTCAGTTTTAACCACACCCTGTATCTGTAAGGCGTACCTAAAGGTTATTCATAACTCTAGTTCTTTAACCAAGATGTATATAAATAGGTTTGCGACCCCAACATAAGGTCTTTCAGCCTTTTTTCAATGACGATTCACACTAGGATGGTTTGAGCCCTGTGTCTAGAGGATTTTTAGAGACAAGAAAATCATAGAAATGTATGTAAAAGTACCTGCACCACAAGGATTGATCCATAGAGCGGGATTTGTCCTAAAATAATACGTATCGTGTATGTATTTTGTCACAAAACATACAGAAAAAAAATTTTTTTTTTTTATATGTGAAAGTGTAACAATGTTTTTATTAATATCAAATTTAGTAACAAGGGAGCTACGTCTGCCAACAAACTGCTGTGCAGTTTGGCAGATTAAGTACTAATATAATGTACTTAATATTTTTTTATCACCGAATAAACACTTTTTAATTTTTTTTTCAATTTTCATTGCACGGAAAATTTTAACTGTAATAAAACAGTGAAGTATATAAAGGTAAAGAGTTATTAAGTCAGGTCACGAAGTAAACAGGAAGGAAGAAGGCGTTTGCTTATCATTTAGTAAGATAAAAATTAATTACGTGATTAATTTAAGGAAAATGTTGTTTTCAACTTTTGTGCCAGTTCTATGTGCATTTTGTACTATGCTTATTTTACAGCTAATGATAAACAGAAAGTTTATAATACCGGACGAAAAAAAAAACATAATGGCAGTATTGATGAAAATTCTACGGAACCTATTTAAAAAAAAACATAAAATACCAACTTAAGAATGCAAGCGTCTGATCTGACATTCATCGGTTAAAAAATGTAAAAGTCAATTGAAAACTATTTTTATCAAAAATAAGTTTAAAAATTTACACTTTGTACTCATAAAATGACATTAGAATTTCTTTATGTTTTAATAATGGCTATGTTTAATCAATTATATTTTCATACGATTTTATTATCAACGAAACCTATTCAACCACGCTTACAGAAATTCGATGTCAATTTGTAAGACCAAGTCAAATTTCAATAGATTTAACATTATAATATTGAGTCTTTCAGTTAATTGACTAATATTAGCCTTATCTACCAGACTGTAAGGACTATAGTACTTTAGGCTATTGTTTGTTCTATTAACAAGGTTTGATTTCGTTACAAAAGTATATTTTTGGGACAGTAATTTACGTTAAGGTAAATTAGTTCGTGTAAATAACTTATGACAGCTGTAGAGGTATTAAGATACTCGTAGATGCTGGTACGGTTAATAAATTCTACGTTGTTAAGAGTAAGTGTTCATCTAGTCAATACTCTATGTCATTCCATGAGTGTCAAAACAACCGTCACTGCAGGGACGGGCCTCCTCCCATGAGGGGATAGTTGGCCTACTAACACCACGCTGGCCAGACGAATTAGTATAGGGTTTAATTTTAAGTTTTCCTTCTTTTTATTTCGTAAAGATAATATTCACGGATATTCCCTTAGCCGGTTTTTACGTCACCCATGAGATGAGGCGGGGTGGTGACAGATTGTATTCTTACTCCGTCACCACACGGAGACTCCTTATACCTGCATGATATCGTTACATTGCTACCAGATGTCTCAAGGCAATTAGATTCTGACGTGCCCATGACACTGACAGCCTCTATTGTTTTAACTTATTGTTAAAGTAGGGTGCTATGTTTTTACAGTTTGAAAGTATCAAAATTAAATGTACACTTGTAACAATGTCAATCTGATCTCAATAATAAAACAGTCTAGTTCAAGTGCTACGTCGTAGAGGGTTACGAGCTCGTAGCCATCTCGATAACTGTAGGTTACATGAGTTACATAATATTATATTAAATTTGTGTGCTACTGTTCAATTAAAATAAACTCTAATTTAACTGTAGTTTAAGACAAAACGTTTTTATATTCAGAAATGTTACCTAAATAACCTGTAATTAAATTATAATTAAATTTTAAAAAGACTACTTTCGTACTAAGGATTGAACTTTATGTTGCGGGGACTTATGAAATTATCTTCCAAAATCAGGAAAATAATTGGTGGATCACACAAGAATTGTCCTGCAAGGGATTCGAACCCGCGACCTATTGCAGAGCATACATGACTGCTTTGCCAATGAGTAATTCTAGTGAATTATAATTAGAAGCTGGAGCGGGAGAAAAGAAGTCAGGCGGGCTGATATAGTTAACAGTCATACAAGTAAAACCGTACTACTCGTAGCATTCTACTAAATATAATATACTTAATAACTTAGTAAGTAGTATCGTTAAAGTAATTAAAGACGCCCTAAAGTGTTGTAATCTTACTATTACAGTAATTGATGTAATAAGTTATCTTTATTACTACTAATTTACTACTCGTAGTAGTAATAACAACAAGTTTATGTTTATTAGAAGATTTATATTAATGTGTGTCTAGAGGAATAAAAAGTTTTTAATGTGGTGACGGTATAATAATACACATCATTATAAAATAAATAAATAAAAATAAATATTCACGGACATCTCTTTACAGCGTTCCCAAAGTAAGCTAGGCTTAACCTTCTTGTGTTATGGGTAACAGAACAACGAATAAACATACTTATATACTTTTCTTTTGTTAATACATACATATTATACATAGAAACAGTCAGACCAATGCAAATAATCATGTTCATGAACGCAAATATTTGCATTGAGCGGGAATCGAACCCGAGACCTCTGCGTAGCAGTCATGTATTGTTGTATAACCACTACGCCGATTATCATACCATTTTATACCGTGGTTGTCGTAAAACTAAGGACTAGTTAAGCAGTTATTGTATCTTTTTGATACACATTAAGGAAAACTCGGCATTTCCACAATATGTGCTAATCCTAGTAATCAACATGCTAATATTATGGCCAATTTCCCCTCCCTTTTAGAATGTTTGTTCTTGCAGTCGGGTATTATGGGACTGATAATAATAATACGAGCAACCTCATCTCAAGAAAATAATTAACTCATTATCATCATCTTATCAGCCAAATGTAATAATTATGTAAATCTCTGCTTAATATAAATACTTAAGTATTATTATAAATGTAGTAGCGCGGAGAACCGACAGCCGTTGGGGCAGAAAGGTTCTGGAATGGCGACCGTGTACCGGAAAGCGCAGGGTGAGGAGACCCCTCACACGGTGGACCGTCGACCTAGTTAGGACGGCGGGAAGCCGATGGATGAGGGAGGCACAGGACCGCACTAGGTGGCAATACTTGGAGGAGGTCTATGTCCAGCAGTGGACGTCGATTGGCTGATATGATGATGATGATTATAAATGTATGTGTATAAGACATAACATTCCAACAGAGTAGCGTTTAGCTCTATCACTAAACTTCCCCAAGAGAGTTTGCATTGCGACTGACCGGCAAATAGTATTACTAACGAACTAGGAAGACAAAACGTGTTTATCATAAAATAATAAAAGCTTGTGAATATAAAACTTGAACATAAATTCTGTGTTCAATATCCCTTCGGAATAATTCTTCAAAACATTTTAATTGTACTCAAGGGACTATTGATTTATTGTGTAAACGCAAACCAAAAAAAGTTTTGAAATAAAGCGGGAATTTCTTTTTAATGGGTTGGCCATAAAATTGTGGACCACTGTTCCGGCTTAAGCGTTTCTGTGACATCGTGTCCTTCAAACAAAGTGTGAAGAGGCATTTGGTAATCAAAGCATAAACTAACTTCTGTTTCTTACAACATAATAAAAAGAAATTTATATAGTAAGTACGTATTTACAGTCGTGGTCAATTAATTAGAGCCGATTGTACACCATAACAGAAAATCTTCCCTACAGTGTGAAAAAAAATATTTCCGCAAGACTTTGAAGCATGTACTGAATAACAATAAGTAATTTAGCTAATATTATATTAACTCAACTAATATTATGTTATTTAGAGTACTTAATAAAGAAGGTTGTTACAAAGTTACAGACACCAATCTCGCATAAAACTTACAGGAATAAGATGTCAACATTCAGTATTGCTTAGTGTTCTGTCTGTCCCTAATTAGTTGACCACGACTGTATAGGGAAGATCCCTAGACATTAAAAAAATATAAAATAAATAAATAATATAAAACATTTAATAAAAAACGTTTGTGATTTTTACTTTCATATTTTAGTAAGCACTGTTTTTAATCACGGAATAGAAAAATTGTCTTTAATGATAAAACGACGTCACTCAGTTGTTTAAACAACTTCTCTTATAATAATCTCGAAACATTGAAAGGAAGCACATATTTCCCCAGGTGCAAACTTCGGGTAAAAATAAAAACCATTTTCCTTACTTTATGGTGGATAAACAAAATTTATTCTATCATAAATATTATTTTTGAAAATGTGTCACTTTAGGGATCGCTCAGTAAATATTTTTGTTCGGCTCAGCGAGTATCTAATGGCATTTAAGTAGCCTACGCCTTTCCGCCTTTGTCAAGAGTGCTTTATATATTTTGAAACCTAGGGCTATTGGTATCATGTCTTTAAGCACAGGATTAAATTACAATTATGATAAGGTACATCGTACCTAATCTATGGGTAAAAGAAGGTTTAAGACAGCGACCTGTGGAAACAGTCCTAGGAAACTAAATATCTTTAGATAACTGAATATAAAATATCTGCCTTAGTGGTAAAGGAGTCATGTAAGGGGCTGCCAAGCATGAGGTCACGGATTCAAATCCTACTCAAGCTAATTATTATAGATCTGATCCAAACAATATTATTTTGACCGTTGATTGTGACCGTTAAGTTTATGTGTAAATGAACACATAAACTTGAAGGCGCATCCCTGGCGCCGTGAAATAAAATAACCTTTTTCTTGGATAACGTTAAAGAAGGTCCTTTAACGTTTATATTGAATTATGAAACAAACATTCAAAATGTTCGGACGAGAATGACAGGAGTCGTCATTCTAGCAGAACGTCATGAAAACTGGGAGAATCCACCGAACCCGTGAGGCTGGTGTTCCATCCGGTATACATGAGGGACTGCTTTAGTGTCCGTGTACTAGTGCAGTTTTAGTATTGTAATATTTGTAATTACCTAATATAATTTGTAAACTAGTTTAAATGTCTCTTTATTTTCAAAAGACCTCGAGCCTTTACCTACTTGAAGAAGTCTGAAACTGATACAGATAGCCACCTGGCGACAAACTTATACTACTATTAATACCTAATATTGTGTTTATAATGTAAGTTTTATTGTGTAAATGTGTGTGTATTGCTGTAAGTGTGCCATACTTTAAATAATTAAATAATGTGTAAAACAGCCTGCGTCACAGGGCGCGATCCCTAATACAAAAAAAAATAGAAAGGTGTTTGTTGTATGTTTCATAACTACAAGCAAGGCATATGTAAAGCAGTTGACGTCGATTGGCTGATATGATGATGATGAATAAACTTTGTATGAATTATACAAGTTTTTTTTATATCATTACAAATTTAATCGCGGACAAAGTCGCGTTTTACAGCTAGTAATTAAATAATGTGTAAAACAGCCTGCGTCACAGGGCGCGATCCCTAATACAAAAAAAAATAGAAAGGTGTTTGTTGTATGTTTCATAACTACAACAAATTAATTTCCACCGCAATCATTTGCCTAGTTGATTACTGACCATCAGATTACTATAAACTACCATAAAAAATAGCACAGACACCATAACAAAAGCAGTTTATTAAATCTACAGTCTAGGTTCATGGCGTCAATAAATAGAGCAGCTACACCTAACACAAAGGTCATAAATACAAAGACAAACAGTAGAAGAATGGACTGACCCCTCTGTAACCTTCACCTTTCTGCTCACCCCCATTATTTTAATATTCAACCTTCGTCCATTGTCCAATAAGTAAGCCATTATATGGTCAAATGGTAACACTGTATATAATACCTTATGACACTTATCATAATAATTCTATTCGCTAAAAAGCATTGAATAGGCTTTTTATTTGTGGTAATGGAGTCTATAGAAAGGATAACATTTTCATAAATGTGATAAATTCAACTGTAACCACGATATCTATTATTAGATTTTACGTTCCAAGCCAGTTATTAGTAGAAAACTGTCTAATGAAAAAGTTTGTAACATTTTTACTATAACATTCGTAACTTCTTTTAAGTAGAAAAGGTCGGTTAAATCATCATAACAGCCTATCAATGTCCCACTTGCAGGGACGGGCCTCCTTCCGTGACGGAGGGATACTTGGCCTACTAAAACCACGCTGACCAGACGGATTGGTATAGGGTTTAATTTCTAGTTTTCCTTCTTTTTATTACGTAAACATAATATTCACGGATAGTCCTTTAGTCGGTCTTTACGACACCCATGGGATGAGATGGGGTGGTGACGTATTGTATTCTTACTCCGTCGGTTAAGTACATAAAATTAAATGTAATAGTGTAAGTACAACAGTGCTCAATCCACAATGTCAAAAAAGTTTTCTTCAAGTCGATCAATCCTAAATAATATTATATTATAAGTATAAAGAAGAGAAAATAATCAATCATGTTCGAATACTTTCAAAGAGAGTTAACATTTACAAAGGATTGTGTATTATTTACACAGAATTAATTTATTCTTACTTGCCTATTTATATTTACGCCTTTTTCAATCAAATTCATCTTAAAACATTAAGTAAAATTTTTAAGAAGCTGTTTTTGTATTTGCAAGTTGGTATTTAGTTTATTGAATGTTATAAAAAAAACCTTTTTACTTTAAATATTGGCGAGGTAAATAGCTCATTAGTAGCTGTTTATTTTATATATTTATAGAGTTAAATGTACTTTTTTATCCCGTTGAATAATTCATTTATAAGGTAGGTATGCTATGACTATGCTGGAGTATTTATAAAGTAAAAAAAAACTGAAATAAGGTCTACTTAATAAAGGCCATTAAAATGTCCTACTCTAGTGTTGGTTAACACACTTCAACACTCACATATGGTAAAATTATTATAATATTTTGATCAACAAAAAAATACGGATTTAATCAAAGGTATTATTTTGCTTTTGTGAAAATAAATAACGAGTAAAGCCATTACTCGTGTAGAAGGTAACTAAGAGAAAGTTTTTAGATAATTTTTTGAATACTTAGAGAGAGAAAATACCGACAGATTTCATTATCTATTAGAATTATACAAATGGAATAATATGATTAGATCAAACTTTGGATGGTTCTCTGCTACGTTCTATTAGTTCCCGATAGTAAAGGTTGTAGAACTTATTTAATAAAAGCCTTATTGCGTTACGTTTGTTACTATACTCATATTGAACTTTCTCTACTATTGATATTTTAGGAGAAAATTATAGATAAAGTTTAACAAATGATAAGTATTTTAATTTCTTCGGTGGCGCAGCAAGACGTCTTAGGTTTGAATTCCATGCCAGATAATTATTTGTGGGATCCCTAAATTATTTTCTTGAGTCTAGATGGTTTTTGTGTCCGTTATGTTGATGTTTGTAAAGTCCCCGCGACATAGGAGATTGTTTTTTAAAATAATGAGTTGAGCTCTAGTTAGTTATAACTTTTATTGATACATTGTCTCTCATTTTAGGAAGGGTAAAGTAGAGTATTTATTATTGACAAAACATCTATTTTAGACCTCAAACTAGAAACACAAAGTTATAGTAAACAGGCTTTGCTTAGTTTAGAGACCAGAAGTCGTGGCGTGAAAATGTGAAGAAATGATGATATAATTCTCTATATAAACGTCCCTACTACATTTAATTTTCGTCTCCAGTACTAGTAGAAACTCTTTCTACTCTCACGTGTCTAATGAACACTAATATAATTAGTGAATAAAGTCAGTTCATTATTTACGTCGTTGTTAGTTCATAACTGTTATAACAGAATGGTTTCTTAAACATACCTCGGGGAGCACTTACTTCACCGCTTACTCTATTATATTATATTAAATTAATACACCAACTAAGACCTTAGTACTGCGAGATGGAGGGTGATCAGCAAAAGTTCGTAAGTGTATTACTTCTCCACGCCTGGACCAAGTTTGTTTTGAATTTTTAAAAGTAACCAAATTAGTTTTAATTGATGGAGGTAGCTTACACCATACATAAACATGTGTTTTTTGTAAACAGTATGTATACTACGAAGACAGTCACATAAAAAAATACATAAATCGGTCAAACAATTAATAAGTTCGACGGGGTCATATTGCCGGGTTATTATTATAAAACAAAAATATTCGGCCTTTCTCAGATATGCAATAAAACCATACCAAAAACCGGAAAGGTTCCACACAACAGATATTTCCTTAATGGTTAACATAATTGAAATAACTGTTGGAAAAATATAAAAAATGTCTGTCCCAATGCAATAAGGGGAAATTATAATAAAGATTTGTTTCTAAAATATATTCTACTAAATATAATAAGAGAAGGAATAAAGTGACGTCATAATTCCTCGTTATGTATGAACATGAATGATGAAGATTTAGTTTGTTTAGTTCCGACAGTGTGTAAATATAATTTAATACATTGTCTGAAATACAAAATCAACATATTTTTTAAGTTTAGCTCAGTATTTCGAGTACATTTTGAGGAAAAGTAGCTCTACAAAAATAATGTTGTACTGAAGAATTGATTATGGAATTTATAAATGACATGAAATGAAAAAGGATTTTTTTATTTTTCTTCTCTAATTTACATTGGACAATACAACGCGGTTTTTTTAGTGCTGTGGCGTTTGTCTGTGTCGATCTATAATTTTAACTATAGCTTCAATTTCAAGTAAATTCTAAAAGACGATTTCAAACAATTTGTGATAAATTTTATGAAATAAAGCATTTTGAAGTTTGAAGTTTATATTTTTTTTATTATCTTTGATATTTGATGAGTAATCCAACAAAACTGATTTCCAGTCAGGATCAACAACGTGACTTCACAAAAGGACCTATATATAACATACAGGTAAAGTCCCAGGAAAATCTAAATAGTCTTAAAATCTACTCTTAATCGTATTTTAAATCATATTATTTTAATGAATAAGTAAGTAATCTAATGTTGTTATTGGTAGTGTATTGTTTTATAAAATGTAATGTATGGGTTTTCCTGAAATAAATGTTTATTTAATTAATTAAATTAAATTAAGTAGTGCTGCTTGCTTTGAGTGTATAGTACAGACTGGTTCTTCTTGTGTCAGAATATATAACTTTATAATGGGATAAATGAGAATAAGCATTTGGTGTAACAAATGATGTAGAATAAATTTTTTTTTTTTTTTTTTTTTTTTTTAATGAATAATACATTTCAAGATAACAGTTTTCTTCACATTATCGCTCGCTTAAACCGTGGAAGGTTTGTATGAGAGCGAGAGTTCACTTTATACATTAATTAAATAATCTATTTTTACGACATTAACATAAACTAGTAATATTATTATAACTACTGTAGTAAGTACATGATTATTTTCTTTCATTTATATGAATGATTTTTAAGTTTATACACGTACTTATACCTATCACAAATATGCGTCATCCTGACTATCTATTAAAAATGATTTTAGTATACTTATATAAGGCTTATTTTGCACATATTTACAAGTTATATCCTCTGGTAAGCTATTCAATATCTTTGGTAGTACAAAACGACACATTCTCGTCCCGTATATGTTTTTATAGCTAGGCATTTCAAATACAATTTGTTTTAGTTGTCTTAAATTTAAGTGACGTTTGTGTTCACAAAGTTTATTTACGTTTGGTTTTTCTTCATTCATTACAGCCATCTTTATTATACCCTGTAAATAATTACTGAAGCTAATGGATCTGTCATACAGATGTTCTAGTACAAACAAAGCCTCTCAGATATAAGCATTATAATTATGTATACCATTGCCGATGGAAAATTAAAAATACATATTAAGTATATATTTAAAACTTACAATTAGCCCGTGATTTCATCACTTACAGTTTATTAGAGTTATTATAATTATCAAGGGTTTTTGCAGAGCTCCAAACTTCATACAATAAAAGTAACCAGGGCTACTCCTTAAAATATCATAAGCAGTCTGTCGGAAAGCAAACATTTATTGTGAAAGTTTTTATGTACCTCTGACCTTTGCCTTGACAACTTTTAAAGTTGGAGTTGCTATTAAATTTGTTTCTTCTATTTCGACGCCTCACGCAGATTAATCTAACCGTAGTCTTAAGCACTTGTTTATTTTTTTTATGATTTTCCTGCAGTGTAAACTTAATCAAGCTCCGTGTAGTGACGGAGTCTCCGTGTTGGTTACGAAGTTCTCCGTGTAGTGACGGAGATATGTCACCACCCCATCTCATCCCATGAGTGTCGTAAAAGCCGACTAAGGGACTATCCGTGAATGTTATCTTTACGAAATAAAAAGAAGGAAAACTTGAAATTAAACCCTATACCGATCCGCCTGGCCAGCGTGGTATTAGTATCCCAAGTATTCCTCCGTCCTGCAATGGGACATTAATGGGGTGTTACGATGAAACTTAATCAAATACACAATTTATGTGTAACTAATTACAATTCCTTCGAATGCAAACTTGACGTTTAACTGGTAGTACAATGTGGTTTATCTAGGTGAGGTAGTAGTTAGTTCAGTCGTGTATCCACAAACATTCTAGATGCACTACTGTTATACTCCATTGATTTAACTTGCATGCTTCAATTTGTATGCTAAGGACGACAACTATTATAACAGCCCTTTAATGTCCCACTGCAGGGACAGGCCTCCTCCCGTGACGGAGGGATACTTGGCCTACTAATACCACGCTGGCCAGACGTATTGGTATAGGGTTTAATTTCAAGTTTTGCTTCTTTTTATTTCGTATTTCGTTGGGAAAAAAAGATGGCGTTGGCCGTCACGTTAAGAACTAGCTCTGTGTTAATTTATTGAATTAATTATTTTAACCCTGTAGATTATAATATAAACAAGCTAAAAGTGGAAATCTGAGCACCAGTGATGTGTGATAGTGTTATCTACAATATTCATGCAATTTTACTCCATAATATTCCAGTTTAAAAACTTAGTGTAAACAAAGTGTACTCTCTAAAGACAATCTCGGTATTATGTGTGATAGTGTTTCTATTTCATCACCATTTATAC
Source organism: Schrankia costaestrigalis (assembly GCA_905475405.1). Taxonomy (NCBI): domain Eukaryota; kingdom Metazoa; phylum Arthropoda; class Insecta; order Lepidoptera; family Erebidae; genus Schrankia; species Schrankia costaestrigalis. Next base: position 12,439,164 of record FR997851.1, read on the forward strand.
ACCCAAGTAAGTGACTTATGACTGTAGTCTATAATAACAAGACAAATATAACTTCTCCATCAAAACAGTGAAATAATTACAAGTTATCGAAAGTACGTGACCGTTTTTTATTCAAATAAATATTTGCTCGAACAACAACTAAAAAGCGCCATCTAGTAGAACTGTTAGAAACCAACAACATAACGACGTAGATCCATTTTACATAAACTACTTGCATTGGAAAAGAAGTGACATCTATTAACGTATAAATAGTACTAACACATACTAGCTACCAGTCAACAATTTTACACGCTATCATAACTAACGTGTTGGCTCAATGGCGTAAGCGTTGGACACGCAAATTAAGGGTCCCGAGTTCGAGCCCAACTTACAGATTGGTCTTTTTGAGATTTATTATAAATTTTTCTCATTGTTGTTCGATCAATATTATTGGTATAGGATGGATGACTCCGATAATATTAACACCCAGAATCGACGACAAAGAATTAATATGAATGATAGTGAGTTGGACATGTATATGGATGCTTCCTTCGAGAGCCAACCGAACTGCACTGGCTTTACACAAGAAGAATATGCAGAAATGAAACATTTAATAAACAAACTAAATATGGAATTAGAAATTACGCTTAAGGATATCGACAACCTAAACATTGAGAATACTGCTTTAAAAAATAAATTATCCGAATATCAACGAAAAATGAAGCTTTATAAATCTGTAGCCGTATGTGACACACAAAATACAAAAAAAGACACACCAATTAGATATTATTCTCCCCAGTATCGCAGACGATTGCTGTATACTAATATTAAGTCAAATCAGACTAAACTATTTACGAAGGGGCTGACTCTAACGCCTAAAATTGATCGTCGATTATCAGATACAGACATTGTGGGTGTTGATAGCAACACACCTTATGTGAAGTCACCATTATTCAACAACACTTTAAAACAGGATATAGTGGATATGGCAAAAATAATCGATAGCAAAAGCAAAGATTCGAGTCGTCACTACTCATCGCTACTTGAATGTCAGCATACAAAGAAGGTGTCTGTAAATGCAAATAAGTCTGTAAAAGTTAACATCGCGTCGAAGAACAAGGTTATTGTTATTGCGGATGACCAGGGTAGACATATTCAACGTACACTGCAAGCTTTAATAGGTGACAGCTTTCAGGTCACCTCCTTCTGGAAGCCGGGAGCAACTCTGCAGGACATTTTACTTTCCGAGCGTAGCCTTATAGGGTCCTTGTCAAAGAGTGATTATGTTGTTGTTCTAGGTGGTATGCATGACAGATCTCCAGCAGTCTTAAAAATATGTGTGAGTAATTTTTTATGTCTAACAAGAAACACAAATATACTATTTAGTGAAATACCACGTAATAAGTTCTTAAGAGAAACAAAATTAAATTATGAAATTAGATTGTTATGTTCTAAATTCATTGATGTAAAATACCTTGAAATGGGTTTTAGTGCTCATAGACCTCATCGTGGTTTGTTTGCTCAACATATATGTCAGCGAATTCTGAGAGAAATTTTATGTTCAGATTATCATTTGAAATACAAAGACTTTCATGTATCACATGAGAGAAATAAGACTGTTATGTTGAACAAGGCAACCCAAACAATCTCAATTAATTGTAACGTAACCGAATGTGTAGGGTCTTCAGAAAATATAAACATGCATCATGGTGAAACGGACAATGTAACAATGTCAGATGAAAAGTTTTTTCGTACATAAATCACTACAAGTCCTACATCAAAACATTGCGGGCTTAATTAACAAAGCCGATATGTTGTCTGTTGCATTAACGGTGCTCAAGAGTGATTACTCTGACATTGATGTGTTATGTATTACTGAACACTTTATGATGGCAGGTCAGGAGACACACCTATGTATTTCTAACTATTCTCTAGCATCCTGCTATTCTAGACCAGATAAAAAAAGGGGAGGTTCTTGTATACTTGTAAAGAAAGGCCATACATGGAGAGACTTGCCAGATATAGCAAAATTATCTATATGTGGTATATTTGAGTGTTGCGCTGTTGAGCTTGTTAATTTTAAGTTAATTATTATTTGCATATATAGAATACCAAAACAGGCTCAAATGAGTATATTTTTTCAAAAACTGGAACAGGTATTAATTAGAGTTGGCAAAATTAAGCATAAAAACATGGTATTAGCTGGAGACTTTAACATAGACGTCATGAAAAACAATAACGTGACACTGGAATTTAAATGTTTATTATTAAATTTTAACCTATCTTTAGCTCTTGATAAGCCTACCAGATTGCAAAGCCTTACGTGTATCGATAACTTTGCACATAATTTTGCACTATCACGTACAACAACAAAAATAGTGGAACTGGCTTTGTCAGATCACACAGCGCAAATTATCAAGTGCCCAGTCGATGGGTCATGTTCCTTAAAGTACTGGCGTAAAGAGCAAAGGGACTATGCGCCTGAAAATATGATTAAGTTTAGAAATTGTATACAGAGCTTAACATTTTCAGAAGTATACGCTACGGAAGACCCAAATGTTGCATTTGATTTGTTTTCGGAACAATTTAAGTTATTTTATAATCTGTGTTTCCCAATTAAACTTATCACTATAAGAACAGCTAAAAATGTTTCTTGGATTTCCAAGGGTTTAAAAAAATGTAGTAGAAATAAAAGGCACCTTCTATGGGCATGTAGAACCAAACCTTCTCAAGCAAATAGGAAGCGTTACGTAGATTATACCAAACAATTTAGGAAAATAATTAGGCTAACCAAACGTGCACAAAATATACATAGTATTAACACCTCGAATAACAAGTCGAAAACAGCTTGGCGAATAATAAATAGTTCAAAATCTGCCACCCCTTCGAACATTATTCAAAAACTTGTAATTAACGATAGTGTCGTTACGGATCCAAAGCATATTGCAAACAGTTTTAATGATTACTTTGTTGACAAAGTAGTACCAATTGACAATACCGGGAAACAAGTATCAGCTACTACGAGTATAACGAGGAAAATGAACTCTATGTTTATGTTTCCAAGCTTGCCACAAGACATAATAGCCATAATAAAGAATCTCAAAAATACAAATAGTGTTGGGTGGGACGGTATTTCAACTAAAATAGTAAAGTCAGTGAGTGACCTCATCAGCGACCACCTTAGTCATTTACTAAATCTATGCATTTCATCGGGCACCTTTCCAGATTGTTTGAAAATGGCTATTATAAAACCCCTGTTTAAAAAAGAAAATAAAGAAATAATGTCGAATTATAGGCCGGTGGCCTTGATCTCTATCTTTTCAAAAATTTTTGAAAAATATATTTATAATGTGCTATATACATATTTAGAAAGAAACAAAATTATTTGCAAGGAACAAAATGGTTTCAGAAAAAATAAAACAATAAACATGGCCATATTTGATTTCTTACATACGATAATGTTAAACGTAGATAAAAGGGCCCATGTTTGTGCGTTGTTCTGTGATATGACACAGGCATTTGATTACGTGGACCACAATGTTTTGCAAAACAAACTTGAATGCTACGGTATTAGAGGTAACATACTTCAGTTAATAATATCTTACTTGTCAAACCGGAAACAGGTCACAACAATATCAAAACTCAATTTAGGGACAAAAAAGGAGGAAATCTATAAATCAGGGGAGCGAGGAATCACATTCGGAGTTCCACAGGGAAGCGTTCTTGGCCCTCTACTGTTTATCGTTTACATAAATGATATGCCTAAATGTATAAATCACCACATGACTCTGTTCGCCGATGACAGTACCGTTACTGTGCCATGTGATATACCAGCTACATATGCGAACGATATTAATAATTCCCTCTCATTAATAATATCGTGGTTAAATAACAATAACCTAAAAATTAATTTAAATAAAACACACATAATGCAATTTAGACAACGTACTGAATTGATTCAAGAACTAGACATAGTATATGGTAATATCAAAATAAATGAAGTAAATGAAACAAAATTCCTTGGATTAATAATTGATGAGGGGCTTAAGTGGAAAGCGCACATTCAACACATTTGTAAGAGAATAAGTAGCGGTTCATTTGTACTGTATAAGCTTGCACCTGTAGTCGATACTAGCACTCTACTTAAAGCGTATCATGGGCTAGTTGCCTCAATACTAAGATACGGGATAATCTTTTGGGGAAACTCGGTCGATAAAGATCTAGCGTTCAAGCAACAAAAACGTTGCATTAGATCTATGTTTGGTCTCCAGATAATAGATAGCTGTAAGCCATATTTTATTGATCATAGAATTATGACTCTTCCGTCGTTGTATATATTTGAAATAGCCATATTTGTGAAAAGCAATCCGCAACTCTTTCCCCGTGTATCAGATATATCGGTACGCAGCCGAAGAGATGAAAAGAGATTGTGCATGCATAGGTCAAATACTACTCTATTATGGAACAGTGTCTTCTGTATGGCCCCTAAAATTTATAACAAAGTACCCAATAAATTTAAAGATTTAAACATAAATGTATTTAAGCAAAGTCTGGGTAGCTTGTTGTTGAGCAAATGCTACTATAGCATAAAGGATTTTTTAAATGACCATGATCTGTAATAACTGACTGACTATTGAGGTATTGATGAAATAATGATAAATGGTAATTTCTTTTTGTATTGTATTGTTCCTTGTATTTTATGAAATTTTAATAGTATCTAGCAAATATTAATTGCAACATAATGTTAACTTCTTTTTTATTTTATTTTTAATTTTTATTTTGTCCTTAATAATGTAATTAACTATAATGACATAAGTGTATTAATATAATTAGTTATTTAATTTAAATTTCGCTTGACATAACTATGACATTTCAAGCAATATTTTGTATTTGTATGTCTGTACGGCACAGCATGTTGAAACTATTGTTACTTTTTTAACACCATTTTATACATATGTCTGAAAACAAATAAAATGATTCTTATTCTTATTCTTATTCTTATTCGTAAATATTGACAGATAGTCCCTTAGTCGGTTTCTACGCAACCCATGGGATGAGATGGGGTGGTGACATATTGTATTCTTACTCCGTCACCACACGAAAGACAACTATGTTATGTGGTTATTTCTTACAGCTTGAATAAAATTAACATAGACTGTCTAAGGGCTTTCAAAATACACTCTATATGAATCTGATAAAAAAATTAAGGAAAAAGTAATCATAGTTTTTCAAGCAAACAGGTCTTTTTATCCAAAAGGCATGTGTAACTGCGTCTGTAGCCAATTAGTCATGTAAGTAGCTGCTGCGCACAAGGTCGCGGGTTCAATTCTCACGCAATACACTTGTTGTAATCTATGAATAATTGTCTTCAGCAAGGTACCGTAGATGTGTTCGTTAAGGCCTCTTTCAATCTAGTCGTTTCGTGCCGTACGTCTGCCGCGCGTTTTCCGTGCCGCTGGTTATAAGCACGCACCGCAAATGCACTGCAGCCGTACGGCACCAAACGGCTAAATTGAAAGAGTCCTTATTTCATGTTTATAAAAGTTAGGCTTTTTATTTGTTAAATCTTTAGTCGGTGAGACAGTCTGATGTTAGGTTAATAATGTGTATAGACACTGTGAGAGTAATTTCTTCCACTCTGTGATCTCTGCAGTAAGTGTTTCATCATATCATAACAGCCCATTAATGTCCCACTGCAGGGACGAGCCTCCTTCAGTGATGGAGGGATACTTGGCCTACTAATACCACGCTGGCCAAACGGATTGGTATAGGGTTTAGTTTCAAGTTTTCCTTCTTTTTTACTTCGTAAAAATAATATTCACGAATAGTAAGTGTTTGGATCTTTCTTATCCAAAGAATACGAGAAGAATATGAAGAATGTATTTTCAATATAAGTCTGCGATATTTTCAAATTGAAATGACAAAGCATATTAACGGCTAGTTCACGACGTAATGGCTAACACGTACGTATTTTATTGATACTTTAGCTGGATTTGTGTCGCCATTTATTTACTACAAGACATCTATTATTCGTGCCTGCTTGACACTATCAATAACAATATACATCACAACGCCATCTAGTTCTAAACTAAGCAGATCTTATAATTAGCAAAGCATAACTATCTAGTGACCGTGGTTTTGTCTACTCATTTTGTACAATTCAAACAATATCTTTGGAAACTGTAGTGTAATGTAAGCTATTTAAAGTAAAGTTTTATTAAAATCTTATCTTATTTTTTATCGTATTTACGTGAAACTGTAACAAACATCCATACATACTTACAAACTTTCGCTTTTATAATATTAGTAGGATACTATATTATTATGTTATTTCGCGAGATTTTTTTAATCTTGTTCAAAGTCAAAGTCAAAAACGCTTTAATCAAGATAAATACAATTCTCATTATATATTTCTTGACGTTCTTTAAACTACTTAATCTAAGTTTAAATACATTTAAAAGTTTTGCAAACTTTACCACCGCCTCCAAAGCGCTAGTAGAGAAGAAGCGGCGAAACAAACTCTACTGCTGCATTTTCTTGACGTCAATTTTTTTAGATTGTAGATAACTGTAATCAGGCGCTGCAACCATTGTATACCATACATATCCATACAACGAAGGATTTTATTATAAAATGATAAAGGTAGCGTCATGCAGGTAGTACCTACATAAAAGTGGGAGCACCAAATCACATCCATAAACAATTCAGTAATAAAGACGTCGCTCAGCCAAATAACCCTTTAGGTAAATTATTAGAAGTGAACCAAAAATGTAAATTGATTAATGTCAAGGTCGACCAGTCACCCCAAGTAGCACCCGTTCACGAGTATAACGCAGAGGTCAGCCATCAACCATCTCGCCATATTGTAGGGAAGGGATTGACCCAGCCCCCACGCCACCACAAGCAATGACATTTTAGTGAGCATGACGAATCCTGATAATAATATCAACAAAAAAGAAATAAGATAAAAATGGCAGAGGGACGCCTCCATTTAACATCGACCAAAGTAATTTTCCGCGAGTCTTAATTCATAAAGGTACATTATTTTAAGAGTGTAGTATATTACTCCTTTATCTTTGTTTCTTGTGAAACTAAAACTTATATTGTAATCTTACGACTAGGAGCATCATCATACCCATGGGTTCTTATCATTAAGGTAACTAGATGTATCATAGTAAGCTTTTTTGCACTATTTAGGCTTGATATAATTCTTGAACTTATTAATGGACATGTTACAAACATCTTTTGGTAGTTTATTATAAAAGCGTACACACGTGCTACAGAACGACCTACCTATTTTTCGGAGTCTGCTGCTGGGCACAGCTAAGTCATCTTTATTTCTCAAATTAAGATTATGAAAATCGCTATTTTTATGAAATTTATCACGATTTTTATGAACATAAAGCAGATTTTCGTAAATATATTGTGCATAGACAGTTAAAATACCTATTTCTTTAAATTTCTCCCTAAGTGATTCTCTGGGTCCCATTTTGTAAATAGCTCTGACAGCTCTTTTCTGCAATATAAAGATGGTCTCAATATCAGCAGCACATCCCCACAATAGTATGCCATAAGACATTATACTGTGAAAATAGCTGAAGTAGACTAGGCGGGCAGTCTCAACGTCCGTATATGCGCGAATTTTCTAAACCGCGTAGGCGGCAGAACTAAGTTTGTTGGACAGAGCTTCCACATGTGGGCCCCATTGAAGCTTAGCGTCTAAAGTTATGCCCAGAAATACTGTCTTATCTACTAATTCAATTTCCTCATTGTTTACTTTAACTATAGTTTTAGCCTGCCTTACATTGGGAAGTGTAAATCTAACTAACTTGGTTTTTAATCTATTAAGTAGCAAATTGTTTGTACTAAACTAATTGACTATTCTATCGTCAATATTAGATTGCTGTCTCTTAACCTTAAATATTAAGGATGTGTCATCTGCAAACAATACTATACCATGATTGTCCCTTACCATATATGGTAAGTCATTTATGTAAACCAAAAATAAAAAAGGCCCTAATATGGATGGTTCGTACATTGAAATACTGTATTCATATAACCATTTCAAACATTGCCCTACTTAATAGAAATAAACCTTTGTTTAAGAAATACTTCATAATATTCAATTTTACAACTCTAAAGCTGTTTAAAATAAGTAAGTGTAAATAGTCCCCAAGTAGGTACTAAGTGCTCTATTACCTATACGTAGAACTTCCGCTCCCGGGACTCGAGGGGACATTATCAACTTTTACTTTGTATCCGAACTAAGTTACACTTCTAGGTAATAAGTAAGTAGACAACTTAAACATAGTACTTACCTACAGATACTTTTAACTATAACTTTAATATTATTTTGTTAAGTTACAATTTAATTCATATTTTCTTTACTGTCTTTCAATGACCCACTGCAAAGCTGGACTTTCATTTAGTGATCCAGCTGTGCCTATTGATCTTTCGAGTTCGCCGAATACTTACTTTATAACCATGTGGATTATTATTTTTTTCTTTTTAAACTACATAGATTTGTATTACAGTTTGTGTGTATTCAGTTTTTCTTTTTGTGTAAGTACTTACCTTAATTTTTTTATGACATTATAATTTAATTTTAACGACCTTTTTATTTTTTTTTTTTTATTTTATTTATTTATTTCAAATCATACAACCATCATTACAGGTAAACCTAATGCAATGGCGTAGAGATATTTACAATTTACTTATGCTATTAAACTTAATCTTAATCTTAAAATATATAAAACTTATTCACATAATGTAAAATATAACACCCTTGTGAATTCACTCATTGGACAAGTAGCAATGTCCACCCTTATGGAGATGGCATTGAGCAGGCGCAGCGCACGCGTCAGTGGCGCGAGCCGCTGCAGGTTGGTGCGCGCGGACGGCACTTCCAGTAGTGGTGGCCGCTTCCGCTTCCAAACGTACCCATCCGGGACAAACAGACAGATAGTTCGTAACACGGCTTGGTTGTGTATTGTCCCCCGCAGCACTTTCAACATATAGGTAGCCGTAGCCACTTCTCTTCTTACCTCAAGCCTACTGAAGTCAACCATACCCAGAACAAATAAAGTAGGGTAAAGCAGCGGATAACCTGGGTATACTCCATATTGTTTTAAATACAAGAATCTAATAAATTTGTTCTGGATACGCTCAACCATAAATTTGTATTTGGCTTCATACGGAGACCATACTACCGCATTGTTCTCCAAGTGGCTTCTCACAAGAGCTCCAAACAATGCCTTTAACGCTCCAATATTTGTAAATTGATTCGCTTGGCGCAATACAAATCCAAGATTACGGTAAGCTTTTTTACAAATATTGGTAATGTGCTTGCGAAAGTTTAGATCAGCAGTAAATTGTACTCCCAAGTCCATTACCTCAGTGACACGCTGCAACGGGATGCCCTCCATTTGGTACTGGTGTTGATGTAGGTTACGCGCGCGGCTGAAAGTAAGTATGGAGCACTTCGCTACATTAAAATAAATTTTATTTTCATGGCTCCATTTTAGAACCTGATCTATATCATGTTGCAGTTTGTCGTGATCTGTCTCCTGCTCAACCATACGGATTAATTTTAAATCATCCGCAAATAACAAGGGTGTTGACTCATTGATTACGTTTGGCAAGTCATTTATCATTAAGATAAAGAGTAGGGGCCCTAAATTACTGCCTTGACTTACGCCAGACCAGGTAAAATAAGGATCTGAGAGCCGTCCCCCACAGTCCACATACTGACATCTATCTCTCAAGTAACTTGCGAAGAATGTCAACGTGCGCGGAGTACAACCTACGTTGGCTAGCTTTGACAATAGTACGTCATTATCGACCGTGTCGAAAGCCTTCCGAAAATCAAGATAGGCCACATCTACCTGCAAACCAGTATCCACCGCTGGCACCAAGTCTGTCATCAAATGCAGCAAGTTCCCAGTGGTTCCTCGTCCAGGTCGAAAGCCGTGCTGCGCGTCGGTCAACTGAGCACTTACCTGGTTATACATGCAACTGTGAATTGCCGCCTCGAACACTTTGGCAGGAGTGCTTAATACGGCCACTGGTCTGAAGTCACCTGGCGTGGTACCACCACCACCCTTCGGCACAGGAACGACTCGTGTAACCTTCCAGCAATCAGGGAATGAAGCAGTCTCAATAAAACGGTTAAAAATATACATTAAAGGCTCCACTAACACCATGCGGCAGTCTCTAAAGACAAAAGATGGTATACCATCAGGGCCAACAGAGCATTTTGGTAACAAGCGCGCTAGTGCGCGCTCAACCTGTACAGGTCGCATAGGCTCCAAGTGCGCCCAGGTGCCGGGTAAGGCTGCCGCGCTTGCTGCCGCCACATCCAGTTTAGCCGGTTCCGAACTGTAAACTGAATGAAAGTATCTAGCAAATTCAGAAGCGCATTCACCGCTAGACAAGACTCGACCATCTGTTATTAACACTGGCTTGCCTACGTTAGTCTTTGTCGATCGTATATAGCTCCAGAATGCACGTGGGTCGGTTTTTAGATGCATTTGTACGCGATCCCTATACTGCTCAAGTGCACGTGAAATTCCAACCTTAACTCTAGCCCTACATTGTGAAAATTCCACATAGTCACTGTGCAATTTACTCGACCGATATTTTTTATGTAACTCATATTTCAATTTTATATCTCTAATAATGTCAGATGTATACCATGCTGGATACTTATACTTACTGTGACTAGAAGTGTTTTTTTTTTGCGGTACACAAGCATCAAATACTGTGTAAATCTTTTCATAAAATATATTTAACATTTTGTTGGTATCTGTTATAGAATACATTTCAGTAAAGTCTATCCTATAAATCATTTCGTATAACTTAAAATAATCGGCTTTATGGAAGTTCCACTGTTTATGAGTAATCGTTATACGAGTGTTCGAGAGTGATGCCAACGACGGGATAGGGATAGGGGGGTGGGGCTCCGGTGGCGCTGACGGTGACGCGCCAAGCTCCAGGCGGACTGTTAGCGGCGGATGATACGCGTCCACAGGCACCACACCCTCATCAGCCGCGTCCACAGACACGCCGCCGCGCGCGCTCAATACCAGATCTAACTGCCTGTTATTACAGTTAGGTACATAATTGTACTGAGTGAATTCACAGAAGGCCCTAATATATTCATAATAATTACAGACATTATATACTTAACTAAAATGAAATTAACTACAATGAATCCATAGGATCTTTTACATTTGTAAATCTAGAGCATAGAAAGTATATCTCTGCGTAAGGAGCAGGTTCGTCCCTGATGTGGGACATAAATGAACCATTATGATGACAAATAATATTAATTAAAGAATAAGACATGTAGAGATTAAATAAATAAATAAAAAAATATGCCTCACACATTCACACATCGCCACCTAGTTCCAAACTAAGCAAAGCTTGTACTATGGGTACTAGACAACGGATAAACATACTTAAATACTTTTTTTATCTGTAAATAAATACATATTATAAATAGAAAACACCCAGAACAATGTAAACAAACATGTTCATGCACACAAAGGTATGCATTCAGCGGGAATCGAACCCGAAACCTCTACGTAGCAGTCATGTTATGCAACCACACGCCTCAGAAGTCGTCAAGATTCAAACTGTAATATTTGTAGATCTTATAACATGTATTCATCATGCTTACAAAACCTTTGTATATCGTCGGACTCAAGTAAAGTGGGGTATATCTCAGAGAGTAATTTGTTTAACTCTGTTATCTCTAGAGTAAGTGTTTGGTTGAGTGTGAAGCCTACAAGCTTTGTTCTCACTAAACCTACTTCATGCTTCATCCTAATTTGCTTTCTCATTTCTATTAGTTAACTATATCTTAGAGGAAGACGAAATTTGTAAATTGATGGGGTATTTTCTAAACTTTTTTGGGGTATTTACTATGATAATAATCACCTAAGATAACACAACAAAAAAGTTAGCATATAACACACGCTGGTTTTCTATATACAACATTTCCAAGAAAAAGGTATAAGGTTGTGTGTGGTGACGGAGTAAGTCTGCCCAGTACGTCATAATAGGCTAAAACCTCTTTTTAAGAAGAGGCCTGAGAAACTATTTGAAGGCTATTGATAAAGAATGAAATAATTTACATTAAGGGGTTGTGTCTGTGCGCAATATCGCTGATGCAATAGGTAACTCAATCAACTATCCTTTTGCAGTCCACTGCTGGACACAGGTTTTGGGAGAGGCCAACACGCGTCACAGAACTCGGTCCTGCGCTAGCCGCAGCCACTCCGACCCAGAGATCTTTATGATCTTTATTTTTTTTGTTATGTCTTTATTTTTTAAAAGATAACTCGTTATTCTCAAATAATCGTACACTTATTTCTCAGCAGTACTTTCTGTGCTCAACATTAGATTTACAACAGACGTTTATCAAGCTTAACACAACTGTAAAAGTAGTTAACTAATTACTTAAACGCTATTTCTCTAATTACTAAGCTACTTGACCTACAAACTAGTAAATTGTTTGACTTACGAAAGAAAAAACCGTATTCAAGATATAAATTATGAGTTGCGTGCGACTGACGTTTAGTACAACTGTGTATTGTTTGCTGGTATCGTATATACGAGTATATAATTAAAATAAACAATACATACGTTGTTTACGACGGCTTGTAGAGTTTTTGGACACGTTCGTTTTACTTCAAACAAAATATGTAAACTTATAACCGGCATGACAAGTTATATAATTATAATATTATTATAATTTCGACGTATTATTTTTAACCGTTTTCATGTACCGTTATATTTTTGTATTAAGCTATGTTTACTTTAAAGGAAGACACAGGACTTCACAAGTTGGAAACATTCGGAGGAGGCGTAAGTCCAGCAGTGGCCGTCAATTGGCAGATATCATCATAACAGCGTCCCAATGTCCCATTGTAGTAAATATTATATAAACGGGATATTAAGTGTGGCCGTGGCCGCAAGCTGACTCAGCCAGCTCATACTCAGTCAGCTTGCGACCACGGCCAGTGCAACCTGTGCCGAAACGTCAAGTAAAATAAAGGTAAATTAAATGCGCGTTAATATCCCGTTTATATAATATTTATAATAATGAAACGCGATAGTTTAAAAGTTACAGTCCCATTGTAGGACGGAATACGGAATACTTGGCCTACTAATACCACGCTGGCCAGACGTATTGCTATAGGGTTTAATTTCAATTTTTCCTTTTTTTTATTGCGTCATCATAGTAATTCACGGTTAGTCCCTCAGTCGGTTTTTACGACACCAATATCATGAGATGGGGTGTATTACATGAGACAGTGCATGAAGAACACAAACTAATATAATAATATCTAACATACCAAAATGATGATAATGATGATGTTAACTTTGTAAATAAATAATTACTTTACTTTACTTTTTATGTACTCTTGGTATTGTGTAATCATAACAGCCCATTAATGTCCCACTGCAGGGACGGGCCTCCTCCCGTGACGGAGGGATACTTGGCCTACTAATACCACGCTGGCCAGACGGATTGGTATAGGGTTTAATTTCAAGGTTTCTTTCTTTTTATTTCGTAAAGATACTTTTTTTTTTTTAGGTTTTTATTTCCAAAATACAAAATAATACAAATAACAAACAATTAGCCGCATAATATTCACGGATAGTCCCTTAGTCGGTTTTTACGACACCCATGGGATAAGGTTGGGTGGTGATATATTGTACTCTTACTCCGTCACCACACGGAGCACATAATATATTGTAATACAAGCTAGTAAAGCAGTCAAAATTTAAAAGAGCGTAGAACAGTTTAAGAGATACGTACCCCATAACATACCTAATTCTGAGCCCCATGCGCACGTAGAGGCACAGGATGATGACTCCTGGCAGGATGAAGAACAGCAGGCTGCTCAGCTCGCACAGGTACCAGGATGGCTGTTCCAACATGGCGCAGAATGCTGACTCCAGGGAGGCGTTTCCTGAACCTGGGAGAGGAAAATAATTAAAAAATGTTGTTTAAATAAATTATCTGATTAAACCTAATATTTCAGCGCTTTCCGTGTCCTTATATAAAAAAGATGGCTGGTAGTAAAGCAGTCCTCAAAGTCGCGGTTCAAACACAACGCAAGATAAAATCATTTTTATGTGATATACAGATTATTGATTGAGTCTGGTATCTGTTAGTTCTTGTCTGTAAACGTGCTCGCGACAGAACTCAAGCTCTAGCGCGATTATATGTATTTTATATTTATAAATAAATGTTTTAAAGTATAAGGGCGCCTTCAAATTTGCCGCTAAGTGTCGCGCGGAGGCAGCGCGACAGCAGCGCTGCGGTCGCGCTGTTTTGTAAATTCATAGAGATAAAAAACGCGCGACTGCAGCGCTACGCCCGCGCTGCGTCCCCGCATTCGTTCATCGATCGACTAGTGTTGTTTAGAATACTTTTTCTTTTTAATAGTAACACTAAGAGCAGTGTATTTTCGTCTGAGTCCATCGTAAAACTAAAACACAACACTACCATTCTCAAACCTAGCGACGGCAGCGCGACCGCAGCGCTGCAGTCGCGCTGCCTCCGCGCGACACTTAGCGGCAAATTTGAAGGCGCCCTAAGATCTTAAAACGTCTATTGGCTTTGGTCTGGTGCATGCCTTCCTAATGACTCAAATAATTATAGACATAGCAAGCAGCAACAATATTAATCAAAACACAAAAACACTTCACTTGAAACACAACTTCAAATAGAAAAATGACATTAAGACCTCAGACTATTTTCCAGACAGCCAAAACTGTAAGATTAATAGCACATCATCAGTTACGGTCAGTTCCATCCCTCGAGAGAGTCTCTGGGCTTGGACATCGAATATATTCGGACAAATAGTTTGACAACCATTGCTGGAACAAATTGATGAGGCTTCAACATGATATATGTGTGAATTGGCAGTGAAATGAAGCGGTGGCAAGTAAACGAATTTGTTACATAACTAATGTTACGATATATTTTCCAAAATGTAATTACAAGTTTTACACTTGTTTATTAAATACACAGGTTTTTTTTACACTTCATGTTTGGTCATATAAGATGCAGAAAAACCCGGTATTTTTAAAACTCAGAGTGTCTTTAAACTGTAGAGCCCCACTATGAAACCAGGATGATACTGGTGAAGACAGAAGAGTGTCTTTCTCTTCTCGTCCTCACCGTTTTTGGTCAGCAGTAGTAAGTACTTAATATCCAGTGCAACTAAGTACAGCACATTGGTAAAATACTAAAGAGAAATAGTTTATACTTATTTTTCTTTCTTTATCATTTAGTTAGTGACCTGGTGTAAAGAGTTGTTCAAGTCACTCATGGGCCTCTGTCACCACGATGACAGCCGGGACCGACTTTACACCTGTCCAGATGAAATACCGCCTAGCGGTCACGCCTCTATGAAATGACCTTCTTAACCAGCGTTATCGTTTATAAATCTGCTTGATTGTAAGTGGACGTGAGCACTTCAATTAATGACTGTTCTTTTGTTTCGTCACCGCACGCACGCGATTGAAGTATTGAATTAATTTTAAATAGATCCGCAAACCGAAAAGTTGTCACGACATGAACCAAAATGTTAATGAAATTCCGTATAAAAGGTTGTGTGCCTCCATCTTTCAGTACAAAGATGAAAGACATAACTTAGACGCATTCTCGGTAAAACAAAAGTTTTACAAGTCATATTTAAGTTAGAATGTTTACTTAGAGCTTAATCAACTTAAAATCACGGCTCTATGAAACAAACTGTCTGTGAATGTTATTTGTGTTCGTTTAATTGATGTTTGTAAAGTTCATGGCACAGGGTACCCCTGTATCTTAATTTGTGCAATATTTTAAGACCTTGATCTCTGTGTTGGTCCCTTACAAAGTTAGGGTATTCATTGTGACCGTTCTTTTGTGTAGGAAAAATATGGTTTTCTAAGAAAATAATATTACTTAATAATATGAGAGGAGAGCAGATGCGTATAATAAAATATGTATGAATCCCATCTGTACAAACCGTGCGTCATGATTGTGATATAATATGAGTGAAACAACGTTACTATTATTCATTCATATACAGTATTGTTTTATTGTTAGTTGTTACTCTTGTTTTAGTATTTTTTTCTACAAATTAGGGCCTTTTCTTTGTTTTTAGAGATACAAATAGATACACTATTAGGTACGTCCCTAACAACGTAATAATGTATCTGTATCAATCAATCAACTAGCCTATTGCAGTCCACTGATGGACATAGGCCTCTCACAATACACGCCACAGAACTCGGTCCGTCGTCTCATGTTTCTGTATGTAACGTGGAAAGTCGTGCTTTCGATTCATGAATAAATTAAACATTTGAATGTATGTTATGTATCGAAATAAATCTAAAAACAATCTATAACATGTCTTCTGTTTTGTAACAAGGGACTAACCCTCTTCCCTTATTTTACTATATGTGTCTACAGTTATGTCAGATAACCTGATAATGTGCACGAGGATCTAAGTTGACAGCAATGAGTTCTCATTCAATTTAGAACATTTTTTAACATTAATAATAATTAAAACTCCACAAATTAAAAGTTATCGAGTATAATTAATCTATACTATAATAAAACTGTAGAGGTCGAAATGTCTGTTCTTTTCAAAAATTCAGATAAAAATTATCTATAAAATCTAGAAAAAAGTCAAAAAGCACGAAATTACAATTTTTAGAATTAATGTCTGTCTGTCTGTCTGTCTGTTTGTTACCGCACATCTTTAAAACGAATTAATATAGTCTTAAGACCAATACATTGTATTGTAGCCTTTTTTATTAGGCTTAAACTGAGGTATGTTTCATCAAAATCGGATAAGTATTACTCGAGATATCGCTAGATCTCTTTATTAGAACAGTCCCATACAAATCAGGGGTCATGAAAAATGGATTTTGTTCAATGTTGAATGAATTTAAATTTCGTTTCTTTTGTTCACGAGATGGCGTTACCAGTAGTTATCATAAAATAAATGGGTTTGTAAATAATCTATAACTATTTTATTATTAAGTTATTCCTTTTAAATGTTAATAAAATTAACCATGAATCGTATGTGTAATATCAATTAGAAGTCTTATTAAATTAAATCGATTATAAGTTTACTTGATTGTTATATTTTTGTGTTTTTCGTAATTGAAACGCAATTTAATTAAATATAAATTGTATTACTTAGTAAGCTATTAATCTAAAATATCAATTATTCTTTTGGTATTAATTTAGTTTAAACTGTAGTAGTTACTGGTCAACGTAAAAGTATGCAACAGACTCCACCTGTTTTTATTTATGTAAATAAATACAAATACAAATATCCTTTATTAGTTAATCACAGGTACAAAACATCTGACAAAAATAAATAGTCTTTCCCTGCTTTGCCAAAATTGGCGTACAAACTTCATTTTTTAAAGTTAAACTATACCTATACTTAATCATAAATATAATTGAATTAAAATAACAATTATTTTCTAACAATCTTATTATAACTGCAATTATAACACACTTAAATAAATATTTAATAAATAATATATAGGTATATAACATAGTAATCTGGTTTTTTCTTTATAAAATCATTTTACGCATTATTGATATTTGTCAACACTGAAAAAATACAAAACTGACAATAATTATAGAAATACAATCACAAAAAATTAAATTATTGTTCAATGTGTTTGTGTTTATTTTATTAGGTACCTAATTCAAAAATACTGCACGCAGTTTATCTATAGATAATAATAATATAGTCCAGTCTAAATTAAATCAAACATTTTTTGCTAGAATATGGTATTTAAAAGGTGTTACAATTTGGTGTTTCAGCACTTTTTTTTATAAAAGACAAATATCCCACACTAGCGGGGGCTTTTAAAAAACATCAATTTAACGGACACAAAGAACATCCAGACTAAGGACAATAGTTTGTAGATCACACAAAATTGTCCACACATGCACGCCAGCCAGGTAATGCGAACGCCGCGCCGCGCCACTGAGGCAGTTAATTCTGCCATAACGTGGCGTGCAAATGTAATTCATAATAAATTAGCGATTATCCGTGTGGTGACGGAGTAAGAATACAATATGTCACCTCCCCATCTCATCCCCTGGGTTGCGTAAAAACCGACTAAGGGACTATCGGTGAATATTATCTTTACGACATAAAAATGAAGGAAAACTTGAAATTAAACCCTATACCAATCCGACTGGCCAGCAGCGTGGTATTAGTAGGCCAAGTATCCCTCCGTCACGGGAGGAGGCCCGTCTTTGCAGTGGGATATTAATGGGCTGT
Source organism: Schrankia costaestrigalis (assembly GCA_905475405.1). Taxonomy (NCBI): domain Eukaryota; kingdom Metazoa; phylum Arthropoda; class Insecta; order Lepidoptera; family Erebidae; genus Schrankia; species Schrankia costaestrigalis. The sequence continues at coordinate 12,457,463 of FR997851.1, forward strand.
TATGATGAAATAAGCGATGTCATTTATTCTAACTTACAAATTTGACAACAGATGGCGTTGTGCCTGTGACGTCATTTTCAGTATCGCGGTGTTAAGATTTTTCTTGAAAGAATGACCTTCGCTTATGTCTGTCAGTATTCAGTATGAGTTTTGATGCAGTCTCTAAAGATCTGTCTTTGTAAAGATCTGTTTTTACAAAAGGTTTTGGTTCGTTCTTTAATATCCTAATTCGTTTGGAGTATATTCTTTCGTTACAAGATTTAAAAAACAATTATTCAGTATTAAATCGAATTGCGAAGTAACATCCACCACGCGAACGAAGTCGCGGGCACAGCTAGTAATTAATAAAAGTATGGAACAAAAATGCTGTTCTTGAAAGTTGAACAAAATTAATTAATATCAGATACGTTGATCGTTTAAGAGTGTGATAATAACTTAATAACATTACAAGATTATTATTAAACGTATCTTATGAAAAACGAAATAGAATATAAAATGGAATAACTGTACAGTTATTGTATAACTTAGGTACACCTCGCAGTTGTAAAATATGAAGATAGTAAGAGTTTTCTTACGTATTAGAAAAAGATTTCTCGATTTCTCACACCATCAAACGACGTTGTTAAATTTTAATTTAAGCAGAGAAAGAAAAAGAAAGAAAGAAAATAACTAATTTATTTTGTTGTACACAATAAGATACATAAACATTGCAAAATGCACACAAAATACAGAGCTCGTACTATGCATACTTACTAGACAATTGAGAAACATTTTTTGGTTTTGTAAATATAAGTACGTCACAAGTGCGTTGGCTCTTATGTTGATATAGGTACGCCTATACCTAACCCTCATTAGTCAGCCGGAGTCACGGGCAACAACTACGAGAGAAGCATAAACTTATTTGTAAAATGTTTGAATCACAGCTTACCTGGTGGATAATCATAGTAGCTGACAGTGGTATACATCGCGAACGGAGATGCAGCCAGCAGTGACACCAGCCACAGCGCGGCGACTATCTTGAGCGCGCGACGGAGCCCTGCCATGGCGTACAGGTGTAAAGGGTGACAGATCGCCAGGTAGCGCTCCAGGGAAAACGCCACGATCGTTAGCACTGACACGTACGATGCTCTGTGGGAGAAACAGATTACATTACAAAAAATATATATACAAATATATTTTTTATAAATCAAAAAGGTCTTTGGGTTGGAGTGGATGCGGAAGATGCAGGACTGTGTTCTGTGGCGCGTGTTAGGAGAGGATTGTGTCCAGCTGTGGACTGCGATATGTTGATTGATTGATATTTTATTTATCGTTTGATGCCGTGTCCACCTTGGTATCTAAAATTGTTTAAGTTTAAGTCCTCTGATGTGGCTTATCAACTGTGACAGTTAGACGACTGCCGAGGTCGACTTTTTATTTCCCCCCGAAGAATGGAGACGCTAATACGAAATACCACTAAATGGTCACCCAATCACCTAGAATGACCTCGCCGACGATGCTTAGCCAGCTTTATCGTTTATAAATCAGTGGTTACAACTGACTGTGAGCGCTTTAATATTATGTGATAATAGTGTGAGTTAGCATACACACCTCATGCTCGGCATAGTGCTTGGAATGTAGCGTTTGGGAGCACCTACAATGTACCTACACTTACCATATGGTGGGCTCACATAGTCATTACGCTTTCAAAGTAATTCATCATTTTACAATCAGAAATTTAATTTACATTCAGATTTTATTAGCCATTTATGTTTTACAGTTTTGTAACTTTTCAGCCTAATTCATCCCGAGTACAACAAGGGCTTATAGATTATAGAAATGTAATTAATATTAATGCTAATACCGTCTAGCTATCTATGAGCCTTTAAGGCTTAGGCTATTAGGTTTATAGGTATTATTGAGCCTAAATTAAGTTTTTATAAACTGTATTAAAATGTAAATTGATGCACCAACATTCTGTAAGCTTAATTTAAATGGTGTAATCTGTTACGTATCCGTGCTACTACGTACATTCGTTCTGTGACCTCAGTCACTTCTCGTGGCCTGAATCAGCAGAATCAGCAGTTGTTAAGAAATCAAGCACGAGGCGCAGCATCAGCAAAAGTGTGACCGACCAGTTGCAGTTCGATTACGTTCTCAAGACATCTCAAGAGAAGAATCATCAGTTATAATGTAGTCGTATCTCAGTTATAATTCCGTTTATTAGTTGTAAGTTAGTAGTTAGTATATGATAGTAGTATAGAATGTAGTTCTAACATTGAATTCATTCATCTTTAGATTAATTAGATTGTAATAAGAACAATAAATCTCGTTTTTAGTGATTCTAGTTTCCTTCTTACACCCTCCGATTGTGACTTACGTAATTAATCTCACAACAACACTATTTATTTTAGAAAACAACAACAAACAACGCTATTAATAGGTTTAAGTAGATAAATTCGACAACGTAAGCGACAGCTTAATTACTTGTGCTTAACTGCACATGTATGGTGGTCTCAAGTAATCTATGTTTGGATCAAACCCCACTCTCTTAGATGTAATGGAGCGATTATAGATATAGGTAAAGATAATGGCAAGCTAGTTGTTATGTAAACATTACAGAATTGCCGATGGGTGTGAGAATGATTAAGTACCATAGAAAATGTTAATTTAGGTTAAATTAAAAAAAAGGTGATAGAAAACAAAAATTGTGATACCCCCCATAGGAAGCGACTTATTTCTTAGGATTTTTCGATTAAACTGATAGTAGGCAGGACACAGTGTGTATCTGAAATTTGTTTAGGCAAAAAAAATCTGGAACAGCGTACCAAAAAGCTCTGAGTAGGCACATGAACTGGTAAAGGTGGCAGCGGAAGAAAATTGTTATAGAAGCGCCCGCTTATAATGGTGGTTCAAATGGAAAATGAATTCGGTATTTTTTATGTAAGTAGTGTAAAGTGGTTTACGTTCCCGCAGTTCGATTCCCGCCTCGAGTATCAATTTTTTCCATTGTCTTTCTTCTTTTCGGATTTTTCTAGTGTATAGTAGGTCAAACTACTGCTTTACATTTTTAAAATCTCTATTTAGTGGTTTACATAAAAACTCCATAAAGTTTCTTCACTTTAAAGCCATGTTGTTATAGTATCTTTAAAGCCGTGCGTTTTTATGACAGTCATTCAACTTCTCTTTTTATACTTAAAGATAAGAGAAATTACGGATTTCAAATAAGATTTCATAGCCAGTTTAACACACATAGCCCTTAATTTTCATAGACGTAATAAAGTCAAAAATATTTCATACAAAAGTTAGAAGTCTTCCATTCTATAATAGATTATTGATTCAGTTAAGTCACGCGGAGAGTTCAGTAAGTACTTGAAATCTTCTAAATATTACTTATTCATAAACGCCTCTTAAATTTAATCACTGTTTAGCGAGATTTTTATTAGTAAAACCAACCTTATACCAAACAAAACGGTAAGAATTTAAGCTAATCAATTGACTAAAATTTAAGAGGCGTTTATGAGTAATTTAATGTTGTTTTGAAAGTTTGTATTAAATTGTAGGTTCCTAAAGAGTTACATACCCTTGCGACTCCTTAACTTTGCCATTGAAAGATGATAGAGAATAAGGTAAGGCTTTGCCTCAGACTACTTGCCACGCGAGCTGTTATATCGTTATCTACATTTGTCTTTTCTTTCCCTACACTATGAAGCTATTATACCCAATGTGTAGTGGCCTAGAGGTCAAGACCTCTCAATTCAATACCTTGCCTAAAGCTTCAAGTAATTGTGTATCCATTCTAATTGAAAACCTAAGGTTTGTAGATAATTTTTCAATTGTAATTTAAGTAAGACTTATTGATTTGATATTGATTTATTTTATCATTTTCATGCACATGGTTAAGCAAGTGTATACTTTTAAAAGTATAATTTGTAAGAAAACCTAACTTTAATTAATCCTACAGTAGATAGGTATAAAGTAAATGGTTCCAATTTCAAAACTTGGAACTTCAGAAGCGGGCGGCATGAAGTCTGGTTAGCACTTTAGTTTTTTTTAGATTAACTAGCAAACTTTTTATTATTATTAATTGCCATTGAGGAAATAGTAATGATGACATCTGCATTATCATATCAGTCAAAAGAGGTTTATTGCTAGACATATGCCTCCTAGTAATATCCCCACTCTGTGCGATCTTGTGCCTCCCTTACACATTTTTGTAGGTGAAAATGTATTTAATTATTATTTAACTATAATATCAAAATAACTTAATTAAAATTATCACTAATTTCATTTATAAATGAAATCCTGTGATAATATTAATAAATATAAATACATTTATAATCTTTTCCACAATTTCCCACAAATTAATTACTAAATCACAGGAACATGAGTTTGAATAAAATTTATTGTACGAAAGACCAAATTATTTAGGATTAAAATCTTCACAAAATTTTTGTAATCCTAGTGAGAGAGTTTTTGTTTAAAATGTTGGATTTAATTTCACTTTAAACATGATTAATTAATATCCATAAAATAAATTGTATAAGCTGCTCACATCTTTAAAAAAAAAAGGTTTTTGCTACAAAAAAATGAGTTTCTGAGTGTTTTCCATGTACAGTTATTTTTATTTACAAAAAAAAAACTCTGTAAGTATGCTAGTTTGGGACAACATGGCACTCTTTGTCATATAACTCTACATTCACAAACGCCATAGTCATAACCTAAGCAGAGGTTTCAGTCAGTGTCGTAAAAATTTCTTAGGCAACAATTTGTTACAAAATTGTAAAAACCTATATGAATAGTCTGAAATCTGAAAAAGAACAAAAGTTACTTTTTATCAAAACGCCGATGAAGCCGCGGGCGGAAGCTAGTAAGAAACTTCATAACTTAACAAACGCAACAAACCTCAAAGAAATGTTATACAATAAATAACATTAAAAAGCTCAAGAAAACATGTCGTATTTGTAATAATTACAATTCTACAAATACAAGCGTACATGAAACTGTTTGAAATAAACTACAAAGAGTTATTACGAGTACTAATACCTACATAGTAAACGAAACTAAACGAATAGAGATGACAAATAAATAAATAATGTTTGTATTAAGTATTATACAAATTGAAATTGTAGTTTCTAATGTGCTAATACTTGTTTCCAAAACTGTATGTTTAACTGTAGTTTGAATGACGAAATAACGTCAAAATTTGTCAAATAACGTAGGCCGCTGCTGATTCCATTCCCAACGAGTCAAATGGTAAGTTGGTCTGGGTTGTTTTTCAACTTAGGCTTAAAAAATAGACAGTACATTTACACTCATACAATCAATAGAGACACAAAAAAACTAGTCGAGTGCTCAAATAATGGGGAAAAAATAATTATCTGTCCGTGGATTACGATTTTCCTTTTACGAAAATTACGTTTAAGCTTAACTATTTTTGAAGTTGATAGTGAAACACTGGCAACACTACCATATGTTTCTATGTATAATATGTATGTATTTACAAAAAAAAGTATACAAGTACTAATATTCGTTGTTCTGTTACCCATAACACAAGCTGGTTAAGCCTAGCTTACTTTGGGAACAGATGGTGCTGTGTAGAGATATTATATCTTATAGAGTCCGTGAATATATATATATATATATATCATATAAAACTGAACCGGGCAATCTTTTGTACTAAATTAAGATAAAAGTTACTATGAACATCAATTGCTGGAACGGTTGTTTTTTATAAGGTTAATCAATTTGTCATCTCTATAATATGTTTTGTAAGTACACACATCGCGACCATTTAAAATCTAATACAAACCAGGAACAAACTAAAATTGAATACTACAAGTTGAACATTGAAAATATTTCAACAATATTTATTAAATTTGCTATAGCTACCGTTCTAGAACGTTCCCCAGCGTGTGTATTAGTGTGCGTTCATTCTGAAATTGTAGTAGGCATAAGCGGGCGCGGCGAGCGGAGCGACTAGCGTTTTAAAATAAAGAATCACGCAAACGCCAAGCGAAACGACCCAACTGGTTTGATACCATCGCTCGGTGGCACGACGGTTGCAGAAGCGGTTGCCGAGCACGAGGTCGCGGGTTCGATTCCCACGCAGGACAGCTTTTGTGTGATATATAAATTATTGTCCAGAGTCTGGATGTTTTTGTGTCCGTTAAATTCATGTTTGTAAACGTCCACGCGACACGGCATGATCCCTAGTGCAAAAGTTGTCTTTATAAAAAAATATTAAAAAAGTCTCGTTAAGAGCCGTCATGTTAGGCTAAACTTAAGAATTTAAGAACTGTGTACAAGGCTCAAGCTCCTTCGGTCAAAGTGAAATGCTACGTTACGTTCAGTGGAAATTATACATTAGTTACACTATGTACGCAAAAGACGCAAAAGCGCGTTTCATATGTTTGAAATTCCGCGCAACCGCGCTACGCTCGCAGTGTGGCCACACACTTACACGCTCTGAAATGGAAAATCGAGTAAATTTTTGTAATACTTGAAAGTTGTAAAGGAACACGCACGAGTAACTCTTTATACAAATAATATTATTGTAATTAATATTGTTATTACAAGCTATTTAGTTTATTGTTGTAATGTAATTTGTGTACATTATTGTACACTCAAGGAATTTAATTGTTTAGCAATTTGCTTAATTTTGAAATCGGTCAGGTTACTATTTACCGACTACAGACATCGGATGACGAACCCCGACGTCTAGGGAGTCGTAAAATTAATTAGACAAGGTATATATACCTAGCCTTGTCTATCTATGACAGACAGGTATTTTGTGTTAAAATAAAATTCTTCAATTTTATATTGTTGACAGACCAAAGTTAAGTCAAACTAAACTAGACCTTATCTACCATCTCCATCAAACAGTATCCTTAGTCCGAGTTTGTGTCACTATTAACAATAAAGTATATCGAGTAGCATTCGCTGTTCTGATTGGTTCAATGCATTGTATTGATAATACTGTCAAAATTTTATTTTTTACTCTTTGGACAGAATGGTGGAAGTTTGTAAACAAAGAAGTTTGAAGTGCGATTCATACTTATTGGTTATATTTTATATTATGTCAATTTTGAGGTGTAATATCTTTCAAATTCGCTAGGATTATTTTGGTATATAATACGACTAAATTACGTAGGTTGTGTACCTGCTAAACAATTAAATTCCTTGACCGTACATACATTACCATCTCTGTATACCACTTTTTATACAAATAAACATTTTGATTTGATTTATGTTTTTTGTTTAAGTTTGGTTTAACAGGTGGTTGGTTTCTTAATCGTCTAAGTTTTTCAAACGAGGGTTAAAGAGAGCATAATTTCCAAGACAAGCGACATGGATGTGCTCTGGCTTTGCTGATGATCGATGGTTACCACTTGTCAGTAGGTCAGAAACTCTTCTATTCAAACCAATAAATATAATAAAATATTTTTTTTGGAATCAAAGGAGACGGTTTTTTTCTAGAGATATTAGGTTATCACTAGAGTCATGTTTTGATTGTCGTATTTCAGAGTTTTCCTTCTAGAGAGAGTTTTTATATGTGAAAAATGTATATCTAAGGATTATAAGGAATAAACCGATATGCATTTCATTGATATACGCCACAATTTGTAGTGGTGCAATTTGCCGAACAAAAAAACCGTCTCCTTTGACTTTTTGTAATCGGTCAGGCAACGGTAGACTTTAGTTCTTAACTTCTATTGTTTCTCTGAGAGAGAACATGACTTTAAATTTCACGAAAAAATATATTATTTTGTAGTCCCCTATCTACTGCCTATTTCCTATCTACTCCCCGGCTTTGGTATGTTGTCCCAATTTCTCTCTCTCCCTCTCGCTTGATTGATCACATTGATACGAAATCCTTTTCATGATAACTGCCCATTAAGACATTGAACGTCAGTAGGCTGACACAATAGAAAATCAATCGTTACCGGTTAATTATGAACGGAATGGCAGATAACGTTTTAATGTCTGTCCGTCGCTATGTATGCTTATATCTTAAAAACTACGCAACGGATTTATAAGAGTTTTATTAAAAGATAGAACGATTCAAGGATTATTTATCCATACTAATATTATAAATGGGAAAGTGTGTCTGGTTGTCTTTCTTTCACAGCAAAACGGAGAGACGAATTGAAGTGATTTTTAAGGGGAGATAGTTAAAGGGATGGAGAGTAACATAGGCTACTTTTTTTTTCTGTGTCCAGGAAAGGGGAACAGTGCTACCGCGAATTTAACGCAAGCGAAGCCGCGGGCAAAAGCTAGGGTTAATATAAAAAGACTTGGCCTACGATTACCATCCTGTCCAGGTAGAGTAGTATAGGGTTTTTAGTCAAGCTTTTCTTCTTATTCTAGTAGAGATATAACTCTAAAAGAACTAAAAGAAAGTCTTTTAGTCGGCTTATACGTCTCTCAAATAATGAAATGTCGTGGTGTTATCATGACCTTTTACTTCATTACCACTTAAACAATTAATCTAATTCCATTCCTACAAAACGTAAATATAAACTGTATAAAAAGCGTTACAAATAACTCGTCATTAGAGACATGAATCTTGTCGCCTCACAGAGCGAGCGAGCAAGCGCTAAGTATTAGTACATACCTACAATACATACGTGCACAAGTATAGCAAGATATACATTGCTTTTATTGTCCTCTCAACGTATTACTGCACGTTTACTTTGCTGTTGCAAACAGAAATGTACAACATTAACAATTTGTTCAAGGAAACTTGCTACGTGTTACAATATTGGAAATACTAGTACTTATTGGAATTCGTTTGTATATGCAATACTAGTAGTAAGGGAATATCTTTCTTCTAATAAAATCTAAAAGGCATAAAAATTTTGTATTTTTCAATCGTACGCAGCCCACGTTCGTGGCCCACTGCAGGGAAAGGCCTTCTAAGCATGTGAAAAAAATTGACTTAATAAAGCTGGGCAAACAGTCAAATATTACTTCGTAAATAAAAGTGGCCTGTCCATTTAGTAGCATACTAATAGGCTGAATTAATGTACTATGTGTAGACAGTTGAATGAATGCTAAACCGCCGTAAAGGACTAATTAAACTTGAACAAAACTATCTTTCATTGGCTACGTACATCATATTAATTGAAATATAAAAGTTTTTAATTTTAACTACCTACCCTCCATTGTTAATTTTCAGTTTAACAATAACATAATATTTTCTCTACAAATTAATTTAATGTTAGTTTAAAAATTGTTTCAATGACGATAATAAAATAACATAAACACTCAAAAAAAGTAAAAAACGGCAAAACAATACAATATGAAATAATTGCGTGCCTTTTAATTTAACCCTTTTGTGTTGAATATATGTGGGATGAATTGAAATGTTTATTGTTTCCACTTTTTGTAACTAAAGTGTTGTTTACACTAGTGTAGTTAGGAAACCTAAGGATGTATGTTAGTATTTTAGAATACAGTGTGTCACCTCACCACCCCATTTCATCCCAGGGGTGTCGTAAAAACTGACTACGGGACTATCCGTGAACATTTTCATTACGAAATAAAAACAAGGAAAACTTGAAATTAAACCCTATACCAATCCGTCTGGCCAGCGTTGTATTAGTAGGCCAAGTATACCTCCGTCACGGAAGGAGGCCCGTCCCTGCAGTGGGACATTAATGGGCGTTTATGATGATGTTCGTATTACGTATTGGATAAGAGAGATATAAATTTCATTGTCAAGTGTAATTTAATAAACGTAACGTATAACATACTTTATTACTAATACCGCCGCATAAAACGAGTTCAGACGAGTAATAAATATAGACGTGACGTTATCTATGGCATGAGCTAGTAATATAATATACTAGCTCACAGTGGCGAAGGGTGGATTTTTATAAAAGGGAAGCCGAGGATTCCGTGAACTACTTTTTATTAACGTTCTACTTTACATTACTATTATTCTGTAGTTCATAGGTATTCGTAAGAAAATGTTTCGATTCTAGTTGTTCTGAACTCATGTGAAAAGTTATACAAATACGAAAATGTTTCTCTGTTTGGATAATAATATATTTTTTTGAGCAATTAGATAAATTGTTTATGTTGCTATATCCTAAATAATTTTACACTTTTAGAATCTGAGAATACTGCCTGTAAGCCACTTACTTATATGTATCGAAATAAGATAATTATAGAATGTTTCGTAAATCCACAGCGCCGCCGGCGCCGCCCGTTTGTATTTTATGTATTCATGTGCAGGGCCTAACTGAACTATGTACCTACGTGTTTCTTATATTTATAATTTAATTTTGAACAAGACGTTTTATGTTAGACAATAATCTAACACTATTAACGTGTTCCATAAAACAACAAACTATTAAATTTGCTTATAAATAATACAAACAATTACTTACAAAAATATTCCATAGGATCACAACACAACGCACTACGACAATAATAATGTCAATCAATGCACAACACTTAATACACAAACATAAATAATTAAACGTACTAATGTTTACTACAAGAAAACAAATTTTAATTTTAATATAACCTATTTGCAGAAAATAAATAATACTGTTTTTTCTTATAATAGTTCCATCGTTTACCGATGATTCTGCCAATGTCAAGATGGAGAGAATAAAAATATAAAAACAAAGAAAAATAATTAAAAGCTGAAAATTCAGAAGAAAGGCTGATTTCTATTCCTCATCATCATATCAGCCAATCGACGTCCACTGCTGGACATAGGCCTCCTCCAAGTATTTATTTTCTCGATTTCTATTAGATTTAAATAATTAATAAAAACAAAATGGAATGTCAATGGCAAATTACTGTGAAATGAAACGTTTCAATTGGTCGGTCCACTGGTTACAATAGTGCTTTCTCGCTCTCGCAATGTTGTAGTTGTATCTTTTATCCTTGTCATAATTAAGCCGGTGGCCATCGGCTTATATGGTACCTTAGATCGACGAAGACAAAGTGTCACGTGACCGTACGATTTCCGTACAGTCTGTTGTACTGGATTCCTAATTTCGCGACCGGCTTACCGCCGCCCCGCGCATGCGCGCCTCACTCTCTTCCTGAACCATAACAAACATATTAGTTAGTTGACAATTTTTAATTACTAGATGGCGTTATGAGTACGTAAATAAATATTATTATATAGAATTATTATATTACTTATTTGTTATTATTGCGATTTACGTAAGAGAATACTTTTTTGTTTTATATTATTTTGTATTGAGTAGATGTTGCGTCATTGATTTATAATTGATTAATAGACAATGGTAAGCGGTTTTTGCAAAGGTAAGCCGGTAGGAATCGAGTTATATGGACACTTCGCCACTATAGCTCATGCCCGCGGCTTCACCCTCGTAGCTTAAATGTTATTCTACACCCTATACTACCTATATGCCAAATTTCTTCAAAATCCATTCAGCAGTTTTTGCGTGAAAGAGTAACAAACATCCATACATCCTCACAGACATTCATCCATCTCAAACATCCTCACAAACTTTAACATTATAATAATATTAGTCGGATAGGATTTATTAAATTAGGTACATAATTATCTAACGTTGCAGCAAGCTTCTTTTAAAGAAGACATTCATGGCCTCTATAACGTTGTTGGTTAGACTGTATTGAATTTAGTGTTTTCTAATTTTTAGGGCTGCTTTTCTTTCTGCCAAAAAGGCCACATACACATAAAGGCAAATCTCTACGAATCTCTTCAAAGGACCCTCCACGAACAGAGTTCTTGTTGGCGTTAGCTGTTCCTTGCTACCGCTACACTTCTTAAACAGTTACTTTTATGTGCAGTTCCTAAATCGGTTTTTACAACTTTTCAAAGTATTGACCTAAGATTCCGCACCTAATGAGCTTTTCCGTAACAATACCTCGCGCTTATTTATTTAAAGCTTACATTATTGACAAAAAAATATGTACCTATCAACGTAGAACACCCGCGTAAAGTGTACCCACACGTACCAATTCCCCATTACTCACTTATGTAATCTGATCACGCGTCACTTATACGTCACTTATAACTAAGTGTAAAGGTTCCGTCACATTAGACCGACACTTATCTGTGTGAGAAGACTGCGGGACACTATTAACCCTAATCTGTTAGTTTATGGTGCGAGGCGGTAATCGTGTGGTCTTATCTTAAAATTGAGTAGCGTTTAGAGATGTTATTCTTTACGCTACTAGCGAAAGTGTTGCCTTATAGGAAAATTGAGTTAATTTTTTTTTATAGAATCTCGCTTAAATTTACGCAAGGTTTATTGTAAATAAGTAGTTCTAATATAAATATGATAGGGTACTATATAAAGACACAAATAGAGATTCCCCTCTTAGAAGTTAGTGAAATTCTAGGGCTTCATATATTAAACAACTGCCTGTCTAAGGTTTGCAGCGGTTTGGCTAAACTCTGGCATTGCTTACCACCATGAGACATTTATTATCATCAGATGGGCCTCATATTCGTGTGATAAAAAATCGTCTATATAACTGAATAAAATCCATAAATAGTTTATTAATGGTATAAACTATTTGATATTTTTCTGTTATCAAAATATCGTCGCTTTTATTCAAGCTGGTCTGTGAGGTTCAATGTGTAAGAGTCTTGATGTACATTGTACTGAATATTAATGTATACAGTGGTATTTACACCTACATCAAACAAACGTATTGGTGGTTCTACACGTAATGGAAAACATTTACTTAAGTATGTAGTTTGTTTTGTGAGGTGACGGAGTAAGAATACAATACGTCACCACCCCATCTCATCCCATGGGTGTCTTAAAAAAAACGGACTAAGGGACTATCCGTGAATATTATCTTTACGAAATAAAAAGAATGAAAACTGGAAATTAGGCCAGCGTGGTATTAGTAGGCCAAGTACCTCTCCCTCACGGGAGGAGGCCCGCCCCTGCAGTAGGACATTAATGGGCTGTTTGATGATGTAGTTTGTTTTAATATTTACACATAAAGAAACAGCGTTGTTTCCATGGGGGTCACAAAGACATCGGGACGATCGATTCTTACCTGTTTGGCTCTATCTAAATCATGGTCTTATAGATTACAGTCACAATCATTCACGATTTCTACCTGTGGGCTTTCAAGGACTTCGCCGAATATTTTCCCTCACGGATATAATTTAAATAAGGACCAAGGTGACCAAATAACTCGCAGGCTCTGTGTGCTTGTAATAAAATGGTGTGTGCTAAAATGGTGGTAAATTCTTTTCATCAGAGCCTTGCAGAATTTTTTTCCACACTTAGTTGATACATTAAAAGCCTTTCATTAACATTTAGCGTCTGTAATTTTTTTTTTATAAAAATATTTATCGAAACCAATTAATTTTATTAGTCAATGTTTAAAAAACAACTTTACCATAACATAATTATTAGTATGGCAACATAAGGTCCCACTGGTACTTGTAAATATTCCCATAATGAACCACCACCCACTAATTGTTTTCCGCTTCGTTTTAAACATTTTCGTACCATACGGTATGAGTGTGGTCAATTTATAAAATAGTAAACATATTTCACAGGGGTGTTACAGAGATTCATAACTACATACTTATAGAAGATTCGGATTTACATAATTAAATGTATGCAGCAGCTTTGTAGCTCTAGATAAAAATGGTTCATTCACTTCAAACTCACGCACATTTGTATTAATATAAACTCATGTAAGAATTTTCATTTGGCTCTTCATCCAACCACCTAACAATTCGTTCATAGTTTAACCTACGTACCTAATCACTACCGCTATTACTGACGTCTAGAATGGCTCAATGAGAGGGGTGCTCCACCTGCGCTCCTTTGAGCAGAGTATTTTATGGTGAAAAGCTGGAAAGAACACAGCATTATTTGAGTCGTTAACACGTTCCCAGTCCCATGTACCATATCCCAGTCCCATGTACCATATATGGTACATGTGCATTGTTTTACTATTGTGCCTGCTGACGGCACTGTGAAAGGGTTAAGTCCGAAATGACTATGACACTGGCAGCCCTAAATTCGTAATCTTAACATTCACATTATATCCGTATCAAAAAGATCCGTAACCACATCACCGACCACAACGTCCCTAGTGCAGAATGAAAACGTAGTCATTAATAAAAGCTTACACCTCGTACGTCCCTAGACAATACAATAACTTTACGTAACTAGTTGTAAAATCCTCTCACATACATAAACAATAGTTTTTATGTTACAACATTTGTATCTACGCACATTGTGTACAGGAAAAATGAAAAAGAAGGTTTTATATTCAAGATAAGAGATTAATATTATTGTCATTGTAAAACAATTACAAAGCTCTATTACACTCGAGAGCAAAAGTTCCGGGTCACTAGCATTTACTTCAATATCTTGAAAACGAATAAAGCTATCGTATTGAAATAATTTAATAATCTTTCATTAAACATATAAAAACTTATTGATTGGCGGTAAGTAATGGCATTAAAAAAGTTATAAAAAAAAAGATCCATTTTTTTTAAATCAGAACTTCTAATTTTTACTACTGTTTTTGCTTTTGTTTTTGTTCTGTCATAAAATGTATTTATAAGGAGTCATCCAGGTATCCAATAGTCATTATTAAAGTAGTAATTATGTCACTCACACCTGAGGAATGTACGAGAATCCTCACGATCCTGGAAAATGGGAGCAGTCAGCGAGAAACAGCAAGAATAGTCGGTGTATCGTTGTCTACAGTTCAGCGTGTTCGCCAGCGGTTTCTAGAAACTGGTTTGAACCTACGCAGACCAACAACAGGCAGACCTAGGTGTACGACGGCACGGGAAGATCGATATTTAGTGAACTCTATGCTACGAAATCGGTTTCCTACGGGAACAGCACTGACTCATCATTTTTTAGGACTTGGTGGAAGCAGCCCTTCTGCTTGGACTGTAAGACGGCGACTTGCTGAAGGTAATTTGAAACCATTTAGACCCGCAAATGGTCCGAAACTCGAGAGACACCATCGTATAGCAAGACGAATTTATGCACGCGAACACTCGAATTGGACGATTGAAAATTAGTCAAATGTCATATTCTCGGACGAATCAAAATTTATGCTGTATACACACGACGGAAGGGCAAAGGTGTACAGAAGACCAGGAGAAATATTTATGCAAGCCTGTATTGAAGAAAAGGTGTCATACGGTGGTGGTTCGGTACTCGTGTGGGCTGGAATTTCTGCGGAAAGCCGAACAGAGCTTGTACTGATCGAAAACGGTACTCTTAATGGCGTAAGATACGTGGATGAAATCCTCAACGAGCACGTCGGTCCATTTATGGCAAGACTTGGTGAGAATGCCATCTATAAGCAGGATAACGCCCGTCCCCACACTGCTCGTGTAGTGCAAGACTACCTTGATGAGGTGAATATTCGTCCCATGGTGTGGCCAGCACGTAGCCCCGACCTCAACCCAATCGAGCACGCCTGGGACGAGCTTGGACGACGGGTAAGACAACAAGATCCTCCTTTAATTACGCTTAGTGACTTGAAACATGCATTGGTAAAGGAATAGGAGAACATTCCCCAACAGTGTTTCAGAAACTTGGTGTACAGCATGCCAAATCGCATTGCAGCAGTCCAGACAGCACGTGGGGGTAATACCAAATACTAAACCGTGTTAAAACTACTTGTAAATATAAAAAATTCAATATTTTCAGTTTTGGTTTTACAAGCAAAATGACGCCATTTTTAATTTGTCCTTTTAAACATAATAAAATAAATAGTCAGTAGTAAGTGTAATGCATTTTATTTTAGTAACATTAAATTGTCTATAAAGTTCAATTTATTTCAATACGATAGCTTTATTCGTTTTCAAGATATTGAAGTAAATGCTAGTGACCCGGAACTTTTGCTCTCGAGTGTAGATTATTTAATAATGAGTTATTACATCTTTTAATGAAATGTAAAAGACATTTTGTTTTTAAAAATCCTATTCTAGATTAGTAAACTAATTAATTGTAATAACTACTTACGCAATTCTCTTATTTAAAAACCTAATTACGTAACTAACATAAACTCTCACAAGAATCTTATAATTAGGTACTTACCTATGTATGAATAACTAGCTGACCCGTGCCCACTTCGTTGCGCGGCGAAAAAAAACGCGTAGTTTTTTTAAAATTATTGCTCCACTCCTATTAGTCATAGCCTATGACACTCCCCGATTAATGGACTATTCAATACAGAAAGAATTTTTTAAATCGGTTCATTAGATCCAGAGATTACCCCCTATAACGTCACAAACTCACAAACACACAAACTTTACCTCTTTGGTCTAGATTACCAGGACCGCGCAAAGTAGAGATATTTTAAGGAAGTCCTATGTCCAGCAGCAGTCGTCCATTGTCTGATAAATTACCTATTTATATAATAATCTGTGACTACAGAAACTATACATTGGACACCTCAATCACAAAATGAATTCATGAATATAACATGAGACAGTGCGTGAAGCACACAAACTAATATACAGACCTAAATGTATATATACATTAGTACATACAATATAAGTAACTATGTATAGTAGATAGATTGCATTTTCCAATCACATTATATGGCTTTACAACGAACAACTTGGATTTATATTTGTTACCGCTTCTAATTAAACTGTAAAGTTTTATTGTTTTAAACTTGTTTGCTATAAGGACGGACCTTCATCAGAGAACAAAGTAAACATAGCCTAGTATGCTTGCTTGACTAATAGGTATAGGATATGTCTCAAAATGAGCTTAAGATTTCACTATAAATGGAGTTGTAAAATAGGATAAATCTCTGCCAATATAAGCTTGTCATTATATTTTATATACATTCTTTCGTGAGAAAACAATAAATTTATTTGAACTTTTGTAATAATAATAGCTTAGGTGCGATTTAGAATAATACGATATTTCCGGACCGTTATGACGGGAGCTTCAAGAAACGATACCTAATAAAAGTGATACAACACAAATCAATAAAAAAGCACGTGTAAAGTGATAATATTCACATTTATGTGGCTTTCCTGTACTTTATGAGGTTCATAAAACACATCAGTACGTCCTCAAGTGGCGTGGCTTATTGATTTTACATAAGTGTACAAGATATTGGCTTAACCGCGTTGTTACCTAAGTGTTATTTGATATCTAAAGGATTTATAACCTAGTATAGAGATGCAGGATACCTAAAAATAAGGCATATGAATTGAGGAGGCAATAGTATCAGAAAAAAAAAAAAAACTAGCGTTAATAATTAAAAAAAATAACAATGTTGTGTTACCCTATGGCCCCACACTAGGCACGTCAACGTCAAAATGTTTTGGTTGCTGGCCAGATTTGCTACATTTTCTACAAAAACAAAATATAGGTTTTAGGTCCTAAACCTAAAACCCTATACCAAGTCGTCTGGCCAGAGGACTAGTAAAGAGAAACCTTAAGTGTTCGTAATGATCGTTGTCTTAAGTTGGCAGACGAGCAATTGGTGGTAACACTAATGCTTTGAGGTATATGAAGCGGGCAAAGCGGTAATACTGACCTAAACAGCATCTAGGTAAAAAAACCTACCATCTCATCATCATCATCAGCCCATTAAGGTCCCACTGAAGGGACGGGCCTCCTACCGTGACGGAGGAATACTTGGCCTACTAATACCAAGCTGGTCAGATTGGTATAGGGTTTTATTCATTAAATAAACACATACGACGATGTGTGGAAGAACATTTGTTATTTATTCTGAGTCTACCAGCAGACGTACAAATATGGTCGTATAAAGTATCCACCCACTAAGATCAATCTCAAATTAAATTAATGAGTTACAAGAAAAAAATCTTAAAGAAAATATTAAAGGTGAAGTATTTATAGCTCCAGCCAATTTAACACATTTATATTTTAGTCCTTAGTGCTAAAAATATTTATTTATAAATACTTAACCAGCGAACCGCCTCGGTTTCGCATGATTACAATGCTCATACTAAATACTTACTACCACTACAGAATGTCAATAAAAATGTGTTTTTGACTTCCCATTAGAAACCTCTAAATTTATCGGTGTTTCCCTATAACATTATGCACGTACAAATACACACATCAAAAAAGTCTAAGCAACATGCATGATATTACAAATTTACCATTTATATTAATTTATTTTACCATTTATTTTAATTATAACGTTGTATTATATTTTTAAAATAATATTTTTAGGGTTCTATGATGTAAAAATAACAGCTGTTTTCTTTATAAGTTCTTTTAATAACAGAAATTAACAATATTAGAATATACAGGTACATAAGAAACTAAACTTTTTTTTTACAAATTGAAATTTCTTAAGAAAATGAATTTATTGTGAAAGAATAGGACAATTTAATACAAAGTATGGCCTCCTCTGCTATTCAGAACTTGTCGGCAACGATTATTCATTGAATTAATGAGACTGTTTATGTCATCTTGCGGTATTCGCTCCCAATGGAATTGTAGCAAATCCTTCAGCTGTTGGGTTGTTGTCACTCCGTCCAAGTCCTTCAAAACACGTCTCTGGAGCATGTCCCATGCGTGCTCGATGGGGTTGAGGTCTGGCGATTGTGCAGGCCAGGGCAATACCTGGATGTTCTCCGTTGCCAAGTATTCACTGGTTCGCCGAGCTGTATGTGAACGCGCATTGTCATGCATTAACGTAAAATCGGAGCCAAAGGTTTGTGCAAATGGATAGACATAAGGTCTGAGAATATCCTCAACGTAATTTTCAGCGTTCATGTTTCCATTTACAAAAACGAGCTCAGTTCGCCTGTTCTGCATAATACCCGCCCATACCATAACTGTTGAGCCGCTGTATGGATGAACTTCCTGAACGCACCTGAGTCTTTCAGTATTTCCGGGTCGACGGTACACTCGCACCCTTCTTGTATCAGGCCTAAACCCGAATCGCGACTCATCGGAAAACATAATTTTATCCCATTGTTCCTGGGTCCATCCCAACAAGCAAAGTAGCGATAACAGGGTCTAAATTTAAAGCTCTAAGTTATATAGTAGCTATGTAAGATATAAAATAATACTTTTAAATGATAGTACGGATATAAGAGAGCTTGCTTAAGCACCAGCGATAGTAAGGTGATATAAAAGATATAGAACAATTACGCTGCAGCTTAAAGTTGTAATAAGGTGCTATAAGCTAGAACTTTACAGTTTTATTGCAGCTTTAAGTCGATTTTAACATTAAAAGCTCTTTTGGAGTGACTACTATCACTTGCTGATGTAAATGCTCTATTTAGGTGCTATGAATACCTTTAAGTGCTAAACATCACTTTTGATGTTAAAGTGGTTATAAAAAAACCCTCAAGCCGTTTAAGGGTTATAATAATCAATCTTGTAACTCTTATTAGTGCAGTGATATTGTAGTATTTTATTGGTGTTTTAGCGCTTGAGGTGCTAGGGAAGCTTGAAGCTTTAGAACCCTCTAAGAGTGCTAGTGTGAACGTTATTTAGTCTTAAAGCGATATGCGAAATATTAAACCCTTCTATATCACCTTAACCTGTTTAACGAGGTTATTTATATTAATGAGCTTTAAAAGTCTACATTAGTGTTAATAATCACTTGAAATGTTAAAAAATTCCGTTATATCGCTTATGTGGTAAATTTTAACGTCCATCTTGTATATTAGAGGAGGGTTCCGCCCATCAAAATATTGATTCTTATAGTGAATAAGAGATTTGGAAATACATATATTAATCTGACCCTCGGACTATTTAGAAAACAACGAAAAATAAATCTGTTTATTGGCATCATGGGGTCACAAACAGTCTGACTAAAATACTGGCTAGTTGGGACAAACTCCCTGATAAAATTGAATTAAATATACATTTGGATGGTTTACCTATTTACAAAAGTGCCAAGAAAGAGTTTTGGCTAATTTTAAATATAATATTAGTCCATTTATAATAGGAATTTATTACGGAACAGGGAAGCCCAAGAATCTAGAGTTCTTTTGAATGATTTTGTTAATGAAATGGGGGTATTACTGGAGCAAGGGGTTTTTGATTGGTCGGGAAAACTGATCCTATTAAAATACGGTGCTTTATTTGTGATTCAGCTACCAAGATATTTCATATTTTATACCCTTGATACATACAATATGAAGATAAATAAAATACAGTTTTAATCAATACCTTGTATTTATTTATACCTATTAGATAGGATCTAAGTTGCAACAATAGAAAGACATTAGAAACTTAAATGCAAAACAATAGTGATTCTCCTACATAACATAATGCTGAATTTATATTCTTCACATAATTTTGACTACTTTGAAAGCACATATCTATCTAACGCTGACTGTACTAACAGAAATTATATAAATCAATCAATATAAACCTCGCCAAAATTACTTAACAAATTCTACATAGTACGAAATGCAGCATTAGGGTGCGTTTCCACCAGAGATGTGCGATGTAAATGTGTCGTGCGAGGATGTCTAGCTGTGCTGTGAAAATGCGCATTAATGTGTGGCGCGAGGATGCGTTGAATGGCTGGTACAGTATGCGCAAACCTCGCAACAGATCTTTCATCCACATCATCATTCACACATGCCTCGGACACATCCTTCGCTTGTTTTGTATGCGCAAAAATCTAGCTCCGCTGAGCCGTTTTCACTAGAGCTGTGCTGGCTGACCGAGGCAAGGTAAATGAAGCGATTCTATTGGTTCTTTACAAACACATCCCTCGCTATGCATCCTCGCACCTCTCTGGTGGAAACGCAGCCTAAATGTGTAAAAATAGAGATCGCTCCTATTTGGCAAAGGTTAAATAAAAAGATTTTTGTACTTCACAAAACTACTGTGGCTTATTAATTAATAATGTACTAAGTAACAGAAAATAAGTCAGTCAATATGAATCGCGTTTACATTACTAAAATTGCACATAAATATAATACAAATCGAAAATAATATGTGATCAATAAATATTTATGGCAAATAAGAAATATTTGGAGCCGACTTAATCTATACGATGTATGGCTATTTTTAAATAAATGAGATTAAAAAAAAAAAAGAAATATTTGGCAAAGGAGTAAAAATAAGATCCTAAGGAAGGTCCAAAGGTTTTAGTGCAGTGTTTTTGGACGGACGCTGGTTTCCTCTTCAGTATCACTTTGTGTAAGCATAATAGTTATTTCTTTTTCTGCCGCTTCGTAAGTATTTATATATTATTATGTTATTTCTTTTAACACTGCACGGTATGGAACACCAATGCGCCTGCGGTATCGGTGTATCGTCGTTAATGATTTTTTGTGGCTGTTTAGGCCTTAGAACGCTATTGTGCTTCCATGTAGACGGTACTGCAATGAGTTGTACCTACTTTATTTCGCTCTTTGGTCTGAATTATTTTAACCGGCATACTGAAATATAAAAATTAACTTTGCTGTAGTAATGAAACATACAAAATCCAAAACATTGAGATATAATTATAAGATTAGATCGACCAGGGGTCCGTGAGGTTGTAGTCTTTAACTTATTCCGAACAAAGTACGTACTTTAACATTATACGCAGAGGCGGGGAGAGGGGTAGGCGCAGTACCTACACCGCGCCGGTTACCAATATAATGAAATTAGGCGCGTATTTCAATATATTAGTTGAATACCTATATAGCTAGGTATGTAGCAAAACAAGTATTGTAACTACTACTTTATTAATTAAATAAAAGCCTATTTAGATTTCTCGTACTTATAACATCATATACCTACCTACTGAAAAAGATACAATAAACTTGATTAAAATCTTTTATGTTTTCATATTAGTGGTTGACGTATCTTACCAAGGAACCCAAATGTCTCAAATATCATAAAAAATCCTTTCAACGATATGACTTAAGGTTCTAATCGACGTAGTTGTTCAAACAGAAGAGCTAATAAATAATTTTATAGCACCGTTTTAAACTTATGAGTTCTAAAAAAGATATAATTATCACTATTGCCGCTAGCCTTGCATTTAAATTGATAACGCCATTATTATTTACAAATATAACCTAAAAATCTTGATATACGAGTATCTTTTAATAATAATGTTTACTTAAATCATTGTTGTTTTCTTACAATTAAATATCTAACAATTTTTGATTACCCATTTGGAAGGAATAAGTACAATTAGCAAAATTACAAAAAAAAATCTAATATTTTTTTCTTATATTTTTGGTTTGAATATTTCTTAAAACGCCTTATTTTAAAGGCGCTTGAAAATTGAGATTAAAAATAGTATACATATTAACAGAAAAAATACAACCGCAATAGTATTTCACTTAAATAATCGCTAAAGGTATAATAAATTGTAAGACTTACCGTTTTTGTTTATCAACTGCCATTACGTACACATCACACTTAGATAAAATACAGAAGGAATAGGTACATAAAACATTACAAAGACCAAAGATTTTATTTACACTACTCCAGCGTTTTTGCATCACTTTAAGTGACATAATGATACCATACTACATCTTTAACAGAACTTAAAGTAATAAATACCGTTTTTGCAACACTTTAAGCGATATAAAATAACATCTTATAAATAAAATAGAACCTCAGGCGATTAATATAGACTTTGCAACACTTCAAGTGATACAAAATAGCATATTATAACTATAATAGAACCTTTGTATGTAACTAAACTTTTGTCACACTGTAAGTGATATAAGACTGCATCTTAAAACTTTTATAGATCTTTTGGTAATAAACACAGTATTTGCAACACTTAAAGTAATAGAAAATAGCATCTTATTACCTTAATAGTATCTTGGGTAATGAATACTGCTGTTTAACTCTTAACTATCGCCATTGGTAAGAAAATACCATATAGTAGCATTGTTATGCCACTTATTTATCACTGTTGCAGTTAATACGAGCAGCTGTAGAACTTACAAGTGCTAACACCGGTGCCTAATTCGGACTAGAAGAGAGTTATAGCACGCTATATCGCTAATTTTTAGGCCGCGCTATTGCTATTGGTGTTTAATTGATCAAATAACCGACTGTTATAGCGCTTATTTTATCGCTAAATTGTTAGTTGGGATGTTATGCGTTCTCTACACCATTCATTTCGACGAGCGCGATTCCCGTGACGTATCGGTGGGCACCTGATAGGGCGTCGAGCTCGTAGGCCGTACTCATGCAGTCGATTTCGCACAGTTTGGGGACTTACATCAACACCACTTGAATTTTGTAGCCTCAAACTTATCTCTCGAGCGGTTAACATCGGCTGGCGTCTTGCAGTCAGTTGTATGTACCGGTCTTGCCGAGTGGTTGTACTCCTTTTACGGCCTGGATGCTGTTCAGCGGGTTCCCCTGTATTATTGTAGCGCTGCCAAAGACGACAAATAACACTTCTATGAATACCAAAATGTCGAGATACCTGAGATTGATTACTTCCCGCTTGCAACATCCCTACAGCTCTTTGCATTTCATCTGCCGTCAAATGACGTCGCTCCATGACGTAAAGAATATCTAACAATTCAATTTTGTCGCCAACTGTATTTAAATGGTTGGTAAAATTATAAAATCAAGACTAAAACGTAGCAATTAACATGCCCTCAAATTCAAACAAATTCGCAGTCATTTGAATTTTATGAAAAAAAACAAAACATAATCGAAATTTTTTTTTTACAACCAGCCAGTATGTCATCAATAACAAAAAAGTTTACTTACCTCACTTTGAGTGAGTAAATACTTAGAAATTAATTAATATAAATGGTAAATTTGTAATATCATGCATGTTGCTTAGACTTTTTTGATGTGTGTACATACAAAGATTTTTCTTGAATCACTCTACTTACCTATAAAAAAGAGCTTCAAAATCCATTGCATAG
The DNA here is from genome assembly GCA_905475405.1 of Schrankia costaestrigalis. Taxonomy (NCBI): domain Eukaryota; kingdom Metazoa; phylum Arthropoda; class Insecta; order Lepidoptera; family Erebidae; genus Schrankia; species Schrankia costaestrigalis. Next base: position 12,481,275 of record FR997851.1, read on the forward strand.
TTATAAAGTTTTAAGCATATAAGTAATATAGGGACAGAGACAGTGATTTGGTTTTATACTATATAGTAGTCATCATCATCATAACAGCCCATTAATGCCCCACTACAGGGACGGGCCTCCTCCCATCACGGAGGGATACTTGGCCTCCTAATACCACGCTGGCCAGACGGATTGGTATAGAGTTTTATTTCAAGTTTTCCTTCTTTTTATTTCGTAAAGATAATATTTACGGATAGTCTCTTAGTCGGTTTTTATGACACCCATGAGATACTATGTAGTGCATACTTTTAATTGCATAACGTTTATTTTAAAACATTCATTGCGGTATGAAAAGAGATGTGTGTACAACACGCTGAGCTTGACCTTATATACCATACTCGAATCAGCCAACAGATATAGGATATGTCGCTGCTGGATATAGGCCGTCTCCTATTTGTGCAATGTCAAAGTCACGGTATGTGGACAAGGTCGTGTATTCGAAATCGGATTAAATACAATTTCACAGGTAACGCAATGTTGCAGTTAATACAATATCACTCACATTCACTTTACATACAATATTAACTTACTGGTTTGGCCATCCATTATTAAAACTATCCCTTTTAAAACTAATGTAAATATCAACTCAATTTTAAATTGGACGTACCTATTTATGCAAACCAGAATCAACCCACACGATGACAGTTTTGAGAAAATAAAGGTTTTCGTAAAACAATGTAAAGAAACATAATTAACTGTAATTATAAGGGGTTTATTTTACAATATTGTGATAATTAATGTGTACTATGCATTTAGGTCTAAAAATATACATCTTGAAGGTAAAAGTAGTTTTTATTTAAAAAAAACTCTCTGGTTCCTTGTTGCAATATAGCTATAGTGTGGGTTGGTTCTTTGTTAAATCAATATATTTACTATACAATTTCACAGCTAACGCAATGTTGAAGATAATATAATATCACTCACATTCTCTTTACATACAATTAACGTAATAGTTAAGCGACTATCCTTTATTAAAACTATCCTTTTTAAAACTAATGTAAATATCAACTCAATTTTAAATTGTAAAGTAATACAAACTCCTTCCTTTCACTGTTCGTGTAAGGGTTCCTTCTAATAGTACCTCAGAACAGGAGTGTTTGCTAATTTTAATTATTCCGGTACCTTAAATGGTTGCTCGATTATCGTATGATCGATTTTGATATTATTAAATCTAATAATAAACCTTAGATCACTTTGTTAATTAAGATCGAGCAGGGTTCTTTTGATTATTTCTTTTTACCTACTACAGCAAGGTAAATATCTATATATCCTAGAATGAAACCAACGAATAGTAGTCATTAGTTAGTTGTGATTTTAATGATTATATATGACTAGCTGTAAAACACGACTTTGTCCGCGATTAAATTTGAAATGAAATAAAAAAAAAATTGGTATAATTCATACAAAGTTTATTCATCATCATCATATCAGCTAATCGACGTCAACTGCTGTACATATACCTTCTCCAAGTATTGCCACCTTGTGCGGTCCTGTGCCTCCCTCATCCATCGGCTTCCAGCCGTCCTCACCAGCGCTTTTCGGTACGCGGTCGCCATTCCAGAACCTTTCTGCCCAAACAGCTGTCGGTTCTCCGCGCTATGTGCCCTGCTTGTCGCTACTTTAACCGGTTATGTCGGTTACTTTGGTTCTCTTGCGAATCTCCTCATTTTTTATTTGATCACGCAGGGAAACTCCCAACATAGCTCTCTCCAATGGCCCTGAATGAGCATGAGTCTTCTGAGTAGGCCCATAGGTCAGGCTACAACATAGCTCTCTCCATTGCCCTCTGGAGTGACCATGAGCCTTTTGAGTAGGTCCATAGGTCAGGCTACAACAGAGCTCTCTCCAATGCCCCTGAATGACCATGAGCCTTTTGAGTAGGTCCATAGATCAGGCTACAACATAGCTCTCTCCATTGCCCTCTGAGTGACCATGAGCCTTCTGAGTAGGGCCATATAGGTCAGGCTACAACATAGCTCTCTCCATTGCCCTCTGAGAGACCATGAGCCGTCTGAGTAGGCCCATAGGTCAGGCAGGCTACAACATAGATCTCTCCATTGCCCTCTGAGAGACCATGAGCCTTCTGAGTAGGCCCATAGGTCAGGCTACAACATAGGTCTCTCCAATGCCCTCTGAGTGACCATGAGCCTTCTGAGTAGGCCCTTAGGCCCCCTAAATTTGAAAAAAATATTTTTTGTCCTAGCTTGATGTTATATAGCCTATAGCCTTTCTCGATCAATGGTCTATCCAAAACTGAAAACTAAATTCAATTCGAAGAAGTAGTTCCTGAGATTAACGCGTTCAAACAAACAAACAAACTCTTCAGCTTTATATAATAGTATAGATATAGATATACAATGGTTGCAGCACCTTTCTACAGTTACCTAATGTTACTAAATAAAGTGACGTCAAGAAAATGCAGCAGTAGAGTTTGTTACGCCGCTTCTTCTCTACTAGAGCTTTGGAAGCGGTGGTAAAGTTTTCTAAACTTTGAAATTTTTATAAACTTAGGTTAAGTAGTGTTAGATGACGTTAAAAAGATACAATATTATTGTACTACTGTGTAGTAGTACTTAGTAGTATTGTACAATAAAAACATTTGAGTTTGAGTCATCTTCGCATAGTATCCATGGATTATACTGCAAACCACTGCGCCACTGAGGTCGTCAAGATATTTATAAGATATTTTAATAAATTTTCTGCTCAAACTAACACAAAACATAAGTTTTGCAAATGCTAGATGTTAAAACAAGAATTTGTAATGTCATACTCATACTTTTAATGCCTTTCTTTACCTCATAAAGGACATTTTCAATAAACCTTTTTCTAAGTTATAATTTTTTTTGACAAATAAGTAAATACCTGGATAAACTAGATATTGTCAAGGGACTCTACCATTAGACTTCTTACTCCCAATAACAGGTTAGTACTTAAAGACCTTTAAACTAATATTTCTTTAAGTCAAAGAAGTATTTACTAACCTTTATATATTCCACACGCGTCAACGATCTTTTGTTCTCATATAATAGAAACCCTTGTCAAAATAAAGAGCTTATTTTTACGTTTTTTTTTGGGGTTTTAATTTAAAATGTTTGAGAATAAGGTTTAGACAGCTAGCGTGTTGCCAAAGTTGTAATAAGGGTTTCATTAGGTTTGTGTCGTCACCCTAATTGCTTCGTGTTAGGTCGTAAAGTGACATTTAAGCTTTAGCCATTGTGCCACGTGTGATTAGATAGGCGATAAATCTTTTAAAATGACACGTGTAACATAGACTATAAACTTTTTAGAGTAGATAACATCGACCGATCAAAAAGATAAAAGTAAGTACTTACTAATAAAATACTTTAGAAAATTATTTAAATACTCCGAGAAATGGCGACGGTAAGACATTGGTACATTTTATCCCATATCTTAAAGAAGACTAAGGTTCGGTTCGTTCGTAAAGAAGATAAAAAGTTCGCAGAAAAATATCTCTATTAAAATGAAATAAAGAAAACTTGATGCAAAACCTGTAAGTACATAATTGCTAATTATTATCAACCCGTAATAAACTAAACGCCGTAAACATATCACAGGTTTGAATCCCACGCAGGGCAATCGCACAATCCACAATTTATTGTCCTGAGTCTGGCTTTTTGTGTAAAAAAAAATATTCGTTTCGATGTGCGAATTTATGTCACTATTCGCCAATTTTTAACTTTTACAATAAATTACATTTTACAATTAACTGACCTAAATAAGAGTATGACATAGCGACCATTTTCTAACTAATTACGTATTCATTAAAAGAACCTTTCACTAGCCCCAGTTTTTTAATTAGCTTGTCTCTGCGAGGCCACTCCGTCTTATTTTTCAATGCAATGCCAATGCTGTAAATAGGCTTTGAGTGCTTCGGACTAATTAAATAGCCGTTGGCTTAAGAAATTGAGTTGTAAATATAATACATGAAAAGTTCATACATAATGCTATATTACATCTACCCCTTTTTAAAGCAAAAGTGACATTATAATCAACTTAATGAGAAACTAAGATAGTAAAGGATAAAATTAAATTTTATTGCATTCAACATTTTACAAAAGATGGTAACAATCATAAAAGTATCAATATATAGTACCCTTTTGGGCACAACACAATGTAGATGTTGTTATCTATATCGATTCCATAAGATAGAGGAGGCTCACAATTATTCAGTATTTTTTTTTAAATGTTAGTTTGCTTATTTGTTATCATACTGCGATTGCCACACCAACAAGCCAATAGCAAGTTTAGTTACTTACACTTTTTAACAAAAACTAAGTACTTACATAAAGAAACTTCTCTCATTTACAGACATCTGTGACCAAATTACGTCGCTAATAAAAAGGCATAAAGTTGAACTTGAAACTTTGTAAACACTTCTTGTAAACAATACAAGTAAGCCTTCTTGAATGATAATATTGCTTTATCGAACCTTCTCCGTGTGGTGACGGAGTAAGAATACAGTGTGTCACCACCCTATCTCATCCCATGGATGTCGTAAAAACCGACTAAGAGACTATCCGTGAATATTATCTTTACGTAATAAAAAGAAGGAAAACTTGAAATTAAACCCTATACCAATCCGTTTGGTCAGCTTGGTATTAGTAGGCCAAGTATCTCTCCGTCACAGGAGGAGGCCCGTCCCTGCAGTGGGACATTAATGGGATGTTATGATGATCGAACCTGAGGGAAAGCTCATACAATCCAATACTTTTTTTTTTTTTTTTTAAATCTTTATTCATAAAAATAAACAGTTACAAATTATAAAACTCCTCGCCAAGCGACAGCTTGTTGGCGAGATACGCTCGTTACCTTATACTTATAAAATTATAACACATAGTTATCTTAAATCTATACATTAACTTAAACAATAAAACAATTAAATATTTATCACTTAATAATTTAAAACAGTTTTTATTTTTTTCTTATTGTTCGCTGTAATGGACCTCACTGATGGTGGGGTCACACTCACCGAGCAACCATCTCTTTAACATTTGCTTAATTCTATCAATACTGAGTTTTGGTTCCTCTCTTAACATATCTATCTCATTATATATTTTAGGTACTATGTATTCAGACATTCTCTCTCCGTAATAATTTTTAATTTTTGGTTTAATTAATTTTTTTTCTGTTACATTTCTAGTATTATATTTATTTTCTATCCTTATTTTATATATATCTGTATAATATTGTTCAATGGCTATAAGGAATTTAATTTTTAAGTCTATAGGTAATATTTTACACAAGGGATACAATTTATTATAGTCTTTGTTACACATTATTTTGACATCTTTACTTACTAAATATTTAATAAGCCTTGTTTGAATAACTTTTATTTCTTCCACGTATGACACAAATGTGCGACCATATATACTATTACGCCATGATTAACATTAATAAAATCGTCATCAGCATATTATTAAAATGTTACATAAAGTTATCTCTGACACAGTATAAATATGGCTACAACAGTTCGATTCCTGCGCAATGCAAATCTTTGTGCGCATTGTCATATATACTGGGATTGGTCTGACATTTTTTAGGTAAAATATATATCTGTGTATTTACCATGCATTTTTTTTCTATCACACTAAAAATCAACACCAATTCGCGAGTAATTTCACAATCATTAAATCAGCGTTCACAAAATGTCCGTTTGTCCTCTACCAACAACAAACATTGGTAATTCAACTGAATCTCTACATTTAATTTAAAACAAAATTAACATACAGATTATCACATATAAAAGGCTTCTATGTACTTATCGTTTACCGCGGTAAAGCCTCCATTCATACTGTAAAGGGTATAAGCCGTTGCGGATCACACCGTTTTGTAAGGAACCTTGTATACATTGAGCTCAAGTGAAGGAGAAACTGATGAATGAATGATGAAAATGATTTATAGGTTTTATGTGACTTGAAATATATATTGGCGTGTATAGGAACTGATATACTTCCTTTTTTGGGTTTGATGATAAACGATGTTTTACTTAATATACACTTGGTGGGTTTCTTCAAGAAAAAGTGGGATTAAATAAAATCACTTGTCTGTAAGACGTAGTTATCCTTTAAAAGACAGCTATGGTTCTAGGCCTGTGTCACGAAAACTACAAATAAGAACATATTAATTTAACGGACACAAAGGTCATCCAGACTTATACTTTATCGTTTGAACTATAGCACAGTTTGTGTTCCTATAGTTCAAACGATTGTCATGATAGAATTCGAACCCACGTCCCCACAGTAGCCACCGCTATCGCTGTGCAATCATTGCAGAAAATCAAGCAAATTTTCCTAAGAAAATTTCATAATTTATTTATTGCAAAAATGCTAGACTAAATTATTCTAGACAGTGTTGATTGAAAACATATTCTTTTGCTACAAGTACCACAAATGAACCTATTGAAGTGCAATTTACTATTCAAGTTATTTCACGGAAGTATACCATCTCTCTGCATTTGACGTCAGATACTTTATCCCGCGTCCCAATGAAAGTATCCAAGGATTAACTCATTTAAAAAAGGGTCGTAATTTTTCAATTTAATTCGTCTAATTAATCAGGTTTATTTTTAGTTAATTTATTCGCAGCACTCAGCCCGCAGGGATGAGCCGGCTTCCGAGAGGAATCTATTATCATACAAGAGTGAGTAAGGGATTCAGCCTATAGGAAGACTTATTTTGTTAATGGCACGAATGGTTTAGCAATAGTGAGGACCACCTTATTGTGTTTACTAGCTTATAATAATTTTATCTTGATAGATACATTTTTTTAAAATCTAGGATGTAGCTATACAAAATTAAATTAATTTTGTTAATAATTTTTTGATAATATTAACTACCTATGTATAGGGTTTTCGAGTTTCCGATATTTCGGAATTTAAAATATTTTTTTATTTATCGGAAACTCGAAACCCTAAACATGGTAAATATCCCGGTGTTTCGTTTATTAATAGTAAACGTGACCATGACAGTTTAAAAAATAATACTTAAGTATATGAGAGTTGATATGGATGAACATAACTTCTTCATATTTGGATAAACATCTGCTCTAGAACGGTGGATTAGAAAAGATATAGGAAGGAGATATAGAATGTAGTACAGACACAAAAACAGCGCTCTCTGCATACTATGCATATGCATATTCGAGGTTCCGGTATGGTATCATGCTATGGGGAAACAGCGTAAACACCCAAGAATTATTCATTTTGCAGAAAAAATGTGTCAGAATTATTGCACAAATAGATAATTTGGATAGTTGTAGACCTTTTTTTATAAAGTATAATCTGCTGACCTTGCCATCGATATATATATGTTACAGCCAAAGTAATAAATATGAATATTGTACATAATAACTAGCCATTATGTATAATGGCTACTCAATTTCGATAAAGTGATAAATGTCGAAGAATTAATCACATTAACTAGCCATTATATATGGCAAAAATACAATATTAAGGCAAAAGTCAGAAACAGTTGGTTAGGTTAGGTTAGTATAGCGACCAAAGGAAATATAGTAGAATAGAATAGAATAGAATAGAATAGTTTATTAATTTTGCAAACATGGGTATCAGGTACAATGACATGAGTTGTTACATAAAATTAAGTTTCTCCATATTCTACCATTTGGCATGCAAAATATACATCAATACAATTTCAAATAAAATACACTTTAAATGAAAAAAAAAAAAAAAAAAAAAAAAACTATTAAAGTGTTTTAGTTATGTACAAAATTACTTAATTTGTATTGTAAATGCCAATTATTTTTATTTTTGGTACAGTTTCATACATTTCATAATTTAATTACATATACTTATTATCTAGGTTGAAGGAGGTTATGCATCATTTAGAAATTCTCCTATGGAGTAATAGGCTTTGTCCAATAGGAATGATGAAAGACTCTGTTTAAATTTTTTTATTGGTAAATCTTTGATACTATTTGGTATTTTATTGTAAATTACAGGTGCCATTCCAAAGACACTCTTTTTATACAAAGCTGTATTAAAACCTCCTGTATTTAATAGCTGAGCGTAGTTTGATCTTAAAGATACAGTTCTGACGCGTGTTTCACATAAAGTCGAAAACAGATGTGGATTAGATTTGACAAATATAGCTATTTCTAAAATGTAAAGACATGGGAAGGTAAGTAATTTGTGTTCCCTAAAGATAGGTACACAGCTGTCTGTTATGTTTATATTAAAAATGGATCTAATACAGCGTTTTTGAGCCTTGAAAATACTTTCTCTTTCACTACAATTGCCCCAAAATATAATGCCAAATCGCAATAGGCCAACAACGATACTATGGTAAGCCATTAATACAGTTTTAATTTGCACTTTTTTTGTCAGTATGAAGAGAGCATATGCTGATGCATGCAGCTTTTTGCACAAGTATTCAGCTTGTGGTCTCCATGTTAACTGAGAGTCTATATGAATACCCAGAAATTTGGTGACCTCTATCTTTTCAATGGTATGATTATTACATATTGTGCTCAAGTTATCTATGCACAGTCTTTGGTGGAAATGCATTACTTTTGTTTTTTGAAAATTTAATTGAAGATTATTGTGATTTAACCAATTACTAATTATATTTATTGAATTATTTATTTCATCTTCGTAGTTTTCCTTAATATCACATTTGATCAGAGCCGTGCCATCATCAGCAAACAATGTTATTGGGTGTTGTATCTGAATAGGTAGATCGTTTATGTAGATCAAAAACAACAGAGGACCAAGGACACTACCTTGTGGTACTCCGCATTCTACTTCTCTATGTGTTGAAACAAAATTACGTTCGAATTTAGAGGTCGTGCATACTCTAGTTAATTCTGTTACTTGTTTTCGTCCCGTTAAATAAGATTTTACTAGCTTTAAGATGTTTCCCCGGATGCCATAGATATATAGTTTTTGCAGTAGCACCTCATGATTTACATGATCGAAAGCTTTTGACATATCGGTGAATATAGCACATATAGGGTTTTTAATATCTACGTTTGTCATTATTATTTTTAGTGTGCTGAATATGGCCATGTTAATATTTTTGTTTTTCCTAAAACCGTATTGTTCATCGCAAAGTATGTTATATTTATTTAAGAAGGTATATATAGAGTCATATAGTAGTTTTTCAATTATTTTAGAAAACACAGAAGTTAGAGCAATCGGCCTATAATTTGAGATTTCTTCTTTAGACCCTTTTTTGTAAATTGGTTTTACTATTACGGTTTTTAGTTTTTCTGGGAATACCCCAGCTGATATGCACAGATTAATAATGTAAGTTAGCGGTTCTGATATGATAATAGAAACGAATTTGATAACCTGAGTTGAGATTCCATCATAACCACAGCTCTTTTTGTTTTTTAACGCTCCTATAGTTTTTATTACGTCTTGTGGTACAACAGGCATCATAAATAAGGTGTGAAGAATGAAATCTGTTTTTTTAATTTTTAATCCTATTTGATTGTTTTGTTTTATCGGTTTTTGATTGCTTACAAAGAAATTATTAAAAGTTTCTGCTATTTGTGCAGGATCATTTATAATGGAATTATTTGTTTTATCTGAGTGATGGAGTCTAAAGATTTTTTACAATTATTAATTATTTGCCAAGAGGTTTTAGATTTATTTTTTGAATTTTTAATTAAATAGTTATTTTGTGCTTTTTGTGTTTCTTTGATAATGTGTTTTAATCTGCGTGAATAGTTTATAAAATTGTTTTTGTTTTCTTTACTAGGTTTTAATCTTTTCTGCCAAAGTAATTGACGTTGTTTTTTGGTACAAGCGCGTATACCTCGTGACACCCATTTAATGTTTTTTTCTGTTTTTATTGTAATTACTTTTTGTGGAAAGCATAAGTTGTATATCAAGCAAAACAATTCGTTAAACCTATTGTATGCTTCATTAGGATCATTAGTTTCAAAAACATCCGAAAAAGTAAGATTTTGTAAATGACTTTTGAACTTCATTAAGTTTTGGGTAGAAATGTCTCTAACTTTTTTGCGCCAGAACCCAATGTTGTATGATGTATTTACTTTAACTTTTAATATTTGAGCTGTGTGATCAGAAAGTGCTAAATCCTGTATTTGATGCGCGCATTTTTGTGTTAGATTGTGAGCAAAATTGTCTATGCAGGTCCCACTGTCCAATCTAGTCGGTTGTTTCAATTCAAGCTTTAGATTGTAGCTTAAGAGAAAGCATTCAAAATCAATCGACAACCTATTCTTCTTCAAAACGTAGTAATACTATATTATTCTAGTTTTACATAAAATAAATGTTTATTGCGGCTCGTGCGTCCTTTGGTCACTATACTAACCTAACCTAACCAACTGTTTCTGACTTTTGCCTTAATATTGTATTTTTGCCAGTACTATAACATATATAATGGCTAGTTAATGTGATTAATTCTGCGACATTTATCACTTTATCGAAATTGAGTAGCCATTATACATAATGGCTAGTTATTATGTACAATATTCATATTTATTACTTTGGCTGTAACATATATACGACATTAGTTTATTCACATTCAAAAACATAGAACACTTAACAAAAGTACAGGACACACATAACATTAATACACGACATAAAGATAGATTATACCTTCCACCGTCCAGGATAAAAATGCTTCACGAAAGCCCGTACTATATGGCAGTTAAAATATTTAATAAATTACCAAAAAACATTAAAAAGGAAACAAACATTAAAGAATTTACCAAAAAATTAAAATATTATTTAATCCAAAAATGCTTTTACTCATTAAAAGAATATTATAGTAATTAAGTAGTCAAGTTATAAAAAACATTTATAAATTTTACTTTTTATTATTGTTATAATCCGCTAGTTAGTTATTTCGTTGTTAGTTATTTGTATATTTAATTAGTAGCAGTTAGTATTAGTATATGTAATTTAATTTGAATTTTAGGTTTATATTTAATTATAGGTAGTCATATAAGATTGTGTAAACAATTTTTGCAACGCCTGAAAAAGGCGCTAAGTCCTGTACCTTTTAGCTTATAAGAACATTGTAACACTTAGCAGCAAAAATAAACGTTTGAGTTTGAGTTTGAACACTACAAAAAAATCCTGACTTACTCTGTACAGTAAATATCTTAGTAACTGTAAGAAAGGCCTTCATAAAAACTACATAAACACGAAATTCATTATCACGTACTCCAGAAATGTTCTGAAATAAAACCACATGCCTATAGAGTGTAACCTTTTTATTTATTTATTTATTTATTTATTTATAAAGGGTTACCAACATAAGTACAGCAATATCAAACATTTTTTAGACTTAAAATTACTTATAGCTAACTGCACTTACAATTACAGGTTAACCACAACATGCATTAAAATTTAAATAAAATATGTAATAATAAAAAAAAATGAAATATAGTAACATTCAATAACAAACAATAACTTCAATCTAAAGTACGTCATTAGCTTTTAGTAAATTCATAAAGTTAGGAAGACTTTGAGAGTGAATATCGAGTTTAGGTATTTTCTTTGTTAAGTCGTTGTACATATGACCCAACCGAACTACTGGGGCATTACGACCTAATCTTGTTCTACAAAATCTGTTTCTGAAAAGAGCGCAAGGGTATCTTGGTAATCTTGAAGGGACATTATATTTGAATTGACTAACTAGTATGGGACTGTCGATTTGGTTATTTATTATTTTATGTAAGTAAGACATGTCCAGATGAACACGTCGAACAGAAAGTGCATCTAAGCGGAAATGTTGTAATTTTTCGATGTATGTTTTAAGTATTCTCGGTGTCTGAAAGCGGAAGGAAAGGCTGCGGATAAATTTTTTTTGTACTCTTTCAATTCTTTTAGTATGTATTTCATAGTCTGGATACCAGACGGTGCTGCAGTACTCCAATTTGCTTCTTACATAACTATTGTATAATAAAATGACTGAAGAAGAGTTTTTAAATTGTTTGGTATTTCTAAGAATAAAACCTAACGATTTATTTGCCTCCTTTATAATTTGGTCAATGTGATCAGAGAAACGCAACTGCCTATCTACTATGATTCCTAGATCTCTTATGGAATTAACTTCTTGAAGCATATCACCATCTATAGAGTAATTGGTATTGAAAACATTACGTTTTCTTGTAAATTTTATGTGTTGACATTTTGAAGCATTCAATATCATTTTATTTGAAACACACCATTCTTGGAGTTTGTCAATATCTTTTTGCAGGTATGTAGAGTCTTGCTTGCATGAAATTATTTTTGTCAATTTTAAATCGTCTGCAAAAAGATATATTGTGCTGTGTTTGATACTTTTGGCCAGATCATTGATAAATATGTTGAAGAATAGGGGCCCCAACACAGAGCCCTGAGGTACTCCAGAGAAAGCTAAAAAGGGCTCTGATTGTTCATTGTCCACAACCACTCTTAATGAACGCTTCGTAAGATAAGATCGACACCAATTTAGTATATTGCCTGTTATACCGAACGCGTATAGTTTGTCCAATAGTATTGTGTGATTCACCTTGTCGAACGCCTTCGAAAAATCGGTATAAATCGCATCTACTTGTGACCCATGATCTACAGATTCTATTATGTCTGAAGCAAAAAGCACGAGATTGGATGTTGTAGATCTCCTCGCCATAAAACCGTGTTGTTCGTCAATTATATATTTTTGTATATTTCTATAGATAATAGGGTGTACCATTGACTCAAAGATCTTTGCAACAGTAGAGAGTATAGTTATAGGTCGGTAATTGGAAATAAGTTCCTTTTTACCGTTTTTATAAATGGGTACTACCCTTCCTGACTTCCAAGCGTCTGGGAATATACCTGTTTGTAAGGACTTGTTAAAAAGAAGGCACAGAGGGATTGCTAGTCTAGTGGCACATTTTACTAGATAGACAGGATGCACATTATCGGGACCATTTCCCTTCGTAGTGTCTATTTTCATTAGATTCTTACTAACTTCGTCTGGATTAAAATGAACAGAATTAAGCAAAACTAGAATATTAGAGTTTGATTCTGAAGTATGATTAGGAATATAATTATTTAGGTCGTTGCTGTCTGGTTCAAATATTGAAGAAAAATGAGTGGCAAACATGTCAGATATTCTATGCGTGTTAGAATTTATATTATTATTTAACATCATTGTATTAGGGTACGATGAGCAATTTTTTCTTAAATTTTTAATAAAGGTCCAGAAGTATTTTGGGTTTTATTTATTTTATTTTTTTATTTTATTTTATTCAGGGCTACAAACAAGTATACAATACAATTATACAGATTAGTAGGTATAAACAATTGAGTAATTGTATACTCAGCACCGTGACCCCCAAATTAACAGGTGATGAACTTAAGAACTAGTGTAATATACAATCATAGCAATGAAGTGTAGTATAAGTACAATACATAGGTACTGACTAACTTTAACAACAAGTTTTTTAAACTATAATACTTATTATATAATACTATTATTTATTTATTGTTACAATTATTATATAAATTACTAATTAGTCTCGTATTTCAATAATTTTGACAGATGTTTGTTTTTTGTGAACATTTTTTGAAACATTGAATAAATCTATGTCTGTAAAGAAATCATTGTAAGATTTCATAATGCGGCGCAAAGGCGCACGTTCACCTGCAATGGTGCGACAAAATTTGGGTGCAAATAACCGCTGTGTATACGCATCACGAATACGTTGAGAATTACTTGGTATTCGAATATAAATATGATTTAAAAGTTGGTTACAGTCATAACAGTTGTGGCAAATATTATACAATATTACTTGATCGCAGAGCAATCTTCTTTCATAAAGAGTACATAAGGAAAACTTCTCTAAGAGATCAGAATAAGTAGGAGAAAACCGAAAGCATTTGAAATGAACAGAACGTAGAAATTTTTTTTGTACCATTTCTATAGCATCTTTATATTTGATGAAATATGGATTCCATATCACTGTAGCATATTCAAGATGGCACCTAACTAAAGATCGGTAAATAGCTAGGTAAGATGATAGTCGTGTAAATTGTGAGCAAGTGCGCATTATGAAGCCGTACATTTGATAAGACTTATTGATAATTTGGGTGATGTGGGCATCAAAATGCAACTTGCTATCAAAAAGAACACCTAAATCTTTAATAACAGAAGCTTTTTCCAATGGTTGGTTTAATAGTGAGTACATGTAGTCATGTGTTTTAACATTTTTAGTAAAAGTAATTGCCTTACATTTAGGAAGGCTTAAATGAAGCTTATTTTCATAACAGTATTGCTGGAGTCGTGAGAGGTCACTTTGAAGTTGAATACAATCATCAATAGTCCTGATAAAACGGTATACCTTAAGATCATCAGCATACAATAAAAAATGAGAGTTTCTGAAACATGTTTTAATGTCGTTTATATAAAGGACAAACAATAAGGGGCCCAAGATGGATCCCTGAGGGACACCGGAAGTGACTATAATTGAGTCAGATGAGAAGCCATTAATCACAACTTTTTGCGTTCTATTCTGAATATATGAAGCGAACCACCTTAAGAGATTGCCACGTATACCGTTAAAGTGCAGTTTTTTAAGCAACATTTCGTGGTCCACCTTATCAAAAGCCTTGCAAAAGTCCGTATAGATAGCATCCACTTGTTGACGATTATCCATATTCTCAAACAAAAAGTTCGAGTAAAGAAGTAAATTGGTAATAGTGGAACGATGCTTAACAAATCCGTGTTGTTCTGGAATTATGATGTTATGTAAGCTAGGATAAATACTGTTATGTACAAGTCTTTCAAAGACTTTTGACATGGTGGATAACAATGAGATTGGACGGTAATTGGTGACGTCATTTCTACACCCACCCTTATAAACGGGAGTAATATTGGCTTTTTTCCAAACTGATGGAACAACTCCTTCGCTCAAACTTAAATTATACAGAATAGAAAGTGGTAAACTGATACACTCAGCGGTATGCTTAAGAAAGAAAGGAGGGATAAGGTCTGGGCCAGCTCCTTTAGTGACATCTAAAGATTTTAACGCATCCAAAACCGTTTGCCTTGATAAACGAATATTAGCCAAATTTACACCTACCGGTGACATGGGAGACGCTTCAAAATTTGTACAGTTACTTAGATTACTAGGTTCATACACTGAGCTGAAGAACTTAGAAAACAAACCACATATACTTTCAGGGCTATCTGATTGGTCAGTATTAAAAGATATAACGTTGGGAATGCCAGAGTCTTTCTTAGAACGATTGACGTAAGACCAGAATACCTTAACATCGTGTCGCAGACCGTCTTCTACTGAGGTTATGTAGTCTTTGAAGCACTTTGAGGACATAATTTTAAATCTTTTTCTGAGAACTGAGAAAGTTTCATAATCAGAGATATTATTGTACTTCTTCCACTTAACCCATGCCCTTTCTTTATTTTTAAAAATGTGAATTAAGTTAGTTGAAAACCAAACAGGAAATTTAGATGATTTCACACTACCAAGAGGAATGTGTTTTTTAATAATAGTATACAATTCCTCATAAAAATGATAAGAAGCTGCTTCAACTGATAAATTATGAAAAATTGCACCCCAATTTATATTCAAAATATCAGCGTTTATACTTGTATAATTACCTTCCAAGTAACGAAATCTAGGTTGAGAGTTTTTAGGCATCTTCCCTCCTGGCAGAGTAAAACTCACTACTACGTAGAACGATGGATGTAATGGGTCTATTGGTACAAGCGGGTGAGAGGGAGAAGTACAAGAAGATAGTTCATTATTAGTTAAAAACAAATCTAAAAACCTATTCATATTGTTAAGGATACAATTGTATTGTCTACAGTTCAAGGCCGAAATAAAATTACACATTACTTGACATAACGTACTAGTGTTGGTAAGAGTGGACGGCATGTATACAGTAGGTGTGCATTCTATCCATTCTAACTGTGGCAAATTAAAGTCTCCTAATATGTAAATCCCATCATAATTAGTACGAAATATATCGTCTTGAAGAGCTGTGAACAAAGCATCATAAACAGTTAAATGTTGATTGGGTGGTAAATATATCCCGCATAATATATTGTACTTGTCTTTTATATTGGAATTAAACTTAACGTAAACATAGTCTATAATGGACGGGATAACGGTTGAGTTTATTGTACAGCGAGTGACAGGCAGAGTATGGCGTATTGCCACAAGTACACCACCTCCGTCACACTTACCAGTAGCCACTCGGTCTCGGTCACAGCGAAATACTTTGTATCGCGAATCTATAAATTCACAATCTAAAATGCCCGGTATTAACCACGTTTCTGTTAGCACAATAATGTCATAACATTCCGCTATAATATTCATATATAACATATTTAATTTAGTCCGTAAACCCCTACAGTTTTGGTAATAAATACCAATAGGATTGTCTTTAATATTATCCATTAGGAAGCATAAAAAAGTATAACATTATTACCAAATAAGTTGCTATGTACTTAATATTACAAATACATTTTACAAAAACAAGCACTAGTAAATTACATTGTAACAAAACATATTCGCAATTCCGAAAGACACATACGACTGGCTCAGTCGGTAAAAAAATCTCATAATTACCATGTGACACACTGTTAATAAAAATAACAACAAAACTATATGGCATTCTCTTTTTAAATGAAGATAGATAACAAATATACCTAGGTGTAATTAAATTATTAATATCGTAAACACGATGACTTGCAATTATTATGTGCAATTGAACATGTAAATAACGTAAGTATCTGTTCAAAACAACTTGCTTATATACATCATTATAGATTAGTTTTAAATATGACGGTGAGAAAGATTGCTCTTGCGATTCAACACTTACTACTTTAACGATCACATCCAATAAGACTAAACAAAAACAAATAAGGCGTAAAACATTTGCGTAATACACAACAGTTATGCAGTTAATATAATAACTTGAGCTTACTACTATTATAACACAATAGAAACATAGATTTATATTATATGAGCTATGGTTATTCGAGTATAATCTTGTAATTAAAATGTAATGCAGAAAATAAGTATTGTGTCCCGCTTTTATCAGTAAAAAGCGGGTGAATACAAAATAAGTTGAACTAAGTACGCTTAACTGGTAAACATACGAGTGTAACATAGAGTTAATAACGAAACAGAGGTGGCGTACAAAAAATGAATAAACACAATAAATAGTGAAATCAATTACGGCAAGTGATTTTAGAGAGTATTTCTTCTTCAGATCGAATGGCGTAGGCAGGAGCTCCAACCTTTTCGCGAACCAAAATTGTACCATGCTTAACCCATGTAAATTGTATTGCTTTTTCTTTTGCTGCAATCCGTGTGAGACGAAACAAGTTTTTATTTTTGGGTGTTAAATGCTCATTTATGTATATTGTGTGTGTGGGCCCAGATATTTTCAGGTGTTCAGAAGTAATGCCTTTCTTTTTCTTAGCTGCAGCGACGAATGAGTCACGTACTGATTGAGTAATGAACTTGACTATAATGTTCTTGGGCCTTAGGTTATCTTTTACCGTCCTCATCTGAGGTACACGATGTACGGATACAATTTCATTATGAGTTACCGGTTGATTAATCAACTTAGCTATGTCATCCACAATCGCAGCAAGGTTTTCACCTTTTCTATCGGGCAAGTTACTGATTTCTATATTGCATTGCCGTGCCTGTTGTTCCATTGTGTCAATTTTGGATTCCAATTGAGCAATGCGAGGCACATGCGACGAGACACAATCTTCTAGAACATCAACGCGCTTGTTCACCTCCTCACTCTTCAAGATAAGGTCGTCGTACCTATCCGCAACAAATTTGACAGTGTCACTTAGGTCATCGATCTTCTTATCATTTTTATCAAGCCATGTTTTAAGTATTGACATCATTTGTTGTTGGAAGGCGAAAAATTGTTGCTCCAACACGGAGTGGGGAGTAGGAGGCACAGAGGGTTTTCTGTGCGTAACGCCCTGCGGAGGTGACTCATCCACGATTAACGATCCGTCGATACTCATATCCCCACGGGCGCAGGTCTTACTCGCATCAAACGTACTATTCAATAAGTCATCCATAGTTGAAAAACCAAAGTGCCGCCTCTATGCTCTAGTAAGGTCTGTGCACACCGAGGAATGCGGCGTCGAGCTTGTATTGTACGTCAACACTCACACTCACGATCACTAACACAAGAATGGATTGTTATTGTTATTGCTAAACTGTACACTGGTTCACAGCGAGACAACCGGCTCGGAAGCCTACTCGCGAGGGAATTGAGGGTTATTCTTTAATTCAGATTCTATTGATAGTATATATTTATTATGACATTCCTTTATAATCCTGCTGCAATCAGTTCTTAAATAATCAAATTCTAGTTTGTCAAGTGGATTGCCATATTTTTTAAACTTTTCATGATACTTGTATTTACGCTTTAGAAGATATATTAAATGTGGTGAGTACCATATAGGATAAGACTTATGACGGTTTCTTGTCATTGGTATGTGTTTATTTATGGTCTCATATACTATTTCGTAAAACCGGGTTACCATTTCGTTTACATTTTCATTTGATTTAAACTCTTCTTCCCAGTCAACTGTTGCAAGGTAATCGTTTATAGCTAAATAGTCACCTTTGTGAAAGTTTTTGCGCGCTACTGTAGTTGTTTTCCGTATGGATTCTATTTGTAATTTTAATTTTATTTCTATTGCAGGATGATGTTTATCTATA